>LR990525.1:6257500-7507500 GCA_905147745.2 Phlogophora meticulosa
TTCGATAATAACAACTTTATTTCTCACTAGCTGCGCTCCACGGTTTCACCCACTCCTAAGGATGGTGGCGTGATGTTAAATTGCAATATTTTTTCTGAAGAATTGGGCTATCAAATGCAAAAATAATTCTTCTAATACAACTGGTAGTCAGAGAGTTTAGAAAGTTAAAACAAAAAAACTCTGCAGCTCTATTGTACAAGTAGAGATTTAAATGAGCACAAAAACGTCCTGTATCTCATGTACTCTGAATACTCTGAAGACAATTTGGTATACAATTTCCAGATAGAACACACATATTTTTTTAAATCTATTAATAACTATTAAAAATATTATGTTTTATAAGATGAGGTCCATTATTTATATATTCCAGAATTTAGGACAACCGGACATGGTAGAGACATGATTTACCTCGAGAACTTGGCTAATAATGTTGTTAAGAAAATATATTTTGTAACAGATGACATACGAAATATATAATAAAGAAAATAAACGGCTGTTTCTAGTTTGTTGTTTTAGCTGGAACTAGAGTAGAGAGAAACCTTTAAAACTAAGCAAAACAGGTTATTTCTAAGTCCTTGCATTATATACGCATATTTTGAACGCGAAAGTAACAATGTCTGCTGCTTAGTACACACAAAATTGCTCAAGACGGGTTGGCGATTTCAGACTTATATTAATTATAAGTCCAGGTTTCCTTACGATGTTTTCCTTCACCGATGTCAGTGATGTCCAAAATAAACTTAGAAAGTACATATGAATTGTAAAAGTCACCTAGTACATAGTTAATTGTTATTCAATGTGTGAAAACTTGTATTTGGCCATCATCATGTTATAAACTTAGTAACTACTGTGTCTGAGGAGCTGTAATTTAAAAAAAAAGTAACTTTTCAAGTGTCGTTTCGATTACTGAGGGCACATACGAGTATGTACATATTAACAACAAATCTTCTTCCCAGCTACAACACTAGAAAGTGATATAGGGGAACGTTTTGGGAGACTCATCATCTTTATATTTTATATGAGATGGTTTTGATCTTGACTCTAGTTAAGGAACCGTTTAAATGTTTGAATGCACTAATTGGATACGTACTGCTTGCGAGGCTAGCATCAAACTATCCCAAACTGTCAAACATTCCCAGTTGAATATGAACCTTACCTATTGTTTCGTGATAAAGTTGATCAAAGACATTTTACAGATTGGGGTAGCGTGATGTGCTGGCCTCTGTACATAATGTTATGGTATATTCCTGTCCCAGTTACTGTGAGTAACACGTTACAAATTACTCATTACGAAATTTATCTTCTATTTTAATGTCGATTATTCATCAGAATCGAAGGAAAAATTGTCGTGACAAACAAATGGGTTTCCAGGAAGAGTATATTTGTTGACGTACCTGTCATTTCCTCAACGACTAATTATGAACTAATATATCAGCGTCTTGCTTTAATGTTACTACTCTGCCATCTTTGTCAACCAAAGTTTGCTCTCTGAATGTTGTAATTGCCCGCAAATTCATGTTGTAGCGGTGAGATAGGCTGTTTTAACTTATACATAAGTAAGATTTATCTTTCTCAATTAAAAGGTTTTCAAATGAACCGTAATTAAACCACAATTGCCTAGATAGGTCCGTGGATGCGTGACCATCTATTATCCTACCATGCTTCGGAAAGCACGTTCAGCCGTTGATCCTTTCTTTCATTTGTGTATCCTTGACAATGCTTTATTTCCAACGATACAACTATTAATACATGAAGAAATAAACTGTAATAAATAATCACAGGGCATCGAAAAATTCATCTCTGTCAACGGGAAAAGTGCCCAGAAGGCTGGCAGCATTGCCAATTGTTACTTTACTTTAGGCTTCTGAGTAACAAGTTAGAACAATCAGATCCAGCCTGTCCCTTGCTGTCCTCTTCAGCGACGTCCTAAGCCGAGGTTCGTACCCCGCAGGGGGTGCCCTTAGCGATAGTCGCTTAGCTTATAAGTTTTTTATGCCTGGCTGGAGGCCTTAATTTTAATTAAGCCCCCCACAGGAAAGTTCGGTTGAGCAGTAAATATCCCTAAAGGATAAACTGCGAGATGCCCATTCCAAAAAAAATAAAAATAAATAACAAGTTAGAAGCCCAACCAGTGTTATCAAGGGGTATCGTGTTACCCAGTAAATGGGTTGTGGAGGACACATAGGTCGGCACTCCAGGTAAAATACTGATATTCAGCTGCATCCAGGTACATTGGAAGCCGTACACAACATGGTTGGAACAAGGCTAGGCAGATAAATAAATAAATAAGAATTAAATTTATTTTTCTCGTAGAGCTACCTACATTTTTTACACTAATTGGACAATTTTGTCTAAGTCTTTCTAGATTTTGCGCTGGAGAATGAACTAACTTCGGGACCTCTATGACAGATCTCCAGGCTCACAACTTTTTAAACATAAACATAGTTTGCGGTATTTTTACAGAAAATGGTGTCAATTGCGCAAACTCATTCGGAGTCTTAAGAGAAATATTTTTATCTATTCTGCAAGGAATTCGAGTGTTTTCCGTCATATCAAATTCTCAAATAGAAACTTTAAATTCTTTCTAATATCTAAAGTAAAATGCGCGGGTAGTGCCGTGTGGCTAAGATAGTATTAATAAAGAGCTTAGCTTCAAAACAGCTGTGAAATACATAATGTAAAATGTTAGGCGTACTATGCGTTTAATACCGCATATAAAATTAGATCAGTCTTTACGACTGACGCTGTTGATTACAGTTGGAACTGACGTAATTTTTCCACGTCAGTCGTCGTGTGGAGATCCTGTTTCGATCTTTGATGTATAGTGAATGATGTTAAAAGAAATATGTAAGTACCTACCTATCTACATAATATGTATGCCTTTGTGTAATCGAGATAGATCTTACTGTCTTGATTTGAATGACAGCAGTATGAATCAAAAGCTCATTTGTTAGTTTATGAAAATTTATAATTTATTCGGTTGGTAACATGTTGAGTTGGTTTAAGTTTTAACCGACTTCATATGTCTTAGCATCTTCTTTAACTGTCTCAATGGTCTAGGAGGTGCAAGTGCTACTGCTGAAGATGAGGTCTTGCGTTCGATTTCCGAGTCGGGCGCTTTCACCATCTGTTGTTAATTTGTATGGAAAAACCTATACCTATTACATGGGCTTAATATAGCTGACGAAACGTGAATGTAGGTAGTATAGGTACGTCTCTGCCTAACTCTTCGAGTAATAAGTGCGTGAAGTTATGTGTTTCTTATCTAACAAGTTTTGCTATAGGAAGGCGTAGTAATTTTTCATAAAAAGTTAACCGGTGTCCTTCATTTCCATGAAAATTAAATATCGGTGTTGTGGTCTTGAGTTCGTCATTATCGGCCGCTATGTCGTTTGTCGGATGCTGTCAATCCATCTCCGGGAAGATCAGCTAGTAAATTGGTCATCACCGCTTGTGTGGTTTGTGAGAAGCTCTATTTATAAAATCAGCAGTTCACAAAACTCATTCACTTATTTATCAAGATGCTACTGTTCCATAATTAAATATCTATTTGTAATGTAATTAATTGCCAGTCAAACGAAAACCAACTTAAAAGTAATTAAAATTAAGTCGATTTCAAAATGACTAGTAGGTACCTACTATTGAAAATGTCATAAAAAAT
Organism: Phlogophora meticulosa; assembly: GCA_905147745.2. Classification (NCBI taxonomy): domain Eukaryota; kingdom Metazoa; phylum Arthropoda; class Insecta; order Lepidoptera; family Noctuidae; genus Phlogophora; species Phlogophora meticulosa. Next base: position 6,261,162 of record LR990525.1, read on the forward strand.
ATTGAAGTTACAGCGAAAACAGACCTTTATGTGTCAATATTAAAGTTATATTTCCAAAAACACATATTTGTTTACATTTTTGAAAGCTAAAACGCAAACGCAGAATATGTAGGTTATTTAAAAGAATTGTAGATGTCACATTTGACCTTTTTTGAAGCCAGGAGAAACTAACTTTTCAAATCATCGAAAAAAGAAAACTAATCTAAATCTAGAAATCCATAACTATCAGTCAAGGGACATACTACTAATTGAGTGTAATAAATCCTATCTCACCTGCCTTCCGTAGCCAAATATAGATGATTTACTGCTTCAAATACATGCAAATATGACACATTACAACAGTTATGGATATGGTACTGAAATTTATACCCACGTAGAAAGATGCTCAATGTATTCTATAAATGTAATCCGTGTTGGCTACGAGCCAAGCGAAGAAGCTTGGAAGCATTTCCGGAGATACGGTGGGAAACCCCTCCTATCTTGGGTATCTATTGTTAAGATCTTTAACAACTATAAAGCTATCTTTATAGTTGTTAAAGATCTTAACAATTTATATGCAATAATCAATATCAATAATCTTATATGCAAGCTTTATAGCTTGCATATAAGATGTTGGGGTCGGCTTCCAGTCTAACCGGATGCAGCTGAATACCAGTATTTTACATGGAGCAACTGCCTATTTGACCTCCACAACCCAGTTTACTGGGCAACACGATACCCCTTGGTAAGACTGGTTGTCAGACTTGCAGGCTACTGACTAGCCGCATCGACTGTCAAAGATCTACAAATGACAGCCGGGACCAACGGCTCAGCGTGCTCTAACCTAGGATCCCACGCTCAACAGTCGCGCTTGTGGCCATGAAACCAATAAGACAGACCAGTAGGGACCAAAAGAGATTAATGAGGTGACAGCTGACATAGATGCATCGAAGAAATAAGAGAATAAGATCAATGCACCGCGCCTGAATAAATTGGGACAAGGGCGGTAAGATGAGAAGGAGCAGAGTTAGAAAGATATAGATCACTATTTATTGCACGACAGATTTAAAGGAGATAAAGGAGGGACCCACACGCACACACACACATATTTGGACTTAAAAAAATGATGATGATAGAAGAACTCTTCATCTTGAAATAAAAATTACTGATTGCATCTAGCGAAATAAAATCAATTAAATGCGATGTGGTTAACGATGCATAATTATTATTTATTAGTCAATACAGTGACAAAAAATTTGGAAAATCCAAAAGTGCACGTCTCAACGCTCATTTTATGACAAAAATGACTTGATTGAATTAGACGGTAATTTTCAATAGGCTATTACTCAGAATGATACTGAAGCGGATGAAAAAAAAAATGACTCAAAAAGTGAAGTTTTTTGGGCGATATCGTGACCACATACCTACATCATCCGAACATACAGACAACCCGACGTCCACTGAAATAGTTTTTCAAAACGGTTTTTTATTTACTATCTAGCAAAAATAGTGTTTTTTAAAAGTATCTACTGTCATAAAAAAGTGTTATTGTTGATATTTGTGAACTCATTTAATACTCAAAGTCCAAAAGGATCGGATAAAAGCAAGTTAAGCCGAGATAATTGCTTGACCTTGAGAGAGTGAGAGTAAAGCACAACTCAACGCTTCGCGTTGAGACGTGCAATTGGCAAGACAATCAAACATATTGAAGACTAGACTTTGATCTCATTAGAATAATTACATGAAATTATTTATTTAGGGATCACCAACGAGAAATACATTAAAATGACATATTATGAAATTATAACTTGTACACTATCCTGTACCTAATGCACAAGTACAGGTAACCACAGTATGATGATGATAATGGTGATGATATTTAATACGGTCACTTGTTTGTTTACGTAACTTTTATTAAAAACATCGATATCCTTTACCCTTTTCAGAATATCGAAACGGAATGCAAAATTATAATCGCCATCATTATGGTTGGCAAATGGTATGCTAAGTTTATACTCATCAGTCTGTTGATTAGCAAAAACACGCGTATGCGCAAATGCGGTCAAATCGTCTTTAGATAAGCAATGAAAACATGCTAATTGTTTAAAATCATTGTTTATCTGCCCGTCAGTTTCTATATACGCTCCCCTTTAACGATAACAAGAATAGATTTACGCCTCGTTCTTAATATATGAAACTAATCTTAAAAGAAAATGACTTATAGGTACATTTTGGTTATTTGATAACCCAAACTGAACAGAGAAACAAATCTATAAAGCACCAATTTTAAACCTAAGGATTCAAATCATTTCTGAGATTTCTAGAACGTGCATAGAGCAGAGGTCATTTTGAATGGCCATATTGGATGCGAACCAGCGACAGTATAGCATTATAGAATGCAATTAGAGTTTAATTGCACCCACTGGCCTTAACCAGATTAGTAGCCAGTGACATAAGGTAATCGTATGGCAGATATACCAACCTAAATAGGTACAATTATGTATGATTCGTCTACGTTTAATTATTCATCACTAAAGGTGCCAATGTCATCATCATCCTCTTGCCCTTATCCCAATTTATTTGGGGTCGGCGCAGCATGTCTTTTTCTCCCATACAACTCTATTTGCCGTCATCTCAGAAGTCACCTCCGTCTTAGCCATATCATCTTTCACACAATCCATTCATCGTTTCCTAGGTCTCCCTCTACTCTTGTAACCCTCTACATTCATACTCAAAACTTTCCTCACAACATGATCCTCATTCCTTCGCATCACGTGTCCGTACCATGACCACCGGTTTCCACACAACTTCTCTGTCACAGGCGCCACTTTCAGACTTCCTCTTATATACTCATTTCTTATTCTATACATTCGCGTAACACCACACACCCCCCTTAGCATAGGTGCCTATGTATGAATCATAAACCCAATTTGCAAAGTTTCTCTCTAGGCGCATAGATTTAAAACAAATTGGCCTTTTATTTGCCACAAAAGTCCTCGCAAATAGGTGGTGAACCAAAACATGATTATTTTATTTTATTTTATTTTATTTATTTGGGAAAATAAACGGTTACACAATACAATATTACAAAATAATTAGAGCTAAGTAAAGAGTGAGCAAATGTATAACCCACGACATTTTCCACATAATATTAAAACAGGATATTAAAAATTATTACGATGTGCGATTACAATTACATCATAATTGTATGCATAATGTGGTTTAATGATAAATCTAAACAGGCATGCAAAAATAATAAATTAATAAATACAGTCTATAGTTTAAACATTATGGAGTTAAATCTATGATTGTTTTGCTAACAAGGCATCGAAATTTTCCAACAGAAACAGCAAAGATGTCAATATTATGGAAGGTCTTATTATACTGATTGGTAAGGCGTCGTAGGGGCGCTCGTAAGCCTGCGTTCGTATGACTAGAAGATACAGCAAATAGATGTCGTGCACGCACCCCTCGGCTTATGGTTGTTCTAGGTACTACGTAGCAAATCTTATTACTAATATCCATACAATCATATGTGTTGTTACAGAGGTCAAACAAAAACATTGTTTCCAAAGTAATACGTCTGGCTTTAAGTTTTTGTAGATTAAACTTATTTAAAAGATCACTATAAGATGCATAGGTGTGAAAACAACGGAAATGCACGGCTTTCAAAAATTTACTTTGAACTTTTTCAATCGCCTCTGAGTATTTACCATAGAAGGGATTCCACACCGCAACAGCGTACTCCAACTGCGACCTGATCAACGATTTATAAAGATAAAGATATGTATTTGGGCGGACAAATTCTGTAGCTGATCTCATCACGAAACCATACATGCGGAAGGCATTGTTCACTATTCTACTAATATGAGCGTCAAGGTGTAGTTTATTGTCCAATAGAACTCCAAGGTCACGAACCAGTGTTTCTCTTGTTAGAATTACGTTATTTAGGGAGTATGGATGCATTAGGATTTTTTTATTCTTAGTAAAACTTATACAACAACACTTAGATGTGCTAAGTTGGAGTTTGTTATTTAAACAATATGCAGAGAACCTGTCTAGGTCTTCCTGCAAGAGGAGACAATCATGTAAATTTTTGACAGGCTTAAAAATTTTTAGATCGTCTGCATATAGTAAAATTTTTGAATTTTGAAAACATGTATTGATATCGTTAATAAATATTATGAACAAAAGAGGTCCCAAAATAGAGCCCTGGGGTACTCCAGAAGTAACTCTTAGAGTGTTGGAATTGAAACCATTTACCACAACCCTCTGAGTTCTATTAGAAACGTAAGAGGAGAACCATCTCAATAGATCACCACGTATACCATTAAATGCAATTTTTTTTAAGAGCAGCTCATGGTCAACTTTGTCAAAGGCTTTCCGGAAATCAGTGTAAACAGTGTCAATTTGAATGCGAGAGTCCATATTGTTGAATAAGTAGTCCACAAAAGTCACCAGGTTAGTTGTAGTTGATCTTCTTTTGACGAATCCATGTTGTTGTTGAATTATATTGCTATGTATGAGAGGATATACTTTATTATGTACTAATCTCTCGAAAACCTTTGACAAAGCTGGCAATATTGATATAGGACGATAATTTTGGACATCCTGTTTAGGTCCTGACTTGTAAATAGGGGTTATATTAGCAAGTTTCCATGCTTGAGGAAAGATTCCTTGTGAGATTGATAAATTAAATATAATATGCAATGGGATACACAGATTAACAGCAGTCGACTTTATAAAGGTTATTGGTAGACCGTCTGATCCTGGCCCCTTAGAAGGATCCAGTGCTTTGAGCGCACTAAGTACTTCATCGATAGTAAGCTGAATGTCAGTTAATAGAGTGCAGCTCTCAGAACAGTCATCATGCAAGGATGGAATATTACTAGAAGTGGAAGGCTCATAAACAGAGTTAAAATAGTCTGAAAAAAGATTACAAATTTTTTCTGGGTTGTTAGTTGACTGGTTGTTATAACTCATAGTAGAAGGAACTTTAGTACTATTTTTTCGGTTAGAAATGAAAGTCCAAAAGTGTTTAACGTTGTTCCGAATACTATCTTCGACAGAGTTAATGTATTTTTTGTAGCAGTTCTTACATTCATCCTGGAATCTGGAGCGGTATAGTGAGAACTGCTCGTAATCCGAAATATTGCGATACATTTTCCATCTAACCCAAGCTTTGGTCTTATTTCTATAAATGTGTATAAGAGGTTTTGAGAACCAAACGGGAAACTTGTTAGATTTACAAGTTGTCAATGGTACATGTTTTTTAATAATACTAAAAATTACATTATAGAACGTGTTAAGAGATTCGTCAACTGTTTCGTGATTTAAAGCGTCTATCCAATTTATTTCCTTTAAGTCGTCATTAATTTTATCGTAATTTGCCTTATGATAATTATATTTTTTTATTGTCCTGCGCTCCATGGAACTGTAAGGCAAACGTGGCGTAAACAATACACAGAATGGAGGATGGTGGTTATCAAGTTGTAATAAATAATCTGTGGGTGAAGAAATGGTGCAGTCATCATTACTAATAACTAAGTCTAATATTTTTCCGCTCATATTTTTTATAGTGTTGAATTGATGTGCGTTTAAGAATGACATAAACACACTCAAATGATCACACATGGGAGTGTTACCTCTACAGATCTGAGCAGACAGTGACGTACTGTGTGTGCCGGCAACCCAATCGACCTCTGGCAGGTTATAGTCTCCTAATAAGTAAAAATGTTCAATGTTTATGTCATCTAGATATGATTGTAAAAGGTCAAAATATTCAATATATACACATTCGGATGTTTTTGGTGGTATATACACTGCCGTAATGATCTGAAACTTACCGTTGGCCGAACTGGGCAATTTTACCAGGATCTGCTCAATGTTTGTGTGCAGAGATGAGCACGGAGTTAACCTCTCTGAACGCAGTCCCTTCAGTATCGCCACGATAACTCCACCTCCATCTTTTTTTTTTAGTAGCCGTGCGATCACGGTCACACCGATAAACCACGTAACGGTCATCAATAAATTCGTTGTTAAATATCTCGGGCGTTAACCAGGTCTCAGTTAGAATGATAATATCGTAGCAATTGGCTAATATATTCATATATAGAATATGTAATTTGGTGCGGATTCCCCTACAATTTTGGTAATATATAACTAAGTTATCTGCGGTCGTAGCGGAGAACTCTGCAGAAAATCGTCCGAGAAGTATTAGCCGTCATTAACGTTGCAACCAACTGGGCAAAATAGTTATATGAATACATTTTAATATAGAGAGGTGAATAAAATACATGAAACACATAAGATTTCGGAATATAGATAAACCATAACAAGCAAAGTACTAGCCAGTATATACAATGTTTAGTTAAAACTGGAAATATATCTATTACAATTAAGTCACCGCCTAACAAAAAACTCATAGCAATCAGATGCATAAAATTGCGAACATAGCCAATAATTATACAGGCAAAGCTGGTGAATACTACAGTAGATTGTAATTCTGCCTTAATACAGCTCAGAAAATATGAATTTACTATATTGGTGTACAGGAGATGAATGAGAAATATACTTGGAAATTCTAAAAGCACAATATATCTACACTTAAAGCCGATGTATAAGCTAATGTTCGACGCATGCAGCTCACTGTTTGTCAATCGCTGCTGCATATCCAGGCTTGATTTTAGCGATGTCTTGCGAAGTTCGGATAGCGATAGCCCTCGTCGCTTCTTTTTCACGAACAAGAATTGTACCATGCTTAACCCAGATAAACTTATAGCTATGCTTTTTAGCAGCTTCTCGACACTCCCGAAATAATTGTTTGTTCTTCAAGGTGAGATGCTCATGCATAAATACTGGTAGCGATGCCCCCGAAATACCTAGCTTCTCAGTGGAGAGACCCTTACATAGCCGATGGGCGCTAAGAATATTGTCGCGCAGTACACGTGAAGTCAACTTCACTATGATATTTTTGGGCCTGTTGTTTTGCTGGTGTGCGTGTGGGACGCGGTGAATAGAGATAATATCATTTTGTTGGATATTGCAATTAATTAAGGGCCCAATACTTTGCATCAAGGATAGAAGATTTTCATTACGCCTTTCAGGAACATTACCTATCTCTATGTTACAATTACGAGCACTCTGTTCTAGATGGTCAATCTTTGCCACGAGCTCCGCAACAATTGGCTTCAAACCAACGGTGTCTTGAATTTGTTTCTCGAAGTGGTCGACTCTCTTGCATAGATCGGTTTGGCCGTCAGTAACAAACTGGACCGAGTCCTTAAGTGACTCGAATTGGTTCGCCATACCTTCATATTTTACATCTAATTCGGAGACTCGCTGACTTAAAAGTAATTGCTCAGATCGAAGAGAATTAATGTCGTTCCTAATTTCCGATGTGACTTGAGTAAGTGAAGATAGCTCGTTTTTTATAGATATAACATTATCCGACATTTTGGTGATACTAGTTTCCATGTTTCGGCGCCACTCATTTAGAGTATCCTTAAACTCTGTGGACAGCTCTTTAATAGCCTGCATCCACTCACAATCCGGTTGTTTACGCTTGCGCATAGACACGTTTTGTTCGTCACTAGTTCCTGATCCTGATGCCATATTTAAGTCGGTATCGGAATGGAATTTTTTCTTGTCTGGTGAATGGAACATGTTAAATTGCGATGGTCGGTATTTAGATATAATAATCTTCAAATCAAAGTGGTTCGAAGACAGAAAAAGTTTTGCGTATTGTGGGATCCGAACCAGCGACTCTTCGCGTAGTTGCAGTGAGACAAAAAGCACTCGCGGTAGCACTCGACCACGACGACTTAACGTATGATAACAAAATTTCAGACCACCATTCAAAACTTTTATGTGGTTATGACTTGCATTACATGTATGAGTAATGAGTTCCTTTGTTCTCACAATTGTCACAAGGTCACTTTGAACACAGAAACGTTAAAGTTTTTAACTGATTTGAACTAAAAATGGTATTAAACCGTATTTATTTGCAAAATATTTTGTAAATTAAAGTTTCACTAGAGTCACTGTATTAAACTATAGTAAAATTTTGCCAAACTTAGCAGGAAATTAACACTTTTTTTATATTATGTCAAGGGCTGACTTTAACACACTACACTCAGAGCAACGGTCGCACGACGTATGTATTATAATTTAGCATGCAGCCACATTCATTTTTACCTTTCGATTTGTGCCCTAGATAGATCATTTTTAGGGTTCCGTACACAAAGGCTACCCTATTACTAAGACTCCGACTGTCCGTCCGTCTGTCACCATGCTGTATATCATATCATAAGCCATGATAGTTAGATAATTGAAATTTTCACAGATGATGTATTTCTGTTGCCGCTTTAACAACAAATACTTAAAAACACACTAAAACAATTTTTTAAGGGGGCTCCCATACAGCAAACGTGATTATTTTTCTGCTTTTATAGATAATGGTTCGGTCGCCTTCATGAGCAAATGCGGCCCGCATTTGGTCGGTTTTTCTTTTATGAGAAACAATTTCCTCTGAGATGGCCAAATTTCTTGTGACACGGAGTAGATATGAAGATCCAATAAAATACTCAAGACACTACAGTGCAGACACCTTGTGTATCAAACTGGTACTAAGTCGAGTCTCCTAGACTTTACGTAACAAGAATGTTCTACAACTCGGTAAAACAGGCTTGCAATGATTATGGAACCGAGTGTGACGTTTCCCACTTGCAGTTACTTGCTCAGTGGGACAGATGGCGCTATGAATGTGCACAGAGAGTGCAAGGCACACTTGCTATCGTAACCGAATTGAACGGTTGCGACAATCAACAAAGGGTTCTTTGTTTTGAAGCCTTAACCTCGGAGACCATCTTCGGACTTATGCAACAGGGGGCTCAGTATGTTACCTTGTGGTAATACTATAACCCAAAGATTTAAATTGAAAATCCTTAGCTCTTGGTATCCAAGAACTATGAAAAAAGCTGGTGTCGAATAGGTAAGCCTAATAGGCTTTTCAATTTAAATATTTGGATTACATTATTACCACCAGGTCCTCCAAAGGCCTTCCTTTGACCCGCAAATCTATATAGTAGGCCCGTTTGACAGCCGATTCAAAAAAACACAAAACTACTTTTGTAATCTTTTCATATTGTAGTATATAATTCAAAATGCGTGCTGATTCTATTGTTCTCCAAAAGAATAAGGGGCACTTCTAATGTCAAAACCCACTGACGTATGTTTACGAAAATGCCTATGAATATTATGTTGCTGCAATATACTAGGTAATACCTTAAACATCATTTGTTTACAAAGGACCGTCAAAATTATATGGTGGGGCTATTTGTCGACATGAATGATATTATGGTTAACATGGGCCATTGTGTGCGGGTAACATAAGCCATCGCCACTTCCCGTCACCTTAGGTGCTTAGCGATGTACTTGGAAGTTATTGATAATTCATTGTTTAGGAGAATTCTATTGTTTTGGTTTCCGGGAAATAAAATAACTTTGAACGTTCAGTTATGATTCTTATAGGCAAAGGCACTATGGGAGTATTAAATGATCGAAATCATACTATATAATGCTGGACAATCCACACAGCATCATCCAGCCCCAAGCTAAGGAGAGCTTGTGTTATGGGTACTAGATGACTGATATACTTAATACAATACATTACATAGATAGTTTTTCATTTTTGTTATACATAGCAACTACCCAGAACACCCGGATCAAATATTTGTAGATCGTACAAATATTTGTCCCAAAGCGGGAATCGGACCCGCAACCTCCTGCGTCGCAAGCGGGCAGATATTTTATTCCTCCTAGTAGTTACCTCTTTGGCGTGTACGAGGTTTTCAGCCTATGGTGACGATTAGTCTAAAATTGCCAACCCATGAGAAGAAGGCATTGCCCAGCAGTGATATAGTAACACGCTGGTATACGAGTATATTTATACTAATAATGCGAAAAACTCTTTTCTTCGCTGAACGGCTGATCGGATCGTAATGAAATTTGGCAATGAGATAGATTACATCCTGGGGAAGGACATTGGATAGTTTTTAATCCGCGAGTTCATCTACCTATGTGATAACCGACATTCGCGTGGAACGTGCGATCAATAGCTAGCACTATTTTGATTAGACACAGCTATTTGGTCCTTATTGTGTCGATCATCATCAACACGTAATTTGGATAAGGTACCCCTAGTTGTCATATGAAAAGGTGCATGAATGGATACTATATAGGATGCATATATAGGATGCGTATGACAAGGATGCATTCTATTACTTAGGAAAGGTGTATGCCACGCTACGTTTACTGAAAAACATTATTCGCCAATGTTTCATATTGTTGAGTCTAAATTACGTTCAATTTTATTTTACTATGTAAGTAACCATTTTCTTCAATGTTAAATAAAAACATTTGAATACGAAAATAATGTTCAAGGAGGTACTTACCTATTTACTAGCCAACAAAACCACGCTTTTTAAATAAAAAACCTTTAAAAAAGTGACAGATTCATTAATGAGATTGAGACCTTGATTCATCCTTCCTTCGTCTCATAAGTCATAAGCCTCTTTAAAAGATACGTCACTCTTAATGAGTGTTGCATTAAAATCACATTACCTGCATTAAGTTGCTTCATTACGATTTTTTTCCACCAAATTTTAGGTACCTACATTTAGTACCTACATGTATGCCGATGGTAAAACTTTGAGCTGGCCCAGCGTAGGACTGAGAATCAATAGAATGTGAGGTCAGCTTAAAGTGGTTTTGTTACCACGGAGGTGCGCGTGCTGCACATCAGTTTCACAAATATTTTGCCATTTTTTATATTCATTCCAATATTATTTTAAAAATTAGATTTATTTATTAGTACCCGCGACTTCGTCCACGTGGAATTTGTCAAAATTTCAAGGATTTTTATTTTTTTGCGGAAAAATCTAATTCTTTTACTAAAATACTAGGCTTTTTAGCCTAAGTTACTCTTTGTAACTTTTGCTATCTGCGATATCCCCGAAATCAGTCCAGCCGTTTCGGAGATTACCTTAAATAAACAGACAGACAGACAGATTTTTTTTATTGGTTTTTTGGCATGTCTATCGTATAAAGTTTCATATGCATTTAGTGAAAAGCTGTTATTTTGACATTACAAACAGACACTTCTATTTTATTTATTAGTATAGATGCAGATAATACCAGCCTGTTACTGTCCCACTACAAGATAGAGGCTGTGTGGATTGTCTAGCATTATTTATTTCTCTCTTACAGAGAAGACACGAGCTATACCACCGCGTTTGTTCAAGGCGGGTTGGCGATTGCAGACTTATAATATATGTATATAAGTCCAGGTTTCCTCATTATGTTTTCCTTTCTAAGTTAAACTAAGAAAAATAGTACCCAAACTATCAAATCCCTCCAATTGAATATGAACCTTATTCTTTTGTGATGAAATTGAAACACTATCAAAGAAATTTGACAAATTGGGGTAGTTTGATATGCTGGCCTCCGTACATATAAATTGAAAAAGTCATATTGGTCCTTGCCTGTACTTGAACCAACTACCTCGTGCAAAAATCTAGGCAAAAAAAAATGGCGCTTTTCAGGTACATTGCATATATAAATTGTGTGGGGGAATATAGGGGGTGAAAAATTCCATAAAATTCTAACATTCCTAACTGTGTGGGGCTCGCTAGTTAAAAATATTGGAGTAAATTATTATTATTCTTACTTAAGTTAAAAGACGAACGACCAGCAATTAATACAAATACCTACCTATATATCTACAAGAATAAGTCATCCATAGCATGTTAAGTTCCTAAACAAAACATGCTATGGATGACTTATTATTGTTTGTGTCCGGACAAGCCTTGTAAATACTCAATTACCGAGGTATAATGAGTTATACGTCAGTAATTGTGTAGGTACTTAACACGGTAACGAGCTTATGCAAAATACAAATCTTTTAAGTAATAAGCATCTCATTATTTATATTTTACCTATTGCAAATTATGCTACATAAGGCGTCAAACATAACTTGATATATCCAAAAAAACGATGATTCTTTGTACCTAGTAGACAAGCAATTAGCTAAAGAGGTATTTTACGACTACTGGTGACAATTTAAAATAATAACAAATATATTCTTAGTTTTAACGACGACACAAGTAGGTACTTGTGTCGTCTTAAAGTTTCAACTTAAAGTTTCTTGAAAGAAAAGCATTCTGATCTGAGTGTAGTTTATAAACTTTTTGGTTCTCCGGTCCGAAAATTCCGAGATACTCAGAAATTTACAACTGTACAAAGGTCGACTCGACCACTTCAAAAATCGAATAAAAAATTTGGCATCGTCACTTTTATTTAATTTAAATCTTTAACAGTCATTTACTTACGCATATCCTACGTACCGAAATAGGACAATACCGGAACAATTTAAACAATCACAAATATGACACTTAAGAAAACCCAAAACTAACGAGCTAGAAAATTATTAAAATTATTACTTAGGGACGTACCGTTCTCAGTAAATCCTTTGATCCAGTGGGTAATCCATTCTCACGATCTATCTGCTTACTCACGATTATATTTATTTTATTTACAAATTAAACACTAAGTTAATACTAAAACTCTAACCTAACTCGTTATAAAATCAACGAAAAATGTTTAGGCACATAAAAAAATAAGAAAAGAACTATGAACGGATGCGACTGCACCGCAGAATACAATAACACAGAACATAAGACAATGAGCAACATTTTTAACACGGAAAAGAATAATCACTTCTAAAATAATGTTATATTATATTCCGCACTGTACGGTCTTCACGCTTCCAGTAATGAATAAAGAAGTTTATAGGCAGGCAAGAGTAAATATATAAGAAGTTAAAAACAAATGAAAGTCAAGCCTTGTGTCGGACGCAGCGTTATCAGTACTGCCGACAGTCTGGTCCAACACTCGATATAAATGGAGTCCCTTACAATAAATAAATATCTTTTGTCTACACATTAATTATGAGGATCACCATTATAGTCCTCTGCTTGGCATTTGAATTGCAAAAAGTGTAACGACGTGATGTGAATTGAGGATACAAAACAATGTACCTGAATGCGATTAGTTTACACGATTAAGTAGATAGATTAGATACCTAATGGAAACATCTTAAAACAGCGGTTGTTTCTTCCATAATAAAATTCTTCTAGAATGTTATTGTAAATTAATTAGTTTTATTATCATAGACTACATCATAGAATTGCGTGCACAAACCTGATACATATACGTCTTTATAATATTAGTAAAGAGGTAAATATTGTTTGTAAGTTTGTATGTAGGGGGTAATCTCCGGATGATTGAATGATTCTATTCTAAAAATGACTTCACTGTTAGAAAGCTACGTTATTCTTGAGTGCTTTAGGCTATTATTATTTTCAAAACTACAGGGCGAAGGGGATGTTAAAGCTCTAAGGGTAAATTACTAAATCCACGCTGACGAATTCACGGTCTAAAGTGCTAGTTCTTCAATAAAAATGTGTCCTTTTCTACGATTCCAGCCAAATTTCGTAACAAATCTCTGCTTACAACTTCAACTCAAGATATTGTGACACAATATTATATCCCGTTGGTCATACGAGGGACGATGAATCTTACTGATTCTATCCAATTCATAGGCAGATACGATAAGAATTATCATAATTTACCTTAATGAGCAACATTCTTAAAATAATGTGGAATAGTAGTGGTAATGTTCAAGCCCTTGAAATGAGCCAAACATTGTATTGATCCTTCGAGACATATTGGTCCTACCTAACCCAACCACTACATGAAAATAACTGTTAACTTAATTCTCATGTTGTCTCCTCCAGTGCGCGGGCAAGCGTGAACCCGAGAAGGAGCTAGAAGCCCAGCAATGGATCGAGGCTGTGATTGGCGAGAGGTTCCCGAACGTGCCGTACGAACATGCACTCCGTGATGGCATCATCCTGTGCAAGCTGATGAACCGCCTTCAGCCTGGCATCATCACCAAGGTCAATATCTCTGGTGGTGACTACAAGTCCATGGACAACATTAACCAGTAAGTAGCTAAGATCAACAGTTTTTTCTTTTCCAATCCGCCAATACCTGATTAGTAATTTTTTTGCAAATTGCAGCGCTACCGTTGTTTAAAGTAATTTTGAGACAATTATGATACAACAATTACTAAATTATAATTACTTTTCTAAAACAACAATATAACTCCCAAAATTATTATTATTATATAAAGTTATTGCAAATCGTGATATTTTACACAAAATAGCCACCCACACCTTATTCGTCCATACCGCTAAGGGACAAATATAACACTCAAAGTTTACTGCTTCAAGCACCTATCACAAACAGGATGTCATGTGGGTTTTCAAGTAATTCGTTTGTTTGTTTTTATTAACTGGTTCCCAGTTTACTTAAATGTAAAAATCGGTAGTGAAGGTTAACTACACGGAAAAAGGAAAAAAAATAACTCGCTCAAAACTTTCAATCAACCTTCAAATTTTTCCGTTCCCATTCATTACCTACTTGTGGATTTTGTATTTAACATTACTATGACTTAATTAAATTGTCAGTGTAAACTTATGTCAAACCTTCATGAACAACAGAATTTGTTTTAACAAGCAAATTGAACAATAACTTTGAACTTTACCTGTTGAATCACCTTTTATTCACACAGCTGTCTTTAAATTTAATAATTTGTATGTTTTTAGGGTTCCGTGGGGCCCTAATACTAACAATTAGAGGGGATCGGAACTGTTACTCCTAATACAGGCTATTTTATAGCCTAGCTAGGAGATCAGCACGTTGATTGCCAGAGATTCAATACCATCTATTTTGTCAAAACTGTTACATGTAGTGCAATCTGTTTTTATATATATAAAGATTATTATTATTATTAATACTAAGCCTCCGCTGTCCGTCCACCTGTCTGTCAGTGCGCTGTATCTCATGAGCCGTTCGCGTTATAGGTAGACAGCTGAATGTTTCACACCGCTCTAAACCAAGAACAATAAAATTTAATTCAATAAAAAATAAACGGGGAACGTCGTATTAACAATCGCAGTATCTCTTATCTTGTACGATGGTACGGACTCGGACTTGGTCGTTTTTTTACGGTCTGGTTACTTTGATGTTGTTTTGTAAAGTACTTATGTATTATTTATTTATTTTTACAGGTTCCAGAAAGCATGTGTGAAATACGGAGTACCTGATGTGGACCTCTTCCAAACAACGGACCTCTGGGACCAGAAAAATATCTCCCTAGTCACACAGACCATCTTTGCTCTTGGCAGGACGGTACGTATCTTAGGACCAAACTTATCAGAATATAATTATTTTGGTGCAACGAATGAAACCAAAACGGAAACAAAATCGTTTTTTTGTCGAAACCAATTACTTATTTATGTAAATGATTGCGCTGTGGTTTTTAAAAATAATATTGTTGTTTTTTTCTGACTAAGTTCCCACCAGTAAAGAGCCCAATGAAGCAATCACAGATTTTACTGACAGCGCCTGTAAATTTGGTTTATGTCCGTGACGCTAAATCAGTGGATATGGCTTGTCATGGCAGTTAAAACCGCACGAGTACCGAACTGCTACTGCATGAAAAACCCAAATAGATGCAGTCGCACTCGCCCCCAATACACCTCTAGCTCGATTATCGAACCAGTCTGATTTTCTATCTATACCTGCACGTTTACATTATTAATTCATTGGTAATCTTTCAGGGATGAGAGCTCTCATGAATAAGAGCTACATGTGATAAAAAAATGGATATTGGTATAAATTAACGCTAGTATTTTATTACTAAAATAAGATTCTTAATTTACAGGCATACAAGCACCCGGAATGGCGTGGCCCCTACCTCGGACCCAAGCCCTCTGAGGAAAACCGTCGCGACTTCAGTGAGGATGTTCTCCGTGCTGGTCAATCCGTTATTGGTCTTCAGGCTGGTACCAACAAACTGGCCAGCCAGTCCGGACAGAGCTTTGGTGCTTCTCGCAAAATCATTCTCGGCAAGTGAAGTACTAGGCTGCCAGAAACCAAAGAGGGATTAGTTGTGGGGCAAGATTTACAGACAGAGCTATGACGTTTGTTTGCTAAGTAAGCGTCGTATACGAATGTCAATATTGTACGTATAATCACAGAATATATTATAGTACCTACAAGTGTTAGGCATTAATGGCTTACTCATATTCGCTTATACGGATATAAACCTTAAAACTTCTGGATAAAGTTCATCTTCGTGAAACTCTTACACTTACTTTACTTAGTAAAGTAAAGTCATAGTGCCGTCTGTAAATTATGTCCTTAGTAGTTCCACGCCTGTAATTATTATGTATGGATTTTCTCGGTGTAATTTCATTTTAAAGAGATCAATATTATATTTATTAAGTATTTAATTTAGACAATGGCAAAATTATTGTAGAACAGAACACTAGTCATTATTATTCATACATACAATTGATGACTTTTATAATTAATTAAGTTCTTTATGTAAATAAGTCATCGACTAGCCATCATTACCAAAGTCCAATACAAATAAGGAATTTAGTTTTAATCAACTATTTTAATTATTTTATGTACCTATCTATAATTATATTTTAATCATTATTGTAAGTTTTAATCAATAAACTGTGATTTTTGGAGTTGGAAGTTGTTAAACAGTTGGTACAAAAACATCTATTTTAAAACAAAAATATACATATAAAAACGAACAATAAAAAACTGTTTTTTTTTCCTGCGGTATAAAAAAATCTCAAAGGTGGGTACCAAAATGACGGGTGAAGTGCCAAATGGTCCTTCTAGTCGGATTGAATCCTATTTGACTTTGACTCTCATTGACGGTGGGTACCGATAGGTGGTAGGATAATTAATTATTTAATAAATAATTAATGGCGCCTATATTCACAAATATTGCAACTTCTGTATGTATAACAGTAGTAATGTGAGGTAAAGTGATCAGTTTATAGAATTAATTTCATAAAACATATCTTATACGTATAGACGTATAAGATATGTTTAGTAATATTATTAGTACAGACTAATACACACGTACCTACAATACATAGAAATATATAAAATTGAAGTGCCTGTATGTAATGTCAAAATAAAAGCTTTTCACTTAACGCACATGAAAGTAAAAAAAAACCCACTGCAATTATAACAAAAAACCAATTTCAAAAAATGTTGTATGTCTGTCTATTTGTACGGGCTAATCTTCGAAACAGCTAGACCTATTTCGACGGGAATTTCATTGACAGATAACTGATGTTATAAAGAGTAACTAAGAAAAAGAGTTGTGTACCATGTAAAAATTAAAGCCGATGAAATTCCACGCGAAAACGTGGATAGTAAATTTCGGATACTATTAGATTAACGAACCGATTGATTTTTGACCTAATACTACATTGACTCATATTTCCAATCATTCTTATAGTGATTTGAATCCATTAATTTGAAATAGATAGGTTTGCTTGATTACAAATTACACGTCAGATTGATGACTCCAAAAATGAATTCAGTATGAATTTTTATTCCAATTTAACTAGAAAGAAGCAGTACAAGATCTTTTTTATCTCTCAAATTTATTTGCTGGTCTTATGTCCTGTGGAGACATGACCTTGACCACAAAAGGCGAACGTACCGCCACTGATCCATTTTTGGTACGCCTCCCATAAATAACGTCCTCACGACGGTTCATTTTTGGATCATTTGTTAATTTTCATTCTGAACAGGCAAGAGGAAAACGTATTGTTAATATCTCTGGACCACCCAAAGAGAACATAGGTAGGCATTCACCTTCTGCCTTCAGCCTAACGTTACCTCTACTATGTTGGGGTCGGCTTCCAGTCCAAACGGGTGCAGCTGAGTAGCAGTATTTTACAGGGAGCGACTGTCTCTCTGACCTCCACAACTCACTTACTTATTTGTTTTTTTTATGTGATAAGCCCATCACACTCAGTCAGCCAGTCCCAGAGAAACAATTCAACTGTCTTGGACCCCGCAACGAAATATATCAGAAAAGAACAGTGGAGCAGTTAAAAAAAATACATACTAATACTTTACTGAGTTAACTGATGCGCCTAGGTAGGACTGGTTGTAATACTTCCTGACTACTGACTACTCGTAACGACTGTCAATGATCAACAAATGACTGCCTGGACCAGTGGCTTAACGTGCTTCCCGAAGCATGGAGGGCAGTATGTAATGGATGGTCACCAATCTACAGACAGACCTTGGGCCACGAGCTCGTTTTTTACATAGATAGGTAGAAGGTACAATACCCAAAGGTAGACCTGGTACCCAAAGGGTAAAAAATGGTGTGCAGTAAATACATTTCTGCGTACTTCTTCGGGGGTTATAGGTGTGATATTTTACCAGCACGCGTAGCATGACCATCATAGAAACAGGTTTTGTTGACGAAAGAATAGACAACATCTTAAAATCTTCAGAAATGTCTACCGTCCCAAGCATGGAGATGTTAAAACTGAATAGAAGAAAGTATCTATTCTCTAGAGTCTATGGGGCGCCCCGTGCTCGGGTAGAAGAGATAGAATTCGAAAGAGAAAGAATAGATTCTTGTTAGAATAGATATACACTTGGTAATGCTATGCGTGCTGACCTACCTGCTGACTACCATTTTAAGTATTCGTAGGGAGGCAAAGCTGTGCACCATGTGTACAACTGTCTCGGTAAGTCAGTAATTCAGTAGAAAGGTTATCTCACAATATAATAAAAGAGCAACAAGCCAAAAGTTATAAGAAAAGATAGTTTCCCCGGAAGGGCAGAAGCGTACCAAAGTATATGTACTTTACCACCCACCTTTACTACCCACATTTAGCCAGAAATGTCCAACAACAAGAAATATAAAACTAGGTAATTCCAATCTTAAGCAGTCTCGCACTCCCCTACAAGAACAGAACACTTTTATCACAAGCCGAAAGATTTTGAAAGAAGTTCCTAATCTATTGCTAGGCCATACAACTGGCCTTTAATTAGTGATGTTCTTCAAAACGGTCAGGTGCGATATTCCTTTTGCTTAGTTTACGTTCATGCTACTATGAACAAAAAAAAGGCTAGCACTGGTCTACTTAACTACTACTGCCTAATAATTAATTTTATTATCAGTTTTTAACTATCAGTTAAAAATTCTACAGAAGTGTTCAAACGTGACATCTAGTATACATTAAAGAAACTATTGACCCGTGCGACACAGTGATACAGTTCAAATATTTGTGTCTAGATGGCGCAAAATCGTTAATTCAAGGTCGTGTATAGTGATGCCCACGTTCAACATAAATCCACTAAACATGTTTCATGTGCATGAACTGATACTACCGATTAAAATTTAATGTTTGTAAATTGTCAACGTACGTGATCTAGTTTACAAAACTAAACAGATTTATTAATGAATGTCCCCAACGTTTCACAATAGCATTGAACTAACCCATACTTTACATCCTTTCATAACCTTTTGTTAATAATTGTTTCACAAAAAGGCGCTTGGAAAGTTTGCTTGCATTTTAAATTTAACTTTACTTTAAAATCAACGACGTGGTTGTAAAATGCATTGCTCTATAATTATAATTTCATTTTTATATATTTATTAATGAAATCTACGACGACGCCAAAACAGCATTGACCTCGACCATTTTTTGAAATAAATGTTAAAACATAGAATTACACAGATAATTCAATTTAGTATTCTATGAACACTATTTTATTATATCTCTTACCAGGCATTTCTAAATTGCAATCGAAGTTAATCGAATAATGAAGTATTTTATTGATGATAAGAAAAAGTAGGTAGATAAGTAAAGAACAAATAACCTTGGCAAAAATTATGTCAAATCATGTACATATTATGTAATTAGATAACATTGAAAAATGGCATTTAGAAGTCGCAAAGTAGGTATGTGTATATTAACTTAATGAATAGTTATTTTTCTAACTTCATTCGATGTAGGAAAGTGCGTTTGCAATATCACAAAGACCACAACAATGTTGAATGTTGATTTCATGTGCGACGAGCACATCACTATTGTTAAATAACACAAGCCCGCAATACTTGTTGTGGAATTTATTTTTTATGCTGCGTAAATTGAATGTGAAATGTGTGTATAAACTATCCAAATGTTAATAAACACGTGAGAAAATGATAACATTTGGCGGTGGGAACAATTCCACGGCGTTAGAAGATACAGGTGCGGTGTTGTGATATTTGTTTTTCAGTTTTCGTCTTGTGGGACTTTGAGTTATTGAATTGTTATTTTGTAGGCGAAGTGAGAAGTATCTGCGAGAGTGTGTGCAGCGATGGGTCCAACGCGACGGTGCAGCCGGGAGGCTCCAACCAGCGGCCTCGGATGGATATAGCATGTGTTTTGGATATAACCCAAACATTGAATCTTGCTCATAGAAAAAGAGCTTTGGAAGAAGTTCGACTGGCATCTGAACTAGTCAATGCTAATTTACATCATATCCATGTAAGTTATCTCATTAATTCTGTATCAATTGTACAAAAAAAATGATCGGTAGTATTGATATCCATAGATGTCCTTCAAATAATTTCCTGTTACCAAAGTTACTTTGATAGCAATTAGAATGTAGACTCAATTTTTTGAACTTTAGGGTTTTGGGTGTTGTGCCAAAATGGAAATACACAAGTTTTCATTAATGCTAAAAGTACACAAACACGCAGATGCTGGGCCTTCTGTGTTATCAATAATTTCTTTATGCATTTGTACTCAAGTGAAATGTTGTTTATATTTGAGTAAATATATGATTCAGCATACCTAGACACACTGGTGTACCTACATCTTATATATATAAGCAAAGTGGACTACATAAGATTTATGTTAAGACAGCAGACCCGTCACTCAAGATATAATTACTTTCAATATATTATGTTCTTTAATTTGTGACACTTAGTAAATTTTCCTGCTTCTGTGACCTTGTCAGTTGACCTTGAAATAATATGTCTATTCAAGGTACATAGAATTCTAGCAAAATAACATATCAATGGGCTTTACCCGTGCACTATTTCTAATAGACTGAATATTTAGTACCAGTACCACAAGTCGTATTCAAGTTCTTAAGTTGGTAAGCTGTGTTGTAATGTGCCTAACTTACCTGTAAGTAGTTGTAAATTGACATATTTTCACTAACTAGTCATATTTCTTTGAAATATAACTTCAAAGGCAAAAAGTAAAAGGCTTGAAAAGTACTGGGTTAGGTATCTTATTATAATTGCTGAAAAATAAACTTTTATCAACACACATCCAGTTCTACATTTTGCTAGAAACCTTGGACATTTTTAACTCCATAGAGTACATTGTAGTAATCGCCTCAAATAAATAACCAGCTTTGCTGTTAATTCCCATTGTTTACATAAATTAAAAGAAGAAGAATATTTTCACTATCACCATGCTTGGCTTGGCAAACAGATTAATGTTCTTAATATGATAATTAGCACACCAGAGCTCTATTAGCTCTTCCAAATAACAAAATTGCACAATATAGGTATGAATTTTGTTGGCCCTTCTTGAGCAGTTGAGTAGGATTGAATAGAGAATTATCCCATACACATATGTACACACTGAGAAGCAGAGGTCCATACACCATCTCAGTATACAATTCAATTCAATGGTATATTTTTTGATTAACACAGATCCAACAATATTAAAACATTCTTCTCTTTTTCAGTTTGAAAAACTAGACTTTGGTGAGACAAATGTGCTGGACACTTTTTACAATGCGGATGTGGCACTGGTGGATCTCAGCTTGCAGCTGCAGCAGAGTTCCTTGCTGTATCACCTGGGAGTACGGGAAAGCTTTGACATGAAGGAAAATGTGTTGCTATACAATGATGTTGACGCAGATTCTACACTTAGGCTTAAGGTACACATTTTATATTTAATACTAGCTGTGCTGTGTGGTTTAAAAGTCAACATGAGACGATTCGAAATTCCAATGGATATACAAACTTTTCAGGCTAAAAGTAGCCTATAATGTTAATCTGGGGTATGAGCTACCTTCATAACTAATTCCATTCAAATCCATTCAGCCATTTCAGTGTGAAGGAGTATCAAACATACTCACACATCAACAAAATTCCGCATTTGTAGTATTAGAGTGATTTGATTTAGGAACAAACAATTGAATACTTAATGTAAAGTTTTTATAAGAGGTTCAAATGCGGTAAAGATAAAAAGATATTTGTAACCATAATAAATGAATACTTGAGGCCTATTTTTCAATCTTCAGATAACTTTTATCTCAGGAATCAACATTATGATTGGACGGCTTCTGAAAATATGTGAAACTGCCACATTTTATTATTCAGATATAAGTTTTCTAATGATTTTCCAAAATTGACCCTCAACATTTAGGTCTCAAATCAAAGATGATTTACTACATGTTCTAAGCTACATGTATAGCATGACCAATTCTATATCTATTCTACATAGAATAGACAACATTCTTTCTTTCCAAGTTGATATCTCTTCTACCCGAGCATGGGTCGCCCCATAGACTCTAGAAAATAAAAAACTTTCTTCTCTTCACTTTTAACATCACCATGCTAAGAACTGTAGAAATCTTTCAACAATCTGTCATGCTGTCAAAGTCAAAGATTTATTTACAGTAAAATATGGTTACAAAAGATCTTAAAATGGTAGGTAATATTAGTAGCTTAACATATTTAATCATAACATAATGACATACCAATTTTTGTTATAGTTAGATAGTTGTAAATTTAAATAATTATTTTATATTATAGAAAGGATTCTCAATTAACCACCTACGTAAAGCCCTTTTGAAGCGAACCATGTCTACTCTTCCGTCGACAAAACCCGTTTCTATGGGGTCTTGTTACGCGTGCTGGACATGTTAAAGGCTACATCAGAACCATATGGTTGCAGCTGGCTGGTTAAATGCAAATGGCCAACAAATAATGGTTAACCTTGAGATCTACACCTTCATTAAAATAATTCATCAACCTATTCTAGTTACTAGTAAATCTTAATTTGGATTCTAAATACTTATGCAGAGTTATGATATCCTGTTACATTGTTTTGACTTTAGAATCAGATCTAACTGTTTCTGACCTTGCACAGCAATTTGACGTAATGATTTAAAACTTGGGATTTCTATGGGATTGTTTTCATTCAGACAAAGTCCAGCCTTGGGAATGATTAATGGTATTAAATCAAGGTTTTACCGATCATGAGAACCAAGCCTATTGTTAGTTTGTTATTTACTAAGTACTAGTAAGTGCTAATATGAACCAGGGCCTGTCTGATCACTGATCAGTGGCAGTCATGGGGACTGCCGACAGAAGTTTAGACTTAAATTTTTTGAATAACTGTCAGTCTATCGCAACTCGTCACATGAGCATGTCGGTGACGCTAACCCATAAGTTTTACACCTACCAAAAATCGCTCAACGTGGCTTAAAATGTTATCACGTCAAAAAAATAGCTGAACAATCTAGCAGTGGAGATAGATAATGTTTAAACGCCAGCTGCCCAGGCGCCACTTATCTCAATAATAGACAAAGTCGTATCTTACTTACATAGCAGACTCTATTATTAATGTTGTACTCGGTAACATGCAATCATGTCATTATGCTCTTTTGCCCACAAACAAAAGTTGTTCTCTTGGACTTTACCAATGTACCTACTGGCAGCAATATTGAAAGCAGGTAAACATCTCAAATCGATCGATTAAATTATCTTGTCCTTTACTAAGAATATTATTGCGGTATATTAAGGAAAAATACAGAAAAACCTCTTTTTTGTGGTTCCGTAACTAAATGTTAAAACCGAACCCCTATAATTCCGGCCTGTCCGTCTGTATGTTTACCCGGAGATTTTACTTGGTTGTCAAATATGTATGTAAAAGTTATTAAGAGGGTTTATTCTGAAAGTTGGCAACGTCGCAAATAGATGTCAAATATTTCGCTGTTTTGATTAATTTGATAATATTTCTGTATGGAAATAAAAAATGTGGCTAACTAGCGAACTAGAATATTGATTATGAATTGCAATAATTAATATCGTAACACCG
This sequence comes from Phlogophora meticulosa, assembly GCA_905147745.2. Taxonomy (NCBI): domain Eukaryota; kingdom Metazoa; phylum Arthropoda; class Insecta; order Lepidoptera; family Noctuidae; genus Phlogophora; species Phlogophora meticulosa. The sequence goes on from LR990525.1 coordinate 6,285,227, forward strand.
AATAGTTAGTTTTAGATGTAAAAAAGTATTTGGTAACTTTCCAAATGCCTTTTTTTCACCTAAAACGGGTACAACATCAAATTCAATGTTATAATTGCAATTCATTATTAATATTCTAGTCAATTGGTTAGCCAAATTTCTTATTTCCATACAGTATTATTTCCAAATTAATCGAAACAGGTAAATATTTGACAGCTATTTACGACGTTGCCAACTTTTAGGATGCACCCTCTTAAGAGGATATCGTCAAGAAGCCTTAGAAAATCAATTTTTCTTACGGTTTTGGGTAATTGCAGCGCTGTTTTACGAAATCTGCTCAATATAATTTATACTGCGAATCATATTTTCACGAAATGGTATTATTTGTCATACCGTAAAACTGCGCTGCAATTTGCAAATAACTTGAAAAAATAATAATTTCGCGGGTAATTTTGACGAATTTTTGGTATCTAAAGATGAATTTTACGACACGGTTGCCGCAGTGGCTAAGCGATTGGCTGCTGCGTTGCGTGTCGCGGGTTCGATCCCCGCATGGAACAAATATTTGTATGGCCTACAGGTAGTTGTTCCGGGTCTGGCTGTTTGTGTATGTGAGTTTAAATGTTGGTAAACGCACCCACGATACAGGAGAAATTCCTAGTGAGGGGCAACGTTTAAAAGAAAAAAAAAACAACATCGATCATACCCAATTAAAATAAGGATGTGGTCAGGTATCCTTTTTGTTTAATGTCAGTAGGTACATGACTAATATTCTCCAAGTTCTAAAACATTACATGGAACTGTAGAATCTCTGGGGGCAGGGGGAAAATTATCTTTTGTACTAGTTTTAAATGAATAATGATTTATTTAGATTAGCACGTGAAGAGTGTCATATGACTTATCATTGTGCAATATCTGTGTGAGATCTTTATCGTGGGAAATAGTTATCCTTGTCTTGTTAATTTCCTGTCATGAGTAGTGGCCCGCAGTTTCGACATTCTAAACCCTGAAATATCCAACCAACATCCAACATCGGACCTGGACTATTAATTCATATAAGTCTCAAATCGCCAACCCGTCTTGAGCAAGCGTGGTGATTAATGCTCGTGCCTTCTCTGTATGAGAAGAGGTCTTTGCCTTGCAGTGGGACTGTAACAGGCTGGTATTATTATTATTTTTGTTATATCCAACATACTAAATGGTACATTTACTCCTCGTTGGTTCCAAGCTCTACTGCTGATTATGAGGTCTTGGGTCGGGCAAAGTGTTATTAAGTTTATCAATCTGGATTTTCTTAGTAACAGCCAAGAGTCAGATCTGTGCCCCGTTGACGGCAATAGGTTCGCCTCCCATATTCTTCTTAGCGTGTCGATAGCAATCTATACTAAGTCGGCCTAAAAATCAGCCACGAGCTTGGCATCATCAGTAGCGCCCATCAAATCCTGCAGCGCAGGTCTCAGGGCACGCAGGACATTCGTCTCCTAATTACATGGAACTTAAAACATAACTGGCGAAATGTGAGTGAAACTATACTTACACCTCTGCCTAAGCCTTTGGGTAATACTGGCGGGATATTTTATAGTCTGAATATTGTGTATTTTCCCAATAAAATGCCTTGTCAGCGGCCTTTTACAACAGTAAATAAATAAATAAATAAATAAATATTGCTGGACAATCCACACAGCATCACCTAGCCCCAAGCTAAGCAGAGCTTGTGTTATGGGTACTAGATGACTGATATACTTAATACAATACATTACATAGATAGATATTTTTATTATATATAGCAAATACCCAGAACACCCGGAACAAATATTTGTAGATCGTACAAACATTTGTCCCAAGGCGGGAATCGAACCCGCAACCTCTTGCGTCGCAGGCGGACCTTCGCCCGCCGCGCCACATCGGTCGTCAGTACTTCACTAACATCTTAAATTCATCTCTCCACACCAGCTTAGTCATACTTTATCGGCAATTTTCTTATTATTTAAATAGCTATATCTATCTAGCATGTACTTACATGCTGTCAACTACGTCTTGAGTATACAACTATCAAGCTATTACTCTCAATTTGACAAATTGTGCCGTTCGTGCGTTCAATCATACTAGAATGACAATTCAAATACCCTCTATGCCTAATTCAATTATGGGTCGGGTTTTTTTATTTGTGGGATTGAAGAATTGTATGTGTTCTGTTGTATTGTGTTTTGAAGTTTATTGAGCAATTGCCGGTTTCTAACTCCTTTATGAGAGCATCATTTGTTGCAAATATCTGGTATAAAAACAGTCATCACAATAGAGTAGTTTTTTTATTTATGTAGTTTCGATTACAAAGAATATTTGAACTGTTAAATGGCTGTTGATTTATATGACCTAATTAAACTCGGGCAAAAAGGGAAATGCCATATTTACGAAAACATTATAAAAAATAATGTATGCCTTGAATTTTACCATGTTTTTATTCGCCTTTTAAATGTTAACTATGTCTGTTTTGAAGTTTCAGTTCAACTGAAATTGACAGCTTTTATAAATGTACGAGTACGTCCCTTTCTTGTTTTTTTCAACAGGGGAATCGGCACCATCGTCTACTATTGCCAAATAATGTTACACGTAGCTACACCATAGGTATACAATACACCATATCCATAACATTAAAATAACACAACGCCTCACCACTGCCACCAGCTGTAGAATCACGTCATGATTTTACGTAGGTAGTCAACGTCCAACCTGCGGTAAAGAGATGATAACTTATTCAAAGACATTTATTTTCTTATATTTTACCTATTTATTTACTTACAAGTACCTAGTATTTACAATTTGATAAAACGACTATTAATAAAATAAATAAATAAATAAATAAATATTGCTGGACAATCCACACAGCATCATCTAGCCCCAAGCTAAGCAGAGCTTGTGTTATGGATACTAGATGACTGATATACTTAATACAATACATTACATATATAGATATGTTTTATTTTACATAGGAAATACCCAGAACACCCGGAACAAATATTTGTAGATCGTACAAATATTTGTCCCAAGGCGGGAATCGAACCCGCAACCTCTTGCGTCGCAGGCGGACCTTCGCCCGCCGCGCCACATCGGTCGTCAATACTAAGCTTACGGATGATGGTTTAATCAGAATGACAGCTACGTACACGAGCATAATAAATAACTTACTCTTACGCAAAATTGCCTCGTTGGTCTAGTGGTCCGAAGCGCCTCTGCTGAGCGTGAGGTCCTAGGTTCAATTCCCAAGTCGGGCAACGTGTTATTGAATTTTTCCAACAGGGATTTTCTTATTAGCAATTTTGCGCCTGGATTTGTGCCCGGTTGATTGGTTGATGGCAATAGGCTCGCCCCCCAGGGGACTTAAACCCAACTGGTGAAATGTGGGTGTTACTATCGGTGCACCTCTGCCCAACCCCGTGGGGAATACAGGCGTGATGTTATGACTTACGCAAAATTAAATAGCAAATTAATTATTGGTATGGTTTCGAAAATATAATTTCCCTAACACCGTGAAATTTCAATCAAAATACTTCAGCGAAAAGGGTGAATTAAAGTCACTAGCGTGAATACCTTCCGTGTTTATGCTCGTGACTGTAAGAAAAAAAGAAAAAATACATTTATTTAGCACACTCTCAAGTACACAATCGCAATACTAAATATACAAAACAAAGAAAAACATATGATAATGATGACTCCAAATGGGACCAGTTCAGCAAAAATGTCAGACATGTAGTGTCTGACGCTGATTCTCAAGTAGACCCGTACATTGATGTGATGAAAACTATCCTTTGAATTTAAAGGCCTCCCTACGACCTATACATAACTGGCATTACTTCAAAATACTACTATTAGTAAAATATTACTACGTTATTAGTTTCGATAAATTGTAATTAAAATAAATTTTCCATACATCTTAAAACCATTTAGTCACCCAATTTATGCTATAATAGTAAATAAATTCATCCATTTATTCAATTCACACAATATCCCTATTGAATGAATGACTCACTTAGACTATCAATGAATTACTCACAGAAACAGCCGATTCCTTTTAATAAATTATATAAACATAGTTTTTTTCCCATTGCCAGCTATCGCTACCGAATTTCCTGTTCGTGTCTTACAAATTGACGGACGCTGGGACCTGTGTCACGACCAACCCTGCTGCTACCAAGTTCAAGGGCGAAGACTCTGCTGACCCCAAACAGCATCTGACCTTGAGACTGAAGAACATCCTGCAAGATGTTGAAGTTCAGACTAAGTAAGTACCTTAATTATTGTGGGAACGCACAGAGCGAAGGATTTTCTGATATAAAATATACTTTAAATTGTATGTCATAAAGTGCAAAGTTGAATGAGCACCCACGCAGACGACAAATGGGCTCTCGATTCTCAGGACGTCCTCGCCCTTGTCCTAGACCTCGCATGCGCGGCCTATTAAGCACTTTAATTTACTTAAAGTAAGGTTTATTATTTAGTATCAGCTTTTTGCCAATCTCTTGGATCGAAGCTAAGGATATTTGGCTGCTTCATTGGTGTAATCTAGAGGCCGAAATAAATATCAACCCGACCAAACTCGGGTTCTGGGTTCGACCCCCGGTTCGGGCTAAGTGTTTAAATGATAAATAATGATAATACAGATGATATTTATTTATATGAATTGGTTTTTACATATACTTTTAATTACTCGTTAAATAAGGGGGTTTTTTTTTAAGTAATGACGTCGGTATTTTTTATCTGACTTATCTGAGAAGAAACACCTTAACAAACTCACAGCCCAGAGGTTAGTTTCTATTATAGTCCAGACATTAACTTGGTGAGATCATGTGAGGACCATGCAGATTAGTTTCTGAGACGGTCTTTTGAGGAAAGAACCACACAGATATGCGTCAAACTGATTAGTATTGAGTTTTTCTACTAGGACGACCTATGTGGCGCGGTGGGCGAAGGTCCCCCTGCGACGCAGGAGGTTGCGGGTTCGATTCCCGCCTTGGGACAAATGTTTGTACGATCTACAAAGATTTGTTCCGGGTGTCCTGAGTATTTGCTATGTATAATAAAAAATATATCTATGTTATGTATTGTATTAAGTATATCAGTCATCTAGTGCCCATAACACAAGCTCTGCTTAGCTTGGGGCTAGATGATGCTGTGTGAAAAGAAAAAAAAACAAGGATAATCCCGAAAAGGCTTCTGGATTTGTGTCTTCCTGATTGCAACAGAGTTACCCCCTATAATATCATACTTATAATGTAACTGAAGTATGGGGTGATGAACCACTGCTCTAAAATTTGTTATGTTTTAACGAAATATTTTACTTACGAATCGATGAAGGTCAACTTGTGTTTATTGAAATGTTGTTTATCCAAGAAGCAAGATTCTGTCGAATTTTTATTATTAACTAGAATTGCATTTACAACGCACTAACATTATGTTTTTTATTGACTCTCGTTACCTGATCAGAGTTTTGTAACGTTTTCTATGATGACACGAATTATAAATACTGAGTAGGTATTTATGTAATTATGTGCTTTCCGCACCCATCCTAAGCCACGACCTTCAATGGATTTCACGTCTAACATATGGGGCAAATGGTTCGTCTTCCCGTACGCGCAAGCGCAGAAACGATCGTTGTTGCTTAGGTTAGGCACCCAGAACCCCCCAGTCTCTAATCTATCGCCTGAATGATGTCATGTAACAACTAGGTTTTGCCAGCGGCTTCTTCCGCGTGAAATTCGAAAATAACCCCACGGGAACGAACTACCTGGATAAACAGAATCCTATGACCTAATCCAGGTCATTCAGAATTTTCATGCGAATCCGTTCAGCGGTTCAGGCGTGATTATTGACGAACATTAAAACAAAGACTTTCACATTTGTAATATAACATATTTATATCTGCAGGAATTGTTTTAAGTTAAAAACTCGAACAAACAGCGCTAAAATGAAATTTAATTAAAAACATATTTTTCCCCAGAGCCCATCTCCAAGAAAAATTCCTATCCGACCTTCGCAAAGCGCGCGAAACCTACACAGGTCTGGAACTCGCAAACATGCTCCACGCCATGCGCCGGCGCCTCGACGACCCAGCCGTCCTATCAGGGGACACTATTCTCAACATGCTGATATCCTACCGCGAGATACAGGATTATGACGCCATAGTACACGTGGTGGATGACCTGAAGACTATTATGAACAGGAAGAATTATGTTAATATGCCTATAATTAGGTTTATGTACGCGTTTGCCATGAATCGGTAAGTTTTTTTTGTTGTTATTGAATCATTACAAGCACACGGTGTGAGTTTTATATCTTTGACTAGCTGTATCCCGCAGTTTCACCCGTTCATATGGGTCGTTACGTGATGTAAAAAGCTTATAAGTTCTTTAAGAAATGAACTATCAAACGCAAAAAATATTTTTATTGCGAGTAGTGGTTCAAGAGACCGGGTTCAAACAAACAAACTCTTCAGCTTTATCATATTAGATTAAAGATTTAAGGTTTAAATTACAATGATCAATGCACGCTGGTGAATAGAATAGAATAGATGACTCTTTATTGTACACCATTATTCAGTATACTGTTATACTAACATAGTGCGATCATAGATGTTTGTTTTAAAAATACATATTCTTGGTATTTAGTTAATACTTGTATCCTTATTTATAAACGTTTGCGCTACACCTATAGAAACCTCAATAAATTAATCATGTCTTTGTTATTACTTTAAAAGTTAAATATCTAATATTAGAACGGAAAACAATGTTTTGTTTGGATGCCTTTTATGAAGAATCCATTCACAGAACCCTAGTCCAACAACTTTTATCGACATATCTAAGTCTCTGCTCATCAAAATGTTTGCATTGCTGCAGACTGTTTTTTTATTTTTTTTAAACGTTACCCCACACTAAGAATTTCTCCTGTGTCGTGGGTGCTTTTACAAATATTTAACGTCACATACAAGAACAGCCAGACCCGGAACAACTGCACAACCTGTAGGCCATACAATAATTTGATCCGTGCGGGAATCGAACTCACGACACGCGGCGCAGCAGTCGATTGCTCAGCCACTGTGCCAACCGTGCGGTCAGACTTTTATTGACTAACGAACATCCAGCTTACGTTAACGTTCTTTTTTACCATTTTGGCTGGCTCATACCTGAAGAAACACAGCGCAAGACAGTTTTACAATAAAGTCGAAAAATCGCCCCACCCACATCTTACCTTCGACCACCCAGGTTTAGAGTACCCCTTTATATTTTCACAGGCGCAACAAAGAGGGAGACAGAGAGAATGCCCTCAAAGTATGCGTCAAAGCGTTAGAGAAGAAAGAGAACAGATTCCCTGACATGCTGTGTCTGTGCGGGCGCATCTACAAGGACAAGTTCGTTGAATCTCAGCACACCGATAAGGAAAGCTTGGGCAATGCTATCAAGTGGTATGTACTTGTATACGCTATTTATTAAAGAGAAAACTTTTTTAACCGCGTTGATCGATTTTTGGCGTCACCGACATGATATGTGATCACGTGTTGTGTCAAAACAAAACCATAGTGTTGAGTTTTCACTACTGTCGGAAGTCCCCAATTCCCCATGGCTGTCTATTTTTTTGATAGCTGGAGACAGCTTTATTTTTGCGTAAAAGGTAGATAGATTTCTTCCGTGCATTGTTTAGGCCATTCCATCTGCACAGCCTTTTCCCAACTATGTGGATGCCGGCTACCAGTCTAACTGTACGCAGCTGAATACTAGTATTTTACATGCAGGGACTACCTATCAGACCTCCACAACTAAGTTACTACGTAACACGATACCCCTTGGTAAGACTGGCTGTCAGACTATCGAGATTCTGATTACCCCTAAGAACTCAACGTGTCTTAGATTACAAATTACAACCGGTACCAATGGCTAAACGTGCTTTCCGAAGCAATGGATGGTCACCCATCCATGGTGCAATTCAGGCAAGCATTGTTTAGCCTTAAGATTGATGCGTGCTGCTATTATTAATTAGCCAAGTCAGGCCAATTGCCGTTATTAATTGGTTGTGTTTAATTTCCAGGTACAGACAGGGTTTCGATGTGCAGCCAAATGAGTATGCGGGCATCAATTTGGCAACACTTTTAGTTATAGCTGGCAATGATTTTAAAAACTCACAGGAATTACAACACATTGGTAAGTAATCTGTACTAAACATAAGTCAAGAAAATGTCTGTTTTTTTTGTTTGACCGCGGTAATCTCTGGAGCTGTTAGTCGTAATTGAAAAAATCATTTTGCATTTGTTAACCCAATTCTTGAGTAGGTCGGTAGGAGCAGGTGAAACCGCGGGATATTGCTAACATGTCCGTTTCTGACGGAAAACGCACAGCCGAACCAGCTGATGATATATTATGCAAAGAGGAAAGATAGAAATGTATAGCATCTGCCAAACAAAACAACATTTTTTGCTGGAATAGGTTTTAACCTTTTGAACGCCAGAGCATAAACGCACGCGCGTGCCCTCCACGCCAAGCCTTTTTTAATAAAAACGTTTAATTTCTTATTTGTTATCATGAATTTATCAATATCCATGGTGTATTTGAATTTGCTTTATACAGTAAAAGACGTACGGGCGCTTTAAGTAATATAAATTTAAACACACAAAAGTAATGATTTAATTGTTTACTACGTGAGTACTTTAGTGCACTCCATTTTTTGTCACATATTTGTGAAGTTGGCGTACAGGGCGCTTTTGCTTTTCATTTATTTTTGAAAATGGCGGCTAAAAGGTTAACCTACTCCGGCACTAAAAGTTCTTAAATAAATTAATCCAAGAGGCTAGTAGAGTAAAAAGTCACGGGTGATACCTAGTGTTGTTGATGAAATAAAACAGTCTACATTATCTGAATACTTCGAATGACATAGTTTCTAGTCGCACTGGTCAACCGCATATTACTCAGAAATTCTATTCATTTAATTCTGGCTAAGTGCCAAATAGGCAAATGTCTAATGGATTAATAATTTTATGTGGCTATAATTCATGAAGCATTTGACATTATAAATTGTGTATCATAAAGTTGTTTAAAGTATAATCATTACATTTCGTTTAATCTTCTTGAGTTTGAGTCAAATAACAAACGAATATATCATATTACTGTGAACAATATTTCTGCGTACTAGAGAACGAGACAAAGTTAACCTCATTGTACTAAAATTATTTCGTTTTTTTTTATTATACAGGATTATTTGTAAAACACTAATATCCTCGTAAACGCAACTGCTAAGCATGAGGTCTTGGGTTCGACTCCCGGGTCGAGCAATGTCTTATTGAGATATTTCATTAGGGATTTCTCGGTAGCAGGCCGGAGTCAGGATGTGTGCTCGGTTGGTGGGAATACGGTCATCCCCTATTACATTTCTCGGGTTGGTGAAAGCCTAATAGGCCCTGACGTTAATATATCTGGATAGGCCCTGAAAAGCCCTCTTGAACTTAAAACGAAGACCTTGTGAAGTTCGCAGGAAATCACTGGATGCCAGAATCATAAGTCCGGTCTATATGGCAAGACCTGTCCTGCAGTAGACGTCTTTTGCCTGAACGAGGATGATGAGACCCTGTTTTTTTTTGTTTCCAGGAATGGTACTAAACCACCTAATAGGCAAGAAAGGTAGTCTATCATCACTCAAAGACTACTGGGATGTGGCGACTTTCTTCGAGATATCAGTACTGGCACAAGACTATGTGAAAGCGATACAAGCAGCAGAATGTATGTTCAAACTGAAACCACCCAATTGGTACCTCAAATCCACCATTGGAAATATTGAATTAATTGATAGGTAAGTTCTAGACAACCTCATTTTTGTTAACTTTTAACCTCTTCAGGGGTCAATGTGCTCATTATTACGATCAATTTTTAATATGAGACAAACCCTGAAATCGCAAAAAAAAATCTTTTTCGGAGTCTGCGTAAAGAAAAACTAGCCCTGTAACCACTAAGTTGTAATGCTGGCACAAAATAACAGAAGTCGTCCGAACCTTATATGAGTTTGATTTTTGTTCATACATAAGTAATAAAAGGCTGATAAATGAACTACTTAGCTCTTAAATCTCACTTGGTTGACCAGCATAACAACCAATGATACAAATTGATACAAGATTCGACAACGGATCAAATTGTCTTCAATTGGCATTATTGATTTGTATTGTTTAAACCTGTCAAACACCCTTGGTACATAATAATATGTAAAAATCTTCACACGCGAATTTAAACTGTAAACCGTCTACAAATAGAGTGTTAAAGAGTTTCGGGCGCTTGCCATCGGAGTTTGACCAGTAACTCATCTTTCAATGTATGGTAAATTTCAGTGGAAAAGTACTTTATATATTCTATAAATATCTGTTCTTACCGCTTTTGTATGTCGTAAGGGGCCATTCATTATTTGCGTACGGGTCCCCACTGGGAGATGGGAGGACGGGGGGGTAAGAAAATCTATATTTGGCCTTATCCTGGGGGGGTTTAAAGCAATGATAAAGTATAACCTAAACTAACTGCTAAAATATAAAAATCTTTGATTATAGATATGGCAAACTGTGACTTACAGTGTAACTGATCCTTTTCTTACAACGTTTTATTATTCAGAACGGCATTGAATCTTACGTATAAAGAGGTAGGGGGGGTTCGAAAAATCTAATGTATTCTTAAATAGGTGTAGGGGGAGCAAACATCGCCGAAATCATACTTACGGAATTAATGAATGGCCCCTAATGACCCAGTGGTTAAGGCCCTGCCTGTCTCGCACGAGGGTGAGGGTTCAAATCCTATATTTACCGCTTATGATTATTTTTTCTGACTGTCGGAAGCCCAAATGTCTCATATTTGAACGGCATGAAACCAACCACAATGATTCCACAAAACATACAAACAAACATTTTCTATTATATCCACGTAATTTTGATGTTCCCTGTATAGAAATAGCTCTTTACCATGCAGTCGGACAGTAGCAAGCTGGTATTATTGTAAATGCTACGAGAATTATATAAAAACCACTAAATTTATACTTTAACATTTTAGATTTAGGAAAAGTGAAGAAATATCACCGGAACAGCAAGTATTCTCATTTTGGATGGAGTACTTCGTGGAGGCAACTAAGAGTGAATGCGAAAATATTATCAGGTTTTCTGTAAGTATTTTTTTGCAAATACTTCCTTATATTTAACGGGATTTATGTAATGCTATGTAAGCTTTTACCATATTTTTTTTCAATATTGACACTTAAATCGCGAGAACTATGTGTTTTCTTGCTGAATGAAATATTTGAATTCAGATTAAAATGTCATCTAAGGAAGGTGTGGTCTCCTAAGGTTTTATTGTAGCCCCATTTAAAATTCCACAAAAAGCGGACTCATTAATCAAATTACTTTCTCTCTCTCTTTCTAGGTGTTAATCTTAGAAACAACAAAAGAATACGTACCATCGTACGTGATGGTAAACATGGGTGCTGAGCAGAAGTCCGTGGAGATCCTCAACTTGTGTTTGGAGGCCATGCGCGGCCGGTGTCGGCAGGTGCATCGGTGGTTGTTCACATCTGACATGATTAGGAGCTACAGGTACTTTTAGATTAGATTTATATAAACACTAGCTTATTTCGCGGCTTCGCTCGGGTTAATATTGATCACGAAATAGAAATATCAAATGGAATTGCCCTCGCAGCTATCCCGCGCGCGTTATATTTACGCAGAAAATTATGTTGAGTAATAATAACCTTCACTAGTTGTAATAAGTCTTAATTTTGTATAATCAACAAATTCAACTTCAAAGCGCAAGCGAAACTGTATGTGTTGTTCATACAAAATTAAGACTCATAACAAATGACGAGGGTTATAATCAATTTTCCCACACACAGGAAAATAAATGTCTGACTAGGAATTTCTCCTGTGGGTGCGTTTACAAACATTGAAACTCACCTGAGGCCCATTGAACCTGTAGGCCATACAAATATTTGTTCCGTGGGGGAATGGAACCCACGATATATAAATATATATAGCCACTGCGCCAATCGTGCCGTCAAATTTATGAACTTAGGATAATATATCTTTGTTTCCAGTTTATACAAACGCGACGAGCGATGTCTCTTCCTGTACGTCAGCGAGAATTCGGATGACTTCCAAATCTTCCTGCCATCGCAAGCGTGTCGCCAGCGTCTACACGACCTGTTGGGAGAGCTGACTGCTGACCATGAGAAGGTCACCGATTTAGATACTAGTGTTATGCAGGATCAACTGAAGGTATGTAATAGATGTTTTTGATGTGAAACATAATTCTATAGTCGCACCACGTGCCGTCACGGAGACCTTTGCGCCATGCCGCCCTCTACGCTACTGCTCTCGACTCCGGTGTATGTGTGCGCGCGCGCAAACTTTACACTCCGTCACTCGTTTGCTCCGACCGACAGACGCACGTGTTTTTTTCGTAAAATTACACAAATTCATCGAAGCAGCTGCTTGAGAATTATGCACATTTGTGTATGTAAACACAATGTTTTTGTTTTCACTAGATTCCCCGCGCGGGTGAAAAGGAGAAGCATTTGTTTCATTTTCTACACAAAAATTTTAATACGAAGGAAACAAATTGTGTATAAAAAAAAAAAATTATGTGTATGACTTATGTGTAAAGTTTTGAAAAAAGAATTGAGTATCGGTCACTTGGCGTTTAGGCAAATTACCTTGTTACTCTGGCGTTGACAGAGAAGAAAACACGAGAGACGTCTTAATCGGTGCAATACCGCGTTCATATTTTTTTTATTAAATATGAGAAAAAAGCAACACTTTTCACAATTTTGCAAAATTCTATTTACACTACTTCCTCACCAAATTCCACACCCCACCTTTCTTTCCCCAGTTCGAATACGAGTTAGACGACAACAACAAACGCGTGGTGTTAGGCAAAGGCACGTACGGCATCGTGTACGCGGCAAGAGATCTCAACACACAAGTCCGCATCGCCGTCAAGGAGATACCCGAGAGGAACCTCGGGGACGTGCAGCCCCTACACGAGGAGATATTGCTACACTCGCAGCTACGCCATAGGAATATTGTACAGGTAAGAACCTAGCCTAATCCTGAACAGGTATAAGATGGTTGATGCCGTGATATAGTTATATATATATCTCTGAGGTTATAGCTCTATATACCGTAATATCTAACAATATATATATAATACATAACATCACGCCTGCATTCCACGAAGGGCAAGGCATGGGTGTACAAATAGTACACTCATATTTTGTCGGGTATGTTATTAAGAAAAACACACACTTCTCGAAATATAATCACTAAAATCACTATTACAACTCTCTAAATTAGAATTGTGCTTAAATGTCATGATTTCATGAATTAGTCATTCAATCGCTGAATTTGAACTTCTTAATCGTATTAATGATTCTAGTTATTAATACTTCGTGAAATAAACATTGCTAATGACGGTTTTAACAACATACAACCTAATACTGAGCAAGAAATTGCAAAAAGAAAAAGATAAATCTAATTTCACGGGCTCCCCCTACGCATTCCCACTAAGAAAACCTTATCATAACAGATCTCAATGAGAACTATCTAATGATAACGCTGTTTTATTCCAGTACTTAGGTTCGATATCGGAAGACAACTACTTCAAAATCTTCATGGAGCAAGTGCCTGGAGGTTCGCTCTCCGCATTGCTACGTTCAAAGTGGGGGCCGCTCAAAGAGAATGAAGCTACTATAGCGTATTATACTAAGCAAATTTTGGAAGGTAAGGTCTAGGCTGTATTTTTATAACAATACTTACAATACTACTTATGTACCTACAACTGGCGTGCGTGTATGACCAGATTTATAAACCTAAACGAAGCAAAAGGATCTTAGCAGGTGGCGTTCTGTAGGTTCTGCCTACCTACATGGGAAAAAGGCGTGAGTTTGTGTGTATGTTTATTCCATAATGGAACATTGTATAGTTGCCGCCATTTAACTTTAGCTCTCGATGGAGTGGTGGGGGTTGGCGTGCGCGTCGTATTGCCTAATAAGTTAGGTCCAAACCCGCTTAAAATAATTAAGGATCAGAACTGAAGAGCCGGCTACTCCGGATGCCTTGTTTTCAGCTTATATTATTATTAATACACATATGACAAATTATGTAGATTAGAAAAAACTTTTAAAATAAAAAAACCTTACTCCTTCCAGGTCTCAAATATCTCCACGACCAAAAGATAGTTCACCGCGACATCAAAGGCGACAACGTGCTCGTGAACACGTACAGCGGCGTTGTGAAGATATCAGACTTCGGCACGTCCAAGCGCCTGGCCGGGCTCTGTCCGTCTACCGAGACCTTTGCGGGGACCCTACAGTATATGGCCCCCGAGGTCATTGATAAGGGACAGAGGGGTTATGGAGCGCCGGTTAGTATTTGTCTTATTTGCTTCACACGGGTGCAATCTACTGGTGTGGCGTGACATAACAATACATCGGAATGTCTGTGCTATAATATCTAGTAAAATATTACATTGTATATATTATTTGTTGTTGTTGTGAAGGGTTGCAATACTAGAGGGAGACCGAAGAAAAGATGGACGGATTGTCTGAATGATTAAATGGCTAGGAAGGAGGTGACTTTTGTGATGACGGCAGATAGAGATGTATGGAAGAAAAATACATGCTGAGCCGAACCCAAATAATTTGGCATAGCAGCAGGAAGATGATATTTTCGAAGTTAAATATTAATGTTTTAAACACATGAACTATCCAGAATACATTCTCTGAATGATGGTGAAAACCGCATCAACATCCATTGTGTATTTTAAAAGAACTAAACGGACAGATAGGAAAAGTCGATTTAGTTTATAATATTCATGATAGGACTTTGGGCCGGTGCATATCGTACAGAACGACATGCCTCATCATACGCCGTACGCGCAGGTCTTTGTTATTTAATAAACAACTCTCATTTGATAAGGGATCTTATGTGTCCACTTGATGTCTCTTGTGATAGTCATTTAAGTTTATTTGTTTACTCACTTATATATTCCTAGTTTGTCGTACCAATTCCATCACATTAATCCATATTAATATTATAAATAGGAAAGTGTGTGTGTCTATTTGTCCGTCTTTCACGCTTCAACCACTGAACGGATTACGGATTAAATTTGGCAGAGACATAGATTGCACCTGGGAAAGGACGTACGCATTTTTATCAACCAACTACGCGGGCGAAGCCGCGGGCGGAAGCTAGTACACTATTATTTAAAACATTGCAAGTTAATATAAAGCTTGTAAAAACGGAGATGTTAAAGTGTAATCTAGAATCTATTTGCAAGAGATTTATTTTACAGATTGCTGTTAAACCAAATACCTAACAAACGATTGTCGGCGGTATATCAAAGGTTTTCACTGTCTTGTGTGTTTCCAGGCTGATATTTGGTCGTTGGGTTGCACAGTGGTTGAGATGGCGACAGGAAACCCACCTTTCATCGAACTAGGATCTCCTCAGGCAGCTGTTTTTAAGGTACGTCAACTATTTATCTAATGACCCTTTATATGTTAGTATCAAGTTCATTTTAAAAATAATAATAATGAAATCGATCTAAAAATTGAGTACCTACACGGCTTTTATGTTTTTTGTTGGGGCGTTTATCTTTGTCACGCAAAACCGTCGTTTGTACTGTGAAACTAAATTGGTCATGACAAATGACATCAGTTATCAGTAGCACTCTCTGTGTAAAAAATGATTGTAAATCGTTTAAAATATCACTTAACTTTTTCTGCTGTTGTCTTTATTTGTACTTATTGTATCGAGATCACAAATTAAAATCCAACTAATTTCCCTAACAAAAAAATGTTTTCAGGTGGGTTACTACAAGATGCATCCCGAGATCCCGAGCGAGCTATCAGCGAAAGCCAAGAGCTTTATACTCCGCTGTTTTATACCAGAACCGGAGCAACGTGCCACCGCAGCTGAACTGTTGGAGGACCCCTTCCTTTGCGAGTAAGCACCTATTAAAAGACAACACTAAGAGCCACTTGTGTAATCGTTGATACATTAAATAACTACACTCAATACTTAGGGCGATTTTCAGCAATGAAACTGAATGCTATGCCGCATTCAACAGCCATCAGTGCTTCCGATTACCTTGTTGACAAGATATACTAAATTTGGACTACTTTTATCTCTTTCTCCCTCACAAAACAACAAAAGGACAGATATTTGTAAGAGCTGTCAATTTTAGTCGAACTGAAACTTCATAATAGACTGTAGACAATTAAAAGTCATCGACCAAAAACATGGTCAAGTTCAAAGCATAAACTAATTTGACATCTCTAACTTTGTACATCCTTTTATCGAGCTATCCATCAAAAAGAGATGTCAATTTTCTAATCTAAGTTTAGTTGGCGAAGAAAGGAATC
Source organism: Phlogophora meticulosa (assembly GCA_905147745.2). Taxonomy (NCBI): domain Eukaryota; kingdom Metazoa; phylum Arthropoda; class Insecta; order Lepidoptera; family Noctuidae; genus Phlogophora; species Phlogophora meticulosa. The sequence continues at coordinate 6,301,631 of LR990525.1, forward strand.
GGCACCAGTATCAATATTCCACAACAAAAATGACACTGACGGCTCTAGAACGCGCTTTAGATATGTTGATCGTTCAGTTTCATTGGTGGAATTCTCCCTTAGAAGTAGATGACAAACTGTAAGGGGGTGAGGGGGGAGTAGGGCACAAGTGCACCTCCTATAATAACACCCATATCTTTGTGGTTTAAGTTTGATTATCAGTATCATGCTGCTAACACTGCACCAAGTCGTCGAGATCTATGTCTCATAATTATGTAGACGGGTCTATGTCAGTCACTTTGAAAAGTTGATTTATATCAAATCTAACAAAAAAAAGTGTGTATAACAATGTGATATGCTTTTGTGAATAAAAGACGTTTATTTGCAAGCGTCCGGCGATCCGTGCATTCCGTTCAATCGTCGCCGAGCAAGTGAGTACGAAGGCGACTCATGCGCAACTTTTATAACCGTTTTTTTTTAATACTTAAGATATGTAAGCCGTGGACTATATAATCGGCTGCAGCTTTTACCTATTGTGCCAGTACTTGTATATCATTTGTTTGTTTTAATGTATTTTTACGTAAACAGTTGAATGCATTTGTGTCATATGCTAGTTTTGAAAGTTCTATTATAAGGTGAATGCGTAATGGTAGCTTGCAAAATTCATTGTTTTTGCCATTTGCAGCTTAATATTAGGTTAAAAAACAAAATAACTCTTATAATAACATGCTACCTAATACTGAGTTGCAAATAGCAAAAAAACCTAAGAACATTGGACTTTTCCGAGCTGCCGCTACGCATGCATAAAAATATTCCTTGTAGCTGCTAAAAGTTAAAAATCTTATAATTTGCCACAAAAAGGTTTTTAGTACCTAGTTATCCAAAATAGAGCATCCCGCAAGCTAGACGTAATTTTACCCGCAAGCCAGACGATTTTGACATCATTTCTTTAGTACAGAAGCCAGCACATCAATCTATCTCAAACTGTCAAGTTTTTCCAATTTAAAATGAACCTTATTCCTGTGTATAAAGTTGAAAAAAAAAACAACGAAATTTTACAAATTGGGGTAGTATGATGTGCTGGCCTCTGTACTTCATTGAAGCTTCGATACCAATATTCCAATAAGATCCTTGAAAATCAACTACTGTTTATAAAATTACAGAAAGAAAAAACCATCAAGCCGCCTAGGCAGTGGAGGCATGGACTACAGCAGAAGCATATCAGTGCCTGCAGACAAGGCTCGGCCATCTACCGCACAAAAGAAAATCTCCGAGCCTTGTATGGCCAACCTGCCCTGCTCACCGGAAATCGAGTAAGTCAAACATAATATTCATGGCATACTGAAGTTGCTTTAGAGTTTGCAACGCATGGTATTTAAATGACTTAGAATTTTGAATAAAATGTAATCCTGTTTAATGTGTTCGTTGCTGTTGATTTTTGCATTCAGGTGCCGTATAATTGCAAAAATGATTTCAGTCCGAGAAAAAGATGCTGCTATCGGTTCTGTATAGCCCCGTCTGTCTCTTTCTCGCACTGATATCATGATGGCATTATTACGTCTTAACATGGCACCTGTTAAAATAAATGGCGGTTGCTGCCTACGAAAAATTGGTTTTCGAAGTTGGGGTTTTAAACCAATCTAATCTGCTAACGTGAGGTTTTTGTTTATTTTAACTTAATAATATACGTAGAAGTTCGTTAGATTATAGAAACAAATAAATAAAAACTGCGCCCGCAAACTCATCCGCAGCGAACATATTAAATGCATGTTATTAGAATAAAAGTATGATTTTTATAAAGAGTTGTTTACCTGTTCAACGTTGTGTGATGTTCTCATATCATCATACATAATATGGTGAGAGGGAGCTTATGTATTGGGTGAGGACATACTCTAACGATTATGTTAAATGTTGTATTGAGTTTTACATTAAACAAATGTGCATACATAAACTCATTCACACTCAAAGTACATGATCGATACATTGTTGTGACAAGGGATTTTCTGTTCTAAAGTACTTACTGTGAGGGAATATTGAGCTGTATTCTTTTCACCTCATACAAATTATTAACTATGGATTACTTACAGCTAAAATAAGCGGAATATAAAATAGAATGTGAGACTGGCAGCCAATTAAAAGTCCTCACGTCTAAAAACAAAAGAAAGAGTGTAACATAACAAAGTTACAGAAAAAAAAAGAAACTGTATAACATTCAATCTTAAACTAAATTCACTTCAGTAATTAATATGTTATACCATGGCACCTATGTATTGTAGGTTTAAACTGTCAGTTTGAGTAATATGTCTGTTAATACATGCCTTTTATTATTATAATTGATTTTCAACCGTAATAATTAAACTAAAATAAATAAATAAAGATAAAGACAAGAAAGATCGAAGTAAAACAATGGGATATTTTAATCTTAATACCGAGGTGAATAGAATCTGTATTGTTTATGAAAGCTAGATTTTCCTACCCCACCTTAAGGAAATATGTTGTTTACTGGTACATTTATGTGCCTGTTGGTGTAAAACAAGAAATATTGTTATAGTTTCAAACGGGTGCCCGAAAACTTACCGATAGAAAATCCCGTGTCACTACACAAAAGAATTTCAAACAACTTCGAAACATATAAGATCACTCACAGTCACACTTTTATGAAACAGAAACGCGACAAAAAACACATAATACTGTAACATTAGACCAGATTGACGTGTCAATAACACATGTCATAACATTGTCAATGCTTGGCACCTAAGCGTGTTTTCCATTTGTTCCCTGTAAGGGTGAAAACGATCCGGTCTAATCCAACAATCACTAGGACTGCCTCGTCGATGCTCTCACCAATACTGATATACCCACCGGACTTGTCCAATTGCAGGTAACATTCACCTTTTTATAAACACACCTATTCGATGTTCAAAATTCATAGAATACTTTATTTGTTTTTTTTTGGAACGATTTCGAAATTCGTAGAATACATCATTTCTTTTTTTTGGAACAATTTCGAAATTAATAGAATACTTGCCTTTATTTGTTTTCTTTTTTTTGGAAGGATTTCGAAATTTTTGCATTTAGAATACTATCTTAAACCTCTCAAGTCCCAATATTAATATCTGTATAAATTAATTTAAACCATAATGATATATGCAAATGGAGTGTAAAACAGTGTGGGGCGCGCAGTTTACATATGTGTCTACGGTACTTGAGAGGTTAATTTGTAATATGAGGGAAATGCACATACGACATTTCAAATGTCTCTGCGATGCTTCTGGTATTGCTTATAATATATTATATAGTAATATATTATAAGCAATACCAGACCTCTGTTACGGATGGTTCCCTAAAAAGACGGAACCCGAAATATACGCTGGCGTTGCATTTATGTCAATATAAAAAATAATAATAAATATGCGCTTGTGGTTTAACAAGCTTTAAAGTAAATAAAGTCAAACACATAAAATCGTTGCTTGTTTACTCCCTTGTACGTAATATGAGATTTTAAGACGCTAAATAGCGTTTGAAGTCACTTCAGCAAAGATGAAGAAAAAAACATTTTTATTACTTTCATTGAAAATCAGGATAATATTTTGTGCTTTGAAAATAAACAGCACCATCCATATTTGTTCTACAATGAATTAAATACCCATAAATGACTATGCATTTCTTTTTCATTAAGTAGGTACTTAAGACATTCTCTTTTACTATTGTATGTGCACGAGATTAGTTTGTATTTCTATTATTGCACAAAAAGCATGATACGTAAAGTATAATATTCTATAGTAGACCTAGCCGATAGATTAAGCTATGTATGACATATATTATTGTCGAAGTAAAATATAGCATTCTATGAACTACATCGGTATACGTTGTTAGTTTACGCACTATAGCATACAAGTAGCGCTTAAAAGCTTCAAGCGCGGTTCAGACTACGCTTTACTATATAGCATAGCATATTTCATAACTTATTTATAAGATAGCATAGGATTGCGTGAACGTGTCAATATCTAATTACAATGTTTGCTATTATAGCGTAGTCTGAACTGACCTTTGATTGTATTTCATTATTACCTAATTAAGATGCTTATAAGTATGGAAGTTTTAAAGAAACTGTCAACATAAAAAGCTTAATTATTATGCTCGTTTTCACAAAAGAAACCATTTTTTTGCGCTTTTTTTTTTGTTGTAGCGTAGTGTTAGTGAAAATGGGCATTTTCCCCCTAAAGTAAGGAATAAAGTGATAATCGTGTATTTTGTATTCTTGAAAGTTTACTTCTTAAAAGCAACTTGAACGGACATCAAAATCAATCAATCCTGGTTTAAAAAATATTGTAAAATAGTTTTTTAAAGATACATTATCTGTATAAAGAACGCTGTTTACTTATACATATTTTACAACGCTTATAATTCAATCCAAACAATATCAATCACTGTGTTTTTGCCGAAAATCAATCTAATTAAACAAATTGTGTGTAAAAGCTCAACCATTACTAACGCTTTATCAATCTAGCTTGGAACTGAGAACTAACTACAGTTTGTTTAAACCTCACGAAAACCTTCATCAGTTTTGGACTTTGTCTCATTAAACGTGTTACTTTTCATATAGTACGCGGCCGTACAGTCAAAGAAAGAGAATGTTGAGCCCCTATATTTGCTTGCACTTATTACAAACTACTCTTTTCCAATACTGCGGGTTAAAACCGAATATTCAAGTTTTTTTTAATGATAATCTAGCTACCTATACGGTCTTCTTACAGCAGATTCATTATTTAGGTAATATGGAAGAATAAGTTTTTGGCAAAACTATACCAGGGACGAAAATCGCATTACACGCCAATTGATTTAATGTGTGCGTGCAATATTGATCCTAATTTCTATAGATACAAATATCTAGTTTCTGTTGAAGTTTTTAAACGTGACACCTTTTCTGCCGATGACGGGATCGATTGGGTTCGAAAATTCTTAATATTATTACCATCGCTGTACAGTTATGTCATATTGACTATGAGAAAAATGTTCGGTTTCTTACAGAGTCGTCTGTCACCCACTACCTGTTTGACTTTCTCTAAAACAGATGTATCGTATAAACGGCCGTGTACTGTAGCTGCCTTTATGATGTGACATTTTTAACTTCCCCAAATGTCCTGACAACGTTTTAAAGTACGATAAAGGTTTTCAAAGGCCGACTGTACATGTTATATTGCTGGTATCTTAACGTTTGACGTTGGGTACATAATATTTTGGTGACGTTTTAGTACTATGCCCAACACGCCGTCAACTGATGAGATGGAAGGCAGCGACACGCTGCTGAATCGCAGGAGTTCGTCGGGTGGACTCCTGTCTCCAGAGGTAAGCATATAAAGTTCACTTCAAGTCAGTATGAATAAAACCGTTGGTCCATGCTGTCGGTGTCCATGTGTGGGTATCGTTTTGTCGAGTAATTGAGTTGTGGATGTCAGATAGGCAGTCGCTCCATGTTTGGCTGGAAGCTGATACCAACACAGTTGGGAAAAGGCTAGGTAGATGATGAGCACGATGCAAAGTACACCGAATATGATTTTTACTGTGGAGACTAGTTTACATGGTTGCTGTAGACTACGGCTGCCTGTCAACAAGAGCGGAGCGAGGCTGCGAAGGGCAGAAACGGAGAATTATTGGTTAAAATTCCTCCTTTTCTCCGCTACAATGGACAGGCAGCCTTAATGGTCGCAATAAATAACGTGAATATCATACTTTCTAGGTGGACATGCCAAACGTGCCGCGTTGTTCAATAGACGGGCCGGAACACGACGGTTTTTACCTACTAAAGAAGGACTCACAAAGAAGACTGACGCTTTCCCGCGTGCTAGAGCAGGACAGCGAGAAGATTTGCTCCAAATGGATGCTTAGTATACACCAGGACTTTGGAACTACCGTGCTGACTATGGTAACATATTTTTATTTATACTTATTTGCTGGAAGCAGAGTTGGTAAGACGACTTTGAGGCCCCTCCTTCTTAGTTTACTATCATCAAAAATCTATGTCCTGCGCTCTCATTCTGTTGTAATATCATACAAATGTATGCCTTATTTGATACGACGACGTGTGAAACGTCGATGTGGCAACAATGACCACTAGTTAATCCTTCCTACATAAGTATTTTATTTTAGTAGGTAAAACATATCGTCTAACTGCCACTTTCAATAACGTATCTCAAGCCAAATCTCCGCGATCTAAAATTGATGCTTCTGATTCGCCCTCGCAAGGTTACAGATTGCAAACTCAGCCCTTGTTTGGTTACAAACAAAAATCGATATCTAGATTGGGATTGAGATACGTTATTGAAATTGGAAGTCCACCCAACGTGTGTGGTTCTTTCCTCAAAATACAATATTAGGCACTCAACTGCATGGCCCTCATATGATAAATCTGACTAAAATAATGTCTGAACTTTAAAAGAGACTGACTTCTCAGAGTAGTTTGCTTGGAAACACCGGCCTATCATGTACTTTAGAAAAATATTACCTTGTTAATAGTTTATATTGAACCTATTTACAATATCTCATACCTTTAAACAAGCAATTCTTGTATATATGTACATAAATATATATATATATATATATATATAATCTCTGATCGGATCTCTGCAGGGGGTTTTGGTGGCGATAAATCGCTAGATAGCTAAGTTTCATTTTTAGAAAACGTCGTTTTATCCGGCTCGGTCATCCAGGTACTAATATTAATGTTCAATTTTCATACTTTATTTACAGACCCACCTTGAAATGCTCCGCTGCGCCCTCAAAGAATACATAATGGATCAAAACAGAACAGTCATAGAGCAAGCAATTATAACTTTAAAAGAAGAACTAGATTTCGATTCAAATGCCATTAACGAATTACATTCAGCCATATACATGTTCCAAGAGGCAGTGAATGCAGTACTGAGGATGCATAGCATTAAACCTCATTGGATGTTCGCTTTGGATAATTTAGTGAGGAACGCTGTTCAGGCCGCCATTACTGTTTTGTCACCAGGTAGGTTGTTTATTTTTGTGTATGAAAATAGTTTTTATAACTACGTGATTTTAGCAATTATTGATAGGTCTTATAAAGGTTTATTCACAAGGCAAACAGAAACTAACACGTATTGTAGGATATTTAAAGAATAGGGCTGTTGATAATTATCACAAATTTATGTTAAGTTATATCTTAATGATTATATCATTTTTTTCATCCTTATAAATTGAATTACAGTAATCCAAAAAGCTTTAAATAGCAATTAAAGTCACGTGACTAAAAACATCAATCTGAGCGCGATATAAACCAATAGACAACCTGTCCATGGTCGTCATAGCAGAGAAATATAACAGTGTGTCAGTTACTGGCAAAAATCGGAGTCATGTGACAGCTCTGTGTTTTAAGGCATTAATCAACTATTTTTTATTTTCAATTAAGTTCTATTTTCTATCTACGAGTATAAAATAAAAGCAGTTCTGGAATTTGTCAACATCCCTATTTAATTAAATTCACATCCTTATGTTGTGGTTTGCAGTCTTTGTTCAGATTTATTTATTTAATACTTTAAACACACAAATGTACAGAGGCGGACTTAATGCCATAGGCATTTTCTACCAGTCAACCTTTGGGTGATGCAGAGACAAACAGTGGCAGGTGCAATTTCTTAAAAGAAAAGTGAAAAGAAATATATATATTATTATGAACTATAAATATAATACCTACATAGAATATATACACAAATAAACATATACACAAACACATACATAAACAATAAGAACAGTTAATGAGAAAACATTAGCGCTGTGAAGAAACCACTGCCAACTTTGATACTACAACAACAATACAACAGATTTGATACTATTCCCGCGCCGCGGCCTATTCTATAAGCTCCTCGGTGATAAATGCCCTTATTTATGAAATACTTGATACCCTTCTCAGATAATATATCAGTTTCATCTGATTTCTGGATTCTGGAAATCGACACGTTTTGGGACAACTACTATAGCGAAATTGGTAAAAATCATACTCGTGACAGTGTCCTCGTATTCTAACAGAATGTCAAACTCATTTTAACTGTTCTCATTGGCTTAATGACATTGGCCAATCAAACAAATCTCCTTGATGTTTATTCATTTTTGTGTTTATTAGTCTATTAGAAACCGGGTATCATATTCTTAATGTAAAAATCATTTATTATCGTGTGTCCAAACCTTATGAAAACGTTAATCACGTTCGGCCTGTGACATATTCAATACAAAGTTACTTGTAAACTGTCATTATTTCTTGTGTATTTCACTGTAAAAAGGTTTTAAATATGGTTAAGGTTTTTTTTGGCCAGTAGATGTCCCGCAGCAAGTCATTGACCGTTATTGTGTGTTGTGCAGAGCTGGGTGCGAACCTGGCCGGACAGGACGGACGGCGCGGCGGCGCGGGCGTGGCGCCGGACACCACGCCCTCCGCGATGTCCTCCACTAACTCGGCCAGAGATACGCACACACTGCATGCTCTGAGGCATGAGAACCAGAAGTGAGTAATACATTTTTATGTTAAGAGATCGCTTTAGTTAAAAGATTTTTTGAAACATGAAAAGAATAAACACATTTTGTAAACTGTAATCTTTCAATATTCACTTTTGATTGTACTGACTTTTGTTGATAATTTATTATTCTATGATATTTTAACTGGTCACTCATGTTTTTTCTTGTGAAATCCTTACCCAACCTTACCCTTAACAACTTACCTTCTCATTGTTGATATACTTTCCGCTCAGGAAAGCTTTACGTGAGACAAATACCAAAATTACCATTTACGATGTGTTTGAAACAATAATATACTATTTTTATTAAAAATAGCTTTGTCAGTTTATTGTGGAAAGATCTTTCATAATTTTAAATAAAACTTTTATCAGTATTCAGCATGACCGATTTTTATCATAAATAAAGCCACCGTTAAGTGTTATAAAAAAATTGTAAAACAGTTTTCACTGTAAACTCGACTACACACTCCTATATTTATTTATATGTGGAAGAACCAACAGCTATAGTAGATGGATAACAGTTGCATAGTAACACAGCCAATTACAGGTTCTCACAAATAAAACAGTTTTTTTACACACATTGATATAAATCACTAACAAAAAATGTAATAAAAAATAAACTAAAATAAGCACTTTATACACTCTGACACCATTTTAGGCTCTAATCACTAAAAAAAAAAAAAACAAAAAAAGCACGACTCGCTTTAATAAAGTTTGCATTCAGCTGAATGCGTGCAGGATAGGTCTTGGTGGTAAATGAAATGAATACTCCCTAAAAAATATGAGTTTATTAATTATTTTCCACACAAAAAGTGGCATCGCGAACCTTCATGCGCAAATATATTATACTCGCGGAAGTAAGGAGCAGCAGATACTGTGAAGCGACACCGATAGAAGTTACTCCCTAACGGCCTGTATTCACCGTAGGTTCAGGCAGGTGACAGCTGTCTGCCATTATTTAACTTACACGATTTACTTTTCTTTCTAGATTACATCAAGAACTTCTGGAAAGTTACCAGCAGTATCAGAGTCTTCTGCGGCAAATGTTAGAGGAGCAGAAGACACACACAATGATACTTAGAGAAATTGTTGAAAAGAAGTCACGGTATGTTGTACTGTAAAAACCTCAAAAAAACGATCTGTTTTATGTTTGTGATAAAAGCTGAGAGAAAACTCTTTATGCCAAGTTGTCAGAGTCGTAATGTCCTTTCCATTTCAACACATTTCACACTTTAAGAACTTAAACGCCAAGAGACCGACTAGCAATACATGTTCACAATTCGTTTTCTGGCAGTTAAGGTTTTAAGGACCCCAGTTGAGCAAATATTAATTTAACATTTTGTTACGGAACCCTGTATTACTAGCATGTCACACCGCCAATTAAAATGTCTCACTTCTTACAGCAGTGTCACTCCAGAGGTATTTGCAAGTCCAAGCGAGCCAGTGTCAGAAGCGGGCGAAGCGTCCGACAGTGTGGACGAGGCGGAGGCAGCGCGCGTGCGCGAGTGGGTGGGCGCGCGGGGCCTGCCGCCCGCCGTGGGCGCCGCGCTGCTGCGGCACTGCTACGTGCTGCCCGACCTGCTGCTGCACGCGCAGCGGGAGGATGTGGCGCGGCTACACTTGAAGTAAGTGTCACTACGAGACGCAGGGGGCGCGCGTGCGCCAGTGGGTGGGCGCGCGGGGCCTGCCGCCCGCCGTGGGCGCCGCGCTGCTGCGGCACTGCTACGTGCTGCCCGACCTGCTGCTGCACGCGCAGCGGGAGGATGTAGCGCGGCTACACTTGAAGTAAGTGTCACTACGAGACGCAGGGGGCGCGCGTGCGCCAGTGGGTGGGCGCGCGGGGCCTGCCGCCCGCCGTGGGCGCCGCGCTGCTGCGGCACTGCTACGTGCTGCCCGACCTGCTGCTGCACGCGCAGCGGGAGGATGTGGCGCGGCTACACTTGAAGTAAGTGTCACTACGAGACGCAGGGGGCGCGCGTGCGCCAGTGGGTGGGCGCGCGGGGCCTGCCGCCCGCCGTGGGCGCCGCGCTGCTGCGGCACTGCTACGTGCTGCCCGACCTGCTGCTGCACGCGCAGCGGGAGGATGTGGCGCGGCTACACTTGAAGTAAGTGTCACTACGAGACGCAGGGGGCGCGCGTGCGCCAGTGGGTGGGCGCGCGGGGCCTGCCGCCCGCCGTGGGCGCCGCGCTGCTGCGGCACTGCTACGTGCTGCCCGACCTGCTGCTGCACGCGCAGCGGGAGGATGTGGCGCGGCTACACTTGAAGTAAGTGTCACTACGAGACGCAGGGGGCGCGCGTGCGCCAGTGGGTGGGCGCGCGGGGCCTGCCGCCCGCCGTGGGCGCCGCGCTGCTGCGGCACTGCTACGTGCTGCCCGACCTGCTGCTGCACGCGCAGCGGGAGGATGTGGCGCGGCTACACTTGAAGTAAGTGTCACTACGAGACGCAGGGGGCGCGCGTGCGCCAGTGGGTGGGCGCGCGGGGCCTGCCGCCCGCCGTGGGCGCCGCGCTGCTGCGGCACTGCTACGTGCTGCCCGACCTGCTGCTGCACGCGCAGCGGGAGGATGTGGCGCGGCTACACTTGAAGTAAGTGTCACTACGAGACGCAGGGGGCGCGCGTGCGCCAGTGGGTGGGCGCGCGGGGCCTGCCGCCCGCCGTGGGCGCCGCGCTGCTGCGGCACTGCTACGTGCTGCCCGACCTGCTGCTGCACGCGCAGCGGGAGGATGTGGCGCGGCTACACTTGAAGTAAGTGTCACTACGAGACGCAGGGGGCGCGCGTGCGCCAGTGGGTGGGCGCGCGGGGCCTGCCGCCCGCCGTGGGCGCCGCGCTGCTGCGGCACTGCTACGTGCTGCCCGACCTGCTGCTGCACGCGCAGCGGGAGGATGTGGCGCGGCTACACTTGAAGTAAGTGTCACTACGAGACGCAGGGGGCGCGCGTGCGCCAGTGGGTGGGCGCGCGGGGCCTGCCGCCCGCCGTGGGCGCCGCGCTGCTGCGGCACTGCTACGTGCTGCCCGACCTGCTGCTGCACGCGCAGCGGGAGGATGTGGCGCGGCTACACTTGAAGTAAGTGTCACTACGAGACGCAGGGGGCGCGCGTGCGCCAGTGGGTGGGCGCGCGGGGCCTGCCGCCCGCCGTGGGCGCCGCGCTGCTGCGGCACTGCTACGTGCTGCCCGACCTGCTGCTGCACGCGCAGCGGGAGGATGTGGCGCGGCTACACTTGAAGTAAGTGTCGCTACGAGACGCAGGGGGCGCGCGTGCGCCAGTGGTTGAAGTTATACCTACTGGCTTTTTTACTCTAATGAATGGCGGTGTAGCGACACCTATCTCGCCACAAACGAACTAAATCTGACGAATCCTACATCGCGATATAAAAGTTATACGCACGATTGAGCATATATACAAGAACCTGACAATAACCGTCGGATTACTGTCTTGCTTGGGCAGTATCCCCCCAGACACAGCACCCGTCTGGTCGGTGGAACCTTCTGTTTCTATGGTGGATGTGGAACTTTGCACCCTGGTATGATGAACACAACCCCCAAAGCTGTTCACAATGGTGTGCTGTTGCCTACATTTATGTATGGAACTGAACTTAAGGTGTGGCAAGAGAGACTTGAACGTAGAAGTATGTGTTGAGTTGCTATGAGTGATATATTGAGGAATAATGTTATAAAACTACGTTATGGTTTAAAAGGCCTATTGACAAAAGATGGAAAGATTTTGGTTTGTTTACGTTGACAGGATGGATAAAACATTTGTAAATAAATATCTTTTTCGGTATATCTGGTTTGGTGCCATTGTTGAATCTGAGGCTTTCAATTATTTCAATCACAGCTTGTTCATATAAAATCTCCTACCAACAGAGGCGGCATCGAGCTCCGACTATGGCGCGCAATACAAGAGCATCGCCTACACAACAGCCCATCACACCTCCGGCGCACCAGCAGCACTGAAACCGACATGGACACCAACTCCATCGTCGTGGTAGAATGCCAGCGATGTAAAGCCACCCGCCGTACACTCTCCAACAACTCGTCATGTTCAAACAACCCCACTATAGTGATCAGGGATCAACTGAACGGGGATGAAACTGTAGCCGAGTACTACGGAGAGAATGGAGTTGTGAACCTTTGACTACTGCGCGGATGGTGCACTCTGCAGTGAAGGTCTCCTTAGTAACGGCCAGTGCTTGTCAATATGTTCTTAATTCAAAAGTATTAGGAAATTGTTTTGTACCTTTAGAGCTTTTTACTATAAGGGTGTTATTGCACCTAAGCGGTTGATGGCATTATGTAGCTCATATTATAGCTCACCGATATACGAGGTGGAAGGAAAATCGACGCACAACCTTGTCAGGTTGTGCGTCGATTTTCCACGAGGTCAGTACATGATTCTAGACACCCCAGTGTTGAAATTTTATATATTTTTTTCGTATCATCATTTCTATCCAACCCAATGAGATTGTTTATTGAAGAAGTGAATTATTCACTTTTTAATTTAAAATGTAATTGGTTTACAGAGCAATGATGATTTCATCATGACTTACTACAGTTTAAATATAAAACAATATCAGGAAGAAACGTAGAAATTGGGTAAAGAAGTTTCATCGATGGGGGTCCAGAATTATGTACTGAATTCATGGTACCAGGTTATGCACAGATTTCCCTTCTACTCGGTATTTTTAACGAGATTTCTTTTCCGATTGATCTGTTGAAACATTCGTTTTGATTGAATAATTGACAGACTAGCATGCTTAACAACGATCGACGGTGTCCATATCAATCGTTCGGATGTAATAATAACCTTATATTCTAAAGTTTTGAAGCAAAATGTAGCGCACATTAGAATATTAGTACGCTCAATACTTAGCAATATAAAAAAAAAAGTTTGACTAAAACTGGTCGTTTCATGTTGTATTGGTAAAGTGATAAGCAATTTTGAGACAATATCTTACCATAAAGAAAAGAGTGATTTCTCATTAGTGTGTTCATTATAGTATAAAAAGGTTTGGGTGAAAGTATGTCACAAATGTTGAATTTTATGGTCATAACGCTAGTGTGCTGTAGTAATAATTAAAAAAAAAATAACACGCGTAGAAGTATTAAAACAAGTAGTTGGTAGTTTGTTTGAAATTGCTGTTGCTTTAAAAAACTATATAACACCGCTTGAGGCCTTGAGTGTATCATCCGAATAACTCTCATGTAAATTTAGCTTCTAATTTATTAATATATCGTCACTAGTCTCTTGTAAATAATATAAATTTCTTTCATAAGCATAATATTAAGATATTGTAAACGGAAGTTTTATTCAATTTTCGTATAAGCCGACCGAGGAAATTAGACATCTGGGTGGAATGAAGCGGTCACACTGTCGACCTCAGCTGTTCACAGTTCGATTCCCAGGTCGGACTAAGTATTACTGGGTTTTTCCATTGAGAATTCCTCAGTAGCAGCATGGAATCTGGATGTGTGTCTTTATGTCATGGAATTTAAACATAGCTGGCTAATTGCGGGTGTACTTATACTCCTCTGCCTGCCGCATTATAGAATAAAGGCTTGATTCTAAGCAAAATTACTGGCACGGATCTTGACTGCTGCCCTTGTGTTGCGCAGTATCCGATTTTAGTATAAAATGCCTATGCACGTTATCTACTGCGTCCAGCCCTCAAGATCTGTGTCGTTGCTTATACGGAACGCTAGTACTCTAATTAACTCGGTCGGCCAGTAGATTTGCACAAAAAATAGTTTGAATGGTGCTACCGCGTTGTGATGGTTTAAATAAGTAACAAGTGCCTTTTGTTAACGCTTTCACTTTGAGTTAGAAAACGAACGAAGTTATGCATATTGTAAATATGTAATTATATTAAAGGAAAGTTACGATTTCGAAGGTTTTTCCTGAGGAAAATATCGCTTCCAATTTTATTGTGAAGAATATTCCGTTGTGAATACATAGCTGAGAAAACAGATTGTTAAATCGAGCAGTAAGTGCCCATAATTGTTTTATATTTAAGTAAAAATATTACATTACTGGAAGACGACTGAAGAATCTGAATCTGAGAGATTATTCCCTTTTTGAGAACGCTTTTGCGCGTTCAGAAATTGTTTAGTACCACTCGATACAATTATAAATCAACTTCTAACTGGCATTAAAGCTTGAAGCATCGCTATTTACAAATGCCCACATTATATCGAGTATATAATACTTTAAGATATATGAGACATATATATTATATTTTATCCTAAGAAGCTGTATCTTTTGAGTGCCATACGTACATATTTTCTTATAATTATAACACTGTATATTTTCTTAAAATTAATATTTACTGTTATTAACTAAAGATTTTATTAAAACTTATAAATAAATAATCTTCGTGATCTGAAAAGCTTAGATATAATTCAGAATTTAATTATGTCGCTAGTATTACTAAGATATTGGGTAAAAAATAACCGGAGAAGGTAATCTTTCATCACGTAAGTCTTGATGACTTTCCAGCCAAATAATACTACTTATATAGTATATGTTTATCGTGTATAACATGTACATTGCGCTTTTTAGGGCTAAAAACAATAATTAAATGTTTTTTTTAACCTTTTGACCGCCATCGTCACAAATACGTGATAAAAAATGCGGCACACTAAGTACTATAACACGAAAAAACAATTGAATCATTCGTTTTGTGTGTGTTTATTAAATATGTTAAAAGATGATTGTGCGCATTTGATTGCATGGAACAAATTAAAATACACCACCGATATTGATAAAGTCATAGTAACAAAGAAAAAATTAAACGTTACATTAAAAAGAACGTGGCGTGTTCGTTTATGCTCTGGCGGTCAACAGATTAAACAAAATTATTACACCGTGTCTTATATTCAACAATTTGAATCAGCCTATCGGAGTCCACTGCTAAATTGTTACTGTATTTATAACAAAAGCATCCTATCTTTTCCGATTTACTTTTACTTTCGACAGCGTTATTCTAGCTTCTAAAAGCGCACGTGCCGAGTCCCTTGTCCTAAAACTAGACTAGATTGAGGCTATCTCCATCTTTTTCTCTCTTGTAAAACATCAAAGAGACAGAATAAGTAAATCTTCCTTACAAACGTAGTTGACATTCCTTACGTATCGATCAAAAACATGACGTAGTTCAAAGCATTATAAATATTTGACATCTTAACACGTTGAATGCCAGATGACCGACAAACAATATATTTTCTATTGTGTCTCGTTTTCTGGCACTTCAGGTGTTAAACTTGGTTCATATTATAGAGCTGTATCTAACAATTTCAATAACGTATCTCAATCCAAATCAGGGATTGATCGTTGTTTTTTACCAATCAATGGCCGAGTTTGTAATCTGTAACTTTGAGGGTGCAGCAGGGTAACATCGAGGATTGAGATACGGTAAGTCAGTAAGAGATGTCAATCCTCGTTATTTTAGTCTAGTTTTTGCATAAGAGATTCGGCGCCAGTGTATGACTAAGTACGTACTAGCCTGATTTACCTACTGCCTTACAGTATATAGCCATACGCTATTGCATATTGTAAGCAACCTAACAATACTCAGTAATACTGTTGTGAAGTACAAATACCATTACCTTATATAATTACACATAGAATATAGGCTTTTTATTTACATTTAGGTGTAACCAAACTGCCATTGATCGATATATACACGAGTATATAAATACCATAAGGACTGTTTGCGATGTGTCACTGGAGATGGTGATTTACTTGCACACCATCCAAGATACTAGTCCGTAGTCCCACCGCACGGGAGTCCGGTCGGTCGATGTCATCGGTCTACGTCGTAACCCTGCATTATGGTCGTGTCGCGTCTTAACAAACTAAACATACGCTTGGGATAAACCCCAATAACTATGAATTGTTCTTAGTTTTATTTAGACATAAGTGTTATTTAATACGTCTCGCGTTAATTTGAGCTAAATAGTAGAGAGAACTACTAAAATTATAGCTTTAAACTTAATATCATTAATATTAGGCTTAGAATTGTTTTGTTTGGATATTCGCAGATTATTTTTTATACTTAGCGTACGTAGCAAAGTAATGTTAAATGAAATGGTTTAAAGTTCATAATGCTTTAACCACTAGAACATAATTTTGCTATGATGAGTCCATTATTAAGATGTTATGGTATCACTAATCTGATCCCGCACATTTCTAAAAATTATGAAATTTACTGTCCAGTAAATATTTCACTTCATATGTACCCTGCAGTGCAGATATCTATGGTTAGCTTTGACATTTTGTTTTTTGGTGTTCACAATATTTATAAATGTCATCACATTATTCGCTTTATATTTATTTGGAAATTATTTCGACAGTTATTTATGTAATCGGAAGATCTGCGTTTTTATACGAGTTTTGTTGAGACCTCTAAAATCAAGGTCTGCAATAGAATATTTTTTACTTTATACTCTTGTCTTATTAAATATTGTATTTTTTTTTAATTAGGTGGTTTCTTCAAGGTAGTTCGCGAAATTGATGATTTCTGTTCTGTTTCGTTTTCAAATCGCAGCGTTGTCTTACGAGAGTTACAATTTAATTATTACTAAATAATCATAAACATTTAAATTATGTTTGCTGGAAATCTACATTATTATCCCGGAATAGTACAGCAAATAATTTCAAGAGATAGCTTACATGGTGCATTTTTTTTTTGGCCGCTTATTAAATTTTAATCAACATACAATGCAAAACAGCGCCGTAATTTGAAAAAAATCCAAAGAAATTTTGTTCTTCTTCGCGAGCTTCATAAACCTGTTATATTTTTCAACTTTACTTTTTTTGTCAACCTTTTTTACAGACATCAATCTCGCAATATATTATTGTATTTTCCTTTGAATATTAAACTACGTTAAGCCTGTAGTAAATGTTCATTATTCCACCTTGATCGGGTAACCAGCTATGTACCTATTGTTAGGTAAAATCTGCCCATATAATTTAATATGATTTCTTTGAGTAGCTAATTAATAAATGATTAATTATGAAATGTGTTTTACTTTTAATTGCCCAATCTACCTCTACCTTAGCAAGCTCGTACTTACGTTGAATTCTATATTATTACTAGCTGACCCAGCAAACGTTGTTTTGCCATATAGGGGTTGGTGAAAATTTAGCGCTGTATGCATTTTTAAATGCCACATATTTTAAGCCAAAAAAAAAAAAATGTTAGGGGTGGACAACCCTTATCACTAAGGGGTATGAAAAATAGATAGTAGCCGATTCTCAGACCTACTGAATATGCATACAATTTTTCATAAAAATCGGTCATGCCGTTTCGGAGGAGTATGGTAACTAACTAACATTGTGACACGAGAATTTTATATATAAGAAGATAGAATATACAGTCTGGTAATTGCAACAGGGACCGCGTTATGTTAGTTTGCCGCTCTGAGTGTGAAATTACAGTGACAGCGGGGCGGGCAGCGGAATCCGCTGGCGGGTAAAGCAAACACATAGTTTTTGACTAAGGTGCACCAAGTGCGGGCGGGGCGGGTGAGCGGGAATCGCAGCGGGACAAGCGGGTGTCTTGAGCGGGGCGGGTAGACGCAAGTCAGTTTGCGTTTTCCGCTCGATTTGTTCGGACATGCCGCTGACGACTGAAGATTTAATAAGTGCCGTATGGGCTCGGCCACCTTTATGGAATTCTAGTGATTGGAATCGACAAGTACCTAATTGCTTTTAGAAAAAAAAGGGTCTCACTTTATACATATAAGCACTAGCTTTCAAATAATCTGACATTATTTCTAATATCGTACGAGGTAGGAACGTACACACCGCTCAAGCGCCCCGCTGCTACTGTGTTCATCCATGGAAATGTACGTTTACCGCTTGACCCGCCACCCGCTCCCGCTGCCCGCCCCGCGCCACTGTAATCGCACACTGAAGGAGGCTACAAATGACTGTTTCTTACTTAGCTTTACATTGTATAGAATCAAATTTATCGTCAGACAGATTTGTTGCAGGAGAATGTTGCGCCATTTCTTCCCAGTACTAACACTAGGAAGTGATCGAGGGCAGGCGTTTTGGGGACCAGGTGCGCCTATAATATTTGAAGAGTACCTTCGTTTTTCCAGGATTCCATCTTGATATCTTGACTTGGTAATAGGACTACCTCGATTGTGTACCCCTTTCAAACAAAATAAGATTTTGCCTCACTTAATTTTTGACCTTCAAAAAGTGCTGACTTTCAGCTTAATTTGATTAACTGAATTTTGATTTTGATTGATTTTAACTACTCAGTAGTAAATCTCATATAAAGTATGAGATTTAGTTAAGTATGGTTTTCCATTGGCGAACTTACGTCAGCTCGTATACCTTATCGTAAGTACCTTCATATAAAGTGAGAGGAACCAACTTACAATACTTATCTACACCCTTTAACAATACTGCTCATCTAGTGCATCTTTGAAGTTGGTTACTGATTAGTAGTAGTAGATTAGTTATATTATCTAATATATCAAATTATCGTGTCACGGTGTTTGTAATTAAACTCCTCCGAAATGGCTCGTCAGATTTTCGTGAAATTCTGTGTGTATATCGATTAGGTCTGCGAATGAGACAACATCCATTTTTCATCCCCTTAAATATTATGCGTGGTCCACCCCTCATTTTTATTTTTTAGACAAAAATATTGTTTTTATTTTTTTATGATACAGCATACATAAAAAACTTACAACCCTTAATTTTCACCCTTCTATCACCAACTTCTATATGGCAAAACAACGTCAGCTGGGTCAGCTAGTATTTTTATATGAACCTCTAATATTTAATACAGAAAACGTAGATCCTCCCGTTCCGGGAGATGAATATTATAGTTCTCTTCAATTGTTGTGTGTTCCTGCTTTCAAAGATAGATGGCGCTTCATGTCTCATTTATCACAAGAAACTGAACTCCCATGTTTTTACTAGATAATGACGGTAACACGTCTTTTCCTACCACCTAATTAATCAAGATTAATTCAATTCAAAGCTTATGGTTAGCATGCAAATTTATTGTACCTACAGTGTCACGTATAAATAATAACGATAATGTCATCATCCTCTTGTCCTTATCCCAATTTTTCATTTGGGGTCGGCGCAGCATGTCTTCTTCTTCCATACATCTCTATTTCCTGTCATCTTTCCTGCCAACATGATCCTCATTTCTTCGCATCACGTGTCCATACCATGACAGCCGATTTCCACACAACTTCTCTGTCACAGGCGCCACTTTCAGACTTCCTCTTATATACTCATTTCTTATTCTATCCATTCGCGTAACACCACACATCCCCCTTAGCATTCTCATCTCAGCTGCATGCAACTGCCTTTCATTCAGTCCTTTTGTGGCCCAACATTCTGATCCATACAAGACGGCAGGTCTTATCATTGACTTATAGATCTTCCCTTTTCCCAAGGAGGGTTGGTGTCAGGCAGGCGGCCGACTGTAAAAACTTATGCCAAAACCATTGCAGCATGGAAAGTCAAAATAATAACGATAATGATGAAAAAAAAAGGTTATTTACTTGACATTTTTATTTATAGGTGATAAAAGTACCTACGCAATATAATACGCTACTTTGACTATGCAGTTGCTATATTTATGTCCGCCCCGAAAAAATGTAAGGAACAGCTGATTTTCTTTTTCGCGTTTTCAGGGATAGTTTTAGAGTTGTAAGGGACCTACGTATTTGGTATTAATTTCAACTTGATAGCTCCCTGCGTTTCTGAGTCTTGACAGACGGACAAAGAAGTGATCATATAAGGCTTCCGTTATTTCCTTTTTAAGTAGGTATGGAACGACGGAGTATTGATGGAACCCTAAAAATTACCTCCGTTTTCTTTTCCTTTTTCTCCGTTACGTTTTATAAGAGGTTACTCGTAAATCAGTACCTAATTATTTATATATTATTAGTTGTTCATTTCACTCAAATAATTATTGACTTACACTCCGCCAACTAATTTAAATCGAAATATAATTAAATGTAAAACAGGGACTACGGAGACGGCTTCACATACTCCCCGGGGGACGTACAAGACGTTCCAGAGACATTAATTCACCCAGTGTTTGCGGCTAACGTCAGCTCTAATTTACATACAGTAAAACTATGGGTTCCGCAGCTCTAATAGCATTTGTACCTCTAACATTAATTTGTTGGTATATGCGCCCATTCTATCTTGAGACGTCGTAGCGCTGCTCATAATTCGGTGAATTACAATCAGATAGGTACCATCTACTGTATGGCAGTTCACATGGGACTTGGGGAACAGACAGGTACATAAAACACCGTTTGACCGTCGAAATTTACATAAGACAGTCCCCCAAAACGCCCACCCTTCACCATTTCCTAGTGTTTTTGCTGGGAAGAAGAAGTGGCTCAACAAACTCCCCAACAATTACTGCTCCTACTGCTTCACAGAACCGAGTCGAGAGCTTACAAATTATGTTTTAATGATAGGTCTCCACCAATCTAACAGGTTAGTAGGTATTTACGTATCTGCATCTTTACATTAGCGAGTCCTAATCAAATTCGCTGCACCCCGATCATGACACTATAATGTAAGTATGTAGGTACTAATCCTGAACAAATGACATGTTCTATATTTTTCTAAAATTATTTGAGTACCCATTTAAATATTTATATATTTACGTATGTTTAATGGGCAATCAATAATTGTTTATAAAAAAATAAATCATGTTCTTTTTCTAAGGTTAGTTCAACAATTTTTTACATGTTCGCACCGCATGCTCCCAAGTGTAGCCACCATTTGAGCCACAAGCACTATACTATAAGTTTAAAAAAAACTTTAACTAAAAAAGGAACACAAGAAAAAGGAAACAAAAAGTTGTCAACAGTTATTCGATGATCGAATGCAGCCCAGAACTAATATTCGTCACAATACCTAGCTAACAATAGAAATGCCTACGCAACTGGGCCTAACCCAGTTGTAAACATCCCTTTGTGCCTATTGGCCTAGCTCTATTCTGTCGCCTGCTTGATATCCCTCCATATCATAGTGGCAATTATGTATTTTTCTAACTCCTCTGCTGTTCTTTTCTGACTAATTTCGTTGCAGGATCCAAGACAGTTGAATCGCTTCTCCGAGACTCGTCGGGCTTCATTGTCTCAACGCTTTTCTGGTGGTCGCCCCTGTTGATTCTGGTTTTCAGAAGTTGCAGTGGTTTGGGAATAGTTAATAAAATATTTGATTTCAACACCCACTCACAATTAAAGCTTAGACTTAATCCAATAGGTATCACTTGAAAACAATCTCAAAACTTTCAGAATAGTACGTTTTTATTGAAATTGTAATTTACCGTCTTTCATGGTGGGATGTCTACTCAATTACCGAACTGAACTAATTATTCCAATTAGATATGCTTGAGACCGATTTGAATTTCAATTCTGCACCCTACACCTTGTTGAAAGAAGTCCACTGTTAATTTTATTACAGTCGCCTGAAGGCTTTATAATGTAAATTGTACGCTGATCTTGTTATTTCGTCTATACGTAGGTAGATATACCTTAAGATTTGTTTTCAAATGTAGGTAGTGTAAACTGGAATATTGAACTATTATATTAGATAGGGTTTTTCTGATTTGATGAGTGAGTGACCTTCAACAGGCGCTTGGAATTTTGGGGAAAAGACCAGGGATTGTGGGATTCTTACCTCACTAAAACACATGGAAGGGGCCCCGTTACCTCTTAAGAGACCACTCCGGGACCCCCTCTGTGCAACGCCTGTTAGGGCACATCCCTGAGGAGACCGTAAAGACCTCTCCCCTGAACTTCGCTGTGCACGGCGACACGTGATCACTATGCCTCCGTCGTCCTGAGCATCGTATACCTACTACTACATTTATTTACTACCGCTGTAACTAAACTCAGTTAATGACAACATAACCAGCAGATTGTCTGTTTACAAAACATTACTTAGTAACAAAGCTGGACTGTGCTCGGCAGAGTTATCGATAGTTCGTGCTTATCGCGTGCTACGCCACAGTTACACACCCACACAGAATGGTCACTTATTTTAAACAATGCTAGGCGCGCCCTTGATTTCAATTATTCATTTACATATAAACTGCGTGCATATATCACGTCCAAAGGGATCATCGTAGTCGTCATTTTGAGCAATTATCACTGGGGAGCGAAAGAAGAAGAAAACAGTCTGACAACCAGTCTTACCAAGGGGTATCGGGTTGCCCAGTGACTGGGTTGTGGAGGTCAGTTAGGCAGTTGCTCCATGTAAAATACCGGTATTCAGCTGCATCCGATTAGACTGGAAGCCGACCCCAACATTGTTGGGGAAAAGGCTAGGTAGATGACGATATCACTGGGGAACGTCTCTGAAACTCTGTAAAAATATCCTGTTCCATACATATGTACATACAGAAAAAAGAGGTTTTCAATTCGACACTCGATACGTTTATTTTTTACCAAGCATAACATTTTCTGGTAGAGTCCGATTTCGATGATTCTTTTTGTTGGATAGGGAAGTTGGTTTCATTTAAATTTGTGAAAAAAATCCATCCAAATGGGGGATAATTGATTTTTGTCACCTCAGTTTTTTGTAAAAGGTTGCCATTATTGCTTCCTAGATTAATTATAAACCGACCCACTGAAAAACGAGAATTAAAAACTTATGTAAACAAAACAACCGACTTAAAAAAGCACTTTAAGGTGTTGTTTTGGAAATGGGGGGGAAAAATTTATCAAACATAGTATCCAAAGCCACAGACTTCCGAAATTGTGTTTTCTTCTTCATTGGTGAGGATTGCATTTTTGTGTTTTACATGGAGCGACTGCCTATCTGGCCTCCACACGCCACACGATACCCCTTAGTAAGACTGGTTGTCAGACATTCAAGCTTCTGACTACCCGTAACGACTGTCAAAGATCTACGAATGACAGCCAGGACCAACGGCTTTACGTGCTTTCCGAGGAACGGAAGAGTCTCGATATGTTACCAACGGTCACCCATCGACTCGACAAGCGTAGCTTAACCTTCGATTAACCCGTGCGTCTGTTTTTATTTAGCCACGACGTCTTCAAATAACAAACAAACTCTTTAACTAAATTAATATACCTATGGAGTATAGTTAAACATAGAATTATCGTGCCCTATGCATATGCTACACCGTCGCAGCCGGCTGGCAGTGAACCAAGAAGCTGTTACTTACATTATGTGGATTTATATCAGGCGAGAGATCGCGGTATCTCACTTTACCCCACCGTCTGAGCCGCTAGCAATTTGCGAGAAAGTGACGCTCTTTAGCGTGCACTTTAATACGGTGTTCTAATCTTAGAAAAGTTATTGTGAGCTGTCTGCTCGTTTCCGACGACCTTTGTGGCGCAGCGGGCGAAGGTCCGCCTGCGACAGGAGGTTGCGGGTTCGATTCCCGTCTTGGGACAAATGTTTGTACGATCTACAAAGATTTGTTCCGGGTGTTCTGGGTACTTGCTATGTATAATAATAATAAAAAAACTATGTAATGTATTTTATTAAATATATCAGTAATCTAGTACCCGTAACACAAGCTCTGCTTAGCTTGGGGCTAGATGATGCTGTGTGGATTGTTGTTTTTGTTTTTCCTTTGGTCGATAGAGATTGTTGTCCTATCTACCAGTGTTGGGCGTTGATTACTTTTTTAATTTAAATAACAATTGGGGTTACATGATGTAAAACTGTTAAGTACTTGTTTTTAGATACCACTTTATCCCGATTACATTCAATCACTTGTAATCATTAATCGGTCATTGAGTTTACAGTAATTAGTAATATCAATAAATACGGTCTAAATATCAATACCTACGGTAAATAATATCAATACATTTTGTACGTTTTCATTAGAGGTTATTTAGGCGTGTGTTAGTTTTTAGTTGATTAAACGAGGGGTGATGAGGTCCAAGGTCTATTTCAAACCCTTTACACAACAGCAAATGTATTTTAGTACATATGAATGTGAGATTTTCAATTCATATGTACTTTCTAAGTTTATCTTGGACATCACTGACATCGGTGAAGGAAAACATCGTGAGGAAACCAGGACTTATATAATTAATATAAGTCTGAAATCGCCAACCCGTCTTGAGTAAGCGTGGTGATTATTGCTCGTGCCCTCTCTGTATGAGAAGAGGCCTTTGCCCTGCAGTGGGACAGTAATAGGCTAGTACTACTACTACTAAAATGTAGTTTTTATTAATTAATTAAGTAATTTATTGATATATATAAATTTACTGAACATAAATATGTACCTACTGGGGTAAACGTAATCAGGAACAGTTATTAATCACCGATGGGATTACAAAAAAGTATTAATATTATTTAAATTACAAATTAAATCACATAATAATTGTGGCTATTAATCTTCAAAATTAGATTAATAGCCACAATTATTATGCTTTTCAATTTGATTACTTACCTAGTAATTAGTATTTGTAATCAAAATTACTTTTTGCCCAACACTGTTAGCTACTTATTGGTACAAAAATAACCAGTTCTGAACGCACTGTAAACTGGAAAATAAAAGAACATAATTTTTTGCATAGCCATTGTAACAGGAGGTAAATGTCGGAATAAGCCATTCGTGGTATAAGCCAATTGTTATAGAACGTAAATGGTAGGTATGTAACCAAAGACAACAAAATCAATACAAATAAAATCAAGTGAATCCTTAAGTTTTCGTTGTATGCATAGCATCGGTAGCACCTTTTTATAAATTCATTTAAGCCCGTGTTTGGCGACACGTGCCTCGCTGCATCGAACACTTTACTTGATACCCCAGAGAGTCGAGAATCGAAATCCATAGATCGCAACGACAGACGTTCTACCACGTGTTGAAAGGTCTTAGATAATATAATATAAAAGCTTTCAAGAGAATAGCGCTTCACGGCGTGTCTGAAGTATCAATTCAGCTTGTAAGATGACTACCTCTAGGATGTTCCAGACCTCTGATGGCTGTATTGGAAAATTGCTACGGCGCTCTCGCTACCGAGCAAAATCTCCAAGGAGTTGATTTTTATTAAAACTTTATAAAAGAGATACTTGATCATGCACGTAGCGATTCCATTACACGTTATGTTATCACTATTATTAACATCAGTGTTTGTGAGAAAACTTGAGAATTTTGTTTTCGTTTGTGTAGTGAGAGCGGATAGGGTGGTATCGTTGAACACAAGAGATGTTTTCCGAGCCGGTGGGTCGCAGCTCGGAATCGTAAGAATGCGTACCTACCGACTGTCTTGTGATATTTTATCACAGATAGAAAGGAACTTAGGGATTCCACTGTTTGTTTGAACAAACGACTAACAAATACGTTACGGAAATGCAAACTCGCTTTTACTTACGTATGTAAACAATTCAAAGGGATACTTACCGAGCTTTTGAGGTAAAGGCGCAATAGTTACATTCACTAAACAAATCGGCGATGTTCTGAATTCATTCGTGCTTTGTAATGCTCAAAGGAGCCCTTTGAGCATTTCAAAACAGGAACTTAAATTTTACAATTTTGTCCTGTTTTCGTAAATCATTCAGATGGGCCAGTTGTTAAGGTCTCGCCCCTCGTGCACAAGGTTGTGGGTTAAAATTCGGCAAGTACTTGACTTTTTAAATTCATAGACGGTACTTTATAAGTTCTTTTTAGATCAGACATCGCTGACATCGATGAAGGAAAACACCGTGAGGAAACTAGCACTTATAAAAAGTATAAGTAAAAGTGGAAGGTAAGGAATATGTGAAAAGAGGCCCTTACCCTGCAATAAGTCAGTAACAGGTTGGTACATACATACAAACATTAACTCACGCCAAAGTCCCATGGGGGTAGGCAGAAACTACAGAACGTCACCTGCAAATGATCCCAACAAACTCACTTTTCTTAACTTTTCGTTCATATATCTGGTCAAACACGCACGCCGATTGCGAGTATGACGCACCTGACCTTTTTGAGGAACATCACCAATAATTCAGTATTTGTCCTTCTAGGGCGTCTCCTCCCGCCATTTTTGAAGTATTTTTTAATTTCTTTTTCATAATAACAGGCTGGTATTATGATTATTTACTATTACGTTCAAAAGAATGCCTCGTTGCACTTTTTCCCTAAGTAAGTGGTGTATAAACAATATTTGTTTTGAATGTAATGTGTATACGGTGGGGAAGCCGGCGGGTGTATTTGCATATTGGCAAGGCAAGCTGTCTTAATTTTCCCGTAATGTGTGGCGGGGTCGAGTCGAGATTGTGCTGACTACTCCATACAACCTACACATAGGGTGTGTCTCCCACATGTTGCTGTAACAATGCAATTTATTGTTTCAATCTGTGTACACGTTGAAATTAGAATGACATGAATATTGGATGCGTACAAATGTAATAATTTGAATGGAAATTCATGTTGCCTTTATGAATTCCCGGGTAGCAGCAAATGTAATTAAAGCACATGCCAGACTAGAAACATAATTATGCAGTTAGGTAGATGTACGGTTGGTTCGGTATACCTACCTGGTACGTTACATATTCTGCTATTCCCAATCGAGGTAGGCACTGGTCTCTGAGTGAATGTCGCTCGGCTAGTGCCTATGTCTCTTTATGAATGATGGAACGGGTGACAAAAGCCGCTACAGACGGATTCCAGTATCATGTTAGCACAATAGACGGCCGGAGCAATGTCCTATTTCGCCCTTTGTACGTAACGTCGGTATTAATGGAGTTAGATTTCTCTCTTTGCGTTCCTATAAAACACTGAAAACGTTTTATGATGAAAATTCTCTCTATTTAAAGGAGAGATTGTTCGCATAAGTGTCCTCGAGAGGCCAAAACACCGGAGACGCAGATGCAATAAAAATACCAACGGAGGGTCAATCAGGTTAAGTGTTTTGTCCAGCGACTCGCGTCTGCCGAAATAATATATTTTGTACGAGGTTTATATTTGAGTCGATGAAGAAATAGTTGGAATATGTTGGCGTTGGGGTGTGCGTGCTGGGTGCGATGCGCGCTGGTATTCTACTCCCGCGCAAACCTTCGCTTTATACATTCCAATCTCGGTAAAACAAAAGGAATTCGCTCAAAAATCTGTTTCGATTACGTGGTCTTATTTTATGAAGCTGTAGCGGATGCTTGAGGTGTTGAAGGTGGGTAAAGGAATGATAGGAAGTCGTGATCTGTAATCTGAAAGTATATCGAGCGCCTCTCATGAATAAGAGTGGCGGGACAACTCTAAAATGTATTTGGCACCCGTGAAACACTTTCATTTAAGTTTTCCACATTTCCCTGAAATCCTCTTTAAGTATTAGTTTTGCCATTTGTTTAGGCATAGAACTTCGAATTCCTAACAGGCAAATTTATGGTGCTATTCTATACTTGTATATGGTTCATTTGTTTAAAAAATAATGTGTCCAATATTTTTGGCAGCGTTAATTTTTGTCTTCAAACTTTGTTAGAACCATACATAATAACGACTTAAGTCTAGAATTTTATTTCAATTACCAGACAAAAGTATCTAAATACTGTACAGGAGTATTATCTCAACACCGTGTAAATCTTTGACCTAGAGCTGGCATAGCCAATTTATACTGGTTATGTTACTACTAACGTGCGGTCAAATGTGCAATATGTGCATGTCATGTAACGTGTTCTAAATGCTCTGTTTCCCGTATTTTGAACCCCGACATATGAAAAGAGGTGTGCCTGTCTGTGGCATCATATCTGCCAAATGATGGATGGTCGGATTTCGATGCATTTTTTTATAGAATAAACAAATAATGCTGGACAATCCACACAGCATCATCTAGCCCCGAGCTCAGCAGAGCTTGTGTTATGGGTACTAGATGACTGATATACTTAATACAATACATTACATAGATAGATATTTTTTTTATTATACATAGGAAATACCAGAACACCCGGAACAAATCTTTGTAGATCGTACAAACAATTGTCCCAAGGCGGGAATCGAACCCGCAACCTCCAGCGTCGCAGGCGGACCTTCGCCCTCCGCGCCACATCGGTCGTCAATAGAAAGCTGGTTAAATCTTGGTGTTTCTTACCTTTGTTTCATGAGATTCTTAAGCTAAATTAAAAAATTGAAGTTATAGACGGTGAAACCAGTAGAAGGAAAGTACTTAGTCGGTCAACGATGCCAGAATTTTTCATCGAATAAGTACTTCCACTCGTTTTAAAATACCAAATAAAACGGTTTTCAATCATATTATATATATTCAATACAGTAAGTAAATTATTTGAGCAAATGTCTTGCCAACTGGACGACACATTGAGTGACCAGAGGGCAGGCACAGGATTTAGCATTGCCAACCAACGTGGCAATGCTGCCAGCCATCTAGGCTCGTTTACAGCGATGCGGAGGAATTCTTTGATGCCTGTTAGTATTCCTCCCTTTATAATTTTACTTTGTTTTTTGTATAAGTATTGTAAAAGTAGGTATTTCAAACTTAAAATAAAATTGTAAGTTATAATTAACAGAGACATAAAATTTTGATGCCGTTTGAGGGCAAAACTTAAAGAAAGAAAGAAAGAAAAACATTTATTAGGGACACGCACAGATAATAAAAAACACAAAATAAAAAAGGAAATGAAAACTAAACAATAAAAATTAAAATATAAAATAAAAGGACCTGTGCGAGGACAAAAAGGCTCCTATCACATTCTATGGTAAATAACATTTTTCTTGATCGGGGGATTCTATTTACAATTGAATTTTGAATAGATATTAATTGGAAAGTCTTGAAATAGACCGGCCTTTTGAAACAAGCCTTTTAATACAAAACCCTAAAATCGATGACAAACTTTGCAATGAAAGCATCAACAATAAATAATGTAAGAACATTGTCGATGCAAGTTAAAAAGCGAGCTGCCGCCGCCATTTTAATTAGCACAAAGCCGTCTGCTGCAATAGTCTTACAGTTTCATAATTTATGGAATGCCAATTTTTCTCTTAACAGAGCACGTCTCTTCGTAATAATGAGAAATTAAATTGGAGTGTCGTCTTTGCCGTAAATTTTAATGGGCGTGACTACAGCGAAACACATTGTCAACAACTTAGGTATAGTGTACAATTATAAGGCAGAAGGTAAACTTGATACGAAACTAGTAAGGTTAGGAATCTATCTAGGTATGTGTGATTTTGATTTACAGTCAACATCATATTTTTATTTGTAAACAACTCGTGAGTGTAATATCATCATCATCTGCCTAGCCTTTCCCCAGCTATGTTGGGGTCGGCTTCCAATCTAATCGGATGCAGCTGACTGTAGTATTTTACATAGAGCGACTGCCTAACCGACCTCCACAACCCATTTACTGGGCAACACTATGGTGTTGCCCAGTAAATTGTTGTTGGTTGTAGGTTGTGGAGGTCAGTACAGGTATGCCTCTTGGTAAGACTGGTTGTCAGACTTTCGGGCTTCTGCCCACCGACTATCAACTAACGATTTTTGATGATTTACTTATTTACATAATGATTTACCGAGTAAAAACTGTCGAAGATATACAAATGACAGCCGAGACCAACGGCTTAACGTGCTATCCGATGCATGTAGGAGACTCGATATGTTACGAACGGTCACACATCCACGGACTGACCCCGGTAAGCGTAGCTTTACCTTCGATCAGCCCGTGCGGCTCTTTTTATTTACTACTATTAACTAGTAAGTTGACAGAGTTGATGTCACATACAACACTAAAAATCGCACTACGGCTTCTCATACATAATATAACCAAGGTTCTGTACTAAACTGTAATGGAGCTGGTGAAACGTTCATGTTTTACGAACCAATAATTTTGAGTTTTTAATAATGTTGATAGGTAGGTACATAAATCTGCTATGTCCCGCCATTGAGACATACAAAATTCTTAGTATAACTATCATACAATACATTACGTTTCCAAGTACATTACAAAACTAACAATGGTAACAAGCTTGTAATGTAAATAGTTGTAAGGCAAATTTTAATTTAAAAAAGTAATTAATTACTGCTGAGATAGATTTACTTTTCTCCTGAGATTTATTCAATTGCGTTTAATTGACAAAGGTATAGAATAATTGTGTTTCCCAATATTGTCACCAGACGGCGCTTATCCATTTGCGATACAAATTAAATTTCACATAAACTAGATCAAATAGGTATTTATTTATAAATTATTTAATTGTTACAAGTGTCTCTTTGGAGCACCAAAGCGGGTTAGTTGTATCTAATTTGTGTTGTAAGCTCATTTACATTCATATGAAATATATATCTATAGTATTTTTAAGTTTTATATTGTTAATATAGTATTGTATAAATGTTTATGTCTGAAATAAATGGATAAATAGTAATAATAATTTACAACGTCCTTATTATAATCAGGACATTCCTTATCTTCTCTATGGACTTTCATTGTGTTCATTAGTTTAGTTCTGATATTGTTCTGTTGATGTTGCAAAAACACTAGGAAGTGGTGAAGGGAAGACGTTTTGGGAGACTGTCTTATGTAAACGTTTTGACGTACGAAAAGAGCTGATACTCAGCCTAATTTGAATAAATGAATTTTGATTTTGATAAAGTGATATAAAACTGGGCCTTCTACTCCTTACTCCTTCGTTCAGGGTTCGCAAGCGGCGAAGGTTCAAGTTGCGTCTCGACCTCTTCAACTACTTGATTGAGTTGGAAGACATATTTAATCGATTTCCAACTCGGTATAGTGCAGGTAATTAAAACTTCGGAGAGTGTACAGTGTTGCGAAGATGATTTTGATGTAGTTTCGTTTCTAGAGACTTGCTTTTGAAGCATAAAAAACTGTTTTTTCATTACTTCAGTGTTTAGTCGACTGTCTACGTCTACGTGGGATGTGTAGCTCCCCCAGCCCCTTAGCTCGATCCAGCCCGTGTCGCTGAGCAAATTGTTGTTTTAAATTAGTCCTCAAATAGTATCTTTCAGGTCCAGCCCGTCCCTTTGCTGTCCTCTTCCAGCGACGCCCCAGCCGAGGCTCGTACCCATTACCGCGTAGTAGCTTTCCTGGTTGGAGGCCTTAATTTTTTTATTAAGTCCCCACAGGAAAGTTCGGTTAAGCAGTTAATAACCCTAACGGTTTAAACTACGAGATTAAAAAAATAAAAGTCGGATGTGTTGGTAAGGTAAGAAGAGGTTTGGCACGGTGTAAGCGCGGTTTATTTGATTGCCAGCGCAGCGTGCATTCGTGCGCAGCGTAGCCGTGGGATCCCTTTAGCCCGTATCCCAAATAAATTGATAGAAATTCCCAAAACTTCTAAATAAGGGCAAGAGGATGATGATGAAACACTCCCAGGAAACTTTCTTAATTACATTAAAAATCCTTTAAAATAAACTTTAAAAAATGAAAATCTCCAAGGACCATTCTAATAAGCCCAAACACGCCATATCCCATATCGCCATACCTCTTGCTGAGGGTTTGGGTATCCCGCAGTCTACTTCATGTCGCAGCATCAGTTCAAGGTTACCATGTCTTGGAAATACCACGGAAGTTACAGTACAGTATCAATCGGACATCGTGACAGTTGCTAAGACCCTTCTGTCAAGTAGGAAATGATCTGATCTTCTTACGCCTTAGCAGATCTTTATAAATAATAGCTCAAAACCACCGCGATCACGTCAGGTTTCAAACAGAAAAAAAAAGCCGCATCCAAATCAGTCCATGCATTTGGACGTTATGATACCACAGACAGACACACAGATGTACACGTTAAACTTACAACACGCCTCTTACGTTAGGGGTTACAAAGATGATTATATCCAAAATGTGCTAGAAATAGTTACAGTTCTATTTTCATGATGTTTCTTAGACTGCAAATTAGCCAAAACTCTAAATTATCTCTAGACATGGGTACCTAATTGTTTGTAGTTCCTACAAGGGCGTCTAACTACCTAAGAGCACCGCGACGCTGTCTCGTGTCTCCTTGAAAGGATCAAAATGTTTTATTTATAAAACTTGGATACACCCTAGGGTAACTGCAAATTGCTGGTAGACTTTGCCGCGAATACATGTGCGAAGATGTTTTGTGAAGCAAAAGTAATTAAAATAAGGTTTAATTTATAAGTTACTACATAGGTAGTTAAGTAAGTATACTTTAGGGAACGATACTTATCTCGTTAGAGTATATTTCTTGTAGAAGAATTAACAGTTCAAAGAGATACTTCTTTTAATAGATCCTACATCAAAATATGGACACCGGTTTGCCGGATCCCTACATCAATATCCATTAACCTGACATGTCCAGTAAGTTTAGCGACTGGAAACTTTAGATGACCCGTCAGAAATACTTCACAAAATGGTCCTTGTTGCTCAAGGTGCACAGAACAAACCATTGTTCTCTTACGTATCGAAGATGAGGTACGATTACCTAGTAAGTACCTTTTTTCGATTTTTAGTTTTGTTTCGACGTAAAAAACCTACTTACCCGATATTTAACTATTTATCCCATAAAACACTAATATGTTACGCTGAACTTCCAGTTGCTAAACGAAAAAATGAGACGTTTTCTTTGTCTCCTGTAAAGTTGCAATATTTTAGATAGACGATATTGGTAATTCGTCGTCGGTATGTGTTTACAAATGAGCAAAGTTTTTATAGACTCTATTGTATTGCAATGCATTGTGTGCCCGTGGAAGGCGCAAGTGTGTCGCTGGCATTACACCAAGTTATTATATAGGGGGGGGGGGGGAGAAGAGGGAGAAGAGGGCACTAATTGGAAATACATGAGAATTTGCATTTTACTTTGTCTGTCGAACTCCCGACGGAGTAACGTCTCGCTCAAAATCCCTTTGTCGTTTCTGAGTGCACCTTGCACCAAGCTCTTTGCAGTGTTTATTAATACTATGGTTTAAAATTTTATAAGCACCCAAAAGAGATATATCTTGTATGCAGTCGTTTGTTTTGAGTGATGATTTATTCTTCTTTTTCTTAGCGTGTAGATGGGATGATCTTAATTGAGTCGGCCCAGAACTAAGCTACAAGTTTAGCGCTATCAGAGGTTACTATTATTATTATTATTATATATAAATTACTGTAGCGTGCGAGAATTCGGACCAATCGTTTGTGGAACAGCACCGTACCAGACTTGCAATCCAGGCTGGAATCTTCTGTTAATCTCCATCTGAGTAGGTTTTCTTTGCTTCAAACGAGTATCCGGCCGTCGGTAATTGTAAAGATTAGATTTTTCAGCAATTTTTTGTTCACTGCCAATGCTAAGTAAGCGGATTGATATA
Source organism: Phlogophora meticulosa (assembly GCA_905147745.2). Taxonomy (NCBI): domain Eukaryota; kingdom Metazoa; phylum Arthropoda; class Insecta; order Lepidoptera; family Noctuidae; genus Phlogophora; species Phlogophora meticulosa. The sequence continues at coordinate 6,335,385 of LR990525.1, forward strand.
TCTGCTCTCCGATTGACTTTTGAACTGTTTAGATTTAAGCCCGACCCTCTTGCATTACGTGGGTGTTATAAGAATTGCCTAAGGCTGCTCAGGTGGATATGTTCCCATAACATCAAAGGATGACTGTGGTGAACTGGTTTTTCATTAAGGTATGGATAGACTATTTCAGCGTTATGCGACTCTTTGATTGCTTTTTCAATCTAGTTTTTATACCTAGGTTTTACCTACCTGTCATGACTGCTCGGTCAGGTTTTGGTTTTAAAATTGGTATATATTAATATAATATATACTAAAGTTTGGAAATATCCCAAACAGCTGTCAAATATTTAGCTGTCTTGATCGCTCTTTAGTGCGCTAAAATTCTGATTATGAATTGGTGTCCAAAAAGTATTTGCATGCTTTTTATTCACCTAAAACTAGTGCCGTACCTAATTCAATGTAATTATATCAATTTAGAAACAATATTTAGTTTTAGTGCCCTTTAGAGTGGCATTTCTTCATTTAATTTAGTAATACTGCTGAATTAATCAACTAATTAATAAATACAGCAAACATTTTGAAAGCTTTTTGTGACGTTCACATGCACAGCGTTTATAACAAGCTTTTAAAGCTCTAAGAGTAAATAATGATTGTTATAATAGTTCCTAATGATTATTGATTCACAGTTTGATTGTTCCGTAACAATTGAGATACCAAACGACCACTCCGTCTAGAAATAGCTTTACCAACAAAAATACCCAATAACACTAACATTGAAGTCCTCCATTTATGTATCGTTTCAATAATAAGTTCTGTTCGTCTGTTTATACCCTCGGGGGAGTCTGGCAATCAGTGTGAACACTCGCAGCTCGTTCTAAACCCATTACGGATAAATTAAAGCCGGATCACAAGCGCGTATGCAAATGTAACAGCTATGCCACCTGGTAACTGAGTTTTAGAGTGGCATCACTGAGAAAAGTTAGTTGAATTAAAACGTTAGAGAATTGTTCGATGTAAAGTGGCTGTTTTCTTGGGAATTATATTTTAAACGATATATAGTTGTTGGTATTGGATTTTTACATTGTATTGTTGTTGGATTACATACTCTGTGGTTAATCAAGTGGTTGATAATGTAGCGGATGTATGCAATCTACATTGTTGATTACTCAGAATCAGAATCAGAAATTGATTTGCTATGAATGAAGTAGGTGACGCAAAGTATGACACAAATTAGTGACGTTAATATTCTAACATAGTTTCTAACATATCTCGAGTTTTTGTATTGTATTGTACCAGCCTATTACTGTCCCACTGCAGGGCAAAGGCCTCTTCTCATACAGAGAAGGCATGAGCATTAATCACCACGCTTGCTCAAGACGGGTTGGCGATTTGAGACTTATATTAATTATATAAGTCCAGGTTTCCTCACGATGTTTTCCTTCACCGATGTCAGAGATGTCCAAGATAAACTTAGAAAGTACATATGAATTGAAAAACTCACATTGGTACTTGCCCAGGTTTGAACCCACAACCTCGTGCACAAGAGGCGAGGCCTAAACCACTGAGCCATCATGACATTCTCATATCTCGAGTTATTTGTGTATAATTATTCACTATCATCTCTATTGTATTTGAAGTCATCTCAACAGTCACCTCTTTCCTAGCCATGCACATTCATACTTAATATTTTTCTCTCGAAAATATCCCCATTGCTTCGCATCACTTTCATACATTATGGTATTCCAAAAAAATCACGGTCGCAGGCTGGTATAATTTATCTATCATTATTTAATTTTAAAATAACCTGAAATCAAAATAAGTAAAACAAATGACTGACCATAACTTAGTTTCTGTTAAAAAAGAAGTACTATAAAGTAACATCACGCCTGTGTTCCGCGAAGGGTTGGGCAGAGGTGTATCGATACAACGCCACATTTCGCCAGTTATGTTAAAGTATCGTGTAATAGGGGGTGAGCCTATTGCCATCAACTACGACTCTAGACCTATAAGTAATAAGAACTAGGAAAAAAGTGCACACAAAGCTTAATATATTCTAAATAAACGCGCGAGCGAAATATTGTTGCCATCAATTCAATATTTAGACAGCATCGCCCTTTGAAATCAACTTTTCAATATGCGCGTGTATTTGCCTCTCAAGTGAAGGTCATTTATCTTAGGCGCACACATGCGTTTATAGGTCGGGGTTTTTTTTTAATAACTCTGATGATATTCTTTTTGACCTGTGTGTCGAGCACGAATGTTTCTATTTTTAAATCGAAAATACTATCCTACAGCATTTTGGTTTGAATTTATAAGGCTAGCAAAATAAGTACACCCTATATGAAGATAATTTAAAAATAAAAGTATTTTCGAAATGTTAATTTAAATTTTTAAATCGTTCGAATTTCCGTTACTACGTGTACGTCAACCGTTTGTAGTAAGCACAGGTACACAGATTTATAAATGTAAACGAAGCAAAAGAAGTACCTATGTAAAGATCGTAAAAGGCAGAGTATTGTTTACTTGCCCCTGATGGAAAAAGGCGTGCGTTTATATATGTATTTCAGTAACAAAATCCGGAAAATCTGATAGCCAGAGTTAGTTGGTGACCCGTAAAATGGGTTGTGAAGTTGTACAGGCAGACGCTCCATGTAAAATACCGGTATTCAGCTGCATCCAGTTAGACTGGAAGCCGCCTCCAACATAGTTGGTAAAAGGCTAGGCAGATGATGTCGGTGAGCAAACTTAAAATTACTGATCTGAAAAATGTGCTCTTGTTTCCTGAAAAAATAAAAGTGGACCCTGTGGGCCTGAAATTGACGATTATCACTACAACCATCATTCACATTTTGTGTAAGAAAATATGTAAATTCGTTGACCTCTCATATTTTTCGTAAAAAACGTCACTTCGAACGGTTATTTTAATCAAATATTTTTACGTAGGTATGATCCAACATGATTAATTAAATATAGCCCTTAAAATCTTAAGTTTGTTACGCATGTTATACAAAATTCATTTTGGGGCAATTGCGTTAAAATAGTAATAATACCGGCCAGTTACTATCCCACAGCAGGGCTAAGGCTTCTTCTTCAAATACAAAGAAGTCAATTTTAATTTCGCTGTTACCCTCGCGCTTTCGGCTTAATCGCAACATATTATAAATCGCACATCAAAACGATTACACAAGTGGACGACAGCACTGAATAAAACCATATTCTGTCTCACTCACTCCCTCAAAAAAAACAAAGACAACACTTGTTTAACCCAAGCAAAATTTCATTTCGCACAAGGGCTTGAGATTAATGGTGACCGTCATTTCACCCTTGCTTTAAAAAATGGCGTCGTAGGGTCGTATCGTATCATTGTGTCGTTAGTTTGTTCACCATCACTCATGTGTATGCTAAATCTGTTTTGAATCGAGCTGGATATAGACGTGTTGCTAAATTTCGATAACGGATGACGTGTGCGTTTAAAATACGCTTAGACGCGGGAAATGACGTGCGAGTGTTGTTTTGTTTACTTTTTTTATCTTAGGACTGATGAAAAATCCTGTAGTTCATAGTTCTTGCAATAATTGACTTAGCGGGTCGTGTGTTAACCTCGGAAGAGCTCTGTAATGGTCGAGTCGCCTTCACGCACACAGAAACGATGTGTGCATGTAAAATCCCACACACACTCATAAAGGCAACCAGCCTTCGTGAATTGCAAGAGCTATACATAGGTGTTACTAAAGAAAGCCGGTTCCCGGTAAGATAATTAATTTAACCAATCACAGCAGCTAACGCACGTTTATAAAGTTATTTTTTGATCAAGAAACTAGACTCAAACTAGGTAAAAGACAGTTTTGAACCAAAGTCTCGACCATTTGACATTTATAGGTCCTTATGAGGAGGAGTTCGTGGCTAAATAAAAACAGCCGCACGGGTTGATCGAAGGTTAAGCTACGTTAGCCGAGTTCAGGCTGTGGATGGTGGTGACTGTTTGTAACATATCGAGACTGCACCGTGCTTGGTCCTAGCTGTCATTTGTAGATCTTTGACTGTCGTTACGGTTAGTCAGAAGCCTGCAAGTCTGACAACCAGTCTTACCAAGGGGTATCGTGTTGACCAGTAAACTGGGTTGTGGAGGTCAGATAGGCAGTCGCTCCATGTAAAATACTGGTATTTAGCTGCATCCGGTTCACTGGAAGCCGACCCCAACATAGCTGGGAAAAGGCTAGGCAGATGATGATGATATTACACTCACGAGTTGTTTACAAATAAAAACTTAAATTAAGTTAAATGTACTCGTGGAATCAATATAACACCATGTTTACAATTTCCCGGTAACTATCAGTCGTGGTTGCCAAGCACTTAATAAGTGAACGGGGTTATCTATCAAGTCACCGCGGTTGCTCGCCGGGCCCAGGCTCCCGGGACCACCCTTATTCATAATGCATGACTCCTCACACGATACTACGCCACAGCCATATTAAAGTTATTTTGAACGCAAAAATAGTATGGAGGAAGACTTAATTACTTGAAAATTTATTGTGAAGTTTTTATGAATATATGATTTTATCGACTTTGAGTTTTGTTTTGTGGTTTTAAATTCATAATGCATGACTCTTCGCACGATATTACTCCACAACCATATCGGAGATATTATGAACGCTAAAATAGTGTGGAAGAAGACTTAGGTACCTAGGTAATTACTAAAAAAATATTAAGTTTTTTTATAAAGACGTGGTTTTATCGACGTTTTAGTCGAAGTTTTAATTGAAATCTGACTATTATATGTTAGTTATTTATAAACATACGACGTAGAAAAGCCAGCACATCAAGCTACCCCAATGTGTCAAATTTCTTTGATAGGCTTTCAACTTTATTACAAAAGAAGTAAGGTTCATTGGGAAAATGTGACAGTTTGAGGTAGCTTGATGTACTGGCGTCTGTACCTAATATAACACGCAACGTATTAACATTATTATTATTTAATTAATTTTCAATGCATAAACGAAAGAAAAAATTCAGACGTGTCATCTAGGGCTGCCAACTTTTTTTAGAAGAAAAAAAGTATATTTGATTTCATAAAGGGTTAATGAAGAATCAAAATCGAAATCACAATAAAATGATTATTTTATACTGCCAAAGAATGACGGTTCAGGGCTCGGTTGAATCTGGCTCTATTACACCAAGTACTGTCTTTATTTTTTTTACCTAATGTCATCTCAAAATTCGGGAATTCTATGTTATTTTGTTTTTGGCCAAATTCGGATTTCATTTGTGTCTATGGATTATGTGAATACCTTCTGCTAATTTTTAACCTCGAAACTATACAAAGAAGTCCACCAGCGGATAACAAATTAGGTATGATCTGATTTATCAATCGCGACCTTCTTTGCTTTGCTTGTTGCTTTATTTATTTAAAGAGGGTTTAATCTAGTTAGATTATGCCACTCTCATTGTAACAAATCAACTTTACAAACTAAACATAACTGAGATAATTTACTTATTAACCTACATTTCCCCTGCGTGTAATCCTGAGTATACGAGTCTGTACATCATCCTGGCTGCTTCCGAAGTAGAAACAGCAAGGACACAGTTACCTTCTTTGCTTTGAAACATTGTGAACAATGCTATGAATCACGACTCAGAAATCACTTACACTCGAAAATAACAACGAGCTTTCAAAACATTCGTATCGCACTGAACAACGCCGTAAAATTTAAACAAGAACAGAGGGCTCAGTTGTAACAAAGGCGGCTATAATCACTATCTAAACATTTAATACCATTACAGAATTAGGCATACACCAACGGTTTCAATTCGGCCATATTGAACACCGTGTTGTTCCGAGATACGAGGCTTATAATAAAACAATATTAATTATCAATTGACGCTTCAGCGAGTCCTTTATGTCGGGTACGTTCCGCCATTTTAATAAGCGAGGTATGCACGCATTGAACCTTTGGCTCCATCTCAGCACTTTTGTTTAAATAATAAATTGGATTTCTATAAACGATGCAGCTAAGAATTTTGCTCGCGATTATTAAATATTTTTAGATGCGCCTCGAATGAATGTTTTCTGTAATATTGTTTGGAGTTTTGTTTGTTTTATTTGTCGTTTCGTATAATTGGTGAATGCACGCTTCTTTAGGGTTCCCCAAAAGGGTCCATTGCCAACGGGACCGTACATATTACTAAACTTCCGCTGTCTTTCAGGCCATCAGACGCTTTTTAGCGGGCTGTATCTCGCGAACCGTGCAGGAACACACAGTTGAAATTTTCAGTGTATGTAATTCTATTAACCAAAAATAAATAACAAAAATAAAAAAGAGAACTACAAGAAATGTGATTTTAAAAATATTGTGTGATGGTACAGAACCCTTCGTGTACGGGTACGAACCGCACTTGTTTAATAAACACCCCATATTTAGCTTCTGCTTGGTGTAAGAGTACGTAAGGGTGATTTTTAAGCGATTATATGATTAACTTCCAGGAACACTGCCAAGACTCATAATAGAATAAAACTGAATAAAATTTCTATAAAAAATCAATTTGTTTCCCCTTCAATAGTAAGCACAGGGCGGGCACGAATCAGTTTGTTAATGAATTCAAATTTATTCGTTGATCGGGCGCGTCTCCGTGCTAACGTATTTAAAAAGTGATTAGAACTTAAATTGACACAATACGAACTTTTTATGTCGTAATCAGAAACAAGATTATTCAATTTCCAACGTGAGACTGAAAATTGATTACACCCTATGATTCTATTTACATTTTTAAATTATTTAAAAATAGAACGACGGCATCTTAAGTTAAGCCCGTGCATACTGCTGTGCCAGTACTTTTTTCATATTTGTTACAGTTGGGGTACAATGGCACTTTGACATTTGTGCAAATAACGATCATTTGTGTTTGAGCGGTTTTTTTTTGTAATCGTTGCGTAGTTAGGGCCTCACCTCCCATGCAAGAGTTTGTGGGATCAAATACTTCAAGAACCAATGTGACTTTATCAATTCATATGTGATGGAAAACACCATCAGGATATCTGGAATTATAATCATAAAAAGTTAAAAATCGCCAACCCGCCAATTCATCCTCGTGCCTTCTCTGTATGAGAAGAAGCCTTGCCCTGCGGTGGGACGGTAACAGGCTGATATTTATTAATAATTATACTTAAGTAAGATAATGTGAGCGCTAAGCGTAAGCAGTCTACTGGCTTTAAGACATGGAACTGAGCGTTATTTACAATGAGAATTGAGATTAAATTTACATTGTTGCTTTTACGGTGCGGGCTTGGCTTCGTCTGTTATGGTAAGGTATTCATGAAAGCAAATGTTTAGTCCCGGGGCGAGCTACGGAACTCAGAGCACTTGGCGGAATCGTTCGTGTGCGTTCTAACTTATGATAATTATATTTGGTATAATCCGGCTAAAGCAATAAGCGCAGGAAGGCAATGTACCTTAATCTTGAAATATTTTCTTAATTCTAGCCCTTTCTTAGATCATTTTAATGAAACTTTTTTGCTTATCTTTTTATTTTTAGAATGCTGGCTTGATTGATGATAATGTATCTAGTCCGTTTGAATTATCTCAGCCGACACTTTTGAACGTCGCGTTATTAAACTATAATGAGATTTTACGAATAGCTGAAGTATTGTTTTTGCTGTCAAAGTTTTTTTTAGAGGTAGGTTTGGTATTTAATTTTCTCTTAGAGTATAAGAGAGGTACTTTGTGTGTAAGTGCTAAATGTTAAGTCTTCAAAATCACACCAAAAACACTTTTGTACAACTCAAAATCATATAATCTACTCCACATTCCTATTTCCTAACACACTGTGCAATTTCCTCCCTGACAAGTCAAGGGTTGTGACCACTTCTAACAAAACCCGTATAAGACGGTCAATTAATTTGACTAGTCTGTGTAGTGACCGCTTCTGTCCGGTGCCCTCTCAAACTAGAGGAAGTGACGCTACTGCTGACACCTGTGCCCGTGTGGTACAAGTTATAAACTCTAAGTAGTTATGTCTTTTTGATATATTTTGATGACAAAATTTCTAACCTATAGAATGTGTTGGCTTGTTATCTGCTTAGCCTTTTATAAACTACATATATTGGGGTCGGCTTCCAGTCGAACCCGATGCAATATAATACCAGTATTTTACATGAAGCGGCTGCCTACCTGACCTTAATAGCGCAGTTAATAGGTAATATGATACTCCTTAATAACACTGATTGCCAGTCTCTTCGGCATTTAACTTCCCGTAACGACTGTTAAAGATCTACAAATGACAGCCATGAACACCAGGTTTACGAGCTTTCCAAGACACGGAGGAATCTCAGCATAATATACTCGTATGATGGATGTCACCCATCCCCGGCACGATCTTGGCAAGCGTAACTTAACTTTTGATCGACCTGTGAGGTTGTTAATATGCATGGTGGACATATAAGCAAACAATATAATAGTTTATATGTAGAGTTGTTGATAGTGTAAACCAATATGAATTATTTTAGATGTTAACCTATAGATTATAATTTAAGTATGCATATCTTGATATCTTGCCATCAGCACTGGTACCCAATGGTAAGTATTTATATTTTTACCATCACTCTGACCTACCTACTAAAGCAAGATTGTGAATTACAAATTAGGAGTCTTTATAAAACTCGAAGTCATGTCACTTGGACCACACATTATTTCGTCTGGACAAAACCCTTTAGAAATCTTGTAGAACTACACCCATGGGGACTAAAGTGACCCTAACAATTAATTTAATTAATAGCCGCTCAATAATTAATTTAATTAAATGCTTATTGATGTCATGGTCAGATATCTATGGTGTAGATATGGGGTCACTTCTGTGAAACGTCTTTACGTAACCTCTTAGTGGTCACAAATTTGATTCCAAAGACTTTGAGCACTTTACCTTCACTAACTCCCCCGCTGTTCTTTTCTAATTAAGGCTCACTTTCATACCACTGGTCAACATGTCAATCCATATTCTGCAAGTAGATCTTTTCAGATACTTTTACTCCATGGTTTTAAAACTGACTGATCCCTGAAAATAAATGAAAAAACTACTACTCAGGGGTGTTGGTCTCTTTTAAAGTCCAATCATTACGTATACAATGTGAGTCTTTTATGCAGAGCAAAGTCTGGAAAGGTCTTTTGAGGAAAGAGCAATTGTAGCTTTGTGTTAAACTGACCCGACAGAAGACATTCATGTGTAGAGGTTTAATGCAATAACAGACTTTATTGTATACAAGCTGGTAGTACACTCGTTCTCTCTGGTTTCAAAAACTCAAGAAAGATGAGAGAAGGGTTCAAATTAAGATGGGTCCTGTGCCAAGGGCCAGAGAACATTCTAACATTCTAATTCTAAATATATATTTCTTTTCCCTTTTCTTTTAGGAAATTGCACCTGCCACTGTTTGTCTCTGCATCACCCAAAGGTTGACTGGTAGAAAATGCCTATGGCATTAAGTCCGCCTCTGTATATTTGTGTGCTTAAAGTATTAAATAAATAAATAACTTTGAACCTTCGATTCTTTCTTCATCAGCCATCGTGTAGCCAAATGTTCCGTTCTGCTCTAGATGTCAGTAAAGCTAAGCTAAAATTGTCTATTGGAATAATATACCCATGACTATTAAGATGCCCAGACCTGGGAAACGAATAATAAAAGAAAGTAGGTAGAGCAAAATAATGTTGTTTTCATACAAAAATAGATTCTTAAGTCCGTTTATTTCCAGAAGAAGTTGGAAAATTAAACGGATTTACTTCACTGTCTGTTCCGAGGAAGTAACGATAATTGTCTTAAGTTAAATTTATATTATAACCGGAGCACTTTCTAGCGGTTATTATGGCTGAAAAGTTTCGCTCCTAACTGTTAGTTACGCGTCTGCTAGTTAACTTTGTTATAGTTCACTCTTGCATTCCTATGAGCAGATGTATCGCTTATATATGTATCGGTAATGACTTAAAAAAAGGTCGGGTTGATAGAAGGTTAAGCTACGCTCGCCGAGATCAGTCTATAAAAAAGAATAACGATAAATGGTTACAAAACTGACACCAAAAATCGATGAACAAACTAAAAACTAGGCTGAAATTTATTTATTCCTGAATTTAGTACGCCACAAATAAACAAAACATTTATTTTTGTATACTTTATACCATCTACCAGTCAACTACAGAGTGGTGGAGAGATATAATTTGACGAGCACATTGTTATGAGCGTTAAAGCAAGTTTATATAAAAACAAATGAATCACAATTTTGAACGAGCCGAAGTCAAGTTTTTAGTTTTAGTCGATGTACCACTACCGACTTTCTTTTCACCTAATATGTTCGGTCTTATAGGTACCTACTAGTTCCAGTACCAGCCTATTACTGTCCCACTGCAGGGCAAAGGCCTCTTCTCATACAGAGAGGCATGAGCATTAATCACCACGCTTGCTTAAGACGGGTTGGCGATTCCAGACTTATATTAATTATATGAGTCCAGGTTTCCTCACGATGTTTACCTTCACCGATGTCAGTGATGTCAAAGATAAACTTAGAAAATACATATGAATTGAAAAACTCACATTGGTACTTGCCTAGGTTTGAACCCACAACCTCGTGCCTAAACCACTGGGCCATCATGACATTTTATAGGTAACTATTTAATATTCTTTTTTTATTAAGAAGACCTTTTTTTTTATTTCATTAAATAGCTGTTACCGATTTTCTCCGTGTGGATTTTTTTTTTGTGGAGAATCTACACTTTTTTCTTAAATAATAGTAGCCTAAGTTACTCCACGACCAGAAAAAGTCCTGTCAAATCGGTCCAGCCGTTTCAGAGATTAGTTGGAACAAACAGACAGAGATAACAGTTTTACAAATTGTTACTTTTCTTTTGTATAACTACTGCATATGCATTTAGTCAAAGCTGTTATTTTGACATAAACACTACACTTTAATTTATTTTCTGAGCCAAAAGTTTAATTATTTCAATGCAACTCACAGGTCGTATTTAATGTTTGGAACGCTAACAAGGTGCAGACGATTCCGTCAGTTCGTACAAATTTAATCAGCCCCCAGCGATTATGTAAATGGCGTCGCAAATGAACGGATTTACCCTCATTCAAATTAGGCTTACAGCCTACTGCCACCTGGAAAACGGCTTATTTATTATATAAACAGCGCTTCTTAAATCTAATGTTAATTCTTAGTATATACGGAGTGGATCATCGAAGCACAACCTGATTTTGGACCCTCAGCGTCGAAGTTTAACGTAAATAAAACATCAGAAAAATGTATGAATTAGGAAACACTCGACAAAAATTATCAACGCTGCAAGGGACCCCGTCCAAAATCCTGCCCAGAACTCTTCTCTTCTCTTTCTCTTTCTCTTACGAAAAAACGTTGCCCCACACTAGGAATTTCTCCTGTATCATGGGTGCGTTTACAAACATTTTAAAAACACATACACAAACTGCCAGACCCGGAACAACTACCTGTAGGTCATACAAATATTTGTTCCGTGCGGGGATCGAACCCACAACGCGCGGCGCAGCAGCCGAACTCAGGGTATTAGGTTGTGCGTCGATGTGCCATTGACCATATACTGTGTCAAAAAAGGCTTGCTTTATTTAAGTATTGGGTTCGCACTGTAGAGTGTTTGACCTTCATGGATATCTACATATAAGTTAATGGCATAATATGAGATAAAAAATAATTTAAATTTGGAATAGGAGAGTAGAGATTGAATGCACAGCCATTGGCTGACAGTTGGTTATAATAAATATTAAATTATTCACTATAGTAATAAATCCTAATACATTTAATAAATATCAATTGCTGTTGTTGTTGTTGGTAGTTGTTCCGGGACAGGCTGTTTGTGAATGTGAGTTTGAATGTTTGTAAGTGAAACCACGATACAGGAGAAATTTCTAGTACGGGGAGTTTTTATTTAAAAATAAATCTTCTTTCCTTGGAATCTGGTACCTAACTCAGAAACATTAGGTTCCTATAGTATGTGATCGGGTTATTGTCACAACATAACTCCCTTCTCTCGAAGATGTCTTTAGTTGAACTTTGTCCATGTTACCAGCCCAAAATTGTTTCACAGACAAAAAGGAATATGCTCTGATAATCAAACTTGGGTTTTCATTAAAACTTACAACAAGAATTATCTTTCATAATCTACTTCAAGTTCTTTAAGTATATTTTTTTGTTTATTAGGTGGAATTCAAGCCACTGGCCCAGTTGTTAAATTAGTTTACAAGGCCCTCGTCACTGACTTGCGGTAACCGCATTGGCCCGACATTTCTGAGAATGGGGTCTTTCTGCGTCTTACGAAAGGGTCAAGAATAATTGCAATCCTTGGAGCCAATGTCTGCGGTCACTGAGGCAGCAGATATTAATTAGAAGAGACCTCTTATCTACGTGTTATAGAATCGTTTGAGTATGTATTTGTGTTTTTGGTACTTAGCTAATATCTGTACATAAAAGCTGACGTCCTAGATCTAAATTTCTTAGTTGTTATGTTACCAACTACAGTGCAACCTCGATATAACAAATCGGAAGGGAACAAGTAAATATTCGTTATAACAAGTAATTCGTTGAACTGAGGTTTGTTATGTTGAGGTTAGGTTGGTCTAAAATTCGTTATAAAGAGGTAAAAAATAGTTTTTCGTTCACCTTTTACGTTTCTGAGCCATTTCTACTTGAATCTTTACCAATAGTGACGAGCAGCAGTGTTTACATTACTTTCCATCAAACAACAATGATTGTTTTACGAACAAAAGCGTGTCCGAACCTGTCGCGACATGAATCACATACTATGAGATTAAGAGTCATACATTGGTGGGAACTTTATATAAAGGTTTTGGATTGACAATATTCGTTAATTAGAGGTATTTATACTTTTTCTTGATAGTTGAAAATTCGTTATAAAGAGGTTGTTCGCAAAAAATGTTCGCAATGTAAAGGTATATTTTACATTGACTCTTATGGACAATTCAAGGGGATTACGAAGAATTAGTTAAATCGAGGAAGTCGTTATATTGAGGTACGTTATATTAAGGTTGCACTGTACTATGAACAGCCCTACAGGCTGGGGCAGTGGCTGAGCGATTGATTCTGGTTTTTAGGAGTTGCAGTGGTTTGGGAATAGTGTGGCGGTCTTGTCACAATTAAAAAAAAGAATTTTTATTTTATCATTTGATCAACTAAAACATTACCGAAAAGTTCTAAAAGTTAAAATGTGTATTTTTTGCAATTTTACCCACAAGTCCAGCTAAACTGGCTGGTCAATTTGACTTCTGTTTCTTTCTTTTAAAAAAGAAATACTTTGCCCCACACTAAGAATTTCTCCTGTATCGTGGGTGCGTGTACAAACATTTAGAATCACACACACAAATAGCTAGACCCGGAACAACTATCTGTAGGTCTGATCCGTGCAGGAATCGAACCGGCGACACGCAGCGCTGCAGCCAATAGCTCAGCCACTGCGTCAACCTCCCATTTTGGCTCCTATTGCAATGAAAGCAATTTTTGTTTTCAATTTTTTCACTTTTTACGTGACAAGCATGGTTCTTTACAATCTAAATATTAAGGCGATAGCATTTTAAGTTCTTGAAATAAACAGCTGTTACAGACGGATAGGGCAGGCACTTTACAAATTTAGTACGGAACCCTAGAAAACAAGTGTTTATAAGATCTTGGAATGGGGCTTTAAGAAAAGTCAATAATTTGGTGATGCTTGTATTTATTGTAAACAATGATAACTAATAGTCACATAATTAGTTAAATAATATTGGAAACAGAGCATTAATTATTAAATCAGTGTATCAGTCAAGCTTTAACTTAAAGCTGCGCTAGTTTTTTTTTTTTTTTTTTTATAAAAACGTTGCCCCGCACTAGGAATTTCTCCTGTATCGTGGGTGCGTTTACAAACATTTAAACTCACATACACAAACAGCCAGACCCGGAACAACTACCTGTAGGTCATACAAATATTTGTTCCGTGCGGGGATCGAACCCACAACACGCGGCGCAGCAGCCGATGGCTCAACCACTGCGCCAACCGTGTCGTCAAAGTTGACGCTACCTGGCTGGTACCTACTTCAAATTTGCCACATCACATACACATCGTCAGGCTATATTAGTCCAAAGATGGACATAACCCTCTCCTAATGAGCGCCATAGCGCCGTCTTCAGCTTGTCGCATCTGCCTGCAGTCTTTCGCAGACCGTCATCCCACCTGGTCAGAGGGCGTCCTACACTACGTTTGCCGAGTCGCGGTCTCCACTCAAGAACACGTTTACCCCAACGGTTGTCGGTTCTTCACGAGATATGGCCAAATTGGTCAATTAGGGTTTAATATGGAATGTAGTACAGTATGATTGTGCAGGGTTACATGAGTAGAGGAAGAAAGAAAATATGGATGGATTGTGTGAAAGACGATATGGCTAGAAAAGAGGTGACCCTTGAGTGAGATGACGGCAAATAGAGATGTATGGAAGAAGAAAACATGCTGCGCCGACCCCAAATAAATTGGGATAAGGGCAGGAGGATGATGATGAATAGAATCCCTGATAATGTTTGCTGGTGACCAAATGAATAGCCCTGTTTTTCGAAAATGAACCCGTATTTTGCTCTCTCTCTTTCCTTCAACACTAATATGAGTATATTTGGGTCAAAAATAATAACAAAAACTCCTAGATTCATATTATGAAATAGCATAGCATAGCATTTTTTTTTTCTATTCTCTTATCATTACCAATTACCATCACTTTTTTGGTAGGTACTCGTATACCTACATTCTTATAGTTATCAAAATAAGTGCATTTTGTTATAATGATTATAACATTGTAAACATCGTTATTTATCTTAACAATAAAACTAATATGTTTAATCTTAATTGTACAGAAGCCAGCAAATCAAGCTACCCCAATCTGTCAAATTTCTTTGATTGGTTTTCAACTTTATTACGAAAGGGTTCATGTTCAATTGGGAAAATTTGTCAGATCGGGGTAGCTTAATGTACTGGCTTGTGAAAGCCGTTAAACTTTATTTAAATTCTAATTATAAATTAATCACAAGTAAATCAATCAGTAAAAGTAACTTTTGCCGCAAAATCTTCCCAAAGCTTTACACTTCTGGCACAGTTCCCGTGGGTGAGTCTTCAACGGGTCACTCTTGTCTAAGCCGGCTGGTTTCTTGAGGGGGGTCTGAAAAAAATAACGACTATGACACAATTCATATCTAAACATAACAAAATACTATGAAACAATTCAGGTCCCAAAAGGGAACTTTAATTCAAAACCGGCAAAGTGCGAGGCGTACTCGCACATGTATGTAGGTAGGGGTTCCGTACCATCGTACAAGATTTAAAAAATCATGTTTGTTGAGTATAAACTCAAAAAAAAAGCTTGTTATTATTAAGATCGGGAAATTTCAAAAATTTATTGTGCGTGGATCCCCTTTAATTTTGAATTTTACTTTATTTTCAGAAAGGCTAGAAGAGCCTACAATGCATAGGTTTATCAAGCTACATGTTAAACATGAGGCTTGATAAATTTAAATTAAATAAATCCAGTCTAACCGGATACAGCTGAATACTGTAATGTAATGTACTTGAATTACAAGGAGTGCCTATTTGACCTCCACAACCCAGTTACTGGGTAACCCGATACCCCTTGGTCAGACTGGTTGTCAGACTTACGGGTTTCTCACTTCCCGTAACGACTGTCAAAGATCCACAAAAGACAGCCGGGACCAATGGCTTAACGTGCTCTCCGGGGCACGGAGAAGTCTCGATATGTTACGAACGGTCACCCATCCACGGACTGACCCCGGCAAGCGTAGCTTAACCTTCGATCAACCCGAGCGGCGTTTTTTATTTAGCCACAAACTCCTTTTGTGTAGGTAGTAGGTATCTATGTTGATAATACAGATGTACTTGAGGTGCACATACCTGCTTATGAGGCAGGACATTGATCTTGCAGGAAGTGCACTCCTGACCGAAGTTGGCCCAGGAGTTAGCACTCATCCAGGTTCTGTTGCACTGTGGGCACCTGTACTCGCCGAAGCATCGGCTCTTGCCTTTGTATGGAGTCTGGAATTGAGAAATATATTGTTTGTGTCGGGAAAAAGAAACTCGTAGCTTATAACAGGTTATTTTGAAAGTACTGTTCTCGAGGGATTGACCAAATCTATATTAAGTTCCACAAATGCTAGTTATTTGTAAAATAACTAGCTTTTGCCTGCGGCTTCGCCCGTGTGTAGGAAAGGAAAAAAGAAGGAATCCCTTCAACTATCTCCACTTAAAAAATCACGTCAATTCGTCGCTCCGTTTTGCCGTGAAAGACGGACAAACAGACACACACACTTTCCCATTTATAATACCTATTAGTATAGTATGCATACTATGGATGGATACGGATGTTCGTTATTCAAGGACTTACTGTCCAGGAGTCAGTGAGCCTAGATAGGTACCTTCTTAGTTATCAACATTTCTGTACAGCTACAATCTTATAGTATTTGAGCTATGACGCATGGCTGGCGACAAAAGTAGAATATTCTATGAAGGCGAATGAAGATTTAGCTACATTAGTTGCTAGTTTTTAAATAGTAAGCTAAAAGGGCTCAAGCCGGAATAATATGCCTACAAAAGAAATAAACGGCCAGTGGGTCGTTTTAGGGGTGGAAAAAAATAATCGTATTGATAAGTTAAAAAAATATTAAATTGTTGCAAAAATCCTAGATCCTCTGCTTACAAGGCTCAGGCACTGTCCTACGTAAACCAGTGACTAAATTGAAACAACCTCTAAAACATTTTGAATAACATTTATAAACAATTGCTAACGAGAGACTATCTTTAGAACCACAACTAGATCCTCGTCGTCCCAAGTAAAGACTTGTCTTTTGACTTGACTATAATATTTATTACATGAAGTCTTAAAAATAAATGTTACAAAAACCACAACAAAGAAGCAAAAATAACATTTGCCTACTCACCGACATTTTGAGAATAAATAGACACTCGAATAATACACTTCACAACAAATTAATTTTTATTTAGGACTAGGAGAACTCCTATACTTAGAATGATTTTGTCAGGATCCCTCTGGGCACACTAACGCAGTTTATAACAGAATGGGTGCTATATATACACTCGAATGTCATAGTGATGTGATAAGGAATGGAATGACAAATACAGTAATAACTGTTCTGCTACTTTTTAAACTCATTATGAGTACCTCATTAGTAAATGGACTGGTATTGTAGACCGGGATCTCTATTACAAATGATAAGGATTCGCTGATTTTATGACTATTTATTAAGGAACGAACCTTGCTTTTCTTTCTTTCTTTCTCTGCGTTTGACTTAGGACTCGTTCAAACTTTGAACCTTTCGAATCTTACTTGAGTGTTTAAACCATAGAGAACGAAAGTTCTACCAGCCTGTATGTAATAAGATCTGTTATAATATAAGACCTCTTACGGTATCGTAGTTTTGCATTCCTTGGGAAAGACAATCCCGTAGCTTATAGTTTAATGAAACTAATTTTGATATTTATTCGCAATGTTTTTCACTACAGTCATTTAAACTAAACCTACATTTGAATGAAGATTTTCTTGTAATTTAAAAAGGCATTTCCTCATCACCCTTTAACAGCACTCCTGTTTATGTCTGTATCAAACACTGGACTGAGCGGATTATCATCACGAACCAGTGGAAAGAGTTACCATGGAGTTTCTTGCCCGTTCTTCTCCATGCATACCTTCGCTTTGGAATGGGCTACTAGCTTCATTTTTCCTATTCTTTGACAATACAAAAGTACCTGTAATTGGTTTATTTGAAATTAATGCTTTCACTTTTAATTTGACTTTGACTTTGAGTAAAATGCAACAATTTATTATTAGACACTGAAATAAGCCAAGTATTATTCTAAATAAAAAATAGAATATTTTCACAGGCAGTAACAGATATTTTGTATCATAACTTTAGTAACAGTTATTTTTTCGCAACTTTAATCACTAGTATTCGTTGGAGCCGCTCTTCCACAATTTCCGGGGAATTACCGATTCGCTTGCTTCGATTACGTACGTAGCCGTTTTATAGTTGTTGTACTTGTATGTATATGCGATTAAATATGTCTCTGCCGTGAATGTTTGGCTTATATTTGTAGTTACCTAATGTTCTTTTGCCTTGTGATGCTGATTTTAGATTCTCATTTGACCTTGCTGTTATTCTTCTTAACTTTACCTTTTCATTAAGATATTCTATCACATTTTTGGGGATTCGTAGTCAAGATGCTAAAATCCCTATCATCATCTTGACTAAAAAAAAAAACTTAACTTGCTAAAAAGGGAACCCTTATATCAGTAACTTTCTATCAGTCTATAGAAAACCTATCAAACTATAGAAAACCTCATTATCATCAGACGCGATTGGAGTGGGTTAGTGTATTTCCGTTTTGTTTTACAGAAATAATTTGAAATATGGCCAGTGATTCAGCCACTCCACGCCGATAAATACTGACATACATAATATAATACATTACGTAGATAGATGTTTTTTTATCATAGCGAATACCCAGAACACCCGGATTTTTGTCCTAAGGTGGGAATCGAACCCGCAACATCCTTCGTCGCCCGCCGCGCCTCATCGGTCGCCAAATATAAACAAACTAACAATTTTATTTTTATAGTATAGGTTCAGCACAGATCCTTAACATTTACATTGAAATTAATGAAGTACACTGACACACACACGTACATATATGTCAATGTACGTCACTATCTACTAATAATAATCTCACACCTTTTTCCCATGGGGCTAGGCAGAAACTACAGTCACTACAGAACACCACCTGCTCCTTTCAAACTCCTTTTGCTTCGGTCATCTGGTCATACACACAGATTTAGATTATGTCTATATTGCATAGTAATCTACTTGTAAAGTTATCTTTCTAAAATATAACTCAATTATTCATCTTTTCAAATATATGTTTTACGTAACTAGGCTAAGCTACTCTTCTACTTCACTATAAGTTAGTAAAGTAACAAAACAACTGTACGTGTATATTACAAAATGTAACTTGTTTGTAGACGCCTTGGGTTGACCTGTAAAGTCTACAAAATGTTAATAAATAAATAAATAAATCAATACACGCACGCCGTTTGCAAGTACTATGCACCTGACCTTTCTGAGCTTTACCAATAATGTCAGCGTCTGTCCTTCTAGCGCGTCCCCTCCCGTCGTTTCCACTTACATCGATGATTCTTTACATCCTTCCTTTATTCATGCGAACCCAACATTGTATTACACTCGTCATATGTTCCAAATTGCATTGCCGCTGAAACCTTTACGGGGTGCACGAGTGGTGCCAATTCCTGTGAATAGGCAGTAAGCCTCAGAGTGACATGGCAGTACGCCAAATGACTAACTGCATAATCCCTGCACTGTGCCTTCCAACGCTGTGCCCTTTATATTAAAGTTAAATACCATAACGCCTTTCCCTATGGTATCATGTCGTTATTGTTATGATCTGGCGATGGTGTGTGTGTGTGTGTAGTGGTGTTGTTGTTACCCGGCTGCTCCGGAAGAAGGGTAATGTTTTTCGAGTGGATGTTTGTATGTCTATTTCTTTGGCACGTCCTGTATGTAGCCTAAAAGACTTGGGTGGATTTTAACAAATGACGTATCATTAGATTGGCTTGACACTCAAGGTTATTGTATTAAGTATTTTATATTATGAATTTTAGACAAAATAATAGGCTGGCTAAATATCAGGTGAAAACAGAAGTATTCTTTGTGACACGATTATGTGGGGTACCAGAATAAGGGCACTTACATGCCGTGATTTCGTTTTTTTATGACGGAATAATCAGACCTGAAATTTATCAAAATGAGTTTTTAAATGTGTGTTTAATAACTCTTTCTTTATTTTTGTTTCTTTTTAAAACTTTGCTCCACACTAGGATTTTTGTTTGTATCGTGGGTGCGTTTATAAAGATTTAAACTCACATGCTTAAATGGCCAGACCCGGAACAACTACCGGTTTGATATCTGTGGAGTGGGTAGGTTCAAGGTTTTGTCAATGACGATTAGTCAGTGTTTCATACATAACATAACGCCTGTATTTCCCGAAGGGTTGAGGTTATCTTCTTTTTTTTTTCTTTTCTAAAGAACGTTGCCCCATTCTAGGAATTTCTCCTGTATCGTGGGTGCGTTTACAAACATTTAGACGGAACAACTACCTGTAGGCCATACAAATATTTTTTCCGTGCGGGGATCAAACCCGCGACACGCAGCGCAGCAGCCAATCGCTCAGCCTCTGTGCCAACAGTGTCGTCAAGGTGCACCTATAGTAACACTCACATTTTGCCAGTTATGTTAAACGTAATAGGGTTAAGTCCCATGTAATAGGGGGCGAGCCTATTGCCATCAACCGAGCACGAATGTAGATTCCGGGCTGCTATTCAGAAAAATCCTAAAATAAACACTCAATAACACTTTGAACGACCTGGTAATCAAATCCAAAACCTCAAGCTCAGCAGTCGAGGTTACGACTACTAGACCAAAGAGGAACGAAACCTTTGGTTACACAGGATCAGCTTAAAATTTAACGTACTTCGACCTTTTACTGTATCCTTAAATACTTTAAATTATGTTTAGGGAAGTACTTAACCCTCAATCATCACTTATTAGAGGCAACGGTGGAGATTCTTGTCGCAATTTCGCCTTAAGTATGAGTAAACAGACCGGGAGTGAGCGCCATGGTAATTAGACGAGGCAAGGCAGGAGGCGCGAGGCGGCCTCTTGAATCCTTAATCGGTGCAACCCGACCATCCCTCAGACACAAAATAGGTGCAGAAGGTTGGTTCTATATAACTAGCGCACGCGCACAAATAGGCACGCTTCACGTAAGTACGTAGCGCATTTATCAGGACGTTCATTCGTTTGAGATAGAACAAAATCAAAATCCATTTATTCTAATTAACCTGAGAATCAGCACATTTTGAACGTCAAAATTTATATAGGACCAAAATGCCCACCCTTCACCACATCTTTGTGTTTTTGCTGAGAAGTAGAAGTGGCGCAAAAATCTCCCCAGGAACACGTTTGCGGATACGTTTGGAGAACTTGAATCTATACATTATAAGTAAAAAAAAAACATTAAGATAAATTATTTACCACATTCTGGTTGGCACACTCGAATACGCCAAAAAAAAGTTTGTATAAAATATTTGTCAGATTTTTGGGCTTCTGACCACCCGTAACGACTGTCAAAGATCTACAAAATATGACAGCCAGGAGCAACGGCTTAACGTGCTACATCATTTAGGGGTCGGCACAGTATGTCTACTTCTTCCATACATCTCTATTTGCCGTCATCTCAAAAGTAACTTATTCATATCTACAGGTAATTGTGAACCAAAACTCTGTTAGATAGTTGTATTTTAGTAAAAAAATCCTTCGCATATACGTAACGTTTACGTGAAGTATTTGTGCTAAGCACGCTATCTCGCTCGTTGTATACAGCCAACCTTTTGCACCTATCTTATCTGTGCCCCAGAGATGTCGCTTTTTGTGAAGAAATGGAGAACGTCAACTGTTGCTAATTAGTAGCTAACATTTGCGTTTCTTTTGGAAGGTAATTATTCACTTGTTTGCGAGTGATGTGAGAGAACTTAGGGGCACCCACCACGTGAGATTTTGTTTGGAAAAGTTAAGATTATCTTCGTTACGTTTTTTGAATGAATGTGGAACTTTATAGTGAAAGGTGGCAAGCATGTTGTAATCTTAACACCTTAACTGCCAAACAACGAGACACAATAGGAAATGTATTATTTGTCGGTCATTTGGCGTTCAACGTGTTAATAGATTCTGCTTTTTAGGGTACCGTACCCAAAGGGTGAAAACAGGACCCCATTACCAAGTCTGCGCTGCTATCCTTTCATCCGTCTGCCAGCGGACTATATATCATGAACCGTAATAAGTAGACTGTTGCAATTTTTATAGAGTGTGTATTTCTTCCACCGTTAAAATAACAAACAACAAAAATTAAATTAAATTAATGCACAATTAAAAAACGAGGTTGTGAGTTCAAACCTGGGCTAGTACCAATGTGAGTTTTTCAATTCATATGTACTTTCTAAGTTTATCTTGGACATCACTGACATCGGTGAAGGTAAACATCGTGAGGAAACCTGGACTTATATAATTAATATAAGTCTGTAATCGCCAACCCGTCTTGAGCAAGCGTGGTGATAAATGCTCGTGCCTTCTCTGTATGAGAAAAGGCCTTTGCCCTGCAGTGGGACAGTAATAGGCTGGTACTACTACTACTACTAATGCCCAATTCATGACACTGATTTTTTTTTAATCTTGGACGGTAGAACGAAACTTGGCTGCTTTTATTTATACATAGGTACATCACACCTGTAATCCCCGAAGGGATGGTCAGAGGTGTTCCTACAGTACACCCACATTTCATCAATAGGGATGTGTCCTAGGTAAAAATATATTAAGTCTATTTAGTCTGTCAGTAAGATTACCAAAAAATATTGGACACGTATTTTTTGCTTACTTAATTCAATAAAAAGTGACAATGATATAGCACATCAAAGTTCAGGAGAAGGGGCTTGTGACATCACGTCGTGCTACACTTTTAATGAAAAGTGTAGCACGGCGTGACGTCACGCGCAATTTCAACGCACCATACCGTCGTCATTTTTGGTTTACGTGATAAAAGAAAAAAAACGTGTCCAGTATT
Source organism: Phlogophora meticulosa (assembly GCA_905147745.2). NCBI lineage: Eukaryota > Metazoa > Arthropoda > Insecta > Lepidoptera > Noctuidae > Phlogophora > Phlogophora meticulosa. The sequence goes on from LR990525.1 coordinate 6,358,122, forward strand.
TTTGAGTAATCCAACTTTCGGACCAATCAGATTTTTGAAGGACACTACCCTATTATGTTTTTTAGTTCCATGTAAGCCTATTGCCATCAACTAGCATCCACACTCCAGGCTGCTACTGAGAAATCCCAATAGCCCATGTTTCTCCTCAGGACCTCATGCTTGGCAGTCGCGTTTGCGACTAGAGCAGAGAGGCATTACAGTACAGTATTTATAAATTTTTGTTTTTTGACGTCACGATTAAGTCGACGATTACACGATAGAATAAGAAATGAGTATGTAAGAGGAAGTCTGAAAGTGTCTGTGACCGAGAAGTTGTGAGGAAATGGGTTGTCATGGTATGGACATGTAATGCGAAGGAATTAGGGCCACGTTGTGAGGAAAGTTTTGAGTATGAATGTGGAGGGTTACAAGAGTAGAGGGAGACCAAAGAAAAGATGGATGGATTGTGTGAAAGATGATATGGCTAGAAAAGAGGTGAGAATTGAGATGACGGCAATTAGTGATGTATGGAAGAAGAAAACATGTTGCGCCGACCCCAAATAAATTTTAATATGGGCAGGAAGATGATGATTAAGTTTTTAATTTCCTCAAAAATACCTGTAAGTAAATATCACACAATCCTTGATATTCGATCATGTCTTTACTCTCTATAGTTCCCCACTTTTATTCACACATGAGTGCTCCAACATTCCGAAGCCCGACGCGCGTTCGGGTTGAATGTATTACCTATAATATTCACATAAATATATGCAAACACACCCAAACCGTATTCACGCGGGTGGCTGTCCAATTCCATCAGAAAACGACCGAAGCCAGTTTTAAATATTCCATGTGCGGTCAAGAATAAAATCCACAAAGAAAATGTATTACATATCCTTTATTGCGTTTCTCCCCCTATTTCAGTGACCATCGCTTGGGGTAACACAGTTTTATGATACTTTTATCAATAAAACGAGTAGTGCACGCGCCATAAATATTATAAAACGGTCTGATATATAAAAATAGTCGATTACTGACATTCTGTGTGAATCCTAAATTGTGATCGTAAATTATTACTGGTACAAGTCGATAATAACAAATCCAGTATGAGCTGGCCTCTTATTCTATTGAAACAACGTACTACGCTCGGCCAGGACAAGCGCAAAGACTTACTACTGACGTGCGGTTGACCGTACCTACATGTATTAAAATGGTACCTACATGAAATGACTCTGTTAGCAATCTCTATGGTGGCAGATGCTACCATAGATTGCTATACCATCCATAACGTTTGGTCGTATGATGGTAATGGCCATATTTTTGTTCACCTCTTATCTGCTTGAAAGCAGATATTTAAGTGGCTAGTAATCACGCCTGTGTTAACCGGAGGATCAGGCAGAGGTGCATAGTACACCCACATCACTTGTGCGAGCGTATTTCCGTTAACCACCAGACTTCGCGTTGCTACTTTTCCCGACCTGGCATCGAACCCAGGACCTCAACGTCTTGTACTACCAAGTACATATTAAATCATTTATAGAAGAGCATACAGTATAAAATATAAATATAAAATAAGTCACCAAATGCCTTCAGATTCACTTCAACAAAATATTTACGTCACAAACAGTTTGTAAACAATTAACAGAGGGGATCGTGATACTATAATCTTAAATAAATACTCAATTATCGCCTTCACGGTGTTAATTAGAACCGGCTTTAAAAGGCTAAGTAGGGTTCTAAGTATCCTCTCAATCAAATCGTATCCTTTGAGAAACAACCCTTTTTCTTAAGATGTCAACGGCTTCTTTTCTTGTCAATTGCAGAGGGTAAGGGGATCCCATGATTGAAATAAATATTTGGCTATAGAATTTTGTGTCGTAACGAAGTTTGTCGACTCTCAATTAGCAAACGAAATCCTTTACAATTATGTACTTAACTTGTTTGTTTAATTTTAATGAAGCTGCTTTTTGTCCTTGTTTTGATTCGTTATTTATTTATTTTTTATATACCTAGTTTAGTAATGAGTTTTTGTATATAAGGCGGTAGGGGACATCGACGTACTAACTGATACCATGAGTTCAGTACCCACATAATTCTGGACCCTCAAGCGATGAAATTTTTGCGTCGATTTTTCTAATATCTACGTTGTTTTCTGATGTTCTTTTTTACTCTAAACTGTAAAATGACATGATTGATAACTAAACCAGTGAGATTTTCAATCAAAGAAGAAAACCTCAAACGGCGAAAATACAACAACCTAATTGTAAGTTATTATTAGTTTGAGCTTTTGGGGTTGAAACACTAGGGCCATGGGGTCCGTGTGCCCATTTAGTTTTTCGAGAAATCGCGAAGTGTTTGGTCGACTCTTCACGTGACTAGAGTGCTGGCCTTTTTTTTGGCCATATAATCAGCATTGCCATTCAACGTGGCAATGCTGCCAGCCTTCCGGGCACTTTTCCCGTTGACAGCGATGCGGATGAATTTTAAGATGCAATGTGATTATTTATTTTATTATCATCTTCATGTATGAATAGTTGTATCATTTCAAAGAAATGAATGATGGTAGACACATGATTGAATCAAGGAAGTGAATTATTTACTTTTTAATTAAAACTCACATAGACTTACTTAGAAGTGATCATTTTCTCATGACTTTATACAGATTAAAGTAAAAAATACATCAGAAAAAAACGTAAAAATTACGAAAAAGTAAACGTAAAAATTGCATTGCATGAGCATCCTGGTTTCGTTTTGCTATCTGGAATTTTTAAGTAGCAGCCCGAAGTCTGGATTTTCTCCCGTTCTATGACAATAGCCTCGCCCCTTATTACTTGGAGATTTAAACATAAAGGGAGAAATTTGCGTATACTATAGGTTCATCTCTGCCTAACCCTTAGGGAAATGCAGGCGTGATGTTAAGTTCTATTCTTGTAACTAAAAGCATTAATAAACTGTGAAGTTAAATCACACATGAGGATATATTTTTATTGCTATCACACCCATAAGGACTTAAAATGTTGAAATTTGATAAAAATTACATGCACGATTGGATATATTTTCCTGTATTTTTCTACATTGAATATTCAGACACTGTTACACCAAACTGCGAGTTGCTCCAGCATCAACGACATCTACACACGAGAAAATTTCTATTTATTTCAACGACGGCAATCGAATACCACTAATGGGATGGTACAATTGAAACTGCTCGGTGGAAAATCGAGCAATAAGTATGCATCACGTGGCCTGGCTGTGGCTGATGGCTGCAGAGATGTCTGGCCCGGAGTGTACTCGTAGACTCAATACCATTAGTACTGTGCTTACGTTGGGAGATAAAGGTACATGCATATTAGGTTGGATGTCCACTACTGAATGAGAGGTACCCAATAGATAAAGAAAGAAATAAATACCCAAGTTGCAATACTTGGGTTGTGGAAGTCAGACAGGTAATCGTTCTATGTAAAATACTGATATCCGGCCGGTTCCTTTTATACTAAAGGCGGATTTTACAATGTTTTCGGTTTTCCTATCTGGGAAAAGGCTAGGCTGATGATAATTAATTTGATAATTTTGACGTTGCGAATACATGACAACTACGGAAATTATGGGTGACATGCAGCTTAAAGACTGCCTCGTTGGTCTAGTGCTCACAAACGCGACTTATAAACATGAGTTCCGGCTTCGATACCCGGGTCGATGTGATTTTAAGATTTCTTAGTAACAGCCCGGAATCTAGATGTGTGCCCGGTTGATGGCAATAGGCTAACCCCCTATTATATGGGATTTATAATACAGGCGTGATATTATGCTTAAAGTCATCAATGACGTCTTTCTTTTTTGTTTAATTTTTGGTGATTTTCATTTATTTTATTTTTTGATAATCGGACTTACCTTATACTTAGTGTTGGTATACCATAATGGCCAGCGTTTGATGGTCGCTCATAGTACCTACGTAATATTGGCAATTTAGTGGTGTCCCTTCCACAAAAGCCAAAATTGAAGAGTTGAAGTTCTTCCTTGCTTTTCTTTTTTTAAACATTGCCCCATACTAGGAATTTCTCCTGTTTCGTGGGTGTACACAGATAATCAAACCCGGAACAACTATCTGTAGGCCATACAAAGATTTGTACCGTGAGGGAATCGAACTCACGACAGTCAATCGCTCGGTCACAGCGTCAACCGTACCGTCAAAGGCATATTTCGTCGTCGACATCTCTTTCCTAGTAGTACCCTACCTTAACAACGTTTTCATTGCATCTGTCTGCATCTTAACTCTTTATATCTTCGCCGTGCCATCCACACGTCGGGTCGTACCAATATAAGTAAATAGATATTGAATGGAACTAGCTCGGATTCCGTATATATGATACTAAAGTTCTATGAATGCCCCCAGAACGATGCGCTTAGTATATAGCACTTGTTTGGATTGCTATTCTGAGTGGTTTTTGTCAGTTTATTGATATTGAAGTGTTAGTATCAACCTATGTTTAAATTAAATAGTAAAACTGGTCTACCCGGTCGAATGAAACAGCCGCGCGGATCTATTGAAGTTTAACCTACGCTTGCCGAGTTCAATTTGTAGATGGGTGACCCTTTATTACTGAGTGAGACTCCTCCGTGCCTTAGAGAGATTAATAGATCTCACAGTCGTTACCGGTTCTCATAAGCCAGTAAATCTGACAACCAGTCTTACCAAAGGGTATCGTGTTACCCAGTAACTGGCTTTTGGAGGTCAGATAGGCAGTCGCTACATGTAAAGTACTGGTATTCAGGTGCATCCGGTTAGATTGAAAGCCGACCCCAACATGTTTGGGAAAAGGCAGGCAGATGATGTTGATGAGCTGGTCTACCCGGTGTTTTAGGAAGGCTGAGATGTTGCGTGCTTAATTAATTAATGTTTAATTTTTGAATGTTGCTGATGCGCACACTGATAGCTTCCCAGCGATCAGACGTGCGTACGTCTGATCGCTGGGAAGCTATCAGTGTGCGATGCAGCACGCTTGTGCTGCATCGCTGCTGCAGAGGGTCCGGGGCAGTTCGAACAGCCTCCTAAATGGCATTGCGGGGAAATTTGATTGCCCTTTTATGTATTACCTGACGAACCTACATGTTTTACTAACATAGTTTTTAAGGTTCATGTTTACCAACAATATGTAAATAAATAAATAAATAAAAAATAATGCTGGACAATCCACACAGCATCATCTAGCCACAAGCTAAGCAGAGCTTGTGTTATGGGTACTAGATGACTGATATTCTTAATACATAACATAGATAGATATTTTTTTAGAACACCCGAAACAAATATTTGTAGATCGTACACACATTTATCTCAGGGCGGGAATCGAACCCGCAACCTCCTGCGTCGCAGGCGGACCTTCGCCCGCCACATCGGTAGTCAATATGGATGTTTTATATCCGAAATAAAATGATTATTATTATATTATTAATTTTTAAAATTCGATTATGGTCTTGTAAAACTACGTATGGAATAATTGTAGTTCCCATCATTATCACCAGATGGCGCTGCTTCGGTTTCAGTATAAGTTGTTGTTTACGTTAATACGCTATAGGTGTAGGAACTCGCAAAATGGGCACCGAACACTTGAATAACTTCGTACCTATGCATACTTATACTAGATTTGTGCTTATACTGCCGTAATCGCCACTTGACTAATATAGGCAATGGTGATAGCGATAACGCCATCCGGCCAGTTGCATTCTACTAAACACTTTTCTGAAAAGAAAAGATTGCTGAAGAGATGACAAAATTTATCTGCTTATTTTTGTCATATTTTAATTATTAGACTCGGTTTTTGACCGGTCGCTGAAAAATTCACTTATTCCATAAAAATCGTCCTTAAAGAGAAAAGGAAAAATATAGAAATTTTAAAATTAATTCATTTCGTAATCAGACAGCAATGCTCACTCAATTAAATTTCAATGCGAATCCGTAAAACGAAACATAAAGGCATGTTCACATCGCAGACAAAGAAAAATGAATGAGACAACGTAGGGACATAAGGCCGGCGGCACAAGTGCTGCGAATGGCCACTACGCCGTGTTTACGGTTATTTGAGTGGGCGTATATGTCCTAATTTATAACGTTAATACGGCGCATGAAAGCGACGTTCCATGCGGTATTGCACTTATGATGTCGAGCGTTCTAGTGACTTCGTAATGTTTTGTTATGGGTCGTGCGTTTATGTCTGGTCTGTGTGGAGTGCCCTTAATGAAATGATGGAAGTTGGCGCTGCTATACTACTAATTAAAAAGTTTTTTTTTGTGTAATGTGATTTACCATCCTCATCGTCTGCCTGGGTCGGTTTCCAGTCTAACCCGATGCAGCTGAATGCCAGTAGTTTACCTCCACAACGCAGTTTTTGGGTAACACGGTGCCCTTGGTGAAGCTGATTGTCTGACTTACCGGGCTTCTGACTACCCATAACTACTGTCAAAGACAAATGACAGCTCGGGCCCACGGCTTAACGTGCTTGCCGAGGCACGGAAGAGTACTATAACTAATAGAGACTAGGTATGTTAAGGATGGCCACCTACCCGCAAATCGACATCGGCAAGCGTAGCTCAACCTTTGGTCGAATAAGTAGTAATAGAAGATTAAACCTTTTTCTTTTTTTAAGGTAGGGCCACTCGCAGTTCAGCACTAGAAGGCTGTTTACTGCTTAGCCGGTCGCGAGTTGACCGGTTGCGAGTACTAAGCACCTGACCTTTTTGAAGAACATCACCAATAAGGTCAGTGTATGTCCTTCTTGGGCGTCCCCTCCCAGAATTGCCGCTTACATCTGCCTTTCAAATACCTATAGTTAGTCGTCTTTCATGCATCCTCTCAACTATACTGCAGTAGAAATAAAACCATACCTACCATACCTAGGTATAAATAGATACTTATATAAAATACAACCACAATACATTACCTTATGTGCAGATATTTTTAATACAACGTCAGCTTTGTACTCCCTAACAATAGACCACAATTATATGTTTTATACATTTTTTTACTCCAAGACTTGTATTTATTCCTTTGAACAAAACACAGACAATCTTTTTCTATCTTCAAAGACTTTGTTTTCACAAACACTAGTCGCGAAAAGGATTTATAGAGAGTAACAGACGTAATATAAAACATAGATCTAAGTACAATGTTATATGTATGCAACGCAGCCCGCAGGTTACATCGGAAAAATCGTGTTTTTGCGAATATCCTAGCATTGTTGCAAAGGACTAGAATATTGATAAATTACAACGATTTTAGTAACATAAAATGATATTTAATATTGTATGGGGTCAAACTAATAACAAGCCCTGCACTCGCAGAAAATAAGCTTGTCATTATTAGTAAGTTTTCATGGTGTCCATTAAATAGTATTCTATTGTTTTTTTCTGATTAAAAAAATCAGCTGTTGCATTATTAGATTTTGTCTGTAATGCGAACGTAAAATATACTGAACCGCTTTTCTTTTCATATTTCAGAGTTCATCCTGGCGACGATCGAAAAAAAAAAAAAACATTGGTTGTCTGTAAAGTCGGTTTACGGACGATAGATTTACGTGATAACGTCATAATCATACATATATGTGTCACAAGCCAACGCTTAGGCCTCCCTATCGTTTGTTTTATCGTACCTCTCTATCGCTTGTTGCGCGCTCTCGCTTGCACGCACAGGCTCAGGTGGAACGTTACGTGGAACGTTACTATTTTTCATGAGTGTTGCTGGTATTCATCTACTTATAAGACGTTATCACGTCAATATCCACGTTATTTATATTATATTATGTAAGTGTAAAATGTCATATTTATTTGCTTTAACCCTGTCATGACTTTCGCGCCACTAGTAGGTAGTTACAAATGGGATCACGTTTTATTTTTAAACATGGCAATTTTTTATGTTTAAACTAATCGAATCTATATTATTAATCTATCCTAATAAATAAAATTGAAGTGTCTGTTTTTAATGTAAAAAAAAAATAGGTTCTCATATTAAAGTATATATATTTTTGTGTCTGTCTGTCTGTTTGTTTGAGGTAATCTCCGAAACAGTTGAACCAATGTTGATAGGAATTTCATTGGCAGATAGTTGATTAGTTGTGTAGTGTTAGGTTATAACTACAGCTGCTTTTATTTTAAAATAAGTATTAGGGTTAAGCGAAAAGAAAATAAACCCAGAAGTGTCCCAAATAAGTGTTGTTCTATCTTTCTTTCAAGGGGAATCGTGTTGCCCAGTAACTGGGTTGTGGAAGTCAAATAGGCAGTCGCTCCATGCAATAAACTGGTATTCAGCAGCATTCAGTTAGACTGGAAGCCACTGCTAGCTGAACCCAACATACTTGGGAAAAGGCTAGGCGGATAACGATTTGGACGATTAGTAATGGTAGTACATTACTGTACATATACATACATAGCTGTGTGGAAGAGAGACACATGACTGTATTTAAAACATATAATGGGCGTACTTATCGTAATGATAAATATAGGTATTTGATTGACCGCTAAAGTATATTTTTTCCCAAGTATATAACCGCAATTTGTGGTCAAACAATGTTTTGTCAGTTATACTATGTATCATATGTATATGCATCATACAGAGAAGGCACGAACATTAATCACCACGGTCCTCAGGGCGGTTTGGTGATTTCAAAGTTCCATGAACTAGGTATAAGACCTGGATTCATCGATATCTATGATAAACAGAGTATCTGAATTAAAAAAGTCTCATTAGTACTTGCCCGAATTTGAACCCACAACCTCATGGATGTTAGGCGAGGCCCTACCCACTGGGGATTGCAGAAGGATCGTACGATCCAACGACACCCGGCGTAGGTGTGAGATGGAACACCGGGATGGTTTTTAGGCTTTGACTAATCCCTCCGCCCACCCCAGGGCGGAGGACATCCATGAGGATTTACCATCTCGGAAGAAAAAAAAACAAAGGTCCCTAACCACTGGGCCATTGGAAACGACGCTAATAATACTAAAAATATGTACTTAATTCATCCATCGATCCCATCCACAGTAAAGATTTCCTTTCGGGTGTACTAAGAATGCCTACCTCTGTTTACCCCTACAGGGAGTTAGTCGTGATATCGTTTGTTACTGGTAGTTATTTATTATGCTTATTCATTCATACTAACAAGGCCTACCTCAACGACTGCATATTATGTAATCTTAGGCACATTTAGGTCAAAGTAACGACCTAGTCATCATGTAATTACAAACAATGCGCACAATAAGTACTGTGTTACGTAGGACATCAAGCTTCCCCAATCTTTCAAATTTATTTGGTAGATTTTCAACTTTATAACTAACTAATAAGGTTCATGTTCGATTGGGGATTTTTGACAGATTGGGATAGCTTGATGTGCTGGCGTCTGTACCTAAAGAATAAATATTACGTATCATATTTCAAACAAAGGTAGGTAATCATGACTAAATATTGCTTCCTTATGATTAAAGTCACGCGACCCCATAAGTCCCCTACCAAAAATCACTCAACACCCATAACAAAGATTTCACTTCAAAAAAATCAATGCTGAATAAAACCCAGACAAAAATCAGGTTTAAATAGAGTGAATTATAGGATGGTGTCAAATTAGATTTAGTTGCAATCAAGGGCCGCTGGGGACCGCTTCAGCTGGACGATTGTTTGAAACACAACTGTACAAGTAACGAACCGATCCACTACACTGGCTGCATAACGATTCATAGACTTTAGGGATGGCAACACTGAAGCAGAAAAGAATCAATAGGGTCCTTAAAAATTCTGTTTGGTCCAATAGTTGGATTACTCAAAAATACTGGACACGTATTTTTACTTTTGTTACGTAAACCAAAATGACGACGATTTAGTGCGTTGAAATTTCGCGTGAAGTCACGGTTTCGTACTTTTTACGTGGAAGTGACGTCATAACCCCCTTCTACTGAACTTTGACGTGCTATATCTTTGTCACTTTTTATTGATTTGAGTAAGCAAAAAATACGTGCCCAATATTTGTTGGTAATTTTACTGACGTACCAAATAAACTTCTTATATTTTTACCTAGGACACATCCCTATTCTCGATCCATACTTACATAATTATAATAAAATTGTAACACGCCGATGTCTGTAAATTATAGATATTGAAGGAACAATATGGGTGGTTGTTATTAGAACAACAGAAGACACAAACAGCAGGTTTTAGAATGTTCGTCTGTCTATCGGTCTGAATGGTTGTACACGCGTCATGTTAAAATAATTGCATGGAATTGAATGCAGTTTCAACGTTGTATTACCAGAGGTCTTACTTAAAATATATCCATTCTATCGCAGAATTATTAATGCATATAATAAAATTATAACAAACCGATATCTGTACATTTGTATAGGTAGAAGTTGAAGAAAACATAGATACTTGACTATAAATTCCGCGGGTACGGAGTTCCGGGCAAGAGCTAGTACCAACATAATAGAAGTATATTCAACGTAAACACACACTTGTTACACATTACTGGGATTTTTGTTAAGCCATTCGCCTACGCTACTGTTGGTTGTAACCACAGATAAAAGTCAGTAATAACAACCAGTATTTTGTCAGTTAAATTATGACTATTATAATATTGAAAGTGACAGTACTGACTCGGGAAAAAACCCTGCCATTATGGATGACGCGGACTTCCTGAGAAGTTATAAATAGACTTAATTATGTAAAACGTATACAGATAAAGTAAAGTAGGTACTTATGTTATACTGTTTCGGTAATTATGGATTTCAATAGTTTATAGTAACTTATCAAATGCGTGGGCTGACCAGCGCCATCTATCATCTTGTGTGAGAACTAAAAACTAGTGGTATATTTATTTCGTGAGTCACTTTTCAACGAACTATGAAATTAAGGATTAAGTTACGTATACTAGTATAAACTATAACGTATAATGAAAAACCCATCAAAAGTAATCGAAAGTCAAATTATGAACTCGAGCTCAGTGTCTAAGGCCAGCATGAGGTGGTGGTTCCAATTCTGGGCAAGTACCAATGTGACTTTTCAATTCATAATTATATTCCTTCAAAAGATTATCTACGACATCGTTGACATCGGTGAAGGAAAACTTCTTAACTCCTTAAACACCAGGTCCACAAAGAATACAATTTATTTATTTATTTAATACTTTAAGCACACAAATGTACAGAAGCGGACTTAATGCCATAACTCAAAAGCATTTTCCACCAGTCAACCAGTCATTTTCTATTGTGTCTTGTTTTCTGGCTGTTAAGGTGTAAGGAAACCTGGGCTTATTAATATTATTATTATTATGCTGAGGCGGAGGAGCTCGTGGCTCAGCTCTTGATCGATGGTTAAGCTACGCTTGCCGAGGTCTGTCTGTGAATGGGTGACCGTTCGTCACATATCGAGACTCCTCCGTGCCTCGGAAAGCACGTTACGCCGTTGGTCATGGCTGTCATTTGTAGATCTTTGACAGTCGTTACGGGTATTCAGAAGCCCAAATGTGTAACAACCAGTCTTACCAAGGCGTATCGTATTGCCCAGTAACTGGGTTGTGGAGGTCAGATAGGTAGTCGCTCCATGTAAAATACAGGTATTTAGCTGCATCCGGTTAGACTAGAAGCCGACCCCAGCATAGTTGAAATTTTGAAATATCCCGAGCATGAGCGTAGTGATGAATGCTCGTGCCTTATCTGTATGAGAAGAGGTCTTTGCCCTGCAGTAGGACTGTAATCAAATGGTATAATTATTATTACTATGTATAACTTCTTTGTTCTACAAAGCAGGTAAGCTATGTTTAGGGTTGCCAACCGCACTAAAATATATAGTAGTGTACTGTCGGGTCTGCCTATTATGTACTGTAGAAAAAAACTATATTTTCAACACCGAAATGTAACAAACATATTTTTTTATTTTTTTTTGTAGTGCAGTTAGTTAACTTTTGACTAATTTTGAATAGAAATTATAAAAATAAATAAGTAATAAAAATATCTTCATCAACTTCTTGAGTTTTCCTTAAAATACTATTTTTTTAAGTGTACTATTCTTTTTTTACAGCTTTGTCTGAAAAACACTATATTTCGCTAAAGAAATGTTGGCAGCCCTTGCTATGTCACCTCCTGCTTTTTATTATAAATAATTACTTATCTTTTAGGAAGCAACTTCAAAAGAAAAAACTCAACCGCCATTTTGTAATTACTGGGTCAGCGAAAAAAATCCTTCGAAAAACAAAAGAAAGTCGCAAGCAATTGAACTCAGTTTCATCAACATCGAGTGATTCAGTGGAATGAGTCATCGCTGTTAATATTTCGAGGTCAACTGTTACAGGCCACATTGACTCACCAATGTATTACAAAAATAAACACATGCAATACGTTACATACACTAACAATTGAGGTTTTTTTGTCTTTATTATTTGTATATTTGTCTTTGTCTTATTCGTGCACTTGTCAGAGATATTTATGTTCGTTTGAATGATTGATTGTTTGTTTATTGCTGAAATACTTTTTGGATTACTTATACTGTTACAAAAACATTGTTTTTAATAAACTTATTGTGAAATTTCTCAAATCTTGGGAATCTTTCGCGCCTGCAATCACCGAAGGATTAGCCAGAGGACACCCACATTCCGCTAGGTATAGTTACCAGCACGAATCTTGAGCGCTGACCTTGAACTTACGCGCAACTTACTTACATTACTGTGTCCAGTGCTCAAGATCCGTGCCGTCAATCCCATGTTAAAGCGGACGAGCCGGCTACGAACTATGCCATCAAAGTATCTACTGCACGCTATTCCAGACTCTAGGCTGCTACTAAGAAATTCCAGATGAAAAATACAATACCAATTCACCCGACCCGGGAATAAAACCCAAGACCGTATGACCAACGAGGCAATATAATATAAAGAAAAAGTTATTGGCGACCGTAACAAATTTGTATTTACTTAACCATAACTAAGTAGGTACTTATCAATATCATCGACACAACCCTCTCAAAGATTTGTTTGGAATCTAATCATCATAACGGAGATAACCTTCCACATCATCATCCTCATCATCCTCCTGCCTTTATCCCAATTTATTTGCGGTCGGCGCAGCATGTTTTCTTCTTCCATACATCTCTACTTGCCGTTATCTCAATAGTCACCTCTTTTCTAGCCATATCATCTTTCACGCAATCCGTCCATCTTTTCTTTGGCTTCCCTCTACTCTTGTAACCTTTCACAAATATACAATATTAACAACCCATAAACCAAACACGTAAACTTCTATTCTTCGTTCATAGACTGAAGTGAGCAACCCTACCGTCAGTTTTCAGGTTGAAACGAACAGACGGATGCCCAGAATAACTTAAACAATGCGTCTGAAATCTTCCCTAACTGCTTGACATACCGACTGTTCAATTCCCGACGCCCGTCTGCGGGCACTACCTTCGTTCCAAGTAAACCTACCCATCCGCAAATGTCTTGACGGCGGCTGAAAATACCTGAGAATATAAACATCTATGCATATATTACAGGTATGCCTAGGAATTTTACTACGTGAGTAATTTATGTAATTGAAGTTAGTACCTGGATGAACGAGGTTTGCTTGGATTAAACGAAGTTTTCTAAAAACCTAGCTAGATCGATTAATCGCCACGAAACCCCCTGCATACTAAATTTAATTTGGAGCCGTTTCCGAGATTCACGTTATTTATAGACAGTAGTGGCTGAGCGATCGACTGCTGCGCCCCGTGTCGTGGGTTCAATTCCCGCACGGAACAAATATTTGAATGGCCTACATGTAATTGTTTCGGGTCTGGCTGTTCGTGTATGTGACTTTAAATGTTTGTTTCACCCACGACACAGGACTGAGGAATTCCTAGTGTGGGGCAACGTTTTTTTTTTAAAGAAATGAAAAAAGAATACATAAAAGAATTGCTCGTTTAAAGGTATTAATTAATGTATTTATTAGTATAATGTAATATATTAATTATAATAAAAAAATCTTACTATAAAACTTTATATCTATAATATTGATACAAAGTTTTTAAGGCAAATGATATTGGCATTTGTTAAGTTTTAGTAACGATTAACTAAGTGACATAGAACAATGAAATCTATTTCCACAAACACATGAATATTTTTCATCAAAGCAAGTTCTTATATAAATATGGCGTCTCTTGAGAACATATTCTTAACATTCGCTCTATCTCACGGAAAGAAAAATGGACGGACATTGAAATAATGTCTGCTAACACGAGGTACTTTTATCATTTTCCCATGTACCTACACACGTATAACGAAGCTATATATTTCCAGTATAAGCTGACCTCTCATTCTGTAGGATTTCGATACAATGAGAGGTCAGCTTATACTGGAAATTTGTGACTTGATATGTAGCCGAGTGTACTTAGGTCTGTATTGTACATTAGTCGAGACATGTCTGGCTCTTATCTTCAATGTTCTGGATGTCATGTTTGTATTTTGTAGTCTATTTATTGTAGTCGACGCGAATTTAGTTTCATTTTAAATTGTGATTTGAAATTAAGGACCGAGATGCAATCTCTCTTACGTTTTGTGGCCATTTGTAGATAGTTCAGTATTGGGTTAGGCCGGATCTGTGCTCGGCTGATGGAAATAAGCTCGCCCCTTAGTATTTGGGACTTAAACATAACTAGGGAAATGTGGGTGTATTGTATGGTACACCCCTCATCCTGTCAGTGTTATTGAGTTCTTCCTACAGGAATTTTGTGATTAGCAGCCCGGAGTCTGGATTTATGCTCGGTATGCAATAGGCTCAGTCCCTATCACATGGGACTTAAACGTAACTTGTGAAATGTGGGTGTTACTACACTAAGGTGCGCCTCTGCCTGTTATGTTCTATTATTACAAATTCCTAGTAAGTACTTACAAAGAAGAGTGATACAATGTTTATTTACCACAGAAGAAATAAACATTATTTCTTTCTTCCTTAACGCTCCCAAAACGTTCATCAAAAGACCTTTAAAATTAAACAGTCCCCTCAAAATAAGGCTCAAGTTGAACCTATTTCAAGAAGCGACGAAAATTTCGTCGCGTGATTCCCTTAAAAATGTCGGGACCCTTAAATTACAGGGAACATTACCGTTCCTGTCACGTGATGTTTTACATCACAGAGGAATTACTCTCAAAAATCGCACTCCATTATCACAACCTCGATAAGGGCTTGAGCATACCAGCCGACTTGTCGGAAGCGATTATTTATGTAAATATTACGACCGCGCTAAGACGTGTTTCGTCGGTGGGTGGAAAAAACTGCATTTGAAAAAAGAATCTTTCTTGCCTCGTCGGTCTAGTGGTGGCAAGCGGTACTGTTGAGCATGAGATCCTGGGATCAATTTCCGTGTCGGGCAAAGTGTTACTGGGTTTTTCCAACTGAAAGTCTTCAATGACAGCCCGGAGTTTGGATTTGTGCGCGGTTAGAGGTAATAGGCTCGCCCCCTATTAATTTAATAATATTATCATATGCTGGACAATCCACACAGCAACATCTAGCCCCAAGCTAAGCAGAGCTTGTGTTATGGGTAGGTACTAGATGATTTATATACTTAATACAAGACATTGCATAGATAGATATTAAATTATACATAGCAAATACCCAGAACACCCGGAACAAATTTTTATAGATCGTATAAACATTTGTCCCAAGGCGGGAGTCGAACACGCAACCTCCAGCGTTGCAATTGGACCCACGCCCGCCGCGCCACATCGGCCGTCCTATCACATGAGACTTAAATATAATAAATAAATAATAAATAAAAAAATAATGCTGGACAATCCACACAGCATCATCTAGCCCCAAGCTAAGCAGAGCTTGTGTTATGGGTACTAGATGACTGATATACTTAATACAATACATTACATAGATAGATATTTTTTATTATACATAGCAAATACCCAGAACACCCAGAACAAATCTTTGTAGATCGTACAAACATTTGTCCCAGGGCGGGAATCGAACCCGCAACCTCCTGCGTCGCAGGCGGACCATCGTCCGCCGCGCCACATCGGTCGTCAAAATATAGTAATAGATGAAATGTGGGTGCACCTCTGTCTTATCCTTCAGGGAATGCATGCGTGATGTTAGGATGTTATGTTACATCAAACTCTTTTGTTTTCAACAGGCGTCAGTCAACCGCACAAAAACTGTGCCACATTATCAAAACTGTGTGCCTGACACGAATGCTTGACGTAACCGTAACGTCATTTGGAACGATTTTAAAATTGTAAACAAAACTATTTTGTATTAACTTTAAAATATACGAGGCAAGCATAGTTTAGTATCAACCAGCTGAATTCACATTCCGTGTATTTCCTGATACTCTGCCATTTTTCTTTCAAATGAAGACATTTAACTGAGCCTCAACAATCTTAATTAAGAATCTTCGATATAAATTATGATTAGTTTATATAAATGATGATTTCCTCATGACTTTTTGCTGTTTTAAGTAAAAAAACATTCGAAAAAATCGAGGAGTAAGAATCATGTACTGAACTCTATTTATCAGTTTATGCAATAATTTCCATAGATATGAGTAAAGTCATAAAAAAAATTCAAATTATATTCGAAACGAGTATTTTAAATTATAAAATCGTTCCAATTGACGTTACGATAACGTCAAGAATTCGTGCTAGGCACACTGATCCTAAAACCTTACCGGAATTATTTCAGTGACATAACGAGGCCAATCCTCATAAACCGGACTGTTAAAACATGAAAGCTACTCCATCAGGACATCGTCAGTTGCGTTGCGAGTGCATAATTTTGGCACACAGAATAATGAGGAAATGGAGGTGTAACGAAAAGGTGAATTGTCCGAGTAACTGTCATCATGGCCCAGTAGTTAAGGGTTTGCCGTTCATGCACGAGGTTGTGGTCTTCAATTCCGGGATAATACGGCGTACCTACCATATTTAGGTACTTCCTAAGTTTATCATAGACATACTCGACATCAGTGAAGGAAATCTCGTGAGGAAACCTGATCTTATAATTAAATATTAGAAGGGTTTTCAACAAAGTTGCGTAAGGAGAGACCAGGAGCGACAGACGCAGGTATTTTCGTGTCACCACTTTTGGGGATCCTTCGATGAAAATTGCCACAATGAACTTTTCGTAGGCATCTCCGAAGCTACACCTTACAAATACATCTCTGGTTATCTCCATGGGTTATGGCTCCATTTACTCACTATTCCATGCCAAAAACAGACGGCCACCATAACGAGCGCCATTAGCCACTCGTTAACAAGATCCTGGCTTAAAAGAAAAATATTTGAATTCGAAAAAAGATTATTTTCAAAAGTGGAAACTTTTAGCTCTGAAGCGATGATGAATGCTCAGTTTGTTTTGTGACGATATAAAATTATTAAGTTTAGAGCTTCTCAGTTTTGCTTTTTCTTTTTCAGATTCTTTGTAGCTTGGAGGAAAAAAATCTTTAGAATAAACTGTACCTAATGGAGAGTCTATTAAATTTTTAATTAATTACATGCTTTCTATGTTTATCTTAGATATCATTGAATACTAAATATATTTATCTATTTACTACATAATGGCGTGTGATGTTATGGATATAAAGGAGGTGACATCAGAGATGATGGCAAATAGAAATGTTTGGAAGAAGGAGACTTGCCGCTTCTGCCCCAAATAAATTGGGATAATGGCAGGAGAATGTTGCTGACTACATAATGATGTGTTGGCCTAGTCATGCCTCGTCGCTCATTCATGTGGATGTGGGGTCATATCCGCGGAGTACCAACCTATGTTACTTTTTCAATACATGCAAGTTTATCTTGGACATCACTGACATCGGAGAATAACACATAGTGAAGAAACCTGAATACTAGTGGCCGCTGCCGTATGAATTGTCAAAATTCGACTGTGTTTGTTTACAATATTTCCCATTAACACTAACTTTAACTATGCCAAATCT
Source organism: Phlogophora meticulosa (assembly GCA_905147745.2). Lineage (NCBI taxonomy): Eukaryota > Metazoa > Arthropoda > Insecta > Lepidoptera > Noctuidae > Phlogophora > Phlogophora meticulosa. The sequence goes on from LR990525.1 coordinate 6,376,048, forward strand.
CACACTTCTCCATGAGAGGGATTTAAAGCTTAACTTAATATAATAAGTCTGGAATCGCCAACCCGCCTTGGGCAAGCGTAGAATGCTCATGCCTTTTCCGTATGAGAAAAGGACTTTGCCCTGTAGTGGGACAGTAACGGGTCGGTATTTTAATTGAGCCTCTTTGGAAAAATACACTATCTACTGTGCACATGATTATGTAACATTATCCTTATAAAAAAATACTATTAAAGGTAATCTATGGATGTTATTTACCTACTGTACAACTGTACACATGCTATAGTCTCTATCAATAGTCAATTCCTACGTATTAGTACATAGTTATACGTAGTGTGGTATTCAAAAATAAGAACCTATTTTTTTAAGAAAAATTGTTGCAATACAACAAAAGTTGCCTAAAAAGTTTCTAAAAAACTCAACAATACGAGTATGTATAAGTAATTCACGAGAAAGGTGAGACATAAGTTTTATTCCCAAAACTGAAACGAAAAATAGAAAAAAGGTTAACCATTTTCTAGTATTATTACTAGAAAACGGTTAAACTTTTTCCAATTAACGTTTAAACGGAAAAATAACTACTAACTATACTTAGGAATAGTTTTTATTATGTAGGTAGGTACAGTCTGTTAGAAACGTCAAAAGGTAAGTGATGTTCTAAAAATTAAGTCATGTAAAGTAATATGTTCCACGAAAGTCTAGCGAACGCCACGAAACGCTGCTAAAATGAAACTAGAAATTATTTTGCACTTTCCAGTTATCTTTTTTCCTATGTTTTAACATGCTACCGTCACGAACTCACGAACCTTTGATACATTGAGTCAGGTAAAGAAAGTAATACACGTTGCCGTTAAAACCTATTTACAATTTTAACTTAATTGCTAATTAATTTTATGCTTCGTTGAAAAGACGGCACGGTTGGCGCTGTGGTTGAGCGATTGGCTGCTGCGCTGCGTGTCGTGGGTTCGATTTCCGCATGTGACAAATATTTGTATGGCCTACAGGTAGTTGTTCCGGGTCTGTACGTGAGTTTGAATGTTTAAAAACGCACCCACAATACGGGATGAATTCACGTGTGGGGCAACGTTTTTTTTTTTTAAATAAAGATAGAAGTCTGCTAGAAATAGTGCCTGCAAAAAGAAGTAAACCAATTAACAAGAGGCGGGTAGACCCACCTACCTAAAGCTGATATTTTTCAATAAAATACCTAAACTCTTCATCTCTTCTCAGCACTTGTGATCCTTTTCATACACTCTATAAAAATCTCAACGGAAGAATATACACAAGCAAAACAACAATCATTTTACCTGATATATCCATTTCTATCTGCTGAATAAAACTTGTGAGAAGCGGGGAGTGAAACATTTAAATACATTTTTCTTTCAAACCTACTTTACTTGATACTTCACACTTCTTCAGGGTCTTGCAAACGACATTCACCGTAATGTTTAAAGTAAGGTAAGCACTGTAAGGCAGTTAGCGCTCTTCTATACCAAAGCCAATTAATATTTTATATTACTATTGGTCGCTCAGTTTTCTACACTCCTTCCAAATACCACTCTATTCTTAAAAAGGGATCCGAAATTTTCGCTTCATGTCTTATTAAGTATAATAATTTACTAAGCATACGTCTTTACATAAGCGCCTCCAAAACAAATCTGCTGTGCCCTGAACAAACGGCACGTTCTATATTTAAAACGATTCTAAATTCGCTTGTGTGTTCGAATTCAGCCAGAACTTATATTCTTCCAGCCAGTATGCTATAAGTTTTCATTCAGAATAGAAACCTCACGGTAGTTGCCTACTTTTGAACGTTAAAAAGCGAATACAATGGAGGTGGGCACGGACCTTTCTCTATTGGTAAAGTAAAGGATATTTTCTTGTAGAGCTTAACGTCTATCGATCTTCCCGCCAGACTGAGCACTTCTTACTTATTTATTCATCAACTTTGAAAAACTTGACTTCCCACGCAAATGATTCGCGACTGCTAATGTTTAGTCTTCTCGTTTATTTTTTAAGATAAATCTCTATAGAGTCGGTAAAGTTTTGTTGATTGTCAGAATTGAAAAACTAGAAAACTATTATCTTCAGAAAAGTTTCTGATCGAGATAAAGTTCGAAGATCGAGTGTAAAGTTTACGATACGAATGGTGAATTATTTTGAATGGGCAAAAAAACTTTCGTACACTTGAAGAAGCTTAAGAGTCTATATAATTTATAAATAAATAATATATTGCTGGACAATCCACACAGCATCATCTCGCCCCAAGCTAAGCAGAGCTTGTGTTATGGCTACTAGATGACTGATATACTTAATACAATACATTACATAGATAGATATTTTTATTATACATAGTAAATACCCAGAACACCCGGCAAAAATATTTGTAGATCGTACAAACATTTGTCCCAAGGCGGGAATCGAGCCCGCAACCTCTTGCGTCGCAGGCGGAGCTTCGCCCACCGCGCCACATCGGTCGTCTTATGATAACAGTTCACGTGACTTGAATGTAAATAATTATAGATATAACACCTTTAGCATAAAAAATAAAACCACGAGCAAGCGTCTATTTAATAGAATTGACAGGCGACAATCTGACAACTTCGTAAGATTGTTTATACATTTACAGCTTTATTAAACAGGACCTGTCGAGACAATGTGTCAATTATGTATTATTCTAATATTGTCCAGAACTTTATTGTTTTTGCTATGCCTATGCACTTAAAAAAAAGAATAAATTAAACCGTTAACTATGAAATATGGTGCCTATAATAATTTATTCCGTGTCACTGTCAACTGGTAAAGATCTCAAAAGACTGGGGGCATTGCCACGTTGTAAGGCAATGCTTGCCTCTGGTCAAAGTAGAAGCTAGTCCAAAGGGCACGGGAAGCGTCAACCAAATGTTTTGAGAACTTTTTGAATAAAAAATGAGCACTGCAACAAGTTTTAACCTCAAACGGTTCGAAAATAAAAGTACTGGCAAGGTATACTTAGACCGCTTGATAAATATATAGCAAATTTAATTAAGTCTTTTTTATTCAAATTGTGCGTTTGAATGACTATTCCATTAAATCATGACATTGGAGCACAATTATTATTTAGAGAGTTGCAATGGTGATTTTAATGATTATATTCCGAGAAACATGTGTATGACTTACGGAATATGGGTGTACTGTATGTTATATAAAAATATATTGACGACACGGTTGGCGCAGTGGTTGAGCCATCGGCTGCTGCGCCCCGTGTTGTGGGTTCGATCCCCACACGGAACAAATATTTGTGTGACCCACAGGTAGTTGTTCTGGGTCTGGCCGTTTGTGTATGTGAGTTTAAATGTTTGTAAACGCACCCACGATACAGGTGAAATTCCTACTGTGGGGCAACGTTTTTAAAATAAAGATAAAAGATATTACAATAGTACCTAGGAAAATTGGTATTCCTCGGGCTGCCGCTACGCATTAGCCATAAGTGCCAACATTGGCTACAACAATATTGGCGCTAAACGTAACGCTTAACGGTTTTGAGTTAACGCTTGTACTTATAGCAATATATGAAAATCGATTCATAAGGACTACACTCCAAAAATACAACGTCAAAAACATTCTTTACAAAATCTTACCTACTTTCTTACACTAAACTAGCTTGTCTGTACACAAGACTGTCTATAAACATGGAGTACAAAGCGAAACGGTTGTTGCCAACATTGTAAACTCGTCGCTACCTCAGTCAAGCAAAGCCTGTCGTCTATTGTGATCCACTTTGTTACTTAATCTTGACCAGAACTGAGAAAATAAAGACTAGGTAGGAGGGTAGGAGGTAAATAAAGACTTAGGATGTTTCTTTTACGAACTTTTAAGGATCTGTAGCTGGCTTGTTGGTTGGGGGCCTAATTAACAATGAGGAAATGCAAACCTTATTGGTAACTACAGTATTGAGCCGTTTGGGGTTGAAACGCTCGGATCATAGGAGTGCACGTCTTATTTACAAAGTAATTTCTCGACGACTGATCGACACTTCGCGTGACCACAGGGCTGGCTCATTCTTTGCCCAAAGAATTAGTATTGCTATCCAACGCGGCAATGCTGCCAGCATTTTGGGCACGTTTCCAGATGACAGCGATGCGGAGAAGTACTTTGACGCCTGAGTGTCTTTGTCGGCTTTCATTCCCGCCTTGGGACAAATGTTTGTCAATCTACAAATATTTATTCCGGGTGTTCTGGGTATTTGCTATGTATAATAAAAAAATATCTATCAATGTAATGTATTGTATTAAGTATATATCAGTCATCTAGTACCCATAACACAAGCTCTGCTTAGCTTGGGGCTAGATGATGCTGTGAGGACTGTCCAGCATTATTTATTTATTTATTATTTATTCGCGCATAATCATTTTACGTCAATAAATGCGATACAAAACCTTGGTTAGTACACCCCCACGTCTTCGTCAACCATAGCAGACATGGAAGTACATAAAGAAAAAACAGAAAAAACATGGGCTAGCTGCGTAAAGTACTCAAACTGCCAGACAAACATTAAAACTAAGTGAAAAAAGAGAAATAAACCATATATATAGTCCTCTCATTCACACACAATCCATACTCCCACACTAATCTTATAAATGCGAAAGTAACTCTGTCTGTATGATTGTTACCTTTTCTGCGTGGCGTTAACGGCTGAACAGATTTGGATAAAATTTGGCACACGTATTTAGATCGTGACTGGGTTGGGACAAGGATAATTTTTATCTCCGTAGGATAACTACCGACCGCGGGCAAAATTTATTCTAAAATATATTATATGTTTATGATATTTTAATAAAATACAGTTTGAGTTTGTTACCGCAATTCTATAATTGAAATATGAAACCACAATAGCTCATATTTCTCTAAACATTTCAAATTTTCTAAACACACAAGTTAATTTCGAATGTAATATTAAATCTTGTCTCTGGTCCCATTACTATTAGTTTTTAAGCCTCAAAATTGAAATCGAATTCTATTAGATTCCAATCCCTTTATAATTGGGTTGGCGAAATTGAAATTACACAAACGAACCATAGTCTGTCACTTCACTCTCGTGGATACGATATTATTGGCCTTAGAGCGCCGACGGTCATTTTGACCTCTAATTGAAATTATACATGGTCTACTAAGCACAATGGCGAGGGTTAATCTGTATACATTCTCAGCGAATATTTTAAATGTATGGTTTTTGTTGCCCGACGTCTACTGTATTTAAATTGATGAGTTTTTATTTACATATCTACACTTCTACTGTAAAATTATGAAGAGATAAAGCTTGTACGATTGAATGTAGGATGCAATCTCTGAAACAGCTTATGCGAAAAATTCTTTCAATATTAGAAAACTACACTATTGCTGTATGGTATAGTTGACTTGTAGGTCATGATGGCCCAGTGGTTTAGGCCTCGCCTCTTGTGCACGAGGTTGTGGGTTCAAACCTGGGCAAGTACCAATGTGAGTTTTTCAATTCATATGTACTTTCTAAGAAAAACATCGACAAAAGGAAAACATTGTAAGGAAACCTGGACTTATATAGGTAATTAATATAAGTCTGAAATCGCCAACCCGTCTTGAGCAAGCGTGGTGATTAATGCTCGTGCCTTCTTTGTATGAGAAGAGGCCTTTGCCCTGCAGTGGGATAGTAATAGGCTGGTACTTTACTTTTTTTTTTATAGTTGACTTAGAAGTGGATGAAGTCACAAATAGAAAGTAGTAATTTATAAGCTAAGAGATTAATGTAAGCGAAATAATAATAGTAGGATGTACAGAGGCCAGCACATCAAGCTATCCCAATCTGTCGTTGTTGTTTTTCAACTTAAAAGTATAACGTTCATGTTCAAAAGGGAAAATTTATCAGTTTAGGATACCTTGATGTTCTAGAAACTGCACATGTATAAAAAAGGGACGACGGAATCATAGGGCAGCAAAAAGTATACCTGTATTACTGTCAACGGCAAAAGATCAGAAAAGCTGGCAGTATAACTACTAAAAAAAGGCCAGTCCTCTGAACACGTGAAGAGACAAATGATTTTCCTTGCCATTAAAATATGAAAGTAAGTTTGGTGGTTTATTTGGGTATCGATCACACTGTAAGTCTCACGTAATATTAGTATAACACCACCATTTCCAATTAATTACAAACGTATAAAAAAAAATGTATGACTCATTTAACCCTAACAGATAAATTCATTAACATACTCAGCTGGATTTTCTTTTCTGTAGTATTACTGCAATACGTTCCTTGATTCTAACTCAAGTTTTATCATGATTTAACTCTAAAGCAACAAAATAGAAAAGATAACTACACATAACTACCACGCCACTCATTCTTTCACACAAAGGGCATCAAATAACGATTCACATAACCATTTCCCACACCACACCGAACACTGTGTACATAAAATATACGTTATACACATTGAGCCAACTAAAAAGACCGCATCGCCTTTCATTCATACGGCTTGCCTATTTCGAACGCTGCGAAAACATCTTTGAAAGTAGTTTTCCTAAGAGTTCTCGCTATATTTGACATTTGAGTCTATTTAGATCGGTATAATGGGTTCGACCTGCAGACGACTGGTCGTGGGGGGGCTAGTAAGTCAGCCACTTCTGCCTCCCTAGGTAATGGCCCCGACACCTTTGCCCCAAACACGTTACGCTACCCGTTAAATGTCAACTGTTTACTTTTTTTTACCACAAAGGGCATCCGATAGATTCCTTTTTGGTGAAAGATATCGGTTGCCTGTGTTTCTTTAAATAAAAAAGGTGGATATATTATTTGTTGATTAAGCTGTGTCGTATTACAAAGTGTTTATTTGGTTTTTTACATCAGGTATTTCTCAGTGCCTGGGGTCTGGATTTATACCCGGTTGATGGCAATAAGCTCGCCCCCTAATTCAGGGGACTCAAACATAACTGGCGTTATGTGGGTGTACTATAGGTACGCCTCTGCCTAACCCATCTGGGATTACAGGCGTGATAGAATTTTATAATACGGGATTTTTCATAATATGCACTGAAAACACATGCTTTTTTATATCACTTAACACTTTAAGTTCAGATTTCAAAAGCATGTACCTAAAACCATTACCACAATTTTACCCCGAAGCCTCAGCTCAGAGAGAGATTCCTATAGTGTAAGGTACTTGGAAACCTTTTTAGTTTAGCTTCGCCATTAAAGTTGCAGCCGTCAAACACTGCCGCAAAGCCGACGACAGTTCCAAAAACGTTTTCGGAAAATAAACCGAACGGAAATTAGCCGTACTCGCGAAATATTCAGCGTGTGGGAATGGAAAAAAAAAACGAAAGTGGAAAGTGTCACGAATGGCATTTGGAATTCAGCCACCCGGCGGTATTGATGCAGCAGACGGGGGCTACTTACTTATTCATAAACGTACCAAAACTTGTCAGTGGTAGCGCACCTAGAACTTACATATTAGTATGTTTTCTGTTTATTTTATTCCGCGAACATATTCGGGGTTGCCAGACGTGGCTGTTTTTGCTACTACAATCGGAGAAAACGTCAGATGGTAGGTTTACTCTGTTTTTGTTTCGTGACGTCTAGCTTCACGTCGATAAACAACGAAATTTGTTAATCGTACTCCGTTTGCTTTGAGAGGCGAACACGAAAGTGAAGAGTTTATTTTTGTTCGTAAACAGTTTGGTATGTTTGTAAGAGTTTAGTGTACGCTCAGGTGGGCGGAGAGACAAGCTTATTGCTATGATTAGTTTCGGGCTTATTTTGGGGGCAAATTAGTTTAAGTTTAAAGGGCATATGAACGCAGATGGTTCAGATTCTGTCGTGAACCCTAACAACAGATAATTTTCTTTCTAGAGTTCCGTACCGAAATTGAAAAAAAGAAATATTTATGGTGTGACTTCGTCTGCCCGCATTTGCACAGAGTTGCATATTTCAGGAAGTAGTAATTAAAAAAATAGATTTGTAAATAAGGATGTGTCCTAGGTTAAAAATATATCAGGTCCAGTTGAAAACCAGCGTCAGGCACTAGCTGCCGTTAGGCACATTCTTAATAATATATGTATGCTTATATATTTTTTTAATGTACTCTTGTTACTCGTTTTTTTATGTTTTCTATGTGTCGTGTCTGTGCTGAATAATTATTTTTTCTTTCCTTCTAGTCCGTCAGTAAGATTACCAAAAAATATTGGATACATATTTTTTGCTTAGTGAATCAATAAATCAAACTCAAATCAATAAAAAAGTGACAACGATATGGCACATATATATATACGATATAGCTTGTGACGTCACTGTTAAGTTAAAGAGTAACACGGTGTGACGTCACGCGCAATTTCAACTCACAATATCGTCGTCATTTTTGGTTTACGTAAGAAAAGAAAAAATAAGTGTCCAGTATTTTTGAGTAATCCAACTTTCGGACCAATCAGAATGTTTAAGGACACTACCCTATTGGTGCTGAAAGGCAGGGCTATCTTTTTTGAAGTAACATAACCAAAGGCATATATGCAGTTTCCGAGTAGGTAATGATAAAAAATCCGTAAAAATAAGAAACACCATTTATGCTAGTTACATTGAGGTGTAGTGTTAGTGAAAACGGAATGCCCGTTTTGACAGTATCGTAAGTAAAAATATCACAATTTATTTCCATCTAGAAAAATATTTTCTCCTAACAAAGTGCATTCCGTTCCATTTCGTATTTCCAAAGGTACAGTTACGATAATATTCTTTGACAAAGTCGTAAAGATAGCGCAATGGTCCGTAAAAGAAAATCTAAAACAACTGTATTTCTTTCTTTTGAACAAAAACTTATCGTTTAAATTGTCAAACTAGATATTTAGCGCTAAAAAAGACTATGGAATTTATTCCGTGTTCACTAGCTCTTAGACTATATCTACCTTTTAGATGATTTCAATAAAGCCGTTATTTCGATAATGGTTTGTTGCACGTTATCAAAAATAGTTCTCGTAAAGGTTTATTATTGCATTAGTGCGAGGTTCTGGGTACGATTCCCGGGTCGGCCAAAGTGCTTTTGGGTTTTTCCACCTGCAATTTTTATCTAGATTGGTACTTTGGTACATGACAATTGACTCGCCACCATAAGACTTAAACATAACTGGAGTAATACGGGTGTACTATATGTACTACTCTGCCTAATCCTTCGGGGAATACAGGCGAGATAATATTTCGACGACACGGTTGGCGCAGTGGCTCAGCGATCGACTGCTGCGCCGCGTGTCGTGGGTTCGATTCCCGCACGGAACAAATATTTGTATGGCCTGCAGGTAATTGTTCCGGGTCTGGCTGTTTGTGTATGTGACTTTAAATGTTTGTAAACGCACCCTCGACACAGGAGAAATTCCTAGTGTGGGGCAAATATGTTCTTAACACCTTAACTGCCAAGCAACGAGACACAATATAAATTGTATTGTTTGTACCAACAAACTATACATTTTCTATTGGCGTATATTCATTTGGCGTTTAAGGTGTTAATAAAATACAGTCGCGTCTGACCGATTACAGGCTTACAAGCTGAAGTATTACTTAGTTTAACATTGGCCAGGTTTACGTAGCATTAATGACCCTTGCGTGACTGAGCTCACTTTTCATGGACAAGGGAAAGTTTTATGGTTTCGCGGTCCCATATCCTTGTCATATAGCCAGCTAATCCGCTGCAGCGCTTTTACTTTGATATGATTCGTCCCTGTGTGTGCAAGTTATTATACGCGACCGATTGATTGAAACTGATGGATTAGCTTTATGGCTCCTTCGCACAGATGTGGTTGTAAAACAGGGGTTTATTTCAAAATCGATACGTAGATTATGTGGGCGATAACCTGCGTTGTTTTGTTGAAGTAATTTTTTGATGAAAATGAAATCTGATAGCTACGCTAATCTGTAAAAATCTCCCCCCGTGGAAATATAAGTGATGTGAAAGTGAAATGAGCTGTCATCCCATACTATTTCTAGGGATAGGTATCACGATCGCTTCACCTAACTTTTCACGGAGTGATTTCTACAGAATAGACCGGCTGTAAAGTTATGATACGGAACCAGTTTCTCTCATCTCCGATTGCAAACCCGTATCTGATTGTTTGCTTACTATGTTTCATGACTTAACAGGGCTTCTTAACGAAGACGATTTTTTTAACATTCTGAAAAACTATAATAATAAATGATATTTATATCTTTAAATAGGTTTTTACAAAAACATCAACAATTAAAATATTTTTTTCATCTAGTTTGGTGTTTCCCTATATCTTCTCTCTCTCTCTTCTCTTTTCAGAAAAACGTTGCTCCACACTAGGAATTTCTCCAGTGTCGTGGGTGCGTTTACTAACTTTTAAAAGCACATACACAAACAGTTTTAACAGAACAATTACCTGCAGGCCATACAAATATTTATTCCGTGCGGAAATCGAACCCACGACACGCGGTGCAGCAGTCGATCGCTCAGCCACTGCGCCAGCCGTGTCGTCTATGTATCTATCTATTAATCTCCGTATCTGACTACACCGAGAGAAACGCAGATGTCACAGTCTCTTTTAAAGTCCAGACATTATCTTGGTCAGATCATGTGAGGGCCATGCAAATAAGTGTCAGGGACGGTCTTTTGAAGAAAGGAAACCACACAGACCTGTTCAGTCAGGGTAAGCATTTGGAAGAAATAGTAGGAGTCAACTCAGAACCAATGAGCTCAACGGGTCGACGAACAATATCAAATAAGGAATATTTGGGTAGGCCGCATTAAGTACTCAAACTGCCAGATAACAATTCAGAATAGAACAAAAAAAGACTAGGGCTGTCTGAGTGCACATCTACTTATTCGTCACATTACCAAGCGATATGTCGAGTCTTCTCGTGACCAGAGGGCTGGCCTTTCTGGCCAAAGCATTGCAATTCAACGTGGCAATGCTGCCAACCTTTTGGGCACCATTTCCGTTAACAGCGATGCATGATTTTGAATTTAGTGATGCTCTATGGTTTTGAAGTAATAATTCTACTCTTGCCAAAACATGTCAAGTTTTACACCCACAACAGCAGTAAACAAATCAATAACATATAAAACTCCATTTTACTGCGAACAGAGTAAACCTATCACCACGTACTCTCGCAAATAAAATGTAAAACTGATTGTAAAACTTGGAAGTGGCGCCGCTGAATAAAAAACGCACATATAAACTTTTAAAATGGTCGTCAACAACTCATCAAAATCTAATAACACGGGCTTAGTGTCTCCGAGGATAGGACTCAAGTCTAGGGTTACCAGACGACAGGAAATTCCAGGAATTTTAGACGAAATTGTGTGTTGTTAGGTTTTTAACTACACAACTATGATCAGGGTTTATAGTTTTTTGGTATTTGTTTTTAATATTTAAGTCTTTGTTTTTTTAGTCGACTTTGAATGAGATTTATATAACATAAAAAAATCATCAACATATGGCACGTGTACATCCATCAGATAATACAGCGAACAAGCCTATTGCCATCAATCAGACATAAAGCAGACTTCAAGTAGCTACTAAGAAACTTCTATTGGAAAGCAAGCAAAAATAACACTTAGCCTAATTTAGGATATGGAACCCATAACCTCACGCAATGCAACTCGACGAACGATACAGCCAAACTTCATCCGTCATTTGCGTCAGGAAATGTCACACTTTTTACCTGGTAACCCTACTGAGCTCTCGTCATCCGAGTCTAGACAAAGATTCGTGACTTTTTCACAATTCGCAATCCCACGACAATCATACCTGCACTGAAGCCTCTGTACCAACCTTTATAAGATATCGTCGAACATAATATTAAATTTTGCTTCGAGCTCCCCGGCTATCCATTACGCTATGACATCGAAATTAGAGTTTTATAGTTGGATACGAAATGAATTCTCGAGGAAAAATAATATGACGGATCGGGTGTCGGTCTCAGCTTGCGGTGGGTGGTTTTTTTTTCTTTTTAGTACTGAAAAGTTGTGAAAGACACTTATAGGTACTCACTTATTTATTTTGTAGTCGGTAAATTGCTCAAAAAATTCTTAGATCCTTTCAGTCATAGACAGTCTATTGGTTGACATTTATTTTATTATTTTTTTCCCAGAATGCGAAATTGGAAAAATAATATCGTCTGATGAGACATTTATTATTTAAGTACGTATACGAAATGGTGGACATCTCTCCAGCTGTCTGTCGTATCATCCCACGATCTGGCATTGAAGATTTATCTGAAGGAAATACGCTATTTATCCTATTTTATGGATGTCAGCGCTTTTATGACTCTACATAAATACTTAGGATTTCAACTGTTATGCTTTTAATATTTTGAATGATACACCGGGATCTCATTTTTACTTAGGTATTATTTTAAATTGGATTGTTTTTTTTAAGTACATCCATATTGAGAAACCACTAGATTTTAATTTTAGGTAAAAATGATGAAAATTGTATAATACGACACTTCATATTTTTTTAAACAAAACCAATCTCCTTGTATAGAGATACTTTTTTAAAGTGCACTCGCAGTATCGCGGTCTCGTTTCCCCTTTTAACACGTCACTCAATAATATTTAAACCGTTCCAAATGTGAATCGATTCGAACGCCGAGTCCGTTATTCGTGCAAACGGCGACGCGACGATGCAGCAAGCCAATACTCGACGCTCGCCCGCCACCGCTCAATTTCCGTGTCGAAAACGAACATGAGTGGCTATTATAACAATCTAATTATTATATTTGAATTTCGAATTGTAGAATTTATCGAATGAAAATAGTGTTGAGAAATTTTAATTGGCTGGAAGAGATGGACTGTCTCATTGAAAGAGATTGATTTTAGACAAATGAAGGGGGTGCTTTTTCCAGCACTTCATACGACATGAGGTAAAGCAAATAAGTATCGTGTAGTTAGCCATATCTAGACTACTTTACTTAATTAAGATAAGTGAAGATTACGTTTAGGTATTTCAGATATTTAATCATCTGAACTAAAAACATTAAGCTCACAAGTTCACCATTTTCATCGCATGTCTTTAGACATTATTAAAAAAAAAGTAAATTTATCCCTACTTCTAATTGGGTTAACGGAGTCTGTGTGTCATAAATTATTAATTTAAAGTCGGTACATTAAAAAACTCATGCAAAATACTAGGTAGATAATTGTTATGCTTACTGCAGTTACCTATATGGAACTAATTAGATACTCTTGGGCCAGGACTATTTTTAGTAATCATTGTATTTTACACTACTTTTTTTAAGTCTGCAATTCGAGTCTTGAATAAAATTTAAATTTTGATTCTTAAGTGACGTTGCTTATCAGAAAAAAATAGTACTGAAATAGTTTCTGCAGTATTTTTTCACTGGTAGAGGCGATTCTCAATATACGGCGAAAATAAACATGCAAAAAACACCAATATCACTAAAATCTATGTAAGAGAACTCTTAAATATTCAACCGCACTTAGCGAACCACATATCGAGTGCGCTGCTAATAGACACCTCTCTCCGGCGCCGCTACATGTCAGATACGTTTGCTACGGAACCGCCACAACAATGACAGTAGATACGGTTTTTGGACGTTTCGGAGCCGAATATCATGTAAGAGACATGTCATGAACCTTCATGGCTAGGTAGCTGTACATTTTAAGAAGAATTCCAAAAGATTTGCGATTAACAATATGAACTGGAGCCAGTTTAAAAACCGACAGTTAACAAGGACAATCCGACAATATGTCCATACATTGCCGGCCATTTTGATTTCCGTCCATATAATAAACAACACCTGTCGCAAAATCAATTTTGTCTTTTTTTTTTACAAATATGTCGCTGTGTCAGTTGTTTTATACAGGCCCTTGAATCAGTTCTACTATTGTGATTTATTTATATTTATTTGTGAGAACGGTGTTCCGTTCTCACCTATAGTCACGAATCGAAATGTCATAGATCCATTAGTAACAAGACAAAAAAAAACACTTCCATCAGTAAGTATTAAATGTACCGTTTATTTTCATATCGATTTCCCACACCGAAATTGAAAACAAAAAAATCATCAAGCATGATAAAATCATACAACTATCCATGACGCGTCCATTGTTTCCAAAATATAATGCAGGGCTTCTGACTCCCTCACGTCGCAATATCATTGCATTACATCGCTTCAAACTAGCGGCAGTAATCTGGCGTCATACATCGGCTGCCACGGAGGAGGTAAGACGTGGAGTGACAATGTACTGGCAAACGCGTACGAAATGTCACATATTTAAAACGGGCAATTTACATTCGTCGATTTAGCCACTGCTAAAAACGATTTGAGCTTAATATAAAATATCTCCTGTATTCCCCGTAGGGTAAGGCAGTTAATATCAATTTAATAACTTTAAATTTACTTGCGATCACAGGATTGGTTAAATTTACCGATAAGAGATGATTACAATTACAATCCTATAATCACCCTTTCTGTCACCCGTGGCAGTTAAAGAGTAGCCATTAGTAGCTAGATTAGTAGCCTCTTAGAGATACCTTCCACAAAAATGTATGATGCGATCCTGGAATTCGTCCAACAGGAACAACGTTTCCTTACGGTTTAAACATGCCCATAAATTTTACCCTTTACAAATTCAGCTAGCACTCCATTCACTCGCACTCCTGGTCCATTGTCATACATCGCATATTGTGTTTGCTCTGGTGGCGCAGACCATTGTCCGGCCGGCGACTATCTGCTAATATCACTTAAGCGCTGCTCGGGTACGTACGCGTAGTCGATGTACCTATGTGGGACATTGTCTGACAAAATCCCTTTTATGAAACGTCTGGCTGCCATATTTTTATGGAAACATGCATTTTTTGTTGTTACTTTCGTTTACTGCGTTGATATTAGATGGTTGAGCTTTCTTTGATTTACGTCAAAGAAAATTGTACAAAATTATGCTCATGTGCCGAGCATTTTGCTAGCTATGTTGGGACTAGCTATCAGCGTTAGTGAATACATGGAGTTACTGCCTATCAGACCTCGACAACCCCGTTAATGGGTAACTCTCGTAAAACTGGTTCTGAGACAGACTTCTGAGTTTTGACACCCCGTTACTTCTATCAAAGATCGAACAATGACAGCCGGAACCAACTGTTTTTCTTGCTGCAGATTTGATATCGCAAAATCTTTGTTCATAATCATTATACTACTAATATTAACACAAAATGTCGGTGTATAGAATAACCATATCAAAAATGGCTTCTACCAATCGACTGTCAATCGAATCGATTTGACGACACGGTTGGCGCAGTGGTTAAGCCATTGGCTGATGCGCCGCGTGTTGTGGGTTCGATCCCCGCACGGAACAAATATTTGCATGACCTACAGGTGGTTGTTCCGGGTCTGGCTGTTCGTGTATGTGAGTTTAAATGTTTGTAAACGCATCCACGATACAGGAGAAAGTCCTAGTGTGGGGCAACGTTAAAAAAAAAAAACATTAAGCGCGAAATTGGAATGGGAGGTCCAGTAACTGTTATACTATTACTTTTTATAATCATTTTTCCAATCTTAAATGTAAAAAAGCGTACCTAATTAACGTCTTATATTGTCCAAACTATGTTACTGTCTTCACTTGTGTAGGTACGAATTATCGGCGTCTCAGTAAAAATAAGTAAAATTTAAAACAAATAATATATTTAAAGTATCAAATTTAGGTGCGACCCATAAGTAATTCATCGCAGAGCTGATTAAACTTTAAAGTCTCTCGCAATACTTAACAAAACTCTGAACATTTAACAAAACATTTGTTATGTAAACACTGGGTGAAGAAAAATAACGTCAACTGCATATTTCTCATGTAAATAATTCAGTTGATTGATGAAAAGAGGTCAATAAACTTAACTGAGTAGTACATGACCACAATGTCGATCGATCCGTCACTACTGCAATATTTATTTATTCTGTGGCTGGTTCAAACAAAAGAATTAGGTACGTTTGGAGAGTTCAAAGGGCTTTTGTAAGGGCTCCGTCATACAGTCGGTCAAACAATTGCAGTGAAAAGTATAAATTCTATCCTTGATTGCCTTTTTTATTTATTTTTTGACACGAAAACTGTTTTTCAACCGGTATGAGCGATTTTTGGAAGGGGCCAAATACACATAATAACAACAACACACAACATATCCAAAATACAACGACCACAACAACATAATTATGGATTACATATGGGTTTCATAACACGTTTTATTTTTTTAATTATTTTTAATACATAATTATGTGTCTTTATGTTCCTAAGCATGTCTGATGATGAGACGTTTTGTGCCAAACTGACAGTAATTCCAATACTTTAATTTTGCACTTCTTTCGGTAGTCATAATGATTGCCTTTTGTTTCTTTTGGCTTTGGGCTTATTTATATTCTGTTAAGTTTACACAATCAATGTCTGATGGGAATCCACGGAGCATACGTTTGAGGCCATTGTCAAAAACTAGTACAGAATTCCAAATATTGCTGTACGTTTTCGTTTGTGCTATATATTCTGGACTATATAAATGTTAAAACGTTAGATTGACTGCCTCGTAGCTGTAGTGGTCGCAAGTGCTACTGTTAAGCATTAGGTCTTGGGTTCGATTCCCAGGTCGGGCAAAGAGTGATTGGGTTTTTTCACCTGTACGGCGCGATTGATGGCAATAGGTTGCCAAGTACTTACCAAGGGGTATCGTGTTGCCCAGTAACTGGGCTGTGGAGGTCAGATAGGCAATAGCTCCATGTAAAATACTGGTATTCAACTACATCCGGCTAGACTGGAAGCTGAACCCAACATGGTTGGGAAAAACCTAGTCAGTTGATAATGATGATGTGTGTAATAGTACCAGCCTATTACAGTCCCACTGCAGGGCAAAGGCCTCTTCTCATACAATGAATGCACGAGCATTAATCACCACGCTTGCTCAAGACGGGTTGGCGATTTCAGACTTATATTAATTATATAAGTCCAGATTTCCTAACGATGTTTTCCTTCACCGATGTCAGTCATGTCCAAGATAAACTTAGAAAGTACATATGAATTGAAAAACTCACATTGGTACTTGCCCAGGTTTGAACCCACAATCTCGTGCAAAAGAGGCGAGGCCTAAACCATTGGGCCATCATGATCATGTGTGTAATAGGCTCATAACATATTACACGGGAATTCAACATAACTAGTAATATATGAGTGTACTATTAGTACACCCCTACCTAACCCGTCAAAGAAAACAAACCTTAGGTATTAAGGGTTTGACATTTTTCTTTTCAGGGTAATAACAAAGTACCAAAAACTTACCCAAACAAAACGGAACCGCGAGCAAGACCTAAGCAATATCGATCATCAATTTCACGTTACATAACTCACCCAAGCTCTTTACTGTTATGAAGCAAGATGAAGCATACCATTACCCTTACATAAGTATGTTCCCATTATAGCATGAAATAAGCGATCATTGTTGATGCTAAGTAGGTAATTTAAGTAAATTTCTTATCGCGCCGGGAGCGTGCTCTGGAGACCGGAACGGTTTTCCGAAGTGAGGGTAGACTCGTCGTTTATCGGGTGCGGGTACTGAGAGTACCGCTCGTCCGTAAAGATAGTGTTTATACGGTAAACAAAAGAATATCGATTCGTTTTTATTTAATTTTTAATGTTAAAACGTCGTCTGCATTCGCATTTGATTCGTTCGATGTCCGGTCTTTTATTTATGAATGACTATCGGGGCGAAGGGTTAATTTGTACAGTGCCAGCACATAAAGCTACCCCAAACTGTCAGATTATCCCAATTGAACATGAACCTTATGTTTTCGTAACAAAGTTAAAAACCTCTCAAAGAAATTTGACACATTGGGGTAGCTTGATGTGCTGGTCTCTTTACAACAGGGAAGCCATTGGCTCCCCACACCGGTGGACCGACGAGCTGGTGTCTTCACCAGCCCGTCAGCACCACTTGAGGGGGGGGGGGGCATACACGGAATCTCTATTCAAAGTTTCTTTCGTAAACGAACATGTAACCTCAATAAAATTATGACTCAGAAAGGTCTCTAACATTTTTTTTTAATTATTATTCATAGGAGGATTGAATAATAATTTTAAATTATTTGGAGGAGGTTGGATGTCCACTATGAAGCGGTGGCGCATCGCCCTATGTCTTGTCATCCGATGATGGAACGGGATTGGCGTATTTAAACCGTTCATTCCAACGCATACTCCGAAATGTAAAAAATAGGCTGGCAATTCGGCCACGTTGACGACACGGTTGGCGGCTGGCGCAGTGGTTTGCCATTGGCTGCTGCGCCGCGTGTTGTGGGTTCGATCCCCGCACGGAACAAATATTTGTATTAAATGTTTGTAAACGTACCCACGATACAGGAGAAATTCCTAGTGAGGGGTAACGTTATTTAAAAAAAAAAATTGTTTTAGGTCTAAATTTATGAGGCCAAAAATACAAAAATACAAAAATTGGTATAAATATATACAATTTAAAAAACGGTCCCAATTGCGTTAAGTTTACGTCAATTATTCGTGCCAGGCACACAGGTCCTCAATATCAAGTATTAATAATAAATAACGAAAAAAGTCAGTCAACTAAAATGCACGTCCCTAAAATCCACAAAAATTTCGCGCCCGACGAACCCTTTAACGGAGCTGTACAAAAATAAAAAAATAATTAGCAACACATCGAGTTTCCGGACAGCTGACAGTTGCACCTGCGGCGTTGCGCGCCAACCCTAGCTGCGGCTGTGGCGCGGGGACGCTGCGGGGCGCCGGCGGCGGCAAAAGATGATGGCTAGTGAAAAATGGTCAAGATAATTTACGAACATTTTTATGAAAAACTCCGATTTTTAATTAAGTATAAAACATTTTTGTCAAAATTCTATAGGTACACGTTTTTCTTTTGACTTCTGAGTCTGTAGGTACTCTGTAGGCCATTTATATCTTTATTTTATAGAAACCCTAGACTTTATGGTAGACAGTCTAAAGCGTTTAGTTTATAATAGACTCTTCTTTAGAAAACTTTGAGGGTAGTCACATCTCTTTGCCTCCAGAGCCTTTGCCCGTCTTATTATGACTTGGCGAATCTTTTTACCTTCCAATTTTAATATCATAGGATTAAATCCTGCCTTCTTACAATTTCAAAGAAAATTGAATATCATAATTACACGTCGCGTATTAAAAATTCATCAATAATGTAAGTACCAACATCAAGACACCCTAAAACTGCCAACTGCCAACTTCACAACGTTAAAAGGAAACTTTTTGCTGTAATTTAAAGTCACGTAGTTCCCATTATCTTGCACCATAGGTATGAGTAGAAATTATTACTTGGAAGTTTCCTGACTTTATCACGACGTTGCATCGATAGGATAATTGTGAAATTAATTTCAAACTCCTTGGAAAACGCAGTGAGAGCATGGTGGCTTGAAAGTAATCGCAATCACGATTTAGAAGATAATGGAAATTGCTTCGTGTTTACTGATTTTGTTTGTAGACGTATTTTTTTTCGACTACGATGTCAAAGAAGTTGCATACTTTTACATGCCAGTAATCTATCGAAATACAGTTTAGTTATTATTGTATAATCCATACCTCTAGTGAAAGCTCAATGTATTGTCTCCTTCCTACCTAAGCTTGGTTAACAAGGCAAAATAAGTTCCTAATTAATAAGCAGAAAATATAAAATATCTACTTACTTCCTTACGTAGCTTCATAAATGACTGCCTTTAAAGTATCCTCAAGAAATTCGAGATAAAGGTATCAAATTAATTTTTAACAAAGCACGGATCTCGCATTTTTCTTTTGTGGCAACATTACAATGAAAATTCGTTTTGAAATTCGAATATGACGCTATAAGGTACGCGGGAGAAAATATAATGATTTATTTATGTCAATGGGCTGTATACCAGAGCGGTGTTTTCTTACCCAAATTGGTTATTGTTCGGCATAAAGTTCTTTTATTAAGGTTTGTTAGTAAAAAGAGCAGGTAGGGGGATTTTCAAGTATAATAAGGATGTTTTTATGAAAACAATTTCATGTCAAAATGGGCGCACGGCAAGTTTTACCTTACGGTACCGACGTTTGTTTATTTTCGCAAGTAAACGTGAGTTTTCTTAATACAAAGACATTGGCAGCGTCTAGACTTGGCCATGTGTGAAATAACCTGCGAATTGTACACCCACTAATAAATGTTAAACGTAGAACATAAAACTAATAGTGTACGTCACTCTGTCGTAAAGCGTGTTATTAGCGAATAAGAGCCTTGGTGTTTGTTTCCATTGTGGCCAATTAGGTGTTTTGACATTTCGAAAAAGTACGTAGATATGTCGCGTTATTTCAAATGCTTGGAGTTTGAAAAAATAAACTTGTATTAAAACATTAGAAAACCTAAAAATATTTCTTTAAATCACTCTATACTTACCTAGTTTTTAAATAAATTGCCATCTAACGTATAATGAAAGATAGAACACGCTACTTTTATCCGCAGATAAAAAATGATCTTGAACCAATTAGTCAAATGAATTTAAATCTTAATGTTTGCACACAGGTAAATAAAATAAAAAAGATGTCATTATGTTGGGTACAGTTTCTCTATGTCCTGCGACACTTACTGGCATATACATATATTTTTTATATATTTCAAACAACAACAACAACATATATATCTATATATGTTGTACCATAAATTGTACTTACGAGTATGTTAAACAGACCTAAGGCGATAGTCCTTCACATAAATTAGTTTATAAAAAAAAACATCAATCAGTAACTTCACTTTTTAAGCATTTGCACCCACGGAAGAGTGTGAGAGTTGGCATAGTTAAAGTTTATATGGAGAACCAGCTATGCCCGCGCTTTCGTCCACGTGGAATTTGAAAAAAAGTCATAGGTTTTATTTCGTGGAACCCATTTTTTTTCTAAGATAAAAGTAGCATACTCCTTAACACATCAGCTATCTGCAACTATGCAGCCGTGTCGGAGATTGCCTCAAACAAACAGAGAGACAGGCAGACAGACATTTACAATAAAAAATCTTTTTTTTTTTAATGGGTTACGACTGTATAAACTTTCATAAATGCATCGAGTAAAAAGCTGCTTTTTTGACATTACAAACGAACACTGCAATTTTATTTAATAGTATAGATGTATATATTTATAGATAAAGTGTAGAAAGCGAAAACGGTGGAATTTTGACCACTGGGCCGTCTAAGAACAAATAATTACCGTAACACAATGGACACACAGAAAACATTCAGTCTCACAAGAGACCAAAGATGAGCTACCAACCTCTTTAATGCATCACATGTCTTATTTCACGTGTTTTTACGCTTTCTTTGGCTAATACTAAACTAAAAGTCTTAATAACTAAAGAGAAAACGTTCTCCAGCATCCAAATTATTTTAATTCCTATGCTAATTGTGATAGGGATTAATTTCATCTGACATCTGATATGCGAAATGGAAGGTATACCTACAGATATTGGATGAAACGATTTTCCTGTAGTATGAATATTAATGAGATTACTAGACATGTTAACTATTCAATGAGCTGAGCTAGACGGAGGTAAGTCAATATGAGGAACTAGCTTTTACCCTCAGTTTCACCCGTGTGCATTTCGGTAATTATCCCACGGGAGTATTCATCATCATCTCCCACATCAAAGGGGAAGGTAGGAAATAGGGGGGGGGGGGTTGAGGGTAGGTAATCATACGAATTCTTAGGTCGATTCTTAGGTCATCATCATCATCTTCGTCTAGCCTTTTCCCAATTATTTTGGGGTCGGCTTCCAGTCTAACCGAATGCAATTGATACTATTATTTTACATGGAGCGACTGCCTAATGACCTCCACAACCTAGTTAGGCAACACGATTCCAATTGGTAAAACTGGTTGTCCGACTTTCGGGCTTCAGACTACCCGCAACGCGGTAATCCCGGTAGTACGTTCTAAGCTTACCGAGGTCAGACTGTGGATGAGTTACTCGTCCCACATGGTGATCTCTCCGTACCGTAAATCTTTGACTTTGACTTTACCTCGGAAAGCACTAAGCCGTTGGTCCTGAGTTTTTGACTACCAGTAATACCTAGTAACTGGGCTGTAGAGGTCTAGAAATCCAGGTTTGGATGCAGAATTCAGGTCACACCGAGTCAACCGGGACAATACCAAGATATGGAGTGGTTTCGGTACGTGCCTAATGGATGATCACCCATCCACGGATAAGCCTCGGTAAGCCACCCGCTGATATTTAAACTCTCATAACACCGTTTAACAAATCAATAGTCCAACTGTCATTATTGTAAAAAGTAAAACACGAAGCAAATATACAACCCCAACGAATACGGCGTCCAGAAACTAATACCATCGCGATTCATCACTGTTATTGCTTTCGTCCCTGTATCGCCATTTACAAGTCACGGAGAACTCATTAATATCTTCCTAAGTTGACCATTACACAACTAAAGCTTGTAAAGCCTTATTGCCCGGATTGAGAGGTTTTATTTCACGGTCCCCCTAAGAGCAATAATCACGATATTATCTAGTTAGAAAGTGTTATGGACTAAACAAAGTGTGTAGTGTGAGCGAAGTTTAGTTTCAGATTTGAGTTTACCTGTTGGATAGTTTTAATATTTGATTTGAAATAAGTATGATAGCATTTTTACTGTGATTTATTAATTCCTGAAATATCATGTTTATTAACCACATTTATACCTAATTACAACACACAATAAGGATGTGTCCTAGGTAAAAATATCTAGTATAAGTCTAGTTGGTCCGTCAGTTAGATTACTAAAAAATATTGGACACGTATTTTTTGCTTACTTAAATCAATAGTAAGTGAAAAAGATATAGCACATCAAATTTCAGGAGAGGGGGCTTGTGACGTTACTTTTAAGTAAAAATTGTAGCACGGCGTGACGTCACGCGAAATTTCAACGGACTAATCGCCGTAATTTTTGGTTTACGTGACAAAGGAAAAAGTACGTGTCCAGTATTTTTGAGTAATCAAACTAACGGACAAAAAATAATTTTGAAGGATACTAGCTTATTATCTATTAACAATTTAATTTAAAGGAATTAGATACATACACAATGATAATAATAGATGGTTGTCATTTCAAAGCACTTCATTAATCTGTAATGAGAGGGCCTAAGCTCAAATGTCATTCAAAATTTATTTTATTTTGAGGTGGGGAGGACTAATCAAACAAAAATCCATACTCAGACCGTATTTGTTTGCGAAATTTTTAGACCTATATAGTATATGGATAAATGTATGTTAAAATGGAGACACATGTACGAAAAATCGTGCAAAACCCAATCCTAGGGATCACAGCAGCAACAATATAAACATGTTCTGAATAGGCACGGGCGACTGTAGACGTATTTTCAGTTAGTCTATGTTTTTTTTTCTGGCTGCCAACGTACGGAATTCTGTTGGTTTAGTTATACACACCTTTTTGTTATTCGTGCTGCGTGGCTGCAAAAAAGTTATTTTTAGAGTTTCGTGGTACGTTAGTACCTAGGTATGTTTATATAAGAATGCAAGATAATAATAACTTGACTTGTATGCTGTACAAATCGAGCCACTAAACTAAACAATATTTTCCAGTCTTACTTCAATAATATTAAGGATCATTCAATGTTGTTTTTCGAAAAGAAAACCTTTTTGAAGAACTACATTTAATGATCTTTACTTTATCCGTGCGTAGTACTCGCAACCGGCGTGCAAGTATGACCAGATGCATGAACGTAAACGAAGCAAAAGGAGCATAGGAGTATAGCAGACTTGTGGCTACAAAGGAAAAAGGCGCGAGTTTATATAAAGTATGCATGTATAATTAAATAACCCTGCCTCTATGGTATAGTGGTCATAAATGCTACTACTGAGCATAAGGTCCTGAGTTCGATTCCCAGGTCGGGCAGTGTTTTTGGGATTTTCCATCTGGAATTTCTTAGTAGCAGCCTGTCTGTAGTCCTGTAGTCTGGATGTGTACCCGGTTGATGGCAATTGGCTCGCACCCTATTACATGGCACTGAAACAAAACTGGCGTATCGTGGGTATACCTAGTATAGGTACACTTCTGCCTTACACTTTGAGGAATACAGGCGTAATTTTACGTTACGTTATGTGCAGAATTAAGTTATAATGTCAAAATTCTCGAAGCTTCAAGAACTATGTATTTTGACAGTTCTAAAATCTCTCGGCGTCAACACATTATTTAATGACCTTTTGTGCAAACTCAATTCGATTACATCTGAATTGCAAAACAACGTCTGACACCCAATTAAGCGTATCTACTTCGTCGATTAGGGAACAAGCGAAAGGTTTCGAACGAACATGAATAAGTTAAGAAAAGGGGAAGGGGGGAAATGGTGGGGCGGTGGAGGGTAGGCCATGATACGAATTCTCAGTTTGATTCCTAGGATGCGAGTCCTAACCTAACTGTGCTCGAAGATAGGAATTGAGCCAAATAGATGGCAATACCCGTAAAATAACTTAAACATAATAAATAAAGAAATAATGCTGGACAATCCTCACAGCATCATCTAGCCACAAGCTAAGCAGAGTTTGTGTTATGGGTACTAGATGACTGATATACTTAATACAATACATTACATAGATAGATATTTTTTATTATACATAGCAAATACACATACCAGAACACCCGGAAGAAATCTTTGTAGATCGTATACACATTTGTCCTGAGGCGGGAATCGAACCGAAAATAATAATGACGTGATATTTTAAATTTTAATTTATAGATGTTAATGTTTTTAATTTTCAATCTGTTCTTACTCATTTTTTTTTCTTAGATTTACTGTTCATTATTTAGTCATAATTAGCTTAAATATCATGTATAACCTTAATTGGTACATGAAGTACCTGTACATAATTAATTCTTGCACTTTAAAATGTATAGCTCTGAATGTATTGCGGTTAATGTCATGTGTAAACAAACAAAAAAAAACTTCGGTGATGCATTTAAGATGGTATATGCCTAAATCACGCATCAAAGTTTTTCAAAACTAAAAGTTTCTTTCACAGTGTATATATGTATTAGTATATACCAACTGTGACTACTAAACGTGAGGTCCTGGTTTTGAGTAGGCATTTCTCAGTAACAGCCCGGAGTCTGGATGTGTGCCCGATTGATGGCAATAGGCTCACCCCCTATTACATGAGACTTAACAACGCAACCGGTGAAACGTGGGTATACCGCAGGTACACCCCTGTCCAATCCTTCAAGGAATATAGGCGTTACGATGGTTTTACGTACCTACAAAAATTTAAGATATAATTTCCTCTTAATAATCGAAAACTTATATCAAAACTTAGCGTATGTTTAGAGTGCATTAGAGACCGTCGCCGGCAGATGGCGCTGGCGTCTACTAACGCTAATGACGTCGCTCGCACTAAATTATTTTTACGACTACCCGCGAGACGCGATCTACCACCAGCAGCAGATTCCCCGCACTATTTATAATGTTTTTAATGCCGTCGTAGAATGCAACAGACACTTTTAAGATTTAATTTATGAATGAAAATTTATAAAATGTTGTGGGAACAAAAATAGTGTGAAATAGCTGCAGGTCTCACGATTAGAAATCAGGACTATATGGAAAACGAGAATTTGTGTATAAAGAAATATGGAGATGAGTACTTTAATGACAAGATTTTTAGCTGGAACTCGATGATTAATGGTATCTATGGGCCTTTAAAACCTTTGGACCTTACCGGCCTGGTGGCCGGGAGGGCCTTACAGGAGGCCATTGCTCAGCCGTGGGACAGTAGCGATAAACTAAAAAAACATTTACAATTTTGCAGTACGGATGTACTTTGACAAATACGTATGTTTATTTTTGTTTAAAACACTCTTTTTATCGTACCTTTTGGTTATTATTTTCTACTATTTCCAAAATTGGAAGATTTTTTTGAAAATATTTTACGAATTTTTTTGTTAGATAAGCTTATCGGTGACCTGAATATTTGAGTTGATTGAGTCATGTCGTAAGTCGGCGATGATTCACAATGTAATGAGTTTATCAAGCATGAACAAAACGAAATCAGATTATAATTACCCACCGTACAATGGTAACGGTTTAGATAAGGGTTTTAAGAACTTTTTTTATGACTTCTATATTTAGTTTTGGTTTAATAATGTTCTACCCCGGCCTAGCAGCCTATACTAAGTATAATAGTATACTTAAGTATACATATTAAGTAATTATAAAGTAATAAATAAATAATACTAAACATATTATAAGTAATTATTTAGTATTTTATAATTTTATACTTTAGACTTAACTCGAGTATAAAATAATATTGAAACTACAAAAAATCATTCAATTGAACATTTTCAATACAGGTACAGACGCCAGCACAATAAGCTAAACTGTCAAATTATCCCATTTGAACCTTATTCTTTTATAATGAAGTTTAAAACCTGACGAATAAATTTGACGGATGCAAAGACAACTGGCTCTGCACATGAATAAAGTAAAAAAAGAATAAAGGCATCGGAAAAGTGCCCAAAAGGCATGCAGGGTTAAAAACTTAAATAAAGGACCTTAAATACATTATGTACCAACATTGTCCGGGCATCTGCCAACGAAGACATAACTTTGTTTGCAGTATGCAATAGTACAACTTTAGAGCATAATATTAAAATATTTTAATCGTCCCTCATCCCAGGTGTAAACTAAGGGTGAGTAAACTAACACAGTCGTAAACTGTGTTAATAAGTGTAAAACGGCTGGGACTTGCATACTCGCACATATACCAGTCTTATGTATGTGTATTTTCTGTTCATTTTACGATGATTGATAATTATGATACAAACTAGAGTTGATTACATTTGCTTGATATTTTGTGGTCGAAACATATGATCAAACAAAATCGAGTAAATGTGTAAACATCTGACGATCGACACCGTATTTTTGTAAGAAAATGTTTAATTTTATAAACACAACATCTTTAACAAAAAGGCCATTATCATGGAGTTTTTTAGGCCAATTCAACGCGGCAATGCTGCCAGCCTTTTGGGCACTTTTCCCGTTGACAACTACGAGGATGAATTTATTCGATGACCTATGATTATATTTTGTTTCGTTTTATGCTTTAACCCTATAATTTGACAACATGATTATTATTGTTGTATGAAATATGGTTATTAAATAACATCCTATTCGAAAAGGTTTACAATAACACTTAGTGGTAATATTAGTATGTAACAATAATATAATGATTGATACATGTACCTTTTTTTTGTTAATATTTTAATGTGATAATTGTATACCTGCGGGCGGGGCTGATCGCTGTCATACCTGAAGGCCAATTCCAGTAATTAAAAATAAATAATAATTAAAAATCTAGTCACAATCTCATCCCAGGGCCAATCAATGTCAAAAACTTGTCAAATAAGAAATAATTTTGACAGATTGAGATTAAGATTACAGTGCGGTCGTTCTAAAAGAATGCCCCTCTGTATGTACCTTCGCATGATTCACAAGGATACAATTATACGTCATCAGTTATATCTGTAAGTTTGTTAGTTTGCTTCACTATTGCATTGGGGTTGTGGCTTTAAAAATAGTTGTAATGATAAATAAATAAAAAGTAATAATATTAAAAAATATTGATTGATTGATTGAAAAATTGTGCAAATAAACCTTAAAGCTACACAAAATTAATAGTAACTTCATAATTTGACGACCGACGTGGCGCGGCGGGCGAAGGTCCGCCTGCGACGCAAGAGGTTGCGGGTTCGATTCCCGCCTTGGGACAAATGTTTGTACGATCTGCAAATATTTGTTCCGAGTGTTCTGGGTATTTCCTATGTATAATAAAAAAATCTATCTATGTAATGTATAGTATTAAGTATATCAGTCATCTAGTACCCATAACACAAGCTCTGCTTAGCTTGGGGCTAGATGATGCTGTGTGAATTGTCCAGCAATATTTATTTATTTATTTATAACTAGTAGTAATAACCAACTTTCGATATAGACATGCTATGCTGGTTCTTAATTTAGAAGATATTACTTGTAGCTATAAACATAGTTCCAAGGGAGGTAGAGAGGCTTGTGACAAAAATTAGGAGACGCACGGCGATCCAAGGTTATACTACGCTTGCCGAGGTCAGTCCATAGATGGGTCCATCTATTACATATTGAAAACCCTCCGTGCCTAGAAAAGTTCCGGCCGTCAATTGTAGAACTTTGACAGTCATTGACAGTCACGGGTAGTTCGAACCCCGCAAGTCAGACTAACTACCGTCTTACCGAGGAACATCGTATTACCTACTTAGTAACTGGGCTGTAGAGGCAGTCGGTCCATGTAAAATACTGGTATTCAGCTGCATCCGGTTCGACTGAGAACCAACCCCAGTACAGTTGGGAAAAGGTTAGACAGAAGATGATGATGTATAATTATCTAAAAATAATTAACCTACAAACTTCAATAAGAAGAATATTTTATGTGTACCAAGTAAAACACTGAATTACTTTTCTCCCACAAAATAAATGTCACCGTCTGCGCCAACAATTGGTCACCAAAATCTCGTAGCACGTCCGTTTGTCGCCTCGTAGCGTCGTAGCACCGTAGCCCGTAGATAAAGTTTAACGATAACAATAATTACAATGGTCATCGCTAAGGAGAGTATGAGTTGAACTGATTGCGACACGTTTTTGTAGTTAAATGGGCGTAAGACGTTTTGTGAGTGATTGGGTTTTATTCGACTGTTATATAAAGGTGATTATCGTTTGTTTAATGTCTTTAAGGTGTGTGCTATGTGTTCTTTGTCGCCGTATAGATAGGTGGTTACCGAAACGATTATTACTTATATTTCGTCCTAGAAATGTCGTTGTGGTTCAGTGGTTAAAGTCTCGCCTATCATGCTCGAGGTGGGTTAAAATCAGGGCACGGTCCAAAATGATTTTTTCTATTTCAAATATACTGTCTAAGTTTCTCTGAGACATCACTGACATCGGTGAAGGAAACCTGGATTTGTGTTTTATGATAAAATCTGAAATCAGCAACGTGGTGATTAATACAAGTTCCTTCTTTGTATGAGAAGAGGCCTTTGCCTTGCTGTGGGACAGTAACAAGCTGGTGTTATTTTTAAAAATAGAAAAATATTGTTGGGGGCTTTCCTCAGATAAAGCTGATGAAGATGTTTTATTACGTTTATTAAACGATAGCCTTGCAAAGAGATCAGTCTAAAACTCTCGTTCAAATTAATTTTCCCAAAATAATAACATCAGTAATTGGATTCATAAGTCGGTTCTCGATAAAGTGACTGAGAGGATGAGGATGAGGACTTACGCCCTTATTGTTTTGTTGTTTTCCTATTTAGTCGGGTTTTTTATTCCAAAATGTTTACCTATATTTTTTGTAAAGCTCACTTATTTTTCGTACAATCTTGGTTCAACCATGAAAGGCCGTATTGTTTTGTTGTTTTCCTATTTGATTGGTAGATTCTTCTTTTAATTCCAATAATGTTTACCTTTATTTTTTGTAAATATTACTAGTTTTCTACGTTTGTTCAATCTTGGTTGAACAATGAAATTCAAAACACAAAACTACCCAAATAAAAGCAGGAGCATCCAGTAAAATCAGAAGCATTTGTTTCAATTTAATTCGGTAGTCTAGCTTACTGCGCAATGAAACTGTAATTAAAGGAATAATATCGTGTCGGAGTCGCCTCAAGAGCCATAAGACTGCATACGGGAGCGGCTGCAGGGACGCCAAAGAGTAGTTAGTAAATGGAATCCTTGCAGAGTTATTTCTCCATCCACATTCCATTTCTCCATTCGCATTTCATCCTCCATACATCAGAATCCCTCATATCCTTCAAACTTAAGGACAAAATCTATAAAACACTGTGTGTGTGTGATAAAAAACTGTGTATGTAATATTCTCCGTAAAATGAAAGGCGTAGTAAACAGGATTTTCAGATGTATTTATTGTGTATGTCATGTTATAAACTGATAGCAAGTGCCATATCGACTTAACGGTGTCTAACGTGACATCTGGTAGCAAGTTGAGTGATACAAGACATAGTTTGACTATTTAGTCACCAGACGGCGTTTTGAGTATTGAACGAATATACTGCTGTCTTGTATGGATAAGATTTAAAATGTTGGGCCACAAATGGGATGATGAAAGACGATTGCAAGCAGCTGAGCTGAGAATTCTAAGAGTGTTGTGTATGTGTGTGGGATGGATTGTATCCATTCACGTAACAACGCGAATGAGTACGTTAGATGGACACTGAAAGTGGCGCCGATGACCGTGACGTTGTGTGTCAAGTGATGAAAAGGAATGAGGTACATGTCGTGACCAAAGTTTTGAATGTGGTCTTAAGAGTAAACTTAAAAAAAACGATGGATGGATTGTGTGAAAGATGCGACGACAAGGTAACTATTGAGATGACAGTAGTATCCTCTCGGATACCACCCCTTACGCTTTCCGGGAAATTCTACATACTAAGTACCTGTTCCAGGAACGAAAGTGAATGTCACAAATTGTAGAACGCGCGTTAGCTGATGTTATTGTTTGCATTAATGTTCAACAGCCAATCGCATCACTAGCGTTTAATTTATGATTATTTCTAAACGGATTTGGTCTCCCTCTGGTCTATATACAGGCCTTTTCAGCTTTCAAAGGTAACAATGCGAGCCGAGCCACTATGACTAAACGCTTTTATTAAACTGGATAGATAAAAGTGCCTACCACATGCAGATAATCTTGCACTCACTGTAAGTAAAATGTCCCTGCAGATTTTTTAAATAAAATAATAAATTCTATTCCAGATATTAATCATCCGTGTGCACTCCATTTACTCTCCTCTCTGTGACAAGAGTGCAGTTCCGAGATAATCGTTGCAATAACAACAATTCTTGAGGTCCAATTACAGCGAATCCGAATACCGAGACTACATACACCAGTATTAAAGTTCGTTTAGCCAAATAGCATGTTCAGTTTTGCAAGTTTGGTCTAAGATGGCGTTCAAGCATATAGGTATCTACGTATTTCAATTTTTACTTTGTCAGTGCAATAACTTAAATTTATTTGTGGAAGGAAAATATTGTTAAATTATTTACCAATTAGCAGATTTTACCGACTCTGCCTCATTGGTCTAGTGGTCGCAAACGCGACTACTAAACTTGAAGTTCGATTCCCTGGTCGAGCAATGTGATATTGGGATTTTTCATAGTGAATTTCTCAGTAGCAGCCCAGAGTCTGGATGTGTGTCCAGTTGATGGCAATAGCTTCACCCCGTATTACATGGGACTTAAAAACATTACTGGTGTAATGTGGGTGTACTGTAGGTACACCTCTGCCTAATCCTTCTGGGAATACAAGCGTGATGTTACCTTATGTTAAATTTATTTTTAATAAATACTTATTTTTAATTTTAGGCCGTTTGTTATTATACCATATGAACGGCGTACTACTAAATAGTACCATTGCAATTGCACACACGTACAGCCAGTAAGTAGTACTACACGAGTTGGTATCGGGCAGCACAACCGAAAAACATTAATTAAAAAAATATAACTGACTTCCCAAAGTACAAAATAACTATTGTTCCGGAAATCTTTGTCCAGAAACGAGATGAAACAAAACTGAAGACACCGACTCGCTTAGTTTTTGTACAAAATGTTTTTGTGATAAACCTAACATCAATCAGTCCTCCATATAATTTCGGCTAATGTTAACACCTAAAAAACGTTCCACTTCTAATGACGTTACATAACAAAACATATTAACTATGAATCAGTTATCCTTGAACCTTTCACTCAACAGTCTGTCTGCAGTTAACCTATCATTAACTAAATCTATGATTAACTATAACAAGTTTTCTACATAGTAATTATTGCTAACTGCTCGACCTGTTAAATAACGAAGGTTAAAATTAGTTATAGTGGCCGGCTTTTTTAGTGTTCACATTTCGAGTTGGGTTCTCACGCGAATCGATCTGTCTGACAGACTAATGTAACATGCCCCATTTTTGATGAATTTTAAAAAAAAATATGAAGAAGAAAAAACATAGAAACGAGATCAAATACACACACGTTCTTTTTTTTAAACCTAAAAAATTGTATAAAAAATCACGGCGTATTGCTCATACATGCCTCGTTGAACAGGCAAGGCATGAGTATTTGTACCTACCTAGAGGTTTTACTTACATGTTACTTTGACTATAACTCATTTTCCAACTATAAGTACGCACAAACTGCCTCCACAATGTAATTGTCAGCTGATTAAGCAGAACCCCTCGCATAAAAAAAAAGTAAAGTACCAGCCTATTACTGTCCCACTGCAGGGCAACGGCCTCTTCTCATACAGAGAAGGCATGAGCATTAATCACCACGCTTGCTCAAGACGGGTTGGCGATTTCAGACTTATATTAATTATATAAGTCCAGGTTTCCTCACGATGTTTTCCTTCACCGATGTCAGTGATGTTCAAGATAAACTTAGAAAGTACATATGAATTGAAAAACTCACATTGGTACTTGCCCAGGTTTGAACCCACAACGTCGTGCACAAGAGGCGAGGCCTAAACCACTGGGCCATCATGACATTACCCCTCGCATGCTCTTCTTTAATCATTATAAAATTATGTCAAAAATTCACGGCTCATTGCTCATACATAACTCGTTTAACAGACACTATGTATTTAAACCTACGTATCACTTAAATTGTAACTATGTATAGATATATAACTCATCTAGTTTCCGAGCACATATAGCTTCAGTCGTAAATTATTACCTTTAAATGAATACCCCGAAGCGTCTGCCAAGTTTTTATCGGTTCATCCACACGTAAGGAGTGTGCCTTATGATTAGGCTAAGTTATTTCAAGTTAAAAGTACCATTAAGGAAATCAAAATCACCTGGTTCATTGGCACTGATTACACGCTGTCTGTTGTTAAGCAAAGTTCTCGTGGAAATTAAAGTGGTCGAAAATTATAATTTCTTTAAAACATTTGTTTCGGTATTCGTGCTTTTTTATTTTAATATTAAATATAGTTAAATTTTCTTCATTTTTATCTTTCCTAGTAAGCTTAAGTGTCCATACTATCAGCGCTGCGGTATATTTTTTTAAACATCGCAGCATTATGCTGAAAATGGAACCGTTTTACACACTTTTTTTTGTTTTGTATAAAATGTCTGTAAGCACCTCGTGTCCTAATTAAATTGTTTTCCTCCTATCTTTAACATATTTAATTTATTGTGAATTACTTCAAATTTATTATGTGATCACCCCAATTTCGGACCCAGCCGCAGATATTTTTTAGGAGCTGTTTATCTGTAGATTTTTGCCTTTAAAGCTAATTTCAACATACTTAGACCCTACTTTTAAAAGATATACTACAGAATTACTTAATATATAGAAATTTATAATATCATTTAGGTCCAAGTTTCAGCTAAAGAACTACACATGTAACTAACAGTTAATACAGAACCGTCTGGACATTTTCAATTCAATGATGGAGGGTAGTTTGAAAAGAACTAATTCGGTCTGCAAGTTGATCCAGCCGGGCCCATTAGAATGATTGCTGGCCCAGCGGACGGACGTTGATGCAAACTGAAGTATAACAGGCGCTCTTAACAGATTGAATTTTATATACGAGTCATAGACATGTTTGGTTGGCTGCAACTAAGTTACATGTCTGGCGTCCGTCACAACTTGTGGGTACAACGAATGGTGAAGATTGATGTTTTAAAAATGGAGTATTTTTAGAAATTTTGTTTGAACGATGAACGTTCGGAACAAAGTAACGACAATGATTTTGTGAAACAGAATAATAGACATTTGGCAAGCTACCGAAGATCTAGAACTATTGTCATCGATATTATTATGGCTGCTAAAAATACCTACCTGCTAGTTTTCTACTGTCAATTTATAGTTTATGGGGATTCTTGCCTCAAATTATTTAAAACTCTGTCCGTAAAAATCGCTGTCGTGAGGATTTGGACTAATTTCTAGCCGATTGACAATTAACAAAGGTGATTGAAAAAATATAGGAGATCTCTGCCCAGTCGGACTTTAGTTATTGGTTAACTAAAAAAATATATTTAAAAAGCAGAATTGACGTCGAGCAAGATTGCATTTTTAACCGACAAAAAAAAAGGAGGATGGTCTCAATTCGATACCGCGTTGGTATCAAAATCAAAATCAAAATCAAAATTAATTTATTCAAATTAGGCTGAGAATCAGCACTTTTTGAACGTCAAAGACGTTTACATAAGACAGTCCCCCAAAACGCCCACCCTTCACCACTTCCTAGTGTTTTTGCTGGGAAGAAGAAGTGGAGGAACAAACTCCCCAGCAACACGTCTGTCTGATAGGTTTGAAGAACCTGAAGCTATACAACACATTATGTCAACAATAATAATTATGTCAATCATCTTTATACGTCATTCAATTAAATAATTTGCTACATGTTAGCTAGCACACACCAATATGCCAAAATAAATAAATAAAAAGTTATATATACCAAAATCGACAATTAACTCAAGCAAAGCCTGCTAAACTGAATACATGAAAAGCCTCCAAGGCAGTCCAAGGGCGTGCCCGCTGACATGTGCAATGCTGAATTATATCAATACAACTCATTCATACATTCAGGTATGATTATGAATACGCATAACTTTTTGCAGTGTAATTCAATTGATAGTTGGTCCCATTTAAAACCAAAAACCCCCCCTAAGTGTAGAGGGAAATAGGGGAAATAGAGGATGATTGATTTTTCACCTACTGAATTTTGGGCCATTGTATCGTAGAAAACTTACAAACCAACCCACCGAAAAGCGAGAAATACAAGGCTTTGATGGTTTTGTTTTATATTTTTTTTAGCCACCCTTTGACATCCGATAGTTATTTTTATTATTTTTAGTGTTTTTTGTCGGTTGAATATTTGTAGGCAACATTTTTTAAATACCTATCTCAAAGCACAATTCTAAACCAGTAACATCGCAGGCACTAGAATTTTACATAAACGCAAGCAATTTCAGCTACGAACGAAGCGCAAACGTTTCTAGCACATTTTTATACAACGTAAATAAAATTACAATTTTCAATTCAGTGTCGTCATAACGCGATGCAGCAGTAAGTACGTCTAAATTTGTGAAGAGAGCAGTCGACAACATTCGGTCGGTCCCCAAGCACTCGGCAAAAGAGGTGTTTACATGCATTTTATACCGAAGGAGCCCTTATCAAGTCGCAACGTTCGCGCCGCCGGCGTCGTCAACCTTCTAGTAATATTTACTTTTGAAGGCCTTCAACTTTACGCGGCCATATTCCACGTGAAAATTGAAAAAGTTTATGTTACAACCTCTTTTTAACATCTCTGAATGGAATACGGAGTTTAATTGATGTACCCGAGGCTGCTACCCCAAGTGTTGTGTTTTCATGGAAGAGTATAAAACGTTCGTCCGTAATTACGCTCTATGGATTTAATTATTAGTACCTATTCTAAGTATGCGTTTTAATTGAAAGGAATTTTTTGTGTTTTTACTCAATGTAGCTTTTTAAAAGGGCCAGTGTCATTAAGTTTTCTTAATTAGTTACTATTAATTCATTCTCTACTATTAATGAAGACTGCCTCGTCGATATCATGGATGCATTTACATACTTCTAAGCATGAAATCCTGGGTTCGATCCCCGGATCGTGCAGTGTTTTTGGGTTTTTCCATCTGTGATTTCTTAGTTGTCTAGATGTGTGCCCGGTAGATGGCAATAGGCTCGCCCCCTATTACATAGGACTTAAACATTACTGGTGAAATGAGCAATACACCTCTGCCCTAAACCTTCGGAGACTCGTGTTTATGGTGTATAAATAAGGACGGATATGTAAGTTTGTAGTGTTTTTTGTGGATCTCATGGAAGATAGACGGCTTAATTATTGTAGTCTCCTCCCAACCAGTAGGTTCCACGTTCGAGTCAGCCTACCTACTTGAGAAAAATAATTGGAATCATAAAAAAACATCCATTCGACGCTATATTCACCCTGTTAAAACTTAAGTCGTTACTCAAGACTCCTGGACTCTTAGAACTCAGACAAGCGCGTCGCGACTATAACGTTTTCATAGAAAAAAATCTACGTATATAATATGTCGCAAAATCGTGTCGCATTGTCGCATCGCACTTATCTGTGTGAGCCTTTATTCAAAAACTATTTTCAACAAATCATGTTTGAGTCTTGAGTGAACTTCTGTAATACAGGTCTTATAGTTACCACTCTCTCCATTCACATAGAACTAACACTAAACAAAGGCTACAATGTGGTCGCTGCATGCGAACTATTACTTCGAAAGATAATGTGGCCATTACAAAAATTCCCAGAGTGGGGCGCAAACGCATCACCAGACGCGGTCGCTCGTAAAAATGAAATATTATAACAGCGTTCACTGAATTTAAAAAATCGTCTTTGCTTCAAACTACAGAATATGGGCCTTAAATCATATGGGAAACCGACTGTCTTTTATTTAAAATGGCTGACTTTTAACTCGATAATTCTGGGAGCGATGTTTCTTTGTTTTCGTATGGTGTGATAGTCTAGTCATATTGTGATCGTCAATTATTTAAAGACATAAAAATATTTGTTGATATAGAAACAGAAAGCTGCCTCGCTGGTCTAGTGATCGCAAGCGCTACTGCTGAGCATGAGATCTTGTGTTTGATACTCGAGTGGGGCAAAGTTTTGTTGGATTATCCCATCTGGAATTTCTCAGTAGTAGCCCGGAGTCTGGGTTTGTATTCGGGCGGTGTGAATGGGCTTGCCCGATTACATGGGACTTACACATTATGGTGGAATGTAGATTTACTTGGTATAGGTACAGGGATATGGGCGTGACATTATGTTAAACATACTCGGCAACGATCTACGTAATATTAAAAGTGCTACGAGTCCGTCCGTATGTTTGACTTATCTTAAGTACGTCATGTAGTCTTCGATAAAGTTGTAATTTGTGTACGAATCTGACACATACGTTATAGGCATCCATGGCTTTTCCGTCTCGGCTGCCATTCGTGGATCTTTAACAGTCGTTACCAGTATTCAGAAGCACGAAAATTTGACAGCTCGTCCTACCAAGGGGTTGTGGCGGTCGGATAGATAAAAAAGGTACTGGTATTCAGCTGCATCTGGTTGGACTGGATGCCGATATCCACATTGTTGGGTAAAGGGTAGACAGATGACCTATGATGATCTATGGCTCAGCGTTAAGTTGATTTTAGAAATAGAGTAACCTAAAGCAAGTAGGAAGAAAACGTGAAAACTTCCACAAAATCCTGCCTCAAAGTTAAGGCGTTTTCACTAGTAAGCGAGAAAGTGGAAGCACTCGACGCCCGGGACTCGGAACAAGCGAACAAGGTGTAAAAGGCGCAATTAAGGACTCTTCACACTTAGCAGACTCAAGTTATCTTAGCTCTCATCTCGCTGTTTTTAACGCGTCCCTAATTAAGATCGCGGATAGGTAAACACATTGGAAGTAGTGTAAGGGTGCCCCTGAGTTTAGTTGTACACTGACGAGCAATATAAAACAGCCACTAATATTTATACTATTATTTCAAAATTGCACGCAAAATTGCTTCTTAAAGTCAAAAGAAACATTCAAATGTATTTATTAACGCATTATTTTAACACCAAATAGAAAGAAAACAAAATAATTTAATGTGTTGAACAAGGAAAGGAGGAGCTCGTGGCTTACATAAAAACAGCCGCACAGGTTGATCGAAGGTTAAGCTACGCTTGCCGAGGTCAGTCTGTGGATGGGTGACCGTTCTTAACATATCGAGACTCCTCCGTGCCTCGGAAAGCACGTTAAGCCGTTGGTCCCGTTTGTCATTTGCAGACCTTTGACAGTCGTTACGGGTAGTCAAAATCGAAAGTCTGACAACCAGTCTTACCAAGGGGTGTCGTGTTGCCCAGAAACTGGGGAGGTCAGATAGTCAGATATTCAGTCGCTCCATGTGAAATACTGGTACTCAGCTGTACCCGGTTAGACTGGAAGCCGACCCTAACGAATTTGGGACAAGGCTAGCCAGATGATGATGTCTTGAACAAAGAAAACACGAAATATGGCCAAAGATTTCTTAAGGCGCTTGGCAAGTGGCTCTTTTATATTGCTCGTGAGTGTAGAATTTTATCCCGCAATTTAAGCTTGGATAACCAAGTTCAATTGACTATATAGTAACTGTGGAAACGACATGCTATTTTCGATAAATAACGGATAAGTCCGTTGTTAATGTGAGGCCTAAGTGGATATTTTTATTCCATTCAATTTAATAATTTCTCTGGCTGTTTGAGTACTCTTTGCGGCCACCCAAATGTCCTTTCTTTGGTATTGTTGGTCGAGTCGTTGCCCTTGAATTTAGATTTGACAAATGCGTGCACCGATTGGACAAGTTCGCTCTTATTTTTGCTCAAAAGACCATCTTGGATATTCTGCATGGTCCTTATATGATCGATCTGACCAAGATAATACTTAAGTAGTCTTTAAAACCGACTCAGCTTCTGAGTTTGCTTCGATGAATCTTCGCAGAGTAGTCGCCTAGGAAACACTGCCTTCATCTACTTAGAAATACTCGCTTTTTAATTATCGAGAATTATCCTGCTCTGTGAATAACATTTGGAACACTATAAATCTTGTGAGGCATTCTGTTAGACAAAAAAAAACAAATCCATCGGTTGCTCCGATGGATTTGTTTTTTTTTGTCTCTGTCTCACTGCCTCACCCATATTGTAAGTCCAAACAATAAATTGTAAAGGACAATATTCCTTATTCCGCACAAAAAAACATCACTTCCTTCCCGAATTAATTAACGTAGAATTGCCTGATGACTAAAATAAACGTAATTAAAACTTTCGAAATTAACTTTCGCCTGATTTCTTTTTTAATTTGCCCCCGCCTTGCCTAATTTTGCCGCGCAACGGGGGTCTGACACACCCCCTAATCTAACTTGACCCTTTGTCATAGGAAAGAGATTTTATAAAAGATTCGCAAAGAAAGGGACTTTCGTCCTGATTCACTTGGCTAATTCTGTTTTGATAAAGGTAAATTGTAAAGTGTTTAGAATTCGAGTTATTAAATATTTTAGACGAATGGGGTGGAGTGTAGACTTTTGTATTGTGTTTTATTCTTTTGAAAAAAGAAGCGTAAAACTAATATAAAAACAAGACGTATGGATTGAGGTCGTTAAAACAGTTCGCATACGTTTTGTCTGGGATATTATAATAGGTTACTTCGGAAACAAGAAGATCCTCTTAAAAATATCAACCTACCATTCGGCCCTTAAATCAATGAAATTATTATATATTTTTATTTTGAGTGTTGTGTGAGTGAACAGGCATCGTTTAATAACTATTCTTGAAATAAGTGGCAGAACCTGAGACAGGCAGATAGGCAGACGATGTCGCATCGGTTCCGTTTACATCATACTGATACAGAACCCAAAAAACATTTGAAGTAGAAGCCCCAATTTGACCATACGTCATAACAGCCTACCGTCCTTCACAAAGCTATACTAAAACAAAACTATATAGCTTACAGAGGTCCTTTACCTGTGCCCTTCTATTTTACACCGTTCAGTAGCTTTACGAGTCATTACTTTCGCTGACCGGGCGAGCGGACGTGACGATCAACGTTGTGTCTAGGTACGTACACACTGTCTGATGCGATGCTACGCTATAAAGGTCAGGGGATGAATCAATACATGTAGATACGTACTTAAAGGGCAATGTCTGATCATTCAATTAAGGATATTGGTTTCCGTTACGTATTCGTGAGAATGTGTTCTTTTTTTAAATATGACACTGGCATTAATTACTTTAACATTTAAGACACTTAAACTAAGTAAATTCTAAGTAAGTATCATCCAAAATAGTGCAGATGGGCAAACATCATTATGCTTTTGGTTTGGTTTTTGTCACATCAATTCAAAGCTCAAATTAAGTATACATGTGGTGTGGTACAATGAGTACATTTTTAACACAAGCAAGACCACACACCATGATATTGCAAGCTATATTTTATCGCTCAGCTCTCGTTTTCAACTAAATCAAGATATCTAAGACGTGTGTGCGACATAAAAACATTTTATAGACAAATATAAAGTCTTAGGGAGTTCATCAAGGCGCGGTGGGCCGACAGGGAGATTGCAAAACGATAGGGTCCCATAGACCCAATTTTTATTGCTTGTTACGGACCATAAACAAGAGGTGGCGGTTACAGATAATGTAGGCTGAATGTTTTTTTTTTTTTGATGTCAGCAATAAAAGTCGTTTAATGGGATAGTGGGTGACGTTATTACTTTGTTTCGGGTAAGGATTATGTGGACTGGGAGTAGTTTTTTTTGTTTCAGGTTGCTGAAGTCATCATTTTCACTTGATTCAAGTTAAATTTGCCATTTTTTTAATGTAAAAACTTTGACCCCCAGTAGGAATTTCTCCCGTATTGTAGGTGCGTTTACAAACATTTTAACTCACATACACAAAAAGCCAGACCCGGAACAACGAATTACTTGAAGACTATTTGGTCGCAGTAAGTAATAACTGATAAGGGAACATATTGACACTTTGCTTCCTCTCAGTAACTATTGATAAATCCCGAGAAAATCTGTCCCAATTTTCATTACAAAAAGAATGAAAATTCATATGTTAATATTGCAAAGTGCGAGCTTTTTAGCGATTAAAATCATTTTTCCCCTTTCCTATTTATATA
This sequence comes from Phlogophora meticulosa, assembly GCA_905147745.2. Lineage (NCBI taxonomy): Eukaryota > Metazoa > Arthropoda > Insecta > Lepidoptera > Noctuidae > Phlogophora > Phlogophora meticulosa. The sequence goes on from LR990525.1 coordinate 6,416,764, forward strand.
TCACGGAAACTGGTAAATAATATTTTTTTCTCATTAAATGTCTGTTTATGTATGTATTTGTGTATATATTATAAGTAGGTATTATATTTACAGTTTATAATCTATATATATATATTTCTATTTCCTTTTCTTATAAGAAATTGCACCTGCCACTGTTTGTCTCTGCATCACCCAAAGGTTGACTGGTAGAAAATGTCTATGGCATTAAGTCCGCCTCTGTACATTTGTGTGCTTAAAGTATTACATAAAGTAAATAAATAAATACAATCAGAATAATACTCACCAGAAGTTACATTTTACAATTATTCTCTGTAATATTCATAACATTATAATACCATAAAAATTGCCCTCTGATCAGTGTGAGAAAAATAAAAAAAACTAATGGAAAGCTACACTATTGCCAAGTACCATAGGTTATTTTGTTCCATGGTGCAGTTGACTTCCACCCGGACAAAGTCGGGGCAGAAGCTAGTCGTCCAATAAAAATTGCACGGCATTCTAACACAAACACGTTATTTTTTAAACCATAGCAATTTCCATTTAAACTGAACCTTTTACGAGCAGTAAGCAGTTCGCATAACGTGTAGTAACTCAGACTTATGCAGACAAATCGTAAAACTGAAACTACTCGCTTAACTTAACGTGTTATTTAGTGCAAACACGTTGCCACTAAGTTTTGTGAAATATTACTAGGGAGCTATACTTTGCACAATACTTATCATAATGTGGGGTTACGGTAAGGTTATTGTCCATTTTCATTATGGTTGTCTGTCAAACGATGCCACGTAAAATACAAGGTGTAATTGGACTAAATATCGCTCTCTTTCTCTAAAACTACTTATCATCATGTCATCAGTGGATGACATGATGATAAGTCATAATAAGATCATAAGTCCAGCGGTGGCTGGACATAGGCCCAAAGATTTCCACAAAGATCGGTCCCGCTCAGCCCGTATATATCGAGTATATAATGGAATAGTAATGTTAAGTAATGATAATGTTTGCATGCCGAATGGTGAAATATGGCAGAACTCTGATGAAAACCTACTACTATCTACTTATGTATACCCATATTTGCAAATAAATGTTATTCTATACTATTTCTATTCTATTCGGATTGCATAAATGCCGATTCATATGATAGTTTTCGGAAATTTCCTTTATTTAACTGCATATGTGATGACTTTCCTAACGTACAGAGGCCAGCTCATCAAGCTACCCCGATCTGTCAAATTGCTTTGATAGTTCTTCAACTTTATTACAAAATAATAAGGTTCATGTTCAATTGGGACAATTTGACAGTTTTGGATAGCTTGATGTACTGTACCTACCCTGTTCTTTTTCCGAATTACACAAAATAACTTTAAAAGTGTCTTCAAATCGACGCTTACTTAGAAGTAAATCGCAACTAAATCCGATTACGAAGATTCTCAAACGTTTAGAAACTAAATAGTTACAAAAGACGCTCCTACTTAAAACCTTAGCGAGCTTTAAAAACGTTCAACAATTTAGTTCACGCACGACCGCACTAATACCTACTTTCTGTTTCATACGATAGATTGTTAATAACAGTCGCACGAACAACTCCGTACTATTCTATTAAGTTAAAAACAACTATGCTTTAAGTAAATAAAAAAGGCACGAATCCAATCAAGTCGGTAAACAGAGGAGACCGGGTAGAGTGGACATCTATATAAAATGTTTATGGGATTTGTGATAGAAATGTTGGAAAGCGTACGTTACTAAATATAAAAGGGTTTATGTGTGTGCGTCATTTTAGTGAAACAGTTGATTGAAATTGTTTAGGGAAAGTTGGCTAAAATGGACAGCTCGGGCTTTCCCCAGTGATTTTTATTGAGTCAAGGAGATTTTTCAGGTTGATTATCAAGTAGGTGGTCAAGTGGAGCACGAAGCGTGGTCTTATAAGAGGAGACGGTGCCTCCTTCCGCGTGCTGATGGTGTTAGATGGTTTTAGTGAGGTAAGAATCCCACACTCCTCGGTCTTGTCCCCGAAGGTCGGACGCCTTTTGTAGGTTTCACGCCGAAATAAAAAAAAATGTTGGTCAAGTGGAAATTATGTAGGTTTTTTTTAACTCCTCCGCTGTTTTTTTTCGGATGAATTTCGTTGCGGGATCCAAGTCAGTTGAATCGTTTCTCCGGGACTCGTCGGGCTCCATTGTCTCGACACTTTCTGGTGGTTGCCAGTGTTGATTCTGGCTTTCAGAAGTTGTAGTGGTTTGGGAATAGTGTGGCGGGCTTGTTCCAATAGAAAAAATAGGAAGGTGGTCAATTTTTTTTTTTTTGATAAATTAAATTGATGTACTTACATAATAAATGCTCAAGATTGTTTCTACTGATTACACTTAAGTTTAATCTCTATCTTTTAATGTAATAAGAAACTGTTTATAACCGATAGATACTGAATTAGTAAAACATAGAGGAAATGCAACCAAACTGGATTATAGTGAACATAAAAATGTATTACATGGACGCAACACGTAAAATGCGATAAAAACTTTATGTTTCGTGTAAGCCAGAAAACACCCTGAGGCCTTGGGAGCCATAGAATAGAAAATCTTATAGAAGCGAAACTCATTCGGTACAGAAGCTAGCACATCACGCTACCCTAATCTGTAAAATTTAATTGATCAAAATCAAAAGAATAACATTCATGTTCAATTGGGAAAAATTGACAGTTTCCGATAGTTTTTTTTTTTTTTTTTCTTTCTTATTTTTTTATCTCATTAATTAAATTAAATTAATTTAATTTTGAACTCATGATTGTTAAATTAATATAATATTGTGTTTAATTAAGCGTAATCGCAATTTTTGTTACTTCTTTGTATAGTTTATTACCACTTATATTATGTCCATTAATTTAAGCCTAAGTTATCACTATTATGTTTGAATGTTGGTTCACCTGTTATTGGCAACTGTATAAGCCTATTATTACTTTTTTATTCGATATTTTATATACAGAAGCTGTTGGTGTGCCTTTATTAATAAATAAATAGATTGGTGCTATCAGCATTCTTGGATATAAATTATAACTTTATGAGATAAACTTTAAATCGTATTAAGATGAGATGAGACAGCCGTTGACTGACAGACAGTTTTATGACACGTATTATAAAAGTAGCTTTCAATATTGTATAGGAATAAATACTATAATTAATATAAATACGACTTTTAGTGCTAAAGCAATACATCTATTTATAACCAGTAAGGTCATTACAGTACTTAATTCCCTTTGAAGGTATGTATATAATTAGTTTCCCGTCTACCAACATATCTTTCTCCATCTCTATCAAGGCCATCCAAAGGTTGTCTGTTGGTTGTAAGAGATCGCTAAATTAGCGATAACACCGCACATTGTAACACCCTACGAGTATGTAGCTCTTAAAGTTATTATTTGTAAGTTTTTATAGTGTACAATGAAGAGATTGCTGATGATCTTAAATCCATTCATTTTTATTTTATACAAAACTACATGGGTAAATAATGTCGCTTCTTTAAAATTCTATCCTATGCCAGGGCCCACTTTATTGCACAACACTTTACGACCATCAAATTTCTGTGAATTTGTGGTAAACTTATCTTTACATAGAAGTAATGACTGACCACCTTTCTCACACACGCACAATTTTCCTTTACCAGGAAAATGTACGTAGTTATGCACCCCTTACAAAAGAATGCAATAAATATCACGACTATCAAAGAGGGGTGCTAACTACACAGTGTTTGACAGTTTTTTTTGTTACTATACATGTAACATACTTATTTATTTATTTAATACTTTAAGCACACAAATGCACAGAGGCGGACTTAATGCCATAGGCATTTTCTACCAATACTTACTTATCTATCACTTAATATTTCAAATTTTATGCGTCTGTTACACTCAAGGTAAGAACTATTTATAATATATTAATTATTATAACGTATTTTGCACAACTTAGCCTTTTTTGGTGCAGCCGTGGAGCACACATTTTATATACAGGTTTATTTTTTATTTTTATTAACTAAGTTTTCTTTTCAATTGTGTTAACATTATGTTACAAATAAAAAAAAATCTTTCTAGTTGGACATTCGCTCATTAACTATTTTTCTTGTTTGTAACGGCCTTGCTGTTTCTTAGCTTTTGTTAGTTCTTATAGGCTGAATATACAAATTCGGGTAGTGCACATTGTGTAGTGCGGTGTAGTGCACAACTACATTCCTTATTAATTATCGCAGTGTAAAGATATCCCAATTAAAATCCTTGAACAATGTAAAGTTGGAAACAGAAATTGGCCTTCTGTTTGCAATATTACTCCGTGTTTAATAGTAAATAACGAGGGCATACGTACCTATGTAATACCTTACTTTACTTCAAAATGTTCATTACATTTATAAATATTACAAGCAAGTAACTTATGTAAATTATTATACCTACGAACGACCTCTGCCTTAACAGCACAGCTCCATTTGTTAATTGTAATCGTAGATAACCGTCCTATAATTTATAGATAAAGTAAATACTTAAAGAGCCCAGTTTACTCGAACACTAAGCTCTCTTAGCAAGTACCCATAAAGAGATTATGTAGGATAACATTTATCACGTTCGATTCGACCGGCACGGGTCAGTGAGATGGCCTATGAGGATATTAAAGAGCCGTTTAAGATGACTGTTACTTATGCTTTGTTATTAAAGGCCTGCGCAGACGATCTGCGGGGTTTTTTGACCATCACTATAGACCCTTTATGAACTGTATAGAATAACGCACACAAAGGAGTAAGGGACCACACATACTCATTCAGCTCAATTCAGCTTTTGTCCATAGAAAATACCAGTTTTGTATGATATGCGTACGCGTCCTTTCAGCTGAACGGATGCGTACGCGTCTCGATACAAAATGGCAGGTTTTTTTTTTAGTCCCTGAAAGTACCCACAATAACCGCTGACATAAAGACCGGACAGTACAAAATAACGGGGGAATTCGTACTGCGCCTAATGACTATATTTTTTCTAGTTATATAAATATTGTGATTAGGCTATAACGCACAGTAAACTTTAGTCTCAGAAAGTTAGCTTTCAAAAATTTTACTAAATTTCCGTGCAACAAATGATCTGTTGTCTCAAGTTCCCGTCGGACATTTTTTTGACGTTCAGGGATTTTGGTTCTCCGCGGACAAAAGGCCCTCGTCTGCCGTCGGCCTTACGCCTAAAATTATAAACTAGTAATTAGTTGACTATGCGTGTTTCATAAAAGGTTTTTTTTTGTAAATCTTCCAAAAAAAGCATTTATACACGTCAGTGTTTTTTGTTGTCTATAACATCGGTCGGTGTTTCTTCTGAGGGGGAGCACCAAAACAAAATCAGAGGCTACAGTCTCTTTTAAATTCCAGACATTATCTTGGTCAGATCGATCATAATAAGCACCATTCAGATTAGTGTCTGAGTTAATCTTTTGAGGAAAGAACAAAGATTTTAGAGGAGTTACTTGTTTATGAGTAGAATGTACCTAGGTTACAGTGCACCAACCGGTCATTCTATTTGAGTATCTAAATATTTCAGTCATCATTGTATTTGAGACGGATTCGAAGATGCTGTACGCCTCATTTTCTCTTTGAGTTTTGATATTGTCATTGGGACATCCCAAATCCAAGAAAATTAACCATAGATGCTGCAAGTGCGATCATTAATCCTTTTGGCAATCGTAGATTTTCTTTCGCCACTAGTTTATCAGTGCACGGACCATGTGTACATTGTAATTAAAGTCGCCTTTGGTGTAATGGACGCATGCGCTACCTACCTACATACTGCAGATCATGAGGTCCCAAGCTGCGTGTCGGGCACAGAGTTATTGTTTATTTTTCACCTGGAACTCTTCAGCATCAGTCTACTGCACAGTTCATAGCAATAGGTGAAATTTAGGTGTACTATAGAAACACCTCTGCTTAACCCTTATCAGAATAGAGGCGTAATGTCTATGTAACAGAGCTAATCAGCTACATTATAAATTCGGTTGTAGCTTGCTACAAAGATAAATCCATTGTTTATGCAAACTCCAGCGATACCTCCAATCAGATAGTCTGTCTCATCAAGTGATTACCGGCTTATCCGAAATCCTTACATTTTACACTTGGATGCAAATTAAATCACCCTAATACCGTCTGTAACGCATGTTCGCAAGAAACTCAGTACCGTTATCTTGAAATTAGTACCGGTGGATTAGCAGTAGGTACCGAAACGTTGAGGCTTGAAACGATTCCTCTTAATCCTTTACGAGGGTGTGTGAAATATTGCTATGGTGTTTTTGGCCCGGTAGTTGGTTTGTAGAACGCTGTATACTTGTATATACTGTCCAGGATGACGTAAGCTAGCTGTAGTTTCCTCTGCAATATTAGTTAAGGGGTTATTTAGAATGTAAATAATTTCGGAAGCATTTTTTCATGCATTTTAGGCGTGTGAATGAAGTAGGTTGGTACTGAAGAGGTTTTATTTGTATTGGGTTGCTAACCAACTTACACGGATATAAATTATTATGAAACAAACGCTAGGTAGGTATTTCGTAATTGAAATAAGAATAGTGAAGACAGACAGTCGGTTTGCATATAAAAATAACTCGTTCGATATAGGAATTAATTTTACTGTACATAATAAAACATTGCACCAGTATTTACTGAATGGTTAGGCAGAGGTGTACCAACCTACCCACATTGACACCTGACCAGTATGCGGCAAACCTATTGCTCGCTATTAAATCCTATTATTATTATTACCTATTTAAATACAGATCATTACAGATACCGTAGAAGTACCCCTAGAAGGTTAGGTTCCTACATTACGTAACAAAGGGATTAGGTATATCTAGCTACTAGCTTTTTAAAACTATTTGTATGTGTTGTAGGGACTGAGAATGCTTATGATCCCAATCTAAAGAAAGGTCATTCATTAGGATGACCAAAATTTCACCAGATTTGACCCTCTCTTATTTGGAGACTAGATTTACCTATGTGGTCAATGGACCACAATTGAATGGCCCTTCACAAGAGTGGGTTTTAAGGCAGAAAAAAAACCAATGCTTGCCGAGATAAAAGTATGTACCTATGCTTGTTGTAGTACCTGCAACATGGGACGGAAGATCACCTTTTCCTCAGAATGTAAGAAACTACGTGATGGTTGTGCACACATACATAAACTACCTTTTTCCCACGGGGGTAGGCAGAAACTTTAGAACGGTAACTTTAGAGGAGGAAGTAAGAGCTTTTTCGTCATTTACGTTCATACTTCTGGTCATACACGCACGCCGGTTACGAGTATACTACGCAGCTGCCCTTATCGAAGAACATCACCAATAAGGTCAGTGTATGTCCTTCTAGGGAGTCCCCTTCCACCGATTCCGCTAACATCTGTCTTACTTTTTGTATTCGTCTTTCATTCATCCTCTCAACGTGACCAAACCGTGATGGTTGTCTATATTATGAGAGCCCTCAAAAGACTCGTGTTATCATTCAATTTAAGTTTCGACTATTTAGTTGATAAAATAAGTTTACGATTGGAAATTTTGGTTTATATTCCATCTTTATGTAGTTCTTAATGATGTATAACAAGACCTCTGAAGATTTCCTTTCTATTTTTAGTGAAACTGCCCAGAATGGCTCATCATAAATCAGGCATAGGTAGTAGGTACCTAGCTACTTATAACCTATGTGCACCTGGGTATGAACCCACTACCTGTCAGGTATTGAGAAATTTTGTATGATTGATTAGAGAATCTATCCGACAAAATAATATTTTCCAGTCTATTATGCCTGCGCCGACAAAAAAACCCCAGTTTGTTGTGTGTACCCAAAATTTATTTTATTTCAAGTAAGGTCATACATGTTGCAAATGTTAGGGACATACTTAATAATATTTTCTTATTACTTTTGTTTCATATACTCGTATCTATATATATTTTTTTCCCATTTTTGATATTGTGTCGTTGTGTGCGTGAGCCTGTGCTGAATAAATGTTTTCTTTCTTTACTGATGATTTATAAGCTGGGCGTTGAAGGCAACTGATCAGGCAGTTCAAAGGTTAAAGGTCACGTCTGCATAATTAAGTTTTGGTTACAGGGACTACACGGCTGCTTCTAGCTCCAGTCAGATATTCAATTTTCCACAGGCAGCATCTTCCACGGTGTGAAGAGACTCCTTATCACAACTAGTATTATAGCTACTAATGACTTAGGTCTTAGTTCTTATGTCGTATATTAGCAGTTAGCATCAGGAAATATCTATTTAAATATCTATATACCTATATATATAGTATAATTTTGTCTGTTTTTACTAACACTTGCTGACGCCTGAATGAGGGCCTACACAAAAGCGCACTCTTCAAAATTCTACGTTCGACTCAACGTAGAGAGTTGAAAATCCAACAGTACCGCACAAAATGTTGGAGTCATTAATTTAGGTGTCGCTTAGTATTAGTGAAAACAGGCATTATTCATATTTTTTATACTCTCTGAGAGGCATTTCTCGTATTTTAAGAAAGTACTAATTCTGCCGTCTCAATCTGTCAAGAAAACGTCAAATTTACCACTTTGTTGAACAAGTTTTAGACATTGATTGTCGTTGAGATGAGATAGCAACTAGCACTTGAACTTTTTTATCTAAGGGCCTTCTGATATGCTTAGATGTCAAAAGGCTTAACCAGGTATAAACAAAAACGGGACAGTAAACTTCAAATAAAACGCAATGTATATTTTTTATATTTTATTTTTATAAATGTTTCATTGTATTTATCGTAGGTATAGTGTCATTTGAATATTTCATAGCTAAATCAGCTTTCCAATCGATAATGTGTAGTAGGCAATTACGTATATAAACTAAAAACAGTGGTAAAATAAAAGTTGTTGACAATTGAACAAGAGCATACATGGCTTACAAATTCTCTGAAAGTTGTCTACAGTACAAATTAGTAGAAAATGAAATTAACTTATTGGGTTATTAATTGTGCATTCACTAAAATAGGTAAATTATTAAAATTATTCTAACTTAAGTTAAAAGCTGCTAAACATAAATTGTAATAACCTGCCTGGATAAACGACAAATAGCATTTATTCAGGCATGATAAATAAACGATTTGATTATGGATTTTTATTTCAACTAGTTTTGTTTATGTTAACTACAACACTTCCTTCGGCCCTCCGCCGGTTCTAATATAACGTCTGCCGACTAGGTTCGGTTGCCATTAACATATGGTGTGTTCGACCAAGAAGCAGGCAGGGTTAATTTAGAGAAAGAGGAGAAGACGGCCGCACCGCCGCCTGACGACAAGCCCGACAACGCTTTGCCAACGAACGCTTGCTAAAATAATTTCCATTCAATAACAGTCAAACAAAATTGGACTAAACAACAAGGAATTTGTACTTTGGGAGATGTGATATATAGAGAATCGACTAGGTCCTCATCAAAATGAATATTAAATACTTAATAAACATTGTATCCATAATATATAATATAAGCAATATAAAACGTAACATAATCGGAATACTAGACAATAATATAATTCTGCTAAATAACTGAAATAATTCAGGATGATCGCCATTGTGCAATGGAGCGGCTTGCGAGAGTAGTTTGAACCGCGGGCAAGTTATTATGGGTGGTGGAGCCGACGGCACCGACTAGAAACGGCTTTCAAGGAGATCGCGCGATCCGCAAGCCCTCAACTACACCACTGTCAATACAGAATTGTCTAACAATATATCATAAATCGAATAGAATTAAAACTTTACTAAGATTTTGTACCGAAAAATGTATCTAGCGTCGTATTAAAATGATATGCTTGCGAACAGCAACACTTTGGTATGATTAAAGATCACAAAATTAAAACAACATAATGCAATCTTAGTACCGAGTAGACTACACATTCTGCTATTGATCAGTGCCGGCTGCTTGTTCGGTAGTACATACTGCGTTTATCAATATCATATTAAAAGAAATTCACAACATCCAAGCATCGTATAAAAACACTAAGCCTACTAAAACTACTACCTCAAAAACTCTTTTAAAGAGCAAACTTACGCCTATTTTCGTAAATTAACACAAAGTTCGCCCGAGCGGCGCAAATATGGGTTCCGTATAAAATATAACATGTTTTTTTTTTCGCCTCTCGAGTTTTATTACAATTTTCTGAAACAATCTTATCATCTAACTTCCCGCATTCCCAACGTTACAATAAAGACAATACAACGCTCACTATCGTTACAAAAATTAATAGCTTTTCATCAATATTTTTAAATCGTTACAAAATGGATCTTTTTTCATCTTAACTTTAATCAGATTAATCTTATACTCTTAAACTTTCATTTGTGCCAATTCCTTACGCATCGACGTCGAATATACAAAAATATACGTTGAGACGTATCCAAGATAATAAAAATAATATCAATTTTCAATGGTATAGTCGTATTTAATAGCATATTTTTAAAACGATCCTTACAATAATCCAAAAGCACTTAAACTTTTACTTAAAATTAATCAATTGGCGTTTCCATCTGAGCATCTCAGCATCGTTCCACGACTCTCCAACCTTATTTCAGTTAATTGTAAGTAAACAAGAGATCAATATAGAGAAAAGAACACTAAGACACAAACACATGACCACACTCAATATTAGTAAGTAAATATTACGAAGATATCCATTGTACCTACACAAGGACAACAGAAATATTATAAAATATATCGTAGTTATTCATTCATTCAAACATACATTATCGATATACATAGTTTAAGAAAAAATGCTTCATTTATCTTGAGATGCTTTTAAAAGACAGGATTATGCCATTTAGTCTGGCCGCGATGTATTGCTACAGTACTTTTTGCCTGAGAGACAAGCGATCGGTTTTTCACTGCGTTAATTATTTAGATACCGCATTACGCCTGAAATATCTCGCTTACATTTCTCCGTAATCAGGATCAACGAAGCGGATAGAGCGCGGTTGCATTAAAATGCATCGATTACAAGCTGTAGTTTTATTACATTCCGATAAACGAAATTGTATCTCCATTTAGAGTGACTTTACAAAGCATCCAATCAAATAGAAATGCACATATAGTTAAAAAGACACACTACCCTAATTACACAATGACCTTAGCGTTGCACGTCGAAAGTTAACAAGTACCTGCGAACATTAATTTCGGAGAAATCCTTCAAAAATATCGAAGATGTTCGGTCAAGGTTACCTCTTAACATTGGACACACAATCGGTCTTACACAATACCTATTATCGCTGTAGATACACGTACGAGATCGAGTCTCTTTCTTACAAAAATACTACAACTACAATTCCAGTAAAAAAAGTATATTACTTGATGTTTAATTTATGCATTTTACATATTAATAGAAAAAAGTTTTTACCACTAAATTACTTGTTACCTTTAAGAAAGTACAAAAGTTAAGTTATTACAAATTATGACACTCATACCCTGATGCACCCCAGCGCATTACGTAGTATAATCGTGTAGTCTAAAGTCTACGCAATAACTTAGTTATTATCATTACCCAATTCGTCAGATTATCACCAATTTTATAAAGTTGCGTATAAAATGTACCGGCTTTTACGTCGGAGTCCGATTCACGGCACTTGAGAACACTAACTGTATGGACGTCGGGGCCGTCCGCGACTGCAGCTAATGACTGTAATGTAATATCACTTTCCACATTCGTATCGCATTTGATAGTTTCAGAACTATTACCTGTATCTGATGGTGCGCCTCAGTCTAAACCTCACGATGAAATGCAATGATTACACTCACTGGTCCGTCTAAACTACTAAATGCGTACAAGCGCGACGTTAACCCTACCTATACAAGTTAATACAAAAGATTAATACGAACTTACTACGTTAGTGTAGAAAACATCGAGTATCAAAATATAATTAACATGTTTTTGATTTGCATCTTTTCACTAACCAATAACAGCCGTATACTAGAGTCAGCCAATGAGTTTTGGGAAATTTTGAGCTTACGGACGCCGGGTATCATTTGGATGCTGAATGTCACATTGATAACCTGCCTCGTACAGAGTACCGCCCAAAGCTTCACGCAACGCGGGATACCGAAACGACATCCTATGAGAAATGAGAATGTGACGCTACACTAGTTCACTCATAAAGTTCTGTTGGAAATTACTGCGATCGACATAAACAGACTTTTCGTGCTGAAGTCATAACCCTTTCTGTTTTATGGGACAACAAATGCTTTGGAACAGCATTCATTTTTGATATTATAGAGACATAAACATGCCATCACAGAATTTGCAATTTAAGTTCAGCTTTATTTCTTTGGTACTACAGAACATAATGCAATGGACACGCGACGTCTGTCTACCGCTAAACAATGAATGTCCATAGCCGGCAGTGACGTAGGCAGGTATATCATAGAGTGCGTAAATCTACGTTACATATCACGGGAAGATTTTAAGTTTAATTTCACATACTTAGCGTGGCGCGAGCGCACCGCCTATGACCAGAATGTACACCATTCATAATAACAATACTCGCTTGGCACGAGATTACCATTATCGATAATCATTATAAAGAAGAGAACAATACAATGACTAAACTTATGTTAAGTGTGACCACATACATACATCAACATTCACACGAATTATTATTAAAGAAAACCCTACGTTTCTAAATAAGAACTACAATGGAAATAAGACTTGATTAACCTATATTCAAAAGCGAGACATAATACCTATAGATCAACGAATATTATGCCGATGACAAGATCCTACTTACAGAGTGCTAAAGGTACAACGTACGATTTCTAATATAGCATTCGATAAAATACGTGTCATAAAGTAATGAAGATCAAAGTATTATAAGATATTATATAGTTTTTTTTTTTGTTTTTTTTTTTAATAAGTAACAATTTTGCTCCTAAATTTTAACGAACGTAAAACAAAATACCTTTTTTATAAAACCAATAAAACTGTTAATATTACATAATTCTGAAAACAAAAACAATTGCGATTATATTAGGATTACAGCAACTATTTCATAAAGATCACCTAAGTGAGGGATAATTTTAATATGTATTTGATTTACTTTATAAAATTTGCAAAAGTAACAAATTGTTTCTTTGTACTTTTAAGCAATTCACTAAATTACACCACATTAAAATACAACATGAAGAAATTCAAATGTCGGTATCTAAATAAATTGTCATTAATTACAAAATTTAACAAATATGTGCAAATAAACTAAGAAAGTTGGCAACGTTTGTTTTAATTAGATTTTTTATTAAAACTGATCATGTAACTAAGTGTCTAAAATATGAATAATCAAACACATATTCAGATAATGTACCGTTTGTGTACGAAAGTTGGGAAGAACCGAACTATTGTACAGATGCAATACATACATCTGTGTACTATTAAATTATCTATATAACCTTTGAAGTATCAATAAAATCTTCAAAATAATAAACATACTCTAAAGTGCTCAATTTGTAGGGGAGCTTTAAAAATGAAGATATATTTTTAAATAAAATGGGACAAATACTGTGAAATGTTCGACTGTACCCCTAATGGGGCCCGACGTGGTTGAATCCCAGGATATTTCTCTTCAACGGCTACAATAAACATTTACTCTGGATTGTACCTATATTCTCGCAGTCTTGAGCACACAACTTTGTCACCGTGTGTGCCCTACGACTCATAACTGTAAATATTCTCTAAACACAATTCAATTTATGGAGCCACTTTGATTGACACTATAATTTACTATTTTTTTTTGTTTGTATGATCTAAAGAGGTAATGTTTCGAAGATCAATATTGAAAAATCTATAAAATCTGAAACGAACAGCCTTATTTTTGAATCAGAGGACTTTGATATACACGTCTTATTGGATTTTGTTTACAATATAACGTTTCAAAGTACTATGATTTTGTACGAGTGAATAGAGGGGGAGTCAATGACTTGTTCATTCGATGAGCCGTCGTAAACATATACCTACTATGATTATACATCTACATAGATGGCTCTGTATTTGACTATTAAACAATATGATTTTATAATTTGTGTTGATCACTATGCGAGTCACGATTCGATCACACTTCACTTACTTTTGTACATGCTCACCATCAGATGATCTGGTTAATTTTTTTTTAATATTTTTCTAAATATACCAACAACAGCTCGCCTTAATCTTTTTATTTTATTTTTTTTTCCAACATTTTTATTGATTACATACATTTATTTAAATGTATATTAAACTTTTAAATATAATTCTATATTCGAACGAGCAAAACTTCGATAAAATTAAAATTGATTAACATATGAAGTGTGATCGCTTCGCAGCCGGAACGCTTTCAAATAAATAGGGATCTTTGATATTATTGACATTATGAACTATCGATTTATTGCTAAACTAGAATATGCAATATTATCTCATTAAATACTTTTTGTTAAGCTTCTGCGTGAAGTAGAATAAACGGCATTTTTACAAATATTACGCCTTGCTATGATAGATTTCCTGTCTCAGATATAATATTTTAGATCTTAGATTTACTTATAAGCAGAGAATACTAATTTAAAATATGTTAGAGGTATTACAACCACACAAGGCGACTGGCTACTATAGTCCGACGGGATGTGCGCAGGCGACGCTTCAATAACAACATCGCATCGTAAAATATTTTATGAAAGCTCGAATTACTGTCAGACTTATTATTTTCTGTCGGCGTGTAATTACTTATGATCGGACATGTTTGTTTTAAGCGCAAAAGCAGCTGCCAAATATTTTTAGCGAGTTCCTTTAAATGCGAGGTTGATTCTACGGCTTAGATTCCCTCAACGGAAGCTCAAATATATTTTAGTTAACTTTGGATCTCGACCAGTCTTCTCTAACTTACGAAAAAACTACTTACTGAATAAATGCTCACACTGATTACAAGCTACTAGTGCCGTATCTAAAGCTTTCAACAAATACTTAAGCGGATGATCCGTGCTTTTCAAATCTGTGACTTATTAGTGAGGACATAGAGGCCAGTCTGCCGCCCACTCAAACCGTGCCATGGTGACGATGACGTATGAGGTGCAGTGATGCGGATGATGGCGTGATGTGCTATGAAGGTGACCTATAACTATGCAACAGTACCAACTAGTCGTAGTCAGTCCAAAATAAGAGCGAACACATTGTCTTAGCCTGTTTCGATCATGTACGTACGCTACCTTTTCTTTTGTCTGACACACGGTATGTGCAGATTAGAGGAACTAGAGAACTACAAGTTGATACATGAATTAATCGATTTTCTTGAAATGAATTATAAAAGAAAAAGAAGCTCTTACTGCTTTTGTTTTTTTTTTTTATATTGAGTTATAAAAAAAAGTAAGACATTATTTTTCGTAACTGACTTCTCGAAAGTCGATTAATAAATGTATGCGACTACATATTGTATTAATCCACTTTCGTGATGAAAAAAGAAAAAAGGCCTTACTTGTTTTTTTTTATATTGAGTCATGTCGCATATAACGACTGTCAGACCACTGAAGTCAAGCGTATAAAATCGAAACAGAAGACAACGCCTCGGTTAGATTAGTAAAATGTAAATGGCAGTATCAATTTAAGAAGGATAATGCAAAAAATTTTTACCTATAAAAGTGTCAAGTCTTCATTAGAATTATTGCCTAACATTGCGGATAACCCGCGGATATTATCACTTTTTCTGTATACACCCCTGTCGCCTAACTATCCGCACCACTTTATATTAGTTGTTATTATTTCCATAAATCACTAAACACGCACTATTACTAGGAATTATCACTTGTAATCACTTTGCGAGTAATAAGTATCAAATGTATAAAAATCTTACCTAAAATTTTAACGTTAACCAGTAATTACTGAGTAAATCCGCACATCACTTACACGCTAAGTAAGTCAAAGCGATATTCACTTACAAATAAATAGACATCCAAGATAATAAGAAAAAACCCTTAAATCTAAACTATTCAGTTAGCCAAACGTATAGTCGATAATATTTGAAAAAACATTCCGTTCGTTTTTTAAAAATTAAACATCGTTTTCTCAATGATTAGCGGCATTCATTTTTTTTTTTATTTCAAAGGATTATTTCACCTTATTTTTTTTCAACTGATATGGCACTATTCCAAAAAGTTATAATTGTTTTTTTTTTATATATAATTCTCCATGCAGTCCGTTAATCACTGAGACATAAATATTTGAAAACATAAGTAAAACAACAATTCGACATTACATAACTCTACCATAAATGTAAGTATATTATATTTAGACAGGCTAATCATATTATTGGTGACACAGCAATTGGTAATTACGATTAAAATCCTCTACCATTACTGTTTTAATAAGGTATGTATGTGAAAATATACTAAGTAAATGAACTGATATTAAAGACGATAACCTAACATGGCATCTTTAGCAGAAGTAGACTTATCCCTTACACTATTAAAGTGCCATTTGGTGGGAGGAAATAAAAGTTCACAATAAACCTACGAAAATATTGTATAACACTTAAGTTAGGTTTAAAATTTTGCTAAAATAAAACATAACTAATAAACTAAATTGAACTAAACAACACTCCACTCGAACGTCCCTATCAGATAGGGTCATCAGTATCACTGAAATACAAGGTAATCAATAATTTAAAAAACTCACGCCTAACTCCTTCAAAAGGAAAATACTTCCCAATTTAAGATTGATCCGAAACAAAAAATGCAATTTCTGGCATCACTACACCGCTAATTATTATTTTCGATAAGAATCAACTCGTAGTCAACAAAGTGCAGAATAAAAATTATTATAAAATCAATAGTACGACCTAAACTGACACATAAAATTATTTTCAATAATACCAACTTAATTTAACAGAAATTATGTCTAGCGTCCGCAGACGCAATTAAAGTTCAAGAAACAAACATCGCAACACAGAGGAGTCCAATCGTCGCCGCGTCATATCCGTCACATCACTCCACAATCCGCAAAGTTAAGCAATCTGGTTCAAGTAGTCAATGAAGTCGTTGGAGAAGAGCTGCAGGGAGGGCTCGGGCGTGTGGCGGGACGGCATGCCGCAGCCGTTGCCCAGGCGCTCCAGGGGGCGCTCACTAGTGCGTTCCATCGGACGCTCAATCCTCTCCACGGGCCTGGTTCGCAGCGAGGCCAGGTAGCGTTCGGCAAGCGACTCGCCCAGACTCATAGCCAGAGTCTCAGGGCTTACTCCAAGCAGGGACAACGACTCAGTGATGCTCGCGAGGGTGGGTGCGACGTACTTGTTAGCGGGTTCTTCAGCGGGTGGGTCTTGCGCGCGGGAAGCCATGCTGGTATTGATGACGGGACGCAGCGAGGGCGGGGAGGCGCGGCGCGGAGGCGACGGCGCTAATCCCCAAGATTCGGAAACAGGGGGGGTGCCGGGAGAGACTCCCGGCACCGCCGACTGTTATGGCCACTGCTGGTATAACGGGAACATCCTCTTGGTGAAGCAGTAGCTCAGCGGCTTGACGAAGTGAGTGTCAAGCACGCGGCAGTGAGGGCACGTCACCGGGTGCGAGTAGTCAGAGTAGTTTAGCTGCTGTTGAGGGTGAAGCAGTGCCTTGTAGCAGTTGTTGCACTGTTGACAATGAAGATACAACTTTAGTATTGCCATGAACGAAGTACAACGTTCCTATACCATGTTTCACCAATAATCTAAAGGTTTCTGGAAATGGACAAGTCCTCACCTTAAGTCTCTCAGCGCAGCACGGCGTAGCCATGAAGATGTCATACGAGTACATGGTGCCGAGCACGAGGGACGAGCCGTCCCACTTTTGTCCACAGAACCGGCAGCGGATAATACGGTCCGGGTCACAACGCTCCAGGCAGCCCATGCACACGCACGTCAGGTATTGCGTGCGGCCTTCCACTTTCACCTGATGGACAAAAGAGTTTTTTAATACTCACACGCACACTCACGTGTTAGCTAAAAAACCCTCCATCAAGAGACTAATCTTGCAGCAAAAATGAGTTATTGAGCACTAGATCGCAAAAAATATTTTATGTTTCCACACCAGCTAAGAACAGTCACCGATTTGGGATCGTGCCCAGACCTTTGTCATGCTGAACTGAATACCAACCAACTATGCTCAATAATATGTCAGAGTCAATCAGTGAATACATATTTTACTATTTCTGTAGGTACCTACATCCTGTTTACCTATGACGGTTTCCAGACGTATTTGATAAAAAGGTGAACCTGAAGTGCAGTGAGGTGGGATGCGTTATCTTTATATGTTTTCGTTTTCTTATGACGTAATTAAGTTATCAGTAATTCACTTATATTACAAATGCGCTTATAAGTGAATTATGTAAGTTTCATTCAATTAACTTATCCACCAAGATTGGTAAATATATTTGTGACATTTCTCTTGCGTAACTTGATGAAGTTATTTACATTCATTGATTGGCATGTACCTTCTTTACTGAAGTAAAATCTATGAGAACGTACATTCATTGGTGTTATTTTAAACATATTATTCACCAAAAACGGGTGTTTACATCTGAAAAAGTTTATCCAGAAACGAAAATACTAAAGACAATTAAAAAAGCTTCGTATGAACGATGCAGAAACACAGACTATCCGGGGCTCCATGCTAATTCTAACGCCAAACAAAAGCGAGAAGGCGACTGGTCTCTAATCCGACAGACAAACAACTCGACAAGTCTTGTATGACTACGTTTGTCTCTAAAACAAACTCCAACATCTTATTTAAGTTTTCTGTTTTGTATTCGTACTTTAAAACTGGTGTATCTTTACTGTTTTTTATTCAAATTTGGCTAAGTTTATGTACCTATTTAATGGTATTATTTTGTTGGCAATTTAAAATCTGATACAGTGGAAAAGTTTTCTAATATCAAATACAATCCGGACTTCTATTAAAAAGGCTATTGGAATCACTCCATTTTACTTTTTTTAGTACAGAAAAGAGATCGCTTACTTTTCTGATACAGTAGATAAATCATCAAATGGTTCCTTGATCATATGGTCGCCTATTTTAATTAATTCAGAAAAAGGAATGTTTGGTAGTATTAAGTATTTATTTACCTCGACAGCCCCACTGGTATGTTGACGCGGGCTCAAGAAGAAAGTGCCGTCGACGAGCGGATATCGGTCGAAGACGTGCAGGTTTTCCTTGCAGAGCGCGCAGGATACCTTCGGCTTGTGCTGACCAGCCAGCGTCGATAGGATGAACAGTCGCGTGTCATCGTTGCCATGGTTACCCTCGTCCTCGATCTATAACAAAAATATTAATTGGTGAGAAAACAGTAAGTTGTAAACAAGAATTTACGGATCGGTTCCAAAAAATATGAAGTTTAGCTTTTCATGAAACTTTTCTTGCAAGCATAAATAACGCCCTCAAGTGATAAGCCCGCTAATAACCGTAATGTTCTAGTAAAAACAATAGACAAGCACGACCCTTGTCGCCCAGAGCGCAGACGTTATTGTAAATCCACGCCCGCAATTTCAATATTTCATATCCCAACATTTACATATTACGATTAATGCATCCACCCACGACACTTACCGCAGCAACTCTCCCTTCGTAATAACACAAGTAAATGACTGCATAAAGTTGAATAATGAAAGGCTGAAAGGCAATTACGCTGAATTCGGAGTCGAAGTCAAACAAAGGCTCACGAGCCACGGAGATCGATTGTGAAGCACAATTCGTTCACGTACGAGCAATTTGTGAGAGCGAATAATAATGAAAGTTTAACGAGTTACTGATGCAGCATAGGCATAGCGGTACGACTTAATTAAACATAATATTATGAGCTGTCAAAGCGTAATACGTCCAATCCCATTTTCTAACCGACGTATTGATTAACAAAGCATTGTTCCTCGTTTGGGTACAAGCCCGAGTCTGGTATTAGTCAGACAGACTCGTTCAACATCTGAAATTAATATTATCGGGCAGTTAATTGTCTACACGCTGACTTCACATGAAACAGAATGCGAGACGCATAAGTAAGGAACTCTTCTTACATTCCAGTGTGCATTTATTGATGCTAAGCATTCCTATCTATTATTAGAGTGACGTCGTGACACCAGGAACACATAAAACGTACCCGGCGAGAGCGTTGACCTACGCAAACAAACTCAGTATGATTTGCAGTATAGTGCAGTGCAGTTTGCCAAGAGACGAGCGGGCGGGGGCGGGCCATCCGGCATAGCAAACAGCGCCGCGATATCTCGCTACCCAACTCCAACGCGAGCGCCGTCTATTCCGGTCGTGTCGAACATTTTGTTATTTCACCGATGATCATAACATAACATACGCCACCGAATGTTAATGCTCCTCTCCATTTGTAAATTGCAACCACCAGACTGGTGTTGTCGTCTGAACGTGATAAATAACTGGCCGCAAGTGACGCCTGCGCGGGACTCGCGTGATTGATTCAAACGAGCAACGCTCACACGACACATAGGTACTTTATGATTGATAACACTGAATCGCAGGACCACTTTGTTGGTGGGAGAAGCGAGAGTGGCTAATGAAACGTCTATGAATTACTGTGTTAATTAAAACAGCGCTAGACACGACGCCTTAAGACTAATGAGTGACAATTAAATTGTTAAGTGTCGCGCACACGACAGTTTAGTGAGGTTGCAGGTCTCGGCCGACGAACCCGCGGTGAGTGCTGCAAACTTGCACAATTTACTTTTGTTCTGCAAGATTGATGAGCACTCTGACGCAGACTATTTATTTACTCAATCCGATCACGCTTTGTCTCGCAATCGTCGCCTTTTATAGTTGTCTACGATGACTCGGCGTGGCAGTAAACCGGCACATAAAACTTTCAGCCGAGTTTAGGTAAGTGCATGTCTCCTAGGTAGGTAAAACCAGTCGTCGCGACTATATAGGAATAGAGCAGAAAGCGATTTGGTCTAGTATGGAGTCAGTTAACAAGAGCCATTCGGCTGGCGTAGACGATCGTAGCTTCCTCTAATTACGTCTACTGAATTTACATAGTGCAGAGAAACTTGGCAGCCAGTAAACTTTGCGGTTTCAATGGTGTCGAAACGTCCCGATTCCAACCGCCATATCCCCGGAGCGACTTCCGTAACAGAACAGTTTTAAAATAAAACTCAAACAATGAATTTACCCATTGTCGAAATAATGCGGAAAATTGGGACTCGCTGTCGCACAAATTTAATCGTGGTTCTGTTCGTTTGTTTCGATGTTCAAACAACAAGAGCGAGAAGAGCTCGTTTCGACGAGGAGACGAGAGCTATAGAGAGTGCTCGAAGCGTCGTTAGTACTCCACGTCCCGCAGAACGAATGTACACACATTAAAACTTTCCGAATTGAAGGTGACGCAATAATTAAGCAGCCGTACGGGGTGCCACCCCACGTAGAGCGCTTTTATCGCGCCCGGGAAATGGAAAACAACAGTATCAGATAAACATTAGGTACTTAAATTACAGTCCCGACACTACAACATCGACAGATCATGTTCATTCAACAAACATTCGCCCTCAAATTCAAAATGTTGCCATTAAAATATCCGCAAATGTTTTCCATATTTACTCAAAAGTAAAATAAAAACAGAGAACAAAGTGGATTCGCCTTTCATTTGTATTTTCTCTTAATAAACAGTTGCAAAGGTATTCACGGTACATTGTCAACATCGTTTCCCATTGTTCTTAGTATCTATGTACTCAGTAAAACGTTCGCAAACGAGCTTTTATTATAAAACAGCAGACATAGCCGACCTAAGGTTGAATAATGGCGATAAATCTGGATAGCACCCAAGGGTGGCTTATTTTTAATTAGCCAAATGAAACTTTTCCTATTATATTTCGCCGTCGTCGGCACTGAACACTTTAATATAGTAAAGATATAAAATTAAATACAAAGCGAAACTAGAGAGAGTGCTGAAAGGCCGAGGAAAAATGTGAAACTTCGCCGCAATCCAATTAGCAGCAACAAGATATCCAATACTTACTATGGATCTGGATCTGATAGCAGTAAAATTATATAATTGAATTCTAAACAGGTCGATTCTTGGCATTAACGAATGGGAGCCACGATTTTTGAATGAAGAAGCTATTCAGACGTTGAAATATTTGGCGAATGACGGTGGAAGGGGGAAGCAATTTTTCACCAGTGCCATCTCAAACAATAAGTCTGGGAACGGATGGCGGATGGTATTTGTGGTGCTCGATACATTTATCGTGACGGCTGCGCTGCGTTCCGCTTCGTGTTTGCCATTGTCTGAGAGCTTCACGTTATACTTTGCTCTTTGTATCAGAAAATGCATTCTAATGTAATGCAATTGCAGGATTTTCTACAACTTTCCAGTGCACTTGAGGATACGACCAGGTTTTTGTTGACGTTTTGTTTAGAAATCACAAACTAGGTGTAGTCAGTACAGAAAGTTTTATCTCCAAGATAAATGAGCATAACACAGTGAATGCTATCTGAATCACTGACAGTTACCTAGCTCCGGTACACAGGGCAACGCAGATTACAACTTTCTAAAGGAAATTATGGTTTTATTCCATCACGCTGGTTATTCTCAAGCGTAACTTGTCTGCTCATCAGTATTCGACTGTCAAAGGACGCAGCGGTTTATGTAAATCTCGAGCATTTATTACGCTTGCAACTCTGTAAATGTCGATACTCGACGCGAGTGGGGAATTCATGAAGCGAACAATTTGTTAATCTTCGCAAAGAGAAATATCTCAAAGAAGAAAGAGAGGGCCGCGGCCGGTGTTAAAGGCATCTCGTACGCTCGGAAAATGCTGTCTATACATGAGTTATAAGTGTAAATATCTCGCAAAAATTCAAATGTCTTGGGCGATATTTTCTCGCGTGAATTAGTCGCGTCCCGACATTCCACATTACGCGGTGATGCGCGATATGAATGCCGAGATATTGTCGAATGACAAAAGGCATCTTAATTCGACGCTAACAGGCATCGAGAAAACTCTCATATACGTGCAGTGCATTACATTACTCGTATTATTATATCTTAAGAGATCTTAAAGTTGTACTATGCAACAAAGTCGTTATTATTTTATTGCTCCGTCCCCGGGGGATATGAAGTCTGAAGGACCAAAGTTAAGTAAAATTTAGATTCAAATGGGTGTTAAAAATGTTCGAACGAAGCGAGTGGGTGTTCGGGGTGTTTTGATGCGATTTTGATGAGGTTCCCCGTTGGATGGCGATCGAGACTGAACGGTGACATTTTTATTAAAATGTTGCCTGACAATAAAACGATGTTCGATGAACGAGATGTCGTAAATTCGTCGGAGGTAATTGATTGCGTCCCTGTCCGAATTCACCGACATGTTTGAATGGTGCAATCGGAATGCGAAAAAAACGCGATATTGTTAAAAGAATGGGGACGTAGCGTTTGTTGCGTTGTTTGCGTTCAGCCTCAGACGAGACGTTTCGTTCTCGCTACATGGAAAACTACTTATCCTAACTTCGTTTTATCGTTAGCCGGATTGTTATGTCAGCTAGTGCCCATTCAGCGGAGGCGTCATTAGTGCCGCGAAGATATAATGGCACGTGCCCTTGTGTTTTATAGTTAGCCATTTGATATAAATAAAATAATGCGTTTCAATTGTCATCCGCGACCTCTGTTTTTACTGTATCCGGAGTGAGTCCTCATTCGAATCTGAGATATTGTATTGTGAAAAATCTTTTAATATTTCTTGCCTCATGAAAATACGCAATGGATAAAGTGATTTTTGCGAAAATAATGTATTTTTTAACAATCTGTAAATGCAATTAATATAACAATATGCATAATTTAATCACATCAGATTGGCTTTCTGCACAACTCAATATTTTCAAATCTTTTCAAAAATGGGGATAAAAAGTTTAAAAAGAAAAATGGACTAATACGATTCTAGCATAAAACTATGTAGGATGTAAGTAAGCCGATAACTTGACAACATCGATTAACTGTCTCAAGTTCCATGTCATAAAATAACCTTAGAACACAAACGTGAACCTGCCTATAAAAATAAGTTTCCAATTTTCAATTTGCACAAACATTCGTGTATTCCGCTCCTATCCATCATTTCAGCTATTTCGAGTAGCCAAACTCATTCGCTTAGCAAACATCAGCGAAGCGTTTACTTTGCTAGTTTGTTCGTACTGTTAACATGCAACGTTCATGAATACTCCATGAAGATGCATCATATCTATGTTTAATGAACTCAAAAAAAAAACTATAAACTGTCTGGCTTGGCTACATCTAAAGTGAAGCCACCGAATTCTCTGGAGAGCCACAAGGACCAAAAAATGAAGCTTCAATATTATGTAGAAGGTAAATTTAGGTGGTCCTTCTCGACTAAATATTTATGCTTCATTTACGTAAAGCACCCTAAACTATTTGTTTATCAACAACGCCGAATCCCTGCTTAGTCCACGAGGTATCAATTCTCCACAGACCTTTATCGTCAGCTGCCGAACATCGATGTATTCAAACAAGAGGAACTATCAATAAGAAATCGATTAAGTAAGACTGATAATCGGAATCGTTTCGCCATAAGAAAATATTTACATTGGGACGAGTTGGTAAGTGTTGTTGCGATAATTCTGTCAACGTGGTCGGCCACGTGCGTTTGCGCAGACAGCTGAGTCAACACATTCAAGTGTATGTAGAAATGGCTGGCTGTTAGTCTATCTAATATTTATGTCTAGTGAAATCTGACCTTATCTATCATGTTTGCTGCCTGAAATAGGTACAATGGACCTCGTTGTTCGACGTGATTGAGCAGTTTTCTCGCGCCCTGTTTGCTGTTTGAGCAATCGTGGGTAACTACTCGAAATTTGACTTGTGATTGTTGGTATTTATTGATTATCATAATATTAATACCGGCCTGTTACTGACCCTTTCCCATACAGAGAAGGTACGAACATTAATCTACGCGCTAGCTCAAGGCTGATTGGCGACTACAGACTGTTATATTAATCATAAGTCACGATGTTTAACTTAACCGATATTAGTGATGTCTAAGATAAACATAGAATACTAATTATTTTCTATCTTGACCTCTTAATTTGAAAAGATTTGTGGGGTTTGCTCTTCATCTTTTAATTGATGGTTGTGACAAATATTGTTTCAGTCATATAAATCTTGAGACAAATGTCTAAACTATTAAATTAACAACTAGGCGATTGACGAGAGATATATAATTTACCTATTTATGCACGAATCGTCAGCACTGCTAGTAAACATCTTTATTATTACCAACTGCAATCGTATGACCCGTAAATTGTATTTATATGACTTGTTTTAGGGTCTGACTCATGTTTTGACGGTCGTCGGTACAGTATTCAGACGAAGAAAAATAGACCAATGCCGTGGCACGGAATTTGTGAGAACTTTGATTCATTCTGCCAAATTGTATCAAAGTAAAAATTAATTTGACATAGTTTAAATTTTTATTTCATGTTTACGATCCCACAGATAAAATATTATGAGTTATGACAGCTGTAAGTATCCAAAATTATTACATTACATATCTTGAAATCATAACAAACACTAAAATCATCTCGGTAACAGCTTCGCCAACAATAAATTGGCTGTTTAGAAAAAGGATATTAGTCAGTGAATTTTGGTCGGTGTCCAAAGCACATAATGTTATCTAATTCTTAGAAGCATTTTTTCAAAACACTCAATTGAGTGTTTTCTAGCCAATGGGATAATTAATAGGTGATAAACTATCACAAAGTTTGTTAATGCGTTATGACGCATTAACTGACACTTCCGAATTTTATGTGTTCTAAAAATACTGTTCCAACTAAGTAATCCACCAAGTTTCACGGAACGATAATCGTTCGTCGACGACAATTTGTCAATTTTGAAATAAGAACTGTCGGTCATCTTAATATTTTATGTCACATTTGACGTTTAAACAGATATGTCAATCAATATGATCAGAGCTTCCACCGCAGAATTGTGATATTCTCTAACTGACAATGACTAAACGTTATTGCTAAACTATTTACAACCTCACATTAACCCAACTATTCCATATTATAATACCGTAACACTCGACTAGTAAATATTTCGCAGTGATTGTCATCATAAACAGTTGTTTATACTTTATAGCAGCATAA
Organism: Phlogophora meticulosa; assembly: GCA_905147745.2. Taxonomy (NCBI): domain Eukaryota; kingdom Metazoa; phylum Arthropoda; class Insecta; order Lepidoptera; family Noctuidae; genus Phlogophora; species Phlogophora meticulosa. Next base: position 6,442,900 of record LR990525.1, read on the forward strand.
ATCCATCTAGATAACTGGGTATTCGTATTTGTTGTATGAATAATTGTAATGAATAGAACATTCCTATTGGCTAGACGCTAGCGCCACTGAACGGGATGAAGGTTCTTACTTAACGGTCCTACAGACGGCGCTGTTATTTTTTTTTTATGTTGCTGTTACTAGTAATATAAAACTACAGCTGGTTTTCTTGAATAAGGAACATACATTATCGGTCCAACATTACATTACTATAAAATACTCCTTTGAAACGTTCTCATACAACGGCCATAATCAACGTATTGGAAGATTTTCCACAAGTCCCTCTTAATTTTCCCTCTAAATACTATTATTTATGTTCTACTTTCAGAGGTTGTGTCTAGCAGAGCGGTGCGTCAGAAATAAAACTTTATATCTGAGATAGTTACAAAACTGCTGCAGCCGGTTGTTTTGATATCACAGCATATAATATAATTTATCATATGTTTAAAGGAAGTATAAACGCGTCAGTAATATCGATATCGATCCGCATCTGGTTACAAGTGGAAGCCTGCCTCAATGTACTTCCAAAGACGTGGATGATGACGTCACTGCCGTTCAATCAAGTAAGTTGTTTACATTCGTAATTTGAAAATATGCTGGCCATTAAACCCGTTTAGTACTAGCGCGTACTCGGAGAGCGTCATGGTCTCTACATATAGGGACCGCTATAGAGCCTGCAGGTGACAAACTTAGGGATATTTATCGCCGACAAGGCCGAAGGGTTACGGAGTCCGGGTGTAAAAAATCGGGATGGCAAAAGCCAATACCTAATATACTTTGCCCGACTTGGAAATCGAACCCGGAACCTAACGCTCGGACGTAGCCCTCTGGACCAACGAAACATGCAAATACATGCGTGTTTGTAAAAATATTACCGAATGGACCTTAGGTGAAAAAATTGTTGGCTCTGCAATTCAGTCAAACTTGACATCGACGATGTTTGCAGAGCCCTATGTCACGAGAACAACTGCATGGCCGCCGCGCCCGGGATCACGAGGATGTATTTCCGCAGTGCGCGGGGCTTCATAAAACTGTATGCGATGCAAAAATTTCGTGCGGCGTCGCACCGCAACCAATCTGCAGCAAACCACAGAATTTAAATTTGCGCGCGCTTTTCGTGGTCCATAGACTATACCAAAAAACGTACGGATATTTTCTACTGTACACGCTAGCCCTTTAGGAAAACAGTTTATTGTTCGAAATTTGAAATGAAGCTGACCGCCGCGCCGCCGCCGCGCCGTTCTTTTTTATAGAAAACAGGTTCTAAAGTAATGTTAATGTAAATGTAATGTTTTAAAGACACAAACTGGAGCTCGGCATTTGGTATTATTAGTATTAGCTCTAAAATGTGTTGACGAAAATTAATAGCAGTCAGGCTATGGTATTGCAAATTTGCAGTACGACTACTAAATTAAGTAAACAATACATAATACCGTCTGGGAATGCTTTAGACCGGCTTGCGTCAAGTCTATTATTATCACAAGAATCAAATGAAACTTACTATGAGTTCTATGAGTTTTGATAAGGCAATAACAAAGGATTTGTTAAACTCAAGCAACAGAGATAACGTGGCGACTCAATCCTCCTAAATACGTACGGAACCCGAATGGTTTAAGTGGTTTGGCTTAGGGATTTTGTACTATAGGAATGAAGCGAAAATGGGAGTGATTCCGTATGTTTGCGTTCTTCTAGTTTTGTTCATTCAAGTTCCATGAATGAATTTTAAAACGTTTATTAGTAAGTACGTACTTACATAAAACTTTCAGAAAAGAAAATTACACCTGTTTTGCATCACGACAAAACGATTATTCACTTTCTATAATGTTTTACATGAAACTTAAAAAACACCGTACATTGGCGGCGATTTTTCGAGACGCTATGAATGACAGTGACACTGACAGAATGATGACAACTCGTCGTAACTATAGATTTTTGCGAGGTCCTGCCAGAGACCATAAGGTAACACGAGATTGAAAAAGGTGAGTTATTTCAAACTATTTATAAAAGGCAAAATGGGTGTTACATAAGACAAGTATTTTGATGACAAACTCAAATCATTTTTAACCGTTTTCCATCAAAGAAATCAGTCAAAACCAGATAAGTGTAGTACACAGACACACTGTGGTAGGTACAAAACACACAGCAATCTAAATTTAACGTCGGATAAGAACCACCAGCAAACAAAGCACACATCTTGTAACTGATACACTTGTTCAACATCAATACAAGTACTATAGGTACATTCCTACACGAACAAAAACAAACGACGATTACACTATCAGCTGTGATACTGGTATAACCAACCATTTGGCTTGCACTGATAACCCTGCACTTAATGCTATGTCACCTCAGAGCCAACCTTATCTGTTTTGCAAAGTTGCCAACAACAGCCTTGTAAGCGTTATCTCATAACGAGAATAAGAGTGACAATTATATAGATAAAGTGAAAATTAATAAATAACTCAACCAAATTACCATTTCACTGATATGGAGCTGAGAAAGTCGTAAATATGAAATGTTAGTGTCGCGTACACGGTTCGTCCGATACATAAATTATTCAATTTGTATCGCCCGATAAGTTCCCATTCGAACTAATGTAACGTCCGTTTGTAAATGTTTACATTGGTATTTAAACAGGAAAAATTCGTATTTACCTACTATTATCCAAAATAAACAGTACTATCATTTCAAACACAAATAATGAATTCACTTGTGTTATTATCCGTTAAGTGATATGACACAATAATTTTACATAATTTTATGTAAGTAAGTATACCTACATGTTAAGTTAACTTAAATCGCTGTAGCTACCTCAGCTGTATTAATCTCAATTATCTTTATGTTGATTGAGATAAATGTATCGGGTGACTTTAGTCATTCCCATGACTGCGTCATGGTTGGTAGTTATTATAATGGAATTTATGATCACCATACTTTGAAATTACGTATCATTGTTGTATTCAAAAGCCATTCCATGTTTAGTGCGCGATGTAACGGAATTCACCATAATGTACTACTATAATGGTAATGAATTCATTGTATTTAACCATACAACTCATACAATATTTCATGGAGCCAGAAACAAATACATTTTAAAGAAAAATATCTCAGTAAAACAAAGTTACGAAAAAGCCCGTTAAGTTTGCCCGGCTAGCTTTATACGCGCGTGAGTTCAACGAAGCAAATGGAAAGAAAGAAGAAACAACTGCTAGCGTCACATCATGCGTCCCTATTTGCATCTCAAGAACTAAATCTTATCAGTTCACTTGTATTTGTAGAACCGTCAGAGACAGCCTTTAAAACGATGATAAAACTGCCACATGATAAATTAAATTTCTCCGTCGTCGCTCGTGAGATTATAAACAAGAAAATTATTGGTTCTACTATTTTATGAGCTGTGGATTTTTTTTTTTTAAACTTTGTCCCACACTAGGAATTTCTCCTGTATCGTGGGTGCGTTTACAAACATTTAAACTCACATACACCAACAGCCAGACCCGGAACAATTACCCGTAGGTCATACAAATATTTGTTCCGTGCGGGGATCGAACCCACAACACGCGGCGCAACAGCCGATGGCTCAACCACTGCGCCAACCGTGTCGTCGAAAAAAAATTTAATAGTTGTATGTTAAACAGTAACTTACAAAGTTCTTGAAATGCATGATCTTCCGTAATAACTAACGCTGGTCAATCTCAAAACATGCGTGGTTAAATCTAAACAAATAATATAGAAATTTGTAATGGATGAAGTGGTAAACTAAAAAAAAACTACTACACCGATTTAAACAAATCTTTCACCTAAATAAAACTATACTATCAGCGAGTAACATAGGCTATATTTTATTTTATAAACTATGTTTTAAACTGAGTGGAGGGGATGTTAAAGTTCGAAGGAAAAAACTATAATAACCGATGTAAATCATCTAATTATAGTGTTACTTCGTACCACGTAATGTAATTACGTGTTCCATACGAACAATGCATTATTATAAGTATTATAATATAGGTAATTATTAATTAAAAGGAACAAATGTGGCGTGTTCGATCGTTAATTGCATCCGATGTTATCAAAAAACAAACAAAACAGTTTTGTATTGTCAACAGAGTTATGTAAGTTTGTTTAATTAGTGACCGTTTTCACTAACACTGGGCGACACCTAAGGGACTACTCATACTAATTCGGCTCTAATCAGTTGGCCATAGAAAACAACAATATTACGCATCCGTTCAGCTGAAGGGAAGCGTTCGCATATCATTCAAAATTAGTGTTTTCTATGGACAAAAGCTAAATGTTAGTTAGTCCCTGAATATAATCCCGGAATATGTTTTTACTGTTTATCATCATAACGCACTACCCCTTGGTAAGATTAAAAATCTGACTTTCAGGCTTCTGAATACACGTAACGACTGACAAAGATCTACAAATGACAGCTGGGCAGCCAACGGATTAAAGTGCTTTCCGAGACACATGCACATAGTCTTGGTACTTAATGGATAGTCACCCATCCGCGAACCGACCTCAACAAGCGTTGCTTAACCTTGAAGACCGAACCGTGCGGTTGTAATTATGTAGCCACGAGCTCCTAGCTGCAAAAACATGGAGCTTATATTCAAACATGACCACTTAGGTTCGCCTTGTGTGGTAAAAAATAGTACTCTTATCACGAAGTAGGTATCTTCGTTCTACATATTAATTATGTCATCTAGGTATGATTATTATTATGAATAATACCTAACTATCACCAAGTTTAGTTTATAATAATTACGTCGTTCATTAATAGATTAATTATGTACCTACATATTAAGTTAATATCGAATGATTTTTTTCTTAAAGGAAAAAAATAATAATGAAATAATTTTAACCTCATTATAATCGCTGGAAGTTACAATAGTGCCACATTACATCTAATATTAAAGTTGTGTATACATATATGCTAAAGTAAGTAAGTACCTACATAGAAAATTCTAGAAACCGAGTCTAACTCCGATAAAAATAAAACTGTATGCGTCAAGCGTTTGAAATAGGCTTTTTATCACAAGTATTGAATGCACACAAATGCATTTTGAGTAAACAAGCCTAAGGGTATGAACACATGGACAGCTGATAAGCGTTCTCGTCCGGCCAGTGTTTATGAATGATAGTACGTAAAATCAAATGTTTTATAAATATCAAGAGGTGTCAAGATTATGTTAAAGTATCTTAATAGAGATTCTTTATATTTTAATATTTATTTATACAATTATATTGAGTAATTAAACATAGAAAATACGAGATAATTGTTATATCATCAATAAAATGATCGTTAATTTTAAGATAATTTCGTATTGAAATTTTATCCACTTTTATGTGTTACTATTCGACCTTAATACATAATTAATTCACGTGGCGATGCTGCCAGCCTTTTGGGGACTTTTCCCGTTGACAGCGATGCGAAAGAATTTTTCGATGCCCTGTGATTATTTTTGTTTATTTTTCCATGTACATAATAGTTGTATTGCTGTATTGAATACATTTGTAACTGAGAATTGATCTGTTAAATACTGTTTGACATACTTGAAAAATTGTTTATTTGAACAAAAATAGGTTATCAATTGATAATAAAACTTATCTACTGATAACAAGCGTCAAACTGATTTTAAACTAAGACAAAATGCTCGGTCAAACAAAAACTCATAAGCGTCTTGAAACCGCTGTCAAAGCCGCGTATTTCCATACTACGCTCCGAGCTATGCGTGTCGTACATACCTATTACATCGCGATAAGCCGCGGCCTAGTATCGCGGTCGCAGAGGATAACGCCCGCGCCAAGGCGAACGTATACCAACAATAAACATGTCCGCTCGACCCTTACATAACATGCTAAATGTTGTACTACGCTAGCCAACTACAAATTGTCTACATTGTTACGACGAAGCGATTGAGGCTTGAGTGATGGGAAACTAGCGATATCGGTATTTGAAGTTACTACTACTGGAGCTTGTAGCCTAAGCTAAGCTATGAAGAAAATAATGTTGTATTTATTTCGTAGAGTTAAAAACCTGACCTGAGTGCGAGGTTTAATTCTTAGTCGTTCGCGTTACCGTAAACTTTAATTAGTATTAAAACATAAGCAACGCCGTCTGGTGACAATAATGGGAAATAGTATTATTTAACTGAACGCGTACCCTCAGTTGCCGGCATTTATCTTGAGCTCTGATCCTTAATTGATTTAAGCGATTTTGGAACTTACTGCTGAGACAATACGACGCGCTCACAATCCTGCACCGCTCCGCCACCGAGAGCTCAAGTTAGATGCCAGCTATAACTCGCGAGTAGTAAAAACCCGCACTAAGGCCTGGTTGATGACTGTACCGACTAGGTAATGAGTAAATTAGTGTCAGTAAAATTTAATCACACCGTTCTACAGCACACATTGATAAGAGATTAAGTAATTACTGCCCCATTTTAAAACTTATTAACCGTAATTTAATGGTAATTTAAAATGATAAAAGAAAGACATATTTACAGCCTCACCGACCAAAATGTCGCATATTGTCTTATTTGGCACCCCTCATTTGGTATGTTAACTTTAATTAACTACCTTATTTGGACAAGTACACGGTCCAATTTCATTTAAATGTGTAACATTAAGACTAAATTGAGCATACAAACCCATTTAAAAGGCCCGACACCTCAATCCGTCCATTGAAACGAGTTCTGCTTAGCATACATGCATCCGGCGGCCTTAATAACTAAATAATATAATTCAGTACTATAAGTCGACCAGTTAACACGTACATAGTACAAGGTAATAGACAACCAGTCTATCGGTCATTGTACTAAAGCTCTTGTGTAACAGTATATTATCTGAAGCACTCATCAAAATGTATATTTCGATATGATAGCGCATCAATGGCTATTCATTTGAGTATTAGCGGCGTACTTATCAATTACTTTTACATTATTAATAGATAGATAATAAAGGTGGAACAATCACGAACAATGATATCAGTCGTTGCCCACGCGCAGATTGGTTTAATCTATTACAATAATGCATTTAAGTGCATAGGTATATCGTTTTCGTGTTCGTCTTGGCGGAAAAGAGAAATGATAGAATTTCTCTTATTTGTTATGCATCCCACGTCAGTGTATACTTTGACTATTTACACAATGTTGCAAAAATCAAGAAAATTAAAACCAGCTAGGTATATGTTGAAGTATCTCAGTGAAGAACTACGTAGTAGGGATGAATATATAAACAAGCACAGTATAATATCGAGTTCTTAATTAAGAAGTGCATATCTCACTACCTAAGAGGAGCTCGTGGCTAAATAAAAACAGCCGCAGGTTTGGATGTGGTGTGTGGATGGGTGACCGGGTATCGTGCTGCCCAGTAACTGGGTTGTGGAGGTCAGATAGGTAGTAGCTCCATATAAAATACTGGTATTCGGCTGCATCCGGTTAGACTGGAAGCCAACCCCAACATAGTTGGGAAAAGGCTAGGCAGATGATATCTCACTACCTAATTATTGAATTACAACGATAAAGTCAGTTTAGACCAGGGATGCACAGACCACGGCCCGCCGGTCGAATACTGGTGGCCCGCCGACAGCAAAAATAATACTCTCATACATTCGAAAAATATTGAATTCTATTCCAGAATAAAACTAAAAAATATATGTTCGAAAAGTAATTTTAATATTATCAATTCTTTATTGTCTTTAATTACCTATACTTCTGGCGGCCCGCCATCAGATCATAATTTGCCCGAGTGGCCCCTAGTCTTAATAATTCTTTGCATCCCTGCTTTAGACCTTTAAATTATGAGATCCTAAAATAACGCTTTTGGCAGCACTGATTTCTATTTTCATCCCTTTGTAACTTGTCTGGTGAATGCCACCCCTTACAATTACTTTTCGTAATTTAACAATACAAACATGGTAAAAATAATACATTTTTCTGAAAACAAAAACCCTCCTAGCACTTATATTCTCCTATTAAAATGGCTGTCTAACATCCGGATGGACAGACAGGGCGAAACTATATGGTTAACCTAAAAATGAGATTACCCAGAGTTTTCACAATATTGCAATCCTACCAATGTTTCGTTTACTACATTGGTGCCAAATGTGCTCCGATAAATACTTGGCGACTAATTAACATAACTCTGTTTATCTGGCAACTAAAAACGTTGTTTTTGTATACATTGTATAAAAAATGTATGACTTTTTTATACATTTCGCCTGTATTCCACGAAGGCTTAAGCAGAGGTATACCTGTTTCACCAGTTATGTTTAAGTCCCATATTATCTAGTAGGCAAGCCTACTGCTATCAACTGGGCACAAATCCAGGCTCTTGGCTGCTATTGGGAAAATCCAGTTAAAAAAAAAAGGTAATAATACAGCCCGATCTGGGAATCGAACCTAGAAACTCGTGCTCAGTAGTAGCGCTAGACCAACGAGGCAGGTTATTTATTGCATTAATAATAATAATTTCTTGATGGATGCGCCATATTGTGAACTTGTAAATAAATGCATGTCTTTTCCATTTAAAATGCTTGTAGCTTCAATTTAAATTTAGCCTTATTATATTATTATACATTAAAAATATTCTCATAACGATGGTATTTATTTGCAGTACACCAATTCTGAAACACATTTATCCTCAAGCAGTTAGCCTTCGAATTAGAGAGAATATTAGCATTCCGTTCCCATAATAATGAATCCATTATTACATTGATATGCAAATAGATGCAACAAATTGTGCTCCTAAAGGATTTAGGATATAGTTTAATAGAGTTATCGTCGTATGCTCAGGAATGAGTATACAGATAGTTGGAAATACGCGTCTTTTTTTTTTTAACCTTCCGATCATTTATCAGCGATTCATTACATACCTACGTAAATGGAATCTATGACGCGAAGCGACAGTACGACACGATTTTGCATTATGAAAAAAAAGCGTAGGAGCCTTTATTTTAAAGCAGTTTTTTTCTTCTTTTAATAATAAAACTAACAATTTAAATATTTCTAAGCATTATGCAATAAAAATTGGAAGGTCACACCGTGTCTATCCAACTAATATATATTATGAATCTAATCCTACATACCACATAAATATTATTAATGTGAAAGGATGTATGGATGTTTCTTACTCTTTCACGTCAAAACTACTGAACGGCTTTTGATGTAACTTTACAGTATTAGAGCTGATACTTCTTTTAACATACATTCATATAAAGATTCATACGGAGACGAAGTGGCGGGTGGCTGCTAGTTATAAATAAAACAAACAATGTAAATACTTTTATCATACATAATGTAATAAATAAGAAACAATAACGACTGGAAGGTCACACTATGTTTATCACATTTCATGATGCGGCCGCATTTGGCAACTGCCAACACAGTACCTATACTACATACAACAATCAACGCAGAAATCGCCTAATAACCAACAATTACTTACAAATAAAGAGAAACAACTTTATGTAAGAAAGTAAATGAAGCAAAGAGTTTGTAAGTATAGTAACAGGTGGCGTTCTGTAGTTTCTGGTTACTCTCATGGGAAGACGAGAAAGGAGTACACCACGTCATTAATAAAACCAAGTTTACTGTAGAAATACTAGACTTAATACACAGGATAAATAAGAACCGGTGTGAAATTCTACAGGAAATCAGAGTAATCGGTAAACAGGAAGTGTATAATATCCACACTAAAGTTGATATTATTATGAATGAAGATTCATAAAATCAACTTTAATGTTGAAGATTTAAGACTTTATACGCAGGATAAATAAGAACCGGTGTGAAGGTCTATAGGAGATCAGAGTAATCGTAAAAGCAGGTGTTTACCCGCGAACCATAAAAAGAATTCGAAATAAGTTTATACAAACATATCTTGTAACACCTACACCTAATTCCGAGGTATGGAACAATCGAGGATAGGGGATCGTACATCAGATCTTAATGGAGTATGAGCTGGCGAATACCTCAGGAGAAATCTGTTTGTTTCCCACAATAGGTTTGAAAAAAATTTGGAAAATCCAAAAGTGCACGTCTCAACGCTCATTTTATGACAAAAATGACTTGATTGAATTAGACGGTAATTTTCAATAGGCTATTACTCAGAATGATACTGAAGAGGATGAAAAAAAAAATGACTCAAAAAGTGAAGTTTTTTGGGCGACCACATACATCATCCGAACATATAATCACCGGCAAATAAGATGGCAAAAGTCGTTAGATGCGCACAAGTCGTTTTTTAGGTCTCTTTGGTGGTCAAGCGGGACGCGGGGTATGAGGTAGCGTCGATCCGAGCGCGCGATTGGTGCATCAGTCGACCCTTGCCTCCCGCACCGCGCCTTCGTCCCGTTCGCTCCCGATTACATTTCAGTGCACGAAAATTGAACCCTTTGTTTTTGTTGTGTTAAACTTAAGTGTTGTTATTGTTTTTAAATTTAGGATAGAGTTCCTGAAAAGGCATAGCATACGAGGAAAGTATGCTCAAACCAGAGTTATACAAATTAATAAAATTGGAAAAAGAACAATTTAAAACATACAGCATTGACCAAACACTTGCAGAACACAACCATAGTGTTCTGCGATTGCGACTTTCAATATGATGCCAAGGGTAGTTTTATTAACGGATAGTGACGACGACTAGTTATTTTTTTTTTTTTATATAAACTTTTTTGAATTTTAAATGCACGTTATTTATAACTCCTAATAAACTTGAATTCCTCTCCCTTCTTTAACTTTGTTCTATACAGACATGATTAAATATAAATGATGGCAATAACAATAGAATAATGACGATCAATAAAAGTTACCACTTTTTTGTGCCACTAAGTGTACGATGCGCGAACTTACCCCCACTACGCCAAAATCTTGCCATCTTATTTGCCGGTGACTATACAGACAACCCGACGTCCACTGAAATAGTTTTTCAAAACGGTTTTTTATTTACTATCTAGCAAAAATAGTGTTTTTTAAAAGTATCTACTGTCATAAAAAAGTGTTATTGTTGATATTTGTCAACTCATTTAATACTTAAAGTCCAAAAGGATCGGATAAAAGCAATTTAAGCCGAGATAATTGCTTGACCTTGAGAGAGTGAGAGTAAAGCACAACTCAACGCGAAGCGTTGAGACGTGCAATTGGTAATTCTAATAGTGTTTTAGGTAAGACTATGTCTAATGAGGCTGGAGGATGAAAACTCCTTGAAATCTTAAGAAAAATATTATACAACCGGTTAAAGGAAATTATGGAGAAATGCTAGACTAAGTATGCCGCTTGCAATAAAACTATAAAACTGTCATTAACTCTAGAATTGGATTCGCAGTTATTAATTCAAACTATTAATATAATATAGGTGTGGTGGACGGTGGAGAGGCGAAGCGTATACCGGGATGATGTATATCTCAGTTTACGGCGATGCTCGACGCTCTTAATCTCAAGTATTAACCGGAGGCACCGACCCGCCACGATTTATCGTCCCGAGCCACGACTAGGCGGGGCCAAATAACAACTAACACTGTTGTACCTCGCAACCTGATAGCTCGTTTTGTATTTTTCTACATCCCATGATATATAGATGTATTACTGTAATACTTTGTACGAAACCAGTCACGTTGCTTGAATTATGTGACGTGAACACATGAATTATCCTCCGCTTATAAATGTCACGACAGACACCCCAGACATACCTACTAACACTGCTAAATCCCGCACTGAACTGTAAATCTAATTACGCACTAAAAGACGTAAGCGTAGAAGTAGTTAAAGAGCTAACCCAGTTTAAATTTTGATCCGAGGGTGTTGGCACACTGTTTCACGAGAGCCCTCGCAGCGTTTAAGCAGTCGATTCCCGTTTTATTCGCAGCCGCCAAACTCCTCGGGGATGCTGAAGGATTTGGCGCATTTACAGACGAACTAAAAAAGGAAGAAACTAAAACTGGGGACTACGAAAGAAAAGCCAAGATTTCCGCCGAGCGATTTCAGCGAAGATAACATCCTCTCATACACTATTTATTTTGTCTTTTATCTTTGTCGAACAAAGCGAGTGGTTCAAAGGATTTGAACAAGATGTCGAGTGGTTTACAAAATTACAAGCGTTGCACTCGGTGGCAGAAATACAAATCATTGATCGATACGATAGTGTGCAGGGTAGAATTCAATAATGGATGAGGTCTATGACCTATAAGTAATTCATAGAATGAGCGAGTGAACGTGAGGTGCGGTGCTCGGCCCGATATGGCAGGTGCGTTATGTAAGCGGCCTGCGCCGCAGACGCACGCTTGTGATACCAAATGCCACTGCGCTATTCCTATGTTGGCCGACTAGCGGCGAGCTCGTGCCAAGGCCCCGCAACAATTGAAAGTAGATGTCCAATACTTAACCTTTCGAAACAATATTGGACTAATAGAAACCAAATAATCGATAGAAAACAAATAATAAACAAGATTAAAGGTCGAGACGTTAAAGGGCGAAATTGCACCACATTCATAACAGGTGCCGTCTGAACTGAACGAAACTTAGAAGCCAGACAAATTTATAATGATATAGCCCATTACCTCTCGCAAAGTCATAACGATAACCATAGATATAGTCGTTACCGGAGTATGCCCGAAGGACTTAAAAGCGGACAATTTAAAACATAAATTAGATAGTGCAGTGTCTAAATACGGGAGAACACCGGGAGGCAGCCGACTACCGGGTGGTTGAATAACGAAGCGACAAGGATGGTGGATCGGGAAAGGTCGCGGAATGGAGCGAGACAAATGATCGGCCGCGGGTGCAGCAGCCAGAAGCAGTGCACACAGACATCGATCGATTAACGGCTGGGCCACCCGACCGCTCCGCCACAACCAATCTATCGGACCTTTATGTTCTATTTTAAATTTGTGAACTGCCAAATTGTATCGATCATAATTCATAATCGTATGAGCGTTAATTATTCACCCGCCGCTATTGTTTTACTAAATGTTTTGTATGTTTGTACAAGCAGAATATATGAAATCAAACACAGTGCAATTTTCTGTCTAAAGACAAAACGTCTATGTTCATACAAATCCATTACTAATATAATCTAAACTTAGGTACAAAGCCATCAGTGTGCAGCTCACGTCGTCGCCAACCGGTGATCACTTATTTAACTTGGAGGTGCCGTGATTCCATAGAATCACACCGAAGCAGACACCGGTCGCATTTTTTATTTATGAAATTTTCTATTGGAACAGCTGCGGTAATGGAATAATTTCGATGGAACTGATCTGTATTCAGCAAAACATCTCGGTGTGTCTCCAACTTTCCGCGCCCCGATCGGCTTTGCAGACCGTCCACAGATTAGAGCTAGATTAAATTTAAAATTATCGCTCCCTCAGAACAAATTGGAAGACCCTAGAATCAAAGGCGGATCTCATACTACTCAAGCATCTGTTTTTTTTAATTTCAGAACTCATTCACTACTATAAGGTCCCTTTCAAAAGCATGATCAGCTAGTTTCGTTTTGTCATTTTTTCCAAAGCTCTTAGGTGGATGGCTTTCAAAGAAATTGGCTGTGACTTACAGAATTCTGTAATTTGTGACGGTCCATTGAATTTATAGGAACAATAGTGTCTGACTCTTTGATAAAAGATCTAACCTTCCTATAGATAGCTGAGGAAAATTATTTTTACTAGATTTGTTATTAGTGAAAACGGGTGCCCAGACCCACGGCAGTAATTGCGTAAAAACTAGGAAAAAATTCGCAATTAGCTTGTTATCAGAAAAGAAAGTTTAATGTTGCTGTCAACGACTACATAAGTGTTGCTTAGCAAGATACCGTATTACAGGAAACGAAGGCAAGAGGTGGAACTTGTAGCTGTCGCCCAGGAAGTGCCTCAACATATCATGCGAGTGATAAGAAACCGGAGGATAACACACCAGACTAAAGTAGTCATTATTCTTACGTACGAGTATTTGAAACGATAAAGCATAGAAACATTGTAATGGAAAACTACGTGACAAAATATATACCGATAACGCTAAAGGTACGTTTAATCTTATCCAGCCAATTGTTAACAAACATGGCCGTGCATCTAATAAACTCCCAATAAAACATGCACTATTTATTTTCCTCTGCACCGGAGACGCAAACAATATAAAATAACTTATTTGTGCGACTGAAAACTTCGCAAACTTTACTGTCTCGACCAAGTTCGTGGATTCATTTTGCGTACGAATAACTACAGGATCGCAGAGCCGTCGCCGGAGAACAAAGCTTCGGCTAACTCAACAATGTGTTTAGTTTCCAGATTAGAGCAATCCCGACCAACACCTAAACACGGATTTTAGATAACATTCAAACTCCGACCGCACTGAATATAAATGAGATTTTAGAACGCCGCAGCGCCCGTCTTAGGGCTCTCGTGCATAATTACTAGACGTTACAAACCTTCAACTACATTTGAACGCCGATGAATATATTTAATGGACAATTCAATCTAGACGGCGAACTTGAAGAGACTCAGGAGAGTTTCGTTTTTTGTTTACTTACAGAAAAACGAGAAAATCTATATCGTAAAAGGTCGGCCGGGCGGAACGCGGGAGGCAAGACAGGCTTGCGTGAGGGAGGCCCGGGATCCCGGCACGCACCCTCACTTCCCAGCTGTTTGCGTCTATTACAATTTCAATGTCAAGTCCGATCAATACGGCCGGGGATGTAAAATTTCGGCTGGTCTCGGCGCGTTCCGGGAGCTACGAACGACGCTAGCCGCGGGCTTACTAACCTACCGTAATACGGGGTGCGTGCTCTCTGCACGATCAATAGGCGCCAAGTAAGGCTCGGCTCGTTTTATAAATAGTCTTGAACTTCACCTCGGCCGTAGCCGTCGAGATTCGTGGGCGAAAGTGTGGAAATATCTTTCGTTACGTCACGAGGGCGGCCTGTTTTGTACACCTATACCAAAGAGCGTACTTTTGCCTTGTCTGAAATGAATAATCTCAAAAGCAGAGATGATAAGCCGCTGCAGCTGTAACACAATGCCGGCCATCTCATTATGCAGATGAGATGCACAATCCCGACGGAGAGAAAGTTTGAATATCTCAATATAACGTGACAATCGGCAACTGATGTGAATATTTTACTAAGTTTCCATGTAAATAGCCCTTCGTCGAGTACCTACTGGCGTGGATGGCGCGAGGAAACCGCTGGAAAAATGTCAGAGGGAATTGGAAAAACAACTGCGGTGAATTTCTCTACCTAGACTGTAAAGGCACTCCAAAAGCCAATATCGCCGAGCTTTATACCTCATCAGCATGCATACAGACACAACTGAAACTCGTAATATTAAAGATTGAAAATTGAAATCTAACAAAAAAACGGTGCTCTCTGAAAATAAAGGAATTAATTAGAGGGAAACAGAACCGATGAGATGAAGTGAAATCAAACTGGAGGACTATTACAGTGAGTAAGGGGAGTTAAAGCGGTGATATTAAAGGACGGCAACGAGCGGTTCATTACTGGGAATGTTGGCTATAACAATACGGCTAATGGTTCTGGCGCGATCCTCTCAATTCCCGCTTCTACTCGAATATCTCCCTTCGCAACAAATCCCCGGCAATTGCAACTTACTTATTTTCATAGTATGAATGTCCTGTTCTGTAAAGCTTAATATTCTTTGCATGAATTATATCTGCTATTTAATGGGGCAGAGTCAATTATATCACATTGTTGACTAACAACGTATCATTTTAATCGCTGTAGTACTTATTCATGGTAATTACAGTGTATAATTACTGTTTTAGGTATTGTTTCGTGTTGTAGATAGCTTTACTACGTCTTACACGTTCGTAGAAGTGAATCGTGACCTAAGGCATGGAGGATTGTCATAACTCGAGCGACGTGTTCCTAGGTCACGTAAGCCATTCATGTTTCACTTGTTTTTATTAATATGTTTTTCACTCTACATATCAACGGCCCGTTTTAATAGATAAACACAAAGTTGCTGATAACAAGAATAGTGTTTTATTTTTATTTAGGTATTTATTTCTGTTTATACCTACTTCATGCAGTCGCAATATTTTATTAATTAAAGCTAAAGCAAGGATAAAATATAGCAATAAAATTATGAGTTATGCATGACGTTTCAGTACAACATAAAAATATTGATTATTATTTTAATAGATGTGTATAAAGTATCAAGTTGTTATTATTGTCGAGGTTGAATTATTCTAAATTTGTAGTGCATCATTAGACGTAACGTCTATGTTAGGATGGCATCACATTGACGTAGGCGGGAGTAGCTATAATCAAATAACAGCGCGATTAAATCAAGCGCCTCTCAATTTAAATACGACTATAATTATAGAACATTTAGTAGACGTTGATCGAAGATAGATAGACACGATTATACAACATGGCCGTGCAATTTATACTAATTTATAGACGCCGCTAAATGTTTTGTCGCAAGTAAACTGGTTAACAGTATACAAACTATTACAAAAACATTTATTGCGCAAATGCTCTCATATACAATAAAAATTGAATATTTCTTTCCAGCCAGTTCGGATAAGTTCAAATTGACAAGCCATACAGAAAAACGCTTTAAAAAACCATGGATTCCATTATTAATAAAAAATAAAAGTGCCAGTAATGTTTATTTAAAAAAAGTTTGCTTTCGAAAATATTAAACATTTTGAATTTCTGTGTTATTAGTGTACATACATTTACCTTGTCTATATTGTAGAAATACTTCAAAGTGGCCACCATTTGGTTTCAAATACAGCAGAAATCTTTTTTTAAACTCGTAACACGACTGTTACAATAAAATAAAATATTTAAGTCACTTTAGTCTTGCTTTTTTTTTATTTGATGTCACTTTAATTTTTTGCCCATTGTTCTTTCAGCTATTATCTCTAGGACCTACAGTTCAGAGTCAACAGACGCTTGTATATTACTATTTAGAGGATGTATATAGTATCTACTATATGCCTATTTTAATAGAAATTCACGATGTATTTATTGGTACTCGTATACAGCGTGAATTACCACCAAAATATTCCGAAAATGTACTTTCAAAAGGCCAACGGGTAAGGGCCAGTTGTGAGTTGCTCCACTTTTCTACACGAGCTTCGTGAAACTAAGAACATTATCGCACGATAAATCGCTAGTTCGTATGTCTGGCAATCACTTTATCCATAAAACTTGTATCATATAAGATTGTAGTTGGTCGAGCGTGACCGCTCGTACTAGACGCGATCACGCAAGTTTATCTCGAGTTATAATAATTAGTTATAGCAATAACGTATCCAGACCACACCTCGCAATTAGGTCTTGATTATGTGTATAGCTTATGTAGCGCAGTTATTAAAGTAACACATAAAACATTCTTTATAAGGAAACTCGGAGATAAATACGTTGTAGGAGCTCACGTTATGTAACAAATCTTGAATCTTTATGCGTGTCTATTATTAGTATTTTGCTGTTTCATGGACGGGTAGATCATCTCCTTAAGAGATCATGAACAGATTAGTATCTTATGTGGATAGATGTAAAGACGAATGGTCCTTTGGCTGATGATCTCAGTAGCGGTTAGATTTTAGTAGCCATTCACATCACATAGGTCATGAATCTGGAGACTCCAAGGAATGAGAATCACCGATTGCTAGCAGCTGTTGTTCTTTAAAACAAATGATTGATGAGGTGCCAAATCGTATTTAAATTGACGCCCAATTTAACAATCCTTATCAATTGCTGCATAAGATTGAAGGTTCGTATGCCGAACAGCGTAAATAACGCAATTAATATGGGAATAAGGCAGCAGGTCCTAATAATTTGAACAGAGATTGAAAAACAAAAGCCGTAGCCAACGGGAACGCTCATGACTCTTATGAGTGAGTGTACGTTACAAACCTAATCTCGCAGTATGGCGGCGTTAGGGCCATTGCAGCGATCCCACTAATAGCATCAATGATTATCTAGGGATTTCATCAGTTTTTGAAAGCTTGAGAGATCCTCCTGTCCCCGCACACATTCAGGTACCAGCGTTTTGTGAAGCTTCGGTATCTGCGACACACGGCTCGATACTCAAGTTTTACACCAATATTGAACAGTTGTCTAAACGCGTTGCAGGTACAACTGTAAAATCGCCGATAGCTGATGCTAAAAGTAGCATATCTGCTATGGCCCTAACAAATCAAATCACACAATATGGCGGCATTAGTCGTTGCGATTCTATGCGCTAGAGATTTGCAAGCGGCGCGGCGACGTGCACTGTAAGTAGGTCGTGCGCGTGCGTCGACCCCACGCCCGACTTCAGGGTTAACGCCAAGCCAAGTGCTTGTAAGTAGGGTTGCCACTATTGGCAGCTGTGCGGAGGATACAAATCTTGGTGCTTGAAAATGCGACACACAAGAGGTAAAAATACACCGCGAGATACGTAACAGTGATAATGAAGAATTAAGTTTCAACGTTAAAAGTGGAAGAGGGAATAATGAATGAGTATTCCTTTGTAAATCTAGCCTGGCATAGTAATATAATCAATCACAATAGGTAGTAAGCTTGCAGTAGAGAATGCCTCGAGAAATCCTCACATAGTAACAGTGATTTTTCATTTTGGAGAGAACATAAATCTTTTGGGGGCATGCTAATAAAAATGACTAAGGTTAAAGTATCCATTAATGAAACATCTTTTGTCTGCAAACCGGGTTTCCACAATCAGGATAGTTTACCATAGTTTACAACAACAATGCTATATTCAGGTATTTTCCGAAGATGAATATGAATAATTTATTATCAATCTAAAACCATTTTATTATGATGAAGTCTCGGTGCAGCTGAAGCTGATGAATCACTGAAATTAGACGCATTAGGTCGATGTTTTATTTCAATGTTTTTATCTGACATTTTGAGCTTTTAAAATTGCAGTTGTATCATAAGTTAAATCAATTGAATGTAATATATTGCTCTAGTGTACTACGCGTAATTTTCTATCAATCCCGGCAGAAACAGCAGGCGGTACTCTGCCGGAACTAAGACCAGACAATTGTGATAAAGCAGAATGTTGGGAGACCTTTTGAACTATTTTTTTTCAATAACTGTTATTGCAATAAATACCGAAAAACCATAAATTTAAAAGAATACTCTTCGTCAGCGTGAGCACGATGCGCGTTTGTGTGTTCAAATAACCGATCAGAGCATGTGTATTTTTTTCGGTTTTTACGATCAACATATTATGTTTTTTCGCAAACAGTTTTAATGCACACCAATATTCTGCTTAATCTGGAATGTTGAGAGTCTCGGCCCGAACGTTGACAGAGTCAACCTACTCACGATCATAAACGACTTGTCACCGATCTCTGAGCGCCTGGTAATGTGCATTATGTAACTTATCTACGCGCAGGTAATTCTAAGATATTTGATATTACTAATTCGCTAATAACCCAGCAATTTTGGCCTAAAATCATGCTCGTGTTTTCTAAACATTATTGCCGTATTTATCGCGGTAATAATAGCAGCGCGGGTTCATTGACCGCTCCAGTTCTATTCTAGTTACATACAACTAGTGTTACAACTTTGTTTCTATGAATTTCATACGCTGAAATGTTTGAATTTTGTACGCATCGAGGCAAAAAAAGTGCAATAAAAAAAAATACTATTGAGTATTTAACTTTTATCGAGTTAGGTTAGGTACATGTTTATACTTAATACCGTTGTTTCTGTTTTCTTTACTTCTGCTTTTCGCTTCACGTTTTCCTCCGGGATCGCAAAAGCGCTTTTTTTTATTTTACTGCGAACTTTAACTCTTACAAGTTTATAGGATTATGAAAAAACCTGATGAATAATTCAGACATTTCTAGAGATATGTGCACGAATACTTTTACCAAGAATATTGTGATAAACGAACTGATTGATCGTTACGTAAACTTACATGAGCTCATAATAATCTTTAGTTTACACGAAAAGAGGTTTATGAGTAAAGATAAATGGGCGATAAAACCTACAACAAAACATACGAATATTTATTTTGATACATAAGTGGTAGAACTTATTCTTCATTGAAATTCAGATTTGTTTAAAATGAACGTAGGTAAGTAAACACACGATAAAAAAATATGTGCGTGTACTGTAAATTAATTGAAGGATGATTTGTTGATAACAGGCATGTAGTTCATTTCATCTGTCATATCTGGCGCACGCGTCGAATCTGCGACGCGCAGGGCGTGGGCGCAGCGGGCGACAGCGCCGCAAGGTACGCTGCGCGCGCGCAACCGCGTGGGCTACGTGCGGTGCATTATCCACGGATATTCAGCTCTCGGCGATACGCATTCTGTTTACTACCCAACTGATTACTCACGCATCTAATTCTTACAATATTCTACCGCTAAAGAAATCAATTACGTACCCATGAAAGTTACGCAACGCTACATTATGGGTGCTACTGCGAAATATTAAGCCGAACGACTCCTAAATGTACGCAAACAAGGCGCATGTTTATCAAGATTGAATTCAACAGTACGATGCCAACAAAAACCGGCTCCAAAGCCCTACCATGTATGGCAATAGTGTCCTGCAAGTGGATACTTGCGATAACTTTATAAAAACTTGATCACAAGTACACGAAACGGTCTTGCAAGCCGCGGGTTGGCTAAAGTTCGCACGGTTGCTACCTTTTATAGGTCTGCTAGCCTATTCCAGCTGTGTCGAAAGCTAAACACCAAGAAAATGCGAGATACACTATCTGTTGCACCATACCATCACTGCATGTTCGGAAATTCCATCTGATTTAAAGAGATTCGTTCGTCATGCTTAAATAGCAATAATTTATCAAGCATCTGTGTAATGGAGTAATTACGTTTATCGAGTTCTTACGAAACGGCCGATATCTGAACTAGTAAGAACTTATTGCACGTCGTGCTATAATTCTACAACTTTTTGCAACGAAGGAAAGTTGCACCGCAAGACCTATGCAGCCCTATTGTATCTATTAACCGGCTACTTTCTCATTTCTTGCCATTTACGGTCCGTTGAGAAAATCGAGATGCATTTTGCAGTATATCAGCGCATGATGAAGAGACGGAATGACAGCATAACTTAGGCCCACTCACGGTCGGCCTGAGTCATTTATCGTGAGGCGTATAAATTATTTTTCAAAGGCTATAGAAGCATTTGTCTTACAATACTTAGACAAAAAATGTATAACCGACAGGCAAAAAAGGTTAAGCGACTGTTGCGCTCGCTGAGCAAGACGATTTAAAGAAAAACGCGGTGTTAATCCACATGGGAAGCCTTGAGCGCAGTGTCGGGTTGCGGCCGCGGCTCCGTCGGGTTAAGTTACATGGACGACCGCGCGCCCGCCACATCTTCCTACGTGCTCTTCGAACAACACACATCACTACGTTATAACTAACGTCCAAAAAAAGCTCCTCTTTGATGTTAGCGATAGTGACCATCTATCACCCTTGAGGAACCACAAGCAAATTAAAACCTGTAAAACGTTTTATGAAGTTGTCCAGCTCGTTAAGCCATGTTTGATCACGAGATGCGATATAAGTAGGTATATGCATGGTGGACGTGAAAATTACCGCTGCGATAAATTCATAAGCCCGGCTTTAGGTCTTACGAGCAGTGCAACCGGTCGCCGCAATCAATATGCTGGCAGACAGCGGGCCACCATAAATAGAAGAAGTGGACTGGGATTTAATGATGCCGCTCCGCGAAAACGTGCCTCGCTTGTCTCCGTTATCAATCATGCTTACAGATCAGTCCCAGTATCTCCGTATCGTTTCACTTGGTTATTAGATTCCAGTAGGAAGAAACTGATATTTATTTTATAGCGTGCCTATTGAATTTTATTGCTGGACTCGAACGGACGTGATTTATTTTTTTAGAGATCGTACTAAACCAGTTTTAGATAAGTAAAACATCTTGTAAACGGTGTTGTTGAATGTTGGCTACAGGTACACTGGGGGCAATACACGGGGGGTGCGGAGAATTATGAAGTTTCCCCTGTCGAGTAAACGGGGTGTTCTCACGCGAAACGAGTCGGCTACAAGACAATACCGGTCGCGTTATTTACGCGATAGATAAGTGAAGAAAATGTTTTAAATTATCTCGCGTGCTACAGTCGGTGCACGAGCGGACGTTAGCAGCCACAATAGTAGCACTTCGCGCGTCACAATAGCACGAAATAGCATTTAAATTACCGACGTTGATTATCTATGTTAAAATACTATCTAAATTACTTTGAATATCTGTCTGGTTGGGTACGAAAATCGTGACTAAACACCAGGCGACTCGAATCTTTTTAGAAAAAAAAAATCTTTATGTAGACAGTGAATACTTAATTGGCAAACAAGCTGGTTAATTGAATTGAATTGAATGGTAATTATAATACCAATTTTACGTTCATTTAACTACATTCTCATTAGAGACAAGCAAATTGCTTAATAATATATTAAGTGATTTCTCTACAGATCTGACTTTTTAATCTTACGATTAAGGACTCATAAAATGCTCTCGAGACATGAATAATCTTTCAGCTAATATGTTTACGTTTACCTGTCTAATCAGCTGGAGAAAGTCTCTAGACCAACTACTGAGCCACGAGACCTAACAAGATTGACTAAAACTATTCAACTTCGTGATCCCAACATTTAAAGCTAATTGCTGATACCGACATAGAGCATGATAGAGGCCAGGCTTATTTACATGACCAACGTTTTAAGCGAATTTCACCAGACCAACTTAAGGATAGAGAAATTTGTAAAGACAGCATAAGGCAAAGGAGAATGGATATTGTTACACCAACAAGACTGTAATGCTTGAGTTATGGTCAATTTACACCCACGAATATTATTACAAAAGCCAATCAAACATCTCCCAAAATAAAAAAAGTCTGAAATACTACTTATCTGGAGAAGCTGGTATGATATCTTGAGACCCCATACGGAAAGTCAGAAACAAAAACGTTCGCGTTGACAGAGATATATGTACATATGTATAGTCATGCACCAAACTATATGCAATCACAAACCTAATATAACTCAGTAACTGCGTACAGGCAAGCGTATGTGTTGAGTGTTGTAATAAATAACAAACAAACGTCGGGCAAAAATAGCTGCGAGCACTACGGACAGGGGAATGACCGTCGGTTGACACACAACTGGCTCAAGGCCTGTAGAGATTAGATACCAGAGTCGCATAACAAATACACATAACGACTGACAATTGCAAAATAATCCGTGGCGAGAACAATTCAGTGAGGAATGGTGAGGTACAGATGGTGATTTGCGGATTTTTGAGGGATTTGTCAATTATGTTGAGCCTAGACTCCATTATTGGCAAGAAAACATAATTTTATTGCTTTATAGTTTTTGGGAGGACATTGTCGAGAAAGTCTGGTGATTAGATGGAATAGCTGCAAAAGAAATACGCATATAATTACTGAAAATTGTAAAAAAAAAGAAAATTGCAGCTTTTGGGAGAAAATTCTTTATTATAGACTGGTGATCAGGTGCTAGAGCCTTATAACACATACACGTAACGACAGACAATTTCAAAATTGGCAGCCTTTGTAAAAGTATTGTTGTATTTTTGGTAAACACAATAATCTTATCTAATCATAAAGCATAGGAGTTACCTAATACAATTATCACACTCATCAGTACTCCTGCTTATCATTCGAGGAAAAAAACTGCATAATTGATTCACTTATCTACGAAAAGATTACATTTAATTTGGAATTAATATTATAGTCGGTAAAAAAGGCTGAATTAAATAGCTTTGGATATGCACAAGAATGTGCTCAGGATAATGAGATCAAAAGGGCAAGCTTGAAGGAAAGTATAAAATAATCACATTACATACTTATTGCAGTACAAAGTCCTCGCGGACGGTTTACGACTAACTAAATTTTCCGGATAATTCTAAAACTTAGGCTGTGACTGAGTTCATATTTTCTGCGGTTACCTATGCTGTACTTTGTATGCACCTGGAGATCACTTCCACATGGAGCGACTCACCATAACTTACAGCAGAAATATATATTGGATGGTCTTTCGGACTCTCAGCGTCCCTTTCTAATCATGGCAAAAGTATGTTGTGAAATTTGTACAATCCAAGGTACATTTTATAACTAGCTTATCTTATGAAAATTATCTTTGCCACTTTTCGCCAGCCTAACTGGGGTAACCAATAAACAGTTTCAATCAATGTATAATGGTTGCGACGGCCAGACATTCATTCAACATAGGGGCATTCACCGGCAGTCCGCTACTTGGATTTATAAGTGTAAGAAGTGACAGGACAGGCACTAAAGTCCCCATCACATACACATCAATTTCATTAACTTGGCTGCTACAAGCTACAAAGTGCAACACGACATTCAATTGGTACACCGCTGGTTTTTATCTCTTTCTTTCTATCAGGATTGTATGAAAAAAGAGATGCTTCTATCTTTAACGTTTACTGATATATTGTGAGAAATTGCCATCAGTTAGTGTTAATTAGAAATGTATACAGCGTTCCATACAATAAGACAATAAAATTGATAGCGCGAAGAAATTAGATGCATTCATTTGTTTGGCTTGTTAAGCAGATAAGTTGCCATTAAAATTTTTAATTAGTTGGATTTTCGATGCTGATAATAGTCTTTAAATGCATGCAATTTTATGCTATCTATACTAAATTATATCCAAAGATAAAATGTACTATGTACCTGGCAATGATAATGTGTGCAAATAATGAAGTGCCCAAATAATCGAATCGATCGATTCCGCAGAATAAATCGTCAGATCTTGCCGATTCAACTAACGTCCGAACTCGAAGGAATGTTTGCAAAATCAACAGCATTCCTACTGGTTTTTTTATCGAATCTACTTAACCACTTTTCGCGTACGTACGTACTGGAAACCCATCAATTATATATTTTTTTTGTGGGCGTGCTAACTGCTAAACGATTCTGTTCCGATTCAATAATGTTCTTATGAATATTTCACTAAAAGTTAGCAACAAAATTTATCAACATTACGTTATTATTATATAATTTAATGCAATACATTAACACACAAGCACTAATAAGTTACATTAATTTAAAGCAGTCGCTTGAGTCCAAAGTTTAACGAATTCAAAATATGGCTAGCGAAGTAGGCACTTAGCCGCTTGCATTCATTTTGTTTATTTGTTTGAAACTATTGGAACGATGCCATAAAATAATTGTAAATAAATACTTTTCCGTAAGGTGTGTTGTTGTTGGCTGGCTAGACTTTTAAAAAAGTTGTCTAAAAGAATTAGTTGAATATTTCAAATAATTAAAAAGTGTCTATAAAACTCACTAAACCACCTTTTCTTCCCACAGGTGTACCTGTACTGCCTGTTATAAAGCCACATTAAACCGAAATAACGTTTATTTAAAACACTAAAAAAGCGACATTTTACTTTCGTCTGGCGGTTAGAAGAGTGTCGTATAAACCAGCCAGTGGTACGATTAAATTACAGAGAAGTTACGTTTGTACGGAAAATGTACCGGCCACCCCCGGCGCCACCCGTGACAGCGTTTTATCGCGAAAAGTGTCACCCTGTGTTTTTATGGCGGCGACAACAAAAGCAAACTTTCACCTCCGCGAAGCTTTTGTGCAATAAAAATATTTTATTGGGCACCTCCACGACCTGAGGCCAGTTAGGTACTAGTAGATCTCGTTGGGAGAAAGATTAATTACGTAGAAGCTAGAGTTCGTCGACAAATCCGACAATTATAGAATGTCTGGCATATTCTAGCTGCTGGGGCTTTTGACGTCAATCGTACTTGGCTGCTAACGAGACTTTTTTCAATAAAAATCCATTATGATGTGTAAAAATTATCGCTCTATTTTTGTATTAGTTAATCGTTTTTCAGTGTTCACAGTAGTTTCATGTTCGGTTTTATGCTTTGGGAAATAAATAAAAATCCTATTTGAAAGGATTGTTTAAGTGTTTACGCTAGACGTTAGAGCTCCCTGAGGAATCGATCCCGTGTCGTTAAACTGTTATTTTCTCTTTTCTATAGTGTAATATCCTAAGTTTTGGATAAAAATACATACCTTGATTTGATATGAGTTGACTTTGTGCTTCGGTAGAAGATTGAAAGTAGAAAAGTCCAGTCTTCGGGAGAATATGCCGTTAGCGCCAGCACCGGCCCTGTGAATAAAAATAAACATTAAAAAATATACCAAGGAGTTGTTTCTGTAAATTAATAGTCCTTTCGAACGAAAAGTTTTGGCCGAATTTCGGGGGTTGAAAGATCAAACTAGTAAATTTAAGCGTTATGGTTAACATGTTCTAAACAAATAAATAGGTACCATGAAATATTCCACCACCGTTCCTGAATCACCACGATTCTGGGCACGCTATTTTTTCAATTCCTTTTTTTTTTAATACTGGGAAAGCAGTTTGATGCCAAGTAGACAGGACTCCTACACTATAGTTCCACGAAGTATGATTACCTACTCTTACTTCGTTTAAAATATGTTAATCTTATACGTACACGATTGTAAATTTTATTTTGTTTGTTCCACGAACCTACTTTCGTCCGAATCGAATACGCTACACCTATTAATTTGAAATGGCGCTTCACGCGAAATTCGAGTAAGAATTTACGCGCGAAACGACTACTAAGCGGAATCTTTCAGTGTAACATTTTGACGTAGCCTGAGGTAAAGCCATTACCGTTCTTTACAATATGTAATCTCGGATATTACAAGCGCCAGACATCACGTTTACTCCATTCCGATTTGCTGTATGAGCAACTAATACCTTTTCCTCTCCAATCTCCAAGTCTTCCAACTTTTAACCCTTTCACTGCGGTGATGAATCGAAATCCAATTTTCTGTGTGCTGCCCTTTGCGACGAGCACATTTCGTGCCGCCAGTATCGAAATGGTTTATGCCTAATCGCGTTACACGGGTTTACAGCGAACACGCAGACTTGCGGATTTAAAGCAGACGGGAATGCAAGCGCCATTTTTAATCAAATGACGTTTTATACTCATTTTGTTCTTATTACAGCAAAGAAGGGTATTCCGTATCCGTAAATAGGAAGCCCTTGAATCAAATAATTAAAATACAAAGCGACATCTCGAAATAAAGGAAATCGAGAACAACAAAGACAAACAAAAAATACAAAAACTCGTTTGGCGCTTAAACCTCTTAACATTTTTATAATACCATCAAGATATTACAAGTATGTACATGTTAAAATCTACATAAAAACTTTTAGATCAGACCCGTAATGCGTATAAAACAATTAAATAAATACGTTGAAAAAACATTCTGCGTCTGAGTTAATAAACTGTAAACTAGTACAATATGCATCGTTTTTTTGCCATACACGTGAAGCAAAAACCAGTCAAGGTAGCGCAAAAAAACTTGTTTTTTCACTGCCAAGGCCAGCAGAATTAGATACCGGCTTTCGTATCTCGGCGGGGCGTGTCAATACCAACTATGTTTACATTCGCGTGTAGATAAAAAACCGACGATTATAATGTTTAAGTTGTTTTGTAATAGTTTTGGCAGACTATTTTAGACTATCGGAGCATATTACATCAAATTTTGAATGAGTAATCGATTAATTTGGGTAACTGATTGTATACTAATAGAAGTAATCTATGCCGCTTCACACGAAGAGTAATGACTTAAGCCTTGAAGTTTTTTATTTATATTTTCACAAGTACCAACGAAGAACATGCGCGATGCATTTTAAATATCCCTTCATTGTGTACTGTATATATTTTGATTCAAAGACGAAGTTAGCAGTCGTGTCGACTTGTCTGAACGGAAGTGCGCTCGACTTAATATGGGTGACCTTGGTCGTACCTACAATAGGTTAGTTTAATTTCATGAACAAAAAAAACGCCGACTACAGCCGCTGGCCCAGATACGTAACATGATCCTTTAAGTGCCCCTTAATGCCTGCGCGTGTAAATTAAATTAGGACATAAAAATGATAACACGTTCCGAAATTATAAACAGCAACGGGAAACGGTTAAAGGTACTTCGGCTGATAGCGTTGAATTTCTACCTACTTAAATATTGATGAAGAAATGTATTATAATACATATTTAACTGTACGGGAACTGGGTTTTAATTTCTAGAAGGAACAGATGCTTTCATAGTCAAAGGAGATGCTGAAGGAACCTAAGAGCAAAATAAAGAATGACAGACTACTATGTGACAGTTCTTGCGTTTATAAAACCCGAAAGATTTCTTCTCAAGATGGTAAAGGGCCGATGGGCCACTTTTGATAAAAAAGGTGAATGTTAAAAAATAGTAAGTACATATTTCCATTTAAAGAAATATTGATAACTTCATAAAATCAGCTTAATTTACACTACAGTAACGTTAGTTTTTAAAAGACATTATTTGTTTGAAACTGTCAAAACTAAATTGCACCCGCAGGATACCTACCTAATCTTTTGTTTTTCTTTGCCCAAGATCACCATGAATGACCATTACTCTGACAGATTAAATAAGAGCGATAACGTTTTGACAGATGGAGATACAAAGATACTAAAATCTGCACATGATTGTAGCAAAACACGTATTTCACGTATTTCGCTCGCCACTCATAACACGCGTTTGCCAACGTGAATCCGATTACATTTGGCGCCTCGCATAATGATGTTTTGGACGGCAAAATAAATAAAAAAAACTTGCCTTATTTACGATCTGAGTAAATATTTTTGCACTGCGTTGTATACTTTTTAAAACGAAGTGAATAACAAAATAATAATCCACTGATTGGTGGAGTGGAGTAACGAACAGAACACAAATTAATATATATTACTATGCTCACCTAAACTACACATATTGGAAAGACCTATCTATTTAACTTATATGCACCATCTTGATATTCGAATGATAATCATATAAAAGACCTTGTTTACAGGACCAACATTGTCGTGCAGATATAGCGAATGCAACATGGCGGGTGTGGCCTTGGCTGTGGAATAAAAATAACGATGTTTTTGTCGAGTTGATTTTATATCAGAAGTGCGGGCGGACGCGGCTTCGTGTGTGTGCATTCGACCAAAATACTCGACACGCCTGCGCTCGCGCACCTCCATACACAATGTTTACTTAGGATCCAGTCTTAAAAGGCAATGTATTGACGATAATAGACAATTTTAGTTTTAGTCTACCCGGAGTATTGCCCAAGTGCTTTTAGCACCAGCAGTGTTGTTCAAAGATTGTTCTTCTAAAGACGTTGTTTTGTTTATCAAGACGTCTTAAATTAACATTTGTGTTCAGCAAATATTGGCATCGCAAGGCTAGCAAGTATACAAAGATATTCGATGTTTTCATATTTTAGTTGCGAAAAACTTGAGATCCTCCCTAGTCGTATGATTAATGACAGATATTCAATTGTTTATTGTGCTGTCATGACTAAGACGATAAAATTAATTACTTGCTTAAAACAATTTTCATAACCTCACTCCATTAAAAATTTAATTGGAGTCAATTTATACCGGTGGTATTTTAAGGCACGAACACCAGTTTTATGGCACAGAAGCTGTTTGTTCGGTTTAGTGCTGAGATAAGTCGAATGTCTATTGTGATTTGAAAGTAGACACCTCAGCCTCAGTGGAAGCTGGCTGCGAACCGGTTCAAGACTTTCTCATTCATGCGGCCCACGTACACCGAGTAGGTACACCGACCGGCTTTACTGACACGAACCAAAATGTAATGAAACATTTTCTTGTACCTACCCACCTTATTATTAGATTAGATTCACGTAAGTACGAGCTAGCATTGTCTGCTACAAATTGATGTGCTCCACCATGAAGTTTTTTGTACTTGCATGAAGTAACACAATGATTTAACCCTGCGAGGATGCCAATACAGGCCCATAAAAAGTGTAACAAAGAACTGGCTGAATATCATAAAAGAAATGAAATATTAATTTTTTGAATCACCGTGTGCGGCCTGCCAGTTCTATTCAGTCTTTTGTAACCTCAAGTTCTTATTTTGAATTGCTCGCAAATCCAAAGCAAGTTTCCGCCCGAACTCGATACTTGATTATTCGACGATTCTCAGTTCCTAATTTAAATAAAAACTACATTAAGTAATAGAACATACCAGCGCATATTGGGCTTGAAATTGTGACATAAATTGAGCATTGTACTCTATCTGATACAATCAAATAGTTCATATGGTAGAGCGCTACAATTTACATTAGATGACCTCTAATTCTCAAGTACTGACTGACATGCTAATTCTACACCAACAATGCCTAGCAGTCTTAAATATATTTGTGTTCTAACACCGTACAAAATAAATTCGTTAGTACGATTTTTCAATCTTAACTTTTATATATAAAGAATAAAAATTGCACTTTGACAGCTTTTGCATAGACAATATTATGTCAAACCTTCAAATTTATTCTTCAGATACAAATTGTCTGTGACTGTTGGAAATCGGCCCTTACCTAATAATATCAATTTCAATTAAGTAGGTACTAACTTTAACCATGTGTATGCCAGCGATCCATTTAAACTCATTTATTTTGGTCACGGTACAGATATTTTCACCCTAAACGGACTCCTACAGACCTTGGGACGGAACAATTAACTAACATTACGACAAAGGAAACTGACGCTTAAAAACAAAGACACTCCAAGGTGCCATTGGGCGCCATTCAAACATGCGTGGAGCGAACGTGCCTCGAAATTTGTTGTATGATGGCCGTCGCTTACGTAATTATTGGTACCTATAGAACGTTTAACATGCAATGTGCAAGCAAATAACTCTATTGATTTATCGGCTGTTGCTCAGCAAGCAGACATGCTCTCAGTCAAGACCAGTATTCAACATTCAAGGAATATTTGAACGCATCTCCGTACCGCTTACACGCTATCTGGGTAGGCTGTTACGACTCACTGAGTTGTAATCAGTGCTTGTTTACGCGCCGGCAACCAATAAGATGCTTGCGAAATGCAAATATTCTAATATTCGCGGGCGTGGGCCGGCTACTGCGACCAGTCGAGACGCTGGACAGACGGGGGGACGGGCTGACAAACTATCCGACCAAATCGTGGTTGTATCTCGTAGTGGAACATAGACATTACAATGCTTTATGTGTGTATCAACCGGCGTTCGCCCCCGCACTACTAACGTAATACATCACTTAAAGGCTGGCTCCCGCAGACAGGCGCGACACAACATAGCGACACGACACGCAGGTTTTGATAGATATTGTTCTACAGATAGAAGTACATGTTCTCAAAATCGTGTCGCATTGTCGCGACGCGTCTGTCTGCTAGCCCTTACTAATCTCCGTAATATTAACTATATTAATCTTGCGCTTAGAACGTGGGAGTTGTATATTGTCCATAATACGTTAAATCATTGACCGAACACTTAAATTAAATTAACAAAATGTTAATTTAAGTTTATAGTAACATTTATTAACAAGTTCCACAACAATAACATTGCGCTAAAATGTAAATCGTTGTAAATAAGAGATCGTAATCGCATTTTACAGCTGTGTACTGTAACATAATGAGTTTTACGGCTGCTTCGAACAATTGTTATTATGAATTCGCCAACCAAGGTCAATGGCAATACCTAACACAACATCTAGATTAGGTAATACTTGTTGTTTCCGTAGTGTTTTTGAAATGGAATCTATTCAATTTGTAACTTTTAAAATTCTACCAGCCGTATTTCTAAAGGATTATAGGGAGGTATTGGAAGGAAAGGAGGGCGGGGGTAGGAGGTGGGTTATTAGGTTTTTCCACCTGTAATTTCTCAGTAGCAGCTAGGAGGCCGGATTCGTGCCCCGTTTATGGCAATTGCCTCGGCCCCTATTTCATGGGAATTATTAAATGTGGGTGTACTATAGGTAAGCTACCCTTCCTACTAACCTTTCGGGGAATATGTGCGTGATGTAAAATAATAGAGGGGTAACCGCGCGTAAAATGCTACTTATTCACTTTTCTAGACAAATATTTTTGCCATCACAGACTTAAAACAAACATAACAATTCAATTTAACATGTTGCTTGTTCTGTAACCTAAGCTCTAAAGCCACACCTACTCGGTATTGACACGTCTCGTTTTTATAAAACGTAACCTACCATTAAGGTGCGAGTTTTAGCGGCCATAATGATGCATCATCATCAAAACTTGCGATGTAAACACCGCGGACCTTGGCCTCGACGGAACAATAGGACCCGACGGCCCCACTAAATTCGATTACCTAACAGTCTCGGCTATTTCGCTCACGATTTTTGCCATAAACGCAAACTACGACGCGCCTTTGCTGTCATAATTATTTTACGTAGCGATTTAACACAAACAAAAACTTTTAACTAGACACAACCTACTTTTACAAAAAATGCTGTATTTTATGTGCACGATTTTATGTAATAGAAATCAAGGCCGCTAAGACAAGCGATGAGAAATGAATGGCCTGATGTTATGGCTGATCGATGCTTTGTTTGTTTTGTAGGTTAGCGAATGTCTTGAAAAAAATATTCAAGAAGCTAAAAATATTGAATTTATTTATGTTTTGAATTCATTATACTTCCAGGAAACATTCCTTGTACGATCAAAGATACTGTTACCCAATAGTATATACTAAACTAAATCACGATATACCAATTCAATCAACAAAGGTGAAAATTCCGTGGGCGAAGAATTTGTAAAGAATGGGCCCTAATTAACAAACGAATAGAATGTTTATCGGTCAATAGCTTGAGTTGGGGATTATTTTACCATTTACAAATTCCTCGTACGTATACAAGTACGTCGAAGAGTTAAATTGAAAAATTGGATGAGAGATGTGCTGGGCCAAACAAACGGGCAATAAAAATAATTAGGCTATTAGTTCAATTGCAAGCGGGGGCGGTTCGATCGATCCACGGCTATCTTCATTATAAACAGGGCTGTCTGTCTGTTGTGATTACAGTTTATTTTCACATTAAATTATATTATATGAAAGGATTAGTATAACAAGAAAACAGCCGACTTGATTGATGAACGAAGGTGAGATGCAAGCGCGGATCCAGCCCTCAAAAAAGGTTGTGGTCACAGCTACTAGAAAAGCGCCACGCACCCCTTGCTACGCGGCTCGGAAGTTTTGGCGGCACGGCAATAAGTTGTCAAAAATGTGACATAAGCCATAACATGTCAGCGTATCGTCTATGGCTCTTTGCTGCGTTCCGAATCACGCACGTATCATGATTGATTGTGTTTTTAAATTTTAATAAGGCATATCGTTTATTATCATCAGTCTATCGATATCAATAGTCCATAAAAGTTTGACGTTACAAGTCTATTAAGGTTGTGGGCATGCCCATCGTGCCCACAACGGTGGATCCGCCCTTGGTGAGATGACCGTCCATTACATATTGGGAACTTCAATGCCTTGGAAAGCACGTTTAGCCGATCTTTGACAGCCGTTAAAGGTAAATCAGTCAGAAGCCCAAATGTCGGAGTACTAGTCTTACCAACACTTGTATCTAGGTTGTGGAGGTATGATAGGCAGTCGCTCCATGTAAAATACTAATATTTAGCTGCATGCGGTGCAAGATGCAAGTCACCAAAAGAGAAAAGGCTAGGCAAACGGGACTATTGATTTTGAAATAAGGAATTGTTAGAAACTTTGTTTCTTTACAGCCAGTATTATTGGTCGAGTAATTTAATAAGGTCAAACAAACGCTCAAAAATATATATTCCACCTTACTTATTACACCTTGCCAGGAATCACACAAATCGAGAAAACAAAACAAGATCGTTTCAATTTCATTCAATTGTAAACAGAGAACTAACGTGAAATGATTTCCAGCGAAATGGCGATAAACGCGGCCCTGTATGTAAAAAAGTTAGCTGACTCACTCAATCGGGCGTAACGATGAACAACGGTGTTTTATTTTAGGCCTGTTTGATTCATTGTTAGTAAAAATAAAAACGATAAAGCATGTAACGGAATGTAATGGCACCACTGTTTACATATTTTCGTCCGCCATGTTATCAATTTTGCACTTCGATATTATGACTGTGTTTACGTTTCAATGAAGGATAATTATTATACAACTGTTTTGAGGATGTAGTATTTATAAAAGTTAATTAATTTGATAATGTTATGAATTGAAATGTCCTAATTATTATTTTTGTCTTTCATTAATTATCACAAAAAAGCAGTCCGTATCTCATGTTTGGGACACAACAATTTTATTTTAAATGCATTTGTTGGCGTTCAAATTACAGTAGATTAACATTTTTATATTTTACCATTCCTGATATGACTAGTTTGTAACTACTTAAGATTCATAATGCTCGCTATTATTAGTTTTTATAATGAAAAAACTGGTTTATAGTGATTTATCGTTATATTGTTTTAAGACAGCGTATGACAAGATTACAGGAAAATGTTAAGTGTTAGTTATAATATGTATGATAAACAAAAATATACCTTTTGTTTATCTACATAAAGCTTCTATTTTGAACCCGGTCGGGCCTCTATCGCGGCAATAAATATTTAGCAACAGTTTAATGAAACTATTTAAAGCATGTTATTGTAGAACGTCGTGATGGCGCAGTGGCCAAGGCCTCGCCTTTCATGCCGAGATTTCTAGGTTCGAAGTCGGGCTAGTTCCAATTTGACTTTTTCATATAAAATACTTTCTAAGATACTTTAGCCTTTACCGAAGGTCTGAAATTGCCAACCCGCCTTGAGCTACCGTGGTTATTAATGCTCGGGCCTTTTCTGTATGAGAAGAAGTCTCTGCCCTGCAGTGGGTCATTAAAAAGCTGGTATTGTTTCCTAACAAAACTAAGAAAACTTATGAAAGTAAGTATGTATATCGAAAATGTATGATCAGTAGATTTATCAACGTCACTATGCTTTTAAGAACTGTCGTGTTCCTGTTAATTGATGGTTATATTTAACTTATGTGTATTATTCTGAAAGTGAGCCATTTATTAAAATGAAATTGCTGAATCCACAATTAAATATTGCCATAAATTTAATCCGATATCTACCAATACTCCGCCAATATTTAAAGTATCGCCACTATTCTCCGCTAACAAAGGAATATAATTATTTTGTGCACAAAAACACAGTTTTTATATTCAGCAGTCGTGTTTACAACCATTTTGTTGGATGTCAAAAAAATCTACAAGTTAAACAATGATTGTATGAATATTTATTCGAGTTATTCGAAATCGTCGTGAAATCTTTACTTATTCGAGGCAGGTAGCGTCTTTATATAGCCTACTTCGAGTTAAATGCCATAATAATAAGGATGTGGAATATTCCTTAACTCGTTTACCTACGTAGTACGGGTAGCTCGTTAGTGAATCCTAAAATGCCAAAGGTTCGACCAGAGTGACAACATTATAAGATAAAATGTATTTGTGTAGAAAACTGTGAAGGTTGTAGATTGTTGTTGCCTAGGTAAAGGCTCCTATAGACAGACGAAAAGCGACTATACGAGTTTTAACCAGTACAATTTAGGTACTTGGCAATCGGCATCGTGTCTTATTATCTCGTCGCAACTGTCTTTGGGAGCCTTAAGATGGAACATGTAAACAGTTTTCCAGTTTTTATATTAACGCGAATCTTTTATTATTTTCTTGTAGGTATTTACGATTACACCTCTATATTAAAATAAAAAATCATAAACACAACTGTCTGGTGCGTTGTTTATTTTTATTTCCAAACTAAATGCCTTAAAATAGGGTTTTTTTAAACAGCACCACGCTCTAGTCAACCTACATGCATTTATTAAAATAGATTTATACTCGTATCTCTAGTTATATTAAGATGTAAACAAACAGGCACTTAAGTTATTCTATTAGCGAACGAGCGAGACACAAATCAACAACAATAATTTTCATATTACGAGTGCGCAAACGTAAACGCTTAAATCACAAAACCTGTTACAGTGTGGGAAACGTTACGTAATTATCGCGACACAGTACAAATGCAACAGTGGGTTACATTTCTTTCTCGTAATCACGGTCATCGCGAATGTTTATATCTGACGTTGAACGGATGAATTTTTATATCGACGCCGTTAATTTTTCTTTTTTTCATTCTAAAATTATAGCTCTTTGATGCATGACATTCAATTTCATTCTGTCTCGTTGATCACAGTTTCTGTTACTTACATTAGGGCTATTGTTAGCCAATGGTGTGTAATGTCTCGAATAAGATTCGATTCAGGTATCTGAAGTTGGAACTAAACATCAATAGATCCGAAACATTCGTAGCGCAACTACGAAGGAATCCACTGAGTTATATTCCATCAAGTCCGATTAGTCTTATTCAGAATGTTCAGTCGGATGTGAAAATGATAAATTGAATGCAATTGGTATTCACAGTCGTGGATTATGCTTGTATTTTCATGTGAGTGCAACGAATGGTCTAAAAAAAACTGGTAAAAAAATATAATAAGGTTTTACGTTACCTAAGTAAGATGAAAAATAATGTACCTAAATAATACATTGAAATAGCTAGGTATTGAGGTTTCTGGTCTGTATTTCCTCCGTGCCGTTACAGATGGTCATATTATTAAGTTTATTAGCAATTGCTGTTTATTAGCGTAATTATTATTGATTACAAATTACATGCAATGGCAATCGTCGGTGTTGAGCCCAGACTTTATCTAAGCCCCATGAGCTATAAAAGAACTAAGCTCGTTTCCGAATGAACCGGTTTGTGCAATATATTATGTAACTTGGTATGGTGTTTAAGATCATTTTTACATTGGTTTATTTTTGCAATGTATTAATCGCCACATGTACTTTGAATTGAGATAACTTTCATCCTTCTGCCTTTATCCCAATTTATTTGTGGTCGTCGTCATAATGTATTGTTCTTCCATATACATATCTCTATTTGCCATATTTTTACACAATAGTCACCTCCCTCCTAGCCATAGCGTCTTTCACACAATCGATTCTCTGGTCTTCCTATACTCTTTTAAAAATCCCTATTCATACCCTAAAACTTAATTAAGACAGCCAAAATATAAAATGTCAAGTGTGACGACATTTACAAAAACTTGCAATAACTTAAACGACTTAATTTTCCTGGCACAAAAACTGATCCGTTTTTGCGCCGTTAAGTTGGTATGTCCATTAAATATTGTTTCTTGTTCCGACTAATTTATGCTTGTATATTGTAATAAACGTACAAGCAGATAAGTATCTTAATTACTATTACATTTTTTTTCATGGCAAGTGAACTTTTGTAAATATCAGTGACTGGGCAAGAGACCGACAGAAAAATGGAGCATATAATATGTAAATGTGATGGTCACGAACCGTTTAGATTAATGTCAAAGATTCTACAAGATAGCGTAGATTTAAAGTATCTGTAATAGGTCTGGTCGTGGCAAAATATGAGGATCGACTTTTTACTTTATTTTTGTAATTAATAGTTTTAAAATACAAAATCAGTGACATTTGTTTTATTTTTCTTCTTTACCGTACCAAATGACACGGTCAAATATGAGCATGACAGCTGTCAAAATCGCAACCCCAGAAAGCGATCATCAACTTGCAACTAACGAGTTGGATTGTGTGGCGATTTACTTAAAAAACAAACTCCAGTCACATTACTCATCGTCAGCAGTAACCTCATATTGTGTTTCTGCTCCTACATAATCATATTTATGGCAGGAAATAAAAGTGCAATGTTACAACAATGTACCGACAATTGTTGTATGAACAAATGCCTTTATGTGTAGCATATTGGCCTTCCCAACTTTGTATTTGTTGGGTATGGTTAGTGTTAGTGTTGACACACATAAAATACTATTTTATTGCATTTCAAACGTGCTGTAAAATGCGCTGTGGTTTATTCGAAGTATTGGCATGTTTACTGTGTGTGTGTCTGAAGGAATTCTATATTTTATGATAATTAGTATGTACCCTTGGTAACTGCATACTGCAACTAGCTGTTCGCGTGGAAATGTATTCAAAAATATTCTCGAAAACGCTACACGTAAGTACTTAATGCCACATAGCATCGTAATAATTATAAACTGACCAATCCCTTTATGAAAATTTTAACTTTATGGTATTAAAATGTCTGGAGTGCATTTTATTCTAAATTAATTTCGTGGTTTTGAATCAACACGATACTCCGACACAATTTATGCACAAAAACTTGGCAACTCACAGCGCATTTTTAACATATCAAATGAATTGAATACAATGATAATAATATTAAAATGTCTGGTGAAACAAATACCCAGACTATTCGATTGCACTTAATACAAACAGTCAACATAGCTGTGTTATACTTGATACGATATCAAGTTAACGAGTCGACGCAACTATAAATCTGCTGTGAACGTCATTCTCGTGGTGCAGCGAGCAATTTGCAGCGAATATATTGCAAACAATCATGGCACGACCAACTGACTAGGCAATGAGACAGGGGACAAACTTAGAATTTATTACACGTTGCGTTTGTCATTCAGTATTACATGTGTGTTGTCACGCCCCTTCTCTTACTGATAATCCTGTGCTGTGGCATTGTTTGTTTTTGCTAATTATTTTTTTTAAATATTACTATCAGCCCGCGATCGGAATGGGAGGCGAGCTTTTGGTACTAAGACACGCGTGGTCCGCCCGCTCGTGGTAACGTAGGCAAACTCACGTCTATGCTCTTGTGTCTATAGGGACTACAGGATGTACAAAACGCGTATGTGCACGTCTTGTGTGGGTGGCAAATAATTTAATTTAAAACCTTTTTACAACAATAATAAATAATGCTGGACAATCCACACAGCATCATCTAGCCCCAAGCTAAGCAGAGCTTGTGTTATGGGTACTAGATGACTGATATACTTAATACAATACATTTTATAGATAGATATTTTTTTATTGTACATAGCAAATACCCAGAACACCCGGAACAAATATTTGTAGATCGCACAAACATTTGTCCCAGGGCGGGAATCGAACCCGCAACCTCCTGCGTCGCAGGCGGACCTTCGCCCGCTGCGCCACATAGGTCGTCGAATAATAAGGAGAGTATAGTTCAGATATGGCATAGCTTTTCGTAAGTAGGTAGTGTTCTTTTAGTGGACTCGAAAAGATACTGTTGTGCATATTATTTAAAACATTATTTTATTCATAAATAAGTAGTTAAGTACCGCTGTCTCCAAAAAGTTTAAAAAGTAAGTAATCATGTTCATGATACGAGCTCTTAAACAGAGAGAAATCTTGTCATAATATTTTTTATGACTTCATAAGTAAATTAGATCATCATGTTAAGGAAAACTTATTATTTATGTGGACAAGCTTTTGATAGAGCGATATCCACCAGATAGGCACCGTTACGTTATTAAGTTTTCCAAGACATTGCTGTAATTAATTTTATCTATGATCGTAATTATGGTAGGTATAAACAAAGCTACTTTCAGAGTCAAAAGTCAGACAGGGATCGCAAAGGTGGATGAAATATTACCACAATCTCCTCGACAAAACATAAAACAAGATTTTGTTTACATGAGAAGTACTTACATCTGCCTAGCATTTCTCAACTGTGTTGGGATCGACTTCCAATCTTACCAGATGCTGCTGAATACGATAATTTTACCCGGAGCGCCTCTGACCTTCAAACTTAAAGGGTTAACAATACCTGACTTGGCAATAGTGTTTGTCAGACATATATGGTTGGCTGAAAATTTGCGGATGAAAGCCGAGACAAGCTGCTTAGTATAATATGTAATGGACGGTCACCCATCCTCGGACCGTCCTCGGTACGCGTCGCTTAACTTTCAAACTAAGCCCGTGCGGCTATTATTATTTAGCCACAAGTCCCACTAAGTAGGTAACTATTATATTAATAGTGGTACTTCAAAAAAATATTGCAAGTCCCTCTTTTATTATTAAATACCTATTGTATTTATTCAAAACATGAATAATATACTTAATTAAAACATCCGCAATTTACACTTAAATTATTTAATAAGTTCTGCAGTTTACATAAATATATTATGTTTAATTAAAATACCAGATACAAAGATAAAAAATAACAGGTTCTGTATCAAATATAATGGAACTGATTTGTAGTCCAAATTCATTAGTATTAAATTTATAATTGTTTTTCATAATATTATAAAAAGAAAATTATGTTATTTATAATTAATTCTATTATTATATGTAAAATAACATAAATTATAAAATTATCATTTTAACGAGGTTGGATTGTGTTGCTTAGGTAATGTTTTTCTTTGCCAACTCATCTGTAATTAAAATGGAGGAAATAATAAAATAATTACGTAAATAAAAACCATCCAGATGTTTTTGTTCAATGCTTTAGATAATAACATAACATCACGCCTGTAATCCCCGAAGGGTTAAGCAGAGGCGTACCTATAAATAGTACACGGGACACGGGTGAGCCTATTGCCATCAACCGGGCATAAATCCATAAGTAAGTAATTTAAGTTCATAAGGTTTTTGTAATGTCTGAGATCAAAGAATTTTAGCATTACGGTTATAATTTCCGCATCGATCTATCCACTACTTTCCTAACCACCATTTGAGATATTAAGCCCTTTTAATGGACACCCGAAAATTTTGCACAATCTTTTGTTTTTGAACCAAAAAGGTATTTAAGTACTAAGTTAGCCTAGCTCGCGTATTGTTATATTTGTACAGCTCAAGGCACCCAAGATAGGCGACTCCAACAGTAGATTTGACCTTTGCGAAGGGACAATGAACGCGATAGGTGTTCGAGCGCATTGAACTACTGAACTTTGCTTACTGCCGCCGATTGCTACATCCAACTCACGCTCCCTTCTTTAATGACATTCTCTCATACTTATACCTACAGAAGCAAATTTGAATTTATGTAGTTCTATATTTAAATATTCAAATGTTGATGATAATAATAAACGAAGTATAAATTGCCTTTGAATGAGTTCCCTAAACCAGAAATTCGATATTCAATTAAGCTACGGCAATTTACCAAAAAGAAAAAAAAACGAAACACCAGAACCGAAGAGATCAACTTCCGAAACTTAACGTACCTACTGTCACTTCGTAATGATTATTTTTCTGTAATTTAAAAAATCAGCAACAAATTCTATGTTAAGGTAATAAATACCTATCAGATTTAATTAAGACTCATAGGAACCCCATGCGCAGACTCGTGATGTTTGTCGCTAAGAAGTTCCGTTGTGTCTTCGGAGGCCAGGTTTAGTCCAGCACGTCCTAGACTGTAATTAGGTACTTACTTACTGGGATTATCATAAACCTAACAATACATCAATCACTATATATACCGACATTTTAAAATATGATTTTAAAGAGCTCCCTGGTGTATATTTAAAAGGCCAAGGTCCAATGCAAATGAAACTAAAATCGGATCACCTTGGACCTGTACTGAACCCAACGCAAGATGAATAATTAAAATCGGTTACCAATTGACGAAGATATATCGCCGAACATACATCATACAAACAACAACATTCATTCTTAATACATAACCTCCTCGTTTTAAGTGAAGTTGGTTAAAAATGTATTATCCAAGGAAACAATACGTGTTCAAATATTAACTCATGCAATTGTGTGTTAAGTCAAACTAAGAAGCGGAAATTGCTTACAAAGCACGTTGCGAACTTGCGACGTAGACGTAGGAACAATAGGGATGACGCATGGGTCAATAAACATAGAATTATAGCCAGTCCCTTAAGGCAAATAATAAAAAAAATTGACACGTATTTTTTGCTATATCATATTAATACAATGACTCAGATAAAATGTCTAAGTGAACTTAAGTATGTTCTTTATGAAAAATAAACTTCTTTAAACCGAAAATGCGTCAAAGTTGAGGAACCGATACGTCACAAGTAGGTATAAAATCTATATACCCGCAACGTCATGACAAATTGACTAGACTCAATGTATTGACGTAATCTTTTGATTACGGGAAAAATACATTCTATTTGATCATCTTCCAAACGGACAAAAAAATGTATCAACCCTATTGGATGCAGGGTCTCTGAAGCGGGAATGCACCGAAAGTGATTGCCTTTGCAGTCGGTCGGCACGGCAACGTCGCACGATCCTCTTATATTTAGCCCCGGGAACATAAAGCTTCGTTTACAAATTTAATTGCATCGACGATCGCCCGCCACGAGACGCAAATAGCCACAACTCGGCCCTGAACCTACCCGAACTTTCTCCCGCGCGCTGCACAGCAAACGCTGTGAAATTATTTGTTAGTTTGTTTTTAAACGAGCAGACTAGCTGTGTACAACTATCCGACTAAGTGCATCGATGCACTACAAGAAAGGGACGACCCACTCTCTTCTCGTTCCACCTCCAGCTACATTTTGTACTTAAATTATTTTTATTGCACTCACAATCCGAATCGGTAGAAACTTTCAAAGTTTCATGCAAAACTATCGCTTACATTATGTCGAGGATGGTCATCGTGGTCTGGCGAGAGCAGAACTTCCAAGAGTCATTTCGAGAATTAATGGATAAATTATGCATAGTTCGCTCCGAATTGTCGCGAGTCCGCTCGACTGCGTAATGAACTTAACTGCAGTACTGACCATGTACGTGGGGCGTCGATAAAATACCACATTTCATAAACATTTTCCAATGAAATCGAAGCAGAAACCAGTCGTAGAGTACAAATTGGTAATGAGCGGTCGCGACGAAAGCGTCGCGCCTCAGTTCAATTTAAATAAATTGTTAAATAGGATGAAGTAGAAAACAGGACATAAAACGACAAACACGCCGCTCTTAGAGCCATTAATAATTTTCGAGCAGCTAAGTGTTTCCTAGGGTAGCATCGATCATTTGACTCACGACTGTCGCATGAACCGTAGAGGGAACATACGCCCGTGTGTGTACGAAATGTCGTGTAGAGCGGGACATATTGGAGCGTGCCCACACGCGTATACTCACCACACAATACATACAATGCACGCGTAAATACGTCTTCGCCCGACTCCACTATGCATAATCACGTAAATTTGCAAGTAAAATAACGAGACACGGCACTTTTTAAGCTTTGCAAATGTAAAAAACGCAGCATTGTCTCGACTAAACCGAGTTTCGGTCGACAAAGGTGAGTATCGTGTTCCAAAAATTCGATACAAGGTCGACCGCAATGGATGCGTGACAGAATGGAACATTAGAGATGCACGCAAAAGGGGTTCGAGTGGGTAGAGTATTTGGATGCAATTTATGCAGGCATGCGCCGTTGCGTTGATCACGCCCTAAAAACGGCTCTAACGAGCCGTGCCGGCTACCGGCGCACCGCTCGCCGCCGCCGGCGGCATGGGAACGGAAATCGCCGCCTCTTACTGGCGGGAAATCCAGACACACTTCAGACAATTGACCACGACGTCGAACAACAGAAAAACATTGTTTAATCTATGAAAATTGCGGCGAACGTACTGTTGTAAACTAGTTGCCCTGGTAACAATTGGACCACGTACAGTGTGCTGCCATTAGTGTTAACAAAACTAGTATAAGCTGGCTTCGTATTCTGCTGAAACTGCGTACAACGCTAGGTCAGTTCTAGGTGTGGTACCACTAAGGTGCGGTAGACTGTACAAAGTGAATGCTTTACATTATTACTTCTAAACATTCGACGGTTTAAAATGGAACACATAAAAAGTGCGCCTCTGTGTTTATATTTTCCACGGAAAATTCACAATAGACGAGCGGGTGCCAATAACGAATACCAATGCATTAGAAAATAATGTTCTCGCCTCTGTTAAACAATAACCGTTTTCACAATTGATAAAAAATTAAAAGGTATTATTTATTCATTGCGGTGTAGCGTAGCAAATCATGCGCAGATTTATGTAAGAACCTGGCTGAATATGACCACAAGTGTGCCGAGAATGCATTGACTCATTAGATTAATGCAATTTAAAACTGCCACACATAAAATATACAATGAGGTTAGTTGTGTGTTTAATGCAAATGTTACAAAGCCGACATGTTTGCAGTGTGTTCATATTCTATCACTGTGTATAAATTTCATTTTAGAATTCCAATAAAAATTGACCACAATACCTAACGTAATGGGCGCCAGTCTCATTTTTTAGCTATTCTATTTTTAAATGTCGGCTATGCACATAGCCAGTCACACATTGGTCTGCAAATGTTATATTGTTGACGAGGATACAAGACATGTCTAAATTAAATGGAGGAGATTCAATAAAACCTGACACACACTTAAAGACGTGTTCAATGTGGTGCAGTGATATCCTTTAGAGGCCTCCCCTCCTCAAGTTTACTTCACGCCCGACTGGCGACTGACTCACAGTGGTCGCGCCTCAGACATGCTATGGACTGCACTTAAATGTAATTTAAATAAGTACACAGAATACACATCAGCTTTACTTCGTAGTTTGACATGCATTAGCCAATGTTTACCATGTACGTTGCTAATTTTAGTTACTGAAATAGGAGTTTTACCGTCACCTCCGACT
Organism: Phlogophora meticulosa; assembly: GCA_905147745.2. Lineage (NCBI taxonomy): Eukaryota > Metazoa > Arthropoda > Insecta > Lepidoptera > Noctuidae > Phlogophora > Phlogophora meticulosa. The sequence continues at coordinate 6,487,345 of LR990525.1, forward strand.
AGATTTTTAAAACTGGCAAGAAATTGTAATGGCCGCCGCCGGTAATGCTACTTAATGATTTTGAGAGTAAAACAGCGTAATAATTCGAAACTAAACAAAGGCATTTACATAATTATGTTCCAGGAATAGTAATTTTAAAATAAATTAAATACAAATCTAAAAAGCGCACTTATTTATTTATTTTGTTGTACTGGATGTAGCACACCGTAGATGGTGACCGATCAAGAAATATATAAGTCAATATGGAGAAAATCCATAACATTTAGCTATTATCAATGAAAATTTACGATTCGCAATACTAGCAAGGTCTAAAGCTCGTATTTACGTCGGACGAGACTCATGGCCACGACGTGATTCTAGCTAAGGCTTTTTATGTAACTAAAACATATCGTGATATTTATCAAATAAATATTCATGAGATTATTCATCGTTGTAATAATTATATATGTATTCAGGACTACTATAAGAAATGAATGAACGTAAAGGAACTTGTAAATTATAATGCGTCGACATTTTAATTAGTATAACTTTATCAAAATATTCTCATAACCGAAGCGTTTATGGGTACTTACATACCTAACTATACGTATAATGTAGGTTATGTCCTTACCACAATCACCACACAAAAAAAATACCTACTTCATTCATAAGAACACAATTAAACATTTCATAATATTACTTCACGCTTAAAATTACGTGATCGGTTTTTAAGTATAATAACTACATTATACTTTAAGAACTTAATAACACGCTGCCAAAAATCTAAACAACCGAGTTTTTTTACCAAAAAAGTCACGCCCACTCATTAATATTTAAAAATAAAACCGGTTTTTAAGGAACCGCTTTTTCAAATAATGTTCTCAACCAATGTAACCTGCATTTTATTATTATAAGAAACAGAACGGGTATGTTATTTTTTATTTATTACATCTAGGTATTAGGAAATTTTTTAATAGTGTGTAATTGGAAAAAATATAATTTTCGTTAGGTCTTTTTCCTTTACTGATGCTGTAAGACATTGCTTCTTGCCAATTTTCATGATTTCATGGAATTGGGAGGTACCCTATAAGTTTTGACTTGTTGAGATCACTTAGAAGCTTGATTCTTTTAGAGCTCCAAGGGACTTTACACCTACGTTTTTAGTATTTATTCCAATTTCATACCTACAGAAGTTCCTGGGAAAAAAGGTTTCGACAGACAGACAAGGAAGTGATCCTCATGGGTTCCGTATGTCCTTTACGAGGTACGGAACCCTGCAAATAAAGTTAATTACATAATTTAGATTAAAAGTCGAAGGTTACTTTTTATACATTTGGTTTTTATTCTTTTTTGCTATTATGAATGCCTACCTATAATTATGCATTGAACAGTAGTAATTAAAGGTAAACTCATAGCGTCTTCTAAACACAATAATTGTATGTATTAATATATCACGCCTTAAAGATTTTTATACTCAACATTTCTTGCAGTGTTTCTTTAGACGTAGGTAATCTAATGACTCAGACTCGGTTATGTTGCTCTCATTTAGTACGTACACATAGCTCTTTTTTATGACCTTAAAAACTAAGCTTCATCCTCTTAAATGTCAAGTTTTTGCTCATAACATCTCCGCCATTTTTATTTGCTTCCATTTTTTTTAAGCCCGGAAGCATCTTGTTAAATTTTTTGGCTACACATATTATGTAAGTTACTTGGCTGCACAAAACTAGGCTGAAACGGTAAAAAAAAGAACCCCAGTAACAGGTCACTAACCTGGGTAACAAGCTACTTTAAGGACGTAATCTAACATCACGACTAAATTCCCCCGAGGGTCTTGTAGAGGTGTACCTATAGGACACCCACATTTCTCCAGTTATGTTTAAGTCCCATGTATGGCGAGCCTATTGTGTTCAATCGGGGACAAATCCAGACTCCGGCCTGCTACTGAAATATTCAGCTGGAAAAACCCAAAAAAACTTTGCCCGGCCCGAGAATCGAACCCAGGACCAGCTCAGGAATAGTGTTGAAATTTAAATTGCTCGAAAATCAAAATTAAACATTACTAATTTGCAAGAATTAAAATTTCTAGACGTCTTAAGTAAATACTAGGTATTCAAAACGACAGCCGTACGTCTTACTCAATAAATTCACGCAAGATGTCTTAAGTATGTGTACACAACACAATATGCGACGCACCTCAGACGGACACCGAATGCAAATGGCTTCATTTTAAACAGGTAATTTCCTTCAGTTTATATAGCAATACAGGAATACGACATAAGTCATATTATACTTGCCTGTTACTACACTGTTCCACTGCAGACAAGACAGAGGCCTCTTCTCATACAGAGAATGCAGAAGCATTACTCACCACGCTTGCATAAGGCGTGTTGGCGATTTCCGACTTATAAGTATTATGTCATAAGTACACAATTTTTTTTTTACATTAAATGCTTACCATGATCGTGAATGTCTGCTTGGAGTTTTGTCAAGAATTTAGTGACAAGATTACCTATATTTTACAAGTTATCACTGATGCTAATTACACTGTTTAATATTAGATTCATAACATCACTCACATTTTGTGTTCGATTTTTAAATTAACCTTCAGTCATCTGACATCTCACATAAAAAGGTAAGATTAAAACTTTTATAGATACAATTTTAAATTGATGTCCGATATTAAGACTCGAGACATAATAGACTGTATTTATGCGTTAGTAACATAATTGAAAACAAAACGACGCGCCGGCGCATACTAACTGCTTCATTTGTTCAGTTTGGAATCGATTTGAGACATCTTATTGGTAGTTGGTGCTTCGCCTAATGACGTAAGATTTATCATAACGGGTTTATCTTTTTTAATGATTTACATTCTGAGCTCGAGATGGTTCCGTTCAATTACATTATTCTTACTATCGTGGCATCGACCGGTTATCATTTATTATTCAAAATCGATTCCATCTTTAAAAAATTGTTGAGAGAAAATGTATTACAATGAACCATAAATGTATTACCCACGACACGGGAGAAATTCCTAGTGTAGGGCAACGTTTTTTTTTAAAGACGAAAAAATGTTTTTTTACCTCAACCACAATAAAACCAAAATTACGGAATACTTACTTGACGAGGTTTTAACAGCACGTGTAGATAACGCGCATAAAATCATCGCGGTTATTACGTAAGTATACCATCTTTATTAGGTCACGTTAAAATAACGAATGAATAAAGAGTGGTTGGATGTGCCGAGTTCGCCCACGATTTAATAAAGCAAATACCGACGCGATCACCTACACTCGTTTAAATAGAAGACTCACACGTAGATGCACGCGACTCTAAAATATGATGAAAATCAACATAACTTTTTGGTACTAATTTCAACTCTTTTTTCTACTTATCTATGGTTTTCTTTTTTCAACTTCAGCTGCCTGACAGATCCAAAATAATAGCTGGCAGGTAATTTTTGGTTCCTTTTAATGCATAAATTAATATACTGCTACTGAGAAGAAAATAAATAATTACTTAATATAAATAATATTAAGTAATTATTTATTTTCTTCTCTGATTCCGTTCCTTTTTGTTGAATCTAAAAATAAAAGAAGGCTTAAGTGACGAGTTGTGCCGATATTGCAGTGTCCAATTTAATTCACATTGTTAATAAAAAGGAATTTGTTGTGAAGAAAATTAAATGAATGAATTTACCCTTTGCATTGTTCTGCAAAATTACATAATCAAAATAAAAAAAACAAAGCTACTGTTTTTATACTGTCTAAAAACCACAGCAGACGGATAAATTGATAAAGAACAGGTTTCAAAATAAATGTTGCAATCTTCTGTTTTGTCAATATTGGTGCGAGCACAACTAAATGGTTTTATATAAAAATGTTATGTCCTATATTTTGAATGCATTTTGAATCTGTGATATAAAACTTATATCACCAGACAAAACAAGATAAGATTACCACCATGACACACAGATACCACATTTTATCAATGTGTAATCTGTCAACGTCAAAAAAGCGGAATTTAAGAAAACGTGTAAGTACTGCTTTTTTAAAAATACAACGCAAAATATATAACCGGTTATTTCATATTTGGAATATGGAGTTATATCCATGAAAACTCGAATATCGATACAAGATTACGTTGTTCATTCATTCATACATGTGTTTTTCTATTTATAGACCAGTAAGGATAATGACGACGGGTTTATCGACTAGTTAATGGTTAAAACAATATAATGAGTACCTACCAAAAGAACAGGATAGAAATGTTTTGTGTGCGACTAGGTACTTTTATTTGAAATGGTATATCCGTAGGTATTTAAGATATCTATAATAAGTATTAATTTTGAAAAGACCGCTATTAAACACATAAGTTACGCTTTAATGTGAGTAAAGATACCATGACTTCAGTCGTTATTAAATGATAAAGTGTAGGTAATGATTTGAAAATCATGTAACTCACCTATGTATTTAAGTAATCTACCTATTAGATATAATGCTACCTACTAACTAGGTACCTACCGATAATATACATATTCAAATAAATAACAGATGTTATAAAATTTATTGTTGCGGTTAGCGGTGCAACGGTGCCGCGGTGTAATGACTAGCACACCGTCTGGTGCTTCGTTTATTAGCGAAGACAACAAAGGGGCAACTGCAATTTGGGCTCGGGACAGCTGCCGTAATTTCGGGAAAAACGCACTTTTGCCAGGAAACGGAAACCAGCTGTGCAGCGAACCGCGGTTAATGTATTAAGCCGACGAAATTGCATTTTTAAGGCTCCACCAATTTGAGCGCGTATTAAAACCGACGTTATTCGCAAAAAAAAACTGCTGTGACAGTTGAAAGCTCACTTAAACAAATTGTTGTTTGCAAATTGCGTGCGGCAGAATTACCCTTGCATGTTTTTTTTTAATCGCTTCCTAAATACCTATGACAATGACAATCAATTAATTTCGCAACACGTTATTTAGATGGCAACATTCAACGAGAGTGATTGCGATTTTATTAGATGTAATAAACACATTCTAATTTCAAACTCGTTATATTTACATGTGGCCTTTATTTAAATTGGATTAACAGTTATAATCACCGGCAAATAAGATGGCAAAAGTCGTTAGATGCGCACAAGTCGTTTTTTAGGTCTCTTTGGCGGTCAAGCGGGACGCGGGGTATGAGGTAGCGTCGATCCGAGCGCGCGATTGGTGCATCAGTCGACCCTTGCCTCCCGCACCGCGCCTTCGTCCCTTTCGCTCCCGATTACATTTCAGTGCACGAAAATTGAACCCTTTGTTTTTGTTGTGTTAAACTTAAGTGTTGTTATTGTTTTTAAATTTAGGATACAGTTCCTGAAAAGGCATAGCATACGAGGAAAGTATGCTCAAACCAGAGTTATACAAATTAATTAAATTGGAAAAAGAACAATTTAAAACATACAGCATTGACCAAACACTTGCAGAACACAACCATAGTGTTCTGCGATTGCGACTTTCAATATGATGCCAAGGGTAGTTTTATTAACGGATAGTGACGACGACTAGTTATTTTTTTTTTTTTTTTATATAAACTTTTAATGCACGTTATTTATAACTCCTAATAAACTTGAATTCCTCTCCCTTCTTTAACTTTGTTCTATACAGTTATGATTAAATATAAATGATGGCAATAACAATAGAATAATGACGATCAATAAAAGTTACCACTTTTTTGTGCCACTAAGTGTACGATGCGCGAACTTACCCCCACTACGCCAAAATCTTGCCATCTTATTTGCCGGTGACTATACAAGTTTTTTATGGGTTTATCTATTGTTGTGTTACAGGGGAGTTTTTGTATATAACCCACACATAAAAAAACTATGCAAGGCTGTTCAATAACAATAGCCCACAAATATCAATCACGGGGATCAGGAAATGAATGGATGTTTTATACGTTTTAAGATAACAAAATATTTTAATGGTTTGTTTACCAAATAGACTTTTTATCAATGACTCATGATACCTACCTATTACGTTTCTAACATAAACACCACATACAACTTAGATACTTTAAGTTTTTGAGTTACCTTTGCTAAAAGTATTGTCGTCCAGTTCACTTTATAAATGTGTTTCGTTTTGTTTTGAAGCTTTCAATTTTCTTATGGTTCTCTAATAAATTGTTCTACACAAACTTACCTTTCGAAGTTGCTCTAAGAAGTTTTTATCTCTTTAGGGTTAACCAAACATAGGTAGGTGCCTAGAGTGTAACTTGCATCTTATCTAAATTCAATAGCGGGGTGCAGGGCCGCCATGCCTTCGCCGGCCGGTTTCCATGCCGCGTTCGGCCGCCTTCACTGGCCCAACCAGTTCTATACGCCAATTATGTGGGGCTGCTATTCGATACGATATAAACAACCGACAAGAAATGCATTCAATACACACACTACGAGGTAGGTGTACCAACCTACACAAATATAATTCAATGCACTCAGGAATCCGTAGGCTTGTTTAAGTGTTTATAATTTGTAACGCCATGGCATTACGATGTGTACTGTGTATAACAAGTAGGAAACTGTTTATATTTCACAAGTTGTGTTTTTACCAGCATCGAATACTTACCGGTTGCTCAAGTTGTTGGTGCATAACTGCAGATATTTCGTGATCCTCGTAATACTGTGTTTAAATTAACACCTCTAGATAGACGATAAAATGATAAGAAAGTTTTTGAAAAAATCTTACCTGATCCTGTCGGAAATAAACTCAGTTTTGGATATCTTCTTAGCGGGCGTGAGTGCGTGCGTAGCAGCATGAGTGGGACTAGCTGACGGCTCGGAAGGTGCCGACGGCGGTGAGCAGGAGCCAGAGCTGGATAAGCTGAAGGCGCGAGTGCGGCCATCCGTCGCTGCCGGCGTGCGGCCGGACCGGGTGCGCCGGCGACGCTTCTTCTCTTCCTCAGCGCGAATCGCAGCACCCGGAGGCGCCCAGTCCAGATCTTTCTTCAAGTGCCCTCTCCCGCACCGGCAGCCGCAAGCCTTGAACGCCAGATCGTACCCTTTCTTGGTCCATAAATTCTGATGCCTCTGGCGTTCAGACCAGGAGCGAGCTCGACCGCAGGATTTGAGATAGGCGAGTACTCCTCCTTCCCATTGCTCGAAGCACTCTCGGTGCATGTACCGGCCAGCGGCGCACGTGTCGTTGTTGCATAGTACGCGCACGGCATCCTCGATGCGAACCGCTTCCCGAGGGCGCAAGCACTCGCCGGGGACGCAGCACCCGCGAGCCTCCTCCGCCTCGCGCTCGCCGGTGGCGCCTTGCCGTCGCGGAGCCATACCGCGATCGACTTGCCAACGAAAACGAACGTGCCGCGCGGAAGTAGTGGAGCGCGTCACGCGAGACACATGCTTGCCGGAGCGCGCGCGGCCGACTAATAACCGCGAGTGAACGAAAGCGAAATTTCAAGAGCGCAGCGCGTCGCCGCGCCGCCGCGCCACCCGCCTGCACGCGGGGCTGACCTTGCGCCGCAGAGGGGCGCGCGGTGCAGCGAGGGGCGGGCCGATGCGACGCCGGCGGTGGGGAGAAAGTGCCTAGCGAATTTTCACTTTCGCGCGGCAGCGGGTAGCGGGTAGAGGGCGCGGGAGCGGCTGTTGGTGTCGCATCCTCTCATCCATCAGGCAGTGATTCTGTTGCCAATGCAGTACAGCAGTATTGCAGCCCCACCCTCCGTCGGTGTAGTTTGATTGTTGATGGATGACATGGCCGTTGAGTGCGGCCAACTATTCATGTTACCTATAGGGTTTTATCACATAATGTCTAGGTGGATCGATTTCCGGTTCAGGCAGAATTGTTAAGGTGTTTGGACAAGCAATGCAGCTCAAAATCAAGTACTTCAAACATTGAGGTGACAAATATAAATAGTGCGGTTTTCTTATCGCAGAGTCAGAGCATCAGAGTTCACTCTCCAAGTTCCGTCTGATACAAAATACATTGAGAAGTTATTTACTCTGATACTGATATGAATGATAGGGTATGATATAAACAATAATACTTGGATACTTAATACCACATTGTAAGAAGATAGCATAATTCTCTCATACACTATACATATGTGTAGTATGTGTAGTAGACTTATATAATCTCTCACGCGTTGGGTACAACATTAATATTATTATATGGTAGGTGTGTGTAGGTACTTTCTTTATAAATATTATCTCCTGCTAGGAATGATAATCTTGGTAACTATTGGTATTAATTAGGGAATATCTTGTGCCGTTGTCGGAACATTGGGAACAAACGGATTTTTTAATAATAAAGCCTGCATAAGTAAATTGAACATTTGATTTTTTCTTTGGAAACATTCTACCTAATAGTTCAATATTTTCAGCCAATTTTTTTTTTAATCAATTTAAAAAGAAATGTGCATAAACTTGAGCATACCTTATTTGCTGTATTCTTTTGCCGACTTTAGCTGGTCATCACGCAATGGCATCTTCATGCCATAATCTGCCCATTTGATTTTTTCTTTGGAAACATTCTACCTAATAGTTCAATATTTTCAGCCAATATTATTTCTTGATAAAAAAATAAATGAAATGTTCTTAAACTTGAGCATACCCTATCTGCTGTATTATTTTGCCGACTTTAGCTGGTCATCGAGCAAAAGCATCTTCATGGTTCATCAATCAAATAATGTAGGTACCAGGCAGAATGTAGCTACAAATACCTACACCAATAAAAGGACGACTTCTAAAAACTACACAGTAACTAAACAGCAAATCAATCAACTGACATTGATTGAATCATTTGAACATTTAAAGTAGATGCGTGCTTAATTTTTGGGAATCTATGACGAATTAAGAGGGCGTATTACGACAGAAAAATGATCTCCCTCGCACCTCCCTTATACCTCTCCAATTTTTGGGATAAAACCATGCTTATTAAAGTTGCCGTAACTCGCGACGGACGATGATTCCTTCCTCGGAATACAAACTTAGTAAGTGCATAAACATTCCTTCTAATAAAATAAAATTCCTAAAAAATAGTAAATAAATTAATTAAAAAGAAAAATAGGAATTCCTTAAAATTACCCATATATATTTAAGTCTTTCGACCATTAATTTATTCTATAGATATAAACATTAACATAAATTAAGCGGAATACGAGTACGTACGAAGTACTTACTCTAAATTAAGAGTACATTTCGTGAAAATTGTAAATCCATTACTTATTTATAATTTCACGTTTTTGCCTCGAAAATATCACATACCTACCTATTCATTTTACGAAACATTTTTTTTTTACCAAAATTGAAATGTGATATTTAAAGTAACCAATTATCATTATGCTGGTTGCATTAGTAACAAAACCGTACCAGTATAAGATGGCCAAGCATTCTATAGAAACTCCGTACTGAGCAAGGCCAGCTAAAGGTGAAACCTTTCCCACCGACGCGGACGCCGCCGCGCCGGTCGCCGACGCGCGACGTGTAGTCTACTGTACCACCATAGAATAGAGAATAGGGTCTGCAACCCTATTATAGTTAGGTAGGTAGTACCTCAAACCTAACCTACTACTAGGTACCTCCTTACTGCAAAATGTAAACATTGGCCCAAAGAAACCACGTGTACAAAGTTCCTTTGTCATCACCCTAATTCTCAGTGTTATTATATTCAAAAAACTAAGAGCTTAGTGAATCAGAATCCGTCATTCATGTGAATTGATGTGACGATTCCCAAAGCGCGCACGTGTTTAATAGGGGACGCGTATGAAAGGACCAAAGGAACAAAATCGCCTTGTTCGGTGAAACCGGTCCAAGGCTGAGGGCCCGAGTGCTTCACTCAGAGGGAATAAAGAAACTAGTGGCGTAACGTGTGACCCAATTTTATTCCAACTACGTTCTATAAAGCCAGGTGATAGGTGCATTTCACTGAGAGGGGAACTCGCAGGAACACGTGTATCGAAACACCAGCCGAATTATACCCTTCCAAACATACGTTTGCGTATCAACAGCGTCACTTAAGCGAGAATGTGACCCTTATGCCTACCAAATAAGACCCGAAGGACCAAAAATAATTGCTTCTTATAAGAATAAATACATTGGCAAAGGAACTGCGTCTCAAACAAACGAGTTTCAGCAATATTATTACGAAGCTTTTGTCTGTAAGACCCGCCATCTGTGTGACCTCTGAATAGCCATTCAATATTATTTATTCATAAATAAGTACGTAAATAAGGATAAGTACCGTGCATCTGGCTCTTTATTGTCTGAATGGACGCTATCTACTTGCATGTATTCTAATTATGGACCACATATTTTACCAGAAAAATGCCAACTAAAAGCCAATATCAAAATTCTTATACGACTAAATGGGGAGTTTTTTGCTTGTAACATTTATTTGCAAAATAAAATAAATATTATTTTAGTATTGTGAAGTCTTGCAGCGTGCGTCATTAAAAACAAATAGCGAACATCGTGGTGTTTGCACAGGTAAATAATTAATTAATGTTACCATAGTAATAATAATATTGAATTTAAAAAGAAATGTTTGTTGGCAACAATAACCGTATTTCATTGGCAAACTCGATTAAAATAATGTATGAATTGATTACAGTCATGCATAATGTTGATATGGTTGTAATAAATATTGACCTTTTCATTTCGTTGAGTTTGTGTTATGAGCGCATACAAAGTTTAACACACGCTACGTACTTAATAGGTATGTTGGTGTAAAAACGACAGTTGTTAAGTTTTACATAGAGCCCCCATTTCCTTTCGTGCAGCCAAGCGGACGTGCATGGGAACATAAAAAATACGTGGATATGTTGGTCAAGTACTTACATCGTAGTATTGGGGAGTGAGCTGGGTTCCGTAGGTACAAATAATTTTATAATATAAAATTCTAGAGATGGACAGGTTCTTTCCGTTTTTTGGTAGAAAATGTAGGGTTGTATTATTATTCTTGACATAGTTAGACACTTTTCAAGGCCTCTCTTTTGCCGAAAGACGGGTTTAACTCGTTCCTTTTGCTGTTTAAAAAAATAGTTTATTATTTGAGCATAGCGCTGCAGGCTGCTCGACCTCGGCAACTCCACAACAATGGTGTTTTTTCGCAGTTATTTCATAGTGGGGATGATTTAGAGGTTTTTTTTACACCTGACAATATTTTGTTTGTACCGAAGTACGAGTATCTACCACGCAATGGATTTTAGAGTTCATTTTTATTTTTTTTTGTTAAGTATGGATGGAAGATATTGAAATTATTTATATAATGATAGGTATGTATAAGTATTAAGCTACCAAGACAGAACTTTCCCAAAGTAATAAAAAAAAAAACAAACCATATTTAAACCCAAGAGTGTTTTAATAAAACCCATTGTTTTATCCCACGGACCCTTAACACATCCCTTTTTATTTGACCCACATCTAAGGGATAATTGTCGGGGAATAAATTATTTAATTATTGCTTTTATAGGTCACTGCATAATGCTAGCAGGTGCACGGATGGATGCACCTGCAGGGGCAGTTCAAGGTCTTGGCTACACCTATCTACTTACATACTCTGCGAATGTAGGATTAGCATGAAAATTAACGAAGTAACTTTGTACCTTGTACTTTGTGAATGTCATGATGGCCCAGTGGTTTAGGCCTCGCCTCTTGTGCACGAGGTTGTGGGTTCAAACCTGGGCAAGTACCAATGTGAGTTTTTCAATTCATATGTACTTTCTAAGTTTATCTTGGACATCACTGACATCGGTGAAGGAAAACATCGTGAGGAAACCTGGACTTATATAAAGTAAGTCTGAAATCGCCAACCCGTCTTGAGCAATTGATGGTGATTAGTGCTCATGCCTTCTCTGTATGAGAAGAGGCCCTTGCCCTGCAGTGGGACAGTAATAGGCTGGTACTTTTACTTAACTTTGTACCTACTAGAAAAAATCATAATTCGAAGACTATGAACCAACAAAAAATAGCTATTTATAATAATCAATGTACAAACGAAAATTGTCAATTTTCTGTCATCTGTAGATCTTTGACAGTTATTGTCAGAAAGCTTAATTAGAAGCCAGAAAGTCTGACAGTCAGGCTGACTTTGACTTTGACTGGTTACGCAGTGACTGGCGTTTGGAGGTCACATAGGCAGTCGCTCCGTGTAAAATACAGATGATGGGAAATGTTGATGTCAATTAAATTTGTCAATTTTAACATATTTGTTTTGTTGTCTGTACATACCTGGTTATCGTAAGCACTTGAGTTTTATTTTCTTGAAATGTAATTTTGTTCTTTCAATAACTGTGTTACCTGCGTTGTAACGGATGCGCGTTCTGCTGCTTAGGTATCTACTTACTTGATAAAATAATTTACTAGTTATCATCTGCTTAGCCTTTTCTTAACTATACCTACATACTGAGCTGGGTTTCAGTCTAACTGGAAGCAGCGAAATATCAGTATTTTACAACGAGGTGACTGCCTATCTGCCTATCTGTCTTCGGGGTTCTACTTGTAACAACTGTCAAATATCTACGAATGATAGCCAAAGCAAATTGGTCTCGATGTGTAGGTAATGTAGGGTCACCCATCCATAACTTCACCCAAAAATAATTGACTAGCATCGATTGATTATTTTTTATCATCCAAAAGTCTCCTTGTCCTGTAAGTATCTTACATTGGTTTAATAATGTAGGATTTTGGGTTACAAGAGTAGAGGAAGTCCAAAGAAACGATGGATGGAATGTGTGAAAGATGATGTGTCTATGAAGGAGGAGACTAATAAGATGACGATAGAAAGAGATGTCTGATGGAAGAAGAAGACATGCTGCGCCCAACAAAATACATTGGGATAGGGGCAAGAGGTTGTTGATGATGAATGGATCTCATTCATAAAGTAAAAAAAAAAACAGCAACATAATTTAATAATATTTATGTGTGGTTTGATTATAAAGTATATTCAATACGTACATTACTTAAAATACAAGTATTCGCCACACAAAATACAACAAAGAATCCAACTCTTACTTATAGGTATGCAAATTAACGTATCTTCGGTATACATTATCGTGAATACGATATATACGAATTACGATATGAGTATTGTATACTTTGAAATTTACTGAATTCTTCGAAGAGCTTAATCAAAATAGTAATGCGAAATAGATAAGGAGACAGGATGTAGGCAACAGTTATTTAAGAATATTTATAAAATTTATTATTATTTTTTGCTAAAATATTTAGGTCAGCAATGGTTCCCAAACTTTCATTTGTTATTCATGGGACCATTTCGATATCGCTGTTGTTAGCAGGGAACAGAAGGTAGGTAATTACAACAAAAAAAACCAACCGACTTAACAACTTTAATTTCGGAAGTTGGTGGCAAAAAATGAATCAAACAAAACAATGAAAGCCGCAGACTTCCGGAATTAAAGTTGTTAAAAGAAAAAACGTTTTTATTTCCCGCTTTTGAGTGGCGGTTAACGTTCTCGGAATCGTTACTATAAAAAAAGTACCCAAATTGTATAATATTTCAAAGCTCCCTTGTTTTTTCCAGGATCCCATCATCACAACTGGATTTTAATAAAAATGAGACCAATCTAAAATTTAACCTTTAAATTAAAAAAAAAACATACAGGCTGGCAGAGCATTAATTGTTTCTGGTTTCAAACAGCCAACCAATATTCAAATTATTTAAAAATGAAGAACGGGCCTTTCGTCAAGGGCAGAAGGATTCTTGGTTGTGCAGTGATTATGTAATGACGTCCGCTTAATAAACGAAGTCAGCTCGGAGCCCTATTATTCGTAGCAATAATGTCCAGATACGGTGCTGTAGAACTCCAGCTTCTCCAGTACCTACTATAATTCCCATAGAAAACCACATTTCAAATAAAAATCGATTATTTATGCGTCAATGTGATTTTTGAAATGGATAGTTCAAAAGTCAACCTTTCGTGGCATATGTTAGCTGCGAATGAGAGTACGGTCTCAGAACCCAAAATGTGAGTACTTACTTACCTACCTATACAACAACCCAGTGGTTTCTTTAGCAAATGCGGAAAGGCTAAGACCCTCCTGTGGAACGCGCACTCGTGCGACAAATCATAGGGAAGTGGCAAAGCATAGTACAGAGGCCAGCACATCAAGCTACCCCAATGTGTCAAATTTCTTTGATAGATTTCCAACTTTATTGTAAAAGAATTAGTTCATGTTCATGGGGAAATTTTGACAGTTTGGGGTGGATTGATGTGCTGGTGTCTTTACGTAACTTCTCGATCCGAAACAAAACAAAAATTACTCAAAAAGCAAATATTTTAGCATGCCAAGTGGTCTACAATAGCTCAGGTGTTTAAATAGTGTGTTTAAGTGCATTTCCGTGCCTTGACAATTAAACACATTTAAACGACTTGTTTAACGAAGAATTGCTTTCATACTAATAATAGGGTACCTAGTGTCCTTAAAAATTCAGATTCATCCGAAAGTTGGATTACTCAATAATAATGGACAAGTATTTTTTCTTTTGTCACGTAAATCAAAAATGACGACGATAGAGTGCGTTGAAATTGCGCGTGACGTCACACCATGCTACATTTTTAATGAAACAGTGACGTCACAAACCCCTACTCCTGAACTTTGATGTGCTATATATCATTGTCACTTTTTATTGATTCGAGTAAGCAAAAAATTACGTGTCCAATACTTTTGGTAGTTTTACTGACGGACTAAATAGACTTAATACATTTTTACCTAGGACACATTCCTATTGTTTCTTCACATTAGAGCGGAGAAAAATTCCGAGTGACCTTATGACCCTAAACTGCTACGTCCTCTAAGGACTAAGTCCATTCGCAGCATCCGAAATAATTATCAAAACTGACGAGTCATTTCAAAGTATTAAACTTCAAGGGTTTGATCGTAAGGACAAACAAGAGAAATAATGTCAAATTATTATTATTCTCTTGTCTTGTCAGTTTTATTCATTAGAATGTATATATTTTTTTGAATATCCAATCAACAATAAAACTTACCTATTTAAATTCCCCCGTATAAAAAATCCTGTATACGATGGAATTTAGAGGCGGGGCAGTAAGGTAGGGTTACAGGAAACCAGTTTTAGGATGTCCTGTTCAAATTTCGATTCATACAAAATTCGCATAGGAAACCACGCTTTTATTTTTCCAAATTTACTTTCCTTTCAAACCTTATTGGAAATAAGACGATAGTCAAAAAAGTAGCCCAATCGGCCTAGCCGTTCTCAACGGATGCAGCATACCAACTAACAGCATAATTTTTTGTTTGTTTACTTATTACAAATTATTATGTAAGTCCAGGGTGCTTCACGATTTTTTCCGTCACCGAAGTCAGTGATGTTCCAATAAAACCACGAAAATGCATAGGTACCTATGAAAATTGAATAAGTCACAGTGACGCTTATTATCTCCATTAAAAAATCGCAAATTACTAGGTATGACTTTTCATTGAATTATCAATTGCAAGTCATACCAAGTAATTTATGAAATCGTAAATTAAATACAGTAATTCATTGTCAACGTACTTCGTCTTTTTCACCCAATGTTGTTAAACGTTTAAATAGTAAACGTTTAACAACATTGGGTGAGAAAGAAATTCTCGGATGAAGCGACCTACGCGGGCCACACAAATATATGTTGGTTATAGGCATCCTGCAGAACCGGTGGACCTTGATATCACAAAGGGACCCCTCGATCTGCGAGCTAACCTTGAGTTATTTTTAAACCACGCTCGCTGCATACGAATCCCGTCGAACGACTCCTTCCGAGTATTACATAATGCGAAATTATAGTATTTTATTTTTGTATAACGTCTCCTTGAAAAGCGTGTGGCCCTGTCATTTCGGTTTTATACCCTTTGTTTTGGCTCGCACATATTTTATTTCTTTTCTTTGAATCGTAAAAGGAAGAGGCAATGAAGGGTTAGCGTTTTTGTGTAGTGGATTATTTATGGTGCGGAATAATGGGCGTTCGAGTTCGCCGCGAAATATTGGCTACAGCTGCGGTGTTTTCGAAAATATGTAATCGTTCGTTTTCGGTCACCCAGAAAGTTGTTACAGTTCAGTACTCGCACCACTACATGCAGCTATGTACGCTATTGAGATGTGTTATGTGCCTTTGTGTGTTCGCAATGCGTTAACTCGCCGGCGCTCAGCCATTATCACGGTAGCATGCATCTCCGTTCCCCCCATTTTATTGTGTTGTTTGTTCACTGAAAGAAATTGGATGCCGTATAAAAAAGATACTTCGGTAATACCTGAACCTGTATTACTTGTTTGTTGTAAGTATCGTTATTTTTGGTCATGTTGAAAAGAAACTGGAGATACGAGTATCTACCTATAATCGTTTTGTTATCTTATAAATGCTTGCACATTGTATATTTGCGCATGATCGACCACCTGCATGTTGAATTTTTAAATAATAAAAATAAACTTTGACGTCGTATTTGGACGCCATGTTATGAATTATTATGGCATCCAGGTTACGACATAGTTCCTATTTAAGAACTGAACAAAGCAAATACAACAGTTTAGTCATGTCATTGTCAATAACATTATTAATTCGTCCTCTATACTATAAAAAGCACTAAAGCTCAACTAACACAATAAGTTAAATGGTAATCGTGCGCGTGATTCACCTATTGTGGCATAGCAGCTGGTCAATTCTGTACAATTCTCCCCGTGTAAACTCGAGTGGGATGAGCAGTGAATTGATCTGTCAGTGTCACCCAGCTTAAGGGATATTTACATACCTATCTACTAACTTTAAAATTCATATAAAATCGCCAATAGCTTTACCATAAAAAATAATAATTAGGTAATCTCGATTTCCTATTATGATTTATTGTAAAAGGTAATGTAATTCTTTGTTAATCCACCCATAATGTCATCGGGTAGTTGTCATCACTGACAGCTCACGTCATCGCTCACTTTGACCAAATTTTTATGTGCAGATTTGTTTACAGAATAGCACTGCTGATAGAAAGCGTAGCCCCACCAATGTCAATAAACCCTCGGAATGCAAAAGTAAATTATAATCGAGATTAATCAGCGAATGAAATCCTCTAAACGCTGGGAGCTATGCTCCGAATCCCGGCTATGTTCCCATATCGTGTTCGAATCAATAAAACCACCGATGTTTTTCTACAAAGCACGTTTCTTGGAACAATCTTACTGCTAAAGTTTCAACTTGATTGCATAACCGTGGGTCTAACAACGCCACACATTGTAGACGATTATTGACCTGACCTTAATAAATTTCAACGAAACGAGAGAACTATTTAAGTATTTATCTCTTTAGTGGTCATTATTATTATTTATTTTCATGTTAGAACTGGCATGTTAGGTAAGGACCTGAGTTCGATTTCTAGTTATAAGGTTTTACCATCTGGATTTTTTAAGGAGCAGCTCGGAATCTATGTTTGTGGCAATATGCTTTTAGAGAATTAAACATAACTGGCCAAATATGGGTGTATTAAAACCTCTGCTTAATCCTTCGGGTAATACAGACGCAATGTAATGTTATACTATAAATTGAGGAGAATAAAGCATAAAAATAAAAACAGTGTCGCGACTCGCCGTACAATATGTGTAGCAAATTAGGTGCCATATGTAAGTCGTGAGTGGCATTCAGAGCGCCATCGATACTGTACCGGCATTGTTTATGCGCTTGATCAAGTGTTCGCGCCATGTTCTTTATGAAAAAAAAACCGTCAAGTGCATGCTGCACCCCGTGGGTGTAGGGTTCCGTTGTCGGGGAGAATAGTGACGCACTGTAGTGAATAGTGAGACTAGTGCCGTACATGCACTGTATTGATTTTACAGACTGCAAAGAAAATGTTTGTATTTCTTAAAGAAACTATAAATAACAAAGCAAAGTTATTCCTGCAGTTGTAACTTTAGAAGCGCATATCCCATTAACTATTGACGTAAACAAAACATAAAATACTCAGGAACATCATATTTTTTAAACTATGGCATCTTGGGATCTTTCACCTCCCAGTTACGTGTTTAGTGTCACAACTAATTATTTTTTTCGTTATTTCACTACACCAAATGCTGTAGTGAAATTACGCTATATATAGATATAGTTATATATAGTATACACCTAACTTCTAAATTTGATCAATATAGTGCCAAAGGTCTCCGAGTAAGATGTCTGTGTAACATCCGGACGAACAGACGGACAGAAAGAATATGGACATGCCGCAATTTTTAGCGTTCCGTTTTTGCCATTCATCTACGGAACTCTAAAAAAAGAACAACCAACGTAGGTCCTGTTATATTGTCAATAAAGGACCACTTGGCAAAGCGGTTGGCAGAAACATGTTATAGATAGCATCTGAAAAGCAATTTGTTTTATTTTATTAACGTTATTTAATTGATGTTGAGTTGCTGATTTTATAAATAAGGGTTTGTTAAAGTTTATGGTGACGTTTCTTTGAAATAAGCGAGTTGGTGCAGACGCCAGAACAGAAAGCTATCTCAAACTGTCAAATTTTCCCAATTGAACATGAACCGTATTCTTTTGTGATAAAGTTGAACTTTCAAAGAAATTGGTCATTTTAGGTTAGCTTGATGTGTTGGCCTCTGTACGTTTTGCACCTGTTTGGGATCATATTGAACACCAGTTTCTGATAAAAACAGTGAGCAATAAAGTGTTACACTGTGCAACGAATGGGAGTCCGCATTTACTGAAGTCTCCTTAAGACCTTAAGAAACTCTTGGCTAAATCTGGAACGAGTCAATATTTAATCTTTCATTATTACCAACTGATGCAGTCGTACGATCGAAGATAAACATGGATTTACAAGTCCCGTTCAGAAGGACCAAAAGATTTGCCACCGTCTTTGGTGAAAGTAGTAACTGTATTGTGATTTCCAATTAGATGGTGGAAGCTTATTATTAGTCGGTACCTACTGTTTTTATTTAGGTCGTGGCTAAATAAAAACAGCCGCACGGGTTGATCGAAGGTTAAGATGCGCTTATCGAGGTCAGTCTGTGGATGGGTGACCGTTGACCGTATGACTAGTGCCTATATATTGTCACATTTTTAAGTTATATCGATAAGGTTGTGAGTTCAAATCCGGGCAATCCCAATATGACTTATTCAATTCACATGTTCTTTCTCAGTTGTTGTAGGAAAACATCGTGAGAGAACTTGGACTTGGTGGACCTGGACGTGGTATTTTATGCTCGTGACTTCTCTGTTTGAGAAGAGGCCTTTGCTCTGGAGTGGGACGGTAAAATGCTGTTATTGTTATTTATGGACTTTATTCATTTATGCATGCAAAACCTAAGAAAGGAAAAAAAAACTTAAAAAGGGTTTTTTTATGGACGAGTATGTAATAATCGTAGCGGGTGGCGTTACATAGTTTCTGCCTACCCGCATGGGCAAGAGTCGTAAGTTTATTTATGTATGTGTGTATGCATGCAAAATCCTTAAATTCAAAAACAATTTAGCTTTAATTCTAACCAGAGCTCACGAGATTAGACCATTCTGTGTTTTGTTATTGGGCATGTTTATCAAAGCTGTATCATAATTGGTACAAAATATCAAAGAAATAAAGTCCCCTTTGTCTCTTTTATCGGTTTGGGTTTAATATTCTCACGGTACACAGCCACATGTTTTTCATCGCGTATATTTTTGTTCTTATTGGACAATCCTCCTTATGACATCATGTCACTGTAAATTGGAGCAATTTTTGAATCAACTCGTGTTGGCAATAAAATTGGATTTGTTTATTTTGTTTTTTTTTAAAGCTCATTATAGTCATCTGTTGTAATGAGAGTAGTCATTTTATGATGTTGAATTTTTGTTCAGAGTAAACAGGACTACTATTTCAAAGTGTTTAATGTCTCCCGATGTATATGGCCGGATAAAAAAGTAGGTAATACTGGCTACTTATGCGCGAATAAGGACATAAAAATGTCTACTAAATATCCTTGCCGAAATCAACATAGGCAGTTTGATAATGCAAATGAGATTTTTATAGCGATACGGTGCATAATATTAAAGGTACCTCAAGTAGAGCAATAAAAATAGGAAGTGATTAAAAAGATATAACCTTTTTTTTATTAAAAATCCCTTTGATCCACCGTTCATAATCACTACGACAGGAAAAAATATGACATCAGTAAAATTATAATGGGCCGCCTCGTAAAGCGCGCATTTGAATAGGAGAGTTACATATCAAAAATTTTCAGTGATCCGTGTTTTACGAGTTTGTCGTAAACGTGTACTTAACAGGAAGAATAAAGGCCCCCTTCAATACGGCTGTGTTTAAAAATCTATACGAGCATACGAGGGGACCGGCTCGTAATCAGTTTGCGAACAGCCAACGGTTACGATGTTTCCACATTTTAATATCTACATAATATGTTATGGACTTAACCCGGCCTTTCAAAACCACTCATAAAAATAACTTGAATCGTTTCAAAAACCGACCGGTTTCGCTGAGTGCAATCAGTGGGAAAATGATGGATTTGAGTAACTCATGTTGGGACCCCGATTAGTATTTAGGTATTGTGTCGCTAATAAAATAGAATTGTGAAGCTATCAAAGTTTATTGATTATATAACCGTTTGATTATTTTTTTTTGGAATGGGCATCTCGCAGTTTATCCTTTAGGGATATCTACTGCTTAACCGAAACCGTTTCATTATTATTCATTACACCCTTTATATTAGCTTCACTTGTATGGTTGTTTGTAACCGACTCCTTAGGGCGCGATTTCGACCCACTTTTAACGGCAAGATTTCATTCAAATTTTGCACACCTGTCAAAGACCGATGACAATGCAATAGTTCGATCAAAAAAATATAGTATAAAAAACTAAAAAAACACGCTTTATAGAAAATTCAACTAAAAATGAAAAATAAACAATAGTTGAGAAAAACTTAAAAAAATCACGCTTTTATAGAAAATCCAACTAAAAAATAGAAATGTATCAAATAGTAAATATAAAAATAGAACATGTATCGTCGTGTATCCTTCAATATTAACACAATGCTTAGCTTGGGGCTAGATGATGCTGTGTGGATTGTCCAGCATTATTTATTTATTATTTATTCATTTATTTAATACACCCCACGCTTTTTTTCATTAATATACTTATTTTGTTTCTTATTTACACTTCTCTTAATCCAAAATTATTAAATTTAATTTTCTATTTTATTAGTTAGATTTTCTATAAAAGCGTGTTTTTTTAGTTTTTTTAAACTATTTTAATAAAACTAGCATTAGCAATGAGCATGTAATATAAAAATCGTAAGTGCGTAGATTAAAAATGCGAAATATGACACGACCGGGAATTACGTACATATATTGAATCAACACGTAGAACCCAGGCATTAACCGAAAAAAATCTAAAAAAATCCATTGTATTGCCTACAGTCATAAATATTAAATGAATTCAGTCCCTCAAGTAACCAGATGCCCATTGAAAAACATAATAAGATTTACTTATTTTGAACTTAGCTAAAGGAAATACAGGTGGACTAACAATACGGATAAGGTCCCTTGAGGCTTCCCTCTTGTGACTATTTTAATACAAAAAAAAATCCCATTGCCTCCCGAGCGAATTACTTTGAAACGAATAAATAAATGAACTGAAGGATCAAGAGATTGAATTAGAAAAAGAATTCGTGTGTAATAAAGAAATCTGTTCATTCATAAATGTTATGAGGGTAGATCACAATGAGGAAGTCGAAGTGTACGATGATCTAAGCGATGACAATGACGGCAGGTATCGAACCGGAAAAAGGATCAGTTTTCCTTTTGATGTCACATCAAAAAGGTCCTTTAAAAGGAGAAGCCAATATTGGACTTAGTGAACTTTCTGAACTCTCCAAAATTAGGTTAATATTGTGAAAGCTTTCTCCAAAGAAATATCTCTCTTTGTAATTTTCATCTAGAATTGAATACCGTTATTCGCTCTTTAATTTTTGCAAGACGTTTTTCATTGCACATTAAATGCATTCCATTCTTTCTTTAAGCACCAAGCAACACAAAGCCAGAGGTGTATTTTTTACATGCAGACATTATTTTTGAGGAACCAACCCACAAAAATCATATTTTCGCCTCGGCACTCTCCCTTGTTTTACGGTTTTTTCATTGCAGCCACTTTACGAGCATCGGTGATGGGAGCCACTCTTCTTTTATAACCAAGTAACAGTATTCTGAGACCTCAAAGATCGCGTGTTTGGTGCTAATTAAACGTCTTCATGGCAGTTCGTATACGTGATTCGTCTGGCCGCGGTGAATAATGAGTTTCTTACGTCGTTTTTATAGAGCCTTCCCTCAGCAATAGTTTCGCCACAGTTTTCAGCTAACATGAAGTGCATAACATAAACATGTTGCATTCACGCGGTGGTATCGAGGGGATTCAAATGAGATCTTCAAATATAGCTCTTACGTCATCAGATATGTTTTTTAAATTAATACTGATTGTAAATCTTGTCGCGCATTAGAGATGTCGTCGTCTGTAAATTGGAAACACCTCGACTTCACGCTCAGTCGGGGGCTCCTCTCGTTCTATTCCTGTTTCTGACACCACCGCCCCAGGACACGGCTCGTCTTTGTTACAGACAACGCAACGCGTTGTAATTATTTCCAGTTGTACTTTAACGTCACCGTCTCGATTAGTAAGAGCATTATTATTTAAGCCTGAATTTATAATATAAGCATGACAGAAACAGAGTGTGTTGTTTTTTGTTACCGTTCACAGTTTTGATTTCTCTCCTCATGACTGGATTTGAAATATGATCTCCATACTTCGTTGTAACAATCGTCTCATATTTCACTGTAATTATGTTGAATGACGATGAATTTCAATAGCTGTAAATATCATTACGAGCAAGCGATCAACATTTATGTTCCTTTTAATCAAACCGCCTTTCGAGCGGCTCTCACGAGTGGATATTTATCTTTAGTCTGTACAAACAAATGTAGCCGTGAAACCATTTCATCATTCAGCACATTGTCGTCAGCGGCATGCGAGATGGGCTCTGACGCAATGGCACGCTCCTTGAGGACAAAGAGTAACCACCACTTGAAAAAATAATATTTTCTCAGATTTGTGTAACCGTGGCTGTCACCGGCGTGATTTACGCCGAATCTGTCAGTTTTGGAGACAAAGGAGTCTTGTCGAAAATCGCGGGAGCATGATGTCATATGTTCAGGAACCGCCTTAGCCGCGGCCCCTAATTAATAGACCGGCTTTTACGGCTCGCTAGGGTAATATCATTCCGAGATGTTTCAAAGAAAAATAAGAAATATGCGTGTCAGCCAGCGTAGTTTATGGACCGTTGTTTATTGTGAACGCTCCAAACCAAAGTCGAACTCAGAACCAATTCTTTGTTTTGTTCAGAATTTATTACGAGTAGGTAAAGTTCGTGAAATCAATTCAAAGGCATAGCTCGTTAAGAGAGCGCACCTTTCTATTTTGTGATCCTTTGTATCTTATTTTTACCTTCTAGCTAGATATTTTCATTCGCATTGTTGTGAAGATTACTTTGTATCACTGAGATCTATAGCCCTTATTTTTCTTATGGTTTATTACAGAACTAAAAGTCCATATAAAGAACTGAAAGGCTTCAACAAAAAACGGAAAAGTAAAAGGAGATTCAATAGTCTGAGCTGAACTTTACTGGGAAATATAAAAGATTTTAATAGAACAAGCTACATGAAAGCATTGAGACGCCCACTCCTATAATCCTCCAACAGTGAGGCCAACATTTATAAATGAGGTAGTTTCAAAATCTAAAACGCAAATTACCTTCGGAGTGGAGCTTGTCTAGACTATATTTACAATAAAACAGGCTTGATAGTACGTTGTTCTATCGACAAATCGTAGCGACAAAGTATAAAATGTGTGTATTTTTGAAGCAAGCCAAGCTTTATCTTTACATCTGTAAGTCAAGATCGTGCAGGAAAATTTGTAGCCACAGCTTTGTGCGATGGATCAAGATTGTAAGCCGAAATCGTGTGTTGGGTATTAAAAATGACAATCCGGAACGATACGAGTGGTACAGATTGAACCGGGCGGTGACAAGGTATGATGTTTATGTTACACTTGAGTGTTAATGGACATGATTGTTCGTAGACGGATCTATTAATATGATAAGAAAGCTTTGAGTGGATGACAGCAACAGGAAATGAAACAGTTGTGAAAGGTTTTTCGATAGCATACTTAATCGCAATGGATCTGAGTCGACCACAAAAGCTACTGTTCCCAATGGAAGTACTTACATGCCGAATAAAATGGCAAAATAAAGGGTACAGAAGGAAACTGGCAAGATATATAGCACAGCTTATGCGTGAAACAGTAGCGCAATATTTTCATGTAAGGACGTCTTACCTTACATAAAATATTGCAGGAGTTCTGAGCTCTCTGCCATATTGTGTCCTTTGTACTAGTATATCAGGCTGTACTGTATAGACATGGGTTATAGATCTCAGCTGATTGTCTGGTCGATAGAGATCGCAATAGTGTTATTTCTTTAGTACCGTATTTTATTACGAAAATGAATGAGTCTGTAGCATTTTTACCCGATTAGCCCAGGAGAGTTTTGATTTTTCTTGATTTTTTTTTGTGTCTCGCTGAATGTATATGCTGTATATGCTGTGTATGTATGTATATGCTGAATGAATCATCTATTTGTTTGTCACGTCTTGTGTCTTGTAATCCTTGATCAATTTTATATAGCAAATGAGGTATTATTATGAGGCTTTCCGCGTTGTGAAAAAATAAAGTTTTACTGTGACACAGTCGATCAAAATAAAGGGCTCGAGGCAATTACAATAATATACCATACTATGTATACAATATTAAAATATCAAAAAACCCGAATCCCGGGGATCACATCTTAAGTGATGGCTTGTAAGCAATCGTAAGTAGTTGGAAGTGTGATCTCAAAGTTAATTTGTCTAATTAGTTTTAGCCCATCGTTTTTAGTATTATTTATTCTTGTATTTGACTAAGGTAATAGGTATATTATTTTTAACCTTCCATGTTCTGTCTGTGTTAGATAATTCATAAAGCATAAGGTCCGCCTTTGCACGATATCTTTTCTTGCTAAAAATGTCTAAACAAGATCACTTTTCAAGTCTAGTGCAATTGCTAGCATCAAATCTAAGATTGAACCTGCATCAGACTTCTCT
Source organism: Phlogophora meticulosa (assembly GCA_905147745.2). Classification (NCBI taxonomy): domain Eukaryota; kingdom Metazoa; phylum Arthropoda; class Insecta; order Lepidoptera; family Noctuidae; genus Phlogophora; species Phlogophora meticulosa. Next base: position 6,512,484 of record LR990525.1, read on the forward strand.
ATAAGTGATTATCATTTATTTTCTTTGAAGTTCTTCATACGAAATGATCGAAATTGATCCATTCAATGCGTCGGGACGACACGATCAAATTTACCATTAGCAAATGAAAATCTTTCACGTCAGTCGCAATTCAACTTAATTTTCTTATCCCCCAGAGAGAGATTTCAGTTCCTTTTACACAACCAATACAAATACTAATAAATTAATACCATTCAATGCTCTTGCGATGTCTAGACGGTAATTTGACATAATGTTTAAAGCCAGGGCTTATGATTTTGTACCTTCATCGGATTTGGGTACACAGAGAGGGACCGCCAGACACCGAAAATGTTTCAAAAGGATTTCGGGTTTTGAGGTACCTTTGAATACGCGTTTTTAATTTATGAGTTTTGTTATGTTTCAACATTTTTAAAAGCTATTTCCATTACCATGAAAGCTAAGCGGTGCGATTATTTTTTATTATTTTGTGTACGGGGAAGTGGGTTCCACTTCTCCATGTAAAAGAATTTTAAAATAATCGCAAGATGGCATACATATTGCTACTAATGAACGAGTCCAAAGGAGTTGATCATTCGTTACTGATCTCTTGTGCCCTCCAGGGCATTAACCTCTGCACAATTTATTTGTGGTCAGTGCAGTACGTCTACCGTTTATTCTATTTATCTGCACCACATTATTTTTGTTACGAAACTTGAAGTTTATAGCAATATTTAATGAATAAGGCCTCTTCTTATACAGAGAAGGCACGACCATTAATCACCGCGCTTGCTCAAAGCCGGTTGGCCATTTCAAACTTACATTTATTATAAGTCCAGGTTTCATCACGATGTTTTTCCTTCATCGATGTCTTAGATCGCTAAGATACATGAGTAGTATGAATTGTAAAAAACACATTAGTACTGGCCCAGATTTGAACCCACAACCTCGTTCATGAGAGACGAGGCCATTACTTGGCCATCAGGACTCAAACATATTCTCTTAGGTATAGTTAATAGCCTTGTCTACAAAATGAAAAGTTAACTACATACAAAAACTGTTATCCATAAAACACTTCTAAGTGCTTTTACCTTAATACACTGTCAGACTTGTCAAACTTACTTGGAACATAATAAATTAATAACTCCTTGTACCTCTGAACGCTAACTACTCTGTGAAGTTCTGATATTAAGGAACTAAAATCCGTTTAAGGGATGTTGAGGGAAAATAAATCAGTGGCGGCGCCTGGTGGTTCATCGAACTCGGGAGTTGGGAACAATTGGTGCCGAGATGTAAATTAAATCGAGTGGCTGTCGCAAGGCTTGGTCCTCGGCCGGGCGCTGACTCCGCAGAAGTACAATTATTGAGAACTCACAGGTGCTAAAATTATTGAGTCGTGTGAATCTATTGTTAAAGGACTTTTAAAAGTCGATGTAAGTGTTGAATGGGAAATAAAGCAGACTTTTCTTTCTCATACAAAGTTAACATTAACACCAACAGCAGACGACATGATAATAGATTATAACTTTTTGCTCGACTGCTTAAAAAAGAGTATTATGTTTTTGAGGTTCAGGAATGTGTGTATGCATGTGTCCCTTTATTCCACGGTAACTTCTAAACGCCATAAACCATTACGTTTAAGTACCTTGCATTATCCAGGGTAACAATGCTAGGCTGGGCTGGGCTATTTGTTTTAGGATGAAAATGATGAACTGATCCTAAAAACTCGGTTAAGATGAGACAGACCGGATATGGAAGGTGAAGAACCAAGTGTCGTGGCGCAACTTGAGAGAGAGACCCATGTCCAACAGTGGATAGCTAGCTTATGCTGAGCTAATTGAAGATAAACCGAAAGATTGGTTGCTTACTAAAATTGATTGAATAAAAAATCACTCAATAAAGCAGGCGGGGACGCCTTAAAAGGACATTAATTGACCTTATTGGTGATGTTATTCAAAGGTCAGACCCGTAGAATTCGCAACAGGCGTATTTGTGTGACCAGATGTATGCATGCAAACGATGCAAAAGGAGTAAGTATAACGATCGTAGCAGGTGGCGTTCTGTAGTTCCTGCTACCACCATGGAAAAAAAGGAGTGAGTTACATAAACTCACTTCTATGTATATTAAATTAATATATCATAATATTAAGCCTATCATACCCGAAGGCTTAGGCAGAGGTTTACCTAGTAAGTTATGCTTAAGTCCCATGTAATGTTTGTTGTCCACTGTTTGTCTCTGCATCACCCAAAGGTTGACTGGTAGAAAATGCCTATGGCATTAAGTCCGCCTCTGTACATTTGTGTGCTTAAAGTATTAAATAAATAAATAAATAAATAAATAAATAAATAATAGGGGGCGAGGCCACAAAATCGGCAAGGAATCCAGACTTCGGGCTGGTTCTGGCCCAATTTCCGGATGTAATCCCAACAACACTTTGGCCTATCCAGGAATCGAATACAAAACCTCATCCTCAGCAATCACTAAATAAACTTATGTAGGAACTTAGTAATGATAATTTCAATTAAGACCACCTTGTTAGTTCCAGAATAAAACCTGTTTAGTTGAACTAACTTTGGTTGGACTGGTTGAACTTCATGTTCGATCAATAATATTAACATACATTACATGCGTAGGTTTTTATATCAGGCCATATCTTTTAATCATCGGTAACATGCAAATTTTCGTAATAGATCGGCAGTTACCTAATGGAGTGGTCATTTTTTTTTTATCTTTGCAGTATTTAGACAATGGTGTTTTTTTACTCTATTGATGATTTAAATTGGTTTTGATGTTTATGTAGTTAATTATTCTGAGATCATTGAACGAATAAAAACTGTCTGGTAATTTAAATAGATTCTGTTATTGATTTGATTACTTTCAGATCATTGGTCATATACAGAGGTCGGAATTAGGTAGAGTTATTTATGTACTTGCATCGAAATGTTGATATTAATATGGATCTTCCCGGGATTTCCCGGGATTTATAATACAATCCCGTGTGGCCAACAATATTACAAATAAATAATAATAAAAACCTCAGAGACATATAAGACATTCGGACATACGATGTCGGATGATTTAAATTGTGTAAAAGTAAATAACTTTTTTATTTAATAAATCACGGGATTTTTCTCTGGTCTTTATAATTTATCCCGGGATTTGAGGCATATCCACTTTATTCTTTCGCTGTATGAAATCAGTGTAAGTACATGGATAACTCTACCTAGTTCCGACCTCTGGACATATATTATATGCCCGTTTTTATTCGCAAAAATTTAGGCATTGTGAAAATTAATTCTATGGAACATTTGACAAGTTCCACAGAATTACTTTTCAAATTTTAATTACGATTGTCTAAATACTGCAAAGATAAAGATTGTGTAAATATAGCCAGTTAGGTAACTGCCGAACTATTACGAAATGTCAGAAATCACGTCAACAAGCTGCAGCTGTTTAGCAGTTTGCAAAGCCGAAGGACGACAGGGCTCGCGCCGTGTACTGTCCTACGGGGTGGGGGTACAAAGGAGTAATAGGAGAACGAGGGAATCTAGCAGGAGCCCGAAGCCGGAACTTGCTCAGTAATTGAGGACAATCAACTTTGCATCGGAGTGTTTCATACAAGAAGATGGGATCAGTATTTTTTCTGCGTTTCTCCAATGACACCATTCTAAAACGAGATACCTATTCTGTATGAGTGTGTCTGAAATCGCCAATTCGGCTTAAGCATGCGTGGTGGTCAAAGCCTTATCTGTTTGAGAAGAGGTTTGTGCCCTGCAGAGGGACAAAAACAGACTAGTTTATTTAAAATTATAATTTTGTAGAGAAAACCCTTTGGTTTCACGGACAAATCCGTTTGGGTTTTCTACTCAACATAATGCCCTGTCGCCGGTACTCTCTTAACATCTTCGCAACGAGTTCTTTTTAGTTTTCTAACAAGTTTCCCGGAGTCTCAAACGTTAGTCAGTTGGAGTGGACGTGGAAATCTCCAGTTACCAACTTTTAGATACGTGTTCACGTAGTGTTTGAGAATTACTATTTATTTGCGCTTTGGATTGTTTTAAATGTGGTTTTTGAAACTTGAATTTCGAATGTTATAGTTTTTGTTAATACTTTTTCGATGTTACGCTGTGGTTGGAAAAAGCAAGTGCGAGAATAATACGGATACTTTTTTTATGCAACTACCTTTGTATAATACTTGCTTAACAACTAAAAACAGAAAAGGGACAGTTCTATTAAATGCAAAAGCTTTTTAAAATCTGAAACAAATCCAGATCCAGACGGAGGTTTATGCAAATACTACTGTAAAAGTAAAACGATGTCGATGACTAGCAAAGTTACTACACAAATAAAACAATTAGTTATTTCCTTGGAAAATGGATAAATGTATTTCCTACCAAGGTACAGAACTTACGTTTTACCGATTTTTTTGGACTGGTCTAGTGGTAGCAAAACGCGACTGCTAAGCATGAGGTCCTGGGTTTGATTCCCGGGTCGAGCAGTGGGTTATTGGGATTTTTCATCAGGAATTTCTCAGTAGCAGACTGGAGTCTGGTTGTGTGCCCGGTTGATGGCAATAGGGTTACCCCCCATTACATGGGACTTAAAAACATAACTGGTGAAATTGGGGTGTACCGTAAGGGTACACCTCTGCCCAATCCTTTAGGGATTACAGGCGTGATGTGACGTGTTTATCTATTCGCCTACGATACCTCTGTTATTGCATAGATGACTCTACCATCATACATGTGGGCAGTTTGTTTAGTAAGTCAAGAAAAATAAAATGCGCATCACGGATACCAAGGCCACGCTCAGGCTGATTCATTTTCTAAGATTACTCAGTCATTTGTTACTTCAAAATCGGTTATGGAAAACTTAGATGCCATTAAAAATAGATTAGCAACTAATTATAAATCTAAATATAATAAAAATCACTTACACGTTTCACATTTTAAAATCATTACCTACCTAATACATAGATTACGAGTGTGACCTCCCAGTGGTGCCTAAACCTTAATTTTTATAGTTCCGTACCGAAATTGTACAAACAACATTAGCTTTGGGGTCGGAAAGTATATAACTATCATCAACTACTTTTTAACAACTATGTTGGAGGATGTCTTACAGTCTTTCTGTATACAAGCATTTTTACATGGAGCGCCTGCCTCTCCGACGTTGACAACTGTTATTGGGTACTTGAGTACTGGGTAATACGCTTATGGTTTTGCGTATTAATAAAACGTAAACTTTGGTATAGCTATCCCATTTCATTGAATAAATTTGAATCATTATCTGACTAGCTTTTTCCTATGTTGGAGTCTAACCGGATCAATTGAGTTCCAGTATTTTATATGGAGTGAATGCCGTCCACAACCCAGTAACTGGGCAACATGACACCTTCAGGAAGAACTGGTTGTCAGACTTTAGGACTGCTACTTATTGTAAAAGATCTGCAAATCTGGATTCAAACGCTTTACGTCGTTTTCGAGGCAGATAAAATGGAGCTATGTTTTTATTTATTCGGTTTATTTTAGCTCTAAGTCTTCCAAGTTTTTCAAATAATTAAATTACCAAAATATTATATCTGGTTCCACCTAATTCGGTTTCTATAATTAATAATGTAAACAAGCGTAAGTCTAAATGGAAACAGGAAACCAAACATGTTTAAATTAATTCGTCTGTCTTAAGCAGTCATTACTGCTAATAGGTCATAATCGCCCTAATAATGAGCCAATGCTAATCTTAGATGGAGAGAAACTTATGCTGGTTTTACTAATACTAGTAGACACCTGAATGCGTTGTTGGATTTTTAACTCTCGGCGTTCAGCAAAACGTTGAAAATCCAACAGCCCTCTCCAATTTAGGCATTAATTTAGTTGTTGGCTAGTGTTGATGAAAACGCTCACTCACACTCTTAGACGTAAACTAAATATCTACTGAATATATTATCCTTCTTCAATCTATGGATCTATGGACCTGTTGATAGTATAAATCTGTACCTTTAGTGAAAAGTGATGTAACTGGAAAATCATGATTCTGAGAAAATTGATGTTAAAGTTTTCAAAAATTCTGACTCTTTGTCTACTTCACTAAAATGAGTACTGATTACTGCCATTGGTAAACAATATCTTAGAGCTTGATGTAGTATTAGAAGAAACAGATTAATTTGTATAGTTTTTTTATAATTTAAAAAGAATGCCATTTGTATCACCTAACACAACATATATTAAAGGCGTTTTATGTGTTAATTAATTTAAAATGACTTGAACCATTTTACACATTGTTTATCGGTTGGTGTTGGATGATTTTAAGCTTCGTATTTTGGAAGTTTGTACTTTAAGAAGTTATATAAACAAAAAGTTGTAAAATAAATATGATTAACTTGAATATTAAAAATTGAAATTGATATTGTAATCAGGAATTGGGAAGTCAAATTTTATTTAAACTGTTATACACCTGTATCTCATTTAAGATAAAAAGTGAAAAATGATACAATGATTGTTAATTTTGATACATTATGAAAATGTTAATGTATTTATTGATACAAGTGCCATACAAACATACGAAAATAATAAGAATTTGTTAGGTAGGTATTTGTTTGAGAGAAATTAAATCAAATTCAACGAAAACACAAATTTTGTTATCATGTTTATTCAAATAAAACAAAAACTTTCGTAGAAAATTAAGTAATTAAAATTAAAATACACACTTTAACGTTATTTAAACATAATAGGTAATCTATACAATCAGTCTTTTCTTTATTAATTTATATGTTCTTTGTACTTAATAATCAGTTCTTTATTATTAGCCAAACAAGCTTATTATCATTAAGAACAGTTACATTACCTACGTTCCTAATATAATAAATTGTATAACATAAAATTAAATGTTCATAATCAAACAACAGATAAGCGTTAGAGTAGGTACTTGTTTTTGTACTTTCATTCAGTTTCTGAGACGATATCTGGATCCACGTCACGTAAATTGCCATTAGTTAGCAAGTTATGATAAAATTCGTGAACACTTGGATCAATATATTCCAAGAGGGATATTAAATCCTTTTTCTTTTGTACGCTTATAGGCACTGGTCCTTTGTAACATTTTTGAACAGCATTTATATTAACAAAGCTATAATCTTTATTTTTCTTGTTATAAGTCATCGAATAGTAGTCAGTATCACCTTCGTAACTTTCTTTATAACCAAAATCTGGAAATTGACCTTTAATAAATTTAAGAACTCGCACGTTTGACCAAACAAATTTCCTGCCCTCAGTATTACACTTTTTTATTACAAAATTATATTTTGAAAATGCAGCAAAATCGTAAAAATCGTTTTCAGACATTTCTATGACTGAGAATTTATTATTCCTATTGGAGGAAATTCTCACCAGCTGACACCAATCGCGCGGATGATGAATGTTCATCGAAGTTCGCTTTTTAGCCTTCTCAATAAGTGCATGATCACTGTCTACCTCCATGTGCGTATGGCCCGGTACGAGAAACTTATGTTCTATCACTGACAGTTGAGTATATTCTTTTATAGCTAGCAATAACGCTGTACAAACTATAGAATTCTTATTCTGCCCAGAACATGAATCGGAATACATAATTAGATTTTCGGCATGTGGATGGAGTAAAGGCAGTCTCACAGTAATAAAATCGTATAGGCACGAAGCTATTTGATTAGCGCCTCTGCCGCCACTTGATTCTGGCCACATATAACAATACGCGTTGTTAGATATAAAATCATGAATAGTGAGATTATAGACCCAAAGTTGTCTTTTATAAAATGCTGATTGGGTAGCGTGGGTAAACATTGTTGTAGGTCAAAGGCAATCACACAAGTATTACAGTTATTTTTAGCAATGCCTTTGTCTTTACGTTTTTCATTATAGGCACGTTCATAATCCTCCTGATGTTTTTTTAATTGTTCCTGTACTTGTTGGATCTCTTCAGGATCTGTCATATATTTGAGTTTATTTTGTAACAAGTTACATTTATTACATGTATCTACGCTAGGTTTTTTGAAGGCTAGATTCATGTCTTTAAATACTTTTCCATATACAGTTTTACAAACTGGATTATTATTTTCATTGCAATAAAGACGATACATGGCATCTAGTGAAAGATCTGCACTGAGGTACTTTTTAGCAGTTTTGGCTCGAGAATAGTGGCTTTCATATGCCGGAAATTTATTGATATGTTGTTCAATCTCCTTAATTCGCTCTTCAGAAATTTTTTTATAACTCGCAGCACGTCCTCTTTCACTTTTAAGTACACGACCATACTTTTTTATTTTTTCGCACACAGTCTGAAGAAAGCGATTACTCTCACCTAGAGTTTTCAAAAGACAACCTTTACATATTTTATACTCCTCAGTGAAATGAATAAGTTTGTATGTATTGCTGTATTCTCGTTTATTTTTTCCTCCCATAGTATGCATTTTTTTTTTATTAATTTTTATAAGCCGTTCGGTGTATTTTGCTCGTTCATCATATGAACCCAAAAGCCAATACTCTTTAAAAATAAATTCTCTCACATTATGAGGTATACGACTATTGCACTTCATACGACAATCTGTTAAAGGAGTTAAATTTCTCCCAGGTTTCAATTTACCTAGTTTTGTGACATAACTTTTCCCCGCATTTCTTAATAATAATCTAGATTCTCTGTCTGCTCTTCTCTCTTTTAATGACTTCCTTGTTTTTCTTTTATTTGAATTTGAACACCCAGGTTCCGAATCTGTTACGGTATTATCCGATTGAGAACTTTCAGGAACTATGACATTCAATTTGGTGTATTTTTTCTTTGGTTTTCTAGACGTGCTAGTTTCACTTTCATCTGTATCACTTGTATTAGGTACATAGTTTTTACTACTACCAGAACTAAAGTCAAAAAATCCCGGCGACAATTCAGTTTCAGACGCTGTACTGCTTATTATACTTACATTTTCTTCCATATTTTGTTCAACTTGATCCTCTTCTATCACGCTTATTCTTGCTTCCATCTTTCGTCCATTATGGTCCTCTTCCTCTATCACGCTTATTCTTTCTTCCATCTTTCGTCCATTATGGTCCTCTTCCTCTATCATGCTTATTTTTTCTTTTATTTTCCATACAACTTGATCTTCCTCCTGTATCACGCTCTTGGTTTCTTTCATCTGATGTCCAAGTTGATCGCTTATTATTACGTCCATCTTCTGCCCATCCTGATTTTCTGCTTCTATTATTATTATTCTTTCTTGTTTTTCCTGATCATTATATTCTTCGTCCGTCGTCGTCGTCGTAACATTAATTAATTCTTCCATGTTCTCCTTATCGTGGTCTTTGCCCTGTAGCAAGTTCATCTCATATCCATCTTGATCTAATTTCTTCACATTATCTTCGTGCTCCTTTTTGTGAATGCCCTCCATAATCTTATCAATTCGTGTTTTCACCGTTGTCTGAAAAAGAACAAATCACAAGGCACTTTAATTATTGTTATTGTACCTAAGTACGTTATTTATAATAATAGAAGTATAAAAATGAGTCCAGATTAACTAACATGTGATCAAACTTTGGTTATATACCACTTTGTTTAACATTGTTGTGTAACATTGTAATATAATAATATAACAAGACTTTAGATATAAAAATAACCCGTTATATAACTATAACACATGTGTTATTAACACATCATCGTCACCAATAAAACATGCTAAATACTTTGTTTTATAACATGTCTTGTAACACCCTGGACTCAATGAAGTAAACATCAAATAATAATAATTATTGTCTCTTTTTAGACATTAGCCATATCTGTCACTCATGTATTTAATTTATAATTTACAAACTGTCGCGACTTGTCGCGCGACGCGACTTTAACAATACAATTTCTAAGAAAACTTCACGGTAGAACAATTACCGGTGTCGCGTCGCGTGACAAGTCGAGCCAGTGTGAACGAACCTTAAAATGTTAAATTAATTAAGTTATGTACTTATCAATAAATAATATTATGAGATATTTTAAGCGTCACATAAGTATCACAACTAATGCAATGTAATTTGTGTAAAATGATATAAGTCGACTCACCTTACGCATCGTTTTGCGACAGAAAACACAACACACTGGCTAGAACGCAATAGCAAGACTAACGTCTTCAACAGTTTGACACTCACTCGATCGAATTTCCAATCTATGCATCTCACTCTTCGCGGGGAAGCGGGGCGCGAGCGGCGAGCGCGATACACGAGCGAGGCGAGGGCTGCTACGCCGCCGAGAACTTGTATCACAATACACTCATTATGAGGTTTATTTAAGTTCTATGGACATTTACAATGTTTGATTTAAATATGTTCATATTATTATACACTTATTCCAAAATGATGTTCATATTGATACAAATTAAATCAAAATCAGTTATCACACCGTATTTGATTAGAAAAAAAATGTAAATTGATATAGGAAGACTTGTATCATCATACACATTGTTTTGATAAAAATAACTACGTTCATTAAGATTTAAATATAATTGTACCGTTTTTCACAAAGATGACCAGAGGTATTGATATAATGTTTATTAACATAACTGTAAATATATCAGTTTATACTAATTCACATCTAAATATTTAGATCGCGTAATAAGAGTCACTTACATTTGTATTAATATACATTAAGATAATTAAAATTTTTGTTCAGTTCACATTGATATTATTTAAAATGTATTTTATTACACATTAATAAATGTAAAAAATGCTTAGTTAGAGCACTTTACACCAAAATAAGCTTGCACAATTTGAATCTTAGAGAGGTACCAATTAGACCAAAAAATTGCATTTTTTTTACTGTTAAACTTAGTGTAAGAATATTAAAACTGTTATAGGTCAAGATATATCACTTTTCACTGAAGGCACAGAAATTACGTTTATATCAGAAGATTGAACATACTAGGATCTGGATCTCTTTTTGTTGGAGATGTGTCGTTCAGAGGACCTAGCTCAATTTTTTAAACTTACTCGTTCGCGTTATCGTTAACATTCTTGACGTCAATTTCATCATCCTCCTTGCCCTTACCCCAATTTATTTGGGGTTGGCGCAGCATGTCTTCTTCTTCCATATATATTTTTTTCCTTTTCTCTCAAAAGCACCTCCTTCCCAGCCAAATCATCCATCACACAATCCGTCCTTCATTTATTTGGTCTCCCTGTACTATTGTAAGTTGTAACCCTCAACATACATACTCAAAACTTTCATCAAACATTTTGCACATTAGAACAAGAAAAATAACAAATACTTGCAGTAAGTAAAAAGCTACTTACTGACCCGACCCACGATGACAGCGCCACTCAGTTTGTCGATGTTCTCTTTGCTGTTGATTGTTGTTTGTTGTTGTGCAATAGTATTTCTGCTCCCAATATCACTTGCGATTACATTACGCATTACGCTAAAGCGCCAGGAATATTGAAAGGGGAAAGGCTACTGCTGTCCATGTGAAGGCAACTGCTAAAGTGTTACACTCAAACATACAATAAACATAGATCTATACGAAAAATGTTACAGTTTTCAGTTATAAAAGAATGGGTGTTAAAATGTTAAAATTTCAAGTATTTTGCACATTAGAACATGTAAAAAAAAACAAATCATTGCAGTAAGTAAGGACATACTTACTGAGGACCCGACACGCGATGACAACGCCACAGAGTTCGTAGATGTTCACTTTGCTGTTGATTGTTGTTGTGCAATAGTATTTCTACTTTCAATATCACTTGCGATTAAATTACGCATTACGCTTAAGTGCCAGGAATATTGAAGGAGGAAAGGCTACTGCTGTCCATTGAAGTGAAGGCATCTGCGAAAGTGTTATACATAAACATACAATAAACAAAGATCTACACGAAAAATGTAGCAGTTTTCAGTTATTAAAGAATAGGTGTTAATATATTCAACCCATTAGAGAATGTTGGAACCCGAGAAGAACAAAAAGGATGAATGAAAGGCAGTGGCATGCCGATGAGATGAGAATGCTGAGAGGGATGTGTGGTGTTACGCGAATGGATAGAATAAGAAATGAGTATGTAGGAGGAAGTCAGAAAATGGCACTTGTGACTGAAAAGTTGGGTGGAAATCGGTTGTCATGGTATGAGAATATGATGCGAAGGAATGAGGAACATGTTGTGAGGAAAGTTTTGAAAAAGAATGAGCAGGACCCGACACGCGATGACAACGCCACACAGTTTGTCGATGTTCTATTTGCGGTTGATTATTGTTTGTTTTTGTGCAATAGTATTTCTACTTTCAATATCACTTGCGATTACATTACGCATTACGCTTAAGTGCCAGGAATATTGAAGGAGGAAAGGCTACTGCTGTCCATTGAAGTGAACGCATCTGCTAAAGTGTTACACACAGACAACATGTTACAGCTTTCAGATAACAGTTATATAAGAATAGGTGTTAATATATTCAACCCGTTATCAAGACCTAGAAGTATCAAGCGTGAGAACCCTGTACGGCAAGAATACCATACACTATGAGAGGGTTAGGCTGAACAATGATATACAACGCCTGTGTTCACCGAATGGTTAGGGCACGTGCACTTATTGTAACCCCCATATTTCGCTAGTTTTGTTTAAAATAAATTGCCTAAAACAATCAAAGAGGGTACAAGCATACCAACTATAAAAAAAGGCCTAAGGAATTATACAGGAACATTTTATAAGCAGTGCGCAAAAAAAGAAATTGTCTTTCAGAGTTCAGTTTCTTGGATGGCTAGAACGTCGTAATGTAAACTACAACTTATTGCTGATTTAGTTAAGTTTATTTTTAAGTGAACTGTAATTTGTTCTATGGGACATAAATATCTTTAAACCGAACCCGCTTATATTCCTGATATTATATTCCGACTGCCTCGTTGGTCTAGTGGTTGCAAGCACTAGGCTAGCTGCTGAGCGTTTGGTCCTGGGCGTGATTTCCATGTCAGGCTAAGTATTATTCGGTTTGTTCATATGGAATTTTACAGTAGCAGCCGGGAGTGCGGATTTGTGCCCGGTTGGTGGCAATAGTTAGTACCAGCCTATAATAATAATAGGCTAGAAGTAGGGTAGTAATAGGCTAGAAGCCTCTTCTCATACGGAGAAGGCACGAGCATTAATCACCACGCTTGCTCAAGACGGGTTGGCGATTTCAGACTTATTTTAATTATATAAAGTCCAGGTTTCCTCACGATGTTTTCCTTCACCGATGTCAGTGATGTCCAAGATAAACTTAGAAAGTACAATATATGGTGGCAATAGGCTCGTCCTTTATCTTACTCTTCGGGAAATACAGGCGTAATGTTTTATGTCATGATATTTACTTTAAGGTTAGTGGAACAAGAGAATTTTACATTAAAACAAACACTAACTTGACTTAATTTAAGGAGATGAATTCGCCGATGATTCCGCAAAATTCGAAAAAGTCTAAATATTAATCACGTTAAAGGAAGCGTCACTCTGCTGTCTGTTGATTGTTGCAATTGACGCAACCGTTGATTGTTGCAATATGGTATTGCCCTGTCTCCCTACTTGTGTAGGTACGTTAAAGCGCGCAAGTGGCAATAAAAGAGTACTGTAACACTATTGATTTCCGATCAAGTGTAGAAAATCTGCTAAAATAAAACACACAAGCTTAATAAACGTAAATACACAATAAAATAAACTTCTGACACCTCGTATTTTAGAGCAAGAACGAGAATGAGGACACACACATACTCACTTATAGTACGCATGGTACCAACATGAGAATTTAATAAAAAAAAAATAACCACGGTTCATAAAGAGCTGATGAGGATACAACGCCACACGGTTGGTTGATGTCATCTTAGCAGTTAATTGATGATTGTTGCAATAGCGTATAAACTGATCATACAAGTTATGTGATAGTATGAACACGCAAGTCGTATGAAAAGAATAGCCATTACTGCTAACCACTGAAGTGCAGACATCCGCTATAATGCAAAGCACAAACACGGTGATAGGGATATCGAAACAAATACTAATACCATGAGTTCGTTATATGATTACAGACATGCTGGGGCATTCAAATTTTCCTGTGTATATATTTAATTCACAAATGTAAGGTCCTTTTTTTTGCGAGGCGAATAGCTGCCAAGTGCTGAGTAGTTGACCTGCGATGTTAGCATTTTCACCATCATCATCTGCATAGCCCGTACAAAGCTATGTTGGGGTCGGCTTCCAGTCTAACCAGATGCAGCTGAGTTCCAGTGTTTTACATGGAGCGACTGCCTATCTGACCTCTACCACCCAGTGACTGGGCAACACGATACCCCTTGGTAACTGGACTGGTTGTCAGAGTTTCGGGCTTCTGACGAACCGTAACGACTGTCAAAGATTTACAAATGACAGCCGGGACCAACGGTTTAACGTGCTTTCCGAGGCACGGAGGAGTCCCGATATGTTACGAACGGTCACCCATCCATAAACTGACCTCGGCTAGCGTATCTGAACCTTCGATCGACCCGTGTGGCTGTTGTTATTTAGCCACGAGCTACTTCTCGGGCTCGAATATAAGTACATTATATTTAATTCATAAAATGTAAGGTCCTTTTTTTGCGAGGCAAATAGCTGCCGAGTGCTGAGTAGTTGACATGCGATGTGAGCATTATACTGTTAGTTGACACTGATAAGTTTGTTGGTTGTAGCAATATTATTTCGTCTTTGACCACCGCCTTGTCGATACCAATAACTTCGAAAGGTGGTAAGAAAAGAGTGAATATACAGGGAAGCTGTAGTTTTCACTTGGACACTCTTCATTGGCGTAGACGTATGCGCTGCAATAAAATCTGAAACAAAATGCTTGTTACTTTCCGACTGCAAGCCAAAAGCATAAATCACCACGCTTGCGCAAGACCGGTTGGGAATTTCAGACTTTTATTAATTATAAGTCCAGCAGGTCTGGACAAAACACTTTTCCGTAGCGTAAAACGCCAGAACGTCAAAATGACATGTGGAAAAGAGTCATGTGACAACTCTAAAGCTAAAATGTCAACTCCATACAATTTGATTCCTCTTTCCGTTGGCGTTAACGCTTCCAGAAAATGGATTTAGTCTAGGCTCCTGGTTACCTCACGATGTTTTCCTTCACCGATGTCAGTGATGACCAAGATAAACTTAGAACATATGCATTTAAAAAAGTTACATTGGTACTTGGCCCGTTTTGAACCCACAACCAAACTAAAAAACAACAGGCGAAGCCTAAACCACGAAGTTAAAAAAGTTTCTTATTGCACAGATAAGCTAGTGGTCGATGCTAATGTAACGCTGTTTGTTGAAAAACCGTACTAGGTACATGAAATCTTCAAAAAAGTTCGACTACTTCTTCTTACATCTTCAATTATATTTTGGGTAGTGGAAAGTGGAAATGCCGGAGTCTATATTTCTATAGCTACAACCTTCAAGCCACGAATGAGTAGGAACAGATTCGTCAACCAGACATGCATCAGCGTGAAATATTTCATGGTAACCAGGAATTTGTTTTAAATACAAAACATACATAACTACATACTTTGAAAAGGCAGAAACTACATATAGAACGCCAATTGCTATAATCCTTACCCATATACACCTTTTGCTTTGTTTACGTTCATACATGCACGCTATTTGGAGTACTTTGCAAAGTAAACTAATATAATAATGGAACATTACCAAAATATCTATACTTATAAGGTACATGCCATAAGAGTTACAAACAGCCCACTATGCAGAGCCTGCACGTGCTCCTCTACTGCCCAGAGGTCACATAGGGGAAAAAAACCCGGTAGCCCAGGTACTCTCCGAGACATTGCCAACAACGTCAGATCGCTGATGGCCTTTCTTGAGGAGCTCGGGTGGATAAAATAAGGTATTGTCCCACTCGTTACGCAAAAAACGCGCACAGTCGTGCAGTTGCGGAAATCAGCCCGTCAAACAATACAATATGTACGTGTTAAAGAATAATCATAAATATTAATCCTCAAAACGATATCCTCAACTCGATACTTACAAGAATAAAATTAAGTATACAATTTTATGCCCTCGTACCGAGAAATAAGTCGTAACGTAAGACATTGGATAGTCAGAAAACCAACAGGCCGACGATCTTACCAAAGAGTATCGTGGTACCCAGTAACTAGGTTGTGGGGCAGTCTCTCCATGTAAAATATTGGTATTCAGCTGCGTCCAGTTAGAATGGAAGCAATAGTTGGGAAACTTCTAGACACAGCTGTATAACTTAAAGAATTGCATGACTGCTATGGTCACTATAAGCTGATCTCTTATTCTTTGGAAACACCGTACGTACGGCAGACCAGCTCAGGATGGAAATGTTACCACAAACGTGTGGCTTATATACTGCATGTATGTATATGTTAACGGTCCTATTTTTAACAACCAGCGCAGTAAGACGTGGTCGTATGTATGTATATACTACGTTCACGTTTTTCTATTTTTACGTAACGACGTATTTCTTGGTACTAACCTACCTCAACGCAATAAACGTTATCGCTGGCATATACAATTGCGGCTGTTTACTAGACTCAATGGGCATGACGGTATAAGTAGCTATGGTGTTACATAACGTCAATGCCACTGCGCAATAACAAACATTAAATCAATTTCTAATCTCTCTGTCTCGTATCCGTAACATTTTGGTATTGAATACGTGTATTACGACATTTTTATGATTTGTGAAGGTTGGTACCTATAACGGTACTTGCGCAAGAGCCGTATATAATAATCTAATATCAGCCTATTACTGTCCCACTGCAGGGCAAAGGCCTCTCATACAGAGAAGGCACGAGCATTAATCACCACGCTTGCTCAAGACGGTTTGCCCATTTCAGACTTTTATTAATTATAAGTCCAGGTTTCCTCATTATGTTTTCCTTCACCGATGTCAGTGATTTCCAAGAATAACTTAGAAAGTACATATGAATTGAAAAAGTCACATTGGTACTTGCCCAGATTTGAACCCATAACCTCGTGCACTAGAGGCGAGGCCTAAAACCGTATATATTAGTAATGAAATATAGTATAAAATTACTGCCCAGCTGTGCTCCAGCCCCACACTAACCCTACAATGACTTACTTAGGGCGCTTGTATACGTCCGTTTTTTTCACCGGACAACGGACCGTTTTTTTCGCCGGATACGCGGTGGTGTATGGTTTATAATGAATGTGTGTAAATGCACCGGATGCCGAACCGGTGTCCAGCACATACAAATGTGAAAGACACGGTCCGTTGTCCGGTGAAAAAAACGGACGTCTACAAGCGGCCTTAGTTGTTTGTTGTTGTGATAATACTTTTATAATAGGTACCTTCTCCAAATGAAATTAAACTATGCCAAATCACACCATACTCCGTGCGCGCTTCTAAATGGGGTTATAGATTATTCACGTTTAATATTTACAGTAAGAGTCAGTAAGAGCATTACTAGAGATAGGCTGGACCAGTACGGCAATTTTTATTGTAATCTTTAACCCTTAAATGTAGTAGCGAAAATAGTAACGCTTCTATAGTGGTGGGTCGATTGGACCCATCTAGATTAAAATGACGGCAAAAATAAAAGAATGATGAATTTCTGTATATATTTTTTTAAACTTTTATAAACGTTTTAAACATTTATAAACGTTTTTTCATGCAAATTCAACAGTAGGCACTTATTCTTCTATTCCTTATTGTATCTTACGCAAGTCTGTAATTTTGTTTGAAACTAAAGATATGGTACTGAACAAAAATTTAAAATAATTTTAAACAAAATTTTAAAAAGGTGCCAAATAATTTCAAAAACAGTTTTTCTTAAACTTAAAAGTGTGTTTTTCTTAAACATAACAAACAGAAAATAAGAACATCTACAAAAAAAAATTACATTGGTCATAATGAGCCTAATCTTTGTCGTGAATGTATTATGGCTGGAGGCTGCAACTGTCGATCCATGTCTTCATCATCACTACTTATTTCCGCATTCAACCTTCGGTCCAACAATTCATTTTGGTGTCTAGAGCCTCTGCTATGGTGTACCTCAAATAACTGCAACAAAACAGAAATACTGAATAAATAAATTTAAAAAAGTTACTTATCTATAGTGGTGGGTCCATTGGACCCACTTGTATGACGATACTGACCTTAGGAGTAGCAAGAGAAGCGTGACCTTTCCACTATGAATGCTTCGGCTTACTGCAGGAAGGTACCTAGAAGGGGGCGGTGCTGCAGTGTCTGCGCATATTTTTAAACACTTTCAAAGATCGAACATCAGTCCAATGGACCCACGACTACACTTAAGGGTTTATGATTTGGTAATATTCATTATAACTAAATTAATATTTATTTATTATAACTAAAAGTCCTTTTTCCTAGATGAATTTAAATTGAAACAGGACAGCGTCTGTTGGGTCCGCTTATTTTATTATAATAACTAGCTTCCGCCCGAGGCTTCGCCCGCGTGGTTTGTTGATAAAAAAGTAGCCTATGTCCTTCCCCGGGGAGCAATCTATCTCTCTGCCATACTTTATCGAAATCCGTTCGGTGGTTTAGGCGTGAAAAGGTAACAAACAAACTTAGTTTCGCATTTATAATATTATGTTAGGATGTATATTTGACTGCCAGTTTTTGGCTATATTGACTGGGGTAACATTAATTTATTTGTAATAATCACACTGACTTAAACACGGCCATATCTACAGTAGCGTAGGTAGTAGGTATTTTTCTTCGATAACAGCATATTGCCAACACCATTCCACTGCCAGAACGCCAAGCGTGGCATATTGTGTGATTAGGGCAATTTTCTTTATAACCGTTCATTTTAAATTAAAAAATAAATAAATCATTATAATTATGGCTTTCAGAAATTGAGGAAGAAAAGTGTATTTTTTATAAAACGTCATATTATAATATAATTTCAACAGATTCAAAATCACAAATCACAGTTCAAATTATTCTGATAATCAGCACGTTTTGAACGTCAACCCTTCACCACTTCCTAGTGTTTTTAATCTGTGTGATAAATCTTCTACATAAATATTAGGATAACCTTAAATACCAAGAAAACATATTTTTCCGTCAGACCATAATATTGATGATTTTTTAGAGTAGTCGTAGCTATTTTAACCTGCGTACAATTATAATACAACTATGTATACCTACAGAACCAATTGAAAACCACTCCAAAACAAATTTGCACCAAACAGGTCACTGTAAGTACACATTTACAAGTACACATCATTATTTAATGGTAATGGGAACTTTATCAGATGCTCTCAAAGAACCTTTAATCTGTCTGATTGAGCACCCAGGGAGTATGCGATGATTGTACGAGTGTCCAACGCCTTTGTATTTTATTAGAGAAGAATTTTATTTTAACAACTTGTTACTTTTGTGGGCGCTATCTATTGATCTATTGAATATCATATCTTCAAAGGCTTTTCAGTTGCTTTGTATAAATGCATAATAGAGAAGCTAATGTTTTCCAGTTAAGTACTCTTTGATTCGAACAATAAATAACGCAAAGTTCTTTTCTTCGCAGAAATTGTCGGCCGACGGGGTCATCACACTTGGCCAAGTTATTGAAATGTACATATTTGTATTAATTGTCTTAAATATCACTTTCAAAAGAAGATTTCTGATTTAACTACTGCTTCTTGGGTACTTTATTCGTTTATGAAGTTTTATTTCGATATTTTTGTAATATGCCAAGTCAGGTTGGCAAGTATTAGATCAATAAAATAAAATTGACCTACAGTCAGTAAAGCAATTATAATCAGTGTAGTACCACATATTAGTGGTCAAATACTTATCTTACCGGAACGAAACTAAAAATAATCCAAAAACTGAAACTTGAGAACATCCCCTCTATAACGTCTATTCAAGTTACGCAACAAAATATTTTAATTATTAGTAGGGCGTGACCCGATAGCTTACTACCCTCCTAGCAGGGGATAAAAATGACGTCATCTCACAACCCCTGCAGGATGACATCATCCGACGCATAGCTACTGCCTGCTACGCAATATCTGGCAGGCGCAATAGAATTACTCACATTTTGTATGACAAATAGAATTTCCGTATTAAATTACGTTTTAAATTGTAACTTCTGATTCATTATAGATTTGGTTCAAGGTTTTTGAGATGAGTGTATTCTGTAGTTTATATGAATAGGTAAGTGGAAACTTTCATGTTATTGGAAGTGAGGATTATGCGTTGTGGACTTTGAATTCTTGATTTAATTAGTTTAAGGATTTAACCTCGGAATGTATGAGTCAGCATTATTACTTTTATTTTACCTTGTTTTATTGCTTCAAGGGAGGAGGGTGTTATCTTTGCTAGCAGGTCTGTGATATTAACAAACTTACACACTACCGGGATAAGTAAAACAAAATAAAAGTAGGTATGTACTGCCACTAGCGTCAGGCACATGTGAAAAAAGGGTTTATCAGTTTTGTGAAAGTAAATATAAATGATAAAACAGAATAAGTACCTAGAAAGTGAACAGGCTAGGAGTGAGGACAGCCAAAGCATAACCACAAGTTACCAAATACATGTGTTCCTTTATATATTCGTAAAGCAATCAAGATCTACAAATCATCATCTTCATTATCTGCCTAGCCTTTTCCCAACCATGTTGGGATCGGCTTCTAGTCTAAGTCTAGTCAGTATGCAGCTAATAACATGTAGGTATTTTACATGGAACGAGTGCCGATCTGACCTCCACATCCCAGTAACTTTGCAACACGATATTCATTCGATACTCTTTGGTAAGACTGGTTGTCAGATTTACGGACTTCTGACTACCCGTAAGAACTGTCAAATATCTAAACACGGTAGCCTAGATTTAATTTTTCAAACTTGAAATCAAAACATATAACTTAAGAAAGCCCTTCAAAAACTTAACGTACTCGTAGATTTTAAACCAAAAACAGCATAGCATTACATAGTTAAACAAACACATCTAACGTGAATGCAAACAAGATTCCACCCAGAACATTAATTCCATGTTTTGATCCCCGTCGCGAACATAACGAAAATGAAATTATTATTGCTTCTGTAAACGTTTACGACATGCGATTAAAACTAACCACAGAGCAGTTATTGTATATGAGGAATATGATAATTATACACACATTATACAACACAGCTTTATGGCTAATATCTTAGTCAAAATGTTGTTATTAGAAGTGCCTACACAGCGTGTTTCCCGTTACATTTCTTACTTTGTAAACAAGCACGAAAAGAGGCCAGCACATATAGCCCAATCCATATTTCCTTGATAGTTTTTCAACTTTATTACAAAAGAATAAAGCTCATGTTCAACTGGTTAAAATTGACAGTTTGGGATAGCTTGATGTGCTTGCATCTAAACATTAATCAACTAATTTTTACATCAATAATCACACATTAAGTTAGGTCAGAAAGACTTGATTTAGGTAAGACACACGTGCGTTATAAATTACACAAGAACTGCTCCTAATTGACCAAAAATGAAAGCCCTTCGCCGACATCTAAATCTTAGTACACCATATTTGTTTACGAAATAAGACAAGTCAAGAAAAATACACTATACTAGAGTATATACTTGAATGAAAAACTGTAGGTACTTACCTATTTGAAGTTCTGAACCGACTCTTGGTCGTAAAATAGTAATTCTAATGCCACCTTAGATTTTAACTACGATATGGCTATTCGGCGATGATACTGCAGTATAAACGCACCCTTTCGGAATGGCCAATTCTCCTCTGTTGGTACTTGTGCAAACGGTAAGGGCGTGGACACATTGTGCGACAAAGCGTTGTGTCGCGTAGGTACTCGTATCCCCCCCCTCCCCGTGTAATGCAATTTCGTCTGGTTACATGTTAATTCGGTGGGTACCTATGTATGTTCCGTGGAGGCAAAATTGCGCTCAATTCATATTTGATATTACATTGGCCTGTCAATGTGTGCGTAAGCGAATCAACATAGGTACCTACGTGTGGCTGTCTGCTTTTGACCGGTTAAAAAGTTTTTTTTAGATTTTTATGTATCTACTCTTGAATAGTCATAATACCAGTAACCGATAGCTAGGTTATATGGTCTATCTAGTAGTTTAGTTTATCCTCCATGCATTCGCATTCAGAAAAAGCCAAATTAATCAGACATGTTATAAGCCTGGACTAAAGATATGTCAAAATCCAATCTCGAAGAAAGTATAGAAAAACAAGTGGTTTGCAATAAGATTTGGTTTCTTGGGCCAATAAGGTTTGCCGCCAAGTGAATGAAAGGTAAAATTGTGACAAAAATGTCAATTTATGTAGAAAAGTATCGGAACTAGAAGATCCTAGGCAAAAAGTTGCAGCACCCCGTCTTGGATAGGTTTAGAGTTACTTTGTCGACGTATGCATTAAAACTTTTGAAAAGAGAATTAATGATAAAATGTTCTATACCGAAAACATTCTAGAAAACACGGCTTAAATCGAGGGGTGCCCGGCGCTGCCCCTCGCTGTGAGTCGCCCCAGGCTAGGGGCCGTACCTATGGCCATAGGGTATATACGCCACTGGGTTAAACTGAAGCTCACTCTGCATTTATTAATAAAGGGCTAGGAAGTAATTGCTATCTGCTGGAGCCTTTCAACACAGACAGCAAATTAACTAAAAAAAGACGATCAAAACTGCTCCGCATGGCTTTATAGAACATAACAATGTGTCGAAACCCTACGTTATAAAAACCTGTATTTTTCAAATGGATTTTTGAGTACCCCGAAACTTTGATGGGCAATTCTAAGTGTCCGTATTTACTGAGCTCTGAGAGGGGTGGGTTTTTACTTTTACATTCTTTTTATAGTTAGTGTCAATAAAACGGCACATTTGAATTTCGCCTTACTAAGAACATTTTCACCTCGGATCTAAGATGGCGCCTTACGATTTATTTTAGCAATCAGACTGCGGTTTACGGCTAGTAAATTGGTTTGGCAAGCGCTACGTTTATTAATATTTGATCCTAATAAGCGTTTTGGTTGATTGAGGTGTAGACAAAGTGGAATGTTAGGCTGGGGTGTTACAGCGTTTGATTAGAAATTAGTCAATGTTAAACTTGATATGTTATTGTTCAGAATATACCAAATTATACTAAAACCAGAAAGAGAAAACGCTCTCTCTCTATATTTTCTTTCTGATAGAAAGGAGGACTAAGAACGAAGGATAGAACTTCGCAATTACTGCATTGGTTTTGTACACAACTGTTAAAATAGTCAGTAAAAAACGATTGTTAAAAAACAAAATGTAAGCCGCGTGAATTTCCCAAACGATTCTACCATTTGGTTGAACAGCGATATAGAAACATATAAATTCCTATTTACATCTAAGAACTGAAAAATAAAACGGCATCCCATTCAATTCTGTTTTCAATAAAACTTAGAACTACACAAAACCGGAGTTTTAAAATCGATAACTTTCAATATCTCCTTATATCTTGGGGGCTTTATTCTACTATGAGATTGGATATCTGTCTGCCGAATCGCTCTCTGGAATGGCCTTATTAATTCCCTTTTATGTCTGGAAGCACACACGACCGTATAAACGATTTACGTTGCATTTAGAACGTTAGGTTTCTTTATGTTGCAATAAAGTAGAGGAGTATGAGGTGGTTGTAGGTACAGGCGAGCCCTGAATGTCTTTTGTTTTAATTGCACACGACTTGCCACCTGCTAACGTCAGTAATTGGGGGAGCTTTTGTTTTTGGAATAAATACAATCTCTATCTGTTTTTGAGATTATGTGGTGATGGGTGTCTTAAGGATAACGTAGTAAGGTTTACAAACGAAACCGGTTTAGTAAGCATAGCTGGGGCATATTTAATAAAACCGACAGGTGACGGGCGACAATCAGTGTCGGACAATTTTGTAAGATTCTTTCATACTATTTCTGATTTATTAAACAGCATTTACTTGTCGAGTGTGAGACTTACATCATTTTTTTACAAATATGTCGAATTGTCAGTTGCTCTAGGTCATGCTAGATTAGAAATATTGTCATAAATCATATTTAGGTGTACCTATCAGACGTAAGATTAAACGTCAACAACAAAACTATTTTCTGAATCGGTCCAATAGTATTTGATTTTCACTTGAAGTTTTAGACGAAAAGGCTACCTACTCCAATAAATTACAAGATAATAGATTAGAATAACATTCTAGAATTAATTGACTTCAGATAACTCAATTGAACTGTAATTTAAAACCGCAGACAACCAGACAGGGGATCAAGATATTTGATTTCAATTTATTGATTGCTTTGCATAAGGTCTGCTGAAGATTAATTGGTTTTTGCCGATTCGTCATCTCATTTGTAACCAAGACTGATTCTATTTTAATACCTTGTTCCAGTATATATGCAACTGGAAATCAATTCCTCCGAAATGGCTCGACCGATTATCGTGAATTTTTGTGTGCATATCGCTTAGGTCTGCGATACAGACAACATCTATTTTTCATTCCCATGTTAAGGGTGGTCCACACCAAATATATTTTATTTTTGGCTAATAATGGCAAAACTACGTTGGCCGGTTTCAGCTAGTAATATGTAATAATGTCATGTTTGGGCTCTAAAAGTGAACAAAACCACAGAGTTTTTTTCTGAACTGCATTTTTTCTCAGTGAATCTCGTCATCCAGTTTTAAAACTAACACTAACACACTGACGGCCTAACGCTAAAGTATAAAAGCGTTTGAAAAGTTCTACTAACAGAAAATGGGCTGGCCTTACTTTTGGCCAAAGAATCATCATTGCCATTCAATGTGGCAATGCTGCAAGTCTTCTGGGCACTGTGACGCGGATGATTTTCAAAATCACTGTGATTCTAAGGTTATTTTTTCTTTTCATGTGTTATAGATTTATTGCTTTATTGAATACACAACTTACAGAAATAAAAATAATTATAATATTTTTTCAATTAATTTAATTTCATCATAATCGTTGTCATTTCATTACGAAGAAACATTTACCGAGTCAAAAGTGGCTATGACGTTGGTTTCAGACGTATCGCTCTTGGGACTTTCTTATGACGTTCTTTCCTGTTTTCTCTTCTCCGGAAAAAATAAGTGGTGGAGCAATGTAACTATACCATGTTTACAAACATGTTGTGGTTTTTCCTTTAGGATACTTGTCTTAACATCATCATCTGCCTAGCCTTTTCCCAACTATGTTGGGGTCGGTTTCCAGTCTAACTGGATGCAGCTGAGTACCAGTATTATACATGGAGCGACTGCTTATCAGACCTCTACAACCCAGTTACTGGGCAAGATGGTACCCCTATCCGTAACGTCTGTCAAAGATATACAAATAACGGCCGGGATTAATGGCTTAACGTGCTTTACGAGGCACTGAGGAGTCTGAATATATCACGGTCGCCTCATCCACAGACTGACCTGGGGAACCGTCGCTTAACCTTCGATCGACCCGTGCGGCTATTTGTATCTAGCCACGAGCTCCTCTTGAAACTTGTCTTAACATATACCTTAAATAATCGTCACAATAGGTGTGTCAATTGGCATTGCAGTACTAATAGGTAAACTAAGTTAAAATGATGACTTCATCAATGATGCTGATCTAAAGTACCAGCCTATTACTGTCCCACTGCAGCGCAAAGGCCTCTTCTCATACAGAGAAGGCATGAGCATTAATCACCACGCTTGCTCAAGACGGGTTGGTGATTTCAGACTTATATTAATTATATAAGTCCAGGGTTCCTCACGATGTTTTTCCTTCACCGATGTCATTGGTGTCCAAGATAAACTTAGGAAGTACATAATAATTGAAAAACTCACATTGGTACTTGCCAGGTTTGAACCCACCACCTCGTGCATAAGAGGCGAGGCCTAAACCACTGGGCCATCATGACGAAAAGGCCATTGACATATTATACTGTCACAGAAATCTTGTCCTTCCAAACTTACTTAAAGCACAATTCGAATTTGAATTCAGAAAATGTTATTTTTTTTTTTTTTTTTTTTTTAACGTTGCCCCTCACTAGGAATTTCTCCTGTATCGTGGGTGCATTTACAAACATTTAAACTCACATACACAAACAGCCAGACCCGGAACAATTACCTGTAGGTCATACAAATAATTGTTCCGTGCGGGGATCGAACCCACAACACGCGGCGCAACAGCCTATGGCTCAACCACTGCGCCAACCGTGTCGTCTATTTAAGTTACATTTCCCGTCAGCTTTCACATATTATAATATTCTATATGGCGCAGTTATTTTCTTTCTAAAGACAAGTTTCCAGACTTTCGTATAGGACGTATTTCTCATTCCATGCCACGAGCGTAAATACCGTAAATTTATGCAAAATTCGAAAGCGTTCTTCGCTTAACTTTCAGGATACACGTTCATAGTATTTCATAATAGTATGATTATCATAATACTGCGTCGTTGTGGCTGTTCCACAAACGATGGGACACCTGATATCGTGGCCTGCGTGCCCTGAAAGGCATCAGGCAGGCACGCAACTGGATTTGATGCTACTGATGGCGCAAGACTTATAGATAAGTTCGGGCCGACTTTTGAACCGGTCCAAAATGTATCTATATTAGTTGGTATATTGGTATGTTGCCATCGACACGTTGAGAAATAGAAGAATCCTATGTTTGTAACACCATACAAATTTTATCCATACTTTAGGAGTTAATGAGGAGCTCGTGGCTTAATAAAAACGGCCGCACGGGTTGAGGGAAGGTTAAGGTACGCTTGCCGAGGTCAGTCTGTGGACGGGCGACCGTTCGTAACATATCAGACTTTTCCTTGCCTCGGAAAGCACGTTAAGCCGTTGGTCCTGGCTGTCATTTTTAGTCGTTAAGTCGTTACGGTTAGTCAGAAGCCGGACAGTCTGACAACCAGTCTTACCAAGGTATAACGTGTTGCCCAGTAAATGGGTTGTGGAAGTCAGATAGGCTAGCTCCATTTAAAATATTGGTGTTCAGCTGCATCCGGTTAGACTGGTGGCCGATCCCAATACAAATAGTAGGGAAAAGGCTTAGCAGATGATGAATTTAGGAGTATATTTATTTGGAATCTACCGTAAGTGTAATACATTTTTGGCCGTTTCTGTACTTACTACTGTATATTTTCAAAATAATTAAAAGCGCTTTACTTCCAATTCAAACCCTTAAATTACACAAATCTAAATAATACACTAAACGTTCAAAGGTCATAAAGGTTCAGACAGACATAAGGTTTTTATTACGTCACGCGCATAAATTCCACTTACGCAAGATCTAAAAGCAATTTTCTCCTAAATCATTGATAGAAGTTTTATGACGTCACAAACATAGTATTCGTAGAAACAATAATACTATAAAATATTTCTGTTCTCAACGTTCCAAACACGCGAAATGCTTGTGACTGTACCCACAAATTGTACAGACACGGCCATCTGTCTATATGTAGCAAAATTCAAAAGCTAATTTCTCGACAAATAACGTTTGCAACTTTACTAATTGTGCTGCACACATATTGCTGCTCGTGGCAGTACCTACATACGTACCAAAATAGATTGATATTGATCAGTGCAAGCGGTTTGAATCCTCATTAGTTGCCATTGGGAATGCAATATGGGATTATTAATGAATGATTTGATTACTTTAATGGCTGTTTTGCAAGTGAAAATGTATTTCTGTATTTTGTATTTAATTCGATTTGTGTGACTGAAAATGTTCTGCATGTCATAAAATGGTGGAACTGAATGGGATGGATCGTTAATAAGTTTTCAAATTTTGAAATGAGAACCAGTTGGTCGGCACCATGTTTGGTCTATGCGGCTTGGCGATTTCAGATCATTACAAGTCATGTTTCTTTCCTTGTTTTTCTGTACAACCATATCTTATATTTGGACTTTAAAAGAGACTGGGGCCTCTGAGTTTCGGCGTTTCCTCTAAGAATAATCAGATAGGAAACAGTGACGTCATCTAGATTTAAAAAACTTGTCCTTCGTGTAAAACCACTTTGCAGAAATAAATGTCATCGTATTATCATCATCAGTATCAAGATTAACTTAAAAAAAAAAGCTTGTACCTGCTAGGTTCATATCTGCAGAGCTGTTAGATGTCTGATTGAATAACTAAGGTTTAATATCAAGAAACATCCTAAGTAAACAAAACAAAACCGTATAAAATGTAAAACTCAATTAGTCATCCATCTTACTACCAAGTTTTTACCAAACAAATTCAATGAGAAACCTTTAAACATAATAAAACAAGTCTCGCCGATAAAATCGAATAGCTCTCGAAGTTAATTTACTTGTTAGCTTTACATTGCGGGCCGCAATCGGCGGGAATCATTACCGGGCCATTTGCGGGAGGCAATCTAGTTAAACATTGACGTTAAATAATGATTCCTATTTCCTTTGGTTCCGTTTGCTTCGAGACACGGAGCTAAGTGATTTGAAACACAAGTTTGTAGATGTTCATGTTTTTATTTAATTTTTTACTTAGAACATTTTATTTTAATAAAAAATAAAATCTGTTTTTATTTCATTTTTTAATAAGAATATTTTATTTTGCTATTGGAGGTATAAGTGAATTTTGGTTTTGATCTGCTCTTGGTATTTCTGGGTCTAGGGATTAGGGTACCTTACAAAGTGCGGATTATATTGAAGCGACGGAAACGCCGAGAGGGAGAGCTCTAAAAGGATATAATGTAGACTAATCTTATTAGTGATTTAGAAGAATCGAATCGAAAAAGAATCGAAATTGCAGATCTTATTAGTGACAGAAGTATTAGTGATGTTTTTCAGAATGGCTAGGTACGTACCTAGCCATTCTGAAGAACATCACTAATCTCCTCTCAACCTATATAAGATATCTACTCGGAATTTTTTTATCGATAAAAGGAATTATTGATTTCAATGCAAATGTCGATATAATAATAAAAATAATAAATACTTAAATTAGTTTTTTTTTTAATGTAACTAACATAGTTTTTAAGTTTTGTACAACTAACCATTTTATGGACCATGTCTGAATTAAAAACATTTTTTTTTTTATAAAATGTACCTACTTAAATCAGTATTTTTTTAAAAAGCCCATCAAGAATATCTCTTATTCCAACATAATAAGGGCTCGGTTCTTGCGTACTCAGATAATTTTCTGAGAATATGCGTAATAAGCATTCACGGTCTGTTACGTTCTTCAACTAAATGATTATTATCACGGTCATTGAACGTGAAGTTAGCTGGGGGATTGCCCAAGATATTTTCCTGTATCTGTCCTCCGTCATCTGCTTATGACCTTTGGCTAATAAGTGCAGTCGTACAACTGCAGGATAACTACGTCATATTTATGCATCATGTGTATTAACTTAGTAATGAGGAATGAGGACCATTTTGTAAGGAAAGTGCAGGGTTATAAGAGTAGAGGGAGACCAAAGAAAAGATGGATGGATTGTGTGAAAGATGATATGGCTAGAAAGGAGTTGACTTTTGAGATAACGGCAAATAGAGATGTATGGAAGAAGAAGACATGCTGCGCCGACCTCATATTTACTGAAAACGTAAAGTCTTCAAATACACACTTTATATTTATATTTAAATAAAAATAAGTAATAGCTTCATGTATATTAAGATTACTTGAGAACGGCGCGTCCGATTTCCATTTGTTGTCTTTGTCATTGTCAGAATAAAGTTCGAATGAAATATTTTTTTGGAAAACCCACCGGAAAAGTTCTAAAGAATAATAAAGATTCCATCAAAATTAACTTCCGTGAAACTGCTGTGAAATAAATCAACATATGAAAGTGTTGTTTCCCTCTAATTCCCTCGCCCAAACATTGCCAGATGGACTTGATCGAAATGACCAACAATCAACAATCCATCGTTTATTAGACTGGACGTTGAACAAACGATGCATCCCATTCCCGCCCTTGATTTATGTCCAGCTCACGATGCGCAGACGACTCTCATTTATATCAATGTGGAGAAAAAAGCTTTTAACGAAAATGTTATTCAAAGTAAATGTAGTAATAATGAATGTTTCGATACAAACTTCTAATGACAGTTGGGAGTTGTGTCGTGATTCGAAAGTTTGGTGGGTATCGTGAAATTTTGTGGCTAATTTTTGCGGTAATAAAGTGCAGTTTGTTTATTGGTGATGTTTTTGCTGGTTTTGTCTTCAATCAAGGAATACGTTGATTCATTATATCATTATATCTTTCCTTAGTACTGTCAAACCTTCAAGGAGATTTTAAAGGTATGTGAAATACGACACGATATTATATATTGACGACACGGTTGGCGCAGTGGTTGAGCCATCGGCTGCTGCGCCGCGTGTTGTGGGTTCGATCCCCGCACGGAACAAATATTTGTAGGACCTACAGGTAGTTGTTCCGGGTCTGGCTGTTTGTGTATGTGAGTTTAAATGTTTGTAAACGCACCCACGATACAGGAGAAATTCCTAGTGTGGGGCAACGTTAAAAAAAAAAAAAAAAAAACTTATTTAATTTATGTTAAGAATAGATAAGACAGCCGTTGGATGAGAGGCGGTTGGCGTGTTATATAAAAAGTAGCTAAATCTAAGAATAAATCCTATTAATGTTATATTAATACGTGAAGCGAAAACTTGGGATCCCTTTTTATTACGAGTTATATTGCGTGGACGTAGGAGTGTCAGATTTGGCATAGTTAAAGTTTGTAAGGATAAGGATCGAGCTTCGACTGCTAGACCACAAGTTAATTTAAATACGCCTATTAGTGCTAACTTGATAGCTTAAGAACCAGTTAAGTTCTGATAGTAAGATGAAATTCAATTGTTTTTAAATAAAAGTGTATCCTTTTTAATTTAGATTCTTTACAGCAAAAGAAGTGAGGAACTGTGAAACAAGTAAAGTTTTCTACTCTTTATCTAAAAACTGTAAGGAATCTTCGCAAAAACTACCAGGGAGCAATAAATCAAAGATGGCCGTAAGTGTTTGCGCAAATATAGAAGGAGCGTTAGTACTAGGAGCGAAGCCGGCTGAGACGACCATAAATAATATTTAGAAGCCATCGATATCTTGTCTGACAGTGGCCGTTGATACCGAGGTATGGCCGCAAACTTATATGTTTGTATTTCAATATTTTCTCAATATATTTAAGGGGAAGAAACGCTTATCGGATTTGCCGAAGGTGATCTTTGACATTATCCGTTTAAGGATTGAAAAAATACATTGAATTTATCTCCATGTTTTTATAAATGACAATTAGTGTAGAAATAATATGCCATCATTATCATCATCAACTGTCTATTCTTTTCCCAGCTACGTTGGGGTCGGCTACCAGTTTAACTGGATGAAGCTGAATACCAGTATTTTACATGAAGCGACTGGCTATTTGACCTTCACAACCCGGTTACTGGATAACACGATACCCATAAGTAAGACTGGTCGTCAAACTATCAGGCTTCTGACTATCCGTAACGACTGTCAAAGATCTACAAATGAGCCGGGAACAACGGCTTAACGTGCTTGCTTGCGTGCTTAACGAGGCATGGACGATTATGTTACGAACGCTCACCGATCCACGGCTAGCGTAGCTTAACCTTCGATCAAACCGTGTGGCTGTTTTTATTTAATCACTCCTCTAAATACTATGTATTTGGCATAAATAACATAGCAGGTATGCAACTATTTGCAAAGGCAAACATGATCGACTTTACAAACATTGTAAAAACCGGAATACGGGGGACTAAAAAAACATCCATTTTATAGAAATATAAATGCCAGGTCATTCATTACCTTCATGTCAATTAGAATAAATAAAATACTTAGGTGTTGACCGCTGTCGCTCTGAAAACCGCAAGAATTACCACATTTTTATTATATTTCTCCAGGTGTTGGCTTTACCTACGTGAATACAGACGTGTTTAAAAGTTACACATTAATTTACAACTTTTTATTAACACGTCCAAATTGAAAATGGATAAAAGAATGAAAATGAATTTGTTTTTGTTGAAATTATTGTTTGTGTTTGTATTTTCTTTTCCTTTATTCTTTTTTATACATATAAATTACATGTTTAAATATTTTAAAAAAAAAAAAAAAAAAAAAAAACATTTAAAAATATAAAAAAATAGTAGCCCACCGGCATTGGGAACAGGGTCCAAGCTACCGGTGGTAGGTTATTTACAATAATTTCAATGAAAATATATAATGAACACACAATTTATCGCCCTTTCGGGTTGGGGACATCTGAATGATGTAATGGTATGTTTTCATCAATCCGGGTAGTAATACAAGTAAATGTATTTATGCATAATAGTTAAAAGTATAGACCACAAAAATACAAAATTTACTATTTCTATATTTTATATGGTACTTTTTTTTATTAAAATGATGAAATATTTGTTAATTATGATAGGATTCGCATTTTTATGGAGGACCAATTTGTCACGATAAACAGGTGTTAAAACCAAGTTCAAAGAAACCTTTAAAAACACATTTTTCCCCTTAAGTTCACATAATTGGGTTTTTATTATATTATCTAAATTATATGTGATAACACAAAATATATGAATTAAATACCTCGCTACATACCTATATAAAATGGTACGTACCCATTTTATTAAGAAATAATAATTACCTATGGAAAACACTACAATATTAGTTAATATAATTTCAAAAAACTCAGAAGGAAAATAACTGTATTGATAGCAAACAATATGCATCAGCTATAAATAATTAAAATAGTCGGAATAAGGGAAATAACATAAATAATGTCATTGTTAATACTTGTTCCATAATTACTATTATCTCGTTCTAGTACGTCATTATTTTTAGTACTCTTTAATAGTGACCACGACGAATGCAATGCGAAATCACATCTCAAAATTGTGGTGACAATCCTTTTTCAGTGACGTTATTGTCAATTATTGATCACTACAATAGTCTAGTCGCGCAAGGACCTTTTGAATGACATAATATGCCATCCACTGAGTGTCCAAGAACCGGGACCAACGGCTAAAGGTGCTTTTCGAGGTACGCAGTAGTCTCAGTGTGTAACATATAGGTACGGGTTGTTAGTTAGAACGAGGTACATATTTTAAAGGCGTGTGAAAATTAACCAGCTTCTCCATTCATTTGTGTTGGTATAGTCAACTAACTAACTAACTTACACTAACTAAAATAACTTAACAAAATGTGAGAAACAGCTATTTTTTCGTGATTTCTGAGTCGTTCCCTTAGTAAAATTGGCTTAAAGTACCTATGTCCCTCGTTCTGTCTAACATCCTGTACAATGGTTTTGCACACAACGTGGAAAGTAATTTTGACAAGTCTGTGTCATTGAAACGTACCCAAAGCAAATCGACGGGGATTATTTCGTAAGTTGACGTGCTGTGTTTACATTAATCGTAATCGTACCCCGTAAACTTAACAAGGTACATTTTTAGTTTGTTATCGATGATGATAAGTACACTTCTTTATAACAGCTACATAAGTATTACTAACCTAAAACATAAAAACAAGCTAAAGAATAAGAAAAAAGAAGCACCATAAACAACGTCCAAAAAACTCACAGCAAAATTTTTTGAACAAGCAGCAAATATCCCAGCTTACGGTCGCTAGTAGAAGCCACAATATCGCTAACACTAGCAGTCTAGTCTACAGAATTATTTACCTAAGCTTTTGAGACAGTCCAAGAGGCTACAATCTTTGGAGCCACGAGCCACGATCGCCAATTTATCATTGCATCTTTGAACTTCGAAGCCGTTCGGATATTCTTAAATTTTTAGCGGTTCCAATTCTTATTCTGCAAACAAAAGTTTAGGGGATTTTTTAGCAATAAATGTGGAGTATTTGTTTAGACACATTAAATAACAGGTTTTCTATATTAAAATTCATATTTCCAATAAATAATAAATATAAAATAAATAAATAAATATTGCTGGACAATCCACACAGCATTATCTAGCTCCAAGCTAAGCAGAGCTTGTGTTATGGGTACTAGATGACTGATATACTTAATACAATACATTACATAGATCATACCCGTCATGACCTACGGCGCCGAGACATGGACACTTACGGTAAGGTTGGTCCACCAATTTAAAGTCGCTCAGCGAGCTATGGAGAGAGCTATGCTCGGAGTTTCTCTGAAGGATAGGATTCGAAACGAATACATCCGACATAGAACCAAAGTCACCGACATAGCTCAAAGAATTAGCAAGTTGAAGTGGCAGTGGGCTGGCCATATCTCGCGAAGAACCGACAACCGCTGGGGTAAACGTGTTCTTGAGTGGAGACCGCGACTCGGCAAACGTAGTGTAGGACGCCCTCTGACCAGGTGGGATGACGATCTGCGAAAGACTGCAGGCAGATGCTGGATGCGGCAAGCTGAAGACAGGGCGCTATGGCGCTCATTAGGAGAGGGCTATGTCCAGCAGTGGACTAGTATAGCCTGATGATGATTACATAGATAGATATTTTTATTATAAATAGCAAATACCCAGAACACTCGGAACAAATATTTGTAGATCGTACAACATTTTTCCCAAGGCCGGAATCGAACCCGCAACCTCTTGCGTCGCAGGCGGACTTTCGCCCGCCGCGCCACATCGGTCGTCAATGGATGTTACTACCATTGAAAATATGTAAAAATGTTTAAGTTGTAGCGCGAACTGAACATAGGTTATTTTTCCAAAAACAAATGCCTACTCGTATTTGTTTAATTTTTTTAATGGTTAATTGCTAACGCAGGATACGTTATCTATTTAAAGCGTAAACGACTATAGTAAAGTTTAATTATGATTAAGTGTTGTCATAAAAAAAAAAATTGTACTAAATCAAAAATTACGAATGATAACTTGAAGGACATAGGGTGTTACAATGGGCGGCCGAAATTGGATTATCGGATATATGCATATCGGATATATGTGTAGATTCACTAGATAACATCAATTCGAATCAAATCAAATCAAATCAAAATTCATTTACTCACATTAGGCTGAGAATCAGCACTTTTTGAACGTTTACATAAGAGCGTCCCCCAAAACGCCCACCCTTCACCACTTTCTAGTGTATCGCTAATAGCGATCTCTCTCTATCGCTAATATCCATCGCTAATAGCGATCTCTTACAGACGACCTCTGAATGGACTTCTTAGAGAAGGAGAAAATATATGCAACTGGAATGTTTAAAGGCATCATGAGGTACATGGCAAAATTTGTTAAGTTACTTAAACATCAGTAATCTCATTAGCTAGACCATTTCATCTATTCCCAACTTGTCCAATTTCCTAAGCTCATTACAACTCATCCATTTTCCGCTTTCTCCGATCAGATTGAAATATTTCACAAAGAATTATTTTTAGATCAGCTATAAATATAAATGAGACCAAAAATAAATGCTGACCGTGATTCGAGGATACACCTCGCTCGATTGCGCCCGGACCGAAACTTCGAACGTTCGATTGAATACGTGCCTCACTTGCAATACTACGATTTGCTGTCCACTACATATGTCTAGATAAACATTGTTATGTATTAAATACATGGGATGAATATTAAAGCTTTTTACCTAGAAGAAAAACAGTTTTGTTGGGGATACCAACTTTGGCCGCCAACATTCGCTTTGTCAATGTTGGCGCGCAACTTAATACTTTTGAGTTAATGCTTGTATTCTTCATAAAACTTAAATTATGAAAACCCAGGGTGCCTCATATCAACATCTATTCAATAATATCTTTAAATAGAATCGGGGTAAACGCGAATAAAGTTCAGTATATTTTATGTTACAAAAATGTATTAACTCCCGCTTATTCCACAAATAACTTAATACGTAAGTATATGTACATTCAATCTATGTAATCTCCAAACGAATAATAGAAATAGAACAATATTTTAAATATGTTAAGCACTAAACGCATTTAATTATTTGTGGTAAAAGGGTGTAAAGTTATTTCACGAAAATGTTGCAATATTTGTGCGCGCTGGGTAGGCAGTGAAATGGTTTAAGTTTAAGAAACTTTCTTTCACCAATTTAACTCTCCATAACTCCCAATTAAGATTCCAATCAAATCCTCATAATACAAGCTATATTTAGCAAATAATGAACTATTTCACCGAGTTACAGGCGTATAATCAAATGCTGTAGAACGGAACTGGGGACCCAACGCGATTAGCAGACGAGACCAGAAAGTTAATGTTGCTAATAGCTAAGCGGATTGCAAGAAGGAAATTGCGTCCCACTTGGAATAGAATTTGGTTGATTGGGCACTGGGTTAGAGGAGCTGCCTATATATTTTTCTTAGATGAAGAGAATTAAGGTTAATATGGCGAAGGAAATAAACGACGTCGTCATCTAGAAATTCGGCGAAGAAACCGTTGGGTATTTCGCTATTTAAATCTATTTAGAAGACAGAAAAGGTGGCAAATAATTTCGATTTCGGAAGTCTGTGGTTTTGGTCGTTTTTTTTCCTGTTTAACTTTTTGCTACCGACTTCCGTAATTAAAGTTATTTTACACATTTTAGTGTTTTATTTATCGCTTTTTTGTGCGTCGATTCATTATTTATCTAAGATACAATAGTATAATGTCAACTGATTAAAATCCCCTATTTTATACACTTAGAGGTGGTTTTTTTTCAAGTGTAAGGGGTATTTGGGTATTTTAAACCTCAAAGTACCATTCTTTGAGGTTTACCTACCCAAATACCTCTACCAAATAAAAAATCATCGAAACCGGACTGCACTGCAAGAAGCTATTCTTCTTAGCCCTTCTTTTTTATCGTCGGTTAAATAAACTTATAACGTCTATAAAATAATAATAATACAAATATATTATTTGACGACCTATGTGGCGGGCGAAGGTCCGCCTGTAACGCAGGAGGTTGCGGGTTCGTTTCCCACCTTGGGACAAATGTTTGTACGATCTACCAAGATTTATTCCGGGTGTTCTGGGTATTTGCTATGTATAATAAAAAATATCTATCAATGTATTGTATTAAGTATATCCGTCATCTAGTACCCACAACACAAGCTCTGCTTAGCTTGGGGCTAGATGATGCTGTGTGGATTGTCCAGCATTATTTATTTATTATAATTATGAATTGAAGAAGTGTTTATTAGTCATCAAGCATCATCATATTACCTATATCTCGATGAAATGCTTAAAGAAACCTATTCACACAAATTAATTTGTTAACTCGAGCCGTATTATCAATTTTCTTTGTCGTTCACACATTTGGAGCGGAACTGAGTGATGTGTGTGTCGACGATAAGAATCCTATTGATGCAAGAAAGTAAGGTGAATCAAATTGATATATTGATCAATTTCAATCGAGCAAATAAATAAATTTGAAGTGTCTGTTTGTAATGTCAAAATAACAGCTTTTTACCAAATGCATATGAAAGTTTACATGGTAGTTATACTATTTTTTTAAAGTTTTTGTCTGTCTGTCGGTTTGTTTGAGTTTATTGACAGATTTGATGACGGGACTTTCAATGGCCGATAGCTGATATACCTACTAAAGAGGAACAAAGGCTACTTTTATTTTACTAAAATAATTAGGGTACCACACAGTCACAGTTAGTATTAACATAAAATAATGTTGGTCAGTATGTAGTTCAGCGAATCGGTAAGATTAATTTGTTTGTAATGTTTTAGCTAGGAGCAAAGCGCGGTGGGTACCGTACTGTACCAGAGACCAGCAAAATTTAATTTTCTTACGACTGCAATTTGCAGCATAGTAGGTACTAGATTATGTTAATAAAAAAAGTTCACGACTATCACCTATATACTTATCAAGGTCTGAGTTATTAAAATCATGCAAAAGACTTTTGGTAAAAACATATTTATGATAGTCGCGAATATCTTTTTGGACACATATTTTTTTTTTTTTTTTTTTTTAATCTTTGCCCTGTATCGTCGGTACGTTTACAAACATTTATAGCCACATACACTAACAGCCAGACCCGGAACAACTAACTATAGGCCATACAAATATTTGTTCCGTGCGGGAATCGAACCCACGACACGCGGCGTTCAGCCACTGCGCAGCCGATCGCTCAGCCACTGCGCCAACCGTGCTGTCAATTATAGTGAAGATGGCGAAAAATATCTGAACTTAAAACCGTAACTGCTTTTTTACAAATAAGTAGCTGCTTTTTCCTCTTTGTAGTGCACCCACGTGATAAGAGGCATGCCACTCTTTCCCCCCTTCTAATTGGACTTTCCAAAACTTATTTTTGATCAAGAATACTATAAAAATAAAATAATAAGTCTTGGATACACCTCAGTCAGTCGTCTTTTCCTTTAAGTAAGTTTAGTGTTAAGCATGAATCATCCTCATGTTCTTATTCCCATTAATTGTATTAGACATCATCTCAGAAGTCTTCTTCTAGCCATTTGCTCTGTCACGTAATCGATACAGTGCAAGTGTCATGTATGAATATTGTGCCTATAGATAAGATGGCTATTAAAAAAACTTATTTGCAAAAAAAGACTTCAAAAACAAAAAACACTCAAATGTGTAATATAACTGTAATTTTGAAAGTCACATGTGGTTCTTTTTTTCCACCGACTTACGGTTATTCTATACTTTTTATTGTTTTTTTTTGTTTAAAGTATGACATGGCTACAGGGGAAGTTAACCCTGAGAATGAAGGACAATACCAGGTTGCGCCGACAACAAATAAAAAGGGATGAATGACGGATTAAGATTATGATTTCGATGGTGGATATTATGTATTCGTGCTACGTATGTGCCCCGCGGATTCACTCACTCCTAGCCTTCGTCAAAAACTAGGCTATCCAATGCAAAAAAAATCTTTCTAATCCTACTAGTATTAGGGATAAGCCCGTTCATACAAACGAACTGTTCAGCATTATTAATTTAATAATAGATTATAGACTATACTCGTAATAGCCTTTCAATACCGACGTTTTGATCATATATTTTAGTGGTAACTCATAAAAAAAACAGAAAAGAACCTGCTACAACGTTTTTTTTGCGAGTTTTAATACTATAGCGTCGGCAGGTACAATTATATTATTTTCAAGACACGGGTAAATCCGTGAGTCATGCCTGACTATCGGATCTTGAGAAATGTATGGTTGGTATATATGTGTGTTATGTACTCGTGAACAAGTATATCCAGTTATGTGTGTAGAGATAGCAAGACATCTGTAAATGTAAAGCTTATGTGAGTATTGTGTGAAGTTAGTTTGCAGTTGAAAAATACAAAAAGAATATTGCATCTCACAATGTGATCAAACATTAATTGGGGCCGCCCCAGTAATATACATATATATAATGCAGGACAATCCACACAGCATCATCTAGCCCTAAGCAGAGCTTGTGTTATGGGTACTAGATGACTGATATACTACACTACTATATACCATACATTACATAGATAGATATTTTTTTTAATTATACATAGCAAATACCTAGATCACCTGGAACAAATCTTTGTAGATCGTACAAACATTTGTCCCAAGCTGTGACGCCTTCGGTCGTCGAAATATATGTACAATAGTAGTTAAAAAATAATGAACTTTTAATGGTATTAGACGGTAGCTGGGATTTTTATTATGATAATAATGTGGTTCTAAGGAAAATAAAGGTTTTAGATATTGTAAACCGTATAAAGCTTTAAAATAATGGGATTTCCACAAAGGCCACAAAACTATACAACAAAAAAAAAACAGAACTAAAATGAACAATATCCTGTCCTGAGAAAAATACCCGAAATTGAAAAAAAGACGCCTATGCGTCGTAAGGATTAAATTGCAACAGCGTCACCGTTTTACTGAGTCAAATGGCGTAAACAATAATATTATTAATAAACTGAACTATCAATGTTTTACCATGCGAACGGTACAAGGAACAACAAAACTGCGCATTCGTTGGTATTTAACGTACGGACTTGACCTCCACCAACCAGTATCTGAAGTCGACCACCGCGATCTGGTCGCATCACTATAAAATACATTTATTTATTTAAAAATAATAATAAATTATTCATTCGAACCAATTTATCTATTTAAAAACATACCAAGTGATGATAGTGTTTTGTTCTTCATAAAAAAGTGTTAATTTATTATTAAAAATGTGGAAAAGTTGTGTGTTTTTTGTGTCTACTTTACTATGGAGTTTGGCATGTAAGTATCTGAACATATGACGGACAATTGGCGTGCGAATTTAGTCCTTAAACTCGCTGCGCAAAGAATATTTTAGCATACATCAGTTTAAACATTATGTGTGCAACAAGAGTTAGACAAACTGATCAAGTCACGTTCTTTTGTGATTTTAGAACGCGATTCTGAGATAGAAAATGAACAATATTATGATCAAACATAGATTGATTACAGTTAATGAAGGCTAATTATACGAAGCAAATTACCTAGCTTCTATAAAAGATTCATCTGTTCACCTTATGAGGAAAATGAGGAAGTTAAATCTGCCTCAAGCCGTCAATTTTGTTTACCTCAAAACGAATACTTCGTAATTCAGTATCATAGTTATTCCATTTAGTTTTAAAAACTAGTTGTCATAAACGAGAAACATTGAACAAAGTAAATCATTGTAGTTTATACTATATTCCGGTAAACATTACCTATTTCAAGAAGAAACATGTTTAACTACTTTATTAACAGCATTATTCTGCTTAATGTTATAATTAGTATCAATGTTATAATTGGTTCGGTGTTTCTTCTCAGATTAGCCAGATATCAAAACACCAACCTAGTTTAAAAAAATATTTTACTTGTTGACGTGTAAAAACCTATTTACAGAAATAAATATCATTTATCAGCTTCGTTAATAAGATTTCAATAAGAATTTAAATTAAGAAGCCTTTTTAAAATGTTTGATCAAAATGTCACTATATCTATTTAGGTAGATATTATTGAGAAATCCCTGCTGTTTGATCACGTACATTCTGAATCAAATTTATCGATAGCAGACATCCTTATTGTTATGCTTAGGTAGTAGGTAACTTGATTGAGTTGACTGTTGGAATACAAATGAAAGCATCTATGTATATAATCAAGTTTCCCATGACCACAGTACTATTTTTAACAATAGGTACAGTTGGAAACTGGCGTTCATGAGGATTCGTAATGAGAGGCGTATTTAGATGAAGGATTTTTTCCAATATTGAACTATATACTCATGCGTTCAAACCGTCTTTTAGCCAACGGCTGTCTGACCAATCTCTTTCTATTCTAAATTTGAATTAGTGTCTATCTCATGACATTTCATTAACTTTTTAAATACCCATAGAGGTCCCTTTGTAATGTAGGTGTTATTGCACATCCCAATATATTTTCTTCCTTTAGAGCAAGGACATAAAAAGTTCGAAATAATACACATACAAGTATGTTAAGTGAAGAAAAAAAACATGCTTCGAGCACTTTTAACTACCTCGTTGATCTAGTGCAGAGGCTGAACATTTTTTGAACCCGGGACTACTTTGAGACTAACAAAGCTAGGAACAAACGGATTCGATTGCCAGGTTGGACAAAGTGTTAATCGGTTTTTCTATCTGGAGTTTCTGTGGTAGTTCGGAGCCTGAATTTGTACCCGATTGATGGCAATAGGTTCGCCCCCAGCCCCTTTTTAGAGGTGACTAACTTAAAAAAATTACTGGAGAAAAGTGGATGTTCTGTAGATATGTTATTTTATGTCACGTTTCGAGCAAAAGCCTATTCATACCAGTTTACTTTATGCTGTACCTACGTCAATAACCTACATGGCTTGTATCAGTCTCCTCTGCTTTTTTTGCCTTGATGTAGGTACTGATCTGAACCAGTATGTGTTTAGTTACAGATTTTTTACTCTGTTGAAACTAGTTATAGAGCCCGTGGCTAATCATATTTAATGGTAATTGGTTTGTTTATAGCGTTTGAAAACAAGGATTTTATGAATACATCAATAAAATATATATATTTCTTTCTACAAATCAATACAAAGAAAAACTTAACACTTGAAAATATTATAAAAGTATATATATTGGTGGGAGACTGGAGCAAAGCCGAAGCCTGTATTTTAGGACACTAAGACCTCAACAAGAAAGTTTTCAGTATCAAGTGCAAAAATGAAGAGTGAAAGAGTGAGTGAACATTGTGACAGTGTATGTGTGTAGTGTGATGAGTATTATGTTTTTGTGTGTGAGGTGAATCTGTGGTATGTGGTGAATGTTTGTTGGAGTTAATGTTTGTGTGTGTGTATTGTAGTTATATTACTTATTATTTTGCAAAGGTTCGTTGTGTCTAGAGAAAGAAGTAGTGGATTCATGGCGTATTCACTTTGAATTATGTTTCACATTCATTTGGTTCGGTTTTTGAATAAAACTTGAAAAAAAAGTGAGGTTGTCATCTGTGAAACCAATCCAAAATGCCATTAGTTCAGAGTTCAGGTTTCCAAAATTATTTAGTTTACCGTTAGTTTTGTTCTAATTTTTCCTTTTTTCGGGTTATTTCAACTGGTTTTAATAGAGAAATTCATCTTATTTATAGCAACATATTATGACAATACATATGTATATTGCAAACTTTCCGTTGCAGATTTAATAACATTAAAAGCATTAATTTATCTACCTCGTCGGTCTGGTGGTCGCAAGTGCTCTTGCTGGGTGTGAGTTCCTAGGTTCGATTCCCGGGTCAGCCAGAGTGTTATTGGGTTTTTTGGAATTCTCAGTAATAGCCGAAAATCGGAGCGGAGCCTCCTTTTAAATGGGATTAAAACCTAACCAGCGAAATGTTGGAGTACAGACGCCAGCACATCAAGCTATCCCAAAATGTTATATTTTCTCAATTGAAAATGAACCTCATTCTTTTACGTCATAAAGTTGAAAAATCGTCAAAGTAGTGTGATGTGCTGGTCTCTGTACCTACAGTTACACCTGCTATGTGTATGTTTATGAATTTCACAACTTAGGATGTAAGAAATAGTGAAAATTTTCCTAAAGATGACCCCATTAAA
Source organism: Phlogophora meticulosa (assembly GCA_905147745.2). NCBI lineage: Eukaryota > Metazoa > Arthropoda > Insecta > Lepidoptera > Noctuidae > Phlogophora > Phlogophora meticulosa. The sequence goes on from LR990525.1 coordinate 6,555,387, forward strand.
GAAAAGTTCACACGGAAATCCCAAGTTAACTAAACACGTGTAAACTAGTTAAACACTACTATGACGAACGTTAAAGATGATAATAACAGACAACAGTATAATAAATGGGAGTATTGCAGCTATGCCTGTTATTTACATCATGCATAATGGGTTTGACGAGGATAGGCGTCTATTAGTCTATTAAAGTTGACCGACAATTTAAATAACTAAGTAATTGATTGACTTTGAATAATAAATAATGATCAGCATCTAGCCTAGCCTTTTCTCAACTTGATGCGGTCGGCTTCCAGTCTAACCGGACCAGCTGAATACAAGTATTTTTCATGGAGTAACTGCCTATCTGACCTACGAAACCCAGTTACTGGGCAACACGATACCCTTTGGTAAGACTTTTAGGATTCTGACTACCAATGTCAAAAATCTACAAATGACAGCTACGAATAACGGCGTAACGTGCTTTCTGCATGGTCCTCATATGAACGATCCGACTAAGGTAGTGTCTGCACTTTAGACTTGAAGAGACCGTGGCCTCTGAATTTGTTTCAGTGTTTCTTCTGACAGGGCTAGGAAGAACTGACTTCATGTGATTCATATAGTAAAAAAGTATTAATTGATTGAAAAAGTATTATTTTTTAATCAAATATCAGAAATCAACAGTATTTTTCATTTAATGAATATGAGGGTCTAAATAATTAACAAAGATAACCATGAGATTAAAAAAAATACTATAGGTCTGAGATGATACCAATATAAGAAATATATTTTTTACAATTATTAATAATCCTGTGTTGTTGTCACAAGCACAACCCGTGGGCAATGTTTAAGAAATCTGAAGACGTAAGACGAATAATACATTATTTTGATATTCCGAGTCGTTAACTGATTCCTTATTCAAATAATTTAGTCAACTTCTGCGTCAAACGTCAACTCGTTGGTGTTATTTAGATAAAAACAGTCATAACACACACATTTCCTTATGACGTTATGGTACTAAGGTCTAAGGTTATCAGTATAATAGAAGCTACGATATGCAAGACAAATTAAATCGATTTTTGATATCAACATCAGCTTATTAATGTTTTATAACCATGACTGAATCATTTGAGTACTTTGTGAGGCCTTTGGTATTCTTCGTCGAGTGGTTGAGCTCTTTAAGTGTTGAGTTGAGCTCTGCTATTGTTAACCAATGCATGCACTGACTGGACACGCCCACTCATATCTGCGTGGTTTTTTCCTCAAAACCAACATCTTGGACACTAATCTACATGGTCCTCACATGATCTGACCAAGAAAATGTCTGGACTAAAAGAGACTGTGACCTCTGATTTAGTTTCAATATTTCTTCTGACAGTAGTCCGATAGAGAAACACCTCACCAGTTCAAATAAATATTTTGCTTATTTGACGCGTAAAAGTGTTTGTTAAAATCAATTTCTAAAAATAAATATCAGTTATCATACAAAATATACGAAAGTAATGAAATTTTACGATTTCGAATACTCAATTCATCAATAGCAATGTTTTTTCTCCAATTTTCTGTCTGACTACTTTTGCGTTTGATTTTTCCGGCACCAGTATCCTGTTGGAAGGTTGGAAAAAAGGTAGACAAAACAAAAATTCCCAGCCACCCCTTTTTCCGGAGCGCATAAAAACTCCCGTACAAATTGACTGTAGAATCGTAGATATTACAAAAAAGTGATCCTAAAAGGGTTCCGTTTTATAGGTACGGAACCCTAAAAAGACTAAATTCGTACTTATAACATTGGGATGTTACTTGTTTTCTGTAGGTTTGTTATGATTTTTATACATAAACATTTTCTTTCGAACTCCCCAATCGATTTCAATTGAACTTTTAGAATTCTTTCTCTTATGGCTCTTGAAAAAAATAAGTTACCTAATCAGGCATTTATGTACTTATGTACAGTCTGTACAGTATGTACAGTCCTAACATTTCGCCGCCGAGTTTAGACTCGCTAATTCAAAAAAGAACTGGTTATTGGCACAGATTCTTTATTAAAAGTAAAATAAAATAAGAGAGTTGACCTCTCTTACTGACATATAGTTCCAGAAAAGGACGGTTATTGACGATGCCATATGGTAACAACTAACAAAGCCACAGATTTTTAAGTAGGTAGCTAAAACTTGATATTGGCCAAGTTCTTGGTCGATGTATAGAGGCTTTAAGTCAACTTAAAGTGATAGCCAATGGTATGCCCGTCCCTTTGATGTTTTATAAGACTAAAAGAGATGGAATTAATTTGAATTAAGTTTAGCTTGTGGAAAAGCGAATCAGCACTCATACTATGAATTGACAACGGTCAATTCATAGTATGAGCACCAACATGAACACCTTGTCTGAGGAAATCAGTTTAAAGAACCACATTTCAAGAACTAATGTATTAATAAATGCCATTTTTTCTTTAACAGGCAGTCAGTCAGAGAGCTGTACAACTCCACTTGGACGCCAAAGTTACTGTGTGTCTCTATATGAATGCCCGCCCCTCTTGAATGCATTTGAGCAGCGTCCACTCCCCAACAGTGTGGTCAGCTACTTGAGAAGATCACAATGCGGGTTCGAAGGCTATGTGCCCAGGGTGTGCTGTGGGCCACTGCCTACAAATGACCAGGAAACACCAACACCAAGACCTACGGTAAGAGACAAAATATGGTAGACCAGCTGTTTATGAAAGGATCGTAATTTTGCACTCCTCGTTACTTGCAAGCGATACTGCTGATTGTGACATCCTGGTCTCAATACCCAGGAAGGGCAAGGAGGTTTATTGTGTTTTCCCATTTGAAATTTCGAATGGCAACCCGCAGTCTGGATTTGTGCCAGGTTGATGGCTGGAAACTGTCAAAGGAATATCTAACAATCACTATTTTATAACTTACATGGGTAAAGTCAGCTATTATTATATTATCAGTCTGGCCAAAAATGTAAAAGCCAATTCACCATACTTTATGATATAACCATGAACAGACGGAAAACCTAAGTAATATCCTCCACATCTCATCGAGAGGAAATAACGCGGAGATAATGTGCTTGTCGACCTTTACCTTAGAAGGCGTTCATAACTCTTAATCTTGTTGCTATGACTAAGAGAACCGGAATAAGCGCTAAGCTTTGACATACAATAAATAACACTGAAGCACCATTAAATATATATATACGAATATATATATACATATACCACAATAAATATATGAGAATAAATAGTAAGTTCACTATCTTCCTATCAATTTCCCTCCAAATAACTTATATTAGGGTCGATTTCCAGTATAAACTGATGCAACTACCAGTGATTACCAGTGTTTTACACGGAGCTAATGTCTTTCTGACCTCCGCAACAAAGATATGAAGAACCAGAAACCATAAAAACAACAGACTAATATAAAAAGGGCGAAGGAAAACATCGTGATTAAACAGACATGTTCTTAACGGGAACCATAAACTTGAAGACATGTGGCATACTACAAAGCCTGCGGCATACGAGGCCTGTTTCCCAGCAATGGCAACGGTAAAAGCTGATTGTGCCGACATAAGCTCGCTTCTCCTGTGCATCAATGAAACATCATTGTTGCACAGAAAAAGCAAGCTGAAGTGGCATTAGGCTGGACGTAGTAGCCGTAGGACCGATGACGTGTTCTTGAGTACAATCTGCAAGGCATGGTGAAGGCAAATAATTGGGCAACACGGTACAGCTATTACTGGTAGTCAGAAGCTCGGGCCTTTGATTATCCCTAACAACTGTCTTCGGAACTTCGCGTAACCGCTGGAACAAACGGCTTCACGTGCTTTCCGAAGCGCAGAAGGTTTGTCTTCGACAAGCAGAGGCCAATTATCGATGGACCTTTGCCACTAGCAATACTGTACTCATAAACATTGAAACATTTCTATTATAAAAATTTTGGATAATTACTTAAGAGGAGAGGGAAAAGTTAAAGACGTGGTCTTAATAAAAGCGCCGCGTTGTGGATTCTGCCTCACTTTTTTCAACTTCAAGGATTATCAAGACGACGACAGTTTCCCAGCAATGGCAACGGTAAAAGCTGATTGTGCCGACATAAGATTGTTTCTTCTGTGCATCAATGAACCATCATTGTTGCACAGAAGAAACAAGCTGAAGTGGCATCAGGCTGGATGTATTAGCAGTAGAAATGATGACCGATGACGTGTTCTTGGGTACACACTGCAAAGCAAGATGTAGGAATATAATTGGTTAATGAAGGTCAGATGCAGGCAGGTCAGATGGCTGCCTATCTGACCTTAACACAAATACCCTTATAAAACATAAAGCGAAGATAGAACACTTAAAGACATGTCATATTTATCAAACCGCCGTGTGGTGGATTCAGGCCGCTTCCTTCAAGTTCACCAAGACGAGGTCTGTTTCCCAGCAATGGTAACGGTAAAAGCTGATTGTGCCGGCATAAGCTTGTATGACCACTACAACAATGAACAATCATTGTTGTAGAGAAGATACAAGCTGAAGTGGCATTAGAGAAACGAATACTGAGGACGAGGTCTTGAGTAGAAACTGCAAAGCAAGGTGTAGGCAACTAATTGGGGAACATGGTACAGCTATTACTGGTAGTCAGATGCTCGGGTATTGATTTCCCGTCACAACTGTCTTCGGAACTTCGCGTTACCGCTGGGACCAACGGCTTCACGTGCTTTCCGAGGCGCGGAGGGGTTGACCTCGACAAGCATAGCTCAATTATCGATGAACCCATGCGTTTAGCAATACTGTACTGATGACCGATGACCGATGACATGTTGTTGAGTAGGAACTGCAACTCAAGGTGTAGTTACATAACTTCAAGGATTCTCAAGACGAGGTCAGTTTCCCAACAATGGCAACGGTAAAAGCTGATTGTGCCGACATAAGCTTGTTTCTTCTGTGCATCAATGAACAATCATTGTTGCACAGAAGAAACTAGCTGAAGTGGCTTTAGGCTGGACGTAGTAGCCGTAGGACCGATGACGTGTTCTTGAGTACAATCTGTAAAGCAAGGTGTAGGAACATAACTTCTTTACAAAAGGTGGTTTTTCATAAGTAAATGTGCCAAATATTGCTAAATCAGATGTTCCAATGTGTTTGGTTAAGTAGTAACAGACGCGCGGTTCCAACTGTATTACAAGGATCTGAAGACAGTTGTAACGTATAGTCAAAGGCCCTAACTTCCGACAACCAGTCTTGCTGTACCGTGTTACCAAATAACTGGGGTGTTCAGGTCAGATGTCTGCCTATCTGACCTTAACACAAATACCCTTATAAAACATAAAGCGAAGATAGAACACTTAAAGACATGTCATATTAATCAAACCCCCGCGTTGTGGATTTCGGCTGCTTCCTTCAAGTTCACCAAGACGAGGTCAGTTTCCCAGAAAAGGTAACGGTAAAAGCTGATTGTGCCGACATAAGCTTGTTTCTTCTGTGCATCAATGAACAATCATTGTTGCACAGAAGACACCAGCTGAAGTGGCATTAGACTGGACGTAGTAGTCGTAGAACCGATGACGTGTTCTTGAGTACAATCTGCAAAGCAAGGTGTAGGAACATAACTTCTTTACAAAGGAGGATTTTCATAAGTAAATGTGCCAAATATTGCTAAATCAGATGTTCCAATGTGTTTGGTTAAGTAGTAACACACACGCGGTTCCAGGTGTATTACAAAGATCTGAAGACAGTTGTAACGTATAGTCAAAGGCCCTAGCTTCCGACAACCAGTCTTGCTGTACCGTGTTACCAAATAACTGGATGGTTCAGGTCAGATGGCTGCCTATCTGACCTTAACACAAATACCCTTATAAAACATAAAGCGAAGATAGAACACTTAAAGACATGTCATATTAATCAAACCCCCGCGTTGTGGATTTCGGCTGCTTCCTTCAAGTTCACCAAGACGAGGTCAGTTTCCCAGCAATGGTAACGGTAAAAGCTGATTGTGCCGACATAAGCTTGTTTCTTCTGTGCATCAATGAACCATCATTGTTGCACAGAAGAAACAAGCTGAAGTGGCATCAGGCTGGATGTATTGGCAGTAGAAATGATGACCGATGACGTGTTCTTGGGTACACACTGCAAAGCAAGATGAAGGAATATAATTGGTTAATGAAGGTCAGATGCAGGCAGGTCAGATGGCTGCCTATCTGACCTTAACACAAATACCCTTATAAAATGTAAAGCGAAGATAGAACACTTAAAGACATGTCATATTTATCAAACCGCCGTGTGGTGGATTCAGGCCGCTTCCTTCAAGTTCACCAAGACGAGGTCTGTTTCCCAGCAATGGTAACGGTAAAAGCTGATTGTGCCGACATAAGCTTGTATCACCACTACAGCAATGAACAATCATTGTTGTAGAGAAGATACAAGCTGAAGTGGCATTAGAGAACCGAATACTGAGGACGAGGTCTTGAGTAGAAACTGCAAAGCAAGGTGTAGGCAACTAATTGGGGAACATGGTACAGCTATTACTGGTAGTCAGATGCTCGGGTATTGATTTCCCGTCACAACTGTCTTCGGAACTTCGCGTTACCGCTGGGACCAACGGCTTCACGTGCTTTCCGAGGCGCGGAGGGGTTGACCTCGACAAGCATAGCTCAATTATCGATGAACCCATGCGTCTAGCAATACTGTACTGATGACCGATGACATGTTGTTGAGTAGGAACTGCAACTCAAGGTGTAGTTACATATTTTCAAGGATTCTCAAGACGAGGTCAGTTTCCCAGCAATGGCAACGGTAAAAGCTGATTGTGCCGACATAAGCTTGTTTCTTCTGTGCATCAATGAACAATCATTGTTGCACAGAAGAAACTAGCTGAAGTGGCATTAGGCTGGACGTAGTAGCCGTAGGACCGATGACGTGTTCTTGAGTACAATCTTTAAAGCAAGGTGTAGGAACATAACTTCTTTACAAAAGGTGGTTTTTCATAAGTAAATGTGCCAAATATTGCTAAATCAGATGTTCTAATGTGTTTGGTTAGGTAGTAACAGACGCGCGGTTCCAACTGTATTACAAAGATCTGAAGACAGTTGTAACGTATAGTCAAAGGCCCTAGCTTCCGACAACCAGTCTTGCTGTACCGTGTTACCAAATAACTGGGGTGTTCAGGTCAGATGTCTGCCTATCTGACCTTAACACAAATACCCTTATAAAACATAAAGCGAAGATAGAACACTTAAAGACATGTCATATTAATCAAACCCCCGCGTTGTGGATTTCGGCTGCTTCCTTCAAGTTCACCAAGACGAGGTCAGTTTCCCAGCAATGGTAACGGTAAAAGCTGATTGTGCCGACATAAGCTTGTTTCTTCTGTGCATCAATGAACAATCATTGTTGCACAGAAGAAACTAGCTGAAGTGGCATTAGGCTGGACGTAGTAGCCGTAGGACCGATGACGTGTTCTTGAGTACAATCTGTAAAGCAAGGTGTAGGAACATAACTTCTTTACAAAAGGTGGTTTTTCATAAGTAAATGTGCCAAATATTGCTTAATCAGATGTTCTAATGTGTTTGGTTAAGTAGTAACAGACGCGCGGTTCCAACTGTATAACAAAGATCTGAAGACAGTTGTAACGTATAGTCAAAGGCCCTAGCTTCCGACAACCAGTCTTGCTGTACCGTGTTACCAAATAACTGGATGGTTCAGGTCAGATGGCTGCCTATCTGACCTTAACACAAATACCATTATAAAACATAAAGCGAAGATAGAACACTCAAAGACATGTCATATTAATCAAACCGCCGCATTGTGGATTCAGGTTGCTTCCTCCAAGTTCACCCCCACGAGGTCTGTTTCCCAGCAACGGCAACGGTAAAAGCTGATTGTGCCGACATAAGCTCGCTTCTTCTGTGCATCAATGAACCATCATTGTTGCACAGAAGAAACAAGCTGAAGTGGCATCAGGCTGGATGTATTAGCAGTAGAAATGATGACCGATGACGTGTTCTTGGGTACACACTGCAAAGCAAGATGTAGGAATATAATTGGTTAATGAAGGTCAGATGCAGGCAGGTCAGATGGCTGCCTATCTTACCTTAACACAAATACCCTTATAAAACATAAAGCGAAGATAGAACACTTAAAGACATGTCATATTTATCAAACCGCCGTGTGGTGGATTCAGGCCGCTTCCTTCAAGTTCACCAAGACGAGGTCTGTTTCCCAGCAATGGTAACGGTAAAAGCTGATTGTGCCGACATAAGCTTGTATCACCACTACAGCAATGAACAATCATTGTTGTAGAGAAGATACAAGCTGAAGTGGCATTAGAGAACCGAATACTGAGGACGAGGTCTTGAGTAGAAACTGCAAAGCAAGGTGTAGGCAACTAATTGGGGAACATGGTACAGCTATTACTGGTAGTCAGATGCTCGGGTATTGATTTCCCGTCACAACTGTCTTCGGAACTTCGCGTTACCGCTGGGACCAACGGCTTCACGTGCTTTCCGAGGCGCGGAGGGGTTGATCTCGACAAGCATAGCTCAATTATCGATGAACCCATGCGTCTAGCAATACTGTACTGATGACCGATGACATGTTGTTGAGTAGGAACTGCAACTCAAGGTGTAGTTACATATTTTCAAGGATTCTCAAGACGAGGTCAGTTTCCCAGCAATGACAACGGTAAAAGCTGATTGGGCCGACATAAGCTTGTTTCTTCTGTGCATCAATGAACAATCATTGTTGCACAGAAGAAACTAGCTGAAGTGGCATTAGGCTGGACGTAGTAGCCGTAGGACCGATGACGTGTTCTTGAGTACAATCTGTAAAGCAAGGTGTAGGAACATAACTTCTTTACAAAAGGTGGTTTTTCATAAGTAAATGTGCCAAATATTGCTAAATCAGATGTTCTAATGTGTTTGGTTAGGTAGTAACAGACGCGCGGTTCCAACTGTATTACAAAGATCTGAAGACAGTTGTAACGTATAGTCAAAGGCCCTAGCTTCCGACAACCAGTCTTGCTGTACCGTGTTACCAAATAACTGGGGTGTTCAGGTCAGATGTCTGCCTATCTGACCTTAACACAAATACCCTTATAAAACATAAAGCGAAGATAGAACACTCAAAGACATGTCATATTAATCAAACCGCCGCATTGTGGATTCAGGTTGCTTCCTCCAAGTTCACCCCCACGAGGTCTGTTTCCCAGCAACGGCAACGGTAAAAGCTGATTGTGCCGACATAAGCTCGCTTCTTCTGTGCATCAATGAACCATCATTGTTGCACAGAAGAAACAAGCTGAAGTGGCATCAGACTGGATGTATTAGCAGTAGAAATGATGACCGATGACGTGTTCTTGGGTACACACTGCAAAGCAAGATGTAGGAATATAATTGGTTAATGAAGGTCAGATGCAGGCAGGTCAGATGGCTGCCTATCTGACCTTAACACAAATACCCTTATAAAACATAAAGCGAAGATAGAACACTTAAAGACATGTCAAATTTATCAAACCGCCGTGTGGTGGATTCAGGCCGCTTCCTTCAAGTTCACCAAGACGAGGTCTGTTTCCTAGCAATGGTAACGGTAAAAGCTGATTGTGCCGACATAAGCTTGTATGACCACTACAAAAATGAACAATCATTGTTGTAGAGAAGATACAAGCTGAAGTGGCATTAGAGAACCGAATACTGAGGACGAGGTCTTGAGTAGAAACTGCAAAGCAAGGTGTAGGCAACTAATTGGGGAACATGGTACAGCTATTACTGGTAGTCAGATGCTCGGGTATTGATTTCCCGTCACAACTGTCTTCGGAACTTCGCGTTACCGCTGGGACCAACGGCTTCACGTGCTTTCCGAGGCGCGGAGGGGTTGATCTCGACAAGCATAGCTCAATTATCGATGAACCCATGCGTCTAGCAATACTGTACTGATGACCGATGACATGTTGTTGAGTAGGAACTGCAACTCAAGGTGTAGTTACATATTTTCAAGGATTCTCAAGACGAGGTCAGTTTCCCAGCAATGACAACGGTAAAAGCTGATTGGGCCGACATAAGCTTGTTTCTTCTGTGCATCAATGATTGTTCATTGATGCACAGAAGAAACTAGCTGAAGTGGCATTAGGCTGGACGTAGTAGCCGTAGGACCGATGACGTGTTCTTGAGTACAATCTGTAAAGCAAGGTGTAGGAACATAACTTCTTTACAAAAGGTGGTTTTTCATGAGTAAATGTGCCAAATATTGCTAAATCAGATGTTCTAATGTGTTTGGTTAGGTAGTAACAGACGCGCGGTTCCACCTGTATTACAAAGATCTGAAGACAGTTGTAACGTATAGTCAAAGGCCCTAGCTTCCGACAACCAGTCTTGCTGTACCGTGTTACCAAATAACTGGGGTGTTCAGGTCAGATGTCTGCCTATCTGACCTTAACACAAATACCCTTATAAAACATAAAGCGAAGATAGAACACTTAAAGACATGTCATATTAATCAAACCCCCGCGTTGTGGATTTCGGCTGCTTCCTTCAAGTTCACCAAGACGAGGTCAGTTTCCCAGCAATGGTAACGGTAAAAGCTGATTGTGCCGACATAAGCTTGTTTCTTCTGTGCATCAATGAACAATCATTGTTGCACAGAAGAAACTAGCTGAAGTGGCATTAGGCTGGACGTAGTAGCCGTAGGACCGATGACGTGTTCTTGAGTACAATCTGTAAAGCAAGGTGTAGGAACATAACTTCTTTACAAAAGGTGGTTTTTCATAAGTAAATGTGCCAAATATTGCTTAATCAGATGTTCTAATGTGTTTGGTTAAGTAGTAACAGACGCGCGGTTCCAACTGTATAACAAAGATCTGAAGACAGTTGTAACGTATAGTCAAAGGCCCTAGCTTCCGACAACCAGTCTTGCTGTACCGTGTTACCAAATAACTGGATGGTTCAGGTCAGATGGCTGCCTATCTGACCTTAACACAAATACCATTATAAAACATAAAGCGAAGATAGAACACTCAAAGACATGTCATATTAATCAAACCGCCGCATTGTGGATTCAGGTTGCTTCCTTCAAGTTCACCCCCACGAGGTCTGTTTCCCAGCAACGGCACCGGTAAAAGCTGATTGTGCCGACATAAGCTCGCTTCTTCTGTGCATCAATGAACCATCATTGTTGCACAGAAGAAACAAGCTGAAGTGGCATCAGGCTGGATGTATTAGCAGTAGAAATGATGACCAATGACGTGTTCTTGGGTACACACTGCAAAGCAAGATGTAGGAATATAATTGGTTAATGAAGGTCAGATGCAGGCAGGTCAGATGGCTGCCTATCTGACCTTAACACAAATACCCTTATAAAACATAAAGCGAAGATAGAACACTTAAAGACATGTCATATTTATCAAACCGCCGTGTGGTGGATTCAGGCCGCTTCCTTCAAGTTCACCAAGACGAGGTCTGTTTCCCAGCAATGGTAACGGTAAAAGCTGATTGTGCCGACATAAGCTTGTATCACCACTACAGCAATGAACAATCATTGTTGTAGAGAAGACACCAGTTGAAGTGGCATTAGACTGGACGTAGTAGTCGTAGAACCGATGACGTGTTCTTGAGTACAATCTGCAAAGCAAGGTGTAGGAACATAACTTCTTTACAAAGGAGGATTTTCATAAGTAAATGTGCCAAATATTGCTAAATCAGATGTTCCAATGTGTTTGGTTAAGTAGTAACACACACGCGGTTCCAGGTGTATTACAAAGATCTGAAGACAGTTGTAACGTATAGTCAAAGGCCTTAGCTTCCGACAACCAGTCTTGCTGTACCGTGTTACCAAATAACTGGATGGTTCAGGTCAGATGGCTGCCTATCTGACCTTAACACAAATACCATTATAAAACATAAAGCGAAGATAGAACACTCAAAGACATGTCATATTAATCAAACCGCCGCATTGTGGATTCAGGTTGCTTCCTTCAAGTTCACCCCCACGAGGTCTGTTTCCCAGAAAAGGTAACGGTAAAAGCTGATTGTGCCGACATAAGCTTGTTTCTTCTGTGCATCAATGAACAATCATTGTTGCACAGAAGACACCAGCTGAAGTGGCATTAGACTGGACGTAGTAGTCGTAGAACCGATGACGTGTTCTTGAGTACAATCTGCAAAGCAAGTTGTAGGAACATAACTTCTTTACAAAGGAGGATTTTCATAAGTAAATGTGCCAAATATTGCTAAATCAGATGTTCTAATGTGTTTGGTTAGGTAGTAACAGACGCGCGGTTCCAACTGTATTACAAAGATCTGAAGACAGTTGTAACGTATAGTCAAAGGCCCTAGCTTCCGACAACCAGTCTTGCTGTACCGTGTTACCAAATAACTGGGGTGTTCAGGTCAGATGTCTGCCTATCTGACCTTAACACAAATACCCTTATAAAACATAAAGCGAAGATAGAACACTTAAAGACATGTCATATTAATCAAACCCCCGCGTTGTGGATTTCGGCTGCTTCCTTCAAGTTCACCAACACGAGGTCAGTTTCCCAGCAATGGTAACGGTAAAAGCTGATTGTGCCGACATAAGCTTGTTTCTTCTGTGCATCAATGAACAATCATTGTTGCACAGAAGAAACTAGCTGAAGTGGCATTAGGCTGGACGTAGTAGCCGTAGGACCGATGACGTGTTCTTGAGTACAATCTGTAAAGCAAGGTGTAGGAACATAACTTCTTTACAAAAGGTGGTTTTTCATAAGTAAATGTGCCAAATATTGCTTAATCAGATGTTCTAATGTGTTTGGTTAAGTAGTAACAGACGCGCGGTTCCAACTGTATAACAAAGATCTGAAGACAGTTGTAACGTATAGTCAAAGGCCCTAGCTTCCGACAACCAGTCTTGCTGTACCGTGTTACCAAATAACTGGATGGTTCAGGTCAGATGGCTGCCTATCTGACCTTAACACAAATACCATTATAAAACATAAAGCGAAGATAGAACACTCAAAGACATGTCATATTAATCAAACCGCCGCATTGTGGATTCAGGTTGCTTCCTCCAAGTTCACCCCCACGAGGTCTGTTTCCCAGCAACGGCAACGGTAAAAGCTGATTGTGCCGACATAAGCTCGCTTCTTCTGTGCATCAATGAACCATCATTGTTGCACAGAAGAAACAAGCTGAAGTGGCATCAGACTGGATGTATTAGCAGTAGAAATGATGACCGATGACGTGTTCTTGGGTACACACTGCAAAGCAAGATGTAGGAATATAATTGGTTAATGAAGGTCAGATGCAGGCAGGTCAGATGGCTGCCTATCTGACCTTAACACAAATACCCTTATAAAACATAAAGCGAAGATAGAACACTTAAAGACATGTCAAATTTATCAAACCGCCGTGTGGTGGATTCAGGCCGCTTCCTTCAAGTTCACCAAGACGAGGTCTGTTTCCTAGCAATGGTAACGGTAAAAGCTGATTGTGCCGACATAAGCTTGTATGACCACTACAAAAATGAACAATCATTGTTGTAGAGAAGATACAAGCTGAAGTGGCATTAGAGAACCGAATACTGAGGACGAGGTCTTGAGTAGAAACTGCAAAGCAAGGTGTAGGCAACTAATTGGGGAACATGGTACAGCTATTACTGGTAGTCAGATGCTCGGGTATTGATTTCCCGTCACAACTGTCTTCGGAACTTCGCGTTACCGCTGGGACCAACGGCTTCACGTGCTTTCCGAGGCGCGGAGGGGTTGATCTCGACAAGCATAGCTCAATTATCGATGAACCCATGCGTCTAGCAATACTGTACTGATGACCGATGACATGTTGTTGAGTAGGAACTGCAACTCAAGGTGTAGTTACATATTTTCAAGGATTCTCAAGACGAGGTCAGTTTCCCAGCAATGACAACGGTAAAAGCTGATTGGGCCGACATAAGCTTGTTTCTTCTGTGCATCAATGATTGTTCATTGATGCACAGAAGAAACTAGCTGAAGTGGCATTAGGCTGGACGTAGTAGCCGTAGGACCGATGACGTGTTCTTGAGTACAATCTGTAAAGCAAGGTGTAGGAACATAACTTCTTTACAAAAGGTGGTTTTTCATGAGTAAATGTGCCAAATATTGCTAAATCAGATGTTCTAATGTGTTTGGTTAGGTAGTAACAGACGCGCGGTTCCACCTGTATTACAAAGATCTGAAGACAGTTGTAACGTATAGTCAAAGGCCCTAGCTTCCGACAACCAGTCTTGCTGTACCGTGTTACCAAATAACTGGGGTGTTCAGGTCAGATGTCTGCCTATCTGACCTTAACACAAATACCCTTATAAAACATAAAGCGAATATAGAACACTTAAAGACATGTCATATTAATCAAACCCCCGCGTTGTGGATTTCGGCTGCTTCCTTCAAGTTCACCAAGACGAGGTCAGTTTCCCAGCAATGGTAACGGTAAAAGCTGATTGTGCCGACATAAGCTTGTTTCTTCTGTGCATCAATGAACAATCATTGTTGCACAGAAGAAACTAGCTGAAGTGGCATTAGGCTTGTCGTAGTAGCCGTAGGACCGATGACGTGTTCTTGAGTACAATCTGTAAAGCAAGGTGTAGGAACATAACTTCTTTACAAAAGGTGGTTTTTCATAAGTAAATGTGCCAAATATTGCTTAATCAGATGTTCTAATGTGTTTGGTTAAGTAGTAACAGACGCGCGGTTCCAACTATATAACAAAGATCTGAAGACAGTTGTAACGTATAGTCAAAGGCCCTAGCTTCCGACAACCAGTCTTGCTGTACCGTGTTACCAAATAACTGGATGGTTCAGGTCAGATGGCTGCCTATCTGACCTTAACACAAATACCATTATAAAACATAAAGCGAAGATAGAACACTCAAAGACATGTCATATTAATCAAACCGCCGCATTGTGGATTCAGGTTGCTTCCTTCAAGTTCACCCCCACGAGGTCTGTTTCCCAGCAACGGCACCGGTAAAAGCTGATTGTGCCGACATAAGCTCGCTTCTTCTGTGCATCAATGAACCATCATTGTTGCACAGAAGAAACAAGCTGAAGTGGCATCAGGCTGGATGTATTAGCAGTAGAAATGATGACCGATGACGTGTTCTTGGGTACACACTGCAAAGCAAGATGTAGGAATATAATTGGTTAATGAAGGTCAGATGCAGGCAGGTCAGATGGCTGCCTATCTGACCTTAACACAAATACCCTTATAAAACATAAAGCGAAGATAGAACACTTAAAGACATGTCATATTTATCAAACCGCCGTGTGGTGGATTCAGGCCGCTTCCTTCAAGTTCACCAAGACGAGGTCTGTTTCCCAGCAATGGTAACGGTAAAAGCTGATTGTGCCGACATAAGCTTGTATCACCACTACAGCAATGAACAATCATTGTTGTAGAGAAGATACAAGCTGAAGTGGCATTAGAGAACCGAATACTGAGGACGAGGTCTTGAGTAGAAACTGCAAAGCAAGGTGAAGGCAACTAATTGGGGAACATGGTACAGCTATTACTGGTAGTCAGATGCTCGGGTATTGATTTCCCGTCACAACTGTCTTCGGAACTTCGCGTTACCGCTGGGACCAACGGCTTCACGTGCTTTCCGAGGCGCGGAGGGGTTGACCTCGACAAGCATAGCTCAACTATCGATGAACCCATGCGTCTAGCAATACTGTACTGATGACCGATGACATGTTGTTGAGTAGGAACTGCAACTCAAGGTGTAGTTACATAACTTCAAGGATTCTCAAGACAAGGTCAGTTTCCCAGCAATGGCAACGGTAAAAGCTGATTGTGCCGACATAAGCTTGTTTCTTCTGTGCATCAATGAACAATCATTGTTGCACAGAAGAAACTAGCTGAAGTGGCATTAGGCTGGACGTAGTAGCCGTAGGACCGATGACGTGTTCTTGAGTACAATCTGTAAAGCAAGGTGTAGGAACATAACTTCTTTACAAAAGGTGGTTTTTCATAAGTAAATGTGCCAAATATTGCTAAATCAGATGTTCTAATGTGTTTGGTTAGGTAGTAACAGACGCGCGGTTCCAACTGTATTACAAAGATCTGAAGACAGTTGTAACGTATAGTCAAAGGCCCTAGCTTCCGACAACCAGTCTTGCTGTACCGTGTTACCAAATAACTCGGGTGTTCAGGTCAGATGTCTGCCTATCTGACCTTAACACAAATACCCTTATAAAACATAAAGCGAAGATAGAACACTTAAAGACATGTCATATTAATCAAACCCCCGCGTTGTGGATTTCGGCTGCTTCCTTCAAGTTCACCAAGACGAGGTCAGTTTCCCAGAAAAGGTAACGGTAAAAGCTGATTGTGCCGACATAAGCTTGTTTCTTCTGTGCATCAATGAACCATCATTGTTGCACAGAAGAAACCAGCTGAAGTGGCATCAGGCTGGATGTATTAGCAGTAGAAATGATGACCGATGACGTGTTCTTGGGTACACACTGCAAAGCAAGATGTAGGAATATAATTGGTTAATGAAGGTCAGATGCAGGCAGGTCAGATGGCTGCCTATCTGACCTTAACACAAATACCCTTATAAAACATAAAGCGAAGATAGAACACTTAAAGACATGTCATATGTATCAAACCGCCGTGTGGTTGATTCAGGCCGCTTCCTTCAAGTTCACCAAGACGAGGTCAGTTTCCCAGAAAAGGTAACGGTAAAAGCTGATTTTGCCGACATAAGCTTGTTTCTTCTGTGCATCAATGAACAATCATTGTTGCACAGAAGACACCAGCTGAAGTGGCATTAGACTGGACGTAGTAGTCGTAGAACCGATGACGTGTTCTTGAGTACAATCTGCAAAGCAAGGTGTAGGAACATAACTTCTTTACAAAGGAGGATTTTCATAAGTAAATGTGCCAAATATTGCTAAATCAGATGTTCCAATGTGTTTGGTTAAGTAGCAACACACACGCGGTTCCAGGTGTATTACAAAGATCTGAAGACAGATGTAACGTATAGTCAAAGGCCCTAGCTTCCGACAACCAGTCTTGCTGTACCGTGTTACCAAATAACTGGATGGTTCAGGTCAGATGGCTGCCTATCTGACCTTAACACAAATACCATTATAAAACATAAAGCGAAGATAGAACACTCAAAGACATGTCATATTAATCAAACCGCCGCATTGTGGATTCAGGTTGCTTCCTTCAAGTTCACCCCCACGAGGTCTGTTTCCCAGAAAAGGTAACGGTAAAAGCTGATTGTGCCGACATAAGCTTGTTTCTTCTGTGCATCAATGAACAATCATTGTTGCACAGAAGACACCAGCTGAAGTGGCATTAGACTGGACGTAGTAGTCGTAGAACCGATGACGTGTTCTTGAGTACAATCTACAAAGCAAGGTGTAGGAACATAACTTCTTTACAAAGGAGGATTTTCATAAGTAAATGTGCCAAATATTGCTAAATCAGATGTTCTAATGTGTTTGGTTAGGTAGTAACAGACGCGCGGTTCCAACTGTATTAAAAAGATCTGAAGACAGTTGTAACGTATAGTCAAAGGCCCTAGCTTCCGACAACCAGTCTTGCTGTACCGTGTTACCAAATAACTGGGGTGTTCAGGTCAGATGTCTGCCTATCTGACCTTAACACAAATACCCTTATAAAACATAAAGCGAAGATAGAACACTTAAAGACATGTCATATTAATCAAACCCCCGCGTTGTGGATTTCGGCTGCTTCCTTCAAGTTCACCAAGACGAGGTCAGTTTCCCAGCAATGGTAACGGTAAAAGCTGATTGTGCCGACATAAGCTTGTTTCTTCTGTGCATCAATGAACAATCATTGTTGCACAGAAGAAACTAGCTGAAGTGGCATTAGGCTTGTCGTAGTAGCCGTAGGACCGATGACGTGTTCTTGAGTACAATCTGTAAAGCAAGGTGTAGGAACATAACTTCTTTACAAAAGGTGGTTTTTCATAAGTAAATGTGCCAAATATTGCTTAATCAGATGTTCTAATGTGTTTGGTTAAGTAGTAACAGACGCGCGGTTCCAACTGTATAACAAAGATCTGAAGACAGTTGTAACGTATAGTCAAAGGCCCTAGCTTCCAACAACCAGTCTTGCTGTACCGTGTTACCAAATAACTGGATGGTTCAGGTCAGATGGCTGCCTATCTGACCTTAACACAAATACCATTATAAAACATAAAGCGAAGATAGAACACTCAAAGACATGACATATTAATCAAACCGCCGCATTGTGGATTCAGGTTGCTTCCTCCAAGTTCACCCCCACGAGGTCTGTTTCCCAGCAACGGCAACGGTAAAAGCTGATTGTGCCGACATAAGCTCGCTTCTTCTGTGCATCAATGAACCATCATTGTTGCACAGAAGAAACAAGCTGAAGTGGCATCAGGCTGGATGTATTAGCAGTAGAAATGATGACCGATGACGTGTTCTTGGGTACACACTGCAAAGCAAGATGTAGGAATATAATTGGTTAATGAAGGTCAGATGCAGGCAGGTCAGATGGCTGCCTATCTTACCTTAACACAAATACCCTTATAAAACATAAAGCGAAGATAGAACACTTAAAGACATGTCATATTTATCAAACCGCCGTGTGGTGGATTCAGGCCGCTTCCTTCAAGTTCACCAAGACGAGGTCTGTTTCCCAGCAATGGTAACGGTAAAAGCTGATTGTGCCGACATAAGCTTGTATCACCACTACAGCAATGAACAATCATTGTTGTAGAGAAGATACAAGCTGAAGTGGCATTAGAGAACCGAATACTGAGGACGAGGTCTTGAGTAGAAACTGCAAAGCAAGGTGTAGGCAACTAATTGGGGAACATGGTACAGCTATTACTGGTAGTCAGATGCTCGGGTATTGATTTCCCGTCACAACTGTCTTCGGAACTTCGCGTTACCGCTGGGACCAACGGCTTCACGTGCTTTCCGAGGCGCGGAGGGGTTGATCTCGACAAGCATAGCTCAATTATCGATGAACCCATGCGTCTAGCAATACTGTACTGATGACCGATGACATGTTGTTGAGTAGGAACTGCAACTCAAGGTGTAGTTACATATTTTCAAGGATTCTCAAGACGAGGTCAGTTTCCCAGCAATGACAACGGTAAAAGCTGATTGTGCCGACATAAGCTTGTTTCTTCTGTGCATCAATGAACAATCATTGTTGCACAGAAGAAACTAGCTGAAGTGGCATTAGGCTGGACGTAGTAGCCGTAGGACCGATGACGTGTTCTTGAGTACAATCTGTAAAGCAAGGTGTAGGAACATAACTTCTTTACAAAAGGTGGTTTTTCATAAGTAAATGTGCCAAATATTGCTTAATCAGATGTTCTAATGTGTTTGGTTAGGTAGTAACAGACGCGCGGTTCCACCTGTATTACAAAGATCTGAAGACAGTTGTAACGTATAGTCAAAGGCCCTAGCTTCCGACAACCAGTCTTGCTGTACCGTGTTACCAAATAACTGGATGGTTCAGGTCAGATGGCTGCCTATCTGACCTTAACACAAATACCATTATAAAACATAAAGCGAAGATAGAACACTCAAAGACATGTCATATTAATCAAACCGCCGCATTGTGGATTCAGGTTGCTTCCTCCAAGTTCACCCCCACGAGGTCTGTTTCCCAGCAACGGCAAAGGTAAAAGCTGATTGTGCCGACATAAGCTCGCTTCTTCTGTGCATCAATGAACCATCATTGTTGCACAGAAGAAACAAGCTGAAGTGGCATCAGACTGGATGTATTAGCAGTAGAAATGATGACCGATGACGTGTTCTTGGGTACACACTGCAAAGCAAGATGTAGGAATATAATTGGTTAATGAAGGTCAGATGCAGGCAGGTCAGATGGCTGCCTATCTGACCTTAACACAAATACCCTTATAAAACATAAAGCGAAGATAGAACACTTAAAGACATGTCAAATTTATCAAACCGCCGTGTGGTGGATTCAGGCCGCTTCCTTCAAGTTCACCAAGACGAGGTCTGTTTCCTAGCAATGGTAACGGTAAAAGCTGATTGTGCCGACATAAGCTTGTATGACCACTACAAAAATGAACAATCATTGTTGTAGAGAAGATACAAGCTGAAGTGGCATTAGAGAACCGAATACTGAGGACGAGGTCTTGAGTAGAAACTGCAAAGCAAGGTGTAGGCAACTAATTGGGGAACATGGTACAGCTATTACTGGTAGTCAGATGCTCGGGTATTGATTTCCCGTCACAACTGTCTTCGGAACTTCGCGTTACCGCTGGGACCAACGGCTTCACGTGCTTTCCGAGGCGCGGAGGGGTTGATCTCGACAAGCTTAGCTCAATTATCGATGAACCCATGCGTCTAGCAATACTGTACTGATGACCGATGACATGTTGTTGAGTAGGAACTGCAACTCAAGGTGTAGTTACATATTTTCAAGGATTCTCAAGACGAGGTCAGTTTCCCAGCAATGACAACGGTAAAAGCTGATTGGGCCGACATAAGCTTGTTTCTTCTGTGCATCAATGATTGTTCATTGATGCACAGAAGAAACTAGCTGAAGTGGCATAAGGCTGGACGTAGTAGCCGTAGGACCGATGACGTGTTCTTGAGTACAATCTGTAAAGCAAGGTGTAGGAACATAACTTCTTTACAAAAGGTGGTTTTTCATAAGTAAATGTGCCAAATATTGCTAAATCAGATGTTCTAATGTGTTTGGTTAGGTAGTAACAGACGCGCGGTTCCAACTGTATTACAAAGATCTGAAGACAGTTGTAACGTATAGTCAAAGGCCCTAGCTTCCGACAACCAGTCTTGCTGTACCGTGTTACCAAATAACTGGGGTGTTCAGGTCAGATGTCTGCCTATCTGACCTTAACACAAATACCCTTATAAAACATAAAGCGAAGATAGAACACTTAAAGACATGTCATATTAATCAAACCCCCGCGTTGTGGATTTCGGCTGCTTCCTTCAAGTTCACCAAGACGAGGTCAGTTTCCCAGAAAAGGTAACGGTAAAAGCTGATTGTGCCGACATAAGCTTGTTTCTTCTGTGCATCAATGAACCATCATTGTTGCACAGAAGAAACCAGCTGAAGTGGCATCAGGCTGGATGTATTAGCAGTAGAAATGATGACCGATGACGTGTTCTTGGGTACACACTGTAAAGCAAGATGTAGGAATATAATTGGTTAATGAAGGTCAGATGCAGGCAGGTCAGATGGCTGCCTATCTGACCTTAACACAAATACCCTTATAAAACATAAAGCGAAGATAGAACACTTAAAGACATGTCATATGTATCAAACCGCCGTGTGATGGATTCAGGCCGCTTCCTTCAAGTTCACCAAGACGAGGTCAGTTTCCCAGAAAAGGTAACGGTAAAAGCTGATTTTGCCGACATAAGCTTGTTTCTTCTGTGCATCAATGAACAATCATTGTTGCACAGAAGACACCAGCTGAAGTGGCATTAGACTGGACGTAGTAGTCGTAGAACCGATGACGTGTTCTTGAGTACAATCTGCAAAGCAAGGTGTAGGAACATAACTTCTTTACAAAGGAGGATTTTCATAAGTAAATGTGCCAAATATTGCTAAATCAGATGTTCCAATGTGTTTGGTTAAGTAGTAACACACACGCGGTTCCAGGTGTATTACAAAGATCTGAAGACAGTTGTAACGTATAGTCAAAGGCCCTAGCTTCCGACAACCGGTCTTGCTGTACCGTGTTACCAAATAACTGGATGGTTCAGGTCAGATGGCTGCCTATCTGACCTTAACACAAATACCATTATAAAACATAAAGCGAAGATAGAACAGTCAAAGACATGTCATATTAATCAAACCGCCGCATTGTGGATTCAGGTTGCTTCCTTCAAGTTCACCCCCACGAGGTCTGTTTCCCAGAAAAGGTAACGGTAAAAGCTGATTGTGCCGACATAAGCTTGTTTCTTCTGTGCATCAATGAACAATCATTGTTGCACAGAAGACACCAGCTGAAGTGGCATTAGACTGGACGTAGTAGTCGTAGAACCGATGACGTGTTCTTGAGTACAATCTGCAAAGCAAGGTGTAGGAACATAACTTCTTTACAAAGGAGGATTTTCATAAGTAAATGTGCCAAATATTGCTAAATCAGATGTTCCAATGTGTTTGGTTAAGTAGTAACACACACGCGGTTCCAGGTGTATTACAAAGATCTGAAGACAGTTGAAACTTATAGTCAAAGGCCCTAGCTTCCGACAACCAGTCTTGCTGTACCGTGTTACCAAATAACTGGATGGTTCAGGTCAGATGGCTGCCTATCTGACCTTAACACAAATACCCTTATAAAACATAAAGCGAAGATAGAACACTTAAAGACATGTCATATTAATCAAACCCCCGCGTTGTGGATTTCGGCTGCTTCCTTCAAGTTCACCAAGACGAGGTCAGTTTCCCAGCAATGGTAACGGTAAAAGCTGATTGTGCCGACATAAGCTTGTATCACCACTACAGCAATGAACAATCATTGTTGTAGAGAAGATACAAGCTGAAGTGGCATTAGAGAACCGAATACTGAGGACGAGGTCTTGAGTAGAAACTGCAAAGCAAGGTGTAGGCAACTAATTGGGGAACATGGTACAGCTATTACTGGTAGTCAGATGCTCGGGTATTGATTTCCCGTCACAACTGTCTTCGGAACTTCGCGTTACCGCTGGGACCAACGGCTTCACGTGCTTTCCGAGGAGCGGAGGGGTTGACCTCGACAAGCATAGCTCAATTATCGATGAACCCATGCGTCTAGCAATACTGTACTGATGACCGATGACATGTTGTAGAGTAGGAACTGCAACTCAAGGTGTAGTTACATAACTTCAAGGATTCTCAAGACGAGGTCAGTTTCCCAGCAATGGCAACGGTAAAAGCTGATTGTGCCGACATAAGCTTGTTTCTTCTGTGCATCAATGAACAATCATTGTTGCACAGAAGAAACTAGCTGAAGTGGCATAAGGCTGGACGTAGTAGCCGTAGGACCGATGACGTGTTCTTGAGTACAATCTGTAAAGCAAGGTGTAGGAACATAACTTCTTTACAAAAGGTGGTTTTTCATAAGTAAATGTGCCAAATATTGCTAAATCAGATGTTCTAATGTGTTTGGTTAGGTAGTAACAGACGCGCGGTTCCAACTGTATTACAAAGATCTGAAGACAGTTGTAACGTATAGTCAAAGGCCCTAGCTTCCGACAACCAGTCTTGCTGTACCGTGTTACCAAATAACTGGGGTGTTCAGGTCAGATGTCTGCCTATCTGACCTTAACACAAATACCCTTATAAAACATAAAGCGAAGATAGAACACTTAAAGACATGTCATATTAATCAAACCCCCGCGTTGTGGATTTCGGCTGCTTCCTTCAAGTTCACCAAGACGAGGTCAGTTTCCCAGAAAAGGTAACGGTAAAAGCTGATTGTGCCGACATAAGCTTGTTTCTTCTGTGCATCAATGAACCATCATTGTTGCACAGAAGAAACCAGCTGAAGTGGCATCAGGCTGGATGTATTAGCAGTAGAAATGATGACCGATGACGTGTTCTTGGGTACACACTGCAAAGCAAGATGTAGGAATATAATTGGTTAATGAAGGTCAGATGCAGGCAGGTCAGATGGCTGCCTATCTGACCTTAACACAAATACCCTTATAAAACATAAAGCGAAGATAGAACACTTAAAGACATGTCATATGTATCAAACCGCCGTGTGGTGGATTCAGGCCGCTTCCTTCAAGTTCACCAAGACGAGGTCAGTTTCCCAGAAAAGGTAACGGTAAAAGCTGATTTTGCCGACATAAGCTTGTTTCTTCTGTGCATCAATGAACAATCATTGTTGCACAGAAGACACCAGCTGAAGTGGCATTAGACTGGACGTAGTAGTCGTAGAACCGATGACGTGTTCTTGAGTACAATCTGCAAAGCAAGGTGTAGGAACATAACTTCTTTACAAAGGAGGATTTTCATAAGTAAATGTGCCAAATATTGCTAAATCAGATGTTCCAATGTGTTTGGTTAAGTAGTAACACACACGCGGTTCCAGGTGTATTACAAAGATCTGAAGACAGTTGTAACGTATAGTCAAAGGCCCTAGCTTCCGACAACCAGTCTTGCTGTACCGTGTTACCAAATAACTGGATGGTTCAGGTCAGATGGCTGCCTATCTGACCTTAACACAAATACCATTATAAAACATAAAGCGAAGATAGAACACTCAAAGACATGTCATATTAATCAAACCGCCGCATTGTGGATTCAGGTTGCTTCCTTCAAGTTCACCCCCACGAGGTCTGTTTCCCAGAAAAGGTAACGGTAAAAGCTGATTGTGCCGACATAAGCTTGTTTCTTCTGTGCATCAATGAACAATCATTGTTGCACAGAAGACACCAGCTGAAGTGGCATTAGACTGGACGTAGTAGTCGTAGAACCGATGACGTGTTCTTGAGTACAATCTGCAAAGCAAGGTGTAGGAACATAACTTCTTTACAAAGGAGGATTTTCATAAGTAAATGTGCCAAATATTGCTAAATCAGATGTTCCAATGTGTTTGGTTAAGTAGTAACACACACGCGGTTCCAGGTGTATTACAAAGATCTGAAGACAGTTGAAACTTATAGTCAAAGGCCCTAGCTTCCGACAACCAGTCTTGCTGTACCGTGTTACCAAATAACTGGATGGTTCAGGTCAGATGGCTGCCTATCTGACATTAACACAAATACCCTTATAAAACATAAAGCGAAGATAGAACACTTAAAGACATGTCATATTAATCAAACCCCCGCGTTGTGGATTTCGGCTGCTTCCTTCAAGTTCACCAAGACGAGGTCAGTTTCCCAGCAATGGTAACGGTAAAAGCTGATTGTGCCGACATAAGCTTGTATCACCACTACAGCAATGAACAATCATTGTTGTAGAGAAGATACAAGCTGAAGTGGCATTAGAGAACCGAATACTGAGGACGAGGTCTTGAGTAGAAACTGCAAAGCAAGGTGTAGGCAACTAATTGGGGAACATGGTACAGCTATTACTGGTAGTCAGATGCTCGGGTATTGATTTCCAGTCACAACTGTCTTCGGAACTTCGCGTTACCGCTGGGACCAACGGCTTCACGTGCTTTCCGAGGAGCGGAGGGGTTGACCTCGACAAGCATAGCTCAATTATCGATGAACCCATGCGTCTAGCAATACTATACTGATGACCGATGACATGTTGTTGAGTAGGAACTGCAACTCAAGGCGTAGTTACATAACTTCAAGGATTCTCAAGACGAGGTCAGTTTCCCAGCAATGGCAACGGTAAAAGCTGATTGTGCCGACATAAGCTTGTTTCTTCTGTGCATCAATGAACAATCATTGTTGCACAGAAGAAACTAGCTGAAGTGGCATTAGGCTGGACGTAGTAGCCGTAGGACCGATGACGTGTTCTTGAGTACAATCTGTAAAGCAAGGTGTAGGAACATAACTTCTTTACAAAAGGTGGTTTTTCATAAGTAAATGTGCCAAATATTGCTTAATCAGATGTTCTAATGTGTTTGGTTAAGTAGTAACAGACGCGCGGTTCCAACTGTATAACAAAGATCTGAAGACAGTTGTAACGTATAGTCAAAGGCCCTAGCTTCCGACAACCAGTCTTGCTGTACCGTGTTACCAAATAACTGGATGGTTCAGGTCAGATGGCTGCCTATCTGACCGTAACACAAATACCATTATAAAACATAAAGCGAAGATAGAACACTCAAAGACATGTCATATTAATCAAACCGCCGCATTGTGGATTCAGGTTGCTTCCTCCAAGTTCACCCCCACGAGGTCTGTTTCCCAGCAACGGCAACGGTAAAAGCTGATTGTGCCGACATAAGCTCGCTTCTTCTGTGCATCAATGAACCATCATTGTTGCACAGAAGAAACAAGCTGAAGTGGCATCAGGCTGGATGTATTAGCAGTAGAAATGATGACCGATGACGTGTTCTTGGGTACACACTGCAAAGCAAGATGTAGGAATATAATTGGTTAATGAAGGTCAGATGCAGGCAGGTCAGATGGCTGCCTATCTGACCTTAACACAAATACCCTTATAAAACATAAAGCGAAGATAGAACACTTAAAGACATGTCATATTTATCAAACCGCCGTGTGGTGGATTCAGGCCGCTTCCTTCAAGTTCACCAAGACGAGGTCTGTTTCCCAGCAATGGTAACGGTAAAAGCTGATTGTGCCGACATAAGCTTGTATCACCACTACAGCAATGAACAATCATTGTTGTAGAGAAGATACAAGCTGAAGTGGCATTAGAGAACCGAATACTGAGGACGAGGTCTTGAGTAGAAACTGCAAAGCAAGGTGTAGGCAACTAATTGGGGAACATGGTACAGCTATTACTGGTAGTCAGATGCTCGGGTATTGATTTCCCGTCACAACTGTCTTCGGAACTTCGCGTTACCGCTGGGACCAACGGCTTCACGTGCTGTCCGAGGCGCGGAGGGGTTGACCTCGACAAGCATAGCTCAATTATCGATGAACCCATGCGTCTAGCAATACTGTACTGATGACCGATGACATGTTGTTGAGTAGGAACTGCAACTCAAGTGTAGTTACATATTTTCAAGGATTCTCAAGACGAGGTCAGTTTCCCAGCAATGGCAACGGTAAAAGCTGATTGTGCCGACATAAGCTTGTTTCTTCTGTGCATCAATGAACAATCATTGTTGCACAGAAGAAACTAGCAGAAGTGGCATTAGGCTGGACGTAGTAGCAGTAGGACCGATGACGTGTTCTTGAGAACAATCTGTTAAGCAAGGTGTAGGAACATAACTTCTTTACAAAAGGTGGTTTTTCATAAGTAAATGTGCCAAATATTGCTAAATCAGATGTTCTAATGTGTTTGGTTAGGTAGTAACAGACGCGCGGTTCCAACTGTATTACAAAGATCTGAAGACAGTTGTAACGTATAGTCAAAGGCCCTTGCTTCCGACAACCAGTCTTGCTGTACCGTGTTACCAAATAACTGGGGTGTTCAGGTCAGATGTCTGCCTATCTGACCTTAACACAAATACCCTTATAAAACATAAAGCGAAGATAGAACACTTAAAGACATGTCATATTAATCAAACCCCCGCGTTGTGGATTTCGGTTGCTTCCTTCAAGTTCACCAAGACGAGGTCAGTTTCCCAGCAATGGTAACGGTAGAAGCTGATTGTGCCGACATAAGCTTGTTTCTTCTGTGCATCAATGAACAATCATTGTTGCACAGAAGAAACTAGCTGAAGTGGCATTAGGCTGGACGTAGTAGCCGTAGGACCGATGACGTGTTCTTGAGTACAATCTGTAAAGCAAGGTGTAGGAACATAACTTCTTTACAAAAGGTGGTTTTTCATAAGTAAATGTGCCAAATATTGCTTAATCAGATGTTCTAATGTGTTTGGTTAAGTAGTAACAGACGCGCGGTTCCAACTGTATAACAAAGATCTGAAGACAGTTGTAACGTATAGTCAAAGGCCCTAGCTTCCGACAACCAGTCTTGCTGTACCGTGTTACCAAATAACTGGATGGTTCAGGTCAGATGGCTGCCTATCTGACCTTAACACAAATACCATTATAAAACATAAAGCGAAGATAGAACACTCAAAGACATGTCATATTAATCAAACCGCCGCATTGTGGATTCAGGTTGCTTCCTTCAAGTTCACCCCCACGAGGTCTGTTTCCCAGCAACGGCAACGGTAAAAGCTGATTGTGCCGACATAAGCTCGCTTCTTCTGTGCATCAATGAACCATCATTGTTGCACAGAAGAAACAAGCTGAAGTGGCATCAGGCTGGATGTATTAGCAGTAGAAATGATGACCGATGACGTGTTCTTGGGTACACACTGCAAAGCAAGATGTAGGAATATAATTGGTTAATGAAGGTCAGATGCAGGCAGGTCAGATGGCTGCCTATCTGACCTTAACACAAATACCCTTATAAAACATAAAGCGAAGATAGAACACTTAAAGACATGTCATATTTATCAAACCGCCGTGTGGTGGATTCAGGCCGCTTCCTTCAAGTTCACCAAGACGAGGTCTGTTTCCCAGCAATGGTAACGGTAAAAGCTGATTGTGCCGACATAAGCTTGTATCACCACTACAAAAATGAACAATCATTGTTGTAGAGAAGATACAAGCTGAAGTGGCATTAGAGAACCGAATACTGAGGACGAGGCCTTGAGTAGAAACTGCAAAGCAAGGTGTAGGCAACTAATTGGGGAACATGGTACAGCTATTACTGGTAGTCAGATGCTCGGGTATTGATTTCCCGTCACAACTGTCTTCGGAACTTCGCGTTACCGCTGGGACCAACGGCTTCACGTGCTTTCCGAGGCGCGGAGGGGTTGACCTCGACAAGCATAGCTCAATTATCGATGAACCCATGCGTCTAGCAATACTGTACTGATGACCGATGACATGTTGTTGAGTAGGAACTGCAACTCAAGGTGTAGTTACATAACTTCAAGGATTCTCAAGACGAGGTCAGTTTCCCAGCAATGGCAACGGTAAAAGCTGATTGTGCCGACATAAGCTTGTTTCTTCTGTGCATCAATGAACAATCATTGTTGCACAGAAGAAACTAGCTGAAGTGGCATTAGGCTGGACGTAGTAGCCGTAGGACCGATGACGTGTTCTTGAGTACAATCTGTAAAGCAAGGTGTAGGAACATAACTTCTTTACAAAAGGTGGTTTTTCATAAGTAAATGTGCCAAATATTGCTAAATCAGATGTTCCAATGTGTTTGGTTAAGTAGTAACACACACGCGGTTCCAGGTGTATTACAAAGATCTGAAGACAGTTGTAACGTATAGTCAAAGGCCCTAGCTTCCGACAACCAGTCTTGCTGTACCGTGTTACCAAATAACTGGATGGTTCAGGTCAGATGGCTGCCTATCTGACCGTAACACAAATACCATTATAAAACATAAAGCGAAGATAGAACACTCAAAGACATGTCATATTAATCAAACCGCCGCATTGTGGATTCAGGTTGCTTCCTCCAAGTTCACCCCCACGAGGTCTGTTTCCCAGCAACGGCAACGGTAAAAGCTGATTGTGCCGACATAAGCTCGCTTCTTCTGTGCATCAATGAACCATCATTGTTGCACAGAAGAAACAAGCTGAAGTGGCATCAGGCTGGATGTATTAGCAGTAGAAATGATGACCGATGACGTGTTCTTGGGTACACACTGCAAAGCAAGATGTAGGAATATAATTGGTTAATGAAGGTCAGATGCAGGCAGGTCAGATGGCTGCCTATCTGACCTTAACACAAATACCCTTATAAAACATAAAGCGAAGATAGAACACTTAAAGACATGTCATATTTATCAAACCGCCGTGTGGTGGATTCAGGCCGCTTCCTTCAAGTTCACCAAGACGAGGTCTGTTTCCCAGCAATGGTAACGGTAAAAGCTGATTGTGCCGACATAAGCTTGTATCACCACTACAGCAATGAACAATCATTGTTGTAGAGAAGATACAAGCTGAAGTGGCATTAGAGAACCGAATACTGAGGACGAGGTCTTGAGTAGAAACTGCAAAGCAAGGTGTAGGCAACTAATTGGGGAACATGGTACAGCTATTACTGGTAGTCAGATGCTCGGGTATTGATTTCCCGTCACAACTGTCTTCGGAACTTCGCGTTACCGCTGGGACCAACGGCTTCACGTGCTGTCCGAGGCGCGGAGGGGTTGACCTCGACAAGCATAGCTCAATTATCGATGAACCCATGCGTCTAGCAATACTGTACTGATGACCGATGACATGTTGTTGAGTAGGAACTGCAACTCAAGTGTAGTTACATATTTTCAAGGATTCTCAAGACGAGGTCAGTTTCCCAGCAATGGCAACGGTAAAAGCTGATTGTGCCGACATAAGCTTGTTTCTTCTGTGCATCAATGAACAATCATTGTTGCACAGAAGAAACTAGCAGAAGTGGCATTAGGCTGGACGTAGTAGCAGTAGGACCGATGACGTGTTCTTGAGAACAATCTGTTAAGCAAGGTGTAGGAACATAACTTCTTTACAAAAGGTGGTTTTTCATAAGTAAATGTGCCAAATATTGCTAAATCAGATGTTCTAATGTGTTTGGTTAGGTAGTAACAGACGCGCGGTTCCAACTGTATTACAAAGATCTGAAGACAGTTGTAACGTATAGTCAAAGGCCCTTGCTTCCGACAACCAGTCTTGCTGTACCGTGTTACCAAATAACTGGGGTGTTCAGGTCAGATGTCTGCCTATCTGACCTTAACACAAATACCCTTATAAAACATAAAGCGAAGATAGAACACTTAAAGACATGTCATATTAATCAAACCCCCGCGTTGTGGATTTCGGTTGCTTCCTTCAAGTTCACCAAGACGAGGTCAGTTTCCCAGCAATGGTAACGGTAGAAGCTGATTGTGCCGACATAAGCTTGTTTCTTCTGTGCATCAATGAACAATCATTGTTGCACAGAAGAAACTAGCTGAAGTGGCATTAGGCTGGACGTAGTAGCCGTAGGACCGATGACGTGTTCTTGAGTACAATCTGTAAAGCAAGGTGTAGGAACATAACTTCTTTACAAAAGGTGGTTTTTCATAAGTAAATGTGCCAAATATTGCTTAATCAGATGTTCTAATGTGTTTGGTTAAGTAGTAACAGACGCGCGGTTCCAACTGTATAACAAAGATCTGAAGACAGTTGTAACGTATAGTCAAAGGCCCTAGCTTCCGACAACCAGTCTTGCTGTACCGTGTTACCAAATAACTGGATGGTTCAGGTCAGATGGCTGCCTATCTGACCTTAACACAAATACCATTATAAAACATAAAGCGAAGATAGAACACTCAAAGACATGTCATATTAATCAAACCGCCGCATTGTGGATTCAGGTTGCTTCCTTCAAGTTCACCCCCACGAGGTCTGTTTCCCAGCAACGGCAACGGTAAAAGCTGATTGTGCCGACATAAGCTCGCTTCTTCTGTGCATCAATGAACCATCATTGTTGCACAGAAGAAACAAGCTGAAGTGGCATCAGGCTGGATGTATTAGCAGTAGAAATGATGACCGATGACGTGTTCTTGGGTACACACTGCAAAGCAAGATGTAGGAATATAATTGGTTAATGAAGGTCAGATGCAGGCAGGTCAGATGGCTGCCTATCTGACCTTAACACAAATACCCTTATAAAACATAAAGCGAAGATAGAACACTTAAAGACATGTCATATTTATCAAACCGCCGTGTGGTGGATTCAGGCCGCTTCCTTCAAGTTCACCAAGACGAGGTCTGTTTCCCAGCAATGGTAACGGTAAAAGCTGATTGTGCCGACATAAGCTTGTATCACCACTACAAAAATGAACAATCATTGTTGTAGAGAAGATACAAGCTGAAGTGGCATTAGAGAACCGAATACTGAGGACGAGGCCTTGAGTAGAAACTGCAAAGCAAGGTGTAGGCAACTAATTGGGGAACATGGTACAGCTATTACTGGTAGTCAGATGCTCGGGTATTGATTTCCCGTCACAACTGTCTTCGGAACTTCGCGTTACCGCTGGGACCAACGGCTTCACGTGCTTTCCGAGGCGCGGAGGGGTTGACCTCGACAAGCATAGCTCAATTATCGATGAACCCATGCGTCTAGCAATACTGTACTGATGACCGATGACATGTTGTTGAGTAGGAACTGCAACTCAAGGTGTAGTTACATAACTTCAAGGATTCTCAAGACGAGGTCAGTTTCCCAGCAATGGCAACGGTAAAAGCTGATTGTGCCGACATAAGCTTGTTTCTTCTGTGCATCAATGAACAATCATTGTTGCACAGAAGAAACTAGCTGAAGTGGCATTAGGCTGGACGTAGTAGCCGTAGGACCGATGACGTGTTCTTGAGTACAATCTGTAAAGCAAGGTGTAGGAACATAACTTCTTTACAAAAGGTGGTTTTTCATAAGTAAATGTGCCAAATATTGCTAAATCAGATGTTCCAATGTGTTTGGTTAAGTAGTAACACACACGCGGTTCCAGGTGTATTACAAAGATCTGAAGACAGTTGTAACGTATAGTCAAAGGCCCTAGCTTCCGACAACCAGTCTTGCTGTACCGTGTTACCAAATAACTGGATGGTTCAGGTCAGATGGCTGCCTATCTGACCTTAACACAAATACCATTATAAAACATAAAGCGAAGATAGAACACTCAAAGACATGTCATATTAATCAAACCGCCGCATTGTGGATTCAGGTTGCTTCCTTCAAGTTCACCCCCACGAGGTCTGTTTCCCAGCAACGGCAACGGTTAAAGCTGATTGTGCCGACATAAGCTCGCTTCTTCTGTGCATCAATGAACAATCATTGTTGCACAGAAGAAACAAGCTGAAGTGGCATCAGGCTGGATGTATTAGCAGTAGAAATGATGACCGATGACGTGTTCATGGGTACACACTGCAAAGCAAGATGTAGGAATATAATTGGTTAATGAAGGTCAGATGCAGGCAGGTCAGATGGCTGCCTATCTGACCTTAACACAAATACCCTTATAAAACATAAAGCGAAGATAGAACACTTAAAGACATGTCAAATTTATCAAACCGCCGTGTGGTGGATTCAGGCCGCTTCCTTCAAGTTCACCAAGACGAGGTCTGTTTCCTAGCAATGGTAACGGTAAAAGCTGATTGTGCCGACATAAGCTTGTATGACCACTACAAAAATGAACAATCATTGTTGTAGAGAAGATACAAGCTGAAGTGGCATTAGAGAACCGAATACTGAGGACGAGGTCTTGAGTAGAAACTGCAAAGCAAGGTGTAGGCAACTAATTGGGGAACATGGTACAGCTATTACTGGTAGTCAGATGCTCGGGTATTGATTTCCCGTCACAACTGTCTTCGGAACTTCGCGTTACCGCTGGGACCAACGGCTTCACGTGCTTTCCGAGGCGCGGAGGGGTTGACCTCGACAAGCATAGCTCAATTATCGATGAACCCATGCGTCTAGCAATACTGTACTGATGACCGATGACATGTTGTTGAGTAGGAACTGCAACTCAAGGTGTAGTTACATAACTTGTTAAGAAAGATGGCTTTTCTTAAGTAAATTAGCCAAAATGTTGGTAAAACAGATATTTCAATGTTTATGGTTTAGAAGTGACAGCTCCGCAGGTCAAGCGAAGGTTAAACTATGCTTGCCGAGGTTAAGCCCTCCATGCCAAGGGATGTACATTAAACCGTTGGTCGTGATTATATTACAAAGATCCGATGAACCTCATGTACGAAACAGGAAAAAAAATCTTGAAGACATATGGCATCCATCAAACCGCCGCGTTGTGGATTCCGGCCCGCTTTCTTCAACCTCACCAAGACGAAGCCTGTTTCCCAGCAATGGCAACGGTAGAAGCTGATTGTGCCGACATAAGCTTGTTTCTTCTGTGCATCAATGAACAATCATTGTTGCACAGAAGACACCAGCTGAAGTGGCATTAGGCTGGACGTAGTAGCCGTAGGACCGATGACGTGTTCTTGAGTACAATCTGCAAGGCATGGTGAAGGCAAATAATTGGGCAACACGGTACAGCTATTACTCGTAGTCAGAAGCTCGGGCCTTTGATTATCCCTAACAACTGTCTCCTGAACTTCGCGTAACCGCTGGAACAAACGGCTTCACGTGCTTTCCGAAGCGCGGAAGGTTTGTCTTCGACAAGCAGAGGCCAATATATTATATATTATAGTATTGCTAGTGGCAAAGGTCCATCGATAATTATTGATGCATGCGTGCATGCATGCATGTATTTGACGACCGATGTGGCGCGGCGGGCGAAGGTCCGCCTGCGACGCAGGAGGTTGCGGGTTCGATTCCCGCCTTGGGACAAATGTTTGTACGATCTACAAACATTTGTTCCGGGTGTTCTGGGTATTTGCTATGTATAATAAAAAATATCTATCTATGTAATGTATTGTATTATGTATATCAGCCATCTAGTACCCATAACACAAGCTCTGCTTAGCTTGGGGCTAGATAATGCTGTGTGGATTGTCCAGCATTATTTATTATTTATTTTAATTATTATCGATGGACCTTTGCCACTAGCAATACTGTACTCATAAACATTGAAACATTTCTATTATAAAAATTTTGGAACAATTACTTAAGAGGAGAGGGAAAACTTAAAGACGTGGTCTTAATAAAAGCGCCGCGTTGTGGATTCTGCCTCACTTTTTTCAACTTCAAGGATTCTCAAGACGACGACAGTTTCCCAGCAATGGCAACGGTAAAAGCTGATTGTGCCGACATAAGCTTGTTTCTTCTGTGCATCAATGAACAATCATTGTTGCACAGAAGAGACTAGCTGAAGTGGCATTTAGCTGGACGTAGTAGTCTCATAACTGATGACCGATGACGTGATCTTGAGTAGAAAGTGTAAAGCAAGATTTAGCTAACATAACTCGTTAACAAAGGTGGGTTTTCGTAAGTTGATGTGCCCAATTTTGATAAATCAGATGTTCCAATGTTTTTGGTTAAGTAGTGACAGATGCACTGGTCGATCGAAGGGTTACTACGGTCAACACCTCCGTGTCTCGGGACGCACGTTAAACGGTTGGCCCCCGCTGTATTACAAAGTTTCTAAGACAGTTGAAACGGGTAGTCAAAGGCCCGGGCTCCCGACATCCAATCTTACTATACCGTGTTACCAAATAACTGGGGTGTTCAGGTCAGATGGCTGCCTATCTGACCTTAACACAAATACCCTTATAAAACATAAAGCGAAGATAGAACACTTAAAGACATGTCATATTAATTAAACCCCCGCGTTGTGGATTTCGGCTGCTTCCTTCAAGTTCACCAAGACGAGGTCAGTTTCCCAGCAATGGTAACGGTAAAAGCTGATTGTGCCGACATAAGCTTGTTTCTTCTGTGCATCAATGAACCATCATTGTTGCACAGAAGAAACAAGCTGAAGTGGCATTAGGCTGGATGTATTAGCAGTAGAAATGATGACCGATGACGTGTTCTTGGGTACACACTGCAAAGCAAGATGTAGGAATATAATTGGTTAATGAAGGTCAGATGCAGGCAGGTCAGATGGCTGCCTATCTGACCTTAACACAAATACCCTTATAAAACATAAAGCGAAGATAGAACACTTAAAGACATGTCATATTTATCAAACCGCCGTGTGGTGGATTCAGGCCGCTTCCTTCAAGTTTACCAAGACGAGGTCTGTTTCCCAGCAATGGTAACGGTAAAAGCTGATTGTGCCGACATAAGCTTGTATCACCACTACAGCAATGAACAATCATTGTTGTAGAGAAGATACAAGCTGAAGTGGCATTAGGCTGGACGTAGTAGCCGTAGGACCGATGACGTGTTCTTGAGTACAATCTGTAAAGCAAGGTGTAGGAACATAACTTCTTTACAAAAGGTGGTTTTTCATAAGTAAATGTGCCAAATATTGCTAAATCAGATGTTCTAATGTGTTTGGTTAAGTAGTAACAGACGCGCGGTTCCAACTGTATTACAAAGATCTGAAGACAGTTGTAACGTATAGTCAAAGGCCCTAGCTTCCGACAACCAGTCTTGCTGTACCGTGTTACCAAATAACTGGGGTGTTCAGGTCAGATGTCTGCCTATCTGACCTTAACACAAATACCCTTATAAAACATAAAGCGAAGATAGAACACTTAAAGACATGTCATATTAATCAAACCCCCGCGTTGTGGATTTCGGCTGCTTCCTTCAAGTTCACCAAGACGAGGTCAGTTTCCCAGAAAAGGTAACGGTAAAAGCTGATTGTGCCGACATAAGCTCGCTTCTTCTGTGCATCAATGAACCATCATTGTTGCACAGAAGGAACAAGCTGAAGTGGCATCAGGCTGGATGTATTAGCAGTAGAAATGATGACCGATGACGTGTTCTTGGGTACACACTGCAAAGCAAGGCCGTCGCTCTATGTAAAATACTTGTATTTCGCTGCCCTCGGTTAGACTGGAAGATGATCCAACATAGTTGGGAAAAGCCCGATGATGGTGTTTCAATACTCGCAAAAGCTAATCTTGCAAGCATATTTCCCAGTAGTACTTGTAGTAGATCGTCAGTGGTCGTCACACAGTATGTGCCTGAAGATGGGCAGCGTATATTAAGCAGGCCAGATGGCGTGATGGTTGGAACCTATCCCTGTTTCATTGGCCGAAAACGGCAAACCACAAAGGGGATTGGATAAAAATATGAGGGAGTGGTTTGCTCAGCAGTAGGGCAATTTAGATTAACTGAACAAACAAATTAAACGAGTTAGAAAAACAGCCCTTATTTATATTATACCTCTGTATGCGAGGACTTTACTAATAATTCTAAATAGTATTAAATAAATGTATACCATACACGAATTCAACTTCACACATACACTCATACACACCCACCCACACCACACCCTTTAATTTGCTTAGATGGTTCTACCATGTCATTCTGTTTGATTCTGATGCATATTTTAAGTTCAGTTTATAAATTGTAGATTCTTAATTGTCTGTAACGTTACTTTATTTCCTTTTAGTAAAATTGCTAAAGAGCTGTGGATTTTTTGAATAAATAAATAAATATTCCTATACTTTCTCAACAGCAACGTCCAACCCAGGCCCCAACCCAAAATAGCGGCGCGTACTCCCAAGAAGACTCTTCACCAGCACCGAGGAACCAATGCGGTGTGGACACCAATGGAGACAGGGTTTATGGAGGAACCTTCACAGACTTGGACGAATTCCCTTGGATGGCACTATTGGGGTATAGGACTCGTAAGTACTAGTTTTTGTTGCCAGGTTACTACTGACGTATGGGTATACTGTAGGCTACAGTATCTACATGAAAAAAAAGACGATTACTTACCCTCTTCATTTTTGAAGTCAGAGATTTTTGAATAGTATACTTGAATTGGCTCATTTAATTTATCAAGAACTTTTTGTTCTGAAAGTCGAATGTACTGATGGAACACGTATTCCTAAAAGAGCCATTTATGTAATTGATGCTGTCTCCTCGCCGACCTTGTAACAATGCGGCTCTTAAAACCTGTTGAAACTTCATTTCAATTTAATTGTATGCTATAACAGTGTGTCGAAGAGGACCATTCTATAAAGGGTAGGAAGGTGGCTATTGTAATTGGCATTGATATACTTGAGCCAAGGATTGAGTAGGGCTTGTGGCTGAAAAAGAAGAGCCACACGAAGAGTTTGAAGGCTAAGCTATGACTGTAGATGGTCGACCCGTGGATGGCTGATACATCAGTGGTTGAATGTACGCAGGTGGTTTTACCAACATCATGTAATTTTTATTTATGTGCAGGCAAAGGAACGACAACATACCAGTGTGGAGGAGTGCTGATCAACCATCGCTATGTCCTGACTGCTGGTCACTGCATCACAGGAGCTATTGAAACGGAAGTGGGGACTTTGTAAGTTTAGTTTTGTTTTGTTGACGTGGTATAAATATGCGGATATTTTCAGTAGGTACCTAAGAATTTTGCTGTTTGGATATTATGTAAGTGTTATTTTAACCCCTTACCTGTTCATTTCTGATTGGAGGCAGTTGAATCGTTTCAGGAGTCGACCTTCACGACCTCGACGTTTTTTCTACGGTCGCCACTGTTGATTCTGGATTCCAGGAGATACAATGGTTGTGATAATCTGGCTTGTTCCAAAATAATCTCTTTTGTTGACTTGCACGAGTAATATCACAAAAACCGGCTAAGACTTTACTTTCTTTATTAATTTTGCTTACTATTTACTTTTTCTTTGGCCACGGGAAAGACTTCTATGATAAATAAAAATCAAGTTTTGATAAATTCTTATTATATTTATAGACTGATAAACAGGTCAAAATCAAAATCAAAATCAAAATTCATTTATTCAAATTAGGCTGAGAATCAGCACTTTTTGAACGTCAAAGACGTTTACATAAGACAGTCCCCCAAAACTCCCACCCTTCACCACAGGTATTTATGTGAGCCAAAAGTAATTGATTTTCAATGCGTATTATCTAGACTTTTTTTAGACGCCTACGAGAAAATAATGTAGGTGTAAATGTTAGCCAGTTTTTATGTAGTGTCAAAGCACTGAATTCCAATCGTTTTATTTAAAGGTCTTGGACACTAATAAAACTTAATTTTTATTTTACATTACAAAATATACTTTGACTTATTACAAACACATTATCAATAAACATGTTTTCAATGGGAACCTGGTACCTACCAGCCATTTTTAGGTTTTTATATAAAAGATTATTCTAGAAGCCAGCTCGATTGCAATTATAATCTGACGTGAACAAAAATGACGCATAACACAAAATAAACTTAATTAAAGTAATTTACGCTGATTTTATTATACCTACATATTGTAAGGAAAAAACAGCAACATTATGGTTTGAAATATTTGATGATAACCAGAGAGAATCTGGTTGTATACAATATGCGCCGGCGCGATATTTATGTTTAAAGGTGAAGTGAGGTGAGGTTAAGGTCTATAATGGTGTGACTTCCTATTAGGTATGAAGAAGAATTTTAGCACAATCATGTATAGTGTGTAATTTTAAAACCCCATGTACTGTTAAAATGTATGCCATTATAATTTTTGCTTATCAGAGCGAAGCTCTGTCATCCAGGTATTTTTTTAATAACTGGTGATTTGACTTAACGAGTTATAGAAAGAAAGTGACATTCAGGCATGTGTGAAAGAGAGGCCGATTTCGTATTTAGTTTTCGTTGCTTTTAAAATACAAAGTGATTTTTAATTTA
Organism: Phlogophora meticulosa; assembly: GCA_905147745.2. Lineage (NCBI taxonomy): Eukaryota > Metazoa > Arthropoda > Insecta > Lepidoptera > Noctuidae > Phlogophora > Phlogophora meticulosa. The sequence goes on from LR990525.1 coordinate 6,594,124, forward strand.
TTGGCCAATCCTTCCGGGTGTGAGGCTCATGAATACAAAAGGATCAACTTTGACGGCACAGTTAACGCTGATTGGCTGAGCGATCGTTTGCTGCGCCGCGTGCCGTGGGTTCGGTTCCCACACGGAACAAATATTTGTATGGCCTACAGATACTTGTTCTGGGTCTGGCTGTTTGTATATGTGACTTTAAATTTTTGTAACCGCACCCACGATACAAGAGAAATACCTAATGTGGGGACAACGTTTTAAAAGACAAAAAAACTGAAATATAAAAAATGTTGGGAAACGCTGGTTTTTTTTCGCGATTTCAGGGTTCGTTTGACTCCTGAAAGATATTCAACGAATATACATTATATTCAGTGTTGCTGGGCACACTGTGTTGGTTGCGACACTTTTTCGTCTCTAGGAAATGGTGAATAGTGGGTGTTTTGGGGTCTTATGTAATTTTAAACATTAAAAAAGTTCTGATTTTCAGCCCAATTTCAATAAATGAAATTTTGATTACATAAAGTTACCCTGTTCTTTTTAGAACCACAGTCCGCTTAGGAGAGTACGACACCCAACAAGATGTGGATTGCGTAGACTCTGTTTGTGCTGATCGTCCTCAAGAGATCGCGGTGGCGTCTGCGTATCCACACCCTGGGTACTCCGATAAGAACAAGAACAGAAGAGATGACATTGGAATCGTGAGGATGGCTGCAAGGGCTACTTATACATGTAAGTATCTTTTATTATCTTTCTTTCCTTTTTTAAAGGGTTGTTTAGATTGTGCCATGAAAGTTATATGTACATATCTGTACACACAAACTGATTGAATTGAGGTGTCTGTTTTTGTCAAAATAACAGCTAATTACTAAATGCGTAAGAAAGTATGTAGGGTAGTTATACCAAAACACCATTTTTTATGTGAGTCTGTCTCCGTCCGTGTTCCGGCTAACCTCTGAAAAGATGCACCGATTTTGACGGGACTTTCACTGGTTACTTCAAAATATCTACGCGAACAAAGTTGCGGATAACAGCAAGTCTGTAGTAAAACAGCAGCACGCCATGCCGATCGCATCGGAAATAATGGTTTCAGAGCTGTAAACTTAAGTGACGTGAGCTGTAAGCTGCAAAGGTCTGGGTACATTTCCAGCTGAGCTCGCCTAAGAGAACGCAAGAAGATATGAAAATTATTTATTCGAGTATTTTTACCAAACAAACAGCTGGCTATCAACTTTGACATTTACATTCACGGAGTGCATTTAAGGACATTTCAATGTTATAGGCCAACTCTGAATCATCAACTGCCTTGCATTCTCACAACTATATTAGGATTGGCTACCAGTCCAACCGGATACAGAAAACCTCCACAACCCAGTTACTGGGTCATACCAGTTACTGGGTCATACCAGTTACTTGGCTTACTAAGGGGTATCGTATTACCCAATAACTGGTTTGTAAGACTTTTGGGATTTTGACTGCCAGTAACGACTGTAAAAGATCTGCCAATGACAGCTGGGACCCGGGGGCCTAGCTTAACGTGCTTTCCGAGGCATGGACGGGTCTTGATTTGTAATGGAGGGTCACCCAGCCACGGATTAACCACGGCAAGGGTGCTTAACCTTCGATCGACCAGTGCAGCTGATATTATTAGCATCTGTTAAGTTGCAGATTGTTAGGCCACGTGTCCGCGTTATAGGAAATTAGGGATAAGGATTAATTGATGATGATGGTTTTGACGGCACGGCTGGCGCAGTGGCTGAGTGATTGGCTGCTGCGCTGCGTGTCGCGGGTTCGATTCCCGCACGGTCCAAATATTAGTATGGCCTACAGGTAGTTGATCCGGGTCTAGCTGTTTCTGTATTTGTGTTTAGATGTTCGTAAACGCACCCACGATACAGGAGAAATTCCTTGTTTGGAAAAAAGTTTGTTTTTGTATATAAAAGAGTAAGAGAAAGAGAAAGGTATTGAAGACATGCTCTATATAATAAATGAATAAGCGAATACTTAACGCGCTTAACATTAAACTGAAGCCAGCCATGTCAAGTTAGTTTCAAATGCTTTAAAATGGACGTCAGAATCGACTTGCTTAGCGTAGGGAAAACCTGTACTTACATATTATTAAGGCCCTGCAGTAATTGTGCTCAAGGAAAGAAAGTTTGTCATGATAATAGTTGTTGATCGTTTCGATAATCGTTTGATAATATATATAATAAATAATAAATTTTGCTGGAAAATCCACGCAGCATCACCTTGCCCCAAGCTAAGCAGAGCTTGTATTATAGGTACTAGATCACTGATATACTTAATACAATACATTACAAAGATAGATATTTTTTATTATACATATCAGATACCCATAAAACCCGGAACAAATCTTTGTAGATTGTACAAACGTTTGTCCCAGGGCGGGAATCGAACCCACAACCAGGCGGACCTTCGCCCGCCGCGCCACATCGGTCGTCAAAATAAATCATGTTTTTTTTTCCACAGACTACGTCCAGCCTATATGTCTGGTAGACAACAGGGATCGTCTGGAAACCGGCAACGATGTCTACGTAGCTGGTTGGGGAAAAACCCTAAATGGTTTGTGTACAATTACTATCGATTTTAGTACCTTGCTGCTACGACCGTTTCTAAGAATAAGGAGTTGGTTATCAATTGTATTAGTAAACTGGGTTTTTATAAATAATTTAAAAGCAAATTCGATTATTAGCTCAAGGCTTGTTGTATCTTTTTGTTGTTATGACTATGAATAATATAAACTTTAATTTGTCTTGTGGGAGCAAGATTGGTTGCTTATCGTGAGGGTTTTATTTTCAAATCTCCGTCTCAATTGCCTGAGTTTTATTTGTGTCAAACAAAACAACTTTTTTGGTCTTTTTGACATCCATTATGACTGTTGAGATGACGGCAAATAGAGATGTACCTATGGAAGATGAAGACATCCTCAAATTAATTGGGATAAGGACAGTAGGATTAACGATGGTAACTTTGATATCAGAAAATATCATTTTCAAATAACACGGCTTTTAGTTGCCTTAACCTTGTTCCTGATACCCCTCCCTTGTTCCTTGTTACTGCTGCCTATTGATTATCCGTGACGTCATTTGTCATTGGGAAAACCTTTTCTATCAATACGTTTGGGGAATCAAAGAAAATAGTGATTGAGAATGCTTCTTGGAAATAACACGGAAAAATATAGTAAACAAGGTTTTATTTGTAGTCTTCTTTCTTATCGATCACGTGTATCTAAGTATTGAACCGAGGTTAGAGGTCTAAACGGTTGAGATCATTGTGTAAATAATTCATTGATTGATACCTGATTGTGTTAGAAATGTATTGAGATGAGTATACAAAGGAAGATTTGCGTATAAATGCTGGCTACGAGTAAGATAGCCTTTTAGAAACTTGAATATATTTTGATTACTGCTTTTTTGGTCTAGTGCCCGCAAGCGGTACTGCTGAGTATAGAGTCCGGGTTCGATATCCCGGTCGGAAAAAGATTTATTGGGTTTATCCATTATGAATTTCTCATTTAGCAGCCCGGAATCTGGAACTGTGCACCTAATTGGCACTAGGCTTCTCTCTATTACATATCTAGGACTTAAGGATAAGTACTGCTGTGTAATACTGTATGCACTGGTCTTACCCTTCCAAAAATACAAGCGTGATGTTAATGTTATTTCTTAAAACTTAAAGGTTCATTTACTTTTCTATAATATAACATGTTTCTATGACGCAATATTTAAGGTCAATTTCTAATAGAAATACACTTACACGTGTCAAAACAAGCATAATCTTTCTACATATGCAAATGTAATATCAACCAACAGCAAATCAATTTAATCAATCACACGTTTTATTTACAGGAAAGAACAGTCCCATCAAATTGAAACTTGGTCTCCCAATATTTGACAAGGACGACTGCATTAGCAAATACAGGACTCTGGGAGCTAATCTTGGAGAAAACCAGCTCTGTGCTGGAGGAGTCTTCGCCGAGGATGCCTGTAGAGGTGACTCCGGTGGACCACTCATGAAGAGAAGACCTGAAGGCATTTGGGAGTCCGTTGGAGTGGTATCTTTCGGCTACGGCTGCGGTAGAGACGGCTGGCCAGGTGTCTACACCTCCGTTGCGAATTACTTAGACTGGATAAAAAATACCCTTCAGACTACAAATGTTTAATGCCATATTACTAGTCTTCGATTGGATAGGCCAGAGCTCTTTCAACTTCTCACTCATATGAACGAGTTTTGGTTAAAATCCAGTTTTTTGCTCACGTGTGACGTCAAATTTCATTACCTTTTACGTTTATTTTTAAACATTAAATTAAATTTATTTTAAGAAGAGCGTTGTGTTTGATTTTTACTTTTTTGGGGGCTACAAGGACGTGTTGGATTGATTAATCTGAAGTTGTAGCCATTTTATTTCTTGCACTAAGACCTATTGTCGTTAATAATAGTATCCTGCTGACTGGATTTTGGTCACGGCTTCAAATCTCACTGGAGATTAGCCAAGTACGCAGTTACAGTGCGCCAACATAAGTGCGCACTCATAGTCCGATTCAGAGTTCAAGTCACGACCGAGGAGATACCATAGGCGCAGGTTCAACTGCTTAACGTGCTTTGCAAGGCACCACAACCACCGACTCCCTTAATTCCGGGCTGGTAACGAGTAATTCCAAAAAGAAAATTTTGATAACAATATGCCAGCCCTGGGAAAGATACCCAGGAGGCACGCCCCGTAGGCGCACTAGCAAAGAAGAGACCAACGGAAAAGTACACTATCAGAACAAATACTCTAGAGGTACGAAAAATAATAAATAAAAATCAACCCAGACGGGCAGCCCTATGAAATATAACTTTTGTTGTGTGCCAACATGTCAACGCCATCAGTGCCGCCATCAATTAAAAACTTTTCACTATCCAACGCAACAAAAAAAAAAGTACACAAAACTTGTCTGAGGTATAAATTAGTTTTATTCTTTTATTATAATGCCAGCAATTTGTGATGCATTTCTAATGTTTCTGTCAGTCTTTCCAATTAAGCCGACCGCGCTCTTAGACGGGGTTCACCGCAATAGTTCAACGATTTGGGCTTTGAACTTACGAGTATGACGCTGATCGATTCTATCAATAGATACTATATGTATTTTATTGTTATTCTGTCGGTTCGTTTGGAGCAGTTTGCAGCAGCGATTCGGTTTTGTTTTCTGTTGAAAAAGATTGGGCTATCATTATCTCCGATTAGTTAAATGTCTAGCTGTCTATTGAAAGTGAGGGTAAGCTGGACTCCTTCGATTATGATTGATCCCAAATAGCCCTAGACAAAAAGAAGCGGAAAGAGTAGTGAGATGTTTGCCATGCAAATGGAAAATCCAGGCTTATATATGTATACTAACCAACCAACCAAGTTTTAATCTGTCAACCAGTCTTAACAAAGGGGTATCGTGTTTCCTAGCAACTGGGTTGTGTAGGTCAGACAGGCAATCGCTCCACGTAAAATACTAATATTCAGCTGCATCCGTTTAGACTGAAAGCCGATACCAACATAGTTGGGAAAAGGCTAGGTAGATGAGGCCTACCCGAAAAGGTCTAGTAAGAACAATCTAAAATGAAAATTTGAGGTTATAATGCTAGAAACATTTCAATGAACTCACTGTAGGCATATTATTTTGTGGTTTGACATGATGTCACGGTGTACTTAACTACCGAATCACTTCTGAGATAACATAATGACTTCATACATCCGCCTCCGCGTATAGAACTTAACCTACTGATGTCAAATAAGTCAGTTAGATTACATTTGAATGTTTTAACCAACAGAATGGGGGTCCAAAAGTCATCGAGGAGTCCCCAAACATTTTGGAACAAAGATATTCAATTAGTCGTAACGTATCATTTGCATATAGGTGTCGCTAGCTATCAAATTAAGTGGCGCGCTAACACTTTGGCTCGCATAATTAAATCATTTACCCTTTTCAAAGTTATGCGCTCCTGGTAACCCGTGGGGGCTGTATGTAAATTTTGTTGCTAATAAAATCGATTTTTTTAGTTTGCCGGACGATTTTTGTGGTCGTTTATAATAGGTCTTTACCTATGAAATTGCCGTTTTGTATGAAAAAATTTAAATGAATTTTTTTCATGTATTTTTTATTTGTATTAATCGAAGTAATCACCCATGCAATCAATGCATCTTTGCCAACGCAGTGGCAGTTTATTGATGCCCTTCTTAAAGAAATCAGCTGGACGGGAGGCAACAAATTCTTCAAAGGCATTTTGTACTGCCTCTCGGGTATTGAATTTTTTTCCCGCCAAGAAGTTATCCAAATTCTGGAAAAAGTAGTAGTCTGTAGGCGCAAGTTCTGGTGAGTAGGGCGGATGACGGAGAGCTTCCAACCCCAGTTCTTGCAACTTGGAGACCGTCTGCTGTGCAGTATGAGGTCGCGCGTTGTCGTGCAGGAGCAGCGGAGACGAGCGATTGACCAATGCTGGTTGGAGATGTGCCAGCTTCTCCACCATTGTGTTCAATTCTTCACAGTACACATCTGCAGTAATGCTCACCCCGTTTGGTAATAAGCTGTGTTGAATCACACCGGCGCTAGACCACCAAACAGTGACCATCACTTTTCTTGGGGTAAGTTTTCGTTTAGGGCATTGTTTAGGTGCTGAACCAGGATCCAACCAACTTGCTGAGCGCTTGCGGTTATCAAACAGAATCCATTTTTCATCGCAGGTAACAATGCGGTTCAAAATTCCTTCATTTGTGTGTCTGTTGAGCAGTGCAAGGCACGTCTCGACGCGTACTTCGCGCTGGCGATCATTGAGTTCGTGGGGCACCCATTCGTCAAGCTTTTTTACCTTGCCAATTTGACGCAAATGGACCAATATTGTTTTGACGCTAACGTCGAAAGCTGCTGCTAATTCAGCCGTAGATTGTGTATCATCAGCTTCCACAATCGCCTTTAATTCGTCATTGTCGACCAAAGTCTTCGGACGACCGCGAGGTTCATTTTTCAGGTCGAAATTTCCAGAACGGAAGCGAGCAAACCAATAACAGGTAGTGCGTTGGTTTGTAGTGTTAGCTCCGTAAACGTCGTTGATGTTGCGTGCCGCTTGTGCCGCGTTGCTGCCACGACGGTACTCATATTCCATAATTACTCGAATTTTTAACGTATCCATGATGACGAAAAAGATTTAAATGCGATGAAAATGAAACACTAATCAATAAACAAATGACTACTTTTGGAAAAAAAAATCCATGTTTTTAAAATAAAATTAATTTGAAATTAGAATTCTTAGCCAAACAAAAAATATTTTGATTTGAAATGGCCAGTACTGCAGAACGGCAATTTCATAGGTAAAGACCTAATATTTGAGTCCTTATATTATTACTGTTAAAATAAAAACACACGAGTTCTGGATTATTATTTTCCTTTTTCCTCGTCTAAAATTAAACGCTAGTCAAGCAGAATTTGGAATTTTCTATTTGGCTGTTAAAACAATAATTCAACCAATCACAGTAGTTAATTAATGAGCGTATGACGGTTTATCATTAAATTAGCGACAATCTTCGTCCCAGAAACTGGGCCATACAGATGTTGGAAAGAGTTACCGTGACCCTGGAACGAACGTAGGTTTTAGTCAGTATAAGTCTGACATAACCCTCCCGTTCTACCCAGAACGGGAGGAGTCATTGGATGATTTCCCATTCTTAAGGAGGCTATCACACTGGAACGCATACCCGCTCCGTACCGGCGACCACCAAACTGGCTCAGCATGGTGGACTGACTCAGTACGGGAGAGTAGGGGAGTGGGTTACATAATGCATGATTTTAGAAAAAATTGTGGTATTTACAAGCAACTCTAAAACCGCAGCCCCCCATCACTATCCGGTGTGCGTTCCCGTACATATATCTGCTGCCTCACCGTCATCAAGTTGCATAGAAGAATCCATCAGAAGTTCGAGAACATTCGAATGGTATAATTGTTGGTCTGGCGTTTTCAATCAGTGAAATACATCTTTAATTCATCGCAGTTGAATCGATATCTAAAAAACTTTGAGATGTGAATATTTAATAGCTTTATTTACATGTGACGCGGGTCATATTTAATTGACATGGATCGATCGATGACTTCATAAGAAATTCACACGTGATGTGAGGTATGTATAGATATTTTACAAGTGGATTAAAGTAAATAATTGCTTCTGACATTACGGGTATTAATTGAGGAAAACTATATTATTAAAACTCACAATTCAGTGGATAATAATAGAATTGAATGCATAACAAAAATAAAATAGGTTCTTATTGTAGTTACGCTTGTAATTAAGTATTAACTGCCGCACGGGTCGATCTTTTAAATTAAGTAACTCTTAGTGAGGTCGGTCCGTGCATTGATGACCTTCCAATATATACTGTGACCCCTTCAAGGTTCCCGTTGCTACCATCTGTTCTTTGTCAGTCAGAAGATGAAAATTCGGACATCCAGTATTATAATGGGTATGGTGTTACCTTCCCAGTAACTGGGTAGTAGAGGCAGCTGCTCCATATAAAATACTGGCATTTAGCTGCATCTGGTTAGACTGGAACTGAACCCCAACATTTTCGAGAGAAGGCTAGGCAGATGATTAATATTTGTGACAGCTTTGGGCGATGTTCTTGTTAAGCCTTATAATCAAATAACTTGACAAGCGGAGGTGTATAAACTTAGTTCGTCAGTTATGTTTAAGCTCCTGTAATAGGGGGCGAGCATATTGCCATCAACCGGGCACAAATTCAGACCCTAAATAAAAAAGATTCCCTTCTAGAAAAACGCTAGCAACAATGTTCTGGCTAGTGTTTACCTTTAGCTTATTAGCTTGCGAGTAATGAAAAGTATATTTTCCACGACACAATGACACGGAAAAACAAGTTATCAAGAAGTTGGTTACAATAGTTGTATTTAATTATTTATTATTTCTGGCCAACCTACAATTGTGTACACGGTTATATGTTAAAATAAAGATTTTTTATTATTATCAAAGGTTAGTATAACAACTTATAAATAAGTTAGCACCGCATGCCCCATAAAATAATACATGCATAACAATAATGTTACAAGTTATAGTCTAAAGTAAAATTTAAAATAGAATCATATTTTATAGTTAGAAAACAGAATTATAACACAAAATAAAATACAAAAATTAAAATCAAAAGCACAATCCAAAATAAATACAAAATCAAATTCACAATAAAAATACACAAAACAATATAATAACATAATCATAAAATTAAATTAAAGCCAATCTCAAAATTGCATGCAACATTCAATGAATGAAATCCATGCAACTTGAGTAATCTAATTAATTCATTTCAATAAAAAACTTGTTTATTGTTTCTGTACTAAAGAATACTTGAAACCTACGTAGGTGTTAATTGGATATATTTTGCATAAGGATCTGTGTAGCGTCAGCTCTTAGTTCGTAGAAACAAGGAATCCAGTGGAATCGTTAAAGGATTCTGTTTTAAATGTTGAATTAACCTTATAACCGTCTGATTTTATATCAATTGCCGTGCCCCCAGCATCCAGCTTATAAATTGTCAGTACATTTATCATCTTGCCTTAAATTAGCTGTTTTGGGTAGTAGAACCAATAAATCAAATTGGACAAGTAAAGGAATTTCGTCGTATACATACTACCTAGGCAAAATGGACACAAACATATGTATATGTCGGATATAACTTGGGTGGATGATAAGTTAATGAAAACCTGTGGTTCCTATTGCTTATCAGGCTGGTGTTTGCAACTCCATCCCATCGCGTATATTGCGTATTTATTTTCGATCCACACCAATTCCTTGAGGCAGGTCAGCAGCGATGAGATGTTGCTGGTGATCTTACGGAAATTACCTCCAGTGTCTATAAGTCAGATGTTCAAGAATATTCTTTAGGTTCATCATAATGTTTGAGGGGCCCGTCACCTGCCAGGGTTGCAGGATATTCGAAAGAGTTACCGTTACCCTGGAACGTAAAGAGCATGAACGGAACACGGATGGGTTTTAGCCAGTAAAATTCTGACACGCAGTCGCTGGATGATTTCCCATCCTCAAAAAAAAAAGAGTTTCATCATAATGTAGGTCTCACTCAGACCTTGACCAGAGATCAATGTTCTGTACTGTATCCTGGTCTGCATCACACACAGATGGCAGCCACAGCCACAGAATAGCAAGACTGTAGCAACACTTCCTCAGTTCTATATATATGCTCAAAGTCAGTTTACTTAGTTATTACTTAGTTATTACTTAGTTGTTACTTAGTTGTTATTATTAAACAGCTAATACCGACACGTATGGATTCGTCATATTTAACGTAGTAGTGATATTTTTTTTCATGATACTGCTATAAATATTTTTGCTCTAAAATATGCTCGTGTTTCCCAGCATTCAGTTATCATTATTAACGGGCTTGTTGGTCTAATGGTCGCAAGTGCTATCGCTGAGAGTGAGGTCCTGTGTTCGATTTCCGGGACAGACAAGATGATATTGTTTTTCTATCTGAGGGTTCTCGGTAGCAGCCTGGAGTCTGGATTGGTGTCCGATAGATGGCAAGATCCACACATGGCGAATTGTAGGTGTACTATTGGTCCATTTTCGCCTGACTCTTTCGGGAATACAAATACAGAATGATGTCATCCACGTCAACATTAAGAAGTCACAGCTAGTAATTAACTTAAGTCTAAAATCGCCAACCCGTCTGGGCAAGAGTACCTTCTCTGTCTGAGAAGAGGCCTTTTTCCATCAGTGGGGTAGTAACAAGCTGGTATTATAAGTCTATTTCCATAACACTTCATAATAATAACTAAGTGATACATCAAGTGAACTTGAAAAACCGCAGAACCGCAGACACAATAATTTAATTTAATTTTCCTTTAACAGTTAAATTATCGGTCGGTGTTGTTTTAATTAATCAGTTAGATGACGATTTAAATATAAATTGAACATATGCAGGATAAAAATGGTTTGCGATTGGTAAACTAAAAACCGGCAAAGAGCGAGTAGGACCCGGATAGCACGGGTCCGTCTTTTGGTAGGATTTTTTTTCCGTTTTCAAGAATTTTGTTTTGGGGTTTTTGCTGATTACTGTGTTGGTTACAGTCACAGTGACTGTACTGCAATTTTTACATAAATCTCCATCAACTTGATTAAACTAGTGAGATGGATCATGCACCTCTTTTATCGTAAGGCAAATACAATTAAAAAATGTTTCATCATAAACAATTGGTTTTATAGGTGACAAAGTGTCAAACTAGCAAACGGCCCGCCTTTGGGATTAGCACAAACGGGCAACAACGTCAATTCGAATGATTTTAAATTTGGAAAACTCGGTTTCGCTTTTTTATTTATGGAAAAGTATATTTTCCACGACACAATGACACGGAAAAACAAGTTATCAAGAAGTTGGTTACAATAGTTGTATTTAATTATTTATTATTTCTGGCCAACCTACAATTGTGTACACGGTTATATGTTAAAATAAAGATTTTTTATTATTATCAAAGGTTAGTATAACAACTTATAAATAAGTTAGCACCGCATGCCCCATAAAATAATACATGCATAACAATAATGTTACAAGTTATAGTCTAAAGTAAAATTTAAAATAGAATCATATTTTATAGTTAGAAAACAGAATTATAACACAAAATAAAATACAAAAATTAAAATCAAAAGCACAATCCAAAATAAATACAAAATCAAATTCACAATAAAAATACACAAAACAATATAATAACATAATCATAAAATTAAATTAAAGCCAATCTCAAAATTGCATGCAACATTCAATGAATGAAATCCATGCAACTTGAGTAATCTAATTAATTCATTTCAATAAAAAACTTGTTTATTGTTTCTGTACTAAAGAATACTTGAAACCTACGTAGGTGTTAATTGGATATATTTTGCATAAGGATCTGTGTAGCGTCAGCTCTTAGTTCGTAGAAACAAGGAATCCAGTGGAATCGTTAAAGGATTCTGTTTTAAATGTTGAATTAACCTTATAACCGTCTGATTTTATATCAATTGCCGTGCCCCCAGCATCCAGCTTATAAATTGTCAGTACATTTATCATCTTGCCTTAAATTAGCTGTTTTGGGTAGTAGAACCAATAAATCAAATTGGACAAGTAAAGGAATTTCGTCGTATACATACTACCTAGGCAAAATGGACACAAACATATGTATATGTCGGATATAACTTGGGTGGATGATAAGTTAATGAAAACCTGTGGTTCCTATTGCTTATCAGGCTGGTGTTTGCAACTCCATCCCATCGCGTATATTGCGTATTTATTTTCGATCCACACCAATTCCTTGAGGCAGGTCAGCAGCGATGAGATGTTGCTGGTGATCTTACGGAAATTACCTCCAGTGTCTATAAGTCAGATGTTCAAGAATATTCTTTAGGTTCATCATAATGTTTGAGGGGCCCGTCACCTGCCAGGGTTGCAGGATATTCGAAAGAGTTACCGTTACCCTGGAACGTAAAGAGCATGAACGGAACACGGATGGGTTTTAGCCAGTAAAATTCTGACACGCAGTCGCTGGATGATTTCCCATCCTCAAAAAAAAAAGAGTTTCATCATAATGTAGGTCTCACTCAGACCTTGACCAGAGATCAATGTTCTGTACTGTATCCTGGTCTGCATCACACACAGATGGCAGCCACAGCCACAGAATAGCAAGACTGTAGCAACACTTCCTCAGTTCTATATATATGCTCAAAGTCAGTTTACTTAGTTATTACTTAGTTGTTACTTAGTTGTTATTATTAAACAGCTAATACCGACACGTATGGATTCGTCATATTTAACGTAGTAGTGATATTTTTTTTCATGATACTGCTATAAATATTTTTGCTCTAAAATATGCTCGTGTTTCCCAGCATTCAGTTATCATTATTAACGGGCTTGTTGGTCTAATGGTCGCAAGTGCTATCGCTGAGAGTGAGGTCCTGTGTTCGATTTCCGGGACAGACAAGATGATATTGTTTTTCTATCTGAGGGTTCTCGGTAGCAGCCTGGAGTCTGGATTGGTGTCCGATAGATGGCAAGATCCACACATGGCGAATTGTAGGTGTACTATTGGTCCATTTTCGCCTGACTCTTTCGGGAATACAAATACAGAATGATGTCATCCACGTCAACATTAAGAAGTCACAGCTAGTAATTAACTTAAGTCTAAAATCGCCAACCCGTCTGGGCAAGAGTACCTTCTCTGTCTGAGAAGAGGCCTTTTTCCATCAGTGGGGTAGTAACAAGCTGGTATTATAAGTCTATTTCCATAACACTTCATAATAATAACTAAGTGATACATCAAGTGAACTTGAAAAACCGCAGAACCGCAGACACAATAATTTAATTTAATTTTCCTTTAACAGTTAAATTATCGGTTGGTGTTGTTTTAATTAATCAGTTAGATGACGATTTAAATATAAATTGAACATATGCAGGATAAAAATGGTTTGCGATTGGTAAACTAAAAACCGGCAAAGAGCGAGTAGGACCCGGATAGCACGGGTCCGTCTTTTGGTAGGATTTTTTTTCCGTTTTCAAGAATTTTGTTTTGGGGTTTTTGCTGATTACTGTGTTGGTTACAGTCACAGTGACTGTACTGCAATTTTTACATAAATCTCCATCAACTTGATTAAACTAGTGAGATGGATCATGCACCTCTTTTATCGTAAGGCAAATACAATTAAAAAATGTTTCATCATAAACAATTGGTTTTATAGGTGACAAAGTGTCAAACTAGCAAACGGCCCGCCTTTGGGATTAGCACAAACGGGCAACAACGTCAATTCGAATGATTTTAAATTTGGAAAACTCGGTTTCGCTTTTTTATTTAGCTTTAAGGTTTTATTCATATCTGTGGGTGATACTAATTGTGTTTGCCGCTAAAATTTTAACATAAATACTAAAGGGTTGTATTTACGTTTAAAAAATACCAACCAACTTTTATCAAACCATTGTTCTATAATACGTTTTATGGAACATTTTTGTGAGGTTACAAATGATCCATTTTCCCCATTCACAAAAAAGCGAGTGTATATTTTTATGCTTGAGAAGCATGCAATATGAATTTCTTCAAGACGTTCAGTTCCACGCGAGATATCAGTTCGGCTGTCCCGCTGGGAACGTTTGGAGCGAATATGAATCATTTCTTCCTGCTACATGTGTGTAAAGAAATGTATGTATATTTTGCATACGTTAGGTATGTGATGCTTAAACGCGCCAAGACGAATAACAATTCAAAATTAGAGCCAGGATTATTTTAACCATTTTATCAACTCATAATGGTTTTAGCCTGTCTTTGAATCAGTATCTTGGTGGCTCGGGATTAATGATCGGATCCCATAATGTTGTTTTGGTAAAATAACTAACATACACAGTACTGAATGAAAGCACGGATAACTTTAATTTCCTATTTTTGCACAGCATATTTCCTGTGTAAACATAGAGACAAACCTACCGGAAGAGGCACTGGAGGCACACAATGTAATCACACTTACAGATTTATCGATAAAAAATACCGAACGAAAACACAGGAAAAGTTACAATGATAAAAAAAAACACAAAGTTGTATGAAAATGCGTAGTAAATCAAAACTGTGAATACATTCATTCATTTCTCGGTTAGATAACAAACACTCGGAGGGGGAACTCCAATCGGAATATAAAAATTACGACAGTTTAAAAGTAGGCACCATTTACATAAAACTACTATATTGGAAATGATATACAATGTGTAGGCCACCCCATTTGTTCTTCTCATGAAATATAAATGTGTTTTGGATGTTGATGTAACAAAGTCTATTTTGCCTTACTTTATAAACAAACATGGTAGGAAAATCAGAGTTTTGCAATCATCAGACACATACTCACTTAAGTTAGGTACTTATTAGTCCTTGGTCCAAGTAAGCCACACATCATTTGCTTCAAATAAATAATCCGAATGCAAACATTAATCAAGAAAAAAATAGAAACCCTTCGCCATATTTGTTTACAAAATCGGAAACGAAATTTAAAAATGGTTATACACTTATAACACGATACCATATATGTTCTATCAACACAGAATTTGATCAAAACATTGTTTACAACAGTATCTATAGAATGAAATGTATGTTTTATTGTTTGTCGATGTCTAGCCTAGATTGGTTTTGTTGTTTGATTGATTGCTTTTTTGTCCCAATCCTGGATGAAAAATAGCCCTATTTCAGAATTGCTTAATTACTTTTGTGTTAATCCGTATGTTCGCTGTACACATCAATTAGTATCAAACTAATTGATTTAAAAGCGAACGTATGTATATGTAATTTATATCACAACATAGGAATGATATCTTACTTATAATTAGTAAGAATAAATAAAAATAAAATCATGCTTTAACATGCATTGTCATCTAAACCAAAAGTGTATCCAAATATTTCAGCTCAATAGGTTGGGGATAACTGATTTAAAATTCCGTTACAAGATTTTACCCACACATACTAACTAATATGGCGAGTTGAATTAAAGTTGAAAAAAACTTCTTATTGACGTGTAAAACAAAAAAGAACGCACCATATCGTGAACGAACGGACCTTGGAAAACGGACGGAAAAACTCCAAGACGAAGGAGGGAGACAAAAGAATCAAATAATGTCTTCATTGAGATAATGTTAAGTACAATACACTCTTGTGAGCGATGCGAGTACATACAAATAACGCGCAATGTAACAAAATGTCTGAACTTAGTGTACATTTCTTGTACATTCCATTCCCGACCTTTGTTGCTTGTAGTCTTTTCATGATGCTCTCTCTAGATTTTTTTGTCTTTAGATACTTTTGTAAAGACTCCGTTTTGTTTTTGTGAGATAAACATTTCATTAAGCTCTTATATTGACTTCAACTCTCGTGGGTCCTGTGTCTAGGATACAGTTCAAAATGGCGGGTTTAGTTAATAGTAACATCTGGTACCTTCATTCCATTGGGTTTTTCCAAGTAATTCTCGGTATTCGGCTCGGCGGATAATGTTAGCTATGCAAAGTTATGTGTATAACAATAATAGTATAGATCATGGGTCACTAACTGGTCTAGGTATAGAGTTCTACGTAAAACCTCAGTACACAATCTTGGTTTAATATAAGCCTATTACACATTATTTGCCGTTCATCTAAATTCTGGGTAAGCTGTGTTCATAGCGAAGTCTGAGAAATATCTAGTTGCCGACAAACCACCGCGCCGCTTCCCACAATTGCCTAGGACTAGAGTTAGTACCAGAAAAAAACAGTCATAGAGTAGAATACAAGCAAATAAGGAAAGTCTCACCTTTAAATAAATAAATAATGCTGGACAATCCACACAACATCATCTAGCCCCAAGCTAAGCAGAGCTTGTATTATGGGTACTAGATGACTTAATACAACTTATTATATAGATATATATTTTTATTATACATAGCAAATACCCAGAACACCCGGAACAAATGTTTGTAGATCATACAAACATTTGTCCCAAGGCGGGAATCGAACCCGCTACCTCATCGCCGCGCCACATCGGTCGTCATAACCTACCTGCCTAACCTACCTAACTTACCTTTATTCAGGTATAAAATACCGTTGGACCTGCAATAAAGAATTAATTAAAAAAAAAAATTTTGAATAAAGAAAGATGAATAAAGATAAAGAATAATCCTGAAGAGCAAAATTATAACTTGGAAGTAACAATACTCAGTAAAGAGTAAGCAAATGAGCTTCATTGCGCCTGTCGTATGAAAAGGAGCATTAACTCTTATGTTGCAGACATTTTACAGTGACGATAGAATACAAAATATGACAAAATGACTGTTGAGATGACGGCAAATAGACATGAAAGAGACATGCTATCGAGTACTAAAAATATTCTAATTCATCATCTGCCTAGCCTTTTCCCAACTATGTTGGGGTCAGCTTCCAATCTAACCGGATGCAGCTGAATACCAGTGTTTTATGGAGCGACCGCCTATCTTACCTCCCGACCCAGTTACTGGGCAACACAACATGCTGTGGTGTCCTGTAAGTGAAAGAGTACACCTACGTGATACCTTTGTCGCCTATAATTTATTTCCCATGATTAGTGTACATTCTTTGTTGGAGATCCTAAATAAATAAATAAATAAATAAACACGATACCCCTTGGAAAGACTGGTTGTCAGACTTTCTGGCTTCTGACTAGCCGTAACGACTGTCAAAGATCTACAAATGACAGCCGGGACCAACGGCTTAGCGTGCTTTCCGAAGCACGGAGGAGTCTCGATATGTTACGAATGGTCACCCATCCACAGACTGACCTCGGCAACCGTATTATCAACCCGTGCGGCTGCTATTATTTAGCACGAGGTAATAAAAAGTGAAAAATATTCTAAGTATAGTGAATATTTATCATCTAATTCAAAAGCAACAAAACAAACCCACCAAGCAATCAGAAACAACTAAATCGTCCTTGACAATGGCTAACAAGGTAACATCATGCGACATACCTGTTTACAGCACATGCGATCCTGGTACAACTGATAGCGATTATCATTCCCATCAGCTATGTTCCGCAACAATAGTGATTGCTATCGTTCTTTATATAAAAAAACTATACGGACCAGTAATAACGGTTATTCGTTTTAACTGTGCTGCATTTCCAATCGAACATGAGTTATGATACGGTTGTAATGAAAATTTCAATATTATTCGTTTTTAGTTCCGTGTTTTTGAGGACGAATGGCGATGTAAGTATATACACGAGTTTTTATCTTTATGTCTAGTAACATGTTCAAGATCAGGTTGGACTGTGACCCCCAAACTTGTCACTGGCCTGTATTGTGTATCAAGGGAGTATGATAAAAAATACGTTCCTTTTAATTTGAATGTGGATTGAAAATTTTGCTAGAACATTTTTATCTAATGGTAAATTTACTGTGCAGTATCCGCCAAAAGTTACATAAATTATTTTATTTTTAATATAACTACCGTACATAATTTCATATGTATTTAGAAATACGTGAAATTACAAACAAACACTTTTTTATTAATTTGTATAGAATTACCATCATAAAAAAAGATAGTCACGAATGATAAAATAAGGTGGGTGTCGAATTATAATAGGACCAATAGACGGTCATAAATAGGGACGCTGCGGGTTATGTAGAAATGGTATTTATGGGCACTCTTAAAAAGGTACTAACAAATACGTCATCTCAACGTTAGACGTTTCATCTAAGGACAAATCCTCCGAAACGGCTGGACCGATTTGTATGAAATTTTGTGAGCATATCGGGTAGGTCTGAGAATCGGCCAACATCTATTTTTCATACCCCTTAATGATAAGGGTGGTCCACCCCAAACATTTCGTTTTCTTGTTTTTTTTTTGGCTTTAAATGATAAAACTACGTTTGCCGGGTCAGCTAGTAATTATATAAAAAAGCAGTCTTAGACAAGGCAGAATAAATGAATGAAACTTTTAAATACTAAAACTTTTATTTTCTATCATTCCAAAGGTATTCTACGTTCCGAAAATCACCGACAGAATATTCAGTTGTGATAACTTCGACAATGACTTCCTCGATTGCGATGAACTGACTCTTGGTTCGATGAAAGGAGATGATGGTGATGACGCAGCTAAACTAAGTGGGAAGATTAAAACTGCTCAGGATATAGTTTCGGAATATGATGTAAGTAAACTTCTTCTTCTCATATCGTTTGTGTATGGAGTGATTTGGTGGTGGGATTCAAATGTATGTTGAGAATCAAACCAGAAACTTTTAAGGTAACAAAGTGATGTATGTAAACTTAAGATACCATGGGCTTATGTACAGACGCCAGCATATCACGCTACGCCAACCTGACAAATTTATTTGATAGTTTTTCAACTTCATTTCAATAGTATAAAGTTCATATTCAATTGGGAAAATTCGACACTTTGGGGTAGCTTGATGTGCTGGTGACTGTACAGCATATCGAGCTATCTGCCAAACTGTATTTTTTCCCAATAGAACACGAATCTTATTCTTTTGTAATAAAGTTGAAGAACTATCAAAAAAAATTGACAGGTTAGAGTAACTTCATGACCTGGCGCCAGTACCTCAAAGGAAACCAGAATTGTATGTTCTGGAATCACAAAGGGTGGGAAACTCTCTCTCTGTGATTCCAGAACAATACTAATCTGTCTAGTTTTCCCAACTAAGTTGGGCCGGTTTCCAGTCTCCCCGGATGCAGCTGAATACCAGTATTTTACATCAAGAGACTGCCTATCTGACCTTACCAACCAGTCTTAGGTAAGACTGGTTGTCAGACTTTCGGGCTTCTGACTACCCGTAACGACTATCATAGATGTACAAATGACAGCCGGGACCAAATGATTAACGTGCTTTCCGAGGAACGGAGGAGTCTATATGTTACGCACGGTCATCTACCCACAGACTGACCTTGTCAAGCGTAGCTTAACCTTTGATCAACCCATCAAGCTGTTTTATTTAGTCATGGGTTCCTCTCCAGTAATACTCTCGCTACTAATACTCAGTGATAATCCTATTTCCTGGAAGGGGTTTTTGCCTTGACTAATAAATGTTGTTACGTTAGCCATAATATCTTTTTGCAGATTGAAATAGACATATGGAAAATGATGGATTTGGGCGACGAATACATGTACAATACACGAGTAAACTTTTGTAGCTGCCTGCAGGATGATGACGCGCCTTGGACTCCAATAATCGAGAAATTGAACATCAGTAGCTGCCCTGTTCCTGTTGTATGTAGAATTCTTTATTTTCTTCAAATTCCCTGGTGACCATACTTGTGTGTAATCTCGGTTTTGGTAAGGAAAGGTATACGAAACCAAATGAACATTTCAAAGTTTAGGAAAAAGAGATGGGTCATCGATGAGGTCAGGAAATGACTGCGAAACTCTTAAAAGATCATTGAATTAATTATCAAAAATAACTTTTGCCTTTTTTTCTATTGCTTTTAATTTTTACTAAAAAATATCGTACATTTTGACTAGTTATGCGAACATCTTCATCTCACCTCACATCACGTTTCTCAATGTTTCTCAATTACTGAAGTCAGGAATAAATATAGCCAAGAAAAAAAACCTTATTTGGGTTCAGTTTTAGTCACTTTAATGATGATTAGACTTACGGTATTCTGATAGGACGTAGAAGATATCATCATCCTCTTGCCCTTATCCCAATTTCATTTGGGGTCGGCGCAGCATGTCTTCTTTTTCCATACATCTCTATTTCCCGTCATCTCAGAAGTCACCTCCTTCTTGGCCATATCAACTTTCACACAATCCATCCATCGTTAGGACGTAGAAGATATACTCGTACATATTGAAAATTCAAAAGAATAAAAAAATTAAATGCGAAGAAAAAGATAAACACAAAAAACAGAGGAGAGGTGGGAATTTAAATAAAATAAATTACCGCTGAACATGAATTAGAATGGGGATATTTCGGGAAGTCCCTGGAAAGAGGCTTATATTTTTTTTTCATATGTCTTGTTATTTTGTTTATTCATTTCTATTTCAGAGCGTGTTCGAGGTCCAAGGTCTGACAATATCCTTAGACTCAATGAAAAATATCATGTGCCACGACTTCTGCGGAGAATACCGCGTACAAATGTCCTTCATGAATGTTGCAGACAAAATATCATGCCATGTCTTGGAAATATGTATTGTAGAAGAGAACGATGAAGATGAATGAGAATTTTATATTAATAAATGGATTTTAATTTATAATGCTTTTTTCTCGCTATAAAATACTGACACTGTTAGCCTCTGTTTGGTCAGATGCCAATTCTTAAAGATGACGATGATGAATAAATACCAAAGGACTATTTTGTTAAGAAAGTAATTCTTAACAAAATGAAAATAAAACAATGTGTGTTGGGCCTTTCAGGCTTTAATTGGCACTAATTGTAAGCCACCCAAATTGTCAACGCCATTCGATTTACTTTCTGAACTAACAAAAGTAACCAATGTTACAATTGCCTTTATATTAAAAATATTAATACAGCAATACCAAACTATTATTGTCCCACTGCAAGATATAGTGTGTATGTGTGTGTGTGTGTTGGTGTGTGTGTGTGTGTGTGTGTGTGGGTGTTGGTGTGTGTGGGTTTTCACTGTATACAAAAAAGAGTATTCTATTCTATTCTACCAACGTAATTTCTGAACTACTCATTTGCTCTTAATTTCCAACTCCTTAATCGCCATCCAAAGGGAATAGAAATTTAAAGTATCCAGACTACGCTAGAGCTCAGCAAGCGATTGTGTTGTACCCAATAATTAGAAAAATAAATAAAGCAAGGGGGAGTGCAGACGAATAAATTTATAATTGCCGGGGGTAGCCAACTTCAAGCGTTATTAACTTTTTCCTCTACCCGCCGCGAATGCCTCTCGTCCTTTGGTCAGCCTAAAAACTGTTCAACCCTCATTAATTTTATGAACTCCTATGGTATTTCTGTATAAATTCACAGGCTGAAATTATCTTTAACATTCCGAGAGGTAATTTTAATAACATTATTCATTACATTATTTTTCGTAAACATATTTTGAAGCTGTTTTAAATAATTTCGGATGGATGGGTACTTATATATAATTTGATGGTACTTGAGTATCTAAGTATTGTGAAGTCAAAGTGGAAACAATAGTTATTTCAGTACTGTTCGGCATGCCTCTAATCTCTTCAAGAAATGAGAACAATTAATTAGTCAAGAAATCAACCACTCTAAAGAGAGTATTAAGCACTTTACTTTAAGGTCTTTTCTTCGATGTATCAAGCGAAATTCAAACTTTTCTACGTTTTTGGCGAAATCCTGATTTTTTTACGATCCTTTCGCAATAATTGTGATTAAATAATTACTAAACTAAAAGCATTTTTTAAAAACATCAACAACAATAACAGTCCTCATCATTATATTTGCTGCAAATTGACATATTTTCACGAGATAATCTTTTTTTCAAACAAAAAATATTTTCATTAACATACAACACAACACCACTGCATTTCGCCAAATAACGTAGGAAATTTTCAATTTCTTCTTTGACAGATCCCGTTAATATTGAAAAGCTTACGAAAAACCTGTCGTCTTAAAATGCAATAACAATCGCACCACATGTTTTTAGTTTTCCCATTTATCATGATGCAAAAAGAAAAGCAAAGTACAGACATTTTAAAGTCTGATTCAGTGGCAGGATGGCGTTATCAGTCTGAGACCAGCTTACCCATAATGCTAATCTAACAAAAAAACGAGCATTATTCAAAACTAAAAGATTTCGCTCGAGTATTCGCTGTAAATTTCCCTTCTAACGTTCATAAACTTAGAAAAACATACGTGAAAACTGCATTATGAAGAGCTTCGTGGGTCACTAGCTGTTTGGCAGTGGGCCCTGAAAACAGCGGGGTTCGTGTAAGTGAAAGTGTTTGCTAAAATACTTGTGATCTAGTCGATTCTGTTGGCAAAGTCAATGTTTTGATTCAATTTAGTCAACTGTTTATATCAGTTACTTCGTGTTTTATTATTGTTTTATAAATTAAATCTAATACGATCCAGTTATTCAATCATATTGTGTTACAGAGAGACATATGTTTTATTGGTATTATGGTACCTATATTGGACTGTTCACTTGATTCACATGATTATACGGTATAGATTTATATATTCTTCCAACTTATCTGACAGAAGTCTCGCTGCAGAGTTTATTACATCAATTCTTCCACCCAGCAAAAATACAAGGAATTGGTAAAGGGTGGACGTTTTGGAGGACTGTCTTATGTAAATTTTTACGGTTAAAAATACTGATTCTCAGCCTAATTTGAATTAATGAATTTGAAGGCTATACGGTAACCTTTATGAGGTTACCGATTTAATTAAGTATCGCTTACCATATTATTAAACAATCTAGTCAAAGCAAAGGTAACAAAGTCCCGCTCATCGGTCTCGCCAATTTTGTGGCTCAATCTTATCCATATGCAAATGTGGGCCCCGCCTCAGTCGACGTTTCAGCGATTCCAAATTGTAATATTATTCAAATAACACATTTATACGTCATACAGATTTATGTACAGACGGTATTAAGAATTTAATTATGAATCAAACTTATGATATTTCTTATTACATTTTTTATCTGAAAATTTCACGTATATTAACAATTTATTCGCAATAGACTCGTGATTAGCCATGTAATTGAAGTTGACTTTAATTTTGTCTACAACGGGCTTGTTTTAACAAACTGTTCACAATATTTTCTTTGTTCGAGTAATTTCAAGAATTTTATTTGAAAAACTATTTCAGAGAGTTTTTTAAGTTCAAATCAGCAAGCAAACACGACTTAAATTAGTTTATCGTCGACGCGGAGTTCAAAGGTTTTGACAATCAAGTGATCTTGTCGTATTTAAATATACCTATGAACTGAAGTGTATAAAAACTGACTGATGAGTATTTTTGTGATATTCTTATAAGGGTTTCGTATCTGTATGTCTGAAATAGCTGATTATTTCAGGAACTACTAATGCTATCGTAGTTTAGAATAGTTATAAGAAATATTGTTATTTTCATTGTAAATTCTTGTTTTTGAGAAATGTCCAAACCTACTTTTATTCTTATCATTGCCACAATTTACACTGACTCACCATCAACTACCTAGCCTTTTCACTTCTTCCTAGATTCCAGTCTAACTGGATGCAGCTGAATACCAGTATTTAAAATAAATAATAAATAAATAAATAAATAATGCTGGACAATCCACACAGCATCATGTAGCCCCAAGCTAAGCAGAGCTTGTGTTATGGGTACTAGATGACTGATATACTTAATACAATACATTACATAGATAGATATTCTTATTATACATAGGAAATACCCAGAACACCCGGAACAAATATTTGTAGATCGTACAAACATTTGTCCCAAGGCGGGAATCGAACCCGCAACCTCTTGCGTCGCAGGCGGACCTTCGCCCGCTGCGCCACATCGGTCGTCTAATGGATCGATTGTCAATCTGACCATCCCATTCCATTAACTGGGCAACACGTATCCCTAAGTTAGACTAGTTGTCAGACCTCCAGACTTCTGAACAACTTTATTAATGACATACTACCTAATACTGCTGTTTTTTCTTTCTTTCGCCTTAAGTAAAAATAAAAGGCGCAGTTGGCAGTAATACTGATGTTGAACACCAATTAGAACTTAATCACAGAAGCAACAACTATGTCGGTGATGTCTAATATAGTCTTGACAAAAAAGAAATGCTTTTTCCTAAACATGGCCGTCAGGTGAATTAGTTGTGAGTTTCAGTTTGTTAACGAAAATTGGTAGCTGTGTTCTTTTTTTGCATACATAAACTTACGGCTGTTTCTCATGGGGATAGGCAGAATCCACCTGCTATGATCGTTACATACGCCTTTTGCTTCGTTTAAGGTGTTATATCTGGTCATACATGCCGGTTGCGACTACTACCTGAGCTTTCTTAAGATCATAATGTTGTAATAAAATCAATCGAAAGATTTATTTATATTATCTTTAGATTTTTGTTTTATTGTTTTAATAATGTATTCATTTAATTACGACTGATATAGCAAAATAAGGTATGTAATAATTTCTTTGTATGTAATAATAGTTTAAACAGTCGTTAGACACACTACAATTTTTAAAGATTTTTATTTTTTATTTTATGGCAACAACTTTGGGACCACGCATTATAAACCTACTTGCCAAATATAAATTTTTCTTTCATTCCTTATTAGACTCGTATGAATAAAATTTAATTTTGATATTTAAAGCAAAATAACATTTCATTCATTCGTTCATCGTCTCTAATTACTCTCCACTTGAAAGACCATCAAACTATTTCTCACCGTATCATTTAATACTTTAATTCTTCTACAAGTATCAACACCTAGCCTTAATGCGTCCGTTGTCAAAGAATCGTGTTTGAGAACTATTTACTAAATTGAAAAACCGTGTCCTCGGACGGTCCTCGAGATAGAGGAGTGAGGAAAATCAAAGCGGCCACTTGAGGACAGTTAGATGTACTTGGATGGGGACAACTCTTGAGGACACGTGTCGAGTGCTTCGGGCCTTGACGTTGATTTCTGAAAATCGGACCGCAATTTTCTTTCAAGTGTAGGTGGGTAACAATTTTGATTGAAGATTGTTTGGGTTTTAATGCTGATGTTTATTTTCGTTTCGATTAATGTTGCTCAATTCACGGCGGGACATATGAACCTATATTTTTCTAAAAGGAGATTTTATTATTATATATTACCTTGTGGTTTGCCAACCAAATTGGTATTTGTTCTTTGGATAATGAAGTCACACGAAGTAGGTAATATCACAAGCCTGTTGCTGTCCTACTACAAGTCAAAGACCTTTTCTTATACGAGGAAAGAGAGAGGAATGAATAACCACTCTTGCTCAAGGTGAGTTAGCAATTTCAGACTTATGATAATTATAAGTCCAGTTTTACTCACGATGTTTTCTTTCACCGATGTCACTATTGTTTCAGATAAACCTAGTGTGCATTTTAATTGAATTGAAGGCATGGTTGGCAAAGTAGCTGAGTTCGATTCCTGCACGGATCAAATATTTGGATAACTTAGAGGTAGTTGTTCCGGATCTGGCTGGTTTAAAAAGAAATTGTGTTTTCCTCGTGCATGAGAGGTGAGGCCCTTATCACTCATAATCAGAACTTGCAAAATAAACATAACTTGATAAAAACTGGACCCTTCAACTCCGCTAACTTCACAAAAAAGTGGCAAAATGACAGGCTTCACACCACATCCAATATGACAGTAGGTAAACAGCAAAAGGAACGTTTGGAGTGGTCCAAAAGTGGCGTGCACATAAAAAAACGTGATAACTAGCGTAAAGGGGGCGACAAGGACCCTCACACTCTTTCAATAATACACCGGAGTCTGCAATAAAATTGTCAAGTCGAGATCTGCGAACGACGCAGCTTCTGAGCCCCGAATTGAGATAAACACCGCATTATGAAACGGATTTGGGTGTTATTAAATCACGGGTTTCTTCCCTTACCTACACATGTTTTGTAACGACTTTGCATTGTTCAAAAAAATATTTATGACAGCTTAAGCGTCTGCTAGTTCAGATTTTTTAAAGGAATATTATTATATAACATTCGATCTGATTAGGGACCCAAAAAAATAAGTATTTTAAGAGTACGTATTATCATCTGCCTAGCCTTTTCCCAACCATGTTGGGCTCGGCTTCCAGTCCAACTGGATGCAGCTGAATACCAGCAGGTATTTTACTTAACGCGACTGCCTGTCTGACCTATACAACTCAGTAACTGGGCAGCACTATACGTCTACGGGTAAGACTGGTGTGGATAAGAACAGATAAATATTAGGTCTTTACCTATGAAATTGCCGTTCTGCAGTACTGGCCATTTCAAATCAAAATATTTTTTGTTTGGCTAAGAATTCTAATTTCAAATTAATTTTATTTTAAAAACATGGATTTTTTTTTCCAAAAGTAGTCATTTGTTTATTGATTAGTGTTACATTTTCATCGCATTTAAATCTTTTTCGTCATCATGGATACGTTAAAAATTCGAGTAATTATGGAATATGAGTACCGTCGTGGCAGCAACGCGGCACAAGCGGCACGCAACATCAACGACGTTTACGGAGCTAACACTACAAACCAACGCACTACCTGTTATTGGTTTGCTCGCTTCCGTTCTGGAAATTTCGACCTGAAAAATGAACCTCGCGGTCGTCCGAAGACTTTGGTCGACAATGACGAATTAAAGGCGATTGTGGAAGCTGATGATACACAATCTACGGCTGAATTAGCAGCAGCTTTCGACGTTAGCGTCAAAACAATATTGGTCCATTTGCGTCAAATTGGCAAGGTAAAAAAGCTTGACAAATGGGTGCCCCACGAACTCAATGATCGCCAGCGCGAAGTACGCGTCGAGACGTGCCTTGCACTGCTCAACAGACACACAAATGAAGGAATTTTGAACCGCATTGTTACCTGCGATGAAAAATGGATTCTGTTTGATAACCGCAAGCGCTCAGCAAGTTGGTTGGATCCTGGTTCAGCACCTAAACAATGCCCTAAACGATAACTTACCCCAAGAAAAGTGATGGTCACTGTTTGGTGGTCTAGCGCCGGTGTGATTCAACACAGCTTCTTACCAAACGGGGTGAGCATTACTGCAGATGTGTACTGTGAAGAATTGAACACAATGATGGAGAAGCTGGCACATCTCCAACCAGCATTGGTCAATCGCTCGTCTCCGCTGCTCCTGCACGACAACGCGCGACCTCATACTGCACAGCAGACGGTCTCCAAGTTGCAAGAACTGGGGTTGGAAGCTCTCCGTCATCCGCCCTACTCACCAGACCTTGCGCCTACAGACTACTACTTTTTCCAGAATTTGGATAACTTCTTGGCGGGAAAAAAATTCAATACCCGAGAGGCAGTACAAAATGCCTTTGAAGAATTTGTTGCCTCCCGTCCAGCTGATTTCTTTAAGAAGGGCATCAATAAACTGCCACTGCGTTGGCAAAGATGCATTGATTGCATGGGTGATTACTTCGATTAATACAAATAAAAAATACATGAAAAAAATTCATTTAAATTTTTTCATACAAAACGGCAATTTCATAGGTAAAGACCTATTATCTCACGGGCGATTTATGAAACAAAAATATGCTTGTAAGTAGTGCAACATGCGACCGAAGATGACTTCTTCCTCAAAATGAGAACGTACTCACAGCGTTTTATCGTAATCAATTTAAAAATTAAGAGAATTTCCTCCCGCCTACGCTTATGTAATCATTAGCATATTACCCATGTCTAAATTGAAAACGCATTGAAACCAACAAAAAACATAAGAAAACCACTATTTAAAATTCTATTCTATCAGATTATTAATTAAAAAGTAAATAAATCACCTATATCATTACACATTCCATTGGATTAGTTCGAAATCATGACTTTTACACTTAAAAGTAAAAAAAGAAAGATGTTTGGAAAAGCCAACGAATAATTTTAACGCTGCATGCTGGGGGATCCGGAATTGTGTACTACACATGTATAAATGTGTGCACAATCTGGTACCCATGGTATCAGTGTGTATGTATAGCATAATTTGTTTCCTGTAAATTACTGTCACCTTTGAAAACTAAAGCCATGCCATCATGTATAGCATAATTTGTTTCCTGTCAATTACTGTCACCTTTGAAAACAAAAGCCATGTCCTATTATATCATAGCTTTCATTTCTCATTTGTTTCTTCGGAGAAACTGTCGAAGCGACGACGCGTTTGGGCTGCCTGTCCATCGGGGTGGAGCACGGCTGCGGAGCGAAGAAACGGAGAAATTTTGACCAACAGTACAGCAAGATATCTCCGCTTTACTTTAGGGGACAGGGATTATTGGTTAATATTTCTCCGTTTCTCCGCTCCGCAGTCTCGCTCCGTTCCGGTGGACAGACAGCCTTAGGTATGCAGAACAAAATGAACGCGACGATTGCGTGTTTTCGCTACGATTGTTTAAATTGGACCACTCCGCCAGTCTTTAAAGACGACGTTGTATACGTATAGTTTATTCATTTTCTCTTTGTCAAATATTTAAAAACCCCGTATTATACCTAATATCGCACTAACGTAAAGTTCGTAGACACTAAATCCTTGCGTAGAAACTTGGTACTCAATATTAGATTTTGTTTGTTTACATAAAAAGTATTAAGAACTTACACAAAATAAGTAGCTTTTCAGTTCAATTTAATATGATGAAATTTTGGTCCATGTACCTCAAAGAGATTTTCCCCAATACATGCAGTCGAAAGTAATTTGAATTTGGACAATAAAATGTCCAATTTCATTTATGTACGGAACCCCATACGACATAGACATTTAGGAAAAAAGTTAATGGTGCTTAAAGCTTGGCCGCTGTCCTGTAATTACGAATTAAAAAGTTCGTTCGCCGGACCCCAGTTTTTTCTCATTTATTTGGATGTGAAGATAATATTGCACCCCAAAATCTATTCCTCCTTCATCCAACTTAGATTCTTATTTGCACACCAGTAAAGTTAAAAGTTGTCTGTCGTCACACCTAATTACTTTTAATGTTATCTTCTCATACGAGACGTTTGTACGTATGTATGCATCTATTTATAAAGAGACAGAAAATTAACTTTTACGGGTACTCGGAAAACTCGAGGTTTTTTATAATGTGAAATGTTATTGGTTCGCTTTTATTGCCTTATCCTTTGATGATAAGTGGAAACGACATTTCTTTTTTTTTCTTTTTAAAAACGTTGCCCCACACTAGGAATTTCTCCTGTATCGTGGGTGCGTTTACAAACATTTAAAACTCACGTTCACAAACAGCCAGACCCGGAACAATTACCTGTAGGTCATACAAATATTTGTTCCGTGCGGGGATCGAACCCACAACACGCGGCGCAGCAGCCGATGGCTCAACCACTGCGCCAACCGTGTCGTCATTTGATAAGTAATTAGATTTTAAAAGTAATGTATTCTCGACCTATGGTGGTTTAGGATTTAATGTAACCTTTGAAAGCAAATGTTTAAGGATGAGGCTGTCTAGGAGGGACAGTTGAATCGAAGATTTTTAGTTATTATTGTCTGTATCAAGGACTAGAATAGTTTGGCGGTGAAACATGAAAATTTAATACTACTAGTTAAAATCAAAAATTATTTATTTAATTCGGGCCATATTTGAAGTATCGCTAACGAAAAAGTGGGGGGTAAAATTATGTTTACATCCTTATTTTGCCCTCAAAATATGCAAGTAACATCACGCCTGTATTGCCAGAAGGGTTTTGCAAACGTGTCTCTATGGTACATCCACATTTCGCAGATAATGTTTAAGTCCCATGTAATAGAGGGTGAGCATTCTACTGGGCACAAATCCAGACTCAAGGCTACTATTGAGAAATTCACGCAACAATATATCCATAAAAACACATAAAATATGACGTCATATTACATTCGTCACATCATTTTCATTTAGCAATAAAACAACCGCATGTATATAAAAATGATTCACAATGCGTCTATAATAAAACTGTCGAGCAGAGAATCCGTCGCGTCGAGATTAGAGGGTGCTCCCATTATTGTTACAGTATTATTTTGTTGTTTTACGACAGGAAAAATAATAAGCACCGCCGTTTATGATGGTACAATAAAATCTCTATTAAAAAGGGACGATTGTTTGTGGGGAAAAGCATGTTTCTTTTCCGAGGAGATAGTTTAATCAATTTGTGTTACACTTGATTCAATACGGTCTGTTTTTGGCTGTGTTACTTCTGGCCTTCACCTGATAAAAACATTCAAAATGTCTAAATAATAAACGTGGACAGTTTTCACAAAGCTCTGATTTCCAAAACGTTCGCAAAACTCAGACAGTTCGGACATGTACAAGAGTGCAAAAAAGGAAAAGAGCGAATGGAATCAAAAAGCGAAATACGGCAATACGGAAAATGCAGGAATGATGCAGTACATAAACGTGTATATCGGAGCGGGGCTGGCTTTCACTGGCTGGACCGAATATTTATTAATATTCTATGCTAAACTATTATAGTCTGGCAACATTCCTAACCTTTGGAATTCTGGCAAGTATTTGATATTTTCAATCACTTTGATCAACAAACAACACGAAAATTTAAATAAGCTTGTTTTATTTTAAACAAAATAGTTTTGGATACTAGATAGGTATACCAATATGCAGAAATATCTTCGCAAAGTTGTTGAACTCGACAAACTTAAGCAACTTCTTTAGTCTTGATTGATGGATGGTCTCGGCGTGAAAATCATTTAATTTGTTTTTTAAATACTGTTACTGTTTTACTTTTGACATTTTATGAAATGTTGTGTATTTTTTTAAACGAAATATTCAAAAATGTCATAAAAAATGACATTTTTGAATATTTCGTATTTGACCTATAATTCTAAATTCAATTTCAATTACCTGTATGATTTTTATTAATATGTAACATTTATAGTGCAAGCATGGCATATGTAAAATTCTTTTTAAAAAGGTTAATAACCTGAAATGAATGAATTTAATTTTTAAAGACATTTTATCGGTAATGCTGTGAGACAACATTCCTGGGAATCTTAAAATAGTGAGAAGGAGGCACAATCGATGGGAGGATTACATTGATTCTAAAGTGCTTAATATTTAAGTGTGACTAAAAGCGACGCCGCCGATGCATCTAGACAAGCCCTGCTTACCTAAGTGCTTTGTTTTCTTCGCTATGAACTTTAAAACTTAGAGAATACTTGATAGAGTTTTAACAACTGTACAAGTACCTACAAAAAGTGCATTAAGATGTGTTTTATTGAATATTCCCAAGATCAGAAGGCAATTTTCTTTGTGAAACTCATTACTGAGTCTTTAATAATGTCCTTCGAGATTTTAGTTTTAAGGCCAAGGGTCTTACTCTTCTCTAAATAGCCATACACATCAAAAACTAATAACTTACTTAGGTACTTCACCCGGTTGCGCGATGCCACATGGGTCTAGTGGTCGCAAGGACTGCTGCTGAGCAAGAGGTCAGGTTCTATTTCCCGGTCGGGCAGTACTCTTGAGTTTTTTCAGCTATTATATATTATTAGTATACAGTAGAGTCTGGATTTTGCACGGTTGATGTCAATATACTGCCCTTTTACTTATATGTAGCTTAAATATAAAGGTGGGTGTATACCTCTGTGCATTCCTTGGTTTACACAGGAATGTTTTGTTATATTACTCACTATGTCTCAGGTAAATAGAACAATGCTTTTATCTTCACCAAATATAACACAGCACCTTATCAGAATATAAATTTTACGACGGCTTCAAATAATAGCTCGATACATACTCACTGACCACAAAAACCAGCTTCATAAAACCCCAATCAGGAAATAAAAATACGAAATGAGAAAAAAAATCGTTATCAGAATTTCCAGTTCGGTCGTAATTGTAGCGAAAACAAAGGGGGTAGGGTTATGTGAGATCAATGGTGACCGTTGGCTCGGCCGATGTGTTTACAGCCTGCTGCACTGTAAATCCGGCGATATCTTGAACGCCGTGGGCGGGTATAAATACGCCATGTGTGTCTGCTGTACTGTACAATGTGGTAGAGGATTACCGGTTGGATTATTTATCATTTTTTATGAGTATATCACTTTGTTAAAGTTAACCTTTCCGATTGAGAAACCATGGTCTATTGATGTTAAGGTAGATTTATCCCTCGATACGCATTTATACGTTACGATAATAAAGTAGTTTTACTTATCTATGGCAAGTAAAATACAAAAAGTATTTTAAAAGAAGCTTAGTTATCAACTAGGGATATGTCATAGGTAAAAATATAATAAGTCTATTTGGTCCGTCAGTTAGATTACCAAAAAATATTGGACACGTATTTTTTGCTTACTCAAATCAATAAAAGGTGTTCATCAAAGTTCAGGAGAAGGGGCCTGTGACGTCACTTTTACATAAAAAGTGTAGCACGGCGTGACGTCACGCGAAATTTCAACGCACTATATCGTCGTCATTTTTTGTTTATGTGACAAAAGAAAAAAAACGTGTCCAATATTTTTGAGTAATCCAGCTTTCGAACAAAACAGAAATTTTATTGGCACTACCCTATTTAGATTGCTATAAAAATTCCACTCGATTTTCGAACAAATCGAATCCAATATGAACAACGATGTTGAATATTATGTAGTTTTACTCACTTTTACCCTACAGACAAAAACAGTACGATTTCAAGCAAACCATTGTATCTATTTACGTTTGAATATTCTCGCAGGATCCTAACGGCTGGATAGATTTTGATACATGTTATGGTAATACGATGGTTATAACATTGTTTTTTTTTCTTTTAAATGAAAATGGCGGCTCTGGTATAAAATATCTGTATCTGTATCACCGAAAAGGTATTTTAATTTCAATTTGATGTTTCCTTGACTACTTCACAGCCATTAACTCTACTCGAGAATAATACATCTTGAAAGTTGTGTTGGTTGTCGTTGGCCTTCGTCTCGTTAATATCTTTTTAGTCATAGAAAAGAACAGAATAGAATAGAATAGACTATTAATTTTTAATAATTAATTATGGACACGTTGTACTATCATAAGTCCTACCTGATTATCTAACAGTTTTAGTGAATTTACTTTTTCAAGAAATAAAAGGGCTTTTTATATACTTTATTTTTAATTTCTTAATCTTGTTCTTATCATTTTAGTTCGCTTTTTTCTTGAGCTTTGACACATATTGCTGTTACGAGTACTTGTAAACTTTTGCTATTATATAATATGGAGCCCACAAAACATCGTGACTTACATTTTAAACCTGTTGGCACACTTTGTATGCTCTCATTGTGATCCACAAGCTTTTGATGGAA
This sequence comes from Phlogophora meticulosa, assembly GCA_905147745.2. Classification (NCBI taxonomy): domain Eukaryota; kingdom Metazoa; phylum Arthropoda; class Insecta; order Lepidoptera; family Noctuidae; genus Phlogophora; species Phlogophora meticulosa. The sequence continues at coordinate 6,627,553 of LR990525.1, forward strand.
ATGCTAAACTCTCTTAAGACTCACTTTATTAGAACTTATAAATTATTACACAACATGCAGGTATATTTTAAGGCTTTTCAGTGGTTTAGGCTTTTTCTTATTACATAACATCACACCAGTGTTCACTGAAGGGTTAGGTAGAGGTGCACCTATAGTACGTTGTCCCACATTTCGCTAGTTATGTTAATGTCCTGTGTCCTGTGGGGCGTACCTATCGCAATTAGGCACAATTACTGCGCTACTAGTGAAAACATCCTGATTGAAACACCCAATAACATTTTGCTCAACCCGCAGCACTAGACCAATAGTCACAGAAAGAAAGAACTAAGGTTAAGAACTCCTCATCATCATCATCAGGGTATATTAGTCCACAGCTGGACATAGCCCTCTCCAAATGAGCGCCATAGCGCCCTGTCTTCAGCTTGCCGCATCCAGCGTCTGCCTGCAGTCTTTCGCAGATCGTCATCCCACCTGGTCAGAGGGCGTCCTACACTACGTTTGCCGAGACGCGGTCTCCACTCAAGAACAATCCTTACAGCGTGCCAAGTAGATTATCGTTATATCGAGGTGTTGGGATGTCTGTACGAAGCCGCGACCATAAGTGTTAAGAACTCGACATCGTATAATATCTCTTTCTAAGTAAACCCTTTTAAACTACGAACGCGAAAGTTAACGTAATAAAAGCCAAATCAGAAGCAATACAACACCGAAATATGATCTCATTACGCAACAAGAGTAGGTACTCGTACTTTTAAACAATCGTTTCTCGTCTAAAGTCTAGACAAAGCGAGTTGTAAGGTTGCTGCCAATTGCGCCGCAGAGACTCAAGCACTCCCCTATTTAAATATTTCCTCGCAATTAATTTAATTTAGTTAACAAAAGGGTATGGTGGCGAGTGTTCTTACTCACAATTAGTGAGACGTTGCTGTAGTTACGGCAACCAGTGCATTGCTGAGCTAACTGTTCGAAGAGACTTGCAAATGTTGCAATTCGAATCGTGATGCTTTTGTTTGTCGAATTAATAGATCCTTTGGTGTTTCATCTTGGTGGAAATGCAGTGGGGAAAGGGGATTGTGTTGTTAATGTGAAATATGTATAAACGGTTGGTATTCCTCGTTGATCTAGTGGTTTCAAGTGCTACTATTGAGCTTGCGGTCCTGGTTTCGATTGCCGGTTCAGGCAAAGTGTCAAAAACCAAAATCAAAATTCATTTATTGAAATTAAACTGAGAATTATCACTTTTAGAATGTCAAAATTTACATAAGACAGTCCTCCAAAACGCCCACCCTCCACCACTTCCTAGTGAGTATGTTATTAGGCTTTTCTATCTGAAATTTCTTAGCAGCAGCCCGGATTCTGGATCTGTGCCAAATTGATGAATAGGCTCACCACTTTCTACATTGGACTTAAAGATAACTGGCGCACTGTTGGTGTACTAATAGGTACATCACTGCCTAACTCTTCAGGGATTACAGGCCCGATGTTACTTATGTATTGAAATGGTTTAGTTGTCGGACAGATATTTTCATGCGATAAAATTTCGCAAATTGATGGTAAACGCCCAGTTTTACAAACGAGAATTAATTTCATTGCCACCGCACATTTAGCCAATCACGCGTGACAAATTGTCAAGCGTGATTGGTAGAATGAATTGTCAACAGCCAATCGCATCACATGATCCGCGTTTAGTTTGTGATTTGATGAGAATTTATTTCCAGAGTTAGTTAGTTAGTTTCTGGTGTTAGTTTCTTAAGCCGAGGTATTGTATTTAAATAAATCATGAAATAATCTGTGAATTAGTGAATAGTGGTGACTATCAGAGCTGTGATTTGATTGATTTACAATATACGGAAATCCGACAGCAATCGTTGGGTAGGTAGCCCACCAGACACTATTTCCCAACTTCTTCGTTACCAGATTACACGGTACCTAACTAAATGTACCCAACAATGGTGCTGATTCCCTTGACCAGCTAAACTAAATTTAGATTACTTTCCTCTCTTTCTCTCTTATTAAACAAAAAAGGAACGGACATTTATAAAAGCCGTCAGTTGTAGTCATACTGAAACTTCCAAACAAACACAGCTGACATTTAAAAAGCATCGACGAAAACCATGGTCAAGTTCAAGGCATAAACTAATTTGACATCTCTAACTTAGTACATAACTGTCGCCGTCCCTTTCTTGACCTATCTGTCAGGAAGAAATGTCAATTCTCTAAAATGATTTTTATTATTTATTTCATACACACATCGCGAAGCGTTTGGTCGACTATTCACGTGACTAAAGGGCTGGCCTTTTTTTAGCCAAAGAATCAGCATTCTCATCCAACGTGGCAACGCTGGCAGCCTTTTGGGCACTTTTTCCGTTGACAGTGATGAAGATGAATTTTTCGATGGCCTGTGTTTTTTTCTTTACTATATACATACTAGTTTTATTGAATAAAAAATGGTTTGGTTTGTGGGAATCGGCACTAATTGCATATCTGCAAGTAACTAAAAACTCATTAAGTTCATAGACCCGCAGACTACTTACTTACCCTGTTCCTGCATCCAGTTACTACACACACTTTAAGTTAGGAAGTTCATAAATGCCAATTATAAGTCTTGTACAAAGTTGGCGAGCGATCGAATCTGCTCAGTTTGCGTCCAGTTCAGTAATAATAGATTAAAGTGGTTTAGGAAGCTGGCTGAAATTAGTTATTTTGATAGCTCAGCTTACAGAGTAATATAATTCTAGACAGTAGGTAAGCGCTGTCTAACATCTCTGTTATCGAACAGGAAAATGTTATTTCTTAATATTCTACAGCCCGTTCTCTTGGTCTAGTAAATGCCCCGCTAGTCTTGTGGTGGCAAGCGCTATTGCTGAGCATATGGTTCTTGGTTCAATTACCGGGTCAGGAAAAGTGTTATTGGGTTTTTCGACTGTAATTTCTTAGTAGCAGCTCGCAGTCCGGATTTATACCCGGTTTGTGGCAATTACATGGGACTGCAACAAGTCTTGCAAATTGTGGATATACTCGTATCTAAGATTAACTTAGAAAGTACATATGAAATGAAGCACTCTCATCGGCATTAGAATGTAATAGAGTAGAAAAGTCTGTCTTATAAATCATGAAAACTTACAAGGAATGACTTTAAGAGCTACATCATCGGGTGTTACAATGGGCGGCCTTATCGCTAAAAGTGGATCACTTAGCCCAGATTTGTACCCACAAAACCCTGCAAGAAAAGCCAAACCTAAGGGTTTATTTACCCAACAATTACAAAAGGACAATTAGAAAAAGTTTTAACACAATTATCTCTCTTACAATAAAGAAATATATTTCGATACCTTCATTGCCAAAGTCATTGTTCTTGTGAGGTGAAAGTTCATTCGGGACAGCCAATAACTTACTAAGCCCCTATCATAATTGCTTTGTAAACATTATATTGGAAAACTATCAGTCAACTTAATAGACTTTTAAATATTAATAGAATTACTAAGCGACAGGTTCCATTAAATTGATACGATGTGTTGAAAGTTAATATTATAAATTAACTTCTAAAAGAGATGTCAACTAATTATTACGTATTATATGTACATAATACCAATCTACGTTTCTAATTACTTAATTAAAATGTATACCTGACAGACAACACACAGTAGATATATGAGTATTTAATGCTGAAGAGTTCCTTCATAAAAGTGAGTACTAAGTAAAGATTTAACTTTCCTATTAATTCAAATTTAATTACTGTGTATTAAATTGGCTATCTATATTACCAATGACATACTGAGTAAGAATAATTGTGTCATACTATAGGTACCTAATATATTTGCACACCTCAAATGGTTAGAATACAGTGTACCTTAAAAATCTTTTCTAACGTCCTTTGAACGTGTGTTATGCAAATAAATTATTTGTATCTGTATTTCCATGTCACCCCCTAAAGCTTAAGGGGTTAAATAGTCGAGGAAAGGTTGTAAGGAAACTCGTCATTTTGGCCGAGGGGAAATCCCATTAGGCACATCCAGGCTCAAAACTGGACTCCGGGTTGCTTCTGAGATATTCCAGATGGAAATACCTTATATCACTTTGTCCAACTTTAGAATCAAACCCAGGACCTCATGCTCAGCAGTAGAGTTGGCAACCACTAGACCAACGAAGCAGTTTTGTTATTAAATAATTTAGTTTAATATGTCCCCACCATATCAAGCTTTAGAAGCAGGACAACGAATATTACAAATTGCAGACAATCAATTTATGGCAAAAGTACGAAAAAGACAGCTAAAAATGACCGCACCACGAAATAACAAAAGGTTATTGAACCTTAAACTTTCTCGAACAAAGAATACCATGTGATTAGGCATCGCTGTCTGCTTATCAAATTGCACCTGGACAAATGTCTGTCTTCACCTGAAGCCAACTTTTACAAGGTATACTGGACGCGAATACAAATTGTTTGGCTAGAATCGTAAAATGCTAACATGGTACCGTACCATTTGTTCACCGTAAATAAATATTGCTTTACTTAAGTTTGTGCTTGAGTTTCACGACGTGAAAGGTAAAACAATGTCGTTTCAGAGACAAATTTTGAGAATTTATCGAGATTTCGGGACAATTGCTGTAGAGGTGGGTAATAAAGTGGTGAAACAGATTGCCTGAAGATTTATGTTGGGATTTCGCTAAGCTAAGCTTTCAACTTAATTATTATTATTTGCTGTAGCCTAAAAGGAGGGGGCTTGTGGCTAAACAACAACAGCCACAAGGGTCGATCGTAGGTTAAGCTGTGCTTGCCGAGTTCGGTCCGTGAATGAGTGGCTACAAAAAGCACGTTATACCGTTGGGTCTGACCGTTGATTGGACAGTCATTACGGGTTGTCATAAACCCAATAGTCTGACAAACAGTTTTACTTAAGATTATCGTGATACCCAGTCATTGGATTGTGGTTAGACTCGGATCCCTTGGTTAGACTGTCGACAAGAAGTAAAGCAAAGCTGCTTTGTTTCCAAATATATGTAACTGTAGTGGTTATCGGCGGGATGATTACGTAATAGCTACACCGACGATGGCATTTTGTCAATTTAATAACATTAATTGCGTCATTTATGTCTACGAGCAGACGAATTTCATTCCTTATGTTTTGTATAGTTTTAGAAATTGTATTACGTAGCTGGAATACCCCAAGCAGCTCTATTATTAGTGCCGTGAAAACAATGGGGTTTTTAATTAGAAAGCCAGTGCAATTTATATTACTCCGTCTGGTTTTGAAGCCTATTATTAAGTATATGTTGTTTCATAGAAAAGCTAATTAATCTAAAACAGTTAACTGTGAATGTTACAAAACTTATGCTCAAGTTTTAACTCTAAAATACTGAGAAAAAGCTACATGTTCTTTGATATTGTAAACCCTGGCATAAAAGAGAGGAAATAAACTAGAAGTTTGTAAAAAGTTTTCAAATTACTTCTAAAGAAAAGATTTATCCATTCTAACTTTAGCTGTAAAGAACGTAAACTACTACTTTTTATATAAACAAGATAGAAAATATTGTAAAGAAGCACTAAATGAATATGTAGGAGTGTCCAAAACAAAACCTTTGATGTTCACAAGAAAATGGTGCTTTTTTATAGGTATAAGTTTTTCTTTAGATTCACACAGATACACAGTACTGTAGATTTACACAGTAAGATTTTTTTGTCTAGTCTATTATAACTATTCATTTACGTAAGCCGACACCAAAATGTCATCCATGAAAAAGAATATACTGGTATTTAATTATTTAATTTCAGTAATTAATCCTGAAAGTTTGATAAACTCTCTCACCAAGCGGTGTCGTATTAACCAGTTCCTGAAATGTCAAATAGTTAATCGTTCCATGTTGAATACTGGTATTTAAGTGGATCCGTTTAAACTCGAAGCATCAATCCCAATCCCAACATAGTTATGAGAGGCTGGGTAGACGATGATGAGCGTAGGTTATTTGTAGATCTTTGATAGTGGTTACGACTATTCAGAGTCCCTAAGTAAAAAAAAACCGGTCTCAACTAGGGCCACCTAAGGGTGTCACATTAAATAATAAGATATAAATATAAATAAATAATGCTGGACAATCCACACAGCATCATCTAGCCGCAAGCTAAGCAGAGCTTGTGTTATGGGTACTAGATGACTGATATACTTGACACAATACATTACATAGATAGATTTTTTTTATTATACATAGCAAATACCCAGAACACCCGGAACAAATATGTGGAGATCGCAGAAACATTGAACCCGCAACCTCCTGCGTTGTAGGCGGATCTTCGCCCACAGCGCCACATCAGTCGTCAGACATTCGTCGTCATTACCCATTTCATGGGGTTTAGAGATCAGATCGGCAGTCACTCCGTGTAAAACACTGTTATTCAACTGCATTCGGTTAGACTGGAAGCCGATCCGCACATAATTAGTGAAAGCCTATGCCTAGCCTTTATAATAATTTAAATTTTTAATTGGGACAAGCCCGCCACACTATTCCCAAACCACAGCAAGTCCTGAAAATCAGAATTAACAGTGGCGACCACCAGAAAATGCGTCGAGACAATGAAGCCTAACGAGTCCCGGAGAAACGATTCAACTGTCTTGGAATAATATTTTTTATTGTATGTTATCCTCCTTTTTTCTAACACCTATTATTTATACATATAGCTGGGATTACCTAATGAAAAGAAAACTAATCCTGCTACTTCTAGTTACTATTTATAAAGGGATATTCACCCCACCCGTCACGTTACACGTAACGTGTACTACGCAACGTTGATACATCGTATGCCAGGCATTCGCCACCGCGGTGACACTTGATTAATTATCCCGACTCGCCTCTCTGTTCACATAAGCGGCTGTTGTTATATATGTTATAATTATGTGATTTTATGTTCACATATGTTGTTACTGATCTCAATAATTATGATACAATCAAGTGTTGAGATCAAATGTCATGATGGCCCAGTGGTTTAGGCCTCGCCTCTTGTGCACGAGGTTGTGGGTTCAAACCTGGGCAAGTACCAATGTGAGTTTTTCAATTCATATGTACTTCTAAGTTTATCTTGGACATCACTGACATCGGTGAAGGAAAACATCGTGAGGAAACCTGGACTTATATAATTAATATAAGTCTGAAATTGCTAACCCGTCTTGAGCAAGCGTGGTGATTAATGCTCATGCCTTCTCTGTATGAGAAGAGGCCTTTGCCCTGCAGTGAGACAGTAATAGGCTGGTACTACTACTACTACAAGTGTTGAGAAAAGTGGTATTAATATCAGTTTAGTTGAATGTGTTACAAATTATAGTTGTACAAAGATTACCTTGTCATCCCTATTTATTTGGGTCTGTGCACAATTTATTCTGCATACGTCTTTATCAGCAGTCATCTTAGTCCTCACCCTTTTTTAACCATATCATCTTCCATCAACCCATCGTTTCCATGGTCATTCTCTTTTAGCAATCTCTTTCTTTCTTTATTTTTAAACATTGCCCCACACTAGGAATTTCTCCTGTATCGTGGGTGCGTTTACAAACATTTAAACTCACATACACAAACAGCCAAACCCGGAACAACTACCTGTAGGTCATACAAATATTTGTTCCGTGTGGGGATCGAACCCACAACACGCGGCGCAGCAGCCGATGGCTCAACCACCGCGCCAACCGTGTCGTCAAATCTACATTGAATACATTTATAAATCAAAATTACGTCAGTACGAAGACTTACTATAGGTAAGGTACTGTGAGCATTCGAGCCATTAAGGAATATTTTATACGTTTATGACATATTATGAGATAGAAAGAAAGAATGAGAGAAAAATATTGATTTGGGACACGCACAGGCAATCCAAAAGAGAAAGATAGACATTAAAGCTTGTAAAAATAGCTAAAACTAAACAAGAAGAAAACTTGAACCTGTGCGAGGCTAAAAAGGCCCTCAATTTCAGCATAATGTTGTCACCATCATCATTTGTCGATACTGCAGACGATTGTCTATGTTCAATGACAAACGAATAAACACTAACTTATATTTAGAAGAGATAAGACATATAGCCGTTGCCTGATAGACGGTTTGTTATAAAAGTAGGAATGAATACTATTATTAATATCAAATACACACTTTTTAATTGAAAACCCGCTACCTAAGTTCCCATTGTACATAGGTACGGATAAAAGAAACTTTTGATGTAAGTCGTAAGCATAAGTCGACCAGACAATATCACGCCATGATGATATTCAAACTTTTTTCACGTAGGAATTAATCAAACTTCGCAGAGCTGGACCTTTCATCCCTTCAACAGTAGTTCAAAGGTTTCTGATTGGCGGGCGCCCCGTGTGTGAACCTAATCCGGTTCCGCGACCCGGTGGAAAAAAATCACTCGCTACTATTTCTCTTTTGAAAGCGTTCCGGTGTATTTTTGTTGAGCTGCAAACTTTAGCAATACCGTGAACGGCTCAAGTTTAAAGTCTCGCGGAAAGAGGGGATTCAACGATCATCTGGCTTCGTCTAATAAAAGGCCCCGACGTTTCTGAAATATGTTGTCACTGCATGAACTTTATGACTTTAGTTTCGTCTAGAGATGCGAGAACTTTCTCCGTCGGTGATGAAGCCGTTTTTGAGTACTCTCTTTGTCACACGTCAGCGGCAGTCTAATAAAACGTAATAGATATGAGAGAATAAACAAGCTATGAACTCGCAAACAATAATCTTAAATAAAAATGTATACAGTCAAGAAAATGCCACATTAAGCCGCAATTATATGGATTTATTTCCAGTTGGACGATGTTACGCAAATTTTTATCGAAACCAATTTCGATAGTGCACAGTAACGTGACTTAAGCGAGATAAAATACGAACAATGGCTATAATTTCTCGATTCTTGAATGGAATTTCCATAATTCGGCTTATATTTGCCGAGCCGTTTGTCAATGGCAGCCGAGTACGCCCCCGCACACGAGCCGATATATTATTTCAAGTTATTTAATGTGGAGCCTTTTCAATTTATTTACATATTTGTGATTTAGCGTATCGCTATTGCGGTGCATGCAAATGTATAATATTTGTGTAACGACTAAATCAGCTCTATAGTTTTCATATATGGAACCATTTTAATAAATAAATGTAACGATATGTGAATCATTCACGCTATACCGATTTATGAACTCAATAAAATGTATAGTTAGAAATCTCTGTGATTCTTTTTTCAGTGCTGAATAAATCTTAAAGGGACATGTACTTAGATACATTTTCTTCTTACTGTTTGTCCCTCACAACATATCGATAGCTGACGACCCAGACCAACATTAATAAAAATGTATCGATTTGAGCACTGCAAAACTTTAATTTAAACTGTTTACATTTTCTGTGAATTCTCATTAACAACGACAACATTCGTAAAACAAAATGTAACCCTTAAATCAACCTTAATAGAGTTATAAATGGTAAAGCCAACCCCATTCGTATACAACATTCAAAATACGTAATTTACCATTTCCAATTTCGCATCAATGCCTGTGATTTAAGTATATCCCGTATCATTTGTTTCTTCCTGGATTCCAATATAGCATTTTTTATTTTGTTAAATTGCTTTCCTTTGTACAACCCCCTTCATATAAGCATGTGCGTGGATGCTTCTAACACAGATTTGTTCTTAAGGATCGACGTTTATTTGTTCATAGCTCACGGCGAAATTGATCATTTTTTTGTTGTTTATTGCCTGTCATTCAGAGTGATGTGTTTTTGAATAAGTTCAGATATATCTGTCTAGGTTTGTTTGGTTGCCTCTCGATAGAGATCTTGTGATTGATAAATTTATTTGATTTTAGCTTTGGAATTGGAAATGAGATATATTTTCTATTCTGAATGGCAACGGCCTTTTTTATTCGTTTCTTTATTTAAGAGAATTTGGTTTTAGGAATCGCTGGCGAATGATCTGCTTGCATTAAGCTGTCTTGTTTCTTGGACATTGATCTTATTATAGGTACAAATTCCAACAAAATCATGGAAGAATATAATAAAGAAACAAACATAATGAATTTTGCGGATCCACGAAAATCCTAACCACAAAATAAAACACACAAAACATTTATCGTTATCTAACTCAATAAATTTCACAAAAAAATCTCTAATGCCGAAATTCATTTTTGATTGCTTACCCACGTGAAAGCAATTTTATATCCGGGGTGCTTTTTAACAAGCACGAAACACTCGCGTCGGCATCCATGCAAAACATCATTCATTACGCGCTGACAATAAATAGATTATGTGATGTCAAAAAGTGCACAACACGATGGTTTTTCTTGCCCTCGTTTTACGTAATACAATAATCAAAGGAATATGAGGGGATCAGGAATCAAACGTCTACATATGGAGCGATAAAAAAGAAAGATTTGACAATCAGAGTTTCAGGGTTGTGCGTTTTTTTATCCGTTCAAGAAATTGACAGTCTTTTTTTTAAACTGGGATGTTTTATGTGAATTTATTTATATATTATATTATTTATATTATAAATACAAAAGTAACTCTGTCTGTTTGTTTGCCGTTTCATGACTAAACGGCTGATAATTAATCTTAAGAAAATTTTGCAAGGAGATAGATTATATCTTGGGAAAGGACATAGGATGGTTTATAATCCGCAAAAACAGATATTCACGTAGACAAAGTCACGGCCAAAAGGTAGAGGCCGTGAGATACATATAAAAGGGCCTACGAAAACAATGTGAAGGAAAATTAATAAATATACTATTTACCACAAGCGGTGTAATTTTATAGCCTGTGCACGGCTAATTAGTGAAACAAAATAAGGGTCATCACTATTACAAATCGTTACAACGTTATTATAATTTGTAATTTAATTAAGCAAGAATATATTGCTATTACTATAATGAACCAGATTTTAAAATCCTGTTGTACAGAAATAAACGGTTTACCAAAATTATACAGTCAATACCCTACCTGTTCACGTTATTTAAGTACCAGGGCCGCAGAGACTGAAACAGCTGTCACGCATGAGATAATCCACTGAGACGCGGAAAGCGTGCCCTCAGCGAATTGCGACTTCGCCATGTGATCCCCCGGCGTCTACTAGGCACACATGATAATGCGAAAAGTAATTTTTATATTAAACCTTTGCCAAAACATAAAAGAGAGATTTCCTCGAGCATCTTACTCCAGCCCCAACGAATGCGCCGCATAAATTAGTTTTTCCGGAGATTGTTTGTTCAGTCGATGCTTTTTATTATTTTTACGTTAACATTTATGAGTTTTTCATCGTAGGAGTCGTTGCTTAAACATTTTGTGTTGCTATTACATTTTAATAGTGGAAAAACTAACAAACATAAAATGTAAAAGAGTACTTTCATCCAGAAATTGTTTAATTACAACGTTTGGATCGTATGCGATGTTTGTGTTGCTTCAAATATGCAAATTGAATAAAAAAGACGACGGTAGAGTTTTGTTCATATGCCGTTGAAACTTCCTGGTATCTGGCCAGTAATTAATTAAAAGCTTAGGTGGTGCCATTATGGGTTTTATGCTAATAGGCGGCGGCTAATATGGGAGCCTTCAAAGGGTCTGGGTACACGGGCGAAACATTAAATTTCAGCGAAGCGTGTGCCACAAAGCAACGTCGGCCGGCCGCGTTGCGTTATGCACGTAGATTAGATTAGCGACCGTGTTCTGTTTTGGAAAATTTAAACCAACTCCTTTACATGTCTGATATCCTGGTATCTAGGAATTATAGTGGGAAATGTAATGCACTTAGTTCTCAACTGAATTATAGCTTGTATCCTGGTATCTGAAATTTATAGTTGGATTTTCAATGCACTTAGTTCTTTAGCAATTAGTGGAATTAATGTGTTACATGATAGTTTATGAGCAGATTGTGTATAAATAAATGATGACTTTGAGCATCCAAAAGATTAAGCTCAAGTTAATTTAGTTAAGAACTTTGAATTAGTGAGTAATTGAAGTTAAACATAGTTGCTTTCTAATTAAGCGAGCTTCATATTTTCTTAATTCTACCAATTAGTATTAAAGTGGTCGTTTTGTAATGAAGTGTCTCATCTCTAGCGTGATTGTTCACTGCGTGCATATACACAATATGCACGCGGGAGGCGGGCGGGTGGCGCGAGGGCGGGCGGGGGCCCGGGCGGGCGGCAGAGCGGGTACCAGTTAAATTGAGCACCGCTACGCCCAGACTCTCATTTCCTCCATCCACCATTGTGTGCCACTCACAATACAAAACATTTTTTTACGAATTTCAACAAAAAGTGCTTTGAATTTTTTCCAATCTTCGCCTCTATTCAGTTCGTAAAAACTTATTGTCTCGCCGCTAAAGAGAGTAGGCGTGTCCTTTGGGAACGTTATCTAGAATCGCATTAAAGTACAATAATAAAATTTCTTAAAGTATAATTTAGTGTTGCCACATTAAACTCAAAGTTTCTTAATTTTATTGCTGCGATAATTAGGAGAATGATAACTCTTTAAGAACAAACATTATTCATTTAGAACTTCACGGAGATTTGCGTTTGAAATTGCCGTATTATACTAATTAATTGTTCTAAGAATAGCTTAATGGGCGTTATACGTCTTGAGATTTATAAAATCTGTCAGTTAAAAACAAGAATATAACATTTATCTCCATAAATGCTGCTTAGAAGGGATTATTTTGATGTAGATTTAAAAGTACATGAATAAACGTGTTTTACAAGGCGTCTTGTGAAAACTTCGGAAAAATTGAATTCTACAGACACTTTGTAATCAGAATTGGATTTTCGTAACAAAACGAAGCCTAATATTTGTAGAATATAAAAATAAAACGTGGTTTTTATATTCATGTCGAAGCGAATAGAAAATATGAGTCTTTTACTAGATTTTGGCGTTCACACGTCTCGAAAAACAGCAATTCTTTTTTCTAAGTAAAAAGTTAATGGTGGTTTTGAAAAGGCACTATTCCTTAGTACAGGTACAAAAGGTCAAGTAAATAAGATTGTTCGATATTAGAAAGGGAAGTCTTGTATTAAAAGAGCATATTAAAAGTTCGAAGGACCAAATAATATGTAAATCTACATATCTATAAAAGTAAGTTGCTGTAGTTACATTATTTATTACCCAAGAAGACTAGACCAATTTTGGTGATCTTTCATTTGTTTGATTTTTTTAAGCCCGAATAGCAGAATAACAAAATTAAAATAATCACAAATAAATATTTATGAAGAAAATTCATTATTGATTCTGCAGTACGGAGTTCGCCGGGTCAGCTGGTATATAAATAGGAATCAATTACCTAACGCATGTCTGAGACATAATCAAGGAACTCGTGGCGAAATAAAAACAGAATGATCGAAGCTACGCTTGCCGAGGTCAATCTGTGGATGAGTGACCGTTAGTAACTAGTTGTGCTTCGGTAAGCACGTTAAGCCGTTGGTATTGGCTGTTATTGGTGGATCTTTGACAGTCGTTACGGGTAGTCAGAAGCCCGAAATTCTGACAATCAGTCTTCGCAAGGGGTATCGTGTTGCCCAGTAACTCGATTGTGGAGGTCAGATAGCTAGTCGCTCCATGTTAAATACTGGTATGTAGCTAAAGTCGGTTAGACTGGAAGCCGACCCTAACATAGTTGGGAATAGGCTACGCATATGGTGCGTTTGAAATATGATCTTATGTTTCTTTATTCTTGTGTTCGTAATTGTCAGGTGAGAATGATAGATTTTTATCGGAAAATCCACTGGAAAACTGTGATATTTGGGTCATTGTAGAATTAAAAACTCAATAAATACTCATTTCTAATTTTCGTCAGTAGTCAATTGGGTCTAGTATAATAATAGTATAAGTCTAGTATAATAATAATTACAATCCACAGATCATTGCACCTGTCCATAAAAAACCCATCTTGAATTATTGTCATTTTCACCTATAAAATAAAATGAAACTTTTTACGTTCACTAACAAACGAACTTAGTGTGACTTACAGTGTAAGGCGGGGCTCATAACTCACGAATTTATAGTGATTGCAGTGGCTGCCAACAAAAATGGCGCACTTTTGATATACGACCCCACCAACGAGATTAATTGGGGACCGATGGATACAAAACTATAAATTATGTCTTTTCTCTCTTTCCAATTTAGTGATAAACTTGGAATGAATTTCTTTTCTAAAGTTATCAAATGATCTCAAGCTCCCCTGATAGACTGCCAACGTAAATATGCACCCAGGGATTTGACGATGCTAAACATATAGGCAGAGAGAAAATTAGACCCATGTCTCCTTGACATCACGGCCTGATATTTTGTCTTGTCTTTGTTGTTCCCAGAGGTGGTTGGAGGCAATGACAACAATAGAATAGAATAGAATATTCTTTATTGTACACCAGAAATTCTACCAACCACCACCACCATCGAACCACAAAGCAACCATCTTTTTTGTTACTAAAATGTCTTAATCTCAGCATAAAATCGAAAACTTTCGTTTGATATATATTAGGTCTTTACCTATGAAATTGCCGTTATGCAGTACTGGCCTTTTCAAATCAAAATATTTTTTGTTTGGGTAAGAATTCTAATTTCAAATTAATTTTATTTTAAAAACATGGATTTTTTTTTCCAAAAGTAGTCATTTGTTTATTGATTAGTGTTACATTTTCATCGCATTTAAATCTTTTTCGTCATCATGGATACGTTAAAAATTCGAGTAATTATGGAATATGAGTACCGTCGTGGCAGCAACGCGGCACAAGCGGCACGCAACATCAACGACGTTTACGGAGCTAACACTACAAACCAACGCACTACCTGTTATTGGTTTGCTCGCTTCCGTTCTGGAAATTTCGACCTGAAAAATGAACCTCGCGGTCGTCCGAAGACTTTGTTCGACAATGACGAATTAAAGGCGATTGTGGAAGCTGATGATACACAATCTACGGCTGAATTAGCAGCAGCTTTCGACGTTAGCGTCAAAACAATATTGGTCCATTTGCGTCAAATTGGCAAGGTAAAAAAGCTTGACAAATGGGTGCCCCACGAACTCAATGATCACCAGCGCGAAGTACGCGTCGAGACGTGCCTTGCACTGCTCAACAGACACACAAATGAAGGAATTTTGAACCGCATTGTTACCTGCGATGAAAAATGGATTCTGTTTGATAACCGCAAGCGCTCAGCAAGTTGGTTGGATCCTGGTTCAGCACCTAAACAATGCCCTAAACGAAAACTTACCCCAAGAAAAGTGATGGTCACTGTTTGGTGGTCTAGCGCCGGTGTGATTCAACACAGCTTCTTACCAAACGGGGTGAGCATTACTGCAGATGTGTACTGTGAAGAATTGAACACAATGATGGAGAAGCTGGCACATCTCCAACCAGCATTGGTCAATCGCTCGTCTCCGCTGCTCCTGCACGACAACGCGCGACCTCATACTGCACAGCAGACGGTCTCCAAGTTGCAAGAACTGGGGTTGGAAGCTCTCCGTCATCCGCCCTACTCACCAGACCTTGCGCCTACAGACTACTACTTTTTCCAGAATTTGGATAACTTCTTAGCGGGAAAAAAATTCAATACCCGAGAGGCAGTACAAAATGCCTTTGAAGAATTTGTTGCCTCCCGTCCAGCTGATTTCTTTAAGAAGGGCATCAATAAACTGCCACTGCGTTGGCAAAGATGCATTGATTGCATGGGTGATTACTTCGATTAATACAAATAAAAAATACATGAAAAAAATTCATTTAAATTTTTTCATACAAAACGGCAATTTCATAGGTAAAGACCTATTATTAAAACTAGGAATCAAAAGGTAGGATAGCAGTTAGCCGAATCTCTGTCTTGACAATAACAGAAGCCGTTAAATAAGTATGTGGTTCTGGTCACATTTAACTGGTCCTTTAAGTGTAATAACTAAGCATTTGTACGGGCACTTCAGAAAGGTCAGCTGCGTAGTACTCGCAACCGGGGCGTGTGTGTATGATGTATGAACGTAAACGAAGCAAAAGGAGTATGTTAGGATCGTTCGGCGTTCTGTAGTTTCTGACTATTCCCATGAAAAAAAGGCCTGAGTTTATGAATGGATGTTGTATGGGTCTCTGAATCAGTCTGTGCATAAGTCCATGTTCATTATTAAACACACAAAAAGCTACGTTTTGGCATCCTCTGTCGCCCTGTATAATAAACTTAAGTTCTCATACGATATTGTCTTCTGCGTTCGTGAATAGTTGTTTGTCTCGACGTTAAACGAGTTACGCCCCAAGAGATTGTGCTCGATGGAAATAGGGAGGTACAGGGGAACGTCAGAAGTATCAAGGCTTGCCAAAAAGTTGGTTGGTGTTTGTGTAACATTTTGCAGATAAAGTCAAATGCTGTGCTAGGCAACTGGGCTTAACCCAGCAAACCCAGCAACCCAGTAAACGTCCCTTTGTGTCTATTAGCCTAACTCTATTCTGTCTCTATCTCTGAGGGAAGTGGAAATTACATATTTTTTTAACTCTGTTCTTTTCTGATTAATTTAGTAGCGGGATCCAAGACAGTTAAATCGTTGCTACGGGACTCATCGGGTTTCAATGCCTCGAAATTTTTCTGGTGGTCGCCACTGTTGATTTTGGTTTCCAAGATTTGCAGTGGTTTGGGAATAGTATAGCGGGCTTGTCCCGAGGTAAAGACAAAGTCAAATAATTTATTTTAATTAGACCATTAAAACAGGCACGTTTGAACGTCAATCTTAAACGTTAATAAAATACAAAAAAAAACCATCCTAGTTGCCCAAAATGTAGTTTCGTATGGAAATAATGGGCAATTAACTCCATACTTACCCTTGTTTTTTAGTAGGCTCTACCTACTATAAAAGAAGAGTGGAAAATAATCTTTCGCAAAAAATTATTAAAAATCTAAACAGGCTGGATTAAGCCAGGTGCGATCAAAGAGTCTCCACGGGTGATTGCACCCAGCTCATCCTGGGTAGTCAGACGTAGTATCAACCCCTGACTGGCTTATTATACGGCATGAGTCAATCGGCTGCCCCACAGCAAGCACCAGTAAGTGACAAATAAAAAATATAGTAAGTAAATTGTAAAAACTTCTGCTTTAAAATCTTAAGAATAACGTCAAATACAAATCTAGATCATCATCCTCCTGCCCTTATCCCAATTTATTTGGGGTCGGCGCAGCATGTTTTCTTCTTCCATACATCTCTATTTGCCGTCATCTCATGGGTCACCTCTTTTCTTGCCATATCCTCTTTCACACAATCCATCCATCTTTTCTTTGGTCTTCCTCTACTCATGTAACCCTGCACATTCATACTCAAAACTTTCCCCACAACATGGTCCTCATTCCTTCGCATCACATGCCCATACCATGACAACCGATTTCCACACAACTTCTCGGTCACAGGCGCAACTTTAAGACTTCCTCTTACATACTCATTTCTTATTCTATCCATTCTCTTTTTCATTTCTTATTCAAATACAAATCTAGATGTACTGTCTAAAAGTTCTGTGTTCGGAAGTTTTTTGATTGTGATAATTGTGTGAATACTATTTCAATGCTCTGGTTGGAGGTGACGTGAAATCCAAGTTCCTTACGCTAGAACTTTGCCCAGCAATGGGACAGTACAAACTACTGGAAAAAATCAAACCTACTAGGTTTGATTGTTTCCAGTAGTTTGTACTGTCATCCAGAAGAATACATCCAGAAGTAACCTGTTTTAAATCCTGAATTTTGTTTGGAGCACTCACTGAGTTTTGACACGGGACAGCCGAACGGTATTTACCAGGATTAACACTAAATTGTATAGGACAAAAACAAATACCTATCATTATGTTATGTAAATAAATAAATAAATAATAAATAAATAAATAATGCTGGACAATCCACACAGCATCATCTAGCCCCAAGTTAAGCAGAGCTTGTGTTATGGGTGCTAGATGACTGATATACTTAATACAATGCATTACATAGATAGATATTTTTTTATTATACATAGAAAATACCCAGAACACCCGGAACAAATCTTTGTAGATCGTACAAACATTTGTCCCAAGGCGGGAATCGAACCCGCAACCTCCTGCGTCGCAAGCGGACCTTCGCCCGCCGCGCCACAACGGTCGTCTAAAATAAAAAAAAAAATTGTAAATCAGATTTGAACTTCTCGAACTAACCTGTCGTATCTAAGCAAATCGTTCGCGAGTTGTGTATAACTT
Source organism: Phlogophora meticulosa (assembly GCA_905147745.2). Lineage (NCBI taxonomy): Eukaryota > Metazoa > Arthropoda > Insecta > Lepidoptera > Noctuidae > Phlogophora > Phlogophora meticulosa. The sequence goes on from LR990525.1 coordinate 6,645,750, forward strand.
TTGATAGAAAGAAGTCGTACGCTTTACCGAATGGCATATGCAGGTGTGCGGTGCGAATAAATCAGACGCGTCTATAAGGTTATCGACACTTCTAGAAGAATTTTATATCTAAAAGGCTCTTTGAAATGTGAAAATAAAACAATTCTTGGAAGAATTTCTTGAGATACATACGTCATATCGTGTTTAAGGCTTATTGCATTGCGATGTGCAACGACGTGGGTTTGTTGAGGCGGAAAACGTACGTGAACGTACATCATATGAAAACAGTATTTTAAAAAGTCGTTGAAGGTTTCAAATGGGTACATCGTCGTTATTAGGTTTTTCATCTAGAGTTTCTCAGTAGCAGCCCGAAGTCTGAATTTGTGCCCGGTTGATGGCACAGTGTGGTGTTGGCGCAGTGGCTGAGCAATAGACTGCTGCGTCGCGGGTCATGGGTTCGATGCCCTCACGGAACAAATATTAGCCTACAGGTAATTTTTCCGGGTCTGGCTGTTCGTGTATGTGACTTTAAGTGTTTGTTTAAGTGTCTTTTATATAACCTTGGGCATCATTGACATCGATGTAGGAAAACCATCGTGAGGAAACCTGAAGTGTGGAATCCGCCTTGAAAAAGCCTGGTGATCAATGCTCATGCCTTTTCTGTTCCAGAGGGACTATAATAGGCTAGTATTTGTATTCGCATTCATAGATCGTCCAAGTGCGTGTAAGTAGTAAACGTTTTGACGTACAAAAAGTGCTGATTCTCAGCCTAATTTGAATTATGAATTTTGATTTTGATTTTGAATAAATTTTGATTTTAGATATTTAACCTTATAAAGATTCAAGCTCCAAAAATACGATCAACCGCTAACACTTCAAGAGTATTTGAAATATGAATTCATTAAGCTATAAATTAACAAATACATGAAATATTTACACCACGCGTTCAGGACCGCAAAATTTCGTTGTAAAGTAATTTTTTACTGCTTAATTCTGAGAGAAATTTAATAAACACGAGCAGAGTTTCAGTTTTTGGTCACGTGAGTCGTTACCATTTCACCATTGAAAAGTTATATGTATTATGCGGTAAACCAATGGTTTATTACCTTTGTAAGAGAAAACTCGTAGTTTATAGGTGTTATCGTCCCACTGGTTATGATGCACCTTGATTACACTTTATTTGTATCTTAAAACGCACTCTTAACGGCAACTGTATCACAACTTGCGCGTTGTGAAAGTAGTTAAATTAACCACCATTATTTGGTGTCATTAAAGTCACAAAGGTTAAGCTACGCTTGCGGAGGTCAGTCTGTGGATGGGTGACCATTCGTAACATATTGAGACTCCTCCGTGCCTCGGAAAGTACGTTAAGCCGTTGGTCCCGGCTGTCATTTGTAGATCTTTGACAGTCGTTACGGGTAGTCAGAAGCCCTAAAATCTGACAACCAGTCTTACCAAGGGGTATCGTGTTGTCGAGTGACTGGGTTGTGGAGGCAGTCGCTCCATGTAAAATACTGGTATTCAGCTGCATCCGGTGAGACTGGAAGCCGACTCCAACATAGTTGGGAAAAGGCTTGGCAGATGATGATGATTAAAGACACATGTGACATAAGGCGTTGTGTCTAGAATTGCTGCAGGATCTGATGAATGCTGAGGCCAAACTCGTGGGTAAATTCTGGGCCGATTCTATTTAGACTACCATCAAGACGCCAAGAAGAATATTGAAAAGCTCCAATGGTCTGTACGTTACAGGTATAGATGGACGCCAGGTATTGATGGCGCCAAACACGTACTTAGCTAAGTTTTGGACCGACTCAATATTGTTAATGCCATCGAAACGCTAACAAGCTTCATATTCAGATTCTTCTTGAGCAAATATCAGCTTTAATTTAGTGTGAATTATGTTGGAACTAGAGTGAGATTAGGAAATTGTGAAAAAGTCATTAAAACGTTTAAAAGTTATAGCGAAAACTGAACTTTATGCGTGGGATTTAAAGCTAATGTTTCAAAAACACATTTGTTTATTCTTTTGGGAGCTTAATTGCGATTGCAGAATATATAGGTAATTACTGAGAAACGAAATAAAATAAAAGCTAGTAAAAATAATATTGTATGTATAGTTTTGACTATTTTAATAACATTTATTATATCTATGAAATTATATTCACAAATAAATTTTACGAAAGTCACGAGCTTAATACACACACAACTAATAACATACATTTTCATGTATTTATTCTACTTTTCTCTCTCTCATTCATATCTACTATAACTGTATTAAAAAGAAGTTCGCCTGGAATATTCTCGAATACGAAAAAAACAGCGCCGAAGAAAAACAGTCAATTTACTTGCAAAAATCAAAATTAACTTTACAAAACTTCAGAGAAACTTTAACGTATTTTCATTCACGAAATTATTGAAGTCTATAAAACACTGTTTTTTTGTACTACAGTTATAAACTTTCTCTTTTCAAATCCGTGACTCTATTTGCACTTTATAAATCTGCCGGAAAATTGTGAAAAAAAAAGTCAAACTGTAATTAAAGGTTGGTTATCTCTGGTGTTAGAGCAATTTAGTTAATTGCCAAGGCGATAGGTGGCAATTTCAACTCTTTACGACATCGTCCACCATGATAACGGTACTAATTGTCGAATAAAAAAGGATTACAGCTAATCCTTGTTTAATAAAAATGTTAATCATGAGATTTCCCGTCGCAGTATGCAAATGTTATAGTACCCACCCCGTTCGTGATTGGCCGTAATATGGTAATATAGGATATCGCGACTATTTATACCAGTGAGACTCCGTATATTGAAGACTTTTTTATTCCGCTTTTTAAAGCTATTTAACTTTAAGACCTACTCGTATGTATTCAAGTTGAATAGGACCACCTTTTGAAAGCCAAATCCCCACAACATGTCTTTAAGTACATGTGAGTGTACCAGAGGTACACTTCTGCCTAGCCTTTCTGGGATTAGAGGAGTGATTTTATATTACATAGACGACTTTACATGTAAGTTCTTGAGTGAATCGACATGTTTTGGCGTATTGACATTTTGGTGATAATAGCGTGTCGTTTTGTGTACAAAACAGGAGGGTTGGGTTAGGTTAGTCACCTACCTGCATTTTACCTGCTATGTTGGGGTCGGTTTCAAGTCTAACCAGATGCTGGCAGCATATTATATGGAGCAACTGCGTATCTGACCTCTACATAGTTACTGGGTCGTGCGATGCTTCTTGTAAGGTTAGGTCTGCGACAATTATGTACGTTATATTAATAACCTCCCGACCGAATTTCTGTCACTACAGCGGTTAGCCAAGAACGCTGAAGATATCATAGTGTACAAGTGTGTGCGCAAACACAGATGCACTCTTTGTTCCTTAAGTCTCATAGTCCGTTGGGATGCCAAAAAGATCCGACCGGGGAGAGATCAGGCGCAGGACCTACGGCTTAACGTGCTATCCGAGGCACGGTGGTGTCATAACTCTGGGCTATTACTGAAGAATTCTTCATGGAAAAAAACTATAACAAGCTACCCGACCTGAGAATCTAAGATAACCCCACGCTATGCGACGCATCGTATGTCCTTAAAAATAAAAAAATAAATAATGCTGGAAAATCCACACAGCATCATCTAGCCCCAAGCTAAGCAGAGCTTTTGTTATGGGTACTAGATGACTGATATACTTAATACAATAACATTACATATATAGATATGTTTTTTTATACATAGCATATACCCAGAACACCCGGAACAAATATTTGTAGATCGTACAAACATTTGTCCCAAGGCGGGAATCGAACCCGCAACTTCCTGCGTCGCAGGCGCACCTTCGCCCGCCGCGCTACATCGGTCGACAAAAACATAATAAGTATTTTACTAATACCTAGTTACCATAAGGCAACGCAAGGCAATCACATTAAAGGGGTTTTATTTTGAAGAATTATAAAACAAACATCACTGAAGGGAGACACAGGTGTGCCGCCCCACACACACACACATACACACACAAAACTTTTAGTACAGGAGTCTCCAGAAAATAAGCATACCAATTATCCTAATGCAAAAAAGGGTATAAGGACCATATTTTCCGAACACCTTTAATTAAGCCCCCCGATTCGGGGATCCATACGAGTGGACGTATCATTATGGAGAATTCTTAGGGATTATAAAAAGGGCTCCGTGCACTGAGCACGTATCTAATTTTTAAAGCGTGGTTTTACGATCTGCATACGTAGGTAACTGTAGTGATGCGCTGGCATAGTTCAGGATACTCGATATTTCGAATTAGTGGCGGATATTTAAAATTATATGCGCTGAACAAAAAAATACCAGCCCGCTACTATCCAACTGCAGTGTGAAGAATCTTCTCAAACATAAAAGGCATGATGATTAATCACCACGCTCGCTGAAGAGGGTTGCGATATCCGACATATATTGATTTCCTGCATACTTACTTTCTAACTTTACTTATTTAATTACTTTTTATCAAAATTTATAGATATTAATGAACTTGCCCCTTAATGATTTTATTTATATTCCAAACTTTGAATTGTACCAAAACATGTACCTACTCGTAAATAAAGACACATGTTTTTAAAGTGAAAAAAACTTTAAACTAAACCCAAGAAAGTAAAAACAAGTGGGCATTTGTAACTTACGTACAAATGACTTAAGAAAAAAAGTCTCGAGCAAATAAATATCGATAAATCGTGCGACCGTAATCCAGCCCTAGTGGAGAACACGTCTGTAAAGTCTGAAAACGAAATTTATTCCAACAATTCATGCGGAGCTCTCCCACAAGTCGGATTATTGTAAATAAGTATTACGACCGACGCCCGCATTAATCCTCGCCACTTTTTAACGAAACGCGAAAAAGTAAGTTAACTAACTTTTCTGCCCGCGTTGGCTCAACAAAAACCATCGTTGAAATATAGTCCACCCTCTCGAGAATTATTTGTATCAATAGAATGTTTGTAGGGAATTTGCCTGTTCAAATATACGACGCAATACCCGGAGGGCCTAGTTTAAAAGGTGTGTTTGACTTCACTAATAAGCACGGGTGCAGATACGCCGATATTTCTCCAACTTTTACGCATACACGAGGTTTTATTAAATAACCCACATCCGAATTTGTTACATTCGGTGTAGCCAACCGCAAATTCGCGTTTAATAACTTTATAAACATATACAATTGGTTGTTACGTCCCGGTGAGCACATCGCGACCTACATCGCGCCAAAAGCTATCTCGTTAATTGACTGTTAGAATAATTTAAATATATTGCGGCCAACGGCTATATTTCAACGGTCTATTATAAATCAAAGGATTAGCAGCGAACGAAATCGGGTAAATGGATGCTGGCAATATAGATAATACATGTTTTATTCTGCATACGTTATGGGGCGATAACGACAATATAATCGCGTTGGGGCCGGGCGGGCGCGGCGGGGGGTGCGGACAAAAAGTACTAAGTACGAGTTAAATACCCTTTGTGTCGCATGCTCTCCTGGTCGCCATTCATCGACGTACGCCGAGGGTCCTCTCATTATTCAGTCGAAATTCGATTATTTTCCCATTTCGTAAAATATCCATATCGTCCCCAGCTTTCACTGTAATTGAAAATGGAGCGATGGCCGTCATTGTACTGGTCGCATTTAATTTATTTACACTCCAATTTTTGGTTACTTTCCGCGCTCAACTCCATTACGTATACAACATGATTTAGGTACTCTTTATTTGCAGTAGCGCGACTATTTTCTCAACACGTATACTTTTAATAAACGGAGAAGTTGTCGTATATCAGGAGAACAGACGGAAGTAAATATCCTGTCCGAAAATGATTACTCGGCACGCGCAGTTAACCGACGTTATGGCCGGCTTATTCCCCATTCCGGGGGTATTAGTCTCGTGGCCACCAATTTCTGTAATTTATTAAGAGTTTCGCTTATATTTTGACCGGTCTTTGGTGGCTTCTCCTTTCTCGCTTGAGGCCGGAAAGAAATATAAGCAGTTAGCAGAGTGTGATCAAAGGCTTTCATGGGGCGGACTGATCCCTAATATTTCACTCATAATTGGTTTATTCTAAGCTCGCAGCGTTTCCGTATGTGGTTCTTTGATCCGTCCAGTGTATTAAGTTGTAGCGAGAGATGTATGACGGACATTATTTGTTCAGATCTGAAGATTTACTCGATGGCGTCATTTGCTATTTGAAAGCGAAGGTAGTGGGGGCGCTTAAAGGATTTCCCTCGGTCGCTCTTGTAATAATATTTTTTATGTAAACATCTGTGGCTCGCTTCCTTCTTTGAATTAAAGGGTAGTTAATATGTTTTTGTGGACTTTGGATTTAAGGGAAAATCTGTGTAATTATCAAATGTTGGATTCTATCATTTATATTTTCGTTTTTGTAGACGACAGCCTATGAAAGACAAAGAAACCTCAAGGGGAGTCTTATATAAAGGTACAAAAATGAAGCTATAAAGGTGAATGAGCTATCGTCTACATGTATACCCACTATCATGATTTACGTACGTTAATTTCCTTTCAATATGGCCTGTTGGATTGTTTTTGCTTAGTTGTCACAGTCGACCCTCCGGGGCCGGATCCGGCTGCCCTTGTCCCTTCCATTTCCGGCCGCAAGCCGTCAAAGCCTCGGAAAAGTTCCATGTTATCATACAATACGGTATGCTTTTGTTTTTTTTAGGTGGTATGCTCATATTTGTGTGTAAAAAAAGGTATGAAATTACCAAATACAAAAAAAAAAAGATTAGACAGAAATGACAATGTACCTAAAAAGTAGAAACATGTGTTTTTCAGGCTTCTTAAAAATGTGAACACGAAGGAAAAGAAGAGAGAATTCATTCTTTTGACCATTGGAAATCACTGGTCTTACTATTTTATACCAGCGATGGTAACCACCTACTTACAAAAAAGATCATGAATGTATAAAAGTCATAAATAAATCTTAAAGCGCTTTACGCAGCTGTTGTGAACAGCTTACACAAAATTTCTAATTACCTTACTGCTAAAATAATGAAAGAGGAAAAAGCGGCTTCACGTGACTTTAAAAATGTATGATGTTCTCTCAACAAAGAGGTGGAACTGAAAGAATTAGTGAGACAAATAAAAAGATGGGACCCATGAATACTCACACTGAGCTTAAACATAACCCGTCGGGGAAGAAAGAAGAAAGAAAGAAAGAAAAAACATTTATTTTTAGAGGAGCGTATTGTTATGTGATTTTATAAGAATATCGTTGTCTATGTATTTTATCAATACAAGATTAAGCCTCTGAATTCTAGCTTATTCTGACAGAGGAAAGGTAGAAAGTACCATTAACACTCCCGGGATATCAAATATAAAATACGTTACAATACAAATACAAAATACAATACAAAATAGTTTACTGTCACAATAAAAATAATCATTACATTAAGACGTGTTTGGACCCTCGTTTCAAGCAAAATTATACCTTTATTAGGAGACTCCAAATGACCCGAAATGATAAATAATCCTGCGAACCTCGATAATATTACACGAAGCTTACTGTAAAGCTGCTCAAATTATTTAGAATTCACTATACTTTACTTTATTGTAAATTATAAAAACTTAAAAATAAAAATACAAAAAATCTTTTTCTATAAGCAAAAAAAAAAAAACAAGTCATACAGATACTACGACTACACTAAAATGTATTGCTACTACAGCCACAAAAACCAAATACCAAACCAACATAAATTGGTAGCGTTAATCCGAAAAAGTAATTACACCGGCTAACTCGCAAGATTAAAAAGGATCTCTAAATAGCTCTAGCACTGAACTACAGTCAAAATTATATCGTTAAAACCGTTAATAGCGTCTGCAGGCGATTTAACGATAATAGATTAATACGGGGGTAGTTTTAGCAGACTATAGTTTTCATTAAGGACCTTATTTCGCATTTTAACCGACGCCATTGTTGGAAATGAAAGGCCACTGGCTGATTGGAAGCATTTGTGAAAAGCACGAGTTTTCCGAGCGGTAAAGGCTCTATTTAACCACTGATTAATGTTTACCAGCGTAGTTATGGAACGCGAAGTTGTGAAGAGGCAATCTCTAACCGTGGTTTAACTTTTAGACTGAGTTGATCATGGGTTTATTTTACCTGGATTGAGTTGATCAGAAGCTGGGAAGCGGGTTTTGGATTTAGTTTGTAATTTTTTACATACGTGTTAATTTCGTCTGTTGTTATTTATGGTTATTATAGACAAAACCCTGTTACAAAACAAACTTTAATTTCGGAAGTCTGTGGCTTTGTTTGTTTTTTTTTCATTCATTTTTTGCCACTGACTTCCGAAATTAGAGTTATTTTACACCTTTTAGTGTTTTCGTCGGTCAAATTTTTTTGTAAAACCTTTTTATTTCTTCCTTTTCAGTGGTTCGGTTTATTATTATCTAAGATAAAATAGGCTAATGTCAACTGCTCGTCACCTTCTATAGAATTCAGTAGGTGAAAAATCAATTATCCCTTATCTTCTACACTAAGGGGTGGTTTTCCATTTTTAAATTTTGATGAGACCTACTTTAAAGTAAACCTTATCCAATAAATAAGAATCATCGAAATCGTACACGACTCAATAAAGTTATACATAAAAAAGTCCAAATTATTTACACATCTATTCCACCCAAAATTCATCTCTCCACGTATTCCATTTCTTAGTGGAAATAATTACGCATCCGTAAGTAATTGGGGCAAAAACCCTTGTTTAAATCGTCCCGGGGATCTGTTGGGGACACTATTGTGTCGCCCCATGGTTTTACTCGCCAACTGACCGAGTACATCCTAAATTGTTCGTAAACGGCTAGTTAATAGTTGATTTGGCCCATTGTCATGGCATGTATACTTGAGATTTCGGACCCCTAATCTAAAATCTTGTTTCTAATTTTCGAGGAAATTAGGGGTTTTCATGTTTGGAAGGAGATAATAGGCTGGTATAGAATACTGATTTGTGAAATGTTTTGTACAATAATCTTAATTTTAGGAGGATTTCTGTAGAGTAATCGCATGCTGTATCAGCCAGTTTGCGACCTGTAAGGATGTCTATTTAGTACTTAAAATAGACTTACAGCAATTCTAATCTTAGTAGGGAAATAAATGAGAGAATAATACCAATCGTTTTGTTTTTAGGCTGAAAAGGCCGAAAACGATTTTGTTTTTCATTTGTCAAAAAAACAGGGTCAATCTTTAAATTATGGTAGGTGACCGATTAAATTAAAATCACACGAAAATTTAGTTTATACTTATGTCAAAGATGCAATTATTAATTAATAATCTGACATTATGTCAGAAAAACGAAACTGCATTTTCTCAGTTATTGTGTTTTTGTTGGTTGTTTGATTTGTTAGTATGATGAGCCAAAACTTTATTGTTTGGACCACTGCCAAAAATAACAAAATGTCGGCCGAAAATTGATATTTCTACCAAAATCCAAGAACGCACACCAAATTTATTTATTTTTTATATTAAACTAATTTTACATCCTAAGCTTAAAAACTAGTGAGTAAATGACCCTGTTAGGGCGTTGAAAAAACTAATATTGGAAGAAATAACGTCAAAAATTAAAATCATCTCTCATCATTGACGACCGATGTGGCGCGTTGGGCGAAGGTCCGCCTGCAACGCAAGAGGTTGCGGGTTCGATTCCCGCCTTGGGACAAATGTTTGTACGATATACAAATATTTGTTCCGGGTGTTCTGGGTATTTGCTATGTATAATAAAAAATATCGTAATGTATTGTATTAAGTATATCAGTCATCTTGTACCCATAACACAAGCTCTGCTTAGCTTGGGGCTAGATGATGCTGTGTGGATTGTCCAGCAATATTTATTTATTTATTTATTTTATTTATCTCACACAAAATCATTAGGAAAACATGTCGTAAGTATAAAATAATAAAAAAAACCACAAATTTTGACTCTATTAGACACCGTATCCTATTTAAACGATCCTAAAATAACAAGATCCACTCAAATCACTACAAAATCGCCCACCAATATATAGGTATATTCTAAAATAATTACCACATAGTCTTCCCTACGTCGATCGAATTATCGCTAACCAGCCCCCACTCGAATTACTTATAAATGGTTTGGAAGCCGGTACTGGCATCGAATCTGCCTATCAGAGGGCAAAGGGCCTCTCTCCAGTAAGTAATTCAGTTAATTTGAGCCTTAAATCTCATATTGCAAAATGGACGCGGGTAATAATTGTGTTTGGTAAACACCATACCATTAGGCGGCGGCGGTATTACGGGAGAGCCACAGTTACGCAACTAAGTAGCAACTACGTAGAAGATATAGAAAGAGTGATATTTTCAATATAATAGGGCCAGATGAGTAAGACGAATGCTCTAAGCAGACCTATTTTTTGTCTGAGCGCATATAATTTATAAATTATTTATTTAAAATGTAACATTCTGCAAAAAAAAATTGTGACGAAATTTCATGGAAAAAAAAGTTAGTTTCAGGCCTAGATCAGTCTATGGAAATTGCTCATAATAATATTAAAGTTATAAAAATAACCAAAATGTCAATATTTATTATATTTGAAGCTGGCTTATTTGTAAAAAAAGTGGCTTAAAAAAAAGGCATCGTATGAAAAAAAAATAGAAAACGACTTTGAACAAATTATAAAATAAATATTTTATACAGTCAACAAAAAGTACAACCAAGTACAAAAGTGTAACAAATAAAATCACTGGTCCGTTTGCAAATCTCGTCCACTCAGTAATACGTCCACATAAGCTGACACTTACACTTTGATACAAAATAGCCCATCTGCTAAATTAACGCAGGGTATGCATTAGAGGCCCTGTCTACCGGGCTGCGAGGCTTATTGCCCGTAATTATATTGCTCGCTACAACAAAGGTAACTTTGTATACAATTAATGCCCATGGCTGGTCGTCAATAACGTTTGTCCATTATTACGGAGTAATTAGCTTAGTTGGTGCAACGTTCGTACACGATTTTAGACGAAATTGGCTTTGAAAGGAAGCTATTAGCCTTTTGAAAGTCTAAAATGGGAGCGCTATTGAGTTAGTGGAGAGTGGTTGTTGGTTTTTGAACCGCGATAGTGTTTTTTTTTGCCTTGTGTTTGCGAATAGTCAAAGTCTCTTAGTCAAACAAAAACAGCCGCCCAGGTCGATTGAAGGTTAAGTTTCAATGGCCGAGGCTGGTTCGTAGATGGGTGACCATTGACAGTAATCAATGTTCACCCATCTACGGGCCAACCAGTCAGCCATTGTCAGTAGACAATGGCTGACTGGCAGTGATTTATATGTCTTTAAAAACCAGCCCTATTAAGGTTTATCGTAATACCTAGTAACTGGGTTGTGGAGGTCAGATATGCAGTTATTCCATGTAAGATACTGGTATACAGCTGCATGAAATTCATACTCAATAGTAGAGCTGGCCACTACTTGACCAACGAGTCAGTCGAAACCGGTTATAACATGTCATACATTTTAACCCAATTGCTTTGTGCGGCAATCGGGAAGGGTACTTTTCTCATATTGGTAAGTGTATATTATTTGTGTCCATTGTATAGTATAACAAAAGTAAATTCAAATTAGTACGTTCAGCTCAATTTTAATTTTGCTTTTAATCTTTCTTTCCATTGTGTAGGGGTCAGTTTTGAATGAAAATAACTGGTCAGTATACTTATTAATCTCTCAACTAGTTTCACTCCCCTTCAAGTATCCAATTTCTCATCACACACACAAGTACAGTCATAAACAAAATGCGTACGAGCGTAGTACAATAATAATTCCCCTCGTGAGACGATATAATAAGCGCATTGTGCATTATTTCTTCGTCTATTAAATACAGAAGAAAGGACATTGTTATTATGCTTTTCCGCACGATTGTACACATATGTCGTAATATGGAATACTTGTAAGCATCGTGTTACCGTGTTTCTATTGTGGAAATTATTATTGTTCGTTATTGTACCCCATTTTATTAGCCTAGTTCGTCATGAGTTTACTTTGGTATGAACGTAATTATTTAGTATTTTTCTTGATAAACATCTTGAATCTGATATAGGCAGCAATTTTTTTTTTAATGTTTATCTAAATACCTACTGCACAATGTTTTAATAAGCAGCCACCCGCGACTTAATTTGCGTATGTTTCTTCATAAATACTACTACCTACTCGCTAAATACACTACTAGCTTTTTCCCGCGGTTTGACAGTGAATTCGGGTTGTACTCTGCTTGTAATAATATAATTCAATCATGATTCGAAAGACAAGTGGCGCCATCTATTATCATAAGAACGTAATTGTTTGTTTTACTGGAGAAATAGTACTTTTTTTCTCAATGAAAGGTACCCTATATCCGCTTCGTACACCTCACAACGTTTGTGCAAATTTTAAAAATGGTCGGTTTAGTGGTTTAGGCCTGAAAAGGTAACCAACAAACAAACAATCTTACGTTCGTATTCATAATATTAGTTAGGATGTGTTATTGTTAATTATGAAAAGTAGACAGTATGTAGTAGTGTAAAGTATGAGTATAAAACTCTAAAGTTTAATCAAAATCCGATCAGTGGTATTTGCGTTAAAAACATCGTCACAAACACATTTATACTATTAGTAGGAAGTAAGATTACAAATATTTTCTTGATTAAGCGAGTGAACCGCAAATACTGTACATACAAGGTCTAATTAAATTACCTGGGGAAATGCACAGCCGTGTTGGGCATCGAATCGAAAAATAACGATGAAAACTAAACGAAGTTAAATTTAACCATTGAACCGCACATTTAGCCCAAAACCGTAAATGAACTAACTGTATGTAAATTAATTACAAACTAACCACTGCAGACTTATATACAACACAATATGTACCAGGCATTCATAACTAATAGGGAGGGGAATAGGAAGCTGCAGTGGACAGCGAATGTCCATCGGATGTCAAATCAGCCTGCTCTCGCCAGCCCGGAGTACGCCACTACGCGATGTCTGGCCAAAACATTAGCTTTTGATTTTATTATGTCATTTCACCCAAGGATTTAGAGTTAAAATTAAGTACGGTTTGGGATATATGTATGTAGTAAGTCTTGAGATTAATAGTTAATGTACACAATAAATTATCCATACACAAATGGGAAAGTGTGTGTGTCTGTTTGTGCGTCTTTCACGCCTAAACCACTGAACGGATTTCGATAAAATTTTGGCAGCGAGATATTTTTTATCAACAAACCACGCGGGCGAAGCCGCGTGCGGAAACTAGTAAGATATAAATTACAATGAAAAAAGTATGTCCCTAACGTTTTTTTTTAATCTTTACCAAAAGGTCAAAACTTTTTAGTAGTACAAAAATAAAAACTTTTTAAGAGTTTGATTTTTCTTAAGAAGCAAGGCTTAAGCAAAGCCACTGAATAACAAATCAAATACTGTATTGAACATTGGATGAAAAAATCCTACTTTATTTTTAAAGTACATCACAAGAGGTAGGTACTTCAACCCAACCCTTGTCAAAAACGAGCCTTATCAAATAATTGTGTCTATTTACCCAAAATCTTCTGATAAACATTCGAGTGGGGTATTACTGTTGCGTGGACTTAACAATGCCAATCAATGAAACATAAAATCCGGCTAAGCAGATGCGATGATTCTTCCTCAATAGTCCAAATACCACGCTCACCGAACACCAAAAGAAAAAGAACTTTAGCCAGGTAAAGATTAGGTGCAGTACTGAATGAGGAACCTCCGGGTTATAATCTTGTTCGGCGTCTACAGGGTGTATTGTTAAGCAGAGCCGGCCAATCAGTTCCATCACCTCTTGAGAAACCAATGAAGCGTGTATAATTCTGCGCTCGCGAACCGAGGGTTAAGTCTTTACGCGTTTGGTTTTGTCATTTTATCAATATAAGCTTCATCTGTTGCGTTCGGTGTAATTCGGGGTCGTTCGGCCATGTTGCGCGCCTGAATAGTCTTTGTGTTGTCAACATATTATATCTCGAAGTTTTGTGAATTTCTGATAATGATCTTGGAGCTGTTTTTGAAGAGTTGAATAAAGTATTCATTTATACTGTCAGTTGTCAAAATTGCAGTATTTATGTTTGAGATTAGTTTTTAACTGACTTTTTAATATTTTTTTTCTATTATTATCTACACTCAAAGAAAAAAGTAATTGAGTAAATATCATAAACTAGAAATAAAAAAAAACAGCCCACTTTTCGTATCTCAATACGCCATTCCATATTTATTAAAATATGAGAAATATTTTGTACAAATTGAAATCGTGAAAACCTATTGTGTTCCAAATAACATGCATCTTTCACAAACCAAATAAACCCAGCCCGTATTCGACAATATATCCAAAATAACCTGGCATTATCTACGTAGCCTTACCTCTGGTTCTTCAAGGATAATAACAAATATTCTAGCACTGATCAAAGGATTATATCGCATATTGAAAACATAAGATCTGGATAAGCTCATGGCATTCGCTTGGATGTCATTGACGTCAACGACATGTCAACAAGTCCACGACCTGTGCCCTTTTAAAAGGTTACGTTCAAGGCAGGTAATTAAGTAGACAGGGTCTAAAAGATATCAGCTCTTTCGTGGAATAACTTCAGTAGTAGATATTTAGTAAATTGGTTATTTATATCTTGGGTGTGTAATATTTAAAAGTCAAGGGTTTTTATGCACTTACGAGTAGCATAAAAAATGTGATAGCAATAGAAATATATTTAACAGTTTTTCGGTAAAGTAACAGTAACAGGTATTTCGTTTGTTTACTTATAAGAATATTTTGTATGTTTCTTGATTGCGAGTACCAAATCACAAATAATTACAACAGACTTCAACCATCGAACATTTACTTTGTTAAGTATTTTGTTCTTTTATTTGTTGTGAATTCAAGGACTATCTTTTCTAGAAAAATATTTTCATTCCATTTTAAATTTTTGTCTGGTAGATTCAAGACTTTATGCGGCCTACCGGTACTTTCTTTGTTATTGTTCTACAAGTTGTTAAGCACCTTAACTTCTGATTTGAGCTACATGATTACTGACCGCGTGCACTCCGTGATCTTCATATGATCGACCTGACCAATATAATGTCTGAACTTCAAAAGAGAGTGTGACCTCTTAGTTTTTCGGTGTTCCATCTTAGAGTATTCAACAAGGAAACACCAACCTCGTTTATTGAAAAATATATTTATACCAATGAAGCCAAAACGAACATGAATTCAAGTAAGGAGAGTGGAAACGCTCGTGACTCATCCTCACATAAGTGAAATATGACATCACCAAACCAACTACCTACGAAAGGCGCGTCACTGAGTCTGCCTTTCCCTTCTGGGTCAATAATAACATACCTACAAACTCCACATTTATTGGAGCATACCTTGAAATGGGGGCAATTAAGTACAGCGGGATTACCTTAGTGGTTGTTGCCTAGTGACGTCACAGCACCCAATGAACGTAATCCGATTAAGATAATTGCCTGAAATCTTATCGAACAAAGGCTTAGGAAGTGCGTTTGTAGTTAGGGAAAATATGTATGGAGCAATATGTGGAGAATTAATAGTATTTAGGGGATATATTTTGCATAGTAGCTTGGTAAAGATGCTGGATTAAATTTTAGTGGGCGATGAAGTTAGTTTCTTGTATTTTAAAGTTTCAGGCCTCGTTGGTCTTGTGATCGCAAGCGCTTCTGCTCAACGGGTTCGATTCCTGAGGCGGATAAAGAGTAATTGGGTTTATCTCATATGGAATGTCTCAGTAGCAGCCTGGATTTGTGTTCAGTTGATGGCAATAAGCCCTTACTATATGGAACTACATGATAAGTCATTGGCGAAATGTAGGTATGAATACTATGGGTACACATCTGCCTTATCCTTTGGAGAATACTGGCTTAGTGCTATGTTACGTTTAAAAGTACTAGATTTTCATTTATCTAAATCAATTTGGTTTTCCTCATTAAAAGTACCCCACTTAGCTAAAAGACAAGCACTAAAGTTAGTTTTAATCCCTTTGACGTTCTCGGGATAATTTAATACCTACCTTGACTTATCTACATTTAAATAGTAATATTAATTTATTCCTCTAAACGAAATTCATCATTCAGCAGAATATCATTCCAACTTTCACAAATATGTACATTTAAGTTCAAAAATTGTTTTTACGTATGTCTAGACTTATGAGGGGCTCGTGGCTAAATAATATGAGCCATACTGGTCGATCGAAAATTAAGCTACACTTGCTGAGGTCGGTCTTTGAATGGGTGACCGCCCATTATATATCGAGACTCCTGCGTGTCTCGGAAAGCATGTTTAGCCGATGGTCCCGGCTGTTATTTGTAGATCTTTGACAGCCGTAACGGGTACTCAAAAGAGCGAAATTCTAACAAGCAGTTTTACCGAGGCGTACCGTGTTACCCAGATTGTGGAGGTCAGATAGACAGTCACTCCATGTAAAATACAGGTATTCAGTGGCATCTCGTTAGTCCGGAAACCGAACCCAACATAGTTGGAAGAAGCTAGGCAGATGATGCCATGTCTAGACTTGAGAACAAATTATAAAGATCTGTTTATTTAAACATTTTGAATCGGACTTTTTTTGCTGGGTTCGCTTTCTGTATAATCCTCGATAAATTGAGTTCTTCTACTCTTTGTAATGGTCGGAAAGTACTTAGAGATATGGAAAAAAACAGAAACTTATCTAGTTTTCGATTTCGATTCAAGCCGGGAGCTGTTTAGTAAATGCTGATGGGGCATTGCATTAGACAAAGAGGATTCAAAGCTCAGGTTGCAGACACCTGGGCAGGCTGTCTAATTGGCAATCAGACGGTTGGTTACCCCTGTTGGGATCAGAGTTGATTGAGTAGCTATTATTGATAGACTGCTATTTAGATTTGTTTGAGGGTTAATTGTGTGTGGTATGTACAGTAATATCAAAAAGTTCTTAGTACAATAAGTTAATATTGCAGAGGCTTATTTGGTATTCGTCTATGTTATTTGACGTTTATATATAGTTACCGGCACGGATCTTGAGCGCTGATTTAGAGCTTCGCAGTGTATTTTTTGAGTAAAGTGCTCAAGATCCGTGCCGGTGCTTATACATATCATCTTTTTAACCGTCAGCACCAAATTAAGGATATACATATATATACAAATATATATGTATATCTTTTGGTTTTGACAAGCTGTGTATTCTTAACGCCTTGATAGATTTGAAATGTTAAGATATCATTAAATTCGTCATGATACTTTACTAACCATCTTAACTATCGACTTCGTAAACCTCCGATGTCGTACGAAGATAGCTGTAGAACATATAATAAAATAAATAAATAAATAATAAATATTGCTGGACAATCCACACAGCATCATCTAGCCCCAAGCTAAGCAGAGCTTGTGTTATGGGTACTAGATGACTGATATACTTAATACAATACATTACATAGATAGATATTTTTATTATATATAGCAAATACCCAGAACACCCGGAACAAATATTTGTAGATCGTACAAACATTTGTCCCAAGGCGGGAATCGAACCCGCAACCTCTTGCGTCGCAGGCGGACCTTCGCCCGCCGCGCCACATCGGTCGTCGCCATATGGTCTACTAACACTCGAAGAAAGGCGTAAAGTGATGGACATGTGTTTTCTGTATGACATACTCAATGGTCGTCTTGATTGCCCGGAGTTGGTGGCACAGATAAGTTTTAACAATCCCCTACGACGCACCCGTCACACACCAATGTTCCACGTACCTAGGCACTCCACTTACTATGCTAGTAACAGTGTATTGACTCGCATTGTTCGAACTTATAACTCAGAATTTTCAGAAGTTGATATGTTTAATTGTAATAAACCTACATTCAAAAAACGAATAGTGAAATGTACAGGTGGCGACGAATGACAGACTGCCATTCCAATCTAATCTATTATGTCATACTTATTTTATTATCTTTTTTTTCAAAAGTTTTAATAAGAAACACCTGTATTTAATATTGTAATCATTAAATTATCTAAATAACCGGAATTAGTCCGTTCGCATGTAAACATTATACATACATAGTTACACAGGGAAACCTATAATTGGCCATATAAACTGTAATACTCATATTTTGTACAACATTATTATATATCGCCGTTGGTTACCTAAATAAATAAAATACTCTGAATGACACTGGCTATAAGAATGGATTAAAAAAAAAACAACATGGCGGCCGAAATTGTATTTTTTTTTGTGCCATGGTCATGTCAGGTAACAGAATAAAGCGCTCCGGGAGACGGTTCTCAAATAAATCACTCAAATGGAGATACAACATAATTGAAAGGAAGCACAAAAAACCCGACTGCAAAAACGCGGTAGAGTTTTGCAATTGGTGATCAGAGATTGAAATAAAATAAATACCACCAACTGCATCAGACTGCTGGCAAATTAATCTTGTATACAACTTTTTACTTCTTATTTCATTAGTGTTTTATGATACTACTAGCCTCCGCCTGCGGCTTTGCCCTCGTGGTTTGTTGATAAAAAAAGTAGCTTATGACCTTTCCCGGGGTGCAAGCTATATCTCTGCCAAATTTTATCGAAATCCGTTCAGTGGTTTAGGTGTGAAAGACGGACAAATAGACGCACACATTTTCCCATTTATAATATTAAGTATGGATACAAAAATGTAGAAATAAATGATTATAAGAGGGTCCAAATTCTAAATATGTAGTATCATAAAAGGTCTAGTATTTTGTTCAAAATATATTTACCCAGTGGTCTAACCGTGATCATATTTTACAACATAATATTTGGAGAGCAGATGGCTCTAAATGATGTAGACATTGAAAATGAACGTTTAATTAAGTTTGTAAGCGATACGATACCTCTCCTTGTTTGCCAATATTACCTTACGTCCTTTCGTGTAAATAAACTAAGGTAACCTATCACCTAATGTTACGGCTAAATACGAAATAGATTATTTTTCATTTTAAAATTTGATTTTATATTAAAACATATTTTTTAAACATTTATAAAAGAACTTTGATTAATAAACTAAAGGCAGTCAGAGATTACACAGTAAAATTTAGTTTTCATACTAAAAAACTAAAACTCATTTGACACATCTTTACTGCCATAGAATATTTTTCTTGGTTGAGCAGAGAACTTATTTTTTGGGCCTGTTCACTTAACGTTTGAGTGGTAATTTAACAATAAATCAAAACTTAAATTCATTTACTTTGATAAATTAATCAAAACGACGAAATATTTGACAGCTATTTGCGACTTTGCCAACTTTCAGAACGCACAGCCTTAAGTCAGGACAGTTTAAAGTTATTTAGTTAGGTATCTGTCAACGTTAATTGATGCAGTAGACTCCGTTAAACTCCAAGTTCGGTAAGTACCTGCGACATATACGGTTCGATTAGCCCGTCTTGTTTGAACTTAATTAAGAGCACACGTTTGTAACAAAATGAGCGTCGACTGCTTAAGATCAAAGCGCCCAATGTTAATATTTGCAAACGTGTATTGAAAGAAGTCATTGGCACTGAGAAACGCACACAACACACAATCTTACTGTTTATTCAATTTTAGAAAAGCTAGTGTTGTCATCATGTAAATAAAATAAATAGAAACACAACACACGCACAGGTATATTTCATTTTTTCTTTAGTGGTATTATAAAGAGGTAAAATTTGTTTGTAAGTTTGATCCAATTCTAAAAATGTTGTCACTCTTATAAAGCTACATTATTCCTGAGTGCTATAGGCTATTATTTTCAAAACTACGCTTTAAAGGGGTGGAGGTTATATAAGTAAAGTAAAAGCCAAATATCGATAGTGTTATATGATCAAAATTACTGAGATTTAGTTAATGATAGGTGTTTTAGTGTCATTGTAAGTGTTTTGTGATATGCAAGCAGTTAAGTACAATACTTTGTATTAATCGTGAAATCACGAAGCTTGTCAGACGCTGATATGGAAATAATGATGCCGTTATAACGATATTTTTCTAATGTTATTATGAATGGAGAGTAAGTTGAGAAATTAAAATGAAATTTGTTTTTTAATAATTGGACCTTTTGCTTTTTCAATTTACATTCGTTATAACTTTAAATACCATTTATTTGTTGTTGAATTTAACTGAAAATCCTTCATAATGGAGGTTTGGGTACGCGAAATGAATGGACACGTTTATGATTTATTTACATTAATGTCATGATTGTTTTTTTTAGTCTTTATTATGGTTTTTAACAATTACGAAGCCCGTTTATGTTTGTACATATTTATTCTTTATGGAACCCTATAGGTCGATTAAACAATAACTTGTACGGCTGTCTTATTTTTTATAAAGTTTTTACCATAACACATACACATTCCTACTGCATATGTATATGCTGTAATCACACTTATATAAATGCATAAGTGTGTAGGTATGTGTGTGTGTGCACGTTTCTTACATCTCACGCTAAAACAGCTGAACGAATTTGGATGAAATTAGTAGACACTTAGGCACATGGGCTACTTTTTATCCCGAAAACGTGAAGTATTTCCGTGGGGATTTCAAATCGTCTCATGTTGACTTTATAGCCGCTAACAACACCGCGCGGCGCACCTAGTCTCAAATAGGTTTATCCTATGATCTATCCTTTAGGTAGAAACTACAACTCCTACCTTTATCCAGATGGATACACACACATAGTTTCCACCTATCTCTTTGATGTCTGAGAATCCACTGCAGATACTGAGTATAGTAAAGTTGACGCGTGCCACCCACGAAATCACATCCTGTAGCATATTGACTTAGGATGCCCTACTATTGGTTATAGGACTCATCTCGAAAGTGATTTTCGAGATCACTATTATTGGTGGTATCACGATAAAATGAAACACGCTACGTGTTCGGAACGTATAGCGTTTGTTTTATCGGTTATCACTTTTCTAATAGTGAAGTTTTGAAATAGTGCTACAGCGTCCAGGCGCCAACGTTCGTTACCAATATTCTTACGTTTAGCGCGTTGCGGAATAAATTTGATGACGTCACCGCGTGTAGATTGTGTCTTAGTTTTTGTTATAACGCATTATAACGATAGCGTGTTTAAAACAACGCGTTAATAACATTTAGTCTGTAGAATAAAACGAGTCTTTGCCTTATAGCGGATTGGAACAATACTACCATGAAACTAAAATCAAATGATTCTACCTCAATGTTTACCTTTGGATGTTAATAAACTCACGCCTTTTTCACATGTTACGATTCTTACATTCCTACCCTTACCCTTGATACCCTTGCTATATTTGGTCAAACACACACGCTTCCGGTTGCGAGTACTACGCAACTTTTTCGCGCAAATATAATGAGTATTTAATTAAATGCATAAATCAAACAACTAATTACTTACACATTTTATAAGGCAACCGGTTTTAGGTAAAGTCGGGTTCGCAAAATATTTTTCTGTCCCACAAATCGAGAAACATTGGTACGTAATCTGATGTCAAGTTTCGAAATCTCGCAATAAAGCGCTGAGACGATTCCATACAGCCGCCGGCCACAAGTTTCCAATAAGTAATTAAAATCCTCAGACGCGGAGATTACGGCTCCTATGTCTCTGGAGTGTTTGCTCCCGACCACTCCGAATCTCTTATGGTTTCCTGGTATTTCCAATATTGTTAGCCGGTTCCGTGCATATATATTAAAGGAAGAATTGTCAGCTGAGAAAGAGATTGTGGGTTTTAAATTTAATAGCAGTTTAAATTGGATTTTGATGCATGCTTTGTTTCAATAAGACAATTGTAATTAGAAATAAAATGTATGAAAAACTGCGTGGGGAATTTGACTTTTGTTACTTTATGTTGAGATTAATTAAAAACGGCAAAAGTAAATTTAACAGCGCGTAGTTTTATTTGATAGATTCCACAGAGTATAACAAAACCATAGACTTCCAAGAGGTACTCCTATGTTAGTGTTGTCACTAAACTCAATATTATAGATAACTGGTAAAGTAGAATTTTATTATTACAACACTTTACTTGGTTCGTAAAAGTTTAGATCAAAAATAGTTGACAACCGTTTCTATCCGTACCGTATTGAAGATCGTGTATAAAATAACTATTATCCATCATGTGCCTAACCTTTTCCCAAGTATGATGGACAGCTTCCAGTCTAACCGAATGCAGCTAAATACCAGTATTTCTCATGGGCCTATCTGACTTCCACGAGCCAGTAACTGGCGGTAACACAATACCCCTTGGTAAGGCTAGTTGACAGACTTTCAGGTTAGCCGTATCCACAAATCACAGCCAGGCACGTACTTTCGGAAGCACGGAGAGGTCTCAATATGTAATGGATGGTCAACCATCCAGGGATCGACCTCGGTAAGCGTAGCTTAATATTATATCGACATGTGAGGCTTTCATTGTTTTGCCACAAAATAAAACAACAAATCAATTACCAGACAAAACTGACATTGTTTTTAGACAAAAATACCAATAAATTACAGGCAATTCGGTTCAGCAAACCACAGAAAGTATTACAACTGATAACATCACAAAATCCACCGTGGGATGTTATTAAAAGCTTGCCCTTGTTTATCCGTGCCACTGTTCTGGGCATTTTTATGAAGAACTGGGCAAATAAGCGGGCACAAACATTAATCTGCTTTGAACAACAGACAAGATGTAAAGGGACCGTACTAGTCAATATTGTTTTAGGGGACAAAACTCCGCTCTCTGCTATCTCCTGGCGACAATTAGAGCGTGATATGATTTTTTGTGTAAACTTAATTTACTTGAGTTCTGCTTGGAGATTTTGTTTAAATATATTTAATTTTGCTTTCTATATGGAGGGAGTGGTATAGAATGTCTGTTAGTGGTCTGAATCTAATTTTCTGGTTATTTTAAAATAGCTGGGATCCGCTCCTAGGGATCCTAGCGTGATATTAAATTGGGCTAAATCTTGGCTATTTGGCTATCATATTCAAAAAAAATTATCTAACTTATCCAAACTGTTGGTAGAGTTTAGCACGTTCATACAAAAATAATGAAATTTTTCACTTTTATTGAATTAGTATAGTTAAAAGATTTATTTTTGCCAACCCGCCTTGAGCAAGCGTGACAATTAATATTAGCTCATGCTTTTGTCTGTATATACCCTGAAGTAGGACAGTAACAGATTGGTATTATATATTGATCTGGATTAAACTTTCAAGAAATACAAATAGTATATATATAAGCATAGTTGAATAGAAAAGTAAAATGAACAGTTTTCATAATCATTAAATTCTCTACACAATATTAACCCTAAATATTCAACGTAAATATGTATTAATCGCTACAGCCTTCAACCGTACGCTAACTAAATCTTTCAACCCTTTAATGCCTACGTCGGCGACAACAATTTAATTATAAATGTCGTTAAACAATCGATGCGTGTCTTCATTTATTAAATTCTGTTATAGTTTAAAATGTGGTTGTTATAGCTGTTATTTATAACCGCTATTCTTGGGTTGATTTATTGGCCATAAGTCAAGGGGTAGGGGTTATGTCGAATGCGCATTTTGTTGTTCCTTTAGCTGATTCCTTGGGATGTATGTAGAGGCTGATCTTTAATACAAATAAGATTCGTTTCAAAACTATTATTTTTATTTTATTTTGCTTAAGCTTTTCTGTTTAAAATTACTATAATTGCATCTTAAATAAAAATTATACATTTCTTTCAAAACGATAAACAATACATGAAAATAAAAAAATTAAATAAAGAATCATAGGGTATCGAAAAATTCATCCGCATCACTGTCAACGGGAAAAGGCATTGCCACATTGCTGATTCTTTGGCAAAGAAATAGGTCACGTGAAGAGTTGAGCAAACGCTTCGCGATGTCTCGAAAAATAAAATGAAGAAATGATGCCTAGAAGCTATAAAATATTATTTAATTGATAAAATATACGACTAATATTCTAAGAATAAAAAGCATACAATTTCTAAAAGTCCGCAGTAAAATACATGTTAGATGTTTTAGATTTTGCAAACTTGCAATGTAAATCAAAGCGCTAAGCTAAATTATTCTAACACATTGTAATTTTAAAATCAGATCACTTAAATCAGACTTACAAACTTCATGCTAGATTTAACATTACTTCAACTTAAAAATACAAGTGTGATATTTTAAGGTATTCTAACGTAACTCAGTTAGCGAGAAACATTAAAAATGCAACTTCGAAAGTTATCATTATTTCAAACTTGCCAAACTAAATGCGTGTAGAAAATTAATTCAACAAAATTGAGAATGTAAACACCCTGTAAAACGCTTTTCGGGTAACTCCACACTAAAGGAGGACTGAGAAAGTTTAGATTTAATTTACTGGATTATTAATTTTGAATAATGAACTTAGTTCTTACCTTTTAACGCATCGATGAATATTTCGTAAAAGTAAACGACCTGGCCGTTATTCATTTAGTATTAATCTAACTGCATTTAGTTGAACTATTTTTAAATTAAAATTCGAATCTAACATTTAAAGTTTGATTTATACTTTTAATTTATTATTCAAGGACTTGGTTAAAAGTTGAATTTTAATTTCTGAAATAATATAATAGCTTGGTACAAATATATTCTCCTTGTGGATTTAACTAAATCTTAATTTCATACGTTGAAAAAAATGGACTGGAGGAAAATGAATATTGTTTTATAAAAAGTAAGCTATGTCTAATATCGTTACTGTTAAGTGTTATATTAATAGCAAGCTGTTACTGTCCCACTGCAGGCCCAAGCCCTCTTCTCATACAGAGAAGGCATGAACATTAATCACCAAGATTGCTCAAGGCGAGTTGGTGATACCAGACTTATATTTATTACGAACCTAGGTTTCCTCACGATGTTTTCCATTATCGGTGTCATTGATGTCTAAGATAAATTAAAAAAGTCCATATAAACTGAAATAAGCTACTTTGGTATTTTAGATTTGAACCTACAAAAAACAGCAATGTTATATTACGTTTCAATTATTAGCGATTATGTTAATAATGCTACTTACTTAAGCATATCGGGTGCTTGTCCCTAAGCAACTACTATTATGAATTACCGTATATATGAATTACAATTATGGTTTCTTAATAACCATTTTTAGGATTCCGTAGTCAATAAGGAACCCTATAGTTTCGCAATGTCCGTCCATCCGAACCTGCTTAAGTTAGAGACTCTTAGTACAAGAAACCTGTAATTTAGCTTGGGTATTGTTTTTCATAGTTTACTTGAGAAATGGGATACTTAAAATACGAACTTCTTTTTGCAATCGACACATTTAATTCTGTACATGTTTAAATATTCATTCCGTGCCTGAAGCGACACGCAATTGGCTGGTTCTTAAATAATACGCTAGGTCTTCTCATCAATATTATTTTGTACCAGATACCTACTTAATATGTTTTTCATCGCTTGATTTTTTTTATCAATTTCTTTTGAGTAACTAAGATTCTCCAACCACAAAGTCGAAAAGATAAAACGGTGTAAAAATAAAAGACATTTAAAGCAGTACACCCATTTGCGTATTTAAATTATAAACGCCCAGTTTGCGAGATTACCGGGACTTTGGCAACTAAAGCTAATTGCAGTTGTTGGAGTTAGCGAGACTCCAGCCAGATCTGTTAAACCCCGAATGAGTGTTAAAAGATTTATATCAGTGGATAACGGCGATTCAAGATCTTAATCCCTGAGTCCGCAGCAGGAAATTAAGACGTTTACGAGAATTTCGCGTTTATTTTCGCACTTGTTACATAAAGCCGTTGGAGTGCGAAAATATGAAATCAGGTTTCAAACGCTTCGTGCCGCATTTTCAATTAGTTTATGCGAATGAGAAAATTTAATTATGAAAAAATTAATGTGAACCGTTTCCAATCTTTTAGCGGCGGTTTGCTGAGCTTTCCTTTTAACTTTGACTTTAATTGAAATACGTCTGGAATTTGTGTAAGGAGCTTTTGTTGAGCCGATATTAATTTGCCTCTAAAATTGATTCGTTTGTATTAGATTGTAGGTTGAATAAAAAATGTCTGTGCTATGAATCATTAAAAAAATAAAAACCGTACTTACATCGAAAATAACGTCAAAATAAAAATGGTTTGCAAACTAAAAATTTAAAATAAAGTCCCCGAAAATAGAAATAGAAAACATTGGTTTTATCAAATCTTCGCCAATTTACCTGTGTGACTGCGCCACTTAACCCAAGTGTCAAAGTTATAAGAATATTCTGAAGAATTTCTTTTAATAATACAGAACTTTCAAACATCTATTTGAGAAGCAATTTTTGTGTATTTACTGTGAGAAAACTTCTTGAACCACCAGACTGTTGATAACGAAATGTTTTTGTTATCTATTGTACCTAGATTATTTTTTTAACTTTTACTATATATTGAAAATTCGTAGAAAATAATCTTTATGAAAAATGATTAAAATGAATACAAATAAATTACAGTTATTGGGCAGCGAATTGTGAATTTCGGTTTAAAAAAGGACCATAATTACGGACAGCCGAATAGAAAAAAAGGTAAGTAGGTAGGTAAAAAGGTAAGGTAGGTAAAAAGGTAAAAAGTAGGTAGGTAAAAAGGTAAGTAGGTAGGTACAAAACAAAATTTTATGCTGTGTTGTAATAATATAGAAATATTTAATTTATATGGCTTCAACCAATTATTTCTGTGACAGTAGTATTTTAAGACGCAAGCAGTTTTTAATGTTCCAAAACACAAGTCACATTTTTCGTTAATTTTATCAAATCATCATAACAGCTTCTTGAGACATACGACTCGCTTGAAAACTAGCGTGTCAGACGAGGGTTGCGAATTGTGGAACAATAAACATCCTATCCCTCTCTCCTTCATCATCAGAACATCCAGCAGAACATCACTGCGGCAAACATGAACAGCAGGGGCTGATCTGAAAATCTCTCAACCGATTGCAGAACCAGGATGGCAACTGTAAAAATAATCCGGCTAATAAGCTGTCCCCGAGTGAACCCAAATAAAAGTGTTCAATTTGACGTTACATTTATGTCCAAAAAATTGCCAGACAATTTTCTGACGCTGTTTCTCAAGTCGATAACACATAACTCACGACTTCGAAGTACCTAGTTGTACCTACCTAACAAAATATAGCAACTGATAGATAGCACCCTTAGAGAAAACCGCTAAAGCGTAACACTGATTCGATTTCACGTCGAGCGCTCATAGTTATCGCTGTAAATCTCGAGGTGATGTGATTTACTTTAATTTAATTTTCTATCTACGTTTTCACCCTTTAATTACGTTTAGGCCGCAATATGTCACGCGAGATAATTGTAGTCTGCGGTTTGATGTGTTGTATCAAGCTTGTTAGGTATTGATAACTGAAATGTGTTTGGTACCTACCTAAATAACACCAGCCTATTACTGTCCCACTGCAAGGCAAAGGCCTCTTCTCATACAGTGAAGGCACGAGCATTAATCACCACACTTGCTCAAGACTTGTATTAATTTATAAGTCCAGGTTTCCTCACGATGTGTTTCCTTCACCGATGTCAATGATGTCCAAGATCACCTCGACCACGACAGGCGAGGTCTAAACCACTGGGACCTCATGACACCTACACTCTATGTTTTATTTGAAAAATAACGGTCAAAAATCGATGGTTATTGTGTTATATTGTTGAAATTACTGCATTTTAGTGTTCAATGTTATATGCAAACAAGCTGCCTGATAGGATTTTTCATCTGCAAAATTAACGATAATTTCTACCCACTTAAACACTGGGGGATCCAGAATAATTTACTGAACTCTCATATCAGTTTCTGTGTCGATGTCCCTTCCTCTCTGTATATAAAAAATAAATAATATAAGCTAGAGCAACGATATTCATCTAGAGTTATAACTACTGGCATTTAGGTATATTGTTTAGTTGAGATTTGTGAGTTGTTTTTTTAATTTATGTATCGTCTATACACTGATTAAAGTGTACCGTCTATTGGCTATTCATAATTAAAATTCTTCAAAGTCGAAGTCAAGTTCAAAGTAGTAGGTACCAGATTTTTTTTTAAACAACTTGTCACAATTATATTACAAAAGAAATCAGTTTAACTCTTGACTGCAAGTTAAATGTATAGAGAATATTGTCAACGGTAAAGACAGTATTATTTCATTAGTAAACATTACTTCTTAACTTCACCCAAAACCTTATTATTTGAAACCTTGAGGGTTTCTTTGAAATTAGTGATATTACAAATTCCAAAGCATGAAAAGTAAGCCATGGGAGCTTACTGCTCCCACACGCTGTTTTCAAGAATATACTTAAAGACTCAAACCCTGATTAATTTTCGTTCTCTATAAAATTAATCAAACTGAAAACTGTGGTAACACAATACGCTTTAAACATCAATGTTTAAACTCCAAACATTAAATAATGTTACCAACCTTTTGCTTAGCGAACCCGTCTACGGCATTCGCGTCTGTCAAATTATGGAATTAGTGGCTACCCAGCGTCGAAATTATCCGCGGAGTGCCTACAAATCAACACCGTTTTCGCATATACATTAAATATTAACAAAGTTTCTTAAACATGTGTTCTTGACTCGCACGCAGTGATTCAACAGAGTTTTGAGTGGGTGCAGTGTAAGCGGTTACGTTAGTAAAAGACAAGGTAGTCTCCCAAATTTAATTATATAAACAAAGTAGCAAAATAAAATTAAATAAAAATGCAGTGTCTTGTCTGAGCATTAAGGCTCATTTTAAAATAACCTATCCATATATTAACTCTCTATTTCTCATAAGGTGAAGCAGCCAAAGAACAGAACGCACGATCCTTACACACTCCTTTAGCTTATTTTACATTCATTTTTGTTCGACGCACGTCAGTTGCGAACGAAACTTGAAACAACCTTTACGAACAAAACATCATCGCTAGCCAGTCTAGATAACTACTGAGTAAACTGCCTATGCGAGCAAAACAATAGGTAGGTACAGCGTATTATTCAAATTTAATCAAGCCAGTATTCATAGTCCATTCGTATTAGCCACCATTGAATTCTGCCTTACGATTCAAATTCTATCCTCTACCGCAGTACATTGTCAGTCTATTTGAATACGTCCATATATTCCTCCGTTTGCCAATTCGCAGTCACCACTCAAGGACGCGTCCATCTCAATGGTCATTGGAACTAGACATATTGCCTCCCCAATGCCTGTTCAGTTTGCTGATTGTGCTTGCTAAATGTCAATATCGTTGACTATTCTAGATATTTGTTTGTTGGTAAAACTATGCAAAATTGTTCCAATCAAATTGAGGATATATGTATGTATACAGTATTTTCAAAAATTCCGAGATATAAATAGAGAGATGATGGGTAGATTTTTTTCCAGAGTAAAAGGTTTTTTTGCGTTCCATTACAAAAATCATTTATTCGGCTGAGAATCAGCACTTTTTGAACGTCAAAAATTATATAAGACACTCCCCCAAATGCGTCCGCTCTTCACCACTTTTAGTGTTTTTACTGGGAAGAAGAAGTGGCGCGAAAAACTAACCAATAACTGTCTGATAAGTTGAGAAAATATATTTTTTTAGCATCTCAGCAGCGGTCCTTTAAATGATCATGACCTCGCCTACAATTTTCTTATATTACATTAAACCTGTCTTTTTGGTAAAAAAGCGAGAAATTATGTTACATCGAAAACAAAAACTAAGACCCGTTTTATAGAAGCTCACTCGAGAATCAAGCATTATTTAAAATTGTTTTAAACCAATCAAATGGCTCTTCACAAGTTTATGTATCTTAAGTATCTCTCAGTAATTAGCTATAAGCCTTCTCAATTAAACTAAGCATTATTTGGCAATAGCAAAGGCCTGACAACTAGTCTTACCAACGAGTATCGTGTTATTCAGTAACTGGGTTGTGGAGGTCAGATAGACAGTCGCAAACCGACTCCAACATAGTTGGGAAAAGGCTAGGCAAATGATGATTATCTTGTAATTGTAACAATATATAAAAAACAAAACGCTCTCCGCTCCCACTGTGTCCCAACACAAAATAGAATTCCTCCTCGCTATATCCCTAATTACTAATCGTGATTACACACGCGTCACGTTACCGTGTTTACCTAGACTGTAATTAAAGCAAGTTAATCTAAAATGTTCCCGTCTTATACAAAATGCAAGGTGCCGGGGGTAACTGGAAGTACTCTGGGTACTCAAAGAACTTCTTACGGGTTTAGCAGCCACTTAGAAAAGCGTCTTACGAGAGCTCCCAAGTTTTTATTTCACGCGAAATTCAAGGTTTTTTGTTATTTTTTTTTAATTGCAGCGTTTTTTATGAATTTAGTTAATCAAATTCAACATGTGGCAGTTATAATTAAATACTAACTAAACTATAATGACTTACAATATGAATATACAAATCTCTCAATATTATGTTTGCTGCAAATATAAAAAAGTACATTTTTAATTTTGAATATCGTGGGCCTCGTTCATGCAAAATTTAAGTAAAAAATATTTTATTCTTAAATGAGGATCCTCCTATCTGTAAAATTTCGCGGTTTAGGTATATTCTTTTTATTTCTCTTCTGAGTGTTTAGTTGAAGTTTTAAAAAGGTCTGACATTTTTGTGCCTGAATTTTGCTTCTGTTCTCGTACATTTGGCTACTGTATCTAGTTCCCCCAATTGACCGTTTCAATACTTGATTTTGGGGCGATAAGGGTACTATTATCGCTTTTGACAGAGAGATCACTGACCACCGGACGCTGTATCTAACTCCGTGCCCCAAAAACCAAATAAATTATTTTTATTTTTTGCCGATGGCAACAGCGTGTAACCGAAATAACGTTCCCAGAGGTACTCAGTCTGAGATAAACATAAAAACCTGTCAGCACACACCCTATAGGAAAGTGGTTGGTCGATATACACAAACACTCCTCATTTCAATGTCAGAATAATAATAAAGAACCATTACAACATACAAAGGCCTGTATTACGCAAATAATGAAACGCCATAAAGGGTTACACAAGGGATATTTGCGAGGGGACGTCACTACAAGGTCAAAATGTACACAATTATACAGACTTATACGTAGGATGTAGATGAGTTTTGCACCGAACCCCAGGCGAATATATTAAAACACAATATAATATAATTATCAGAATGTCCCCCTAACACAGACAAAATCAATAGCGTCTGCATGAGCGTATATGCAAAATAAGAGGATACTGCGCAATGCGGAAACTTGTTTATAAGCACTTACATACGTGGGACGAGTACTTAGGTATCTGTCTATGCAGTTTTGTTTGTGTTTGTTTTGTACAATATTTATGTATGTTATGCTAAAGCAGCCGCACGGGTTGATCGAAAGTTAAGCTTCGCGTACCGAGGTCAGTCTGTTGAGGGTGACCGTTTGTAACTTATCGAGACTCCTAAGTGCCTCGGAAAGTACGTTAAGCCATGGGTCCCGGCTGTCATTTGTAGGTCTTTGACAGTTGTTACGGGTGGTCAGAAGTCCGAAAGTCTGACAAACAGTTTTAAAAATAGTTATCGTGTTACCCAGTTTCTGGGCTGTGGAGGTCAGACAAGCAGTCGCTCCATCTAAAATATTGGTATTCAGCTGCATCCAGTCAGGGAAGACTGGAAGCCAAACCCAACATAGTTGGGAAAAGACTAGGCAGATGATGATTAAGTATGGAATGTGTTACGCACTTTGTCTTTATATTGTCATGTGGAGGTTCAAAGCAATGCCTTATTGAGATTACACAGTCCTGGCTAAGGTATAGACATATACGGTAGTATGGACATTTTATGCGTGGCCCGATGACCGTACCCTGAAAAAGTGCCTTTCTATGGCTATATAAAAGAGAGAGAGAGAGGTAGACCGCATACTACCTAGATGACCAATTTTCGGAAGGGCATGCAAAAGCTTGACCTTTCAGAAGACAATGCTTATCAGCTAAGTGGATGGAGGTGAAAGATTCAGAAAGCCGCCCCGCGTAACGGCAAGAGGCGAGGACGAAGATGAAGATGTGATACACATCCGCCACCTGTCCCCAAAGGTACATTTGAAGACCAGCTTCACACGGCACCTGTCTGATATTACTGCCAAAATGACCTATTAGCGCAGCCGTGCGAAATACCTACCATTTTTTTAATTATTATTCTTACATCTTTTTACCCTCAATACGACCTGTTTGCCAATAAATGTTTTTTCTTTCTTTCTTTAATGAGCCCAAATTTAGTGTAAGCAAGTTCAAATAGTTTTAATATTAAAATGTAAGTACTAAAAGCACGTTTCAAATGTACCGTAATGATATCAAAGGTGAAAAGATTCTGAAGACAATTATGAATTTCTTTTTTTTTTCACTGAATGGAACTTTGAGTTCCATTCAGTGAGAGATTCTATTCTTATTTAATGATTTTTTTTAAAGATGAGAAATATGAAGATGTATTTTAAGAAATGTTAATGTCAGTACTCATTTAAATATCTATTGTTTTTTTAACGCCATCTGCGATACGTGTTCTTTTATGATTTAGTGCATGTTACGGTTTTCAAAACCCCTAATGAGCTCAATTTCTTATAAATTGGCAAAATAAAAACAGGCGCTCGGGTCGATCGAAAGCTAAGCTATGTTTTCTGAGGTCGGTGTGTGGGTGGGTTGCCATCTTTTATATATCAAGACCCCTTTGTACCTCAGAGCTGAAAAATCTTACAATCAGAGTTACCAAAAGGTATCCTTTTACCCAGTAACTGGGCTGTGGAGGCTAGATTAGTCGCGACATGTAAAATATTTTCATTCAGCTACATCAGGTTGGAATAGATGCCAAACGTTGCGTATTTAGACAGAGGATAGGCAGATGATGATGAAGTTACTGTAACGTAGTAGGTAAGCGGTACCTTTGTTTCGCCACGGTTGGCGCAGTGGCTGGGCGATTGGCTTGCTGTACTGCGTGTCGTGTGTTCGATTATCGCATTTCTCGTCTATTTTTCCGGGATTTATCGTCTATTGTTCCGGGTCTGGCTGTTTGTGTATGTGAGTTTAAATTTTTGCTAGCGTACACACGATACAGGAGAAATTCCTAGTGTAGGGCAACGTTTTTGAAAAAAAAACGAAGTACTTAAACAGGTACCTTCAACAGAATACTCTGATATTTTCCCATATACGTCGGCATCAGACGGCCGGCAGATATACCTGTTTGTATAGTATCGTATTCACAGTGATTGCTTCGTGATATTTATGTACCGCACACGGTCCGTGACGGATCCGGAACGTTACTTTATGTGTGATACACTCTTTTAACTTCTGTGTAGACAAAAATAGTTGTAAAAGGAGGAGGTATTTTCTGATGGGTAGGTTGAAAAATCGCACGACAAAAAAAGGAGGGCTAATTTAATTTCCTTAAACTTGTTTCGTTTTTATTTTATAGAAAACATTACATAATATAACGCCTGTATTCTACAAAATTAGACAGAGGTGTTTCGATAGTACGCCCATATTTTTACAGTAATTATTTTGAGTCAAATCAAAGCCTATTGCTATTAATATCATAATTAATAGCAATAGGCTCACCCCTATTACTTGGATTGTATCAGTAGCAGTCTGGAGAAATTCTAGATGGAAAAATCCAATAACACTGTGGCTGACCCGGGAATCAAACCCTCACCCGGCAAATACATAATCGATAAACGATATAAATACATAATTGTACTAGGTAATGTTACCTAGTATTTTATGTGTTAGTGTTCTTTCTATATGTTCGGTGAATTCAAATTTAAAATCGTAATATTAATGGTTATTGTTCTCAAAAATGAAAACCTCAAAAAAGGAAACGGTAGGTTCCTTCTGGTAATTCCATTTTTAGACTTTTCCTATAGTTTTAGTAGTTACTGCACTGTTATTTGCAAAATTACTTAATACTACCTCAGTCGATGGAAAAGTACCGATTACACTTTATTCAGTCGTTCCATTCTTTTCAAAAGATCTTCTCTTCACGAAACATGTAATAATATTTCAGTGAAGCACGGTTTTAGTATAAAACATCCCCAGACGCTAGTTAGTTAGCAAGAAATCGCACACTTGAGATAAACTCCTTGATAATTCCACTACTTCTTAATTTGCTTTCACTGGCTAATTTAAATAAAATACTCATTCGAGTATTTTTGCCTTTTGTTTATTCGAAGGAGTATTCGTTTATTTAAATTTGAATGAGATGTTTTCTTGTGTTTTTAATTAGCTATTTTAGGGTAACGTGATTCAAAAGGAGAAAACAGAACCCGTATAAGATCACTTTGTCACATCCTCCTCAGTCCGTTTATCACATCCTCTTTTTCGGAATCAAGTATTAGTATTTTTGATAAGTGAAAGAAGAAAAAACATTTATTCAGCACAGGCTCAGGCACACAACGACACAATACTAAACATAGAAAACGTTAAAAATGAGTAACAAAAAAAAAATTAAATTAGTGTACAATTATTAAGTATGTGCCTTAGGCCTGTGAATCGAATTTTGCGGGCAGCGGGTCGGCGGCGGCAGCGGCGCGGGCGCGACAGGATCTTATGCTTAAACTCAAATGGACCGGTTCGCGAACAGCGGCGCGGCGTGGCAACAGCGCGGCAGCGGCGCGGGGGCGGGCAACGAGCGGGCAACGAGTGCAGTCCAGTCAAGCGGTGACCGCCTGCGTTCCGCGTCTGCATTGTAGTATAGTGTTGTATTCGTTATTGTCGATAAAACTCGCCATTTATTTTCCTTGCCCTATAGTAGGGACCCACTTCTACGCTCTATTTAGTGTGGGCAAAAAGTAAACACAACACTACACCGCTATAGTGCCGCGCGATCTGCCCGCTGGTTTGGAGAACGAGAACAGGTATGCGTTGCCCGCCCCGCTGCCGCGCCGCCGCCGCCGCCGCCCCGCTGCCCGCAAAATTCGAGGCAGAGGCCTTACGGCTGCGCTAAAAGGGTCCAGTTCAGCAAAAATGCCAGAGAACTAGTGCCTGACGCTGGTTTTCAACTGGATTGTGAGATGTCACGGACGTAAAACAGTGATAAAAATAAAAACCTCTAAAGTCAGCTTAGTCAAAAGATTACAATCAATTACGTGTCATATTTTATTGTTTTTTGACCTACTAGGCTACCAGCATAAAATTTGGCAAGAAGCAATATCTCGCAACACAAATAAAAGGCATAATCCGATTCTTTTCTGTGATCCTGACAGTGAAATAGAACGCTGTAAAGAGAAGTTTTCATTCAACTCAATAATTAAGATTGTCCTTCAATCCGGGATTGGAAATTCAAATCCACTTGATTTTAGCCGCGTGCAGCTGTGCACAGATCTGCAACGGAACACAGTTCCCCTATTTTTTTGTTTTGTTTATTGTTTCTCTTAAAATAATAAATGATTTGGTTATAATAAAACTTTAAAGTAACGAAAAAAGATTTGAATTAACGTTTTGCAAAAATTTGTTAAAATTTATTTTACCTCTTGTAACAGCCACTTATGTGTTTATAGGGTTCCGGATTTATGTGTCTTTCTGTATATCTGTCTTTCTGTCTGTATAGACCTGTCAAATTCTATATATTTCTACCTAGTTACCTAACATTTGTACGGAACTATCGGGGTGAGAGTCAGACCCGGTATTTTTTTAATTCAACTGCACACATGACCCTATTTCGTTATGCATGACGTGCCCTTTTGTTGTACAAATATTGTCTATTAAGGTAAATAAATGGTTGAGTTTGCAAGTGAAGGTGCAATTTTAAGGTAAATTATTTACATGAAAACAATAAACAAGCACCCTTTTCTTATGTTGTTGCTCTCTGATTTTAAGTTCTGAATAATAAAACATTTTGACAGTTTCAAATGTGCAGTAAATCATCATCTACCTATAACGTTTCTACAACGATGTTGAGTACGGTTCCAGTGAAAACTGATGCAGGTGAATACCAATATTTTATATGGAGAGACTGCCTATCTAACCTCCATAACCCGGTGACTGGGCAACACGTGAGACTGGCTGTCAGACTTTCCGGCTACTATACCTACAATTCCTATCCTTATGTATTTACAAATGCCAGTTGAAACCTTTCGTGCCTTGGTCCATGGATATGTGACCACTACTACTATCTACGGACCGACTTTGGCATGCGTTTCTTAACCTTCGAACGCCCCATTTCGTACAATATTTAGGATAAAAACATCCAATGTCGTGTAGATGACCATATAAGGAACTGGGGTGTACAATTGTAAAATTCCTTCACGGGTATTGTGACTGACGACTGCAGATGGCCCTGACATTAGTCCTTTTAACATTGATTGAAGTATGCTCACAAAGCAGACGCAAAATACAACAGATGTTCACTTCTATTATTGCATAACGAACATCAATTCACCGTAGCGGCTTAGTCCCATCAAAAGGCCATGGCTTACAAAATTGCACGCATGAACCAATTAGGGCGCACTCAGCAGAAGTCCTTCAACAGCCGATAATCATGTTCAAAACTAAAATCAGTTGCAGTCCCTTTTGTAATTTAATCCTTTGACGTTTCAAAAGGGTACACTACACACGCAAAATGCATGTGTAGTAGTAGGTATTTCTGTGCCTGAATGCATCTCTATACAGATTTATAAAATTACAAACTGACCCTCCGTTATTCATTCCCCTAGCTAGCTGCT
The DNA here is from genome assembly GCA_905147745.2 of Phlogophora meticulosa. Taxonomy (NCBI): domain Eukaryota; kingdom Metazoa; phylum Arthropoda; class Insecta; order Lepidoptera; family Noctuidae; genus Phlogophora; species Phlogophora meticulosa. Next base: position 6,682,394 of record LR990525.1, read on the forward strand.
ATATTAAAATAATCTGAACACTATAAGCTTTTGCAGAGAGTTTCGTTTCAATCAAATTGTTTGGTTTTTTGTGGGGATTCTGCTAAACAAATGAAGTTTTGGGTAGTAGCAGTATTGATTTTTGACCATGCGAGGGGTTCAAATGAAACGGTTAAAACGCTCACTAATATTTTGCAAGGTTAAGTTTGAATGATAACCCAAATAATATCTGTCGTTCCTTGAGAAACTCGTGTGTCAGTCAAAAGTTTGATAGTATTAACTCGTTGTTTTTTCCGTACGTTAGAAGAGTGTGAATGTTCTATAGTGAGTTCGTCCTAGAGATGTAAATTAAAAAAAAACAAATGTTTTTTTACAATCTTCAAAAAAAAAACAAATGTTTGTCTTCATGTTTTATTTTAACGTTTTTTTATCTCAGAAAAAAAACGTTTTTTTACAACTCTAGTTCGGCCACTTAGTAATGATTACGTAATAACACTGACGTCTCAGGGTACATCGAAGTGTGATTTTTCGTGTAAAGTGTACATAATTATAGGTTTTCTTAAATACTTAGACTGTCAAAATAAAAATAAAACAATTTGCTCGCTGACCATGCTCATTTAGTTTAAAGATAATTTTTACGAAATTTAAAAATAGTTTACTAAAATAGTTATTATCATCTTATCTTTCAAAAGTATTTCAATAGAGAGGAAGACTAAGGACTAGGTACTTTAAACTTCAAACTGTTAGTACTAAGTTATAATGGATTCTGTTTCCACATCAAGAAATGTTAAATTAAATGAAGCTTTGTGTAAAACTTGTTATATTTCTTCAAAGGAGACCGATCCCTTACTTTGAATGGGTTTGGTGAGGTGAGGTCAAATTATGTAGGTCATTTTATTGCGTAGAAAATGTTTGCGTGTAAAGAGGGATATATGTAAGTGCACGGGAAAATATACCTTATTGCCGTCTTTAGTTTCGGAGGTGTAAACATTTTTATGGTCTTGTTTATAAAACTACTACGTAATTGTTTGGATTTCATTCTTAGCCTTCGTTATTTATTTGAGATAGGTTTGCTCTTGACTCTAGTCTAGCTCAGAGGTGACGGAGACAAAGTCAACGATGAAGTGAGCTTACCCAGAAGAAACCTGGTCACAACTTTGAAGAGACTCATTCTTCTTTAATAACTTAGACATGAGTATTAGTATCTCCTTCTGACCATGCAACAGCGCTACCAACATAAACATTGCTCGTGAAACATTATGAGTACCTCTTGACTTACATTTGACTTGACGAATATTCTAATATTATTAGAATATTATCTGTACTGTTAATTTGATATTATCTGATTATGTATTTGTACGCAAAACATATTGAAACTTTTTATTTTTGTAATCGTTCCAACTGATTTTTAACCTACATATTTTTTTGGCAAATAAAATTTATATTATCTTATCTTATATCTTTCACATTAAAATTCACACTCACACTTTCACAACCAAATACCCTATAAACTTCGAAACTATCAGATTTATATAGCCTTCTAATACCATTTCAAAGACAATAAAGATGGATCCATTATGCGAAATTGGCGCCACAATGTATGGTCATAACGCATCGTTCTTATAACGCTTTAAGACAGGTATAAGCCATTAGGGAATAATAAAATACCCTTATCGGGCCATTAGGTGCTCGTAAAATAACAGTTAGTCATAATATAATAATGTGATGGATGTTAATATCCGTGTTTTTCCGGCGAGATTGTTGTAAATGGTTGTAGCACCTTCTAGTTCGTAGTTTGGGTGTTAGGTTAGTGTTTAACGCGTGTGCGGAAACAACACGATAGTTAATATCGTTTGTGGTGGTACTTACAAGAAAAGTGTGAATTAATCAAACCTTTATTTGAAGGGTAAGAGTGGTCTAGGTCATAGTACACCGACTTGAATTATATTTTAAGAAAACACATCAGCTAAACATAACAGGCGAAGTGTGGGTGTCCAGGTGCACCACTGCTCAACACTTCGGAGAATATAGGCGTGATGTTATATCTTCATTACTATGTAATAGGGGGCTAGCCTATTTCCACTAACCGGTTACAAATCAAGACTATTACTGAAATAATCCAGATGGAAAAAACCAATAACACTTTGCCCTATGCCCGACCCGGCAATCGAACCCTAAACCTCCTCTGGTAAGCAATAGCACTTGCGACTACTCAACCAAAACTTATTTGATACAATAAGATTTTTCAAAATTAAAAACTGCCAAAATCGGCTGCTTTTCTATCTTCAATTAAAAATAGATTGTTAAAAAAAGCAACTAAAAAAAGAAATAAATACAAATATGTAGGTATAAAGTTTTCATAAAACCTGTTTCTGAAACTCTGGAATACCCTGGAAATAATATTACAGACGAGAGAAGATACCTAGTAGTGTTATTAAGGTAACTACAAATACAAATTCTTAATACAAATTTTACCAGACATCTGAAAAACACACATAAGAATAATATCGACACAACTCAAAAAAGTCAACAAAATAGGAAACATCAATCTCACTCACCTGATATCCGAACAGTACGCGCCCTTCTCGTTCACTCGCTCATTTTCGCACTCTTCTCGCGTGTATTCGCGTTCCCCTCCATTCTCGGCTTCGTCCTCCCCTCGGCATTCTTTCGGCGTCCGCCCGTCAGAAACGAAATCGCTCGCGTGATGTTAGGAAAACATACATCATGTGCACAATAGTGCAGTAATAGAGTGGTACGATAGCGATTTTAATATGGAAATTCATCCGCTTTTCGTTTCCCGCGTGTAATAACATTTTTGATCGATAAATCGCACTTTTCGCACTTTTTGGCAATATTTTTACACGCTTTATATTAGCTTCACTTGTATGTTTGTTAGGCAGCGATTTTGACCCACTTTAAACGGCCATATTTCACTCAAATTTTGCACATCTGTCAAAGACCGATGACATAGCAATAATACGATTAAAAAAATAAAGATTAAAAAATTAAAAAAACACGCTTTTATATTTCACATAGCACATCACTCTTGTAGAGATTATCTATTATTTTCACAGCAATTTAATAACATTCCCTATTTGTTATGGGATTTTGAATGGGGTGGGGGTGGGACGTGTTCAAGGCAAATTAAAAACTGCTAATAGGCATTTAGTAATCAGAATTCTTTGGATTAAACTTAAAAAAAATAAAAATGTTGAAATGTAAGTACTCTTTAGAGACTGAACCACCTCATTAGTGCAGAAAAGCTCTTTTACAAAAATTTAATGGGTCTTCTATCAATATCCAATTTGGCATTGAATATTCATGAATCATAATAACTAAGCAATTTCTCCATGAATGCGTTTTCAACTTGTTAGCGTTATTGAAGAGTAAAAAATGCGATTACTTGCCGATACCATCTCTTGATTTATATATTATTGTTTATTTTTCTCTGAATAATGTATTGAAATCGTTCGACTGTGTAGGTAGCAGAAAATTTGATTATAAATGGATGACGAATCGTGTTTAGGTTTCAATTGTAATTTATGGTTGTTTAGGTATAAAAGTAATCACGTTTTTTCACTTAGTTTAATGCCTATAATATGATTACTATCTTTATCAATAACATAGAATGAACAAAATAAAGACGATATAACTTCCTTATCGAGCCTTACATATAAGTTAAAGTACCCGGATAACCGAGCTTTGCTCGGATAAAACGACGTTTCTATAAATGAAAACTACCTAGATCAATTTATCACCCCTGAAACCGACTGCATACTACACTTCATGCAAATCGTTGGAGCCGTTTCCGAGATTTAGATTACATGTATTCATATGGTATTACTCGTAGATAAAAGAGGTTATTACTGTCCAAAAATAGGTCAATGAATCAAGATGTAACTGACTTATAAGAATCTACCAAGAAAGATTTATTCTGTAGGACAAATAATATTTTAGCTTTCATATTGGTAGCTCAAATAAAATTGACTGAACTTGGTAATTTACTTTCATCGTAATAATCGGCCAAAGGAAAACTGCGCAGTTCGTTATTTCTGAGGAATATCTAGGCTTGTTTATTTGACTTTGGATAAGTTCTCGGAACAGGTTATAAATAGAGAATAGACAGCGCTCTTGTTATTATCTATTACTGGAACTCTGTGATACTTCAAATATTAATGCTTTTAAGTCGGCATGTCTTAGAAGGAGATATTATTTTTTTCTTAATCCTATATTGTCCTACTGCTCAAAGGCCTCTCCCATAGATTTCCAGATTTCTCTCCGTGCAGTTTTCTTCGGCCAATCTCTTGCTACAGACATACACTGACCTTAATGGTGATGTTCTTCAGAAAGGTCAGGTGCGTAGTACTCGCAACCGGCGTTCGTGTATGACCAGAAGTATGAACTTTAACGAAGCAAAAGGAGTGTGTAAGGTTCGTAGCAGGTGGCATTCAGTAGTTTCTGCCTAGTCCCAGTGGAAAAAGGTGTGAGTTTATGTATGTGTGTATGTATACCGAATTATGTTTTGTTCAAGAGACATCCTTAAATTTTGCCTGTATATATATAGTCTGAATTAATTTACCAAAATAAATCTTTGTAACTTTATGGTATTTCACTATGGCAGGCACTTGCGGGAATCTATGGCTACGGCGAGTTGTCATCTGTCAGTGTCACTATCACTCATTGCGTTTTTTTGTAAAACCTCATGATTCCAGTGCGAGAGGGAGACGGAGTTATACATAGTATTTACATCAGTTTACGGCTCCTGGTCACATGATGTTTGATAAATGATGATTGGTGGATACATGATCTTCCCATATAAATAAAATTGAAGCGTCTATTTTTAATAGTCATACCAAAAAGATTACTTTTTGTCTGTCTGTGTGTCTGACCAATTTTGCCGAGACCTTCACTGGCAGATAGCTGATGTGATAAGAAATAACTTAGGCTACTTTTATATTAGAAAAGAATAAAGGTTTAAAAAAATCGAGCAAAAAATTAAAATCCACGTTTTGTTAAATTCCACACCGAAAAACTCGAGCAGTTTATTAATAAGTAGGTTTTAAGCAAACGGGTAGCGTTAAAAAGTTTCTGAGATATCAGGTGCTCGTTCCGCCTTCCGTGTGACACGTGCTTGTTCTAAATAAGTCCACTCCAAGTGACACTTATTTCCATATAACCAAAGATTTATTACTCCTCTCAAAACTATCTTACATACCTTTCATTCTTAAGGAAAAAACTCGCGTCATGCCTATAAATAATTCATACATCAGTCATCCCTTTGTCATTTACAAAGATAATGTGTTATGATTTATGTGGAGTCAACTCCTCACCTTAAGTGCGACGTCTTAGAAGCTTGTTTAGACTTGTTCGCGACAGTTATACGTGTGCGAATTTATGGAGACAGCAATAAAAATAGCTTAAGTTGTACGAATGTGTTTTAAAAATGCTGAGTAAGAATTGAAGCAGACATAAGGTCGACGGAATATTTTTTCGAGTCGTCGACTTGGATGAAAATAATGAAACCTTAGCAGGTACTTATGTTGTAAAAAAAATGTAAAATTCGTATTTTATCTTCATAGATAATACAATAAATTGATAAAATATTGTGTAAAATCATCATTACGTTTGCTTGTGAGTTTCGTAGCACCTAATGTATTTTCTCGTAGTTTCGTAGCGTTGCTACGCCAAAGTAGCGGTGAACTTTTTAATAATGGCCGTGCAGGACCGTAGTCGTAGCAAGAAACATATTTTCTCGGCTCTACTTATCTAAAATCCATCATTTAGTCTGAAAAGTAACTTTTTCTATACGGAGAACTCCAGATAATTAAAAAATCGTTAGTAGAAAAAACTTTTTTTCCAAACGATGAAATGAAAGGCCAGTTCCCAAACCGAAGTAATGAAACTTTAAAAAAAAATAATGTCCCTGCAGAAAATCTACTCAGAAATTTCTCACAAATTAAGTCATAAATAAAAGGGGCACGTTTTTCAAAAAGCCAAACATTATTGAGTGATAACATCGGCACGGCCTCAAAGGCTTTGGAAATGAGGTATTACGTAGTATGAATGGGGCATTGCCGCAGTTTGTATTCAGCCAGAGGGCCGGCCCTTTACCGATATTGAGTCATTCCTAATGGATATTGGAGTGCGATGGTAACCGGTGGTAACCGGTGGTAACCGATATTTTTTAAACCCACGTGTGGTTTATGGGGATGAATAACTGTTGATTTTAAACCTCAGGGGTGTGAGTACGTGTAAGATATTGTATCATAAATAATACGGAGAATCTGCCCTGAATATACAGAGTGCATTTGCGGTTTAGCCTTCTTTTCTCTTTATGAGTTCCGCAAAGGGTTGTAGTTCTCTTGATTTTATTGCGATATGTAACTATGGAGGAGCTCGTGGCTGAATAAAAACAGCCGAGGTCAGTTTGTGGATAGGTGACCGTTCGTAACATATCGAGTCTCTTCCGTGTTACAGAAAGCACGTTAAGCCGTTGGTCCCGGCTGTCATTTGTAGATCAGACAGTCGTTACGGGTAGTCAGAAAACCGAAAGTCTGACAACCAGTCTTACCAAGGGGTATCGTGTTGCCCAGTGACTGGGTTGTGGAGGTCAGATAGGTAGTCGCTCCATGTAAAACACTGGTATTCAGCTGCTGAATACCAGTGTTTTCCCATAGTTGGGAAAAGGCTAGGCAAATGATGATATGTAACTATGGAAAAAAAAATTACTTACTGCATTTTAATATCTTATGACAGCATACTTGCATAGTGCATTGCAGTGCGGTTGGTGCTTAATTTTATTTAAAACGTCAAATGGGCCTCTGCGTGCTCCTCGCACACCTACCAACATTTCCAAATTATGATTAATAATTATCAGACCACAGAGAGTGAGTCACGTAAGAGAGCCCATAGTTAAAATAGCCCTATCAAAGATCTATGATCTACACAAGGCGGATACCTATAACCATACAAAGTAATAATATAATGCAGAGGTTCAGGTTCAAAAGTACAATTTTATTGTTTCAGTTTTTAAACAAAACATCGCGCCTATTTTCCCCGATGGATTAAGCAGAAGTGCACCCATATTTCGCCAGTTATGTTTAAATCCCCTGTAACAGGGAGTAAGCCATTGACCGGGCAGAAATTCAAATTCAGAATTCAGTTTTTAAACTTGAAAAAATTGTGAGTCCTGTGTGTAGTTAAATTACCATGTTTAACAAATTAATATACGAAAAGAATTCTTACCAAAAGGTCAGCTGAATTTAACTAAACTTTATTATTTGGATTAAAATATTTGCTCATTTGATTCAAAGTTTTAAACAGAAATCCCTTTAAACCGAATTCTGAAGCGAGCTTAGTTTGAATGCGTGGACTTAGGTAATATAAACATTAAAAGGTAAATTATTTGAATACCTTGAAAATAAAACGTGGAATTCTGTTACTATTTGTTATAATGACCGAACTTTAGTTTTGTCTAGTGTTAGTGTTAACATAAATATCAATAGTAACACAATTATGTATTCCATGTTTCAATCCATGACTCCAATTGATGTTATTTTTACATAAACAAATGTCAAATTTATTTTTGTGTATTTTAAGTCTCTCTAGTACCATTAAAAAAGTAAATACTTCAGCTGTATGTGGGGGTGAAAATATTTTTCAAAAAAATTGTGTATATTTTTGGGATCTAATTTGCAAACATAGAATAGTTAAGTATTTATCACTAAAGATTGTTATAGTACATTTCTCATTGCTTTGCTTGCAGTCAAACTAGTATCGATTTAAAAGTAATAGAATTTCGGCTGATCTAAAGAGAGAGGTCTTTTAAAGCCAATAGATATAATAAAATACTCTGAAAGCCAATAGATATCAAACAAATCTACCTTTTAAATGATATACCGTACCAATACACCAATAATATCCAAAGGTTATGATTGAAAATCACCGTATATTCGTGTGGCGATATTTTGTTTATTTTACTCCATTTTATCGGTACCGATGGGCATAAAGCCGGGATAAAATTTCAATTGGCTGTACTGCAGACAGCGGTGGCGGGTCTCACCACTTTATTTATTGTGGACTACAAAGTACTGGTGTTATATGGATAGAGTATAACTAGATATGTCGTAGAGGGTAGTTATTTATCTGGTAATTTTTTTCCTGTTATTGATGACGTTGTATGTTGTTGTAATATGTCGTAACAGTCCAGAAGTTACGGCCTCGCCTCATGCAGGAGGTTGTGACTTCTAATGTGACGTTTTGAATTCATAAGTTTATATAAGACGTCACTGAGCACATCATGAAGATACCTGGACTTTTATTGTAATGTATGAGAAGGGGCATGTACCCTGTAGTAACTGGCCGGTATTATATACTGATGATTTTGCAACCATATTTTAATTTTGCATCAGAAAGAAATACAGCAAATGGCTGCTCAAAGATATGAGTAATCAAGTTTTTGATTTTGAACGTCTCATGATTCATTTCAATCAAGGAATTGAAAAAATATTTGTTCCGGGTGTTCTGGGTATTTGCTATGTATAATAAAAAAATATCTATCTATGTAATGTATTGTGTTAAGTATATCAGTCATCTAGTACACATAACACAAGCTCTGCTTAGCTTGGGGCTAGATGATGCTGTGTGGATTGTCCAGCATTACTTATTTTACTTTCGTTTTTTAATTCATAGCTTACAACATTAACAGGATATTTCTCATTTCAAAATCATTAGTGTAGTTGACTAAGCAGTACCTATAAATCCTTTAAAACTTATTTCTCAAGCACATTTTTGATTGAAACTTATTATGTAGTTCCAGCACACTTACATCCGTGTCCCGGGTAAGCCTTGTCGCTTCCACTCGAAAAATTTCAATCGTACCTAGCCACCGACAGAGCCCGCCATGAAAATCCCTAGAAAACTTGAAAATGCTCCCGAGACTCGCAACGAGATACCTTTAATTTTGGCTCTAATTAATTCTCCAGCTTGGGACCCTCTGGAAATCTGCACGGATTCCTTCAAGCTTTGAGGGATTTATTTCTGTTAAATGGATATGAATTAGTGGATGGAATTTATTAACGTCAGATATAATACATAGTTCAAGTTGGTTTGTTTGAACCGAACTTTGGATGTTAGTTGGTTCGCCGGTTGGTTGAGCATTTTAAGGTTATGCTGCATGTTTTAATAAAAATGGAGGACTTAGTGGCCGTACTATACAGAGTGGAGGGATATCAACGCACAAATTTTCCTGATTTCTAAATTTTTGTCTATTTCTTTTTTAGATTTAAGCTAAAGTTATGATTTAAACCTAACCCACCCAATGTGATTTTTATTGATAGACGTATAGTATTCTCATCGTTATTAATTTAAAATATTTTTGGGTTAGATAGATGGTGGTGTTGATGTTGTCTTGCCTTTTTTCAGTTCTAAGTAAAGTACATAGCAGAGAAAAACGTAAAATTATAAACTGACTCATGGGGTAACAGTTTGTGCATCGATATCCCTTACACCCTATTTATCTCTATTTAATATCGGAAAAATGACGACTTTAGCACACCATAATAGCACTGTCCGGCCGGTACCGAAATAAATCTCGCACACGTGCACAATCTTTTTTTATTTAGGGGATCCATAGATAACAATGTTTGTTTGAGAATAAATCACGTCATATTTTGAACTCTTTTAATATTCACTAATTATGAGTATTCCGGATTGCTCAATTCAAAACAATGCACTCATTTCGAGCAATCAGGACTATCATAGTAAAGTTGACGATTGATGTGGCGCGGCGGGCGAAGGTCCGCCGCGGAAATATCTATCTATGTTATGTATTAAGAATATCAGTCATCTAGTACCCATAACACAAGCTCTGCTTACCTTGGGGCTAGATGATGCTGTGTGGATTGTCCAGCAATATTTATTTATTTTATTTTAAAGGCTCCCGCAGACAGCACACAACGAGATAACAACGAGAGTTTTATTGGTCCAGTGTCCCAAGGCGTGACTTCTGAGCGCGAGGTTATGGGTTCGATCCTCATGTCGGGCAAAGTGTTGCTGAGTTTTTCCAACATAAATTTTCTCATTAGCCCGAAGTCTGGATTCGTGCCTGGTTAATGGGGATAAGCCCGCCCCCTGTTACATGGGTCTTCAACATAACTAGCAAAACGTGGGTGTTACTATAGGTCTGCACAACCCTTCGCGGAATACAGGCGTGCTGTTTTATTGCATTAAACAATTTCTATAAAAAGGTTGTGATTGTATTTTGTTTGAATTGACGCGTCGCACCTGTCTGCTTGATCCTTAAAGGTAAACCAACAAGCATTGTTGCATTGCATTATTGACATAATTATTACCGTTCTTATTTGAGGTTAGGTTACCCAGAGGTATCGTGTTGCCCGGTAACTGGCTTTTGGAGTTCAGACTGGCAGTCGCTCTATGTAAAATACTGGTTTTCAGCTGCATCCGGTTTGACTTGAAGCCGACGTCAACACGGTTGGAAAAAGGCAGGCAGATGATGATGATGATTGTGTTAGTGTAGTATATATTTGGAACATATATATTTTCAAGTTTAATTCGTAACAGTACATAAAAACGGACACGTGCGAATAAAACCTCAAGAGTAATTTAAACAAAAGTCGATAAACAAGGGTAGAGAATTTTTATCAGCTGGTCGGTGTCCATAAATTTGGGATCACAAGCTGGAATTGGTGCAAGCGGCCGGCAGCTATGTTCAGATTTGGCGATAAAAATACGGGACAAAAAAAAAAAACAAAATGAGAGCAAAGTTTTTCCGAAATTACATCGCAGAACCTATCAGTAGACTCCGATGATTTGTTTTATTGAATATATTTATTATAATATGTTTTTATTAATAACGTCTGATTTGCCCGAAGTAAGAAGTAGGCAGAGGTGTAACTAGTCTACCGTGTGTACCGTAGTCCACCGTGTATGTTTAAGTCCCATGTAATAGGGGCGAGCATATTGCCATCAACAGGGCCTAGAATCAGACTTCGGGGTGTTACTGAGAAATTCCAGATGGTGATACTCAGTGCCGGTGGGCAGATAAATCTCGCAAATTCTACAGTCTTTAATTCATTTAAGTCTTTTTAATTTTGACGGCACGGTTGGCGCAGTGGCTGAGCGATCGACTGCTGCGCCGCGTGTCGTGGGTTAGATTCCCACACGGAACATTTATTTGTATGGGCTACAGGTAGTTGCTCCGGGTCTGGCTGTTTATGTATGTGAGTTTAAATGTTTGTAAACGCATCCACGATACAGGAGAAATTCATAGAATGGGCAAAGTTTCAAAAAAATTGTTTGATTAAGAGTGGATGCAAAAGAGCATTTGTTTAGTGTGTAGTGTAACATTATTCATACTTAAGTTAAATAAAAAGTCTAGTGGTGTTGTGGTAGTATTGGTAGCTAAGCATGAGGACAAGGAATCAACTCCCGGGTCAGTTAAAGTGTTATTAGGTTTTTCGAAAAGGACTTTCTCAGTAGCTTCCTAGTAGCGTCCGGAGTCTATATACACGATTACGCAATAGGCTCGTCCCCTATTACATGGGCCTTGCGAAATGTGTGTGTTGTATAGGTACTCCTCTTGTCTATCGTTGTCATTATTTACTTTACAGATAGCCATGGCAATACTAATAACCCGATCTCCAGCAAAATAAATAGCCAAACCAACGCTAAGTCACAAAATAAACTATCTGATGCACGATTCAAACGATAAGTGCGGTATAAATTATGCATGCAAGCCCAAAAGATGCGAAAAGACGCAAGAAGAAGACGCCAGAGATAATCTCCGGTGATTTACGATGTGAACTTGCATTTACATGGCTATTTATAAGATCAGAGAGTGTTTGTGTAGCTTTGATGTATAGTTGCATGCAAAATGCACAAAGACTGGGTATAAACACGATGTAGATAAGGATCTAGTTTTATAGATGTTTTTAAAGTGAGAGTTTTTATATTTTAAAGTTAGGACGCGGTAAATATGATCGTTTTTTGTTTTTTATATCGGACACTTCCATAGTTATTGCTTACTTGTTGTCATAATCATCATCCTCCTGTCATATCATCTTTCACACAATCCATCCATCTTTTCTTTGGTCTTCCTCTACTCATGTAACCCTGCACATTCATACTCAAAACTTTCCTGTAATTAATGTTTTTGCTTGTTGTAAAAACATTAATTACATGATTTTTGTTATGGTTGACAGCGAAATTTAAGCTTTCTTTAATATTTTTTTTTATTTGCGGCTAATAATAAGTAATACACGGTTAAGCACCTTAACTAATGTTTTAAATGTTTTACCGAGGTATAATCATTAAAATCGTCAATATAACTCTCTCAGTTCATGTTGCTAGATTTAATGAATATTTCATGAAATAAGTTACATTTAAAAACCAGTTATAACTAAACGATTCTGTACATGTACGTAATTATAATCATTAAAATTATATGAAAACATTGCTGCGTATTAGTTTTTTATTCCTATATAACCTGAAACTGATAAGAAAATTGGGCCTACTTTAGCGCATCCCCCTTAACGATTTATATATAAATAAATAAATAATACTGGACAATCCACACAGCATCATCTAGCCCCAAGCTAAGCAGAGCTTGTGTTATGGGTACTAGATGACTGATATACTTAATACAATACATTACATAGATAGATATTTTTTATTATACATAGCAAATACCCAGAACACCCGGAACAAATGTTTGTTGATCGTACAAACATTTTTCCCAAGGCGGGAATCGACCCCGCAACCTCCTGCGTCGCAGGCGGACCTTCGCCCACCGCGCCACATAGGTCGTCCGATATTCACTGTCCACAAGTATTTCCATGAATTAGAAAAGTTTGAGCAAAAGTCTTTTAAATAACATAACAACCCGTGTACATTGCCTACTATAAACTCTTCATAAATTGGGTTTTAGACATATGTCTAAAACCCGATTTAAATTATTAGTTTAAAACATAATTTTCTTAATAATAATATTATTATTAAGAAAATTAAAAATCGTCCTGTATATCTGTTTTAATGTACGTTCTATGTTCTGTGTATATAATAAATTATTATTATTTCCTTTATTAATTAACTGCCCGCGACCACTAGAAATAAACCGCAATGCAAGTAAAATTTGCAACTTCCAGTGAAACTAACAGATTTATTAAGGTGGTTAGTTATTTAATTAGAAATATAGGTACTACAAACCAGACGACGTAGATGGAACGATATTAGTCCCAGCGGGAAGTTTGCAATAGAGCTAATTATTGTCTAGCAAGCTGGGGTAAAAGTTTTGTATCTCTGGTAGGGTGGGCAATTTGGCATTAAGTGGTATTCTAAAATTGAATGAAATATATCATTTATTTCATTTTAATCAAACACTTGCAATTCGCCCGCTACTTCGTCCGCTTAGATTTTGAATTAATCGTCCCCTATATTAAACCCCTCCATACTCTTTAAAGCGCAGTTTAAAAAAAAAATAAAGCATATTTTATTTCTCGTGGATAATGTAGCTTTCTATAGGTAGATATTTTATTTTAATTGGTTTCGTGGTTTTTGAATTTATCTATTACAAATAAACCAAACAAATCTTGCCTCTTCATAATTTTGTTTAAATAAGAATAAAATTATAAAGACCATCATGCCTGTATTCTCTGAAGGGTTACAGGGTAGTACACTCATATTTCACTAGTAATATAAGTCCCATGTAATAGGGGGTGAGCCTACTGCCATCAACCGGGCACGCTGGGAAATTCCTAATGAAAATTGCCAATAATACATTGATAGACCCGGGAATCCAACTCAGGATCCCATGCTTAGCAGTCGCGTTTGCAGCTACTAGACCAACGAATAAGTCACAAAGTAACTGAGTAAAATACTGGTAATTCTTAAGTTTATCTTCGACACCACTAACATCGGCAAAGAAAAACACCGCGAGGAAACCTAGACTTAAAATTTAAAAAGGTCTGAAGTAGCCAACCCGCCTTGAGCAAACGTGGTGAAAGAACGTTGTTCCCTCATGATCCCTGATGCTTAGTGGGAGTAGAACAGGCAGGCATTCATTTTATATTGTTATAAAAATACTAGCTGACCTAAAATCTATTGTGGTCCATAATCGAGAAAAAACTATCCTATCTTTTAAGTGTGACCAAATTTTTTACATTAAGCCAAACTTCTTAAAATTTGATTAAGAAGTTCTGCAGTTTATCCCGGACAAACAACGCGAGAGATCATGTATGAAAAAATGAGAAATCTCTCTTACCCTCATTTTTTTTTTATAAAAACGTTGCCCCACACTTTGACCTGTGTCGCGGGTGCGTTTAGAAACATTTAAAGTCACTTGCACAAACAGCCAGACCCGGAACAACTACTGTAGGCCATACAAATATTTGTACTGTGCGGGAATCGAACCTACGACACGCGGCGCAGCAGTCGATCGCTCAGCCACTGCACCAACCGTGCCGTCGCGCGTCGCCATTAATACTATTCGCATTTCAAGTTAGCGCATATAATTTTATTTGCGTTTTTAAGACTTGAATTATTAGTGCTAATCGCAATCTTTATAGGTAATTATTATTATTTTTTAGCTTGTAAGGCATACCTATCTTAAATATTTAATATCGCATATGCATGGTCTTACTACCTGATTTTACGCTGGGCTAAACAATTGGGAACGAGCGAAGGTGTACGAAACATCTCTTAGGAAATACTACGCCAAGATGTGTGTATAAACACATAAAAACCTTTGCACTGGCACACCCCCCATTTGTGAAACAAAAATATTCTTGTAGTTCCCTTAACAGGCGATGGAAGATGACTTCTACCTCGGAATAAGAACGTAGTAAGTACTGTACTACAAAAATCTAAATCGATCTGACTGCATTATCATAGCGCTCCAACAAAATAAATGGTCGAATCATTATCCTAGAAGTCTTATGCGCCTCAGCGTTTAGGCCTGTAAGAATTATAGGATACATTGGTTTTTTTTTTTAATTTGGGGCAAGCCCGCCACACTATTCTTAAACCACTGCAACTCTTGAAAACCAGAAAAACGTCGAGACAATGCAGACCGGCGAGTCTTGGTGAAACGATTCAACAATCCTGGATCCCGCCACGAAATTAATCAGCAAAAGAACCGTGGATGAGTTAAAACAAAACATAATTTCCACTTCCCTCCATACCAAGAAGGGCACAGAACAGAGCCAGGCCAATAGGCACAAAGGAACAAATTGATATGGTATGCAACAAAATTAGAGGTGACTTCCCCGTTGGCGTAGTGGTTCCAACTGCGACTGCTGAGCGTGAGGTCCTGGGTTTGATTTCCAGGCCGGGGAAAGTGTGATTGAGTTTACCAAAAGCAATTTTCTGATAAGCAGCCCGAATGCTGGATTTGTGCCCGATTGATGGCAAAATGGCCCCTACTACTACCCCATAACCCCTACCATGTGACTTAATCATAGCTGGCGAAATGTGAGTTTTACCATAGGTGCAGCTCTGCCCATCCCTTCGGGGATTACAGGCGTGATGTTATGATGTTATATGAGGACCATGCACATTAGTGTGTAGTTATATAAAAAAATACATTATTCTTGACTGTGTCGTAAAAATCAAAATAGTAGCCAATTTTGATTTTGACCCCGCCTTTACTCGCTGTCAAGCCATAGATCTCCTTGTATCCTCCTTAGATCTAAGGCTTCACACGCCACAAAGCTGAACAATGTCCCTCCAAAGCACATTTCAAAGAAGCTTAAGTCCAAAATTATTTTTAAAATCCCCATGTGTGTTCCGGCTTCCTTTCTTGATGGAAAATAAACATTATCACAGGTTAAGCTTGGGAGGGGTCCCAACCAATCTAACGCATGAGATTTCTTATATGTATTTCACTCCTTCACTAATATACTCGTCACTACAAAAGGTATAACCCTTTTGAGAATCTGAATAAGGCGGACGTGCCAATTCTTGAAGATTCGAGTCGGTGGTGATTAAGTTGGATGTCAGTGTGAGCGGGTCGCGGGCAGTATACTTTTATAAATGAATGTAATAAAGGGTTGATTATTTTAAAGAAGCAAATAAGAAATAATATTGCTTATAGTGACAAAAAATCAAAATAAGAACGAAAAACACTTAACAAAATTATGTAAGATAACATGATTGTTCCAAAAAGGCCTCAACTTAGAATAATATAAGGTGGCAGCACTTGGTATTACCACCTAACGCTTATTTGTAGCTGAAACCCACTATAATGCAAACATACAACTCAAAATATCACTTACCTAAATGAATAACAATCTTCCACCCACATACAAAATGGCCGATCCGATAACGTCTAGTAAAATACCTCCGTGCTAGGTACTGTAGCAGCCCGGTAACTATTTCGGAACAGATTCATCTCTCGATGAGAAACTTGTATCACGCGGAAGCTATTAGTCCCTATGTACCGCAAACGAGCATTTTAAATCCTTTTACACGAAAGGAAGCACAGCGAGAGCGCGCTTGTACACCCAGATTCTAGCAAATTCGCTCCATCGATCGCCATTTTGGCCCTAGCGAGAGAACCATTGTACCTGAATAGATGCGCGCGCATAAATTAATATAGCTCTAGCCAATAGTCTGATCGCTTCGTAGAGCCGAAAGGACCCGAACAAGCACGAATGGATTTTATATCCGCGGGACGCGTGCGCGGGTCCATCTTTATATGTACACCTATATTCCCGGGCTAAATATAGGGTGTTGAAAGACCTTAGAAACAGTCATCTACGTTCTATCGATTGGTCTCAAATACGTATTTTTTTAATAACAGGAAGCGTGGGCAGCAGAGCCTTATACCGAGCAAATATAGTTGACTACGCGATTTCATAAAGTAAAAAACAATTAAAAAAACATAAAAATTATAACAGTTCAATTTTTCGAGGGCCGAGACAACTGGCAATCGCTTTAAAAGCGTTTGACATATCTACAATGACTTTCACAGGATTGACAAAGCTTTTCATTAGCTTATATACGTATATACATTTTTGACTTTCCATTTATCGTTATCGGTAATAGAATATCACTTTGTCTAGAAGTCGTCTGTAATACCTAGCTTTGTACTTGTTGCTTAATCCACGTCGATGCACCCGCGACTACCCACGACCCATGAAAGGGTTCGCCTATAATCCCCGCTATGTTTCGCACCTCACCCAAATAGTAACACTTTTCTAATCTTTTTCCACTTTTCATTGGATTCAGTACAGCGAATCGTATTTACGCCTCAAAGAAATGTCTACGAGATTGTGTGTCGGCAAGCAAAACGATCCGATAAGCTATGGGAGCCTGTATGGGAACAGAGGGGGATGAAAGAGGAAGGGGGTGGGTGTGGTCCGAAGACGGAAATCTTGGATTAAAATAGAAAAAACACTGGCCTTTTGAAACACATTATCACCTTCTTTATGCCACCGATGCCACACCACTGTCATTTCACTGAACTTAATGGTATTTTAGTAGTCCTTTGTTGGTCCTTTGTTCCGCGACCTACATATTTTTGGACCACAGTTTTTCCAAAACACGTAACCGAGCAATTTTCACAATTTTTCACTGTCACCAAGTTATTTTAATTCGTTTTAGGGGTCCTTTTTTTAAATAAGGGTGTTGGTTTTACAGGAACACGGTATTAGACGCACTAGGTAGCAAGGCCTGGACTACACTGCTGCGTTGCTCCAGTAGCCCAGTGCAGCCGCGCGCAACTGACCTCGACCGATAGCGAAAGTGGATCAATACTCGCTCTTCTTGCATATCACCCCTCCTTCCTACTTGTAATTAGCTTTTCAGGGCAATTTAAAACCTTTTTAATGAATCCTGCCAACAGTTACAATCGTCTAGGTGTAATAAGTTAGCCAGAAACCCTCTAAATCACCCAAAATCTACATTTAAGGTGGTTATTTGGACAGCAAGGATCAACAAGACTTTTTTTCTGCAGTGTTCCTAGCTGCGCTTTCGGAATATCGATACCTCTGCGCAGGTTTAAATACCTAGCTATTTCTGCGTGACCCAGATCTGATCAGAGTTGAGATAAAATTGTTTCAGTAACTCTATGGGCAAATCTGGTCAGTAGAAATTAGGGCTGCACACAGCGGGAACTTTATGGCCCCCAGTTCTGACTTCTCAGTTAGTCTTCTCCACTCGATCTTTCTGTTCAGATATAGGATGTAGAGCTGGTCTCTTCAATTGTAGCTCCACATCCTGTAACTACCAGAAGCTTAGTTGAGGAACGATCAAAATTTCTTTTAAAAATAGCTTTTGTGTCAGAACTTGTATCAAATACAGTTTTTCCATCGTTTTGTTTTATAGTTCTCTATTAAGTATGTTGTACTTCAAAGGTGAAGGTACTTTCTGGAGATTAACTGTGAGTGGCTATTTATTTCTTTCATAATTCATGCTACTCCATATGGCCAGCGCAGGATTGATAGTTGTGGAAATCTTTGGGGGAGGCCAATGACCTACTTATATATAGGCATCACCACTGTGTGGTGCTTAACCTCTTGTCATACTCATTCAGGCGAATTTAATAATATGTAACGATAGGTACATACATTTTGAATCTCCGACGAGGATAAGTAATTTTGTTGCATTTATGAAAATAATAAAATTAATTTAATAAATATGCTTCACAGTATGAACAAAATTAAGAGTAAATGTGATTATAAACAAATAATGCTGGACAATCCACACAGCACCATCTAGCTCCAAGCTAAGCAGAGCTTGTCTTATGGGTACTAGATGACTGATATACTTAATACAATACATTACGTAGATAGATATTTTTTACTATACATAGCAAATACCCGGCACAAATCTTTGTAGATCGTACAAACATTTGTCCCAGGGCGGGAATCAAATCCGCAACCTCATGCGTCGCAGGCGGACCTTCGCCCGCTGCGCCACATACTCGTAGGTCGTCGAATTTATTTTTATTAAATTCATAACATAAAAATAAATCTAAATTTTAATAAAAATCATTTAAACATCAGTTCCCAATTAATATCGTGAGATAATCTCTTTATGTTTTTAGATCCTCTATGCTCCTCAGATGCTTAATTATCAACAATAAAATTCTTGGAATAACGCAGGAAGTGGAGTGTGAAGGATTATAAGGGGCCAAGGCTGGTTCACTATCCTCTCTGCCCACCCCAATTTCTCACAATAGATAGGGAATTATTAGATATTAAATAGCTATTGTTGGAATCTCGCAGTATAAAAAATCATAGAGGCGTGAAATATTTTGTGTAAGAATAAGACACGATAGATTTTTTCTTTTAAGTAGTAGTTGATACCCATATGGGGCTTATATTAACAACTAGCACTTCGCCCGCGACTTCATCCGCGTGGATTTCGTACTTTTCCCTTTAATAATAATAATAATGCTTGACAATCCACACAGCATCATCTTGCCCCAAGCTAAGCATAGCTTGTGTTATGGGTACTAGATGACTGATATACTTAATACAATACATTACTTAAATTGATATTTTTTTTTATACATAGTAAATACCCTGAACACCCGGATAAAATCTTTGTAGATCGTACAAACATTTGTCCCAAGGCGGGAATCGAACCCGCAACCTTCTGCGTCGCAGGCGGACCTTCGCCCGCTGCGCCATATAGGTCGTCAGAAGACTTTGAACTTTAACATCCACTCCACCCGTAAAAAGCGTAGTTTTGTAAAAATAATATAGCCTATGTTACTCGCTGATAATGAGAAAAAAAAAATGTAGCTTGTACAAATGTAGCTTGCAGGTTCTTAAAGTAGTTTTTGAGTTAATCAATAACAAACAAAAAAATCTTTCCTCTTGATTATATTGCAACCGAAAGAATGTAATAGAACGACATTAAACCATTTTAACTTGTTACCAATATAGAAAGACACAACAAACCAAAGAGTTCATATCATATTTAGTTTTAATTTTTATATTTTAAATTACTTTAGAACAACTCGATTTTTATTGCAACGTGAGTATACTTGAGATTATTTATAAACAACAATACATACAACAGACAGAATTACGATTTTACGAAGAAGAGGGATCAAAGTTTTAACAACAGAGTAAATTTAACGACTCATCTGCCTAGCCATTTCCCAATCCTTTTCCAGTCTAACCAGTTGCAACTAAATACCAGTGTTTTACATGGAACGATGACGATGGATGCATATCTGACCTCCACAACCCAGTTACTGGGAAACACGATACCCCTTTGTAAGACTTGTAGTCAGACTTTCGGGCTTTTAACCGACTGACCCGTAACTACTTCTAAGTCATTACTCATACTGTCATTTGTCCAACGGCTTAAAGTGCTTTCCGAGGTACGAAGGAGTATCGATATATAACGAACAGTCACCCATCCACAGAATGACCTCGCTACGCGTAGCTAAACCTTTAATTGATCCTTGCGGATGTAACCACGCACTGACGCACGAGCTCCTTAGTTTTGAAATTAAAAGACTGATAGACTGATAACTCTTAACCGTAAAAAAATAAATTAATATAATAGAACCGCAACGATATTCAGAACTTTTCATCAACTTGACAAAAGGGGAATTATATATCGCGAGCGTCATCAATCCGCGAAAATTATATCCTTGCATAATGCCAACTATAACTCTGTATAAGAAGAGGCTTTTGCCCTGCAGTAAGACAGTAACATGCAAGAATTATTATTGTTTTCATACTTTGACACACAGAAACGATTTGAGTAACTCCTTTTTTATAAGTCGGCTAAAAACATTTGGAGGAAATTTTGATCTGTGCCTTTTGGTAGTAGATAGTGCTTTGATAACGCTGGTATTCTCTTTACTTATTTAGTATTGCATTGTAGACCCGGTTAACTATTTTAAATGATAGGGCTTTGCTGATTTTATGCCATTTATTAAGTAACTAACCTTACTTCACTATATAACAATCAAGAATGTTCTCTGTCTTTGACACACAACCCGTGCTAACTACTGAACCCTTCGAATCTTTCTTGAGGGTTTGAAACCAGAGAGAACGAGTGGTCTACCAGCCTGTATACGATAACGTCTCTGATTATAAACGAGCTTGTTACAGTATTACAAGAAATGACTTTTGCAACTTCTTATGAAAACACCAAATCAGTTACCAGGTGTGGTATTGTACAGAATTCCAGTTTAAGTTCACGAAAATAGTTTTTCCACGTTGTAACTACGATGTATGCATACATTTGTTTCCCTACCTTAATCCATTGATACACCAATTTAATTAAACTGCCGTTTCCTTTGATAAAAACTCTATTCGACGAGTTTAATCCGAAGTTTCAATTTAAATTGCACAGACTTACCTCACAAAGCTTTTATCTACCTACTAACATACCTATCTACAACATAGGTACCAAAGTTATGTATACGCGGCTGTATGAACCAGGACTTCATGATTCCACGTTTGGTACAATACAGGATACACAATTATGTTCCGTATTGCATTAGTATAAAGCTCGTTATTGCGTAAACAAAGCTACAATATGCATGGTCCGAATCGCCCCGCACAGATCGAATTTGTCTGCAAAGTTTGAATGTTTCTGTACACAGGGTGGAGTATAAAACGGCGGTGTATAGCCGTGTTGAGGGGTGAGTTATTGACGCAGCCAGTATATGAGAGATATGGCTTATTTGACATGAGTATTGAGAATATTTCGAATGTTTTTGGCGCGTGCTAATTGAAATTTAAATTACTGACTGAAACAGTGAACATTCCTTCGTTTTGTTGTGAACGTTGTTCAGATTTTATTTAAAGTGCGGTTCGCGTTTCAATTACATTTAAAAGGTCTCTTTTCAGGTTTTACAAAAGAGGTATCGTTTTAAATATTTCACCATCATCTGTCTGGTGTTTTCCCAACTATGTTGGGTAGTTGTCTAGTCTCATCGGATTCTGGTGATCTTACCGTAGTAGTATTTTATACGGAGACTGCCCATCTGATCTCCACAACCCAGTTTCTCTGTAGCATGAAATCCCTGGGTAAGACTGGCTGTCAGAGTCCGAGCTTCTGTCTACCCGTAACGACAGTCAAAAATCTAAAATCGACAACTGGGAGCACAATAAAACGGGCTTTCCTAGGCATGGGAGGGTCACGACATGTAATCTATGGTCACCTATCCTATATCGGATCGACCCCAGCAAGCATAATTGTTCTACCCAGTCGGATGTTATCCCTGTTATTTAATAATTACCTTTTCAAATAATTTTTAAATAAAATTATTCACTCGCAAAATTAATAAGCTTTATCAATAATCTCAAATTTTCTTAATACAAATTAACAATTAACAAAGGAGAATAAGGACCAACCGTGAAATTGGATGAGGCGCATCTAAGGACCAGTGAAGCGTATCGTTCCATTGGCCTCGTCTTAAATAGAGCCCTTGATAAATACTTTGTTTTTGTTTGATAAATACTGGATTAAATTATATTATCTTCTTTATTGCGTCTTAGCGTTTTATCAGCTTATTGCAAGGCTAAGTAGCGAGTAAAATCGTTATAATGCTGTACCTAAAATAATAAAACACAGAACAAACATTTATAACTTAACAATGGGCGGTCTTATACGTACGTACTATTATAGCACTTTATTATTGTTCAAGTTAGATACAATACCTTATTGTGATACAAGTTTGGCGATCAAAATTGTTGGTGATGAGAGATGGCCTAAATCTATCGCATAAATAATAAGACATTTGTTTTTCATAACGGAACTATGATGGTCTAATCACGTCACTGTACGATACCAGTACTGTTGCTTTTTATGAATAAATATTAACCACATTTTACATGCTCACATGTAACATTCCTGCCTTGGAAAGTACCTTAAGCCGTTGGTTCCCGCTGTCATTTGTAGATCTTTGAGAGGTGTCAGAACCCCGAAAGTCTATCGTGTTTCCCAGTTACTGGATTGTGGAGGTCAGATAGGCAATCGCTCTATGTAAAATACTGGTATTCAGCTGCATCCTGTTAGACTTGAAGCCGGCCCTAATATAGTTGGAAAAAAGCTAGGCAGATGATGAATCTCACAACCGATAGTAATGTGCTTTTGTTGGGATTTCAAACCAGATTTTTTCTAAACCATTTTTAACTAATTTCAATTTGGAGTACCCATCTACCTAGTTCTCCAATATTAAGAATATTGGAGAGTTAAAAAACTCCATATAGCACTATTTATTTGCCACTGCATCAGTACTGAGTGCATTTGCTGATCAATCATTTTGTCCCCATTATCTGCGAACAAAACCTTTTTAACGATGATGGATATTTGTGGTCATCGGCGGCCAAAAGGAATAATTTAAAAAATGTTTAGTTAGGAAAGATATCTATGTAAACTAATATGTATGTTCTACGCTCTTCCCATTTATGGAAGCAGCCACATCTCTTGGAAAAAATTGATGAAACTATTCGCACTTCATTAACGTCCATTTTAAATGTGGCCTTGGACGACCGAGCGTGGATACAAGCCACACTACCTATCCGTTTTGGTGGCCTCGGCGTCCGTAAAATTACCAGTATTAGCTTACCGGCGTTCCTCTCCTCTGTCCACAGCACCGAGAAATTAACTAATCAAATTTTAGCCCCGTCCTTAGTTTTCTCTCAAGTGCCGTGCTTGACCGATGCGGGGAACGCCTGGAAAGTGGCTTGCCCGGATACAGATAGGCCCGTGAACCCATCTTCCCAGAGACAGTGGGATGAGCCGCTCTGCAGTTTGGTACGGAATAATCTTATTAATACGTCCACCAATACTGCTGAGCGTGCCCGCTTGCTGGCTGTGGGTACGTGGGAGTCGGGCCTTTGGCTTCAGGCTTTACCGTCACCCAACATTGGCACCATGCTGGGTGACACTACCTTCCGGCTCGCTACATGTCTGCGTCTGGGCGCTCCTTGCGGAGCTCCACATCGTTGTCAATGCGGTGAAGCAGTCGATTGCCTCGGACACCATGGCCTATCCTGCAGTAAAAGTGCAGGTCGCATAGCCCGACACGCCAGTATTAATGACATCATCCGTCGTGCTCTTGCCACCGCCGGGGTACCAGCTATTTTAGAACCCAGTGGCTTGGCACGCGACGATGGTAAGAGACCAGATGGAATGACCATAATACCTTGGAAGATGGGTAGGCCTTTGGTGTGGGATGCAACATGTGTCGACACCCTTGCGCCATCCCATCTTCCTAGTACGGTGGATTGTGCAGGTGCGGCTGCTGCAGGTGCAGAAAACCTCAAACGGCGAAAATACAACAACCTAACTGGAAGTTATATGTTTGAGCCGTTTGGGGTTGAAACACTAGGGCCATGGGGTCCGTGTGCCCATTTAGTTTTTCGAGAAATCGCGAAACGTTTGGTCGACTCTTCACGTGACCAGAGGGCTGGCCTTTTTTTTGGCCAAAGAATCAGCATTGCCATTCAACGTGGCAATGCTGCCAGCCTTCTGGGCACTTTTCCCGTTGACAACGATGCGGATGAATTTTTTGATGCCCTATGATTATTTATTTTATTTTATTTCTTCATATATTAATAATTGTATAAATAAAAATATAAAGTATTGTTATGCTGCTATCGACTTATCTTACAAAATAATGTGTAGGAAGATTATAAATATATGCTTATCATGTTAAATGAATAAATGTAAACTAATATTAATATATAATTATAAAGAGAAAATATTTTATTGTTTGTTTCTTTGTTTGTAACGGATACGCTCAAACCTTTATAACGATTTAAAAAAATATGTTACCCTTGGAATTTTGTAACATAGGCTATATTTTATTTTTGAAACTACGCTTTAAAATAGATGAAGGAGATGTTAAAGATCGGAGAGAAAAATACGAAATCCACGCGGATGAGGTCGCGGGAAAAGTTCTAGTTCATACACAAGAGGAGGAAAGCAGTGACGCCTTTGACCTGCAGTGAAACTACGGGCATATTTGTATATTAATAATAATAACACACGGTTTATTTTTAATGGTAATACAAGGAAAAAGCCGGAAAAGTGCAAGAATGACTTGCACTCTGTGGCCTGAGGGTTACTTCTCAAAGCTGTGGTTGGTCGAACGGCTTCTGAATTAACAACTCCGCATTGAATATCAAACTTTACTATGTTGTTAAAAAAGAATTTTAATCGAGTGTAAACCCACCATTTTGAATTAAATACAGACTAAATGATAAAATTCAAGACTCAGCCAATGCATTTGTTATTACTGATTAAAGGACAAACTTAACTCTGCTGTGAAAAAAAAACCTACTCCGTCATAATCGTTGCTCCAAATGCAATTAACATAAGTTAAGTGGCAAGAATTAATAACACTGGGAAAGGGTTTTGAAATCATCACACATCAAAATCCAAAATGTTTTGATTACATCGACTTTGGATTTTTCAACCGTCGAAAGGCCCACAGACGAATTGATAATTACATTACTCGGACTAGTTATAGACACACACGTAAACTGGAAATCACACATACAGAAAACTCACTCAAAGATTTCTAAATTCTCATACGCCCTCCGTGAAATAAAAAAGACCACCAATTTTCAGACAGCCCTCACCACCTACTATGCTTATGCCTATGCATGGCTTAGCTATGGTGTCACTCTTTGGGGAAACAGTACAGATGCACAAATACTGTTCACGCTGCAAAAGAAATTGGTCAGAATCCTGGTAAACATTGAGCAAACCGATAGTTGTAAACCTTTCTTTCAAAAACACAATATTTTAACCCTTCCGTGTATATATATCTTAGAAACATGCAAATTTGTGCGAAAACATCACGAGTTCTACTCAAAACGTGAAGACATCCAGTCGCGCTATCTACTCAGACACCGATCTAGGCTAAACATACCAAGTTCTCGACTAAAAATGCACTCAAAAAGTCCCTATGTAATGTCCATTAAAGTATATAATAAACTACCCGGATCAATAAAAAACGAAGAAAAAACTCACACATTTCTAAAAAAACTAAGAAATTTTTTGTTAAAGAAAACCTACTACTCATTAAATGAATATTTAAGTGATATACATATCAAGTCACAATTTTAGTAGTCGAAATTAAATATTTATATTATATTTATTAATTATTACAAGAGAATAGATACCTATTTATACTCGTATATATATACGTTTATCTTAGAAATTACCTACCTACTGTATAATAATTATAATTTACAAGTGCTTCCTCTCTCCTAACTCACTTATTTGCTGTGCCCGACAGGGTCCATGTGATCTAATTTTAAGTTTTACCACCTAAGTACTACATGTGGAATGCAATAAAGTATTGAGTATTGAGTATTGAGTATTGAGTATTGGGTATTAATTAAAAGCAACTCAAAAGCTGTACCTACGAAAAAAGGTCTTTACGGGCGGACAGACAGCAACGTGATCTAAGAGTGTCGTTCTTTTCCTTATGAAATACGGACCCCTAAAAACCACGAATATTACCAGGAGATCACCACTGTCAACTATATTCTAATAACCCGCGCACCATTGTCTACGGCGACAAATTAACAAGTTGAAACAAAAGCTTCCAAAGCGCGCAAACAAAGAAAATTATTGCCTTTCCCACCATTAATAATACCTTAAACCCCTTGTTTGACACATTACTATAATGGAGCTGTCATCTGAACATATTTCGCGACTTCACGTTGCTTCAGAGCCGGATCGAAAGACCAGTTTCTGTGGACCTCTTATCCGAGCAACGTGACCTTTCTATTCCGCAGTTGGCTGCCCAGACGGCGGGTCTCTTACGATTGGTGCAGACAGGGTAGAAATGTAGCCGTCAGTCGCAGGTGATAACTGGATCGAGTAATTAGAAACTGACGTACCAGTTAATAACTTTGACGCGCATGCAACGCAGACGTGAAGCGAGCTGTCATATACCGTGACAGACTCTGGCTCTTACATATTTTTAATGAGCTTTTTCTCACCCACGAAGTAATATACATATATTTCTCGCATCTTCCTGTAGCAGCGAGAAGTTCATTTAATTGGGTGTAAGCATCTGTTAATGACAATAGAAATAACACATAAAACCAGCCACTGTTGGATAAAGGGCCTCTTATCACACAGAGAAGATACGATCATTAATAACCATGCTTGCTCAAGGCGCGTTACTGATTTCAGTCTTATATTCATTTTGAAATGAAGGAAAATATTACGAGAAAACCTGGATTTATTACAGGTTTCCTCATGATGTTCTATTTTACCTATGTCTTATAATTGAAAAAGTCAAGAACCTATTAATAAGCCTATTACATTTTGTACTCTTTTTGCAGTTTCTTATAACAGTATTATTATCAACGTAGCAGCCCAAGAAGGTCATTTGACGACACGGTTGGCGCAGTGGTTGAGCCATCGGCTGCTGCGCCGCGTGTTGTGGGTTCGATCCCCGCACGGAACAAATATTTGTATGACCTACAGGTAGTTGTTCCGGGTCTGGCTGTTTGTGTATGTGAGTTTAAATGTTTGTAAACGCACCCACGATACAGGAGAAATTCCTAGTGTGGGGCAACGTTTTTAAAAAAAAAAAAAAAAAAAAAAAAAAAAAAAAAAAAAAAAAAAAAAAAAAAAATTAATTGGGTGTTCAATCAGATGATGACCGTAGTTTATAGTTGTCAATTAAGATACCAACTAAAGCATTCTAATGATCAAGTGATCCGTTTCGGAGCGAAAATGTAACTGTAGCCGTGGCACCTGATAACATTTAATCCTATAATCAGCTGCCAAGGCAGATTAAATAGTTTCCAGTTAAAGTTTGTTCTAAAATACAGACTTTACATCGCTATTATCTGTCTAAACAACAATTTGATCTAACTAAATATTCAGTGCAACACACCATTCAATACTAACAAGCAAACAAAAACAACAAATAAGAGTTTCCTTCATTTGAACACACGATTACGTGCTTCCAAACATTTGTTTGAAGTTCAAAGTCAACGCCCGTTCGACAACAAAATGAGTTACTGCAAAACTAAGCTCATGTTGCTATTCAGACAGTCATTAATCCCAAATACGGGCGAAACTTCCAGCTCAAATTAGTGTGGGGTCCAACAAAATCATTTATATCAATTCTCTTACGTTGGACGGTGGGAATTATTAAAACCGCAGCCGGACCGCGGTTCGCAAAGGCTTCTAATTAACTTCGGTCCACGTACAGAAAGCTGAACAGCTGTTGCTGGCTAATGCCTTCTTGGTTATGGACGCCTGGTATATACGGTGCAACAATGGCGTGCATACGTGCCGGACTGCCGGTTACGATTTGCATTTTGTACAATAGGTACTACTGAATTTTAAGGAGAATGTCATGGGAGTGAATATGGTACACCACTGCCTAACCCCTCGAATACAGACGTGATATTAGAGACTAAAGGACTGCTATGGCAAGGGAGAGATTTTAGTGTTTAAAGTAAAGATTCAGGCCATTTTTCCAAACCATACATATGTTGAAAAATTTGTCAAAATGATCCCTAAATACGACTTTAATTAATCACTGAATCTAACACGGTATTTTTATTTTAAAAGATCGTTAACTACAGAACTGTTGGATAAAAACTTAGTAAGAAAAAACAACCTGTGATAGAAAAATCTAACGTGTGCAATGCTCTGTAAAGAGCGATAGGGCACCACCTGCAATGAACTATCGGTTTATACCGAATGCTCTACACATCAGTACGTTCATGTTCAACAAAAACATCCATAGTTTCACTCACTCCACATCGTTGGCTCTTTATAGCCTGCAAGGCAATTACATTTCAGAAGATAAATGATAAATGGAGGAGCTCGTGGCTAAATAAAAACACCCGCACGGGTTGATCGAAGGTTAAGCTACACTTGCCGAGGTCAGTCTGTGGATGGGTGACTGTTCGTAACATATTGAGACTCCTCCGTGCCTCGGAAAGCACGCGAAGCTGTCATTGGTAGATCTTTGACAGTCGTTACGGGTAGTCAGAAGCCAGAAAGTCTGACAACCAGTCTTACCAAGGGGTATCGTGTTGCTCAGTAACTGGGTTGTGGAGGTCAGATAAGCAGTCGCTCCACGTAAAACATTGGTATTCAGCTGCATCCGGTTAGACTGGAAGCCGTCCCCAACATGGGAAAAGGCTAGGCAGATGATGAAGGTAAATGATAAATGTTGAAATATAACTTTTACTTATCAGTATTTTTCTTATACTTAATTTTCCAAGCTAACTAACCTACCAAAACTGTTTCTGTAGAGTATCATAGTCTCTTATAAAGTCCATAAATAATCTTGATCAGATCGATCATAAGAAGAGTATGCAGATTAGTGTCTGAGATGTTATTTTGAGGAAAGAACCACACAAACATATTTTAGTGGACCTGTCTAATCAGTCACGTATTTGTCAGTTATCGAATAGTACGTAAAGAGCTCAACGACTCAACTAAAGTAGGCTGCATAAAGTACTCAAACTGCCAGACAAACATGTCAAACTGATTGAAATATTATCCATTTGGTAGTCCACTCATTCGCATTAATTTTGACAAGAGAAAAAAAAAACATAAACAAAAACTCCTAATGGGTAAGCAAAATTAATTAAAACGCAACACTCACTATTGAAACAATGCGTGAATAGATCCTAAAAAGCAGACATCCTCTTAATTTACGTCATTCGATCTTCCTTTGTTACCGTCAGCAATTAAAAGCGGAATAATAAAAATGGCGGAATTTTAAAAGCTTCAATATGGCTTTTAAAATGTTTGGTGGATTTCATAGTGATTTTGCTTTTTTGTTTTGTTTCCTTGTTCAAGTGAGTGCTGAGGTGAATGTTGAATATTCGCCCTGAATATATTCGGAGATACACTACCTACTGATGCAAAATATTACAAACTATGTATGTAGAGCTGTAGAATATTACTTCGGAACTTGGCATTAATATTAATCGGTAACGGATAAACATATCTACAAAGAAAGCATTTCAATATAGAAACAGATAATAATACAGACCATTTGGTAAAAGCATTGTCAGATACTAGTCTACTACACCAGTCGACGAGGATCCATCATTAATTTTACCACGTTGACAAAGCTAGGCACAAACTTTTCTCAAGTCGCAAAGTTGTAAATAGATATTTTTGGAGTTGGTACTGTAGAGTACCGACCTCCACGGATTTTTAATAACTTAATGGCATGTTATGAGATAAATGGCTACTTCATATTTGGAATAGGAAAAGATTATACAGATTGCCCCCATTGGCTGACAAGCGGTTTGGAATGTAAAAGTAATTATATTACCTACCTTTACCTATGAATGCTCATTATATTGTACTAAAACTAACTACGTACATATGTGCAAAATCAGAATAAAATAAAAAGGATTGCCCTTTTTATTTTTGCTAAATAAAACTAACAACACTTAGGCGTCAAAGTACCGTATCGCTGTCATCCGAAAACGTGCCAAGGTCTGTTAGCATTGCCATGTTGGATGGCATTAAATAATGATAATAATATACTTGCAAACATTATTAGTGAATTTCCAAAAATCTCTAACTGAATAGTGCTAGAAGTAACTTTTACAGAAAAATAAAAGGGTCTCACCCAACTCTAGTTTCCGCCCCTAGTCGGGTAAAGGACCTCTCGAAATTCGGCACGCGGCCGGTCAACACGGGTCCTTAGCCGAAACCCAAATTATACATTGCGACTAAATTGTCTCCGTTGGCCTATCTACTTGATTTTGAGATGTCTGCGTACCGTCTGCATAATCAGTGTTAAAATATTTGTTTACGGATCTCTGAAATATTTTTTTACAAGAGACTAATATAAATTACAGTTAAAAACTAAGAAATAATAACTATACGTACTACCTACATAGGGTATTTTTGTTTACGTTAGTGCTAATGGTGTATTGTTTATTGAAGCTGCTTAACTTTTCATCAGAAACAACAGCCCAGAATAATGGGCTCGATAGATTTTATAACTCCGTCAAACTCGTCGAGGATCAAACACAATCAGAACTAATCCGACATGTACGACGTTCAGATAATAATACAAATTCCCCACTTAACCTGATATAAAGCACATACGTATTAACAGTAAAGATTTGACGTTTAGAATATGACAAGCTCGTTAGACGTAATCTCGAGGACAGGCTTATATTTCCGACGGTACCAGTATCACCGAGTGCACTCGAAAAGTTAATAATTCGAAACCCGTTCCTCGTACTTGTCTGATTCCCCATTCATATTCATATTTATTTCGTTTCACCTATTCGCCCCGGGACGCTTCACAAAATTTAAATTTAAATCCTTAATTTTAACAAGATACGCGGCGTAACTTATATTCAAATTTTCTCTTTAAACATATTGCTTGGCGGGTCGGAAGCAATCTTCATTGTACCACGATTCCGAATCAACGGTGTTTAAGTATGATTATTCGCGAAAATCTCATATTTATGTAAATTAGACGTCAAATGAATGCGATTGTTGTTCTTTGTTCGTTCTTGGGTTGGTGGCTTAGAATTCTATAGAAGGTATTAAAAACATTTTTGTGTGTAGTTTACTTTTCACGTAGGTATATTAATTAGAGATTTGGATACACATTTTCTTTTCGAACACATGTCAGATTTATGATTTTTGTCTAGGTTCTTTGACATAACATCACGTTTGCTTTCTCCGGAGGGCTAAGGAGAGATGTACCTACCTCATAA
This sequence comes from Phlogophora meticulosa, assembly GCA_905147745.2. Taxonomy (NCBI): domain Eukaryota; kingdom Metazoa; phylum Arthropoda; class Insecta; order Lepidoptera; family Noctuidae; genus Phlogophora; species Phlogophora meticulosa. The sequence continues at coordinate 6,714,067 of LR990525.1, forward strand.
CCACATTTCACCAGTTAATATTAAGTACCGTAAACTCAAATGATTTATTTCAGTTAGACTATTAAAAAGACACTTTTGAACTACAACTTTTAAATAAAAATAAAATACTAAAATTATTCCAGTTGCCCCTTCCAAAAGGTAGTTTCGTGTGGAGAAGAATGGGAAAGAAACTCCACACTTACTCTTTTAAAAAAGCTTTTTAACATATAATAGGGGGCGAGTATCAACCGGGCACAAAATCGAATTCCGGCCTACTACAACGAAATTCCTAATGGAAAAACCCGATGACATTACCTGACCTGGACCATGAACCCATGTCGCAAATGCTACAGTTAAGAGTGCTGTAAGTTTTGCGACAACTATACCCATCCACCTAGATTTTTACTCACCTACCTTGGACCTATGAACCATTAGGGGTTAGTTAATAATCAAATAAATACTGCTGGTTCAAATCTCTTGAATTAGCATACGGCCGGCCGACGAGACGACGGGTAAATTGATTTTAAAACCTTATTAAACACAGCATTGGTGTATCATTCGGAATTAGCTTCTTCATAGTAATAAATTAGAACACTAAGTGAGGATAGTTGATGGAGGTGCTTGTGGCTAAATAAAAACAACCGCAAGGGTCGAACCATGGTTAAACTACGCTTGCCGAGGTTAGTCTGTGGATGAGTGATCGTTTGTTACATATCGAGACTCTTCCTTGCTGTCACGCTAAGCCGTTGGCCCCGGCTGTGATTTGAGACCTTAGGCCTTTGACAGTCCTTACTCCTTACGGGTAGTTAATACCCTGAATTTTTGTTTTGTTGATTAATATTGAGAAGATGAATAAGAGGCGACTAAGAAAAGGTATTTATAAGGCAGAAGGATATACACTGACCTTATTGGTGATGCTCTTCAAAAAGGTCACAAACACCTATATTTAGAACTCGCAACTGGCGTGCGTGTATGACTAGATGAATGAACGTAGATGAAGCGCAAGGAGTACGTAAGGATCGTAGTAGATGGTCTGTAGTTTCTATCAACCCCCATGGGAAAAAGACATGAGTTTATGGATGGAAAATATGTATTTATAGAAAATATTATAGATTCAATATAGAAGATAACAATAGAAATACCAAATACTTACTAAGAGATTGATTTTATATATGGACGTCATGTCTTCTGTGCGAACTTTTTTTCTTTCTTCATTCATGAGACTCATAACAAAGCTTCAATATTGAAAACCGGACTCCATTCTACTGCACCTCGAACCCAGTAAGCTGTCATCTTGGACCATTACTAACTTATGAACTCAAATAACTACGGAGACCGCGACCAAGGAATGCAATCACTATTCGGTTAATTAATAATTCTAGACCGGTCTGAGGACGTAAAGTCTGCGGTTGTGAGGGCACCCCTCCCCCCCCCTATTAGTACTCCGTTTTAATACTGCCCACATTTAGCAAGAAGCACTCCCTACATATTAATTTTACGAGACTACCTCTTATACTCTCGAAGCCGACAATTTGGCTTTTCACAATTGCGGTGTACCTCGGCTAGACATTCAAATATAGGGTCCGTACAGTACATATTTATGTTGTAGGTTCTTATTAGACTTTGCATAGTACTAGACTCTCAAGTTGGGAACTCAAGTAGGGACTTGAAAGTTCAGGTAAGGCAATCAAACCTTAGCTAAGTTTTGTAAAGATTTTTTTTTTTATTCTTGTATGGTTTTTAATTGGTTCTTAAGGACCCATGTTCTTTCTTAAAACTTAAATGTATGTTTTATATGTTATTATTTAACATAACATAATTATGTACGCCTCTAAAGGGGTAGACAAAGGTGTACCTATATTTCACCCATAATTCAACAATTATGTTTATGTCTCATGTATAATGAATGGGGCGAGAGAAAAGTAAAAAAATACCATTACATTTCTTCTTACTTTTTAAGGTAAAAATCCGTTTATTAAAAGGTCTCAAGACGATTGTCCTCAGGAATATTATCGCAACAACTTTTAATAAGCGAGTCTTCAAATTAATTAATGTTTATGAAGTGTTCTCGCGTGCTTTACATATTTTTATTAAAATATTTAATACGAAATGTTTAAATAAAATATCTTGTCTCGTGCTTCGTCGCCTTTATGAGGTGATGTAGTCAATCCTAATTTAGCATAACATCACGCTTTTATTCCCCGAAGAGTAAGACAGAGGTGTACCATGGCACACCCACATTTCACCAGTTATGTTTAAGTCCCATTTATTAGGGGGCGAGCCTATTGCCATTAACCGCACAAAAAAAACAGACTCCAGGCTGCCACTGAGATATTCCAGGTGTAAAAATCCTAATAACACTTTGATCAACCAGGGAATCGAACCCAGGACCTCATGCTTAGCAGTAGTAAAATAAGGTTTAAAACACCGTGCGTTATTTCAGTGTTTGCTTAGCTCCGTGATTTCACGATGAACACAAAGCATTGTGTTCTGTGTATTATTTGCATTTACAATTTTTTTTCTTATCTTTTTTTTATCGAGTACTACCAAAAAATGTCACAGTTCATAATAGTAGTAGTATTATGACTAGTGACATTTTTTAGTTTGAGCTAAAATTTTCAAGTCGTAGTTCGAACCAATTGCCCAGTAATTCAATTTCTCGTTTGTTTTACATTTGTTTTGCTAAAAAGTTACTATAATTGTGCTCAGCACTGCCATCTGCCGAGCCTTTTCTCAACTACACTTTCCTTGGGGTTAGCTTTTTTTACTAGACAATTAATTTATAACGCAACACAAACTTTATTCAGTATACAATCACTTTGCAGAAACATGATTCATTCACCTTACCATCAATTCAGTATTTATAAGCTAATATAAATTGACGTTAAACCTGATATCGCAAAACCTTTCATTTTCATTATCAAAAGGTCGGGATGCAGTCTCGCCAGACATTTTCCTAGGGCTTTAATGAAACCATATAATTATACTAACGTATAACGCTGTGTTATTATGACGGCAGAATTTAGCAGCCCGACAGTTTTAGATACGATCTTGAAATTGCTTTTTGCGTATTTATATTTTAGTTTCGTTTAAGGTGAGTCCAGACTATAACTAAACATATCTTTTGTTTTTCTCTGTTTTTATTACTAGCCGTGTCCGGGACTTTTTCCACGTGGAATTTAACAAAACATGTTCTGATTTTTGTTATTTTTTGTTTGAAAAGTTCATACGCATTAAGTGAAAAGCTGTTATTTTGATTTAATTACAAACAGACACTGCATTTTTATTTATTTGTAAAGATTAAGTGCTTTTATGTATACGAGCTTATATGCCAGTCCCATCATACCCTATAACGATTAATGAATTAACTAAAACGTGACTCAGCAAAATTAAACACATTGAAAGTGTATTCGATTACAATTTGAATTAGGTGATGACAATATTATATGATTGAACATACATACGTCATATTGTCAAAACATGTATAAAACAAAGTTCCGTAGTAACGAAACATTTTATTCTTGCGGAAGCGTGGTAGGCATTAACGTACAATTCGATACCATTGTAGCGACATCTATCTCGCCACATACGAACTAAATCTGACGTATCCTACAAGCGATATTAAAGTTGTGCACATTTAAACAAGAACCCGACAACAACCAACGGGCAGTAGCCCACCTGAAACAACACCCTGGTCTGGTCGGAAGATCCTCCCTTTTCAATGGCGACTAAGGAACTTTACACCCTGTTCCTCATACCCCCACCCAAACCATAAATTCAGTACCAACACGATTCTAGACCACTAGAGTGTTGAATGTTTTTTCTGCTTTTTCTAATTTCTAGAGCTCTGATGTTTGTTATACATTAAACTGTAAATAATGATGAGATACTCATCACTTCTATCTACGACTATCACAATGTAAATTAAAAATCATTTTACATTTTGAAGCAAAAAAAGGGAACAAATACGAGTCTGAATTTGTACAACGACTTCCACCAAAATAATTGACATTACTCTCTAAAGTTCATAAACTACAAAAGCACCAGTACAATATAAGTAGACGTAAATAACAAACCTAACATTGTAGTTGAAAAACTGTTCTTGCATACGTCACGGTTAGTTCTCCAACTACAAATGTAAGTTAGAAATTATTATTCTTTTAAATTTGTTGTGCCGTTAACCTAACAAATTAAACATTTTCGAACGTTTCCTTTCTGCTGTGCGATTTTGCTTCTTGATATTGCTGATATCGTGAAAAATAACATCAAGAAGAAAGCTAGATATAAATATCTGAAATCTCCTTATACGAAACGACCTTGGCCAAGCGTGATTTTTAATACTCGTGCCTTCTCTGTATGAGAAGAGGTCTTTGCTCTGCAGTGGGACATTAACAGGCTGGTATTATTTTACAAAGGAAAAAAACGTTTTAGATAAACGTATGACGTCCATTAACTTCCCTAGAATACTGGTCCGTCGACATTGTTGATAAGGCCGTTGCTAGAGAGTTCCGCTCTGAAGTTGCCTTTGCCCAACGCCCCACACCTCTTGCGGACCCTCTACCAGCTAGCTATTTTGTCTCCTGTGTATTGAAATTATGTATTTTATTTCACTTCTAAACTAGAAGTTCAAAAGTTCCTTTTTAATGGTCTAATTGAAATAAATTATTTGACTTTTGAAGAATTGTTGAATTCACGATTGATATTCTCGTGTTCAAAAAATTCAGTATGGGTTTAGAAAAGGGATGGTTTCGATAAATTGTTACCGAAACAAACCTTTAATTTATCGTTGGAATGTTTTCTACCAAAGCAGTTTGTGGTTGGACCGAACATTTATCTTAAATCTAAAATGATTTAGCTAGAATCTTGCAATTGGTTTTATTTGGACAATAATATCTAGATAAACCTTGGATTTGATGTGTGTGATGTACTAGATCATCCTTTTTACACATCCTTTTTTTATTTTGAGACATCTAACATATATAACAATGTCTCTTTATGTTTTGTGATAAAGATTGACAATATCGTGCCTTGGAAAGCATGTTAAGCCGTGGGTTCTGGCTGTTATTCGTAGATCGTTGACAGGAGCTTACAGTTAGGCACAAGTCTGACTACCAGTCTACCCAAGGGGGATAGTGTAACCCAGTTCATGGATTGTGGAGGATAGAGAGACAGTTGCTCCATGTAAAATACTGGTATCCGGTTTGATTGAAAGTTGGGCAAAGGCTAGGGGAGATGATGACGCTGCTGAAATGCATTACACACTTTCGAACACCATTATTACGTTAGTTTAATTTTTTTTTCAGAATATGTAGTTTATTCTGACATTTTTTTTATAATACATATGGATATGCTCTTTTATTTATAATATTGAGACTGCAATTTGATTTGTAGAACTAGGATAGGATGTCCGATTTCTACTGGGACTGGAATCCGGTATCTAATTTATAACAGATAGCAGTAACAGCATATGGAAGGATGAAGATTGATAAAAAGCGATAGCGAAGAAATGAAGAATATTACAATTGTGGAGCTATGACTATATTATTATAAGATAAATAACGAAATATACATTTTATTCCAACTGTTTGGCAAGTGTAATCAAAGAATTCTATCATTTAATACTTTTAAGAATGTGACAAATGACGCAATAATTACTGAATGGGTTTTAATGAAACTTTACAGTATTATATCTTTTATTTCAGAATGTACAGCACAGGTAATAATTATCATACACGCTCAGATGAAATTGCAAGTAAGTGCTAAACAAAAAAACTGCTACTGTAAAGTGTAATTATAGGCTTAAATATTCAAAAATATTTTCGTAGTTTTGGAGTTATATTGTGCGTGGCAGTTTGCATGTTAAGGGCAGGGTTACCGCGTTGTTTTTAATTGATTTCTATTGTATGGTATCAATGTTTGATTTTATTTATTTATTTATTTTTAAAATCTCCTTTACAGCTATGATAAGAGGTATACACCTAATGCGATATAGTGGCCTTAAAATTAACTTATTAACATTTTAAAAAAAATACAAAAAAGAAACAAGATTAAAAAAAAAAAAAGAAGACAACTGATAGCCTATTCTTTAATCTACTCCATAACATAAAATATAGGTTTTATTAAAACTTCAACTTATTTACTTTCGATGGGTACTTTTACTAATGTTTCTTGAATAACCGAAATGATAGTCACAACACTAAGTACAGACGTCTATTAATCCACTAAGTAATTAATTTAGCAATAACTAACTAATTTAGCAATATCACTCGATTAGAAAGGTGATATCGGATTACAATATGGTAAACGCGGTGAGTTCGATACAGGATGGCAGAATAACTTCTCGCACCCGTGTCTCCGTCAAAAAGCCCTATCCAACGTTCCAAAATTAACGATCCACCACTTCAAAAGTCAAACTGCAATGTCGCCCATGGCCACCGTCAATTCAGTGCTGCCACCAACTCAGTGTTGCCACTTCCTGTATCGACTTCACCCAAGTAGGTTTACTACTTGACGTTTCCGATGATTAAAAAGTACACTATGTCATACAATCAACCCGACTCGTAGCATTCTCCGACATATATTTTATTAAAAAAAATACTTATACCCTGAAACTGCCAATAATGATTAAGTATTATATTTGTGTGTACACACAGAAACCCGGCCCTTAAAACGCTGCGAGTCAACGGAAGCGAGAACGCCGCTCGTGCGATAACATCCCATTCACTACCATACGTGCGTTGTAGATAACAGTGTGGTATCTGCCTCCCTAATGAAAATACACTCCACAATAGCCAGACTGAGGTTAGTGATAATCAGGAGCTTTGCGGAGAGCATTGCGTTTGGGGGCCATTAACTCATAAATAAGAGTTTTGTTTGACCTTAATGAAGCTCAAAGAACCTAAAATGAAATAGCAAAATATGTTCATGACTTAGCTTTGGTTTCGAGCCAAAACGGTAAAAAAGGGTAATCTTTTGGAGTGACATCATTTGTCTATCTGCCTTGGACTGTAATTCAATCTATAAATAAAAAATTTGGTAATTTTACTTTGTAAAGGAAAATATGTTTCTTTTCAGGTGAGCGTGTCCGACTCGCTCTTAACCGGTATTTTTTATTATTGCTAGGTTGGCGTATGACTTTTGCCTAATCCTATGGTAGTTGTATGTGGTCGGCGGTGGGTTACCTACTCACTGAAATTGAATTACATTGGCTATAAGAGATAAGCTTGGGTTGTATTGTACGTAAGATATGCATTAAAAGCAAATATTTCTCATTTAAATGTTAATATAATAGGGATGTGTCCAAGGTAAAAATATATTAAGTCTATTTGGTCCGTCAGTTAAATTAACAAAAAATATTGGACACGTATTTTTTGCTTACCCAAATCAATGTAATACTAGAATAGAATAGAATACTCTTTAAAGTACACCATAAAAACTTACAAGTAAAATTTCTCTCTTTCAAGAGGTACTTACATAGGGTGTTACAATGGGCGGTCTTATAGCTAACAGGGATCTCTTACAGACAACCTTTGGATGGTCTTCATAGTGAAGGATATGGGATGTGTTTTGTACTTCAGTAGTAGTACACACACAATACATACACTTTGCTGTAATACTGAGGATAATAAAAATATATTCTATTATATTCTATTCTATTGTAAAGATGACTGATAGAATTGCATGGAAGAAGATATTGTGAACGACTCCAAATAAATAAGATAAGGGCAGGAGGATTAATGAGTCTCAACACAAATTACAAAACTTGTTATAAGCACCGAAAAGCAATGGTTATAAAGTCACGTAACTTAATTATAAAGTTGGACATCTTAATATAACATACGAGTATCTGAAATAAACTTTGGATCCAAGTTATATTACTTATGTTAGTCGTACATTGTACAACGAAGCAAATTATTATTGCAATTAGTATCAAAAACTTTATGAATGTACGCTTGGGATGTGTAAGTCTAGTTAAAAGTTAAGTTAAGTTACCTCATGTCATGTCTTCATGTAATTTCTGAAAGGGCTTACCAATGTTTATTTCGATAAATAGCATTAATTTATTATGAGATATGCCTTTTTTTAATTGTGATGTTGATCCAGTGGTCCAAAAAACCGGATAACTACTGATGTTACTTTTTCAAATCATATACTCTTGTCGGCACGGTTGTCGCAGTGGCTGAGCGATCGACTGCTGCACCGCGTGTCGTGGGTTTGTAGCCCGCACGGAACAAATATTTGTATTGCCTACAGATAGTTGTTACGGGTCTGGCTGTTCGTGTATGTTACTTTAAATGTTTGTAAACGCACCCAAGACACAACAGAAATTCATAGTGTGGGACAACATTAAAAAAAAGCACTTATTTTCAGCCATGTTTGAGTTAGTATATCATAAGTTTTGACTTCACAACAGTAGACTGTGTGCTTAACCCTGCCCTGCCCGGTGCAGGTATATATGCACAACCCCCTCAACGACCATCCTAATATATCTTCTAACACTAACTCCAACATCAATAAACCGTCTAAAACTCCGAAGGGTAGTTAAAATTTTACGATCTCGTACGAAATTTAATTAGAGACGTGTCACAACTGTGATGCGGTATTTTAATAATGTCCTGCTGTCCCTTGAGGCGATTTATGTCTCTTAAAGATGCTTGACATCGTTAAACTATGAATGCGAATTAAAGTTTTATATTGTTTGGTGTCTGTGAATTGAAAGTTGTTTGGTGTGATAGAAGGAGAAAATTCAAGTAGATCGGTCACTTAATTTGTCAGAGACAAACCAGGTCATTGGTCTCGAGTCCAGCGGTCGTCACACTTTTCTGGTTAAGGGCCGCATAGGACAATGTGAGATATCAATGCAGGCCACACACTTATTATGTTGTCATTACTCAAGCATAAATGTCTAATCATGGACATAAATATCGTACGTTAAAATAAGTGTAACTGAGTCGAAATAAAAATAATTTTATATATTATTTATTGTGTACTAAAATGTCGTGGGCAGCACTCTGACGACTACAGCTCTAGCAAGTATATGGCGAGGAGAACCGTTGAATGCCAATTTCAGAGCTTCTGTAAAATAAATCGCAAGTTTAATACTTAAATGCAAAACTATTCGGAGATATACAGAAATATATTAAATCTTTTCCAATGCCCGCTATAACTCTGTTTGCTCTCACAAGGAAAACTGGCTTAGTCGAGTGGTTTTCCCGTAATCAAAGAAAAATACTCCCGGTCGTATATAATTCTAATACAATACTAACACATTAGAAACACGGTAACGTTACCGTAAGTACACAGTGGGCCGAGTAATGAATGCTCCTGAGAATAATAACCAAACAAAAGAAAATCGCTATTTGTTTTCCGCATTCCTCCTTCCCTTAGCTTCGGATCACGTCATTATTCTATGAATCGAGGCTTTTATTCTTTTTTGGGTTCCGTATGTAGTTTGGATATTTTACTATATGTGAATAAATGATCTGATGAAAATCTTTGGTCTTGGTGATAATGAGGAGAGATAAAACGCATGTGACTAAAGAGAGCGATGAATATAATTGTGAATGGATGGAGAGAGAGGCCAAAGAAAAGATAGGGGTGGATTGTATGATATAAAAGATAAGAGAGTGAATGATAGCGTCACGTTAGACAGAGTAAAATGACAGAAGAAAAACGTGTTTGGCTGACTCCAAGTAACATAGGACAAGGACAAGAAGATGATGATGGTGTAGTTTGGGTGTTGTCCACTTTAGAAGAGATTCAATGGTGCTGAAAGTGATAAAAAAAAAACAAAAACATATTAGAACACTCACAATTCCCCACTAATGTTGGAGTCCCATGTAATTGGGAACGAGTTTACTGCCGTCAACTGGGCACAAATTTATTCTCAGGACCGCAACCGAAAAATTCCAAATTCAAAAAATCAATAACACTTTGTCGGACCCGGGAAATCGAACGCAGGATATGCTCAGCAGTAGCGCTTGCGACCACTAGACCAACGAGGTAGTCAAACAATTTTGTTCAAACCACTAAATGAATGGCTAAACTAAGAAGCTTTATAAAACAATGGCATTTAAAGACTCACTAACACAAAAATAAATTTAATCTACATACAGACCCTGAACAATTCGAAACAACTTGATCTTTACTTTTTTTTGCTTTTATTGAACATCGTGTAGTAATTAAAGATAAATATAATAATATAAAACGATCCACTTCAGAAAGATCGTGTCTCGTTTAGCTTTTGTCTTCTCTCTTGTAGATAGATTGTCATCCATTGTTTATTTAATCTCTGGCGAAAAGAATAAATGATTTATAAGTTACTTTTAAAGAGACAATAGACGGTGAACAAAGAGGGTACAAGGTATACTTATTTGTTATTTTTTTAGTGCGCAAAATGAAGCTTTAGCTTGTTCAATTAAAAATACAATGGTGGTAGCAAATTAGTCTACTGGTTGTAGTCGAGTTGTTTTTACCTTGTATTTTTCCGACGATGTTATTTTAGAATAATTTTACTTTGTTGGTTATTTATATTTGCTTACACTGTCTTTGTCCAAAACATGTTGAATTTGCACATTGTTAAAATGGCAATTAGCTGTTTTAAATTATACATTTCTAACTTTTGAGTGGCACATGGCTAAATGATAACAGCTGCCCGGGACGATCGCAAATTCTCAGGCTTGACGGTCTCTGGATGGGTTACATATTTTGTGACTCGGTAAGCACGCTAAGCCGTTGGTCCCGCCTGTCATTTGTAGATCTTTGACAGTCGTTACGGGTAGTCAGAAGCCCGAAAGTCTGACAACCAGTCTTACCAAGGGTTATCGTGTTGTGGGTGTGGAGGTCAGATGGGCATTCGCTCCATGTAAAACACTGGTATACAGCCACACCCGCATAGAATGACCGGCCTCCTAGTTAGTTGAGAATACGAACCGTATTTTTAATAGTAAATAAATATTCAAAATATTTATCTGTACTGAAATTTTACATTTTATTCTGTCTTAAAAATACCTTCATGCTAATGAATTCACAAAAATGCTATTCAGTAATGACTAAATAGCATTTTTGGGCATTTTACTGTATTTACAATGGTAAATACAGTAAAATGTATTATTAAAAAACAAGGTACAATAATAAGGTGTGATTCCTTTTTAACGTATAAGATAAAACGCCTCACCTTCGCACTACACCCTCACACATCGTATTAGTTTGAAAATAAAGTTCTAATGGACAATGTAGCAAGTTATATCTGAGCAGGATTGTGACCATACCATACCTGTTTGTTCCCACAGTGCCCTCGATACAAAAGTAGAAGGCTACTCAAGTTTTTATATATCTCTCTGTAGGTACTATAGAAACCTACCGTTCTTGAAGTACCGGGTTTGAAATAAAAAGGCTATTTATATTTAGGAACTATTCCATCTCTTATCAATTCTTTATTTAATTACTAGCGGCCCGCTCCGGCTTCGCACGGGTATAAAATATATTTCAATGTGTACAATACTTAGTACATTATTTTAATAAATCTCGTAAGGTTCAGCCTGCGTTTGCAATGTAAGCGGAAAATTGAAATTATTTACGACATCACATTAGAAACCTCAAAAAGAACAGTATTTTTCCACTATTTAATGGATGTTATTATATGTGCATATAAACCTTCCTCTTCAATCACTCTATCTATTAAAAAAAACCTCATCAAAATCCGTTGCCTAGTTTTAAAGATTTAAGCATACATAGGGATATAGGAACAAACCGCCTCTCAGCCAACGGCTACCTATCTCTCTCTTCTTATTCTAAATATGAATTCGTGTTTATTTTGTAACATGCCATTAACTTATTAAAACTCCGTGGAGGTCGGCTGACTCCACAGTGCCAACTCCAAAAAGTATATTTTGACAACTTTGCGAGGTGACAAAAGTTTGTGCCTACCTTTGTCATCGTGTCATAACGAACGATGGATTCTCGTCGAAAAATATTGTATTTAACGAGGGTTTTACCGGTTTGTATGTGTTGTTAGGTATTTCTATATTAAGAAGGATATTTTGTAGCTTTGTTCTACAGTACCTAGGCCATTACATTGCTTAAATTTTGTCAATTGTAATGAATACCTAATCTGTATGTAAAATAAAGTTGATATTACTGAAACTTGTACACCACACGCAAGAATACGCGCAGACCCATGGAGTTGGGGATATCGGCCAGCAATACAATACAATACTGTAAATTTGTTTTGTTGCGTCTATAAGTTAGTTGGTGATAGTAAAAGGTAGAAGCGAAAGATGTTGATGTTGTTGTTATTGATGTTGATATTGTTGTTGTTGTGATGTTGAAATTGCGTAATCTCTCATTTCGTTTTGAAAAAATATCAAGTTATCTAGAAAATTAGATTATAGAAACATCCATGGCCAATGAAGAAATCGTCTGAAATTGACAAATTGATGAATCATTGCCTAACGCATATCTCATCATAACATAGGCAATCATTTGGGAAAATTAACGTACTTAGGAGTCTTTATTTTTAAAATATTATCCGTTGAAAGATAACCACTGCTGAATATCAGACGGTGAACACCTTCGTTTGTTGTCATATCTCGACGGACCCGTCCATTGGTCAAGAATGACTTTCACTGGGTGAGTGGACAAGCTTAGGTAATCCTTGTTGCTTACGACACCCATGGGAATCGATAGCCTGATCTATCCTTAGCCAAAATCATACATCTTGCAATGAGACAGCCATCGTGCCATCTCACGTCATAAAAGTGTTTATTTTCAAACATACCAGTCGCCCGTTATAACTCGACCTCTTCGATCAGCGCTGATTGTTAAAGCAAACGTCAACGATACGTCAAATCCAATACATTTAGATTTAGTTTCGTTTTTCATCGCGTTTCAAGTAATGCTGGTCTATATATTAAGACCAGGCGAAACTACCCGCCACATTGACGTAAAATAAGCAATTTCCTTTTGTATCAACCAAGGTGTTTGCTGTTTATGACGCTAGCTTTACGATTTGTTTGTGTTTGAACCGCGGAGCGGTTTTAAAATCGAATTTCTAAAGTAGTTTCAATAAAAGTGAATGTAAAATGTAATGTTTTATTAAAATAAGTTACTTAGTCTGGTTTGCGTTTATGTTGACTTTTAGTAGTAAGTTTATAACTGTTTTGTTGCCACTGTTAATAGTGTGTTTACGTTGGTCTGTGTTGATGTAATACACGCTTTGGATAGGTGGTCTGAAATTGGCAAACAACTGATGTTTACTCTTTAAATTATTCCAGTTTTTGGTCTGGTATTTTAGAATTTCAATATAAAATATAAGGGCAGTCACTCAATTAGGGCCTATCACGATTCATTGAAACATATAAGAAATGGTAATTTATTTGAAGCCTTTACGAGAACTTTACGAGATTTCAATATTACCTAGGCCTAATGAACACATTATTTAATTTCAATAAATGTGATGTGAAAAAAAAACTATACACCCAAGTTTTCCAGTTTCTTCAGTCCTAGTTTTAATCCTTTATATTCGAAATTATCTCAACAAGAACTACCTTCCCACCAATTTCAATTAAAAGCACGCTGAATTGCATCACTAGCGTACCACTACACTTAGTTAGTACCGTACCCACCTCAAAATAGTAAAAAAAATAAACAAAACAGCGAGCCATCAAACATTCAGATCAGGTAAACACTGATAAAAGACTCGAATCAATACAATAGACGAATCAAAACATCGCGGGATGTCGTCGAAAAACACTATAATTTTAGTCAGCGCACATTCTGTTGCCTGTTAAAAAAGAAACGGAAACGTGAGAGGAATGAGGAACAAAATGGCCGCCGGACTGCATGGACGAATGGACACGGAATATATTAAATAGGAGACTGATAAAGATCGTGGAGCTGCATATGCAGGTTACTGTGTACTTTGGTTGAAGATTTTTTTATCATTAGATGATGTTTATGAAGTGTCACGAATGTATTACTCCCATAATTAATATATATGAATGTAATCTACGAATGCATAACTCCATTTCTGGGTGAATATTATTGTTAGTATCGAAAATAAGCAATTTAAAATAAGCCACAGGTATTTTGTACAACATAGCATTGTACTACTGTTTTATAAAACAAAAAATCATGTTGAAAGCGTGCTGAATCTATCTTCAACTTTTTAATAGAAAAGCAGGGGTGAATGGAAACAAAACTTTGAAGGAAACTTTCACGTTAGTTAAATATGTGTACAACAAGGACTAATCTTACCAATTAATTTCGATACCTTGTATGAAAAAACCACAATTGACGAAACGTGGGTGTCACTGTAGGTATACCTCTGCCTTAACCTTTGGGGACAAGAGGCGTGATGTTATGATTTTAGGTAAATATACCTCAAGCAATACGCCTCTAGTCCCCAAAGCTTTCATTCACAATAGTGAATGCAATTAAAACCCCATTCAAAGTTATGTCTCGATTCACCCCTGAATAGGAATCTTTTCACCCCGTTTTACTCGGTACCCATAAAGCAAGCCTATCATAAGGTCACTTTTGTCAAAAGTATTGGTCATGGTCAACAAATATATACAAGACCCAAGGCACTTAATTGGTATCACATTTTTAATATTTCATCTCTTATCACTGACGACGTGTCACGTGAAACTTGATTCAATAATTTTCTGCAAAGTGTATCTGTGTGATACCAAAGTTGAAAATAATATAATAAGTTCTTTATTTCTCCGCACAATGACAAGCTTATTCTATGTTTCACATATTATTTGTCATTTTTTAGCAATGTAAGGAGCTGGTGTCCGGTGTCTGCGGCGTAAAATGCCTGTATTACAAATCACCAGGTCTTCACCCCACGGAAAAACAAAAAATTTACACATAAAATATGATATTACAATGAAATGATAAAGATAAGATGAATTAAAACTAAAAACCTATTATGATTTTGGGGATAGAAGTTAAAAAGATACTGTCAACAAAAAGTTAAACAGTAAAGTAAAGTCAATAAATGTGAAACATTCAGAAATAACAACACGAGACCAAGTGCACGTTAACAAGCAGTACCACTAGAAACCTTGATCTCAACAAATAAATTCGGAAGCACTGCCCACTGGATCGTCTCCTAGATATAAATAAATCCCTTTTCCCGACAATTCCTTCTTTATCCGAACTACGGTGTATATTATTGAAAACGTGTTCATTCGTGCGGCTATTCGTATATGTGACCAAACTCTAGTATCTTTTGTGAGACATTGAGGCTTTCTTTTCACGGTACATTTGCCATATGAAATAAGATTTCGATTAGTGCCCTTACAATTTTAAAGGATCACTAGGATATAAATTCTGAGACGATGGTATTTCATTTCGGATACAGTTTCTAGTGTTTTGTTTTTACTTTATGTCAACTTATGGAGTGAAAAATGAAAATTATGAGAGTCTATAAAGCTTTATAAATGACTATTTAATTATATAATTATTAATTAGTTAGATAAAATAACACGAAAAAATAATAATAGGGGACGAGCCTATTGCTCTGAACCGGGCACGAATACAGACTCAGAGCCGCTACTAGAAAATTCCAATTGGAAAAAGTCAGTAACACTTTACTCGACCCGGGAATCGAACCCAGGACCCCATGCTCAGTCGTAGCGCTATCGACCACTAGACCAAACGAGGCAGTATCTAAAAAAAAAATCTCCAAACTATTTTAATTTTGCAATGTTTACATAAATAGGCACGATTTTTCTTCTATCTTTATTTTTATTTCAACATTATAATGAGAATGTCACACAAGCTGAAATTAAATATGAATATAAGAAGCAGCCACTCAGTTAGCATACGTCATCAGAGTTCACGGCCTTTCATTATAGTTCACGCGTAATTGAAAACTTTGATAAGATTCCCAAACTTGGCATTATTTGGGGGTTAATAACTTTCCAATGTCGAATACAAATCTTTCAATTATACGTGTAAGTCCGAGAAATATTCGATTAATCGTATGAATCGGTTTGGTCAAATTGAATCGCGAAAAGGTCAATAATATAATCAATATTGTATGGAGTTTAGTATTCATAGTGAGGGTACCCTTTAGGGCATGACGCAGATGTGCGAACGTGGGAGGGATGGTTTCTGTAGTTAGTAAAAGAATAATTCTATTAACAGTGGGAATAATTCACTCTGAAACTTTCTTGTTGTTATTCAACACAGAAGAGTTTTAAAAGTAATTTGATTTGACATCCCTTTTTCTCGCAATTTCGCCTGACAACTACGGTAGTTTTTTTTTATTGCGTACCTTTTAGTAATTAAAATATTTTCAAAGGTATGCATATTGTACTCATAGAGTTTTCATCGATATTATGAATATTAGAGTAAAAATCGTCTCTTTAAAATTAAAACAATTTTAAGAAATGTTGCTCAAGTAAAATACATTTTAACCACCATAATAACATTTTTTAGTGTTTATTTGACCATACTATGTTACACCAAATTATTTTTAACAAGTCTATTTTTTTTTGTATTAATCATAATAATAGTAAGCTTATTTTGTCTTAAAAATAAATATATTAGTAAACACAATGGCCGCTAATAGCAGAAACAAAATGGCTGCTATATCTTAAACAAAAGAGAAATAAATTCTAAGATCCGTCTGTCTAATCGAATTTAATCTTAAAAGGAATGACTTCTGTATCGGATATTGAAAGCTCTAGACTTCACCGAAGGTAGAAGACAGACCTATAAAATGGGAGCTATCAATTTTATTATGTCTCCTTACAAATGTAGATGTATTGTAGGTACCTACTATAGTTTGAACTTTATACTACCTATCTATGTTTTTAAAACAGATAATTGAGCAGAAAGTGGAGATTGTAAGTATTTTTTTAAATTAAAGCATAACACAATATCGCGCCCGTATTCCTTGAAGGGTTAAGCAGAGGTGTACCTAAGTACACCAACATTTTCCAATTTATATTTAAGTTTTATGTAATAGAGGACGAGCCTATTGGCATCAACCGGACATCGGACCCAGCCACTAGATGGACGGCATTAGGCGGATTTTTTTATTAAATTAAAAAGAACACCGGACTAAAGTGCGGCTAAGCGAATCAACTTCTATCTCCAACAAACTGATCAGAGAGACAGATTTTCAATTTTTAACATTTAAATTATAAGAGTTGATAATAAAAAGGCGAAAGCTAATAATTATAAAACAATGTCAATGGCAAGACAGCCATTTTTTTCACTGACATATTATACTAGTGAAAGCCACTCAAAAGATGGAATATCATGGTATGCGCACAAAAGTTACCGAACATAATTAATACAATCATATTGTTTAGTATTTTCGCGCTACCGTACAATATTAATGACGATTTCACGCATGGTCGAACTCGATCCGAATGGCAACCGTTTGTATTCGAACAGAGACCGCGGGGTGGCTCCGATTTCATTATGTGATTTATTTTTTTTCATCTCCCCTTTCCAATAAATCCCTACGCGGCGATGGCGGGTTAATTAATAATTTAAGGGCATGGTAACCGTACTAGATACTCTGGCTAATGGAATAGAGGTGACAATTACATTTTAAAAATTTAAACTTCCAATCGTATAGTCGTTACTACGTGGTACTCGTACGTTGATACACTGAAGTTTTAAATCGAAGCCACTATAGTATTCCATTCAAACTGTATCCGATCAAACCGAGTTGATTGGGTCGAAATTGTTTTTACTATCAATACACTTTAAAATATGATGAGTTTCCTTCAACGTTACACATTTTTGACCGTAAACATGAAACGACAAAATTAATTATCGCCAAACTTTTTACGGGAACATTAAAATAATTGTGCAATCCACGGACCAATTTAATCTTTTTTTTTTCAAATTACGTCTCTGACAGTGCACTCGGGCAATTGTACGAGTTATTTACGACTTCAATAAAGTGAACCTTAAAATTGTTAATGAAAAGGTATTAAAACACAACGGACCCCTCGTAAATTACCCGGTGACATTGCAGAGGAAAGAAAAATTCACTTGGATTTGTAACAATTTGTAGCCGCCGTAACGTTATGTTATATGCAAGTAGATTGGTGCTATATGTTAACCAAATGGTGTTCATCCTTTTCACGCTAAATGCCAGCAGCATCGGTAGGGTTAATTTCGTACTAATTGAGTGACATTATTCATGTGTAAAGATTGTTAATGAGAGAGGACTGGTTACAAAAAAAATGTTTTGATTGAAATGCTATCCTTTTAAATTACAAATTAAAATGTGGCACGTTAATTTGGAATTTAAATTTTAATACAATAAATAAAACATAATTATAAATGTTTGGTGTTGGTAGTCCTTACTTTGCAGTTTCCGATTTATCGTGTTGCCTGTTAAGCCCGTTTTCACTAATGTTATTTAGTAAATCAACGTCTACTAATTAAGTAATGATAAACGAAAACCAATGTCCAAAGCAACCACTCCCGTTTCACCATTCGTTTCTCAGTAAGCAACTTCATAATAAGTAGTATAAAGTAAATAAATAATTACAGCATAAGTAAGTAAAATTTTGCATGCCATGAGGAAGAATGCATAAGGATTAAAAAAATATTAACACCTAATTGTACTAATTACCTATATTCTAAGAAAATAAATAAATTTATCTATCTTTCTAACAAGCTTTGAAATCTAAATTCAGTGTCAAGTCTGTCAATTTTGTTAAAACTCTATTGCTAGGCAACTTGTAAGAGTTGTCTAAGCGTTACTTATCGGAAAATCGATGTCTTGTAGCTTGAGTCATAGCATTGTTATTGTTTTTTTTTTCACTACTTATCTGCTTACTGTAAACGCAGTACATTTAGGTACATACATAAGAGGCGTGAGTTTATGTAAACTCACGCCTCTTTCCCATGGGGGTAGGCAGACACTACAGAACGCCACCTGCTACGATCCTTACATGCTCATTTTGCTCCATTTACTTTCATATATCTGGTCATATTTTTTTTAAGAGTAGACGAAGATCAAAGAAATTATGAGTGGATTGTGTAAAATATGATTTATGGCAAGCGAGGAAGTAACTATTGAGATGACGGCAAATAGAGATGTCTAGAAGAAGAAGACATACTGTTTCGACCCCAAATAAATTGGCATAAGTACAGGCAGATGATGATTTAGGTGCCACATCAATATCATATGAAATAAAACTTATACACATCAATCTAAACTGAGGCTAGACCACTCTGTTTTATCTAAAACGCATCTCATATTCTTTGGTTCTCCATGAAATAACATCTACAACTAATCAAATCAATAAAAATAAAAGTCCCTTCAGAACAACAGAGACTACATTTATATACTTGTATATGTGCATTTATTTTAAAAGCATGCTCATTTATTTATACCGTTTGCTTATCTGCCTCCCAGTTGACTTCACATATATGTGGTCTGACTCCTCAGTAGAATATATTGAGGATTCGATACAAGTTTTTTACCATTTGCGGTATCAAACGTTTCTGTGCCACTAGAGACCAATACCTTATGCAGACTTCATGTCCAAAATATAAAATTCTCAATGCTAAAAAGTTTTATTGAAGGTTGTTGGAAACATGTGAGTTTGGAGGTGCATTACGATTTGTACAAAACATTAAATCTCTTTATGACGACATAAATAAAAAATGGTATAATGCCCTTAGTTTCAGATAGAAATTATCAATTAAATAAATAATAATAAATAAATAAATAATGATGGACAATCCACACAGCATCATCTAGCCCCAAGCTAAGCAGAGCTTGTGTTATGGGTACTAGATGACTGATACACTTAATACAATACAGTACATAGATAGATATTTTTATTATACATAGCAAATACCCAGAACACCCGAAACAAATATTTGTAGATCGTACAAACACTTGTCCCAGGGCGGGAATCGAACCCGCAACTTCCTGTGTCGCAGGCGGACCTTCACCCGCCGCGCCACATAGGTTGTCAAAATTAAAAGTAATAAAAATATTCTCAAGAATTAATGTACCCAAACTTTCGAGCGTCCTTGTTGAGTATAAAGCGAACTTTATAATCCTAAATCAGATAATGATGATAACTTTAGGCACTTTGTACCAACTTTCTCAAAACAACAAACGGAACCAGCATATGTAATCCAAATACAGCTGCTCCCATAAAAAAATCCATACTACTCAGACATGAAATTAACTGACACAAAAAAAACGTTAAAACAAGAGAGCGAGCGAGATGAAAACATTCACAGAAATAAAACAAAAGAACAACTTACTCATCCCTTATTGCATATATGCTTAATTGTAAACAACGTTAAAACGAGCATTGAAAAAAACCCGACCGTCCCTCGACTTCAAACGCTACAAAATATTTGTCCTAATAACAGAAGTACAAAATGAATCGATCGAAACGCAAGTACTTGCCACCCCTCGTATAATTTGATAGTCTATACATGCGCTTATGGTGTATTCTGACCTTGGGGAAGTCTGGTAACCTAGCAACGCCAGCTTTGTACTCGGGCCCCCTAGCAGGATCTAATCTGCAAATAATCATACCTATAGGACTCCTATATCTGGCGTTTGTGAAGTTAGAAATTTTGGTGTTTTCGGCGTGCGCTCATTTTGTAACGACATTTGTTTTAACAGTCAAAAGTTTTGCATTTTTGTTGTAGGTAAACTCGACATTATATTAATAGGTGTGTGTTGGTATGGCACTGTTTTAGTTTGGTTCAGGATTGTCTTTTAATGAAAATTGATTGCATTTCTTCCATCATTATCAATATTTCCCACAACATGAAGCATATTCGACACTTCACGTCAAAATATATCCGAAGTTTCCACCTAAATCTTAACAAAAACTCCGTTCATTCATACTCCATAATTTTCTAACATCAGTCTTAACATTGTACTGCTCAATTACCCACACCAAAGTTCCAATGAAATGTACAACCACAACACATTCTAAGAATTCATAAATAATAACTTTAAGTTCGTCATGTCCATTCTTGATACCTTCATAGGTATTCCCGGTACATGCGTCAGCCAACCCCCTGCCTGGCAACAGGGTTGCGCCACACCCAACCCTCCCGGGCCACAATCAAACTGATGAATACTTTCAACACTATATCAACCTGTATTGATGTTTGGTACAGACCTCTGCAACTGATGGAATTGAGATGAGAAAAATTTTGACGAGAATGTTACTGGTAGAATGAAAGGCGGAAAAGTTTTATATTAGAGTCTTTGGATACGTATCGAAGGAATAAGAGATTATAAACGAAAGTATTTTATACTTACACGAAAAGTTTGAGGAGTTTAAGAGCGAAATTTCTTCTGATCGGAAATATTTTTTCGTTACTTATGTATTGTTTTCTTGATGCTTTTGTTCTACGAGTAGGTACTGTTTCTTTCTACTATTGTATTTCGTCAAGTTATCATATTTTTACTTTGACTATGTTAAAGAAATAAGAAAAATGAGTATAATAACTTTAGAAAGACCGCCACTTAAGGTACCTAATTAGGCTTATCATTTTTCTTGTATTTTGTAATCACACTATGATCGTTTTTGATGCCTTTCGTTCTTCATTATTTCATCAAATACCAATTCATCAGTATCGAACAAAACAATTATTTACGTCCGGCTATAAATATTCAAAGACCAATGTTTCCTTAATAAATATTCACACACACGCACGTGCTTAAAACCATTCCACAATGCAGTTCCAATGTATGCAGATTTTTTTTCTCTGTCGATGCCGCGCGGTCCGCGCTAATCCAGCGCTCCCCAAAAACTGCATATATGTGAATGTTTATAGTTATACGACACATCTTCAAAAGATCAGCAGTGACACAGTGAACTGATGCGTGGCGACACACTTACCTTCTATGCAGTCAGCCCTCACATTTTTGTCCCTACAACACAGTCTCCCTGTGACACACTTGATGTCTCCCCCTAGTAATTACTTCCCCTCTCCCTCACCCTTGCCCCAAACCATAATATCTAGGTACCGACTGAGCCTAGGTATATCTACATTTGGGTGCTCGACGGGATTTGCGAGGGGAATGCTAAAAGGGTGCGAGCGTCGTGTGATATAAATTCGTATCAAAGTTATAGTGTATATGTTTGTGAGCGGGGGAGCAGGATACACTGAGTCTGCCTTGTATTTTAAACAAATACTTTGCATGATATACACGATATCCGATACTTCACGTGCATGGGATTAAATCTGTTTACCTTTTAAGGTACTCTTTGAATCAAAGACAGATGGGAAAATCATCAAAGCATTTTTGGTCCATCGTTAAAAGGATATCAAGTCAATGCTCCGTTTTAATGAATATTCCAGTCAACCAAATAAATTGGAAGTCACCTAAAAGAGTGTCCATTAAAAGGAATCTAACATCCACCTCAAATTAACTTCGGAGAAAGTTTACCCTCAAAATAATTAAGGATTCACCACAATTATCATCGCAAAATCAAACTTCCCTTTGATCGTTATTTAGAAAAATTATAGCTTGGAATATTTACTTTAGCGTTAGCGGAATACGGTGGAAAATTGTGCAAGCGTGATGTTTAGACGAATTTGTGTGGACGAAATTTTAATAACCAAGAGGGCGTCGCAAGAAGTTTTACACTTTGCCTTTTTGTGGAATCACCAAAGGGAGCCACACTGATAATTATAATTATTTACCAATTGTGAATAAAGTTCGGAATAAGTCTTGCGTAATTGCGAGCCGCTTAAAGTATCATTTAATGAATAATGTTCCGATTTCAATGGGGAGTTCGACTTGGCGGCGGCTAGGGCAGACTTACCGAGGACACGGGATGTATTTTAATTTTTTCCTAAAGAAGTCTCGTTTCGAAGTTAAATTATTTCGCATGAGGAAATTCTTTAGGGCTTCACAATTTGCTGCTGAATGTATTTGATACTAACGCGATGTTATGAAAATCTGATTTAATAAGGCCGTACTTGACTTCAGACAGACATTCTGCTGTAGCGAACTTATCCAATGAAAGTGCTGAAGTACTCTTTGTCTCCACTTAAGCATTTAATTTAATGTCATTATATTTGAAGTTGGCAATTTGCAATATATTCACGGTTCATCCAATTAAGGGTTGTTATCTGAATATAACTGGTTTGATTATTGTCAATTAGTCAAATAGTAATAGTTGTTAAATTGATCTAGTTAGTAGTTTTAACAAAGATCATTATCAGATGACGAGCAATTGTGACTGTCAAGTTTTATTAGTTTTTCCAGATTCTCACTCTATGTGACTTTCCGTTATTTTTCCGGCCTCACTGAAACTTAACATTACGCCTATATTCCTTGAGAGATTAGGCTGAGGTATAAAACCCAAACTCTGCGTGGTATGTTTAAGTTATGTAATAAGTGGTGAGCCTACTGCCACCAATCGAGCATAAATTCAGATCCCTGGCAACTCAATGACACTTTGCCCGACCCGGAATCCAACCTAGGATTTCATACTCAGCAGTAGCTCTTGCGACCACAAGACTAACGAGGGAGTCTGGCCTTCCTACATTGTTATTCATACAATATTAAATTCAAACTTCAATCAAAACAGGATATTGAATAAATAAAAACTTTATTTAGTTTTCCCTGCATTGTCAGACTTCGTACACACACACACTACAGAAATAAAATATTGTACGTCGTCAGGAAATCAGAAGTGCCTTATCGTGGCGGTACCAATACATCTCATGTCGTTACAGCATCGAATTTCCTTCGTAGCATAAAGGAAAATAACGCGAGGGGCATGTACAATGTTCCTATATTGGTATATAAAAGGAATATGTTGCTCAAAGTATGTGTTACTTAGTACCTAGTTTTTCTATGTTGGTGTTTGTTTGGTTTTCTTTGGAAAACAGCTGACAATCTGTGTATTTGTCAGACGGTAAATCCCAGTGGTCTATTTGTGATAAGATTTATGTATGCAGTTCAAAGTTTTTGAGCTAATTCGTATGATGCCGTAAGCCATGAGCTTTTTAATCAAAATCATCTGACTAGCCTTTTCTAACTTCACCTTTATCTCTGTATTTTACGTGGAGTGAGCTTGTCAGATTTTCGGACTATCCGTTACGACTGTCCAATCACAAGCTGGACCTTACGTGCATCGTCAACGTGCTGTCCAACGGGTCTCAGTATGTAATAAATGGTCACCCATCTACGGACCGACCTCGGCACGCGTATTTTAACCTTCGATCGCCCCGTGCAGCTGTAATTATTTAGTCACATGCACCTTTCATATTTACCTCATATTTTTAGTCCATAAATAAAAAACTTGCCACTTTATCCATTCCTCAGTCATTTTTATTATAAGGTATAAAACTACTCAAGACCTCAACGTAATCAATCATCGTTATCACTCTGTTATCATGCATGGCTTTATTTAGTAAAAAGCCATGAAATGAAGCCGTCGGGGGTTCGACAGTGCCATCAATCAGATGACGGGATCTGAGCTTGTCAAATCTTATCTCCTTTCGTCCAACGGAGCGAGTAATAGCTATTTACCTGTTCACGTCTCGGATTATCTCGATTTTGATTCTTTTTAGACATCGGGGGTCGTTTGTTGCAATTTGTTTGAAGAGATGTGTATTAAAATTGGTTGGTACCCCTACGGATTTTTTAAATTGCGTGTTTGTGCGTTTTCCTTGTAGCGATTTAACGTGGTTTGACAGCGCGGAAACAAGTCAGCAATGTTTGTTCATTTTTTAAATAAAACTTTTTTTTAAATAACTGTTGTTTTTCGTCGGTAACCAAACCGATATTTTCTAAAGAACTGCACGTAGGTAAGTGCCTAGTTTTTTACGAACGTCACAAATATGTGACAAACATGCGGTGTACGATAGCACAAAATAAACAGTAAAATCATTACCCTTGTGTGTGTATTACATTTCTTAAAAATCTAAGTTCTAATACGTTTTTCATTGCATGAAACAAATTAGAATACACTGTAGCGACATCTATCTCGCCACATACGAACTAAATCTGAAGTATCGCATTAAAGTTATCGCGCAATTGAAAATATACACAAGATTCCGAAAATATTCGTCAGGCAGTAGCCCACCATGGATATTGAAAAGAAGTGTTAACAAAGAAAACATTTGTGGTGTTTTTGTGGCTTGTCATTAAGGGCACGCGCGTGCGTTTTATTTTTTAATGGGACCAGCCCGCCATACTATTCCCAAACCACTGCAACTCCTGAAAACAAGAAACAACAGTGGCGACCACCGGAAACGCGTCGAAACAATGAAGCCCGATGAGTCCCAGAGCAACGATTCAACTGTCTTGGATTCCGCAACGAAATTAATCAGAAAAGAACAGCGGTGGAGTTAGAAAAATACATGATTTCCACTTCCCTCCATATCAAGCAGGAGACAGAACAGAGCCAGGCCAATGCGCGTGCGTTTAAGCTCTCGGGCGGAAAAAGTTGCAGACGTCATCATCACCATCATCATCTCATCCAAAAGCTGTCCACTGTTGGACATAGGCCTCCCCCAAAGATTTTAACAACAATCGATCCTGCGCTGCCCTCATCCAAGACGGGTTCATTATAAAATAAGTGTATTACGTTTTCCTTTACCGTGAGTTTTTTTAATTAAGCTTAGAGGGAAGTTTTTATTAAGTTAAAATATCTTAGCTTTACAATCAGTAGTAATTATACTTTTAGTTTTGGTTTGTGCTTTAGTTTATAGTATTTTATTGAGTGGGTGTAGTATTTGGAAATATTTATTTTTTACTAATTATGTATTTCACTGTGCGCCAAATATTAAAACACAGGACAAACGGTCTTATTGCTCAGAGTGATCTCTCACATACCACTTTGGGATAAACTGAAAGAAAGATGATAGAAATACTATTTTACTGAAGTAAATAAGCCACTAGATAGGTACACTCTTCAATGGTATCACAATCTATTTTGAAGAAATATACAATTTTATTAATCAAAGAAAAAATAAATTGTATTGACCAGCTTAAACCGTTTTACTCCTCTATTTTTCTTAGCCAAGAAGAGAAACTGTAATTTACCTTATCTAATTAGGTTTGGCTAATCCAATTTATCAAAAAAAAATCTTCTTTCACTAATCAAGATTATTCCAAGGAATGGAACAAAAATAGTGAGTGTAGATCGGATGATAATTATTATTCTGTGCAAGTCATAGAAAGGGTTGCCAGATAAATTTAACTATCTTTCGCCCGCTGCTTCGCTCGGGTTCAGTTATTTTCTCTACCACAGGAGCCGTATTTTTTTCAGACGAAAGGTACGCTATGTTCTTTTCGGTACCCCTGATGACGTGGGTAACTCACATTCGCTATTAAATATCTATTAGTTAGAATTGGAGGGATAGGTCTTTACAATTTAGGTATAATGTTCATTTTACTGTTTATTTGAGAAAATACAACCAAAATTCATATTCGCTTCTAATTGAATCAAAAAGCAATGTTCGTTGACTGCCAAACAGTAAGACGATTAAAAGCTAAGAAGATTTTTTGGGGTTGCACTCGATAGGGGCGACGCGGAAGAAGGGTGCCTCGGAAGATAAGACGCACTAATAAATAACACGAGCGGAACTTTCAAAGGTTCTCAAGCCTTGACCCATATACTTGATATAAGTTTGTTGATTTAGGTTGAATTTTACCTATTTGAGTAATTGTCACAGAAAGGTAAGGCATATTTTTAATAGGGTAACACTTCTGACGCCGTTATGTATTTCTACGAGTATGTTTTTGAAAAAAGAACGATTGTTGATTTAATGTAAATGTTTGCAGCCAAATACACGTTTGTAAAAAGAACGAAAAGAATAAAAACAAAAGCCGGATAAAATACAAACTACAAATAAATATAGGTATGTTTTCACACTTTGAACATGAAACAGAGTTGTTAAATTATTTGCCGCCCGCTAATTGCGAAAACATCAAATATTCCAACATATCGCGTTCATCAGGGTTCCCATTCTCATTATCCCAACGGACCATTCTGATTAACACTAATTCTTGCTCCGGATAAAATACTACGGTGTAAAGTTATCAACAAGACTTGGACCTCACAAAATATAAACGGGACCTCTAATGGGTCACAAGGGACCTCTTCTTTAATGGCCACTCGTAAATTGAGCGAAAATAATTAAAATCGCGTCCGTACAGTTGGAGACCAAAACATGGCCATTAGGAAAGTGGACTCGTATGGCACAAAAGGGTTTCCCATCTCCGATAAATAAAGAGTCGGGTTTATAGGTGTTGAAGCTAGAGTAATAGGGGACGTCTATGTAAATCTGTCAATGCGAGTGCGATGGAAATTGGTATACGATTCCCATGTAGGTGTCTGTTTTTTTAGTTGCTGTTTCTAAAAGAATCAGGCTGTAAATAAACTTATTTAAATTTTAGAAAGAAAATAATGAAAGATAAAATGGTTCTTGCCACAAAAGACATAATTATAAGTACGTGATTTGTAAAAAAAAAAATAGGCGGCCAAGTGGACTCTCCCTAAAGAAGTGAAAACTTGAAACTTTTAACTGTTAGTTAGGCGCTACACGCTACAGTAGCATGTCGGTGACGCGAACCCATGTTTAACTGTTTAACCCCTACCAAAAATTGCGCAACGTGGTTGAAGAAATTTTAATCTTTGTGAATAGGTACAAGGAATTTCTAATAATAGTGTTAGTAGAGATATTTTTCCTTTAATAATGTCAGTAAATTGTTTGTTAAAAGCACAAATTTTATCTGCTGAAAATAAGAAGGAACTAAAACACATATAATTTACATTAATGACCCACAGAATCAATTAGCAGGACGGTATTGTGTGATATCTATTACGAATTCTATTTTGGAGAGAAAGGGACAGACAGAAGTGGTATTTTCCGGTCGTTTGGGGACCGGTAATAAATACTGCAAGCCCACTGTCCACCAAAAAGTCCGTATTTCCAATCCGACGCCACTCAGTTAGATTAAATTTGAATGTAGTTATAAAAGAAAGATGGCCGCTGTTTTAGGTGAGAGTGACCGTTAAAATTCCGTGAAAAACTATAGGGAATAAAACTGGACTCACTTTTCATTTGCTATTTCACTGGCAGAGCTTTTAGATTTAGTACTGAGTATAGTTTATAGCTTAGTTCGAAATACCTTTTAAATGTAATTCAGTTATAACCGCAAATATTTTAAGTCGAGAGTCGTAAAACCGAAAATATTATTTAAAGCTTTTAAATTTTTTATTATTAACTTATAGTAAATTTTACTGAAGTGCAAGCTTATAGGTTTTGTTTGCGGCGAACTCTTTATACTGTATGTAGGTGTCTTATCTTAATAATCCAGACACAGGAGACTTGTGAGACGAAGCTAGTTCCGTAAAACGAAACAAAAATCAGCTAGAATTCGAACATAATTTAAACAGCACTGTAGGGTTGCCACAAATCCAACCAAAATCACACATAGGGTTTAACACTTGATAGTCCACCTCTAATATGATGTATAGTTTTGTTGTCTTAATATACGCCTCGGCTTTCGGCCATTAGTGTCTGCTAAGAACTAAGTGAAAGTTGAATTATACGCGTTTGTCTAGACGATCCATTGTAAGAAAAACAAATTAATTTGCCTCTATAGCCAGCCCGTCGAAAAGTGCCGTACGAAAGAATTTATGTCCTTCATTGAATTATAGTTCAGTGCTAAAAATGAAAGCGAAAATTAACTAACGCGTTTTGGAGAAAAAATATTAATGTGTTGAGCTAAAAGTTTATTGGATAAAGTTTAGGTATTTGTTAGGGTTAGGCTGTAAAATACTAACTCTGGGTTTAACAGTTTCGCCCTTAAAGAGTAGAGGTGGATTACACGATGGAGGGGTGGTAAATTTTTAAGTATAATATTGGATTTATAGCGCAATATATCTTAAAACAGGTTAGTGGCTGTTTGGAGACCGATAAAAATAATAATTACAAACATTTGGATAGTACACATTTCGTTCTTTTTTGTACCTAAAAAATCTGCGAGTAGTTAAAACACGGCATAATTTGAATTTAAAATAAATCGTTCCAAAACTAGACGTTTAACTAACTTTGACAAATAGGACATCATTAGTATCGTCCCACCACGTCTTGCAAATCGTTACTAATTAGTACTGCCTTTACATTATTTCTAACTTTCTCGTTTCACTTGTTTTCTAGATTTGTTTCTATTATTTAGACGGTGAGAATTAGTAGCGGTCTTTCTTCCATATCCTACGATATGGATGGAGGTCAGCTCACATTTTTTTTTTGTTTTCTTACTTTTGGAAAGACAAATTTAATTTAATGAACACTTCAAGACAAAAAAAAATATGAGCAAATCTACCTAGTAATTTATCAAATTATATTTTGTAATTTAGTTTTGCTAGTGCGGTATGGACATGTGATGCGAAGGATGATTATCATGCTGTCAGGAAAGTTTTGAGTGTCAATGTGGAGGGTTACAAGAGTAGAGGGAGACCAAAGAAACGATGAATGGATTGTGTGAAAAATGATATAGCTAGAAAGGTGAAAAGGAAGGTGGAAACAGAAATGTATGGAAGGAGAAGACGTGCAGGAGGATGATGATGACGAGTTTTTGCTACTGTAGGTGCAAAGAATGTATTGTAATCTATCATTGTATTTGATTGTATCATTCTTATGCGATCTGATGAAACGTATTGCTTTGCAGTCCATAGTCTTGATACGTGCCCGGGTTGATAGCAATAGACTCGCCACCTACATGGGACTTAAACATAACTGGCGAAATGCGGGTTTACAATAGGTAGCTCCTACCAGACCCTCTGCCTGACCCTCCGTGGAATATTGGCGTGATGTTATGAGATAAATAAGTAACGAGTTTTCGTACTAGGTCAAGTTTTTAGATTACATTACACAATATGAACTATTCACAAAGTCGTATGAAAGGTTGAATCTCTGGATTTTATTGCTCAGAATGTAAATCACCTTACCAATCCTTATTTTTTATTTACGATTAAAATGAACACAAAGTTAAATACAAAGCAAGTACATATAAAGGTGAGCACACACTAGGAAATTTCCACTGTTAAGCGTTCTACGAATATACGGTACAATACAATAGGAAGCTTAAACATTTCTAGGCGCAGTAGCCGACTGTATATAACATCAAGACATTTTTTTTTAAACACATTTTTTTAATCATTTTATCTTTTTTGTTATACACTCAGTTACAGTATTTTTATAGACTCCATTTATCATCTATAGTAAATATGATACAACTGATGAGTTTGCCCGTTTGAGTGCGCTAATCTCTGCAACTGCCAGTCGTATTCAAAAAATGATTTTAATATCAAGCATATTGAGAATGAGGAACTCGGGACTAGTTAAAACTAGACATGTGGTTGGTCTTGGTGGTCTTGGCTTTCATTTGTAGTTCTTTGACAGTTCTTACGGGTAGTTTGAAGTCCGAAAGTTTGAAAGACAATCAGTCTTACCAAAGGGGTATCGTGGTATCCAGTAACAGTATTGTGGAGGTCAGATAGGCAGTCGCTGTATTTAGCTGCATCTGGTTAGACTGGAAGCCGACACCAA
Organism: Phlogophora meticulosa; assembly: GCA_905147745.2. Lineage (NCBI taxonomy): Eukaryota > Metazoa > Arthropoda > Insecta > Lepidoptera > Noctuidae > Phlogophora > Phlogophora meticulosa. Next base: position 6,744,604 of record LR990525.1, read on the forward strand.
CACAGGCGGGAACAGGCTTTACCAATGATGACGATGTTCATAATGTACAGTTGGACAAAAGGCAGCTCGATGTTCTGTTACAAGCCAATGCTCTAATGTGTCCTCACCTTAAATAGTCTTCGCTCACTATTTCAAAGTCTGTGTCGGTACGGTGACTTCTAATGTTTATCTGTAACGGTTCGTTGATTTTACTGCCAAAGTTACAGACCTTTTTAGTGGGGGTGACAGAAAAACTATGTATCTTCTTATATTTTAGTTAGGTATGCTGTGTAGTGTTTGGTCTTCTGAGAGGACAAGTAGAGAAGAATTGAACAAGTTATTGACCTCATGATTTATATTCTTATACCTAAATGTATTATTTGAGTAGGTACGTGTGTTAACTTTAAATTAAAGGTACGCAAGAAAAAAGGTTGGTCATGTTCGTAACTTTTTGTATATTATAGATTTTGATTTCCTCTCGGATGAAAACTCGTAGAATGCTTCAGAGTGTTGTGTCATGAAGCGTCGTGACCGTCAGCTGTGGTTCCATGGGTGGGATGAGCAGCCGTACCCTGAAGAAAGTTAAAATAATATACAGAAACCCGAAACCTTAACGAAAAAGAAGTTCGCTGACTATAAAGTGAAACATACTCCTTAAAGCATGTTACGAGTTACCGCCGAAGAGAAAATAAATGACGGAATTTGGACGTGTCTCGCTGACTATTATTATTTCATAAATTCCACCATTTCCATTAACAAACCACCCACTGCCTAATCACAAAAATATATGAATTCACAACACACTTTCCTGTCTTCCATTCTAATTTACAATTTAATTCTCTTGTTTCGCAACCAAAGACCGTCTTCAAAATTTCCATAACAATAAACCCATTTAATAATACTGAAAAATATCTTGTGGCGCCTATAATAATTAATATTCGTCGTTAAAACTACACTTAACACCACTTTTATGTCTTATTAAAGGGTTGTAAAATTTTATGTTGCGTTAGAACTTTCTTCAATTAAATACGTCTCCTGAATAATCAAGATGGTTTTAAGAATTTAATATGTTTTCATCGTGACATTATTTATTTGGTGTATGAACGTTATTAAATGATCTTTTATGGCTTTATTTTATGTTTTAGGTGATAACTTTGGTATAGGGAATGAGTTACTGCGACAGTTAATTTAGTTTTGGGTTTCAATTAAATAATTAATTAATTAACAAGAATAAATACTGCAATCGCTGATTTGGGTCATAGGATTCCAGGATTGAAGTGAGGCCAGAGTCGTCAAGCAGTGGGTGCCAGAAGACGCGCGTCGTCGCCGAGGGAGACCTACTCGTAGAAAACGCTGGCGTGATGACGCGTTTGCAAAAGATTTGCCGGAGAAAACCGCACAGAGAGAGGACTGGAAGGCTATGGGGCCTTTGCCCAGTAGTGGGACAATATAGGCTAAGGAAAAAAAAAACACAGGCATAAACTTTAGTGAATTTTTTAATAAAACTTCCATCATCAAAAGCCGTTTTTGGATAAAATTTGGCTAGAGCCCAGAAATACATGTCAGTTCTATTATAAATTGCATTTAAAAACTAAAATATATCTTCTATCATGACAGCAGATCCAGAGTAATCATTTCTTTAACAAGATTTTTCTCACAGAGTAAGCAAAAATGTTTGACGCCCACGTCTTTGATATCTCGGTGAAAGAAAGGTACAGACGCAAACCAATACTGTGAAAAAATACGCAGCAAAAATAATAATATGTCGTTCGCGAGATTCTGATACCAACATATAAGTAAATCGTAATATTTGTCAAAATATCTGACATTGTAGCAACCCTAAGCTGAAATTGATATAAAATTTCAATATCAATTTCTTAACATAATATTAGTGGGAAAATTGCACTTAAGGAATACCTGAAATCAGATTGCTGCGGCCAAAGCAACTCGATGCAATGATATTATATGGCAACTAAAATTATATATACATCTATGTATGTAGGTATGAGCCTGTGGACCTTCAGGGATATTTATACAGGGTCAAGTTAAATTACCTGGCAAAACTTTACCCACGCGTTGGGTATCGATATCAAAATCAAATGATACAAAATAAAAACCATTTTTCTGTCATTATTCTTTGACTAACTTAGATTTTATTACGAATTTCCAAAAATAATAATATATCATTCGTTAAGTTACCTTAATTTACATGCCAGTGTCATTTAAAGTTTTTGAATTTTCGAAAAAAGTTTTGTCACTGCCGTGCCGTCAACAGTGACATCAGCGCTACAGAAAAGTCAAAAATTATTGGGTCGAGGAACGTTTAATTAAGTTTTTATCCATTTGTAATTTATTAGTAGCACCCCTTAGTTGTACCTAGTTGGGGCGAGCCTATTGCCCACATTTCGTCAGTTCTGTTCAAGTCTCACGTAATCGCGAGACTTAATCACAACTGGCGAAATGTGGATGTTTTATATACACACCTCTGCAGAACCCTTCGGGTACTACAAGCGTTATGATGATGTGTAAACGTAGGGTTTAGAAGGTAATAATAAATTGGAATGACTGAAAAAGTAGCCGCTTGCTAACGGTAAATATAAGAATAAAACGAAACGTTTCTTTTTTCAGTATGAAACTGAATCACCTAACTAGTTTAAGTGTCGATTTGCATGTTCACTTACTATTATTTAAGCACCGGTATGTTTAGTGGTAGCATTATGTAAACACAGCACCGCGTATGTCGAAGTTTCAATTATTCATCAAGTAGAGTCAAATAGTGCACTCCTATTAGCATTATTTTGTATGCATTCATACATTTTTTTCTGTAAATGGTTAAAATGCAATAGCAGTTACCTTTTAAATAAAGGATAGGGTGTTTTTTTTATTACGAATAACATACAATCCCATAATAATGAATGCAATATAATGATAACGTCGTAAGGTTATTGGTTTTCCCAAAAATAAATAGTAAAATTGTTAAAGAAAAGTTTTATTGTACTAAATTAAGATATGAGTGTAACTGTTGGATTTCCCAAAAAAAATAGTAAAATTTGTAAAAATAAAAATACCTGTTATGAAATAAAAAGCATTATTCACAGAATATATAATTCAAAACATACACAAGTAACAAAATCAACACAAAAAGATGACAATGACGTCATAAGATAGTTACTTAAAATAAAAGTGAGTAACTACCACTCTCTTGATGATGTGATGTCATGCTGAAAGTTAGTGCACTGGTTGTAACTACCAGGTAGAAACTGGACTCTAAGTTCATTAGTTAGGGGTTTAAAATTATCTTTGTATTAGAGTTGTGTACTTATACATATAATTGAGTAGTCAGTAGGATAATGTTTAAGTCATTTTCGTTGCCAGATCGATTTTTCAGGCTTTAAATGTTTCTCAAAGAAGGTTTCAGTCGTAATGTCTTGATGGCATGTAGAGCCATACCTTCAATTATATATAATCAGTATTAACAACAGTGATTTTCGTCATGAAAAACGAGGTGAACGGACCCCCACACATAAGTTTTACTCAAGTGGCAGTGGGCTGGTAAATGTCATGTGATTGCAGCTTCCCCAACCATTGCGAAGATATTTATGGTGATCGTCGTATGTCCTGCTGAATCACTTATCGTTATTCAAGATTACTCTAGTGATCTTGACGACATAAGTAACGTAATTGACTTAGAAGTTTGCGAGAAATATTTTGGGGTATCGTTTTTACTTATGGTCGTAAATAGTGGACCTTTTTACGCTTGTTATTTTATATGGGGTGGGGCAGGTTGTAAGTGAATGTAACATTTCAAGCCAATTGGTGTTATCACTAACGCATTCTAAGTCCTTAGAGAAATATTATGTCAATGATAAATAATTAATAAAACCATGTTACTGCCCCACTGCATGGCAAGGGCTCCTCAGCATCCTTCTTCGCCTTTCCCCATGATAGTTAATTCTGAAAATTGGTTTTGACAAACACTCTTAAACGTCCAACAAGCATATTTTAAAACTAGGTTGGGTTGGTGTTTTCTATCTGAGGAGAAACACCAAAGAAATATTCAGAGATTTCTTTTGAAGTGCAAACGTTAAGTTGGTCGGATCATGGAAGACCATGCACATGTCTGAGTGGACCTGGTCAGTCAGTGCAAGCATTTGCCACAGTCAAATAATTGTAATATATTTAAGACGTTCTTTAGTAGGGAGAACTAGGAGAAGATTACGTGGTTACCTAAATACAGAATCATAATATGGAAGACTATCTAGTGTGGGTCTTGCACATACTCGTATATTTGCAATTCGGTATTTAAAATTACAACATAATATAACATCACGCCTGTATTCAGCGAAGGATTGGCCAGAGGTGCATCTATTATTATAGTCAGACCCACATTTCGTCAGTTGTGTTTTGTTTTGTTTTTTTTTACAATTAAAATAATTAGGCATTTAAATAAAAGTCATGGGTCACTCATATTCTTTTTCTTATAAGATGAGTAGGCACAACATTGTTACCCACTTAATACAACAATAATACATGGATAACTCATGTTTTAAAACAAAATCCTGTAAACAAGTAACAATAAATAAAAGTTCGAATACTCAACGGAGACGAACTGGCACTTATCTTTAATTAAACTATAAAATCTGTTAGACGCGTCACTTAGTAAAAAGGTTTGTTCCAACCGTTTCTTATGGCTCCGGGTGTACTTGTTCATTAACAGTAAACTGCTCGCGGCTGGATCACGTACAAAACAGATTTTAGCAGCTGCCGTCCGGTTAAGAAGGAGGAGAAAATACTCTTGAGAAGTTTCCTTTTAACTATTAATTTTGAAGAAGCCTTGTCGGTGTATCGAAACTTTTAATTCGCTTTATCGATAGTTTTTGGAGACATAATGATATTTCTTATTATGCGAATAGATAGAATAAGAATTGAATATGTAAAAGGAAGTCTGGAAGTGGTGTGTAGAAATCAGTTGTCATGGTATGGGCATGTGATGCGAAGTAATGAGGACCATGTTGTGAGGAAAGTGTTAAGTATGAATGTGTAAGGAGACAAGAGTAGAGGAAGACCAAAAAAAAGACGGATGGATTGTTTGAAAGATGTTATGGCTAGAAAAGAGGTTACTTTTGAGATGACGGCAAATAGAGATGTATGGAAGAAAAAGACATGCGCCGACCTCAAAAAAATTGGGATAAGGGCAGGAGACGCCCACTCTTCACCACTTTCTAGTGGAAAGTGGTGAAGGGTTGGCGTTTCGGGGGACTGCCTTATGTAATTCTTGATGTTCAAAAAGTGCTGATTCTCAGCCTAATTTGAGGAAGTGAATTCGTATTGATTTGATTTTAAAAGGAGCGCTACAATATAAGTAATACGAGTATATCGATAGTTCTTGACACTACCGACTTCCCTAATTTGACGCAGTAAAAACACTGTATGAGGTTGTCTGGTGTTTTCTATCAATTGCATTGTTATTCCAAAGCTGGATCCGCTAAGATTTAATAAATGACTATTGAACAAAACAAAAAACAAATGAATTCGTTGTCTTACTGTGTGCAGTCACTTGAATCAACTCAAGATTCGAAGTAAATTTTGCAGAATAGCACTAGGTACATTAAGTACTGCTAGTCTTGTACAGAATTCTGTTGTCTGCGTTTTTTCTTCAAATAAACACCCATTCAATTTGCTAAATTGCTTTGAGCAGCTACTCAGCAAAAGACGCCGATTAAGCAAAGGCACTTTAGACACATAAAACACTCAAACACTTGAATCAACAGAAAAAAAACCTTTTAAATTAAACTAAAATCTATCCGAACGACTACGAAATGTTCAGTTACGACTCAACTACCGGACACCATCTCTCAAAGTATCGTTTGATAGTCGTAAAAACAACCCTTAACGGTCGTCCGATCTCACTCGCCCTTAAGGCTGCCTGTGCAGTGAAACGGACACGAGCGGAGCGATGTCAAGCTAAGGAAATATTAACAACTAGCTCCTGTCCGAGATTTTGTCTTCGTGGAAGTCAGCTGTACCTACCATAAAATATATAATGGTGCACTCGGCAATGGTGTAGCTTTTCATTAGTCTCATAAATCGGATGAGTGGTTTTAGAAATTACCTCCTATATCCAATTTAAAAACTTTACCTGCATATAATATAGACATTAGTTATATATCTAGTTTTGAACAAATAAGATGGCAGTAGGAGTCAAGGACCAAAATATCTGCGAATAATCTGTTTATACTTTATCCTCTGGATGTCAAAGGTATTAGGTAAATTGCAATAATCACTATTATCACCTTTTTTGACACACAATCTCTTTACATTTCTATTGCAAAACAAATGCAGAGTTCTATCCACTTTTTTTTCTGCTTGAAACGCCTTGACGCTCTGGGATCCCACTTTTCCTTGGCTTTGCTTACCTTGACAGTGATACTATGAGACCCCGCTGCGCAGGATTCCCGCTCTTTTTACCCGCTCCGCTTCAACGGAAAAGCAGCCTTAACCCCGCCTCCGCCGCCAGCGCCAGCGGTTTATGCCTGTTCGTCTTAACCCCAATAATAAAATGCGGGTTGTAAATAGATAATAAGGGTGAAATACGCGTGGAAACCATTAAGGGCGCCATCACTGTACTTTAACTGTCGCTATCTGAACACACTAATCGACGGCGTGTACTATTTTAATAAAGGTTTTATTGCACAATATGTATCATTCTGTTTGTGGTTTATGGTGCAAGGAAGTGCTTGTTCAACATAAACGATAGACCGTGTAAGGATTTTGCAGGATTTATTCATATGATGAATATGGAAGGTTAAGATATTTCACGGATCGAACCAGCAATCCTATTTTGTCTCCCCTTGAATGGAAATTGGAATGATGATGATTATAAAAAAAAAAAAATACCATCAGACGGGCGGTGATGATTTTGGTACAAAAACACGATCCATAAATACCATGTTTACTATTACATTGGCAGCATCATGGATCATGGTCCAGTAAAAACAATATTTATTTTTACTGCATAGCGTACTGAATAGTTTTAAATTGAATTTTCCGATGACTGCGAATGCAAAAAAAAAAAAACTGTGATAACACACACACACACACACACAAAAAAAAGCAAACAATGAATTCAATCCAACTTTTTATTTGTATCCATTTGAGATGAAACAATAACGTAATTTGGAACTGTTTTCCAAGCTCTCATTCATTCAGTGTTATCGAAAGTTTTCCGTTTTGGCGATCGGTATTTTTGCATGGTTACGAGCAATATAGAGTATTATTTATAGCTTTAGATCGTGGGATATTACATCAATTTATTCGACTTTCCATGCGATTGGATAACCCGTGGTATTTGCTTGGATTCAATTTTATATTTCAAATTGCTTCGGTCTAGATATTCTTTTTTAGAAAATAATATGGAACGTCAAGGAGTAACCAAAAAGTAAAAAATATTCATGGCATTCGTGATAATATTAAAATGTTTTATATTTTCTTTCGATTTCAAAGAAGTAAAAACATATACCTATATTTATCGATAATAGTCTAGTAGTAACGGCCCCAACTACCGAGTTGTAGGTCTTGGGTTCAAACCCAGGCCTGTATCCTAGCAATGGCCACGTTATAGGATGATTATAAACAAGTAAAAAAAAACATTAATTTCCAGGTAAATAACACCCATTGCCTCACACAAATTAATTCAAAACAATAAATAAATCCAAGAAAATCAGATGAAACGAAGCATAAGGAGGAATAAGTAAGGATTGTAGCAGGTGGCGTTCCGTAGCTTCTGCCTACCCCAATGGGAAAAAGGCGTGAGTTTATGTATGTATGTAATGAAAACAGATAAAAGCTAAACAAGAGCAAATCAAATCAAGTAAATTTAAAATAAATGAAATAAAAACCCATTTTTTTTTTGACAATGTATTATTATGTACAAGCAACCACTGACACTGGAGTCCTCTAGTCAACCTTCCACTTCATCAAACGATATACAGAGGTCCTAGTTTACATTCTGCAACACAAGTAAATTATACATTTCCATTTCCATGAAAATCATACAATCTAATGAATAATCCCAATTCACTTACAAAGACATTTGAGTATCTACGAGCGCGGGAGCACCAAACAACATCATCTAATAATGTGGAAAAAATTGTGTCTGTGCGATTACAATGCGAGACTCGTGTCAGGTAATCTAGTTAGTGCGGTCGCCCGGCGTCGCTCATTACAGCGGTGCGCGCGACCACGTACGGGGAACATAGAGGTAGAATTTGTGGATGTGACCATATGAATAATTGAAGAAATTAAAACAATCATTCACAGATATGAGAAGATGAGAGACGTCTGTCTTGAAGAAACTGAGTTGGCAAATAAGTTAAAGAGATCAGAATTCTAATAGACACCTAAGTTAAAAGTTTGGGAGTTATATGTTTGAGTTGCCATTTTGTGCTCATTTAGTTTTTAGAGACATAGCGAAACGTTTGGTCGGCTCTTCACGTGATAAGAGGGCTGGCCTTTTTTTTGGCCAAAGAATCGGCATTGCCATTCGACGTGGCAATATTGCCAGCCTTTTTGGGCACTTTTAACGTTAACAGTGATGCGGATGAATTTTTCGATGCCCTGTGATTCTTTATTTTATTTTGTTTTATCATTTACTAATATTTTTATCATTGTTAAAGAAATAAAAGTTAAAAAAAATCTGTACACAAAACTAAGACTATATGATTCAGTATATAATCATCAGGAAAGTATCAGTCTCGCTATATAATCAGTAAGTAAGTCTCTCAGAACGTACGTAGGTCTATCGCATAAGTAAGGAACTGATAGAGACTTTCTTTTTTAATTGCGGCTTAGATGGTTTGCTTGAGAATAAGAATGAAAGGATACTAATACAAGCTATTGAATAGGTATACGTGAGGGAAACCGCTGGTAGGGGACGCCGTAGAAGAACATACTCTCATCTTATTGCTCATGTTCTTCAGAAAGTTCAGGTGCATAGAACTCGCAATCACCGTGCGTTTGTGCCCAGATGTATGAACGTAAACGAAGGAAAAGGCTTATGTAAGGATCTTAGCAGGTGGATTTCTGGTGTTTCAGCCTAACAGTGGAAGAAGGCTTGAGTATGTATGTAGCAATAAAAAGTATAAGGAATTACTGTCAAGATCACCACTCATAAAAACATGTCAAACGTGGTGTCAACAGTGTTGGTTGAGCATTTTAATTTAAGCTAGACTAATATAAACGCCTATCTAGAAGAGAAATGAAGAAATTCTTGTGAGTCACATCTAGTATTTTGTACAAGTCGTAGTAATGTCTTCATACCGCGTCAGCAGTTTTGGCGAATGCAGGATAATTCCGATCGCCTCCCGAACAGTTCGCCCGTGTAAACTTGTTACCACACATGATACGGATTCCGCCATTTAATTTTTCCAATTGAGGTACACTGTACCGAATTACGTGTTCATTTCTTGCGCAATTTATTTGGTTACAAACGACGAGGAAGGCAAGGGAATGCTGACGTGTGTAATAGATTCTTTAACAGCGTTTCTTTCAGAATTGAATGCGAAAGAACGTTAAACTATCATCAACATAAATTACAGACACGGATGCTAGTAGTAATACATAACCTAGTAGTTAGATTGGGAATAGACCCTGACATAGTATAGGAAAATATTAATCAATTCATTTCTAAACTGCCATCAAAATGGAAGACAAGGAACATAATAATATGTTACTAAAATGTATAGCAACGATAATCCAGCCTGTTTCCATAGTCACATTTATTACTGAGGATGACACTATTAGCCTACGTAGAGAATATATTCTGTTAATAGTCCCACACACTCCGGACAACTCAAATGACAAATTAGCAAGCCTGTCAAAACGCGTATCCATTATAATGGCATTTCCCGATGCCGTCGGAAACAAATATATCTGCACAATAACATTAGATGTCAGTGGAATAAATGTAACGTCAATCCGTGGCCATTTGTCGTCGTTAAATCTTTGGGAGTGACCCACGGGTCGAATGGTTGGTTAACATTTGGACACAAGTTTAGACCGTCTTCAGATTTTCGAAAGGGAAGTGAAAAGGACCTCACAACCTATCACCCATACATATCACATTGCTCATAGCCATTGGTAGCTTTAGGTGATTGGTTTTATTTGTATGGGTTACTATGCTGATGAGAGAAATTAATAAGCCTCGAAAAAAGTTGATGTTAAGTTACAATACTCACTAAAAAATAATGCTGGTTTTGGAAACGACAAAGAAATCCTTCAACTACACAGAAACTTACTAATCTATAATAAACAGTAAATTACCTAGTTGTTTGGTTCAAGTTACATCGAAAGCATCTTTCTCGTCCCTTTTATCGACAGCCTAAAAGAAATACCAATGTGTTTCAGTCTGACTTCCATACAGAGTTCTTACATCACTGGTGGATTGGCGATTTCATATTTACGTTAATAATAGAACCAGGTTTTCTTATTTTAATTAAAAATGCAGGTCACGATAATATAAACGATAATATAACGAATAAGAGAAACTAAAAAAGTACATACGCATGAAAAATCTTGCTCGGATTTGAACCTCGAATGAGACGCGTAGCCTTAAGAACTTGAAGTTATAATTCCAACTAAATTACGACCAGAAATTGTGTTTGTTATGTTCGCCAATCTTCCTTCCCGTATCCACCCAACCATAAGCCTAACATCCAAGTGTAAGAAGGGGGAAAGACAAAAACTTAATGACAAGTGGACAATGAAGGAGATTCGAGACGCTTGTCGCCGCGAGATTGTCAGGAAACGTCGCGAAACAGGGGGCTCCAACAACTTTATATAATCCTTAATAGAAACCTTGTTTCTTTTTAACAAAGGAAAAATAAAGGGAATTGTTTTTATGACAAGATTTTTGTTGTTGTTTTTGTTGATAGTTGTCAGCCTTTTTTCTTAGCGCTGAAATAGGAAGTGTGTCTATATAAGAAAATGGTCCCGCTTTACAAAGTATTATAATAATAGTTATTTTCAAAAATATCATGATCATCATATGCCTAGCCTTTTCCCAACCATTTTGGGGTCGACTTCCTGTGTAACCGAATGCTACTGAATAGGTACCAATATTTACAGCGACAGCGGATCTGATCTCCACAATCCGGTTCCTTTGTAATACGCTAACAACAATCACTTTTTAAATACAATTAAAAAATATACGCACTTTAAAATATTATTCTTGGAAAGAAAATAAATAAAAATTAGTCATCAGATTTATCGTTATAAAACGAAGGTAACGTAATACTTGGAGTAAGTTATCCACCAGCAAAATTGAAATGCAAAATAAATTTAATTACTTTCCCAGCAATTTTCAAAGAAAATTACTGGAAAATTTAAATTTTTCTATGGGTCCACAAAATCCGCAAAAGGAAACCGCAACTAACGAATAACTCACTTGCAATCAACATCGAACCAGACCCAAAATAAACTAAAACGAATACAAACTCTTTTAGAAAAGGTAAAATGGAAAACCCGGACTTGTCCAAAGAGGATTATTTCAGACAATCTATTTGCTCGGCAACCTAAGAGGAGGCCCTCAAGAAAATCAAATCAGACAATCAAGTGGAAAAATCTATGTTCGTTGAACAAACAATCAGCTTTAGTTACTGTGGGCAGAGTGACGTGGGGTCCTCACCTACCATTTATTTGATCTACTCTTCAATCTCCTGGGAGCCTGGTACCTATTTGTTTTAAAGCTTTATTGCTAAGTAATGTGTGTATAGGTCAACCCTCTAAAAATGTTCTGGAGAAGTTGACCAATATATTTAATGGAGGTTGGGTATGCGTATTTTAAATAAGATTGATTTGTTTGTAGAGTTGTTGATATGGGGCAGGTTTGGGGTACTCATTTGATTTAAATTTAAATTTTGCCTTTTCGTCTTGTTTAGGCAAGTATTTAATTTTAATTGCATTTAAATTAATTATCACTGCCCAGAAGACTATAATAATAATTTCTTCTACCAATTTGTTTGTCCTCACGGATCTAACGGTATATTAATGTGAAGGTGGAAACACGAGTCTAAGTTTCTTGAATACCAATTACCTATTTCCGCGTTGTTTCATTGTGGATCTTAAAAGACCATCTCAGAAACTAATCGGTTTGGCCTCATATGATCTGATCAAAATAATATCTGGACTTTGAAAGACGCAGTGACCTCTAAGTTTTTTTCATTGTTTCTTCTCAGAGTAGTAAGGAAATATTGAACTCATCTTGTTTTTAAAATTCTTTACTTGTTTGACTTTTTGACTATTATCTTGTTTTTAAAATTCTTTACTTGTTTGACATTTAAAAGGAATTGTTAAAATCAATCTACAGCAATAAATGTCCTTTGTAAATAAATGTCCTTCGGTATGGTGGTGTTATATACTTCCCTTAATATAATTCAATCATTGACACTTAAATATTAATATATCGTATCAATATCCGACATATCATTGATATTATAATCACATCAATAAATAAACCATTCATATATTTCATTACTTTCCCCACAATAAATTAAACGCAGCCGTAAACCAAAAACCCCATTGTGTCCAGTAATTTATTCACCGTTGGCAACACAGAAAACTTGTCCATCCCGGGAGAGGGTAACCCCGGTAAAAAGGTGTCAATTTTTGAAAGATTGTACCCTGTCATGAATATTATATGAACGAATCGAGTTAAGGGTATTTTGCGATAATGTTCGACGTCGGTGGATACTGTCAGCCTATGTCATTTCATGCGGATTTGCCTTTTGTTAAAAGTAACACGTAGTATGTCAGGAGGGGGCTATCGTGTGTGAAATTTGCTGCTAAAAGCCCAGTTATGTTTACGTGATGTAGAGGGATGGGTCGCGGATTTGTATTGAGATTTATGTTCGATAAGTTTACTATCTATACATACTACGACGCTTTGAAGTTTGTCAACGATTGTATGTTTTCGACGTATGTCTTGCCATATACTTTTTATTAATACGCTTGAGTGAGTTTGGGCCAGACATGATTGCCGCATGGCAGATGAAGGTGACGTTCATCTGACATGCGGCAATCATGTCTCACTCACAATCACCTTCATCTCCAAATCGTTTGCCTACAGTAGGAACGAAGTATCAAAACTATAATCGTTGTAGAAAAATTAAATTCTTGTATGTACCACTACGTTTAACTCACTCTATTTCAAACATTCTTACACGAATATTTCAAGATGATTTCCCGGAATTTTCTAGTCCAATAGTGACCGAAGCTTTCCATCAAGGGGCGTTTTTATTTTACATATTATTCAGCGACAGCACATAATGCGTTAATGGTCCTATGTCTGCAGTTTTGTTAAAGAAAACTAACAACAAAAGTAATAAATAATAAATTTATACGCGTTAACAGTTCAATAGTAGATAGGAACGGAAATCGTAAACTATCGTAAAATAAGTTTTTCTACGTCGCCGCCGTCTCCCGCCGAGCGACAGATCTTGTTTCTGATATATTACCTTATAGCTTCTTCTTTTATTTTATAACTCACAGAATGCAACGTTTTGAAATGTCTAGATCTTTTTTTAAAGAAAATCAATCGCGAATCTTGGTTTATTTTTTTATAGTGGTATTTAATTTATGCTGTTGACATAATCGTATCATGTAAAAATTGATTTAGGTATGTACACAGACAGATAGAGACTGTAGTTCGGTGCTTAGGGGCATGTGTCCAGCAGTGGACGTCTTTTGGGCGTGTGATGGTAATGAGCCAACTCTACACAATAATATTATCTAGATTCTAGATAATTAATACGCTAAGGTACCCCTTTTGGAATCATATTGCACACACGGATGAGTGAGATCTGGCATAGTTAACACATTTAAAAGCTTTTTTTTCATATTTTTAGTCCTCTTGACCTCTTTTTTTTTAATATTATATATGTAGGTATACGTGTATTTATTTATTTATGAGGAGCTCGTGACTAAATAAGAACATCAGCACGGGTTGTGAGAAGTTTAAGCTACGCTTGCTGAGGTCAGTCTGTGGATGGGTGACCATTCGTAATATATCGAGAGTCCTCCGTGCCTCGGAAAGAACGTTAAGCCGTTGGTCCCGGCTGTCATTTGTAGATCTTTGACAGTCGTTACCGGTAGTCCAGTCCACCAGGTAACCAGTCTTACCAAGGGGTATCGTGTTGCCCAGTCACCGGGTTGTGGAGGTCAGATAGGTAGTCACTCCATGTATAGTACTTGTATTCAGCTGCATCCATATAGACTGGAAGCTGACCCCAACGTAGTTGGGAAAAGGCTTGGTGGATGATGATCCGTTTATTAATTCTTGTATTTTACTAAAATATATTTATTTTCAAGGTAATTTTTTACCTTGTTGCACCTACCATGTTCTGTCTATGCATCACCCTAAGGTAGACTGGTAGAAAATTCCCAAAGCATTATGTCCTCCTTAGTACAGTTTTTTTACTTTACAATAAAGTTTCAATAAACTAAATTAAATTACAAAATATAGAACTTTAACTCAACAAATATATTTCAAGAACAACGTTTGAGAGCTTTCTAAGTTTGTAACTAATTAATTAATTATCTGAATGAAGACTCATTTGACGTTACAATTAAATGAATAAATATTATTAATGAATCTTGCGACTGAACTAATCAAATTAGATATATTGATAAAAGTAGCAGAGACAAAGAAATCATTAGTACCTATGTTTCGTGTACGATCAATTTTAATATTGCAAATAGTTCAATTATATTAGTCTTCGAAAAATTCATGTTCGTTACAAATGATTCTCTTTTGTCTTCAAGTAAATATATATTAATCTTTTCATATTAAATTAAAATCTTTTAAACGCTAGAATTTGTTAATGAACTTCAACAATTCAGTTTTCATATGCAGATATGAGATTTTTCTCTTATTAAGAATGTATTCAAAGAAGCAATTATCTCAGGAATTCCCAGGTTGAAACATTATATTGTAATTCAGTTTCATTTTAATAGCGAATGAATTTATTTAGAGAGTCATAAAAACTTGAGTAAAAATTTAATTTGTTCTCATTATCATTTTACTAAAGTAGGTAACTAAGTTCAATAAGGAACATTATTTCTATTACTAATTTTAGTAGAATAAAAAGAGACTTGGTTAGTCAATGCAAGTATACAGACCCATGTTACGAAAGCTTAAAAAACGTACAAAAATATTTAACAATTTGCCGTCGTCTACACTCCAATTTCGTTTTGCTTTCCCAATTTTTTAGTAGCCATCACTCGCAAGCAAGTCAATTTTAAGTTGTTTTCGTGTTGTATCCGAACGAATAATGTTTATGTCAAACACAATGTTGGCACCAACAAAGATGGAGGAGTGAAACGTCAAAATGCAACGATTACACTTGGATATTTTATATTGTTGTTAAAATTGTTATCTGAATTTTTCATATTGGTTGGAAATTGGAATATAAGTTTACATTATTACCTATGCTTTATTTTTGTGGTTGATTTTGAGTTTTGTCAAAGGTAATATAATAATAAGACTGGAAGCATTTATTCATTAGTTACTCATAAACATCGCAGAACAATTGCATTTTTTTTTGTAAAATACTTAACTACGTGTTAATTTAACATATACGTAATTTATAGGTCTTTATAATTGTTATCTTTTTCGTAAAAATGTCCAAAATATACAGCAACATATCTTTTTTTAAATGAAATAACATCTTCCGAAATTATTGTAAAAGTCCTGACAACGGGTGGCAACCGAGGGCAATAAACCGCTCATCTCGTCTTGGTATGAATAAAATAGCACACCTACCTATTTATTATTCAATTCCAAATATCGACACGTTGACAAACCCCAAATGAATTCCCTTTCATGTCGTTAAAGCAACAGGAGTGAAATGGGAAATCATATTAACCGACGTGGGTCCCACTTGAAATTCATTAAAACCTGTTCTTAGTCAAATGTAATAATTTATTTAAGCAACAAAAATCCCCAAATGTAATATCCATTGAAGCGTATTTAACACTGAAGCGGAGATGAGGAATAGTGATGGGGGAAAACGATAAATTGTGACTACAATGTTTTAATCGATAAGGCGTGGTAAATCGATTATTTTGGCGTAGTATTAATAGGTACATATATTACAGATTTAGCTGTTTATCAAAAAGGAAATTGTCGAACTATAACTCAGTCTCCGGCCGGTCATTGAAAACGGCTGTATGAAACATTAAATTTCGATATCAATTATATGCACTTAACTGAAATGAAAAATCATTTCATTTTTAAATGGCACAGTGGATATTTAGTAATATGCAAATAATTTTTCGCTGAAATTATTTTCAAATGGATGCTTATGTAGAAAAATAAACCGACAGTCGATAAAATGCACCGCTCTTTCCCCCCTCACTAAAAAGCCAAGGCACACGGAAAGTATTATCGTATAAATAATTCAGCATATCTTTCTGCGCATTATGTCATTTACGGCGTTACCTTTTAGAAGAGTATTTACACAAAAGAAAAGAGAATCAAAAATGATAATTACATGCAAATCTGGGGATCGTTTGAGGGCACTTCTCTTCAAAATGTCTGCGTCTATTTGATGTTTAGGAAGATTCTTTTTTAGATCCTTAAAATGGTTGAGTGGAGTAATGACAAGCTTGAATGAGTTGCTAGCTGCTTTTAATATTTATGTCTATTAATGCAGTTCAAATAATCCCTTGTAAGTACATTGTCTTTGGTAGGAACCTTTGTTTTGATCTAAGAACCACGTGCAAGTAAGCTTAGGTATATGTGACTTTCAAAGTTTATCTACAGGTCATTTTTTTGAAAATCAGAAGCGATCCGTGAATAACAAAATGAAAACTATTTTTTCTTTGTTCAACTAGAAATATGAATCTAAACAGCAAATCAGTGTTGAAAGGCAGATTAGAGATTAAAAGGTAACAACAGTTCGATAGCATGCGCAGTTTACAGGGTTGTTTTTTTTACGTGTTTATATTTAATATTATTCTGTATTTTGAAAAGCTGAAAAATGCATGTTAATAAAAGGGGCAGCCATCAATTAAGGTAAAAATAAATTACGAGTCCGTTGCTGCAATTGGTTCTTTGATAGTTTTTAGATAAAAACTGCACATTACCTACCTACATAATTTTCATGTCAACGTATAATTATTATTTATTAAATAACCCCAAACCCCAGGGCAGAAATTTTGTTCATTCGGTACAAAATAGGTAGGTTAAGGTACTTATACATTCATAAACTCACGCCTTTTTACCATGGGAGTAGGCAGACACAGACCCCACTACGATCCTTAAATACTCCATTTGCTTCGTTTACATTTCGTACATCTGGTCATACACGCACGCCGGTTACGGTACTCATATTCTCCAAACCTCAGCAGAAACAAAAAACAAAAGAGCCTACTCTTAAATTAACGCAAATAAAATAAAACAATCAATTGCTGTAAAACAAATTGACTTAACAATCATTATCAAAAGCGATTTAATTATTAATACGCAATCTTAATATTAGGAATATTAATTATTATACGCCAAACGAACTTCGAGGAGAGCTAAGAGGTCACTCCTGTGGTTAAAGCAATTATTATAATGAAATACATTCGTTAAGGAGAAGGGTTGAGACGTTATAGCCGCCTTTGTCTTGATCTCTCGTTAATATGTATTTATGGGGACATTCCAAGTTATTTATGACGCTTTTTGGCATTATTCGGGGAAAATATTAGATTGGTGATGTTAATGTGAGTGATTAAGATGTTTAGAAGTGATAATCGAGTGGGAAATTAATCGACTTTGTTGAACGTGAGATGGGTTTTTAAGACGGATGTTAGCCGACTGCTTTTTTTTGTTGTGTCACCAATCCTTCAGTTTAGTTTGGTGATTTTGTTATATCATGGCGCAGAGAAAGTACTTTTATTTGTTAACCTTTTGCCAAGCCGTGGGTCCCGTCTGTCATCCGTAGATCTTTGACAGTCGTTATGGGTAGTCAGAAGCCCGAAAGTGTGACAACCAGTCTTACCAAATGGTATCGTGTTGCCTAGTAACTGGGTTGTGGAGATCAGATAGGCAGTCGCTACATGTAAAATAATGCTATTCAGCTGCATCCGGTTAGACTGGAAGTTGACCCCAACATAGTTGGGAAAAGGTTAGGCAGATGATTCGTAAACCATTCAGCGTTGAAAAAATTAATTATTTATATTTTTCACTGTCTGCTGCTGGGCGAAGGCCTCCCTCGAATTCATTCAGGTATCCTTTTCCTGCTATCGTTAAAAATTTATATTTCTATAACCGTATTTTTTAAATCTAAATTATTGCTGTGCAAATGTGCTGTGTGTGTGTGTGTGTCTGTGTGTACGAGCAATCCTTCGGAGAATACAAACTCTCCGAAAGATTAGTCGTAGATGCACCCCTAGTATACGCACATTTCGCCAGTTGTGTTTAAGTTCCATAAATATAATAAGACCTTATGCCGTCAACCCGATACAGATCCTGACTTCGGGCTGGTACTGAGATATTCCTGATAAAAAAAAAAACTAAAACCTTTTAAAATCAAACAATTATGACGTTATCTTGTTAGATAACGTCATAATTGTTTGATTCAAAGAGAAAAATACGGGTAACTTTTCAATAGCTAAGAACAATCCCGACTAATTCACTTTTCAAACAAAAAGAAACCAAATCAAAATCGGTTCATCCGTTCGGGAGCTACCATGCCACAGACAGACATACAAATAGACACGTCAAACACCCCGTCGTTTTTGCGTCGGGGGTTAAAAATATATGAGTTCTTACTGAGACTTGCACGTTACAGTAAAAAAGATGTCATGGTAATGTAAAATAATATGTTTTAACCATGTTATACTTATCGTTGATAAAGGTGACGTAGCTTATGTAACAAAATAAATTAAGATTTATATGCAAATAGAATAAGATCAATTCATAACAGCATTGTCATAACCTAAGATTTTAAAAATACAAATCAATTAAAAAATCAAGTAACGCTTGACTCGACCGGATAATGGAACCCAGGATCTCATGCTGAGCAGTATTGCTTGCGATTACTAAGACAAACCAGGCATTTGAAACCCAAGAAACCATAAAACTATCCCATGCTTAATCCTTAGCTTACCTATTCCCTTTCTTTTGTTTATCTTACCAACTTGTATCGGGAAAATCAAAGGGAAATTCGATTTGTCGTCCCTATACGTCAACCTGTATAAACAATTCGAATGGGATTTTAGTTCGAAAATTTGTGCACGGTAACATATGCAGTGCAGGTATGGGACGGGTCTAACGAAGACCGTTCGTAGGAAGAATACTTGATGTCAACGAGAATTTTTAGTTTGTTTATTTTTTGTTTTCAACGAAACATTTGCTTGAACAGGAATCTTGAGCGACAATGTTTGGTTATACAATGCTTTTCGAGTAAAAATAAAAGTGAAATGAACAGTCTTGCTATGTGAAAATTCACTACAAATAATTGTCTGCCATCAGATGCAAAAAGCTGGAAAGTGGTTCTTGATATATTTACGCTTTATGTATTTTAGCGGTAAGACATTGGACATGAAATGGATTTTGTGTAAATCAATGTAACGATAAATGTAAAGTAAAGTAATTTAAGATTAATTAAAAAAAATATGAACAATATAACAACACGCCTATATTCCCTGAAGGGTAAGGCAGAGGTGAACCTAGTACACGCACATTTTGCCAGTTATGTTTAAGTCCCATTTAATAGGGGGCGAGCCTATTGCCATCAACTGGGTACAAATCACAGGCTGCCACTGAGAAATGTATGATGGAACAACGCAATATCACTTTTCTCGACCGAATCGAACTCAGGACTTCACGTTAAGTAGTATACTTGCAACCAATAGACCAACGACGAGGCAATCAAAACAATATATCTGAAAATTTATATCTTTACTTAAGTAGATATTGTAGTCCGGTACTCAGTCGGAATCCTATCATTTGCCAAACAACACTAATACTTCCCCTATATTTGGAATCGGACGTTACTTGCAGCGCCATCTATTACTGCAGCTCTGAACTATAACACGGCTTAGAAAACGATAAAAATGAAAATGTTTTTGTACGTGGCAAGTTACATAAGATATTTTGAAATAAGAATTATGTAATGAAACAACATAAATTGGACTAAAAGACAGTCAACACATTAATATTAGAAGTTAAATTAATATGTAATCTCACTGACAAAGTGCTTTCGTAACAAACTATTTTGATACAAGTTCATAGTGTTTTTGCATCACCATAAATTGATGATTTAATGGTTCGATAAATACTAAATGTGAAACATAAAGCTTTGCAGCTAAACAAATAGTGTATTGGTGTAGCTCTTAAAATATTTATAGGCCTATTTATTCTAATATATTATACGCTACAGTCGTATTTCTTGTTTCATTGAGATTTCTGAACACTTCTGAGTATTTATTCACGGTCACTCCGACCTCAATGGTATAAAAGTCGAACGACAAGGTATTCTCATGGTCACATACTTTTACTTGCCAACTTTAAAAATAAAAAACTTTATCGATAGACTTGAAACACGTTTTTAAAGTTACGTGCCCAACTTTTAACAAGTCATTTAAATAAAATTCAAAATATAATGTGAAAATAAAACTCACGATCCATGTTAGGAAAAAGTTTTTATATAATGTTTGCAACTAATAAGAAAGATTTTATTCGGCCAATTAAAGTTTTTTGAATAACAAACTCGACTAAATAAAAAACAAAATATTCCCTGCAACAATCAAAGATTACCTAGAAATCAAAAGAAAAAGTAGTGATATGCAAATACAAACAAAGCCAATACATTCACGAGAATCTATGAAGAATAAATTTTTAATAACCCGTCTAGACCAACATTTAACAGAAAGCTATTTCAGTTTCGCCAATCTCAAGTTTCCCACTTAAGCAGCAAACATAACCAAAATTTATCGGAATACTGTTTTATTTGTGGTTTGTTCGACTTCGTTCACTCAGCATTCATTCACTCATTCCTCTTGTTTAGACTCAATCACATTCAACATAATAAAAGAGAAAATAAAAACCATAATGAAGCAAGTTCATCTTGCAAATATTTTCTCGTCCGCCAGCAGGAGAAATAATGATCAAGAAGTTGTGCCAACTTCACGAAACTTATCTCTGTGTTCGAAATTCGAATTCGCTGTTACGGCTAATTTTTATGTAAAAGTTTTATTATTATTTGCATTTTTACTGCATCTGAGGTTTTATAACTATATTGGGTGTAATGAATTATCTGATGAAAGCAAAAATGGTAGAGTCAGACTTGAAGGCAAGACAGAGTATTTATATACATTCGAATTTGTGAAAACAAAAGCAACATTGCCCAGCCTTAAATTATAGTAGCAAAGGTTAGGCGTTAGGTTTTTTTACTTAGGTTTGGAAACCGTGTTATAGATAAAAAGTGAGCATTGAACGTATGCTCACTTTTTGTCTATGACACGGTGTCCAAATTAGACATACATAGGGACCCTAAACATTATAATATCATACTATGAGTAATTTGAAAAGATTTTAGCGAAAATAGTCCTGCATGTTAGGCACATAAATTGATAAGTTTTGACAATTTTTTGAATCGCACCTGCTTCAAGCATTTGCATTCTTTTTTACGTTATTTAAACAAACAAATACAGGTAATAATTGCAAACGAATTGCTCCAACGTCCTCTGAGAATCAGTCGGATCGTGTTTACAAGTTCCTGCGATTTATAAAAACATTTTCTAGTTTTTCAGTCCTCAGCATTAATTAATGAAGCTTAAAAAGAATTTTGCATGTATTATTACTTACAGAAATTAAGTAAAATGGTTTCAGTGCAACTTTCTGTTAAAACTTTCCAGATTTCTTATTTCCATAAAAACTTTAAAATTGAAATTAAATTATAAATTCAATTTCATTTCAAACTTCATATTTCCGACAAAATCATCAGGGCTACTTTAAAACTATTTACAAGATTTATTTAACGTGCCTCTGTCATATTCAAAACGCAGAATACATTTTAAATACCTACTACTCGATATCTCCCCTTAACGGCACCAACAAGGCCGGTAGCTACGCAAACTTCTCAACAACGCAATATTGACTTAAGTTCGTTGTCTTGTTGCTATCAATCTCCTAAAATGGCCGCCGTTACAAAGTTGCGTCCCTCAAAGCCCAAGAGGTCACTTCCTCTTATAGTTAATTATAATAATTGGTAAAAGGGTCCACCACGTGCGTTATATTGAATAGCCACTTAGTTCTAACGAACTGTCAGGGCGATTTATGTTTTAAATAATACATATTTGGGTGTGTGTGCCAGTTTTTTGCATAGGGAGATGTTTGGTGGTAAATATCGTATCTTTTATACTTTCAAAATGATTGTTTGAGAGGACCTACGCCTGAACAAATGCATCAACTGCCAAGCTTTTCCCTAATGCTGTCGGGATCGACTACCAGCTTCCAGTCTGACCGGATGCAGCTGAATACCAGTAACATGCGTGGAGCGACTGCCTTCACAATCCACTTACGGGGCAACACGATACTCCGTTCATGTTATTTTTCAGATTTTTTTAAATAATATTAATTGCAATATTGTAATAAAGTTACGATATTTGTAAATATGGGAGCACCATATATCTATCAACAAAATTACTTACCTATCTGCTGCATTGGTTTTGTGTACTACTTTATAGGAACTTATTCCATAAAGTAGTATTTATTCTAGGTTAAACATTGTAAAAAAAAACTTAAAAGAGTAAGTGTAGAGTTTCTTGTCCATTATTATACGGAAATACCTTTTAGAAGGGGATACTAGAATCATTGCACATTTTTCTGCTTTTTTCTTTATAGATAATTAATAGATACCTATTACCTACTCACTTCAAGTTAACAAAGGAATAAAAAATGTCTACACGAGCAAAAGTCACCGCACCAAACAAGATTAAAATAAAAAAATACCTCCGCAAAGCTTATAAAATTTCCATTTCCTTTACGAGTACAAATTACAATGAGGGGCTCAATTGACGCATAAACTAATTACCTGTTCTAGAAAGCATGAGCCCCTTCATTTATACTGCGTAACTTAATTACTCACACTGACAGACGAGCACCATACTATACTACAAGCCACGATTACCTGACCCCTGGATACAGAAGTATACGGGAAGAACACACCAGCTTAACAAAACATTCAACTCGCGCAGAGGTCAATAAAACTGGTCGGCTTACTACGTATTGCTGAGGTATATTCGAGAATGTAGATTAGCTAGCTATTGCCTCTTATAATACAACGGAGAGGAAAGTCAATTACTTGAACATAGTTTGAATACGTAGTATGTTAGTTGAAGAGCAATTGTGCCGTTATGGTAACTAATAAATTCGCGAAATTGGCAATATGATGGCGTCTTTGACGAGAAATCGAATTTTCAAGGGTTTTAGACGCTCGGAATTTGATAGGACGATGTTAATGTGCGGGTAATGAGTCTAAAATCTGATTAAATAAATGTAAACAAGAGTGGAAAAGTCTAATGAGAATCTGGTTTGAACGCAATCCAAGTGCACCCTCGCTTGGAAAGCCACAGAACATTTTGTTCTCTATGTTTTTTTCCTTTAGTACAAACATACATTCATACTCACACCTTTTTCGCATGGGGGTAGACAGAAACTACAGAACGCCACCTGCAGCTACGATCCTTACACACTCCTTTTGTATATTTTTCATTTAAAATCTAATATTGCGATATTAAGAAAAAAAATCTAACAAAAGTAAAAGCGCTTAAAAACGAAGATATTGAAAAGTTTTGCGAAATACATTCACTTCTTAGAGACAAGTTGTGTCTGCAGAGCTCTCCAGTCAACACATCACTTGACATGGCCACAATTCACAAACAATAACAGTTCCAAACAAAACTTGTTATGATATACAGCCAACAGTTTCATTTAAAATAGAAAACTTTAAAATATCCTTTTTCCTACAGTATGTTTATATTTTGCCGGTAAACTTTTAATGTATGCCCGTTTCGCCTGTGAATGGGGAGATTCTGTGGTGGGAGGAGGGTGGCAAAACTTGCTCCGTCGATTCCAGAAGCTTGAAGAACTAATTTAACTGCGTCCCCTAACTGCCACTTCAATAAATTCTAAACTAGATGTATATTTTTTACTAAGTTTCAATCTTTTGAAATTTACTACGACCTTCGAGAAAGTTTGGAAAATAGAAGCAGATTCAGATCGAGGGTTTTGCATTTAGAAGAAAGATCTTTTTAGCTGTGAATCTAATAGGTAGGTACTTCTTAGGTGTGTACTGTAGGAATAAAATGTTTCTAAGGTACCAGGTTATTAATAAAATGCGTACATACGCATAGAAAAAATAAAGTTGTGTAAAAAGGTTTAGTATAAAAAAAAATAAGGTTGTATATTACTAGCCTTCTCGGCTTCGCAGAGGTGCAAATACTGTTTTGGATGAGAGTTTCATACAAAAATACTATCCAAATTTTCAAATTTTACCGAGACTTTCCCAAAAAATAAAAATACCTACAGTCGTTCGTAATTACGAACGAAACCAATAAATAATCAGCCAAATCGGTCAAGCCGTTCACAAGTGATAATCAGCCATAGGTACTTGCGGAAATTGTTCTATTTGTGTTGGATTTATTCCTGTAATATTACTTTTAAACAACATGCTAACTGCCTGTCAGCTAATGGCTGTGTGTATTTTTTGTTTTAAATATGAATTAATGTTCTTCCCATTACATATCATAAACTTAGAAATATCCATGAAGGTTCTAGTACCTCTGTCGTATACATACCTATATAAATATATTTAGGTCCCAAAAATACAGATAACTTTATACACTGTTGATGGATTTCCAAGTTCTGCGTTTTCTAAAGATATTGGAAGACGTATTAATAGTCAACAAAAGGGAAAATAGTTACCAAACACCTAAAAGATGGGATTAGGGTTCAAAAGGATAATATTCCACACACAATATAATATGGGTAGGTACTTTGAGCATAATCCCTAGTATTACCATGGTATAACACCACATAAAGGGTACGAGTAATTGTACCATCACAGCACTCAACCCACAATATTATAACAAACCTCCCGACAGAAACACTCTCTTAAGAGGTTAATATCTAGAAATTTTCGTAGCCATTTTGCAAAATGATATCTGCAGTCCTTGTCAAAGTAGTTTTCCTAATTAGACGGCCGACTTCACGCCATGCATGTTAACGACTGACATTTGCATTTGGACCCCGGTTCATGTCTTAAGGGGTGTTTTCACTGTGCGAGCCGAAGAATTAGAACGATGAAATGTTAGAGTTGGCGAGACTTTTGTATGTAAAATACCTTTTTTGAAGCAAGTTGACGTCATATTTATTTTTACTTTTATTGGAAAATATTAAGCGTTTTATTCTTATTACTTTTTTTTCATAATCAAATTATTAAGCTTTTACCATTGTCTTGGGCATAGCTTTTCTCAGATGCCTTTACTTCAGGGACCCGTCTTTAGAGATTGACCCGAATCTACCATGCATATCTGTCCGCCCATCATACTGGTCTAAGTCCATTAGAGTTATGACAATAAAACTAAAAACACGCGAGCACAGACCGAACATTCGCTGTCTCAAAACGTCAACATGAATGACAACAGGCAAAGCCGGGGCAACTGTCAAAATCACCACGTGATCATTACACCGGGGAATGAGTCGGAAAATGAACGCTCACGGATAATTGGCGGCCCGGAATGAATTTGTGATTCTGTAATGTGATATTTTGATGAGGTGCGGATGACGTTGACTGTACATTGTACAAATGGTGTGTTGTTTTGGTTCAGTGGTTAATACGGGGAGTTAGCGTAGTGAGTTGTTATTGGGTATTTGGGTTTTGAATTGTCATTTAGTATGTGTTTCTGTTTAAATGGCAATTCGAGTAACTTATCTATTTAATCTGTTTTATTATTCTGTACTTTAAAAGTGAATATTTTATAACCTCTGAGTTTGTTTCGGTGTTTCTTCTCAAAGTCTAGAAACACCGACCCAATTTATATAGTTCTTAGTTAGTGTTATTTTTAACCGGTGTACAAAATAATTATCTTTAATGTAAGCAACAACTAATTTATTTAACCACATAAAATAAGGTATCATTTAGTGAAACCTGTATCCCTACCTCATTCCAAAGGTTTATTTATTTAAAATCATCTCATTCTCCTTACTACACGATGATTCTACGATGCCATTAAATAAAGATCTAGCCTAGCTCGAATACTATCTAATAATAGGTCTTTACCTATGAAATTGCCGTTTTGTATGAAAAAAATTAAATGAATTTTTTTCATGTATTTTTTATTTGTATTAATCGAAGTAATCACTCATGCAATCAATGCATCTTTGCCAACGCAGTGGCAGTTTATTGATGCCCTTCTTAAAGAAATCAGCTGGACGGGAGGCAACAAATTCTTCAAAGGCATTTTGTACTGCCTCTCGGGTATTGAATTTTTTTCCCGCCAAGAAGTTATCCAAATTCTGGAAAAAGTAGTAGTCTGTAGGCGCAAGGTCTGGTGAGTAGGGCGGATGACGGAGAGCTTCCAACCCCAGTTCTTGCAACTTGGAGACCATCTGCTGTGCAGTATGAGGTCGCGCGTTGTCGTGCAGGAGCAGCGGAGACGAGCGATTGACCAATGCTGGTTGGAGATGTGCCAGCTTCTCCATCATTGTGTTCAATTCTTCACAGTACACATCTGCAGTAATGCTCACCCCGTTTGGTAAGAAGCTGTGTTGAATCACACCGGCGCTAGACCACCAAACAGTGACCATCACTTTTCTTGGGGTAAGTTTTCGTTTAGGGCATTGTTTAGGTGCTGAACCAGGATCCAACCAACTTGCTGAGCGCTTGCGGTTATCAAACAGAATCCATTTTTCATCGCAGGTAACAATGCGGTTCAAAATTCCTTCATTTGTGTGTCTGTTGAGCAGTGCAAGGCACGTCTCGACGCGTACTTCGCGCTGGCGATCATTGAGTTCGTGGGGCACCCATTTGTCAAGCTTTTTTACCTTGCCAATTTGACGCAAATGGACCAATATTGTTTTGACGCTAACGTCGAAAGCTACTGCTAATTCAGCCGTAGATTGTGTATCATCAGCTTCCACAATCGCCTTTAATTCGTCATTGTCGACCAAAGTCTTCGGACGACCGCGAGGTTCATTTTTCAGGTCGAAATTTCCAGAACGGAAGCGAGCAAACCAATAACAGGTAGTGCGTTGGTTTGTAGTGTTAGCTCCGTAAACGTCGTTGATGTTGCGTGCCGCTTGTGCCGCGTTGCTGCCACGACGGTACTCATATTCCATAATTACTCGAATTTTTAACGTATCCATGATGACGAAAAAGATTTAAATGCGATGAAAATGTAACACTAATCAATAAACAAATGACTACTTTTGGAAAAAAAAATCCATGTTTTTATAATAAAATTAATTTGAAATTAGAATTCTTAGCCAAACAAAAAATATTTTGATTTGAAATGGCCAGTACTGCAGAACGGCAATTTCATAGGTAAAGACCTAATATATAGGTTTAAATTTATGAGGCAACTAATCGTGCTTGCCTCATAAATTAAGATATTTTATATATTTTTATATTAGGAATTAAATATTTAAAAAAAAAAGATAATCGTTCGAATTGACGTTTAATTTATGTCAAGCATACGTGCTAGGCACGTAGGTAGCCAAGTACTTTGTAATAAAATCAGAAGCTCATACGAGATAAAGGTATCTCTTTATCCAGCTTATGAGTATCTAAAGCTATTGCTTACAAGCACATATCCGAGCTACACTAGCCGGCATTAAATTGTTATTGCTCTCTTTACCGTAAACTGTTATAAGTGGTGTCTGGGGCTTGTGCATCGTGCTTTATTATTAAGGGGGAGGGATCCCATGCAAGCGTAATTTGCGCCACTCAAAATAAGTTGCGCATTTTATGTTCTAGTGGAAACTATGTATTTTTCTAACTCGTTAGAAAAATACGACTCCGCTGTTCTTTTCTGATTGATTTTGTTGCGAGATTCAAGACAGTTGATTGCTTCATGTCTCCGGGACCTGTCAAGCTTCATTGCCTCGACATTTTTCTGGTGGTCGCCGTTGTTTCTGGCTTTCAGGAGTTGCAGTGGAAAAGTGTGGCCGTCTTGTCCCATAAAACAAAAAGTAAAACTTTTTTTGGTAAACAGTCTGACGCATTTTGCATATGGTAGGTTGCGCAGACGGCAATATGGAGGTAGCCAAATCTAGCGTAATTTCGGTGACTCATTTTGAGTAAAGTTCATTACGCTGATACATTCTTGCTGATTGAATGGCCGACGGGGTGATAAGTTCTGTAGATCAGCACTGGAAGAAAGCATGGGAAAGCAGGGTGACTTTTTTCTACCATCATGGTGATGATGATGCAAAATTAAGCAGGGTTTCCCTCATTTAGCCTCTATTGACAGCCTGTAGGTACATGGACCTTCATAATTAAGGTGAATGTACCGGTTATTGGCTACTAATGTCTCATAGACTTTTTCTTAATGAAGAGCCTCTCAACAGTAAATCAGGGCGTACTTACTTTAATTGAGCATTTTAAGTATCGTAGAGTTTCATTTAAATTGCTTTACGTTAATTAAGACTGTTGAAATAATAAATTCAGATTCTCAGCTCATTAAAATTATAAGTAAGAAAGATGAATAAAATTTTAATGTTAGACTTTTTTCTAATCCTTTTAGGCAGGTTTTTAAATAATTATTATTTTTAAATTCATTGTAATAAAGGCAAAAGTTAACACGCTTTTAAGCCTGGTTTAATACCTTTTATTTTAAAGGACCTTTGAAATGATTTTGTTAATGTAAACTCAGATAATTTACTAGCAATACGAAAAAGTACGAAACTGGAACTTTTAAATACAACGTAACTTTACGCCTGTACTCCCACAGGGAAAAGACAGATATGTAGACACTAGACACCTGCCCATAGTACGTTCACCCACATTTTGCCAGTTACGTTTAAGTTCCATTTAATAAGGGGCGAGCCTACTGTCATCAACCGCGCCCGGATCTAGATTCCAGGCCCTAAAAAAATCCAAATAGAAAAACCCAATAACACTTTGCCCATCCCGGGAATCGAACCCAGCACCTGGCTCCGGTTACCAATAAGACAAGTTTTTTCATCTTGAAATAATTCCGTGTATAGTAGCTAGATGGCAGTGAAATTGCAGTACACTCCCAAGGGATATTACCGCGCTCTTCCTTTCCATGTAAAGTACCTTCCTGTTTATCGAAATATTGTAGACTTGATACTATTATGCTGTATTTACGTTTTGTTTACATTAACTTTGGCTGGCTCCCGGAGGATGGAAGAATATTTTGTGGATATCGGTTCGCAAAATTGTTGGATGTGGAAAAATAATGTTCTTTGACGGTTTCGCGTGTTTACGCAATGAGAAAGAGGCTGGAAATCTATTTTTATCTCGTATCGATGTACTGTAAACACCCAAATATTGGTACGATATTAAAATTTACCAACCATGAGTTAGTGAATGTGGTTTGATATGAAATAAATTGATTTTTGAGTTTCTTTAGAGTTTGGCACATGCTAGGTTTTCCAATCAAACAATATTAGACAGTGTTCAGTTAACATCTGGTAGATAATAAAATAAATACATATGAATGTGATACATAAAAAAAAAGAAATTCATAGCGCTGGGGACGGGAGCGTAACCGCAGGACATTTTAATAGAATTTGTCGGAAAAATTACAGTTTTCAACCAATTTGTGAGAGTTTTTTTTGTATTATGTTGATAAAAAAATGAATAGGGTTTTAGCCTAATGCCATGCTTACTTATCAGATAAATTTATGACGACCTATGTGGAGCGGGCGAAGGTACGCCTGCGACGCAGGAGTTTACGGGTTCGATTTCCGCCTTGGGACAAATGTTTGTACGATCTTCATAGGTTGTTGTTCCGGGTGCTCTGGGTATTTCCTATGTACTTGTATAATAGAAAAAAATCTATGCAATGTAGTGTATTAAGTATATCAGTCATCTAGTACCCATAAAATAAGCTTTGCTTAGCTTGGGGCTAGATGATGCTGTGTGGATTGTCCAGCATTATTTATTTATTTATTTATCTTTTCACACAAGGATTAGCTCTGCTTTAACCTTTATCTTATATCACCCAACAACAAAACCAAGAAAGATTTGTATTAAATTTAAACAATAAATGCAAAACCATGCATTTAAACAACCCAATAAACAAAACAAGGGTTCAAATAATTACTCAGTACAGGTACCTACTCGTATTTATTAAGAACAGCAGGAGGGGTTGATTATGCATATGCCTGCCGAAAGTATAATAAAAAGGCTTTTGTGAACCACCCTTTCACCGTACGAAACGTTCTATGAAACGCTCCTTTATCCGTCAAGAGACGTACGAATAATGGCGTCGAAAACATGAGCTTGCAAAAACAGATACTCGTACTCTCTTAAACAATGTGCGTTTTGATAATATAACGCTTTTTGATGAGGGTTTCGAATGAAAGCCAAGAGGTTCTGCGCAATTGGTGGAGCGGGGTTCTTTTTTGTTGGTGCTCATTTTTGGGTTCCTTTGTAGCTAAAAGGGGGTAGGTTGTGAGTATGTTTGCTGATTCCTCCTAGGAAGTCTTCTAGTGAATAAAAAAGAGGACAACTTACTTCGTCCAGGTCCTTTAGACGGTATACTTTGCTGCACTATCTTACAGAACCGTGTCCAAAACTTACAACTGTCTGAGCTGATTAATTATTATTTTTATTTAGCGTTCGTCTTTACATAAGCGCATCCAACACGCCCTAAACATAAATATATTAAAACCAACCATATTTAAAACTAATCTAAAATCGATTGAGTGTTCGAATCTAGACAGAACTCATTTTCGTCCAGCCAGTACCTTATAAGGTTTCGTTAAATAGAACGTCACAGTTACTAAGATAGAATTAGAATAACAGTTTCGTGAAAAATGATAAAACAAAGCAAGGTAGAATAATAATTTGAATATGGTGTATTGTTCTATTGCTGAGCTAAGGCCTTCCCCATAGCCTTCTACACAATCCAAATTAAAATATCTTATATACTTAAATACTAAGAAGTAAGAATGCAATATTCTGGCATAAAAATACCAACAAATAGGAAATAAAAAATCCAGGGATGTTTTCCTCTTATCCAGAACGTTCCACATTACATTTAGGAATTATCTGCGTCTCAATAAGGGACGCATAACATTTTCCATAATAACCAAAGGTAGATAAGATACGGTCTAACTTCAAACATAGTTCTACCACGCATAAATAAACTTTCATCTGCGCAATAATCTTCAGAATGCAAACTCTTCATCCCTTTCAAAGTTCGAAGGTACCAATCAAAGAGGTTTATGATATTACTGTAGAATTTACATCGTAAACACTAACTGCTATCAAAATTCCCCAATAGTTCCTCTTAAAGGATTACCTTTTGTAAACTAAAATGGGACGCAATCATCATCTTGCGGACCAGGATTACATGAGGGCATAGGATTATTGGACAGGGCTGCCCAAAACTAGTTGTGGACGGACATTGGCAACCACTCAGAGGAAATAAGTGGAAGCGACGAAGCGATTTAGGTACCAAAATTTATTTGTAAATTTTCGGTAGATCCATTATTTTCTAATACAAATTTCAAAACTAACCCTTAGAACCTACAAAGAAACTAGCACTAGGACTACAAACATAAAACTACCTCAACTTTTACGAATATATTTCTACCTCAATATTGCAAAACAGCGAAAAAATATTACATTGTTCTTTAATTAAATTAAAACTTATGTTCTCTTGTTTCATACCATAAACACAACTACATTAAATTCAAACAATTACACGTTTTCAAAAAAGAGTGTTAAGTGACAGTAGAAAGTAAAATACTCCTTCGTGAGACAACCCTGCAGCTAACTATGTCTTACTTATGCAATAGCCGTCTCGCCCGCGGCCAAACATCCCTTTGGTCCTGTACAAATATTCCATATAATGATTCGCTTTTAATTATTATTGGTAGTGGCTAAGTTTTGTTTGATGTATTGATTAAAATCGTGTTTGTTGCCAAGTGCCATCATGGCGGGTCGTGTACTTGTGTCAATAGCGCTCCCATAGGGACCTAT
Source organism: Phlogophora meticulosa (assembly GCA_905147745.2). Lineage (NCBI taxonomy): Eukaryota > Metazoa > Arthropoda > Insecta > Lepidoptera > Noctuidae > Phlogophora > Phlogophora meticulosa. The sequence goes on from LR990525.1 coordinate 6,776,811, forward strand.
GTCGTTTGAGTATTGTGTGGGGTGAAATTGAAATCCAGTGACAAAGTTTTGAGGAGTAATAATTATTTGTGGTTATCATTTTGATATGGCATTGAGAACAATGTCGTGTTTTGTCGGCATTAATAGTTTGTTTGTTCATAACTTTTAAGGGACTATGTTACATCTAATATGTAATTGTGAGGGAAATATATATATAAATAGTATAAATATAGAACACTGTCCAGGCGTCCCGTATTCACATGCTCGGTCAAAATAATTTTTGCAATAAACCACAAAGTTAACAACACATTATAGTCACATAAAACAGATAAAAGAAATGGAGAAAACACACCATTAAAGGCGTTATCAACTCTGTATCATGCCTCGGTAATAAATACTTGCTCAGTGCCCGTAACACTGAAAATTTCATACACGGAACGTAAACAGGAGCGAACACTGTCGCAAACTAAACGACTAGAAACTTTACGAGGGCATAAACATAAAAAACTCATCGGCAAAAATATGAAAATATACCTAATGTTCCGTACATGTGTTGGGATAAAAGTTTTTCCCATCTAGTGGGTACATCGCATTGTATTTCCCTATAGAAGTCATAAACATGGTGGTTAGCGGGCAGCGTCTGGGCCCCCTTCTCCCCCCTCAGTCGGGCTTCAACGTCTAAAGTTCAATTTTATTTCAGTCTTTAGCGCAGTCTATGCACGAGAAAATGTTGCGCTTCCCTGTCCATTAACCGGTATAAATGAGACTTTTAATTTTTAAAATGAATTTATTCCATAAGGGAATTGGGCTTTGATAAAAAATGAGGACCCGCGGCAAAGGGAAGACGTAAAGTTAAGTATACAGTCGATTATATCTATTCGAAAATTTAATTAACTAGCAACCAAAAAGATAAATAGGTACAGGATTTTTGTCTGCTCAGGTATTGACGCACATGTACCAACGTGTGCGTACTTTCTACTGTGAAATAGTAGATAGTTACAAAACTTTCTACTATTTCACAGTAGAAAGTAAAATAATCGTGCAATATACCAATTAGGGCCCAGAGTCTCCTTAAGAGATCTATTTAAAGAGATTGGTATTCTCACAGTGGCTTCTCAATTTATTTTTGCCAACATAATATACATTAGGCAAAATATACATATTATGTACACTAAAAACAGTGACATCCACAATTTTAATACCAGAAATAAGCACAAACTGTACGCTCCTTTCCACCGGCTTCATAAGGTCCAGAGCTCATTTGTGGGGCTCGGTATCCGCTTTTATAACATGCTACCTCATTCTTTCCTGGATTTACCTTTTAACGCGTTTAAAGCTAAAGTTAAATCAAACCTTTGTTCTAAAGCATATTATTCGATCAACGACTATTTAGAAGACAAGAATAGTTGGTCGCTTTGTTGAACGCAGGACAATGTTGCTATGTTCTTTTACTGTTTAATAGTTCTTTATTTTTGTGTATGTTTCTTCTACTATCCATATTTTTATGTTATTGACATGATCCTCTCATTACATTGTGTGAATGAGTTGTATTGATATAATTCAGCATTGCACATGTCAGCGGGCACGCCCTTGGACTGCCTTGGAGGCTTTTTATGTATTCAGTTTAGCAGGCTTTGCTTGAGTTAATTGTCGATTTTGGTATATATAACTTTTTATTTATTTATTTTGGCATATTGGTGTGTGCTAGCTAACATGTAGCAAATTATTTAATTGAATGACGTATAAAGATGATTGACATAATTATTATTTTTGACATAATGTGTTGTATAGCTTCAGGTTCTTCAAACCTATCAGACAGACGTGTTGCTGGGGAGTTTGTTCCTCCACTTCTTCTTCCCAGCAAAAACACTAGGAAGTGGTGAAGGGTGGGCGTTTTGGGGGACTGTCTTATGTAAACGTCTTTGACGTTCAAAAAGTGCTGATTCTCAGCCTAATTTGAATAAATGAATTTTGATTTATTGTATAAATAGGTAAATATCTATATGTTTTAAAAATTTTTCGACAATCAACGATGGAGCACACTTGTTTAAAAGTAACCTTAGATACACTATCGACTCAAAGACCCCAAAGTTGTAGCCATCGGGAAATACACACTCCATCCCAAAAAGTGTATGCAAAGGTTTCTAACGGGACAAGAAAATAAGCTTAATCTTACATGTTTGTCTTAGTTTGACAAAACAACTTAGGTTTTCTAGCTGCTTTTGAATAGGTACATAAGACACCACAAAAGACGTTTTAATTAAAATACCACGGACAAACATAAATAAACCGTCGTGCACACAAACGCAAAGTGGATCATTTTTATTGAAATTAAATACAATTTCTTTACCTCTAAGCATTAACATGAAACAAGGCAATAAAAATAAACGCACAGCGAAAATTTTCCACAAAATTAACTACGCTTTGAAAAATGTATCGTAATAAAAACCCATTTCCCTGTGAATAAAGGCAATTTTTAATAATTACGTTATGTTACCGTTTCAAGCAGAAACGTCTATCAGTTGCGTGCCGTTAAGGGTATCAAGAGGCTTGGGCAGAAGCCGCGAGAGCAAATAAAGTTATGCTCAAAACGCGGCGTAATGAGAGTTCATTGGATTATGAGGCTTATGTAACCCCCAATAATAATAATAATAACCCAAAAATGCACGTGTACCCTGTGGTATTAAATAACTGACTCAATAATGTCTAATTTGGTCTGAACGGACCGGCGTGAATTCTTGCCCCGGGGTAAGGGTTTTGCGAAGCCCGGCTTGTGGTTCTATGTTTACGGTTATTTTCATTACGCTAAACGTTTAGTCTCTTGTGTTTATTTTTAAACATAATTCGTTTCGGGTTTACGAGAACAAGTGGGTGTCTTAAGTTATGTGATGTTGGGATGTACAATTAAGGTGGTCTATTTATTTGTGACGAAAAAAATCCTTACCGGTTTTTGACTGTTCGGGTTGTTCACTCCATGAAGTATTTTAAGTAGGTACCAAAATTACAATACTAGTATAATATGAATACCAGAATGTATATAATACCCAATAATCCAGATTTAAACATTTTTAGATAGGCAATATTGAGCATAATCTACTAATCATAGTACTTAACATAATGGTGGCTGCCATCTTGTTTTACTTTTAAAAACTCATACAAAGTATGACATTCTGTGTGTCAAGACCAATCTAATGACACCCCATTTAGTAAAATCCATCAAGCCACACACATACTTAAAATCATACACTCGAAACACATTACCCCCCTTATGGGGCAGTCGGGTTAATACATTTTATGTCTAGTGTCCAGACATACACATAAGAGAACCTTTTATCACTTTAAATGTCCATTAAAGAAGGTAATTCCCATTTTTCTCTAAAATATTTGAGGAAAGGTTTTCGTTCAATCTTTCGGATGCAATTTAAAAGGACATAGACAATGCAAGGGACGAAACGATCATTTATTTATAAAGCTATAGTGGATGGCCGGGGATGTCGCTAGACATGAGCCGAGCGCGCTTTCAAATTTAATACTGTGACACTGCTGTGATTTTACAGTGCAGAAATAACACTTACTTTGGTTTAGTGAAATTCAGTTCGCTTGTATGTTGAAGGATTATGTTGGCAGCTATTTCTAGTCTTAGAGAGTGTATGATTTCAAAGGAGGCATAATCGCTCTTCTTAGGCGCCGCACAATAAAACCAAACACTCACAGTAAAAAAAAAAGTGGATTAACGCTCTCTTTGTGATAAGTATCGTTTTAATTAATTTATATGAAGTTTTCTTTGCTGAAAAAAACTAATCATTTCTCGATTCACACATGTGACTATGGGACACGTGCACTTTGTGCATCTAATATAAAACAGAGTTATCATCTATAGTGCAGCTGAGCACATCACTAGTCAGCGCAGGTGTCGTATCGGAACAATTTGGAGTTGTTCATCCCGCGCCGGCGACGCAATAATGCACCACGCTCCATTTACACTTGCAGCAATTTGTTTTAGATTACACGTGCATTTCTATCGCATAGGTACCTTTTTCACTCCGCTAGAGCACTTTAAAAACGATTTGGCTGTCTGTTTTTGTTTTTTTTCGGCGTAAAATACTGGCGCTTTCATTATATTATTCTTTTTTGAATTAAGAACGGTAGAAATATAAATTGACAGTGGTGACAGGATGAGTGAAATGTAAAAATCAAATTTATTATTTGAAAATAGAAACTAATTTGGAACACTTACGAGTGTGGTGATGAAAACTTTTTATTTGCAAATGTTCAAGGCCAGGGCCCTTCCGGAGTTATTACAAAATAAGATTTATCTTAAGACTTTAACTATCGAGCCATTATTGAATTCCGAACTTTATGATGAAAATCATAAACTTAATGATACAAAAACGGACTTTAAACCAGAGTAAGTTGTTAACTCTGTGTTTAGAACTTAATCATAGTCCGAATAAGATTTGAAATACAAATATGGCTCAAGGTTGGTGCTTGGACCAAAGTTAGAACCCTTTTGTTATGGGACAGTTCAAGTTTTAGAATTACATGTGGCTATTGTAGGACACTACACTTACTGAAAAAGAAAGTGAGCCGTCACGGGACGCTTGGCACTATGTGAAACATCGAAATTATTTTGTACAAGAAATATGCATAAAAGAACAGATTGTTGGGTATCGATATCAAAAACAAATTAATGTTTTTTTTTTTTTTAATTTTTTTCATTTGTTTCTTGGCGATGCTTCGCCACGCCTTCACTCTCGCCACGCCAACAATCGGTTTTACCCGCACCTATAGATGATCCACATCAATACTAAAGAATTCATAAGCTCGTAACATTTATCGTAACCAATTCGCATCCCACACCCGTCGAGATCAAAACAAACCGTCCGATACAAAACAAAATACAGCATTAATACAGAAAAAGATTCCGAACCACGTCGTTCCCTTATATCTTTTGTTTCCGTTTTGTAAAATTTCACCCCATAACATTATGTTGATGGCGGTGATAAAGCTTGAAATATTTACGAATATCCGAACCAACGAGGCGGCTTGTGAAAAATAGTCGGTGCCGTGCCGGATTGACCGTGCCAGAATAAAGATTAGCCAGGAACCACGAACATTTTTCAAGCGACAACAATTTGCTGTGAGTCTCATCGTTTTGCAAGAATTTTATTTATACACTCAACACTATCCTGCGAAAGTGAAATGGGAGGGATTTTATGAGGCGTTTTTAGTTTGTTTGGAAAACAAATATTTATCTCTCGTTCTTGTCTGGCAGCTTAAAAACCTGAGGTTCTCTTTAAACTACTTTATGTTAAGCTAAACCTGTTTTATGTTCTTTTATTGCAGCATTAGAAGCCTACTGAGTGTAATATACTTCATCTTATTCAAATATCATTTTATAAAATCGACTTTTTCTTTTTGCTTTTTTTTTCTTTGTATTTATTTTTGGTACATAAACTCACGCCTCTTTCCATGGCTATAGGCAGAAACTACAGAATTCCAACTACTTCGAATATCACATACTCCTTTTGGTTCGTTTACGTTCATTCACCCGGACATACACGCATGCCGGTTGCGATTACTAGGTACGCACTTGACCATTCCGAAGATCATCACCAATAAGGTCCATGTATGTATTCTAGGGCGTTCCCTCCCTGCGTTTCCACACTTTTTAAAACATAAAAAATAATAACTGTATCACTGACCCAATCACAAACTAGATATCTCCATGACGCAAGCCGCATTATCGGCAGTCCCTACTTCATTAACAATAGATTTGACGGGCGTGACGTCACTCCCACAGTCCCTCTCATCCCAGATTATATCGGCTCTAAATCCCTGACGAACAGTCCAGCGACCACTTGGACCGCCTCGCTGATGCTCCTTTTGCAATTTGTCTATTGATACACACGGATGAATAATTTTGATAGTCTATGGCAATCTGTTTTGATATTGAACACTTTTATTTCTAGACTGCTTTTTTCATTTTTCTTTCGGTTTCTCTTTGCTTTTTGACGTCTCCTAGATAATAGGCACAACATAAAAATAAAGAATAAAACATTGAACTGTCTACAGTACAAATATTAAAAAGAAATAAAGATATCTATAACGAGAGAGGGCTTTAATTTTCCGAAGAAGGTAGTTTACTAGTTTACGTCTAAGAAAAGTTTCTTACATATAGTCCCACAATATGACAGTAGGTAAGGAAGTACTATTAAGCTAGTTGGCTGTCCGTTACATCTGTATGTAGCACGCGGTCAGTAACAATAAAGTCGAGTTGTGTACCAGCCCTTAATTAGGCCGGACTCACCCCTACACACCCAATTAATATACACATTTTGTAGTTACACTAATTGGCGTATTTCTCTTTTCAAAGCTTAGTATTATGATATACGGATGATGACTTGTATACGTACATACATAGATGGTATACAGCGATTGTGTTTTTTTTCACATGAAAGATTTGCCCTTTGCAGTTGCACCAGACGAAATTAATTGGCATCAGGTTATTGCGTGCCCACACGACCGTATTGTAGAGCGGTGGACCATTTTTTGACGAATTATTTTTGGATATAATAATGATACCTATCCAATTTCTAGGTTGGTCTTGTTGAGGGGAGTCCCGGGGATTGTGGGAAGCGCACTAGTTCCTATGATCCCCGGTGCAAATGTATGATGGGAACACCGGGGTGGTTTTTAGTCAGTAAGAGTCTGGCATGAAGATTTTACACCTCGGAACCAAAAAAAAAAGCCTTGTTGAAACTATCCTTCCAGTCTTACTGAATATAGCTGAGTGCCAGTATTTTACGATATCCATTGGTTAGACTATTTTTCAAGTTTTTGAGTCTCGGGTAACGATTGTCATATGACAGCTTGACCAACTACTTTTCGTGGTTTCCCAAGCTTGTTAAGTCCTTTCTAGATAAATACTACTTAAATATTTATTCATAGGAAAAACTCTGTTTCTGTTTGTCACTTTACCATATACTTATTAGTTTAAAAGCAAGGATAAAATTATGCAAATATTAACACAACTGACCGAACTATAACGATTGGAACCGAGCAATATCATCCCCAACAAAAGCCAGCCACCTTTGATCATATATTCACAACCTTTGTTAGTTAACAAGTGAATCAAGATACCAAGCTTATCTTTCCTAATTCATGCAGAGCCACGATGTCTCTCCGACCCGATACAATTTCCCAATGGACCGACTCAACAAGATGAAGATGTCTAATTACAAATTCGATGTATCCAATAAATATTCCAATCGCATCAAATTTACATAACCTCCTTCGTTTAGAATTTCCAATAACTAAGAAATAGGTAAGTACAGGCACAGACATAAGTTGGTGAACTAGAATCGAAAGATTCAGAAGAGAGTCTGAATGAAAACTGGCTTATGAATACGTATATAAGTATAGCCATTTATTAGTGAGTACATGATATAAAAAGATAGTATTAAAATAATCTATCTATCTATTGTCTGTATAAAAAAAAAGAATTGCCGCATGATTGAAATATCATCACTTGAAGACCGGTCGATCGTGTTGCTGTTCAATTTTGTTTTTTTAGTTGTATGGATAAGGTTTGTACATAAAAGAACATTTTTTAAATGTACCAAAATAGTCGGAAATTTGAATGGCATTTTTATATGAAAATCTCAATAAAAAAATCTTTTCATCCGTGCGAAATAAGGGTGGGTCGCTATATAGGTTCACAAATATTTTACAATAAAATAATCCGGAATGATTATCGACTTATGTCGCTGATTGTACAACTTACTTAAGTATCCCTACAAAATAAATAGATATTTTCTTTTATCAGAACGAAAACAGTTGTTGTGTATTAAACAAAGCAGAAAGAAAATCAAACAGGACTATGCAGACGACATCAAAAGACTACAAAGGACAGACTCAATTACAATTTTCAATTGATAGTTCGAGAAAACCCTTATTAGGTCCACCACGAAATAAGGCAATTTCGCGGACAAAAGGCTGTCCCTCATTGTACGGTCGCTGTCGGCGATTCAAAAGTTTCCAGTTGACGGAGACGGGGCCACCCTAGCTGTCCAAATTTATTGAATTTCGCCCAAAGGAGGATGACCACACGTTATTGTTCCCTCGGAACATTGATTAGGGTGAACATTGTAGCAGGTATATCGAATATGTATGATTGATAATGATGTTGGGGTTCGCTCCGTGTTCGTATTTTATCTAATTGAAACTTGGATGGACAGCAGATGAAGGGTACTTGTTTATGTAAATTATTAGAGGTAAAATTAATCCCACCAAAAACATTTTCATGTAAAATGTTGCCAAGACGAGCCCATATGACTCGCACTGTCAAAAAGTTATCAGATCTCATGTAGAGCCAAGCTTCTAACACTACACGCCCTAACTCTACAAGGCCTAACTTCACAAACTCTACACCTTAGTCAAAATATGTGGCTTGGCCATTTCGCTACATTCACATCGGCGTAAGGTGAAAAATTAATTCACTGTTCATTACTTTTGTGTTTTACAATAGTTCTTGTAGTAACGAACGGCCAAGCCACATATTTTGACTAAGGTGTAGAGTTTGTGAAGTTAGGCCTTGTAGAGTTAGGGCGTGTAGTGTTAGAAGCTTGGCTCTACATGAGATCTGATAACTTTTTGACAGTGCGAGTCATATGGGCTCGTCTTGGCAACATTTTACATGAAAATGTTATTGGTGGGATTTCATTTCTTTTTGTAAGTTGTTTGTAACAATTTTTTTTTTTTTTTTTCTTCTTTTTTTGGGGTGTATTTCTTGCACATCAGAGACGCCTTTTTTTATAGCCCACTCTCTATCTTTGCCTTTTTTCTTTGTTGATTTACTGTTTATAATAAGTGATAGATCAGGGCGATACTTGGTTCTTAGGCGATTATATTCGACTATAGCTGACTGTTGTGCTTTAATACTACTAAAGTCAATATTTATAAGGTGAACACCTTGCAAATTAGTCACTCTAGAGAGTGCTACATAAGCCTCCCCACAAGAGAACGTTGATGACCCAATATCAATGAGAGCATTATTTAAACTAAGTCCTTGGCTTTTGTGTATGGTGATAGCATACGCGACACAGATTGGAAACTGTTCACGATGAACGAATGCTCTATTGATAATTTCAAATTTTGATTTTACAGGTGCGAGTTCATGTAAAAAAAAATTATGTATTATTTTTAATTTTTTTTTTTTTTTTTTTTAACAAGGAGTACCTATACATATATATATCTAGGGGAACCAAGTTTTAGATTATTAGATTAGACCTCTAGCGTCATCAAAATTTAATTTAAAATTACAGGTCTCATACAAACTCCCATCCCCTAGTTTAAGGGGTTGGGGGATGAAAGTTACAAGTTTTATAATTTTTTTGTTGTTTGTGTGCTAATACTAGCTTACATACAAAATTTCAGCTTTCTAGGACATTAGGAAATACCTTAAGAATTTTGATGATCATCAGTGAGTCAGTGACGAAATTAGCGTTTTTTAGATATAAATAAAATCTGAAGTATAAAAGCTAATGTAATTAAAACTTAATATGTTCAATAAGTCCGCTATTGACAATATATCCCGAAAATTTTGTTGATCTAGCATAATCCAAACCCAAGCTATGAGGGTTCAAAAAAACGACGAAGCGCTTCGAGAAAAGGTAGGTAGTGCCCGTGCGCTTCGCTTGGCTCGTCTTGGCGGGGGCACTGCCGTGCCCCCAGATGCCCTTATGATACTATTTTTGAGAGGCTTTGTTGTATTATTTGTTCAAAGGTAACAGATTAAAAATAATGAAAGTAATGAGTCATGATACCTGTCTTATGATACCTATCGCTGTCAACGGGAAAAGTGCCCAAAAGGCTGGCAGATGTTGGAAGATCAGCAATGCTAATTCTTTGATCAAAAAGGCTACGTACAGAGTCGACCAACCGTTTTTATACCAGAGCTCTACACACATAAAATTAGTTATTAGAACTGTGTGTAAAAGAGAAGCTCGTGGTTAAAAACAGCCGCACGGGTGGATTGAAAGTTAAGCTACGCTTTCTGAGGTCAGCCTGTAGATGGGTGACTATTCGTAACATATCGAGACTCTTCCGTTGCCGTTGCTCCCGTCCGTCAATTTTAGATCGTTGACAGTCGTTACGGATAGTTAGAAGCCCGAAAGTCTGACAACCAGACTAACCAAGGAGTATCACGTTGCCCAGTCACTAGTACAAAAACCAGTTTTTTTTCATGTACAAAATACTGGTGGTCAGCTGCAACCGGTAGCCGCGCCAACATAGTTAAGAAATGGCTACACAGATGATGAGAATTGTGTGCTAAAACATCCCCACATTAATGCAGGTAGACTCGATCACATCCCACATCAAAACGATGAAACCTTATAAGTTAGCTTACTCAGTCTACGCTAAATTAAAGTAAAACATTAAATTATCACGCTCCCCGAGAGCAACAAGACCAGACACAAAGGAAACCGTTCCTTTCACGAAACATGACAGTGTCTTATAAGCGCACTGTAAGCTTTTCTGTTGTGCTTTGAAATCAAATAATGCTACAACTACACAACAGATTTGTTCCCACAATAAATTTGCAATACTTTGTAGCTGCAACAACTACAGTATCAGATGGAAATAAACGATCTGGTGAGAACAAGTTAACTGTTGGAATGGGTGATGGGCTTATAAACGTTGGTCTCTAATGCTGAGCATGAGATCCTGGGTTCATTTCCCGGGTCGGGTAGTTTTGTCGGATTTTTCGGTTGTCGGTGTTTAAATGTCTCAAATTTTAAAACAACTCTACCGTCGTGGTAGATACATAGCACTGTAGAAGTTCATACTCTGTGTTCAATTTTTTGAAGCATACAAAATTACTACAGAAGAGGAAGTCTGAAAGTATATAAGAAATATAAAAACGGCTGTGACGTCATACCATGCATTATGTCGAGTCCTCACTACATGATAGACTTATAATTTTGAGAAATAGTACTGATAGCAATAGAGCCTTTATAGCCAAAAAAAATGTAAACGGGCTATATACTTGATTCCATCTGATAAATCATGTCCTATAAATCATACCTTCATTATGCTTGTATGAAACGTGTATGTTTGTACGGAAACATAAACAATTATTCAAAACAGCAGAAGTAATATGTTCTCGCAGTCGGCGTGACCCAAGCCAACTAGTACTAGATGGGCTCCCTATGATAACAAAATAAAATAAAAGCTGCCTGGCTATGTGTGTAGATATCTACAATAAGTTACCGCATTAATTAAAAACACTCATTTACAGACTTTCTTATAATACATTATAAAAATGGCTGAGTGACAACGATTACTATGCGATCAACGAATTTCTCGACTGTAAATTGTAGGCTTAAGCTTGCACGCTTTTATTTTAAGCAAAGTATGTTAGACATCATATTGTTACATAGCACCTTGTATGACATGTTTTACGCAAATAAATATATTTTATTCTAATCTATTCGAAAAAAATAATGTTTAGTCCTTTAAAAAAAGACACTTATTTTTTGCTATATCATATTAATAAGAAACGAACTACGTAAAGCGTATTAAAGTGGAAGAGTGGGAGAGTCACTACGACACATGCAGGTATAAAACCTACATACGCGTGACGTCATGCCTCATTTAATCTCAATGTATCGACATATTTTTTTGGGTACGTATAAAAAATACCTGTCCAATATTTAATAAAAATCTGGACAACAAAAAATATTTTTCGTCACCAACCCTATTGAGGCCCCTACACGCGATATTCGGTACCTATGGTAACAAAATCATAAGTACGGAGGTAAACAATAAAGCGCAGGTCCCCCCATATGGCGGCCGCCGTCGCATCGCAACGCTCGACAATTTGTCGAAAACCAAGGGAGCTTTTCAATAATAATTCCTCTATAAATTCTACCGGTGACCGCATCTCGCACTAGCGCCACAGTAGCCATATGATACAGTATCTCAACTGGACTATTTTTGTGATAATTAAAAAATAAATGAAATTATTTAGGTAGGTGAGTCAGGCAGATTTGTGGTGTTTCACATCTGTGTTTTTAAACTCCCATAAAAAGATGTTAGATATAATTCCTATAAAAGATTGGATCTTTACGCATTGTGACTTTATATGTTCCTTTTTGTTGGAATACAAACCCTAAAAGGATCTCGGGCGTTATTTTTGTACATTTATATGGTGTGCAATAAAATGTAGGTATTCCATTCTATTCAAGCGTAGCAACAGGGCACACCGACCAAAACTATACAAAACTTGCTTACAAGTCGTTCGCAGTTGGCCTACTGTTTATATTAAACTGTGTTAAGTGGACGTAGGCCAGTGGACGTAAGCTATTAATTATTATATTCCGTTTTTGACTGCATTCGTCGAATAGTTTCTTTATTGAGTCTCTATGTTATTCAGTTGGTATTCCGAGCTGTTTTGATTCTGTAATAAACAGGCGAGTGTTGGTCAGGGATGAGGTTTCATAGAGAATGCTGCACTATTAAGCCCTTACATTGTTATTTTATTGTTACATTATACGATTCATTGTCATTGCTTGATTTAGAATTAGTAAATAAGTTAATAAAACCTATTTACATGTGATTTTTATTTCTATAAATAGGTTTTACAAACACAAAATACTTTTTTAAACAAGGTTGGTGTTTCGCTATCTGACTACTATGAGAAGAAACACCGAAAGAAACTCTGAGAGTTCTAGGTTATAAATGAGTAGGTACCTATATTTTGTTATTTTTTTATGATTTTTTTTTTCTTAAGAAAAACGTTGCCCCACACTAGGAATTTCTCCTGTATCGTGGGTGCGTTTACAAACATTTATATGTACATACACAAACAGCCAGACCCGGAACAACTACCTGTAGGTCATACAAATATTTGTACCGTGCGGGGATCGAACCCACAACACGTGGCGCAGCAGCCGATCGTTCAACCACTGCGCCAACCGTGTCGTCAAATCCGTGTATATGAAAGGAAATAAAACTTAACTCAAATGAAAGCGAATGACGTTTATTTAAAACAAAGTGACGTGTGAGACAAAGTAAATAAAATCTACCCAACTTTCCGAATACCATTCAAATGTATTTATTTGTCTTCTGTCATATGCTCCTCATGATAAATTGCTTTTAACTAAATATTTTTTTAAGAAAATTTGCCAAAGTTCACATTTTGCAAATCTCGTATAGTCATAAAAAGACAGGCCTTACCAGTACCAGCCTATTACTGTCCCACTGCAGGGCAAAGGCCTCTTTCTCATACAGAGAAGGCACGAGCATTAATCTCCACGCTTGCTCAAGACGGGTTGGCGATTTCAGACTTATATTAATTAAATAAGTCCAGGTTTCCAGAGACAGGTTATGACAGGCCTTAACGAAAATAAGCACACAACAAATGAACGTGTCAATTTCCAAACGAATATTTCCATTTCTTAATACAAACTAAGAAACAGAACTATCGTTACTGGTACCAGTTCGCAGAAACCAACCAAAAAAACCACAGCGAAATTGTAAACAGATTACCGTGTATTACCATAGTTGAGCAATATTATAAGTTCATCCACCTCCGGGCCAGTCTGGTGCAATTCGTTACTGTAATGTGAGCAATCTGTCGTTCACGGAGCAATATAACTCAGACCACGTTATAAGCGCCCTGATGCGGTTTAATGGCGATTTTGTTAGCTTCTTTATTGTTATTGTGATAGAAATAGTTTTTTTAGCAGTCGAGAAGGAAGATATGGATTGACGCGATCAATTTGTCGGATTTATGAGGGTAATATATTTTCTGCGTAGAGTCTGGCTGTAAATTAGAAGAGGAACAAACAAAAACAGGAAAGATGTGGAATTGAATGATGATCTCTCATAATAACTACTCATTCATCAAGACAAAAAATACATAATTGTGCTCATACAGTTGGGTTTACTTAAATGGTCACATAAATAGACCTAACTGTATGACAAGTAGGTATGTATTCTTATCTTTATAAATAAGTATTTAGATACAGATTTTTCAGTACTGGATACTTTTTAATGATCCAGATACGCTTTGTTTCAATCAACAGAAATGGCTTGGTAAAACCAACCCCATTTTATGCAAATCAGGAAGTATTGCAATGAGAACCATACAAATACAGGGTGTTAAAACACTATAGTACTATCACAATGCCGGCAAAGGAAGTAGTAAAATAGAAGATAGTAATAGTAATCTATTGACGACCGATGTGGCGCAGCGGGCGAAGGTCCGCCTGCGATGCAGGAGGTTGCGGGTTCGATTCCCGCCTTGGGACAAATGTTTGTACGATCTATAAAGATTTGTTCCAGGTGTTCTGGGTGTTTGCTATGTATAATAAAAAATATCTATCTATGTAATGTATTGTATTAAGTATATCAGTCATCTAGTACCCAAAACACAAGCTCTGCTTAGTTTGGGGCTAGATGATGCTGTGTGGATTGTCCAGCATTATTTATTTATTTATTTATTTATGCATAATTTCTTGACTAACATTATTACTAGAGATACCTTTTTTTTTTGGTCGTGATACTTTTAATATGCACGTCCTCTGTGTGCAAATGAACATTTTTCAGTATTTTTTCCTTAACTTCCCGTAACATTCTGTATGTTAGTGTCCTTTCTAGTACCGTTGCTCAAGTTACTATAAACAAGGAAAAACAACTAATAATAATATTTGTTAGGTAAAAAATATATATTTTTGATGTCAATTATTGCTGTTGTATTGCTGTGACAGAAACCCGAAAGTCTGAAAACCAGTCTTACCAATAGGGTATCGTGTTGCCCAGTAACTGGGTTGTGGAGGTCAGATAGGCAGTCGTTCCATGTAGAACACTGGTATTCAGCTGCATCCGGTTAGACTGGAAGCCGACCCCAACATATGTAGTTGGGAAAAGGCTAGGCAGGTGATGATGTGAAATATTGATGTTTACGATGGCGCACAATGTAGGGCTCGCAAAACATTGTGCTTATGGGTGCATGCGACGTTACAACGGCCGTAGGTGCGCCCCAAGTTGAGGAATGAAAAAAAAATGAAGAAAAGAAAAAAGCATTTATTAACATTTGAAACTTGTTTTAGAAAAAAAAGTCAACTTTGACCTTCAATATCCCCGTAACAAGAAAGTCCAGTACAAAATAATGATTTCAATGGAAAGAACGGCTTACGGCTTTGATAAGCGTTTTTTTACATCTTTTATACTCGGTATTGCAGGGCACAACCCCTGCTTATACCAACCCCAATGTAATTTCCAACCCTAAAAATTGTTTAACCTTGACTCACATGCTACTCAGACATTTAAATGAAGACCATTTCAATAATGTTATATTTTAAACTCTACGGTTATATCTCAGTGATCATTTTCATAAAACGTGATGGCCCAGTGGTCAAGGCAGCCGCCTCTCATACACGGTTCGGTTGTAGGTGCGAAAACGGGGTAGTATCAATGTGACTTTTTCAATTCATATTTAAGCATTTTCTTATTGGATCTGAAAAATTACTAATATCTGAAAACATCATTAGATACCTGCATTTACAGTTAATGTTATTCTGAAATCGCTAATCCGCCTAGAGCAAGATTAGTGGTGATTAATGTTCGTGTCTTCTCTGTATGAGAAGAGGCCATTGCCCTGCTGTGGGCAACAAACTGATTTGATAAGTATATTTTGTTTATATTTTTTTGCTTCAACTACTTTAAGCGTGTTTAGAAATCTATACGGCAATCAAGGAACAGTAATGGCCCAGCGGTAACGTCACCGACTTTGGTGGTCGTGAGTTCGAACTCAACCAGGCACTTACTAGCGACATCTATATCTCCACATACAAACTAAACTAAACTAGACCGCGATATTAAAGTTATCCGCCCTTTTACAAGAACCCGACCACAGCTGTTGCCCAATAGCCCACCGGACGCAACACCATTCTGGTCAGAAGATCCTCCCATATCGAAAGAGGATGAGGATCTTCCCACCCTTCTCCCCATACCCCTAAAGTACAATTTAGGCAGTGAGAACCTAAATTGAATATACCCACAAACTTTTATTACGTAACTGCAATAAAACCACACAGGAAAACCCCATACAACTGTCTAACTAAACCACCAACGATCTTCACCTATCGTAAGTTCAAAACTGCTTAATTCGCACCTCGTCCTCTCGATATATCAACGAGGCAAACTAAGGGAAAATTGTGAAATTGAGATCATTACTCATATATGTATGTAATACTGCACACAAGGACCTTATTAAAGTTTAAAGGTCTGCCCCATTATTCATGAGCAGGATACGGTAGGACACGGTCTCAGTTGATTCCCCACACGTAATAGTCGCTATAAATTTCGTGAACTTTATTGGCTATTAAAATAAGTAATGAAATTGTTCATGTTTCGTACTTTGCGTGAAAGTACTAACAATTAAATTGTAATGTTATAAGAATGCTCACGATTCTGTTTATTCTTTGACTTTTGTTATTTTTATTGCAGAACATTCAAATATTAGGTGCTTGTATGTACTTGCTGATTTAAATTTTTGATAGTTCGCCATTAATTAATGTCAATGTTTTCTAATTATTAAAACTTAAAATTGCGAGGGAATGGGTTTGGGCGCGCTAATATCAATAAAGATTTAACCAAATCCGACTGTTAGTATTTATTTATTTATTAACATTTTGTAGACTTAACAGGTCAACCCAAGGCGTCTACAAACAAGTTACATTTTGTAATGTACACGTACAGTTGTTTGTTACTTTACTAACTTATAGTGAAGTAGAATAGTAGCTTAGCCTAGTTACGTAAAACATATATTTTAAAATATGAATAATTGAGTTATATTTTAGGAAGATAACTTTACAAGTAGATTACTATGCAATTTAGACATAATCTAAAAAAGTAGTTTACTAGTCGGATTTGAAAAATTCTTTGCAATTGATAGCCCAACTCTGGATGAAGATTACAGGCAATATTTTATCATGACACGAAGTAGGTGAAACCGCGGGGCACAGCTACTGTAAAATAGAAATATAATCTGTCCATCATTGTAACATCAAGGACTAGTTTAAATAAATGATGGCAGCATTCATCTGTTTCTTTCCAGAATGACGCGTACGGGATACCTCAACATGCTTCTCCACGTCATAGCTCCCACATACAAACGACTAATTGGCTATATCAAGCCACATGTATGTAGACTATATCTTTATCAATAAATATGAATAGCGAAATTACCTTTCTTATAATTTAAGCTTGTTTCAAAACCACAGACGTCAAAACCATCTTATATTTACCAGTGAATATCTCAGGTAAATAATAAAACAGGACATATTGTTAGACTTATTCAGAATTCTTGGATATTTTATTTCCATTAGATGACAAGATCAGACGGCAGACAGACGCTCTGAAATAACGGGCTCATTAAATATGAAGAAATCTTACTTGACAAAAATATTCAAGTACCCTCTTACAAAGATACAACTAATTTGCAACTTTATTTACTGTAAAAGTGTACTTTTGTGTAATACCTCCCCAGTCTTCGGCAGAGACTATTTTAATTAGTACAATGTGCATACTTATCATTCGTTGAAGCTCAAAATAAGTACCTTACAGTACGAGCCACTTACAACGTTAAGAGTTCTTTGTTTATATTTTGTTCAACTGTAATTTTGTGCTCGTGAAAAATGTAAAGAACTGCTCTCAGTATGTTGTTTGCGAACGAACTAATTGGTGACTGTACCAAGAGAAACTGTTTGCTATAAAAATAAATACTTTTGATGCTGATGTTGGCGTAGATGCGCATGAAACGAAACGAAATTATGCTTTATTTACACAGTATTTTCTACTTGGGAGTTTTTGTAACAGATCGTACATTTCTAAAGATCTATTAGACTCATTTTAGCCATTGAGTGTAGCCATCTACTACAGAACTCTTCAAGAATAACAGATCGAATATTTTTGTACTTGCCATATCCAAACTCTTTCAGCCTTTTTTGTGGAATTGGGCTTGACACATGTCAGACAATCAATGGGCGAAACGCACGACCCAATGGGTCCCCTAACAAGCGACATCGCGGCAAACCGTAGTGGAGATGGTGGGATGAACAGGACTCCTTCGACAAAGACTGGACCTGAATAGCCCTAGAAAGAGAGAAGTGTTAGGAGAGTAGTTTTAGTTTTTTAGGAGAGGCGTTTGCCCTGCAGTGAGGAAATCCTGGCTACTAAAGAAAGACTGCCTTTATCACTTTATTACACCATTACCTAATCTGTAATAATACTCAGGAATTTTATAATTTAATTCTTAAACCGCGAAGGTACCTACATTTCTTCTGCATTTTGAACATCTGAACCAACTACTCCACACTCAATCAAAATCCTCTTAACACCCAACCGTAATCAAATGCGTCGTAATTAAATCAAACATGAATTCAGAGACTGCGCACAATCCTTTGACTTCACGGCATCCAACTTTCGAGATCCGGATTTCCATTGAATTAAACACCGTCTTCGCAAAACTATTTATAAAGATTCCTGATTCCGTGGTGAGGGGAGATCTATTCAGGATGTGAAATTTGACGTGTGAGACCTTTACCGGTTCAAATAAAGCGCCGAAGAGCACCTATTGTGTAGGGCTGAAAGGTGGAACATATCTATCTCATAACCATCGCGACGCCTTATTATTCCCTGTGATTTCTTCATTTTGGTGAAAGAAGGGGGAGTTGTATGGAGATGTTAATACCGTTGACAATAAAGAATACGTGCTTGGTTTGTTAGTAATGTTTATTTGGATGTGAAAAAAGGTCTGGAAGGAAGACTGTGTTTGAAGACTTGAGAGAGATTTACATAGCCACACAGCATAATTATTTAATGTAAAGCTTATTTAGAGACGCGAATTTGGCATCAAATTACAGCAATTAACCATGGTCACCAACTTTATGCCGTTTAACACTCTTAAATACAGAATGGAAGAGACACGAGGCTCAAACTGGTAACATGATTTCAGTCCCTACATGATTCTGGCCGCCAGTGTTGTTCCTAATTTGTACGTTTTATTAATATTAACCGTAAAAAATATATTTTCTATCTAAGCCATTGAGATTGTAGCGACATCTATCTCACCACAAACGAACGAAATCTGGCTAAACCTACATCGCGATATCAAAGTTATCCACGTAATTGAACATTAATACAACAACCCGACAACACCCGTCTGGTCGGAGAATCCTCCCTTTTCTATGGTGGATGAGGAACTTGACGCCCTGTTCCTCATAATCCCAAAATATATTTAATGACAGACGTAAAATATTACTTTTAAATTAAATATAAAAATATCATTGGATTGGATAGTAATGAAGATTTTGTTATTACTTTTTACTGTTTTAAGTTTAACAAATCAGAAAAAAACGTAAAAATGAGTAAAACGCCGACGAACATTTTCAATGCTGGAGGGTCCAGAACAAATTGATACCATACGTTCATGTACTGAACTCATAGTATTTGTTTATGATTAGATGTCCCTTTCACCCCGTATTATGAGATTTAATAGTTTTTCATAAATTAGAAGTAGTAGTAAAGTAGACGGAAGAAATTTTTAATTTTGTAACTGTCTATCGTCAGAATTTAGAATCTTACGATCTTAAATCATCTTACTCATCTCATCAACAGTCTTAATAAACTAAGAGTGGTACTAACATCTCCAGCGATATTTTCATCTTAGATATGAAAACGTAGCCCATTGCGTGTGAATAAGAATACACGTAAAGGGCTCTATACGACCCACGTGTATTACACGACCGATATCATATGGCCCTCCCAAATTCGTTTCGAGAGCCCTTTTCCCTCTGTTCTTTCAGAATACGGGAGGTAGGGGGGCTCTACTTACAACGGTCGTTTTTGAAGATGATCGCAAAGCGTGTAAGTTCGCATTTATAAAGATTCCGAGCGCATTCCGCAAATGAACACAATTTAAAGACGAATGCGTTTTTGGATTCTCAATTTGAATGAGCGTTTGGCGCTCGATTCAACCGTAATGATGTCATATTTTGCCAGTCCGATGTTTGGGGAAGACACAAAAGGATGAGAGCTAAATCGTTTATGCAGATGAAAAAACGTGTAGTTACTTGGATGTTGTATGTTTGATAGCTTGTTTCTTACTATGACATAAGAAGATTACTTCGATTCCCGCCTTGGGACAAACGTTTGTACGATCTACAAATATTTGTTCCGGGTGTTCTGAGTATTTCCTATGTATAATAAAAAATATCTATATATGTAATGTATAGTATTAAGTATATCAGTCATCTAGTACCCATAACACAAGCTCTGCTTAGCTTGGGGCTAGATGATGCTGTGTGGATTGTCCAGCATTATTTATTATTTTTCATTTTTCATATCATAATAACACCTCTTATTGAAAAACCCTGTATATATATCACATTTTTTTAAATGTTATGTTAATTATTTTGGTGAAATAAGTAGCTAAACAATTACTTAAAGTTTGTACGAAACCCTTGGGGTGCAAATCAGACTCGCCCTTCTTCGATTTTTCTGCTTTCTCGGTTTTTTTAATGTAGGATCGCGTTACGGATGTTTGACCAAACAATCATTTTATTCAATTGCTTTTATCTTCCGTCACCATCTAAAATCTCTATGTGTGCATCCTGACATAGCTCAGACAACTTTTATGATAGTACTAGCCCCAACCTGTATAGAGAATTAGGACAATTGAAAATCACGGAATAATTTGTGAATCTTCACTCTTCTCAAATACTTACATACCATCTAAAATACACGGTAACTCTCTAATACCACCACTTCTTCCTACTTACAATGCAAATTAATACCACCAATAACAAATACCACTTGAAGTGCTCATCAAATTGCAATATTTTGCTCAGCAAATAACCTGAGGGAATTGCAAAGCCATAGAAAGCCATACTCGTACGGCATTAGCATAAAGTAGGTACATGTCATACAGTCGACGAATTAATCCATATTAGGCATGCATCAAAGACTCCAACCGATATGGGGTTCGACTGTGATTTGAACAATGGTAATTATGAGGAATCGCTACAGTTGAGAGCTTCTTGACTTGAACTTAAGTTTACTATGTTAAGGTTTGAAATTGTTTTAGAAATGATACTGCTAAATTGTAGGATTTAGAGTGGCTTTTAATGCCATGTCAGTGTAGCCAAGATTTGTATTATCTTTTATGTAATGATACAAAACATACGTTCTGATGGTAGCTTTAGCTGTGGAGCGATTTAAAAAATATTAATTAATATTATTACCTACAGATAATTAAACCATTACACGTGTAAGTTATCAGCAAACTGTGAAACTTTCTTTTATATTTTTATTAGATTCACGATTTCTATATAAAAACCTTATCCCATAGTTAATATTATCTACATATTTTAATAATCACGAACTGTGTCGTGGAAGCTATTTATTTTTAAATGTTTTTTTTGCTTTATAAACTCCAGTAATGTTCTAACAGGCAGTACTTTCACTTTTTTCAAAATGGAAAGCAAATGTGTTCTAGCGACATGTCTCATTTTATTATTAATCCCTCTGATATCAGGGGATTCAAAAAGTTATAGTTCAGCAACTTCTAGTAAGTGATTTTCATTTATTTTAACGATAATTTTACCACCTCCTCCTATCTACCTTATTTAATTCCTTGAACCACGGATTCATTTGGCTCCGCGATAATTGATGACACAGTTGTCGAAGTGGCTGAGCGATCGACTGCTATGCCGCGTGTCGTGGATTCGATACCCGCACGGAACAAATATTAGTAGTATGGCCTTCAGGTAGTTGTTCCAGGTCTAGCTGTTCGAGTACGTGACTTTAAATGTTTGTAAACGCAATCACTTATCCACTGCCATGCCGTCGTTTACAGTGGTAGATGTTATTTTTTTTACGATAACTTTTGAATCAGCTTGAAACCACAATATTACAGACACGGTGTCAAATTGTTCTTCGTTTTTTTTCTAGTGTCGTCTTCGGACTTGTGCAATACGGATTCGTTGTCTCAATACGGCAAATATGTTCCTAAAATGGCTAGCCCTTCAGCTTGTGAGTGAATTTTATTTATATTACTCCTTTTTTGTCAAAACATACAATCTTGGCAGCAGTCTTAGAAATAATTTGACAATTATTGACATCACCTTTATGTCACAACCAGTAAGGGGAGGTTTTGTAGTGTTAAAATTAGTATAATAATATTCAGTTGACTGTATAGAGTCCAGCATATCAAGCCACCCCAATCTGTCTTTCATTGATAGTTTTTCAACTTTATCACAAAAGAATAAGGTTCATATTCAATTGGGAAAAATTGACAGTAAGGGGTAGCTTGATGTGCTAGCGTCTGTATCTAAATAGCAATAAAACATAATCATACTTGTATTTCTGTTGGGGAAAGCAGAGATGTGTGGACAGAGAGGATGTTTCACAACGACATAATTTTATCGCATTGTATATGTTTGTAATTATATTTTGTATTTTTTTTTAGTTAGTATCAGCAGAGCGTCAAGCTACGGTATGGAATGCTTAGGATCGGCAGCTGTCGTTTCCGAAGCAATTTCTCTTATTTATACTTTATGTTTTAACTTATATTACTTTTATTTTGTACTTAGCTAAATCTAATTTAAATTTTAAATCTCTGACTCTTTTTGCACTCTTGTCATGACACATTTGTTAACACTGTCACTAACAGGGTATTTACTACGTATAATAAAAAATATCTATCTATGTAATGTATTGTATTAAGTATATCAGTCATCTAGTACCCATAACACAAGCTCTGCTTAGCTTGGGGCTAGATGATGCTGTGTGGATTGTCCAGCATTATTTATTTATTTATTTAACAGTGTGGGTAATTAGTAGCAAGATCTAATCTCTAGATGTACTTTCTACGTTTATATTGCACATCACTAACATTGGTGAAGAAAAACATCGTATGGAAACCTGGACTGATAATTAATGTTAGTCTGAAATTGCCAATCTGTCTTGAGCAAGCGTGGTGATTAATTCTCGTGCCTTCTCTGTATGAGTAGAGGCCTTAGCCCTGTAGTGGGACAGTGACAAGCTGGTGTTATATTATCTTCCGTATTTTTTACTGTACATATTTTTTTACATATTTTAACAAAAAAAAAATACAATAATACTAAAAGTTTTTTGATAAAATATGTATAAAATAGTGCTCCGCTCGCAGCGAGGTGGTAAGACCCAAGCTAACGGTTGTAAGGGATCCAGAGTGAGGAATCTCCTCACAATGCGTGCCATATACAAGACGACCACCCTCTGCATCTGACTCTTGACCCAACTGTTTAGTGACAGTTTCATATTTTTATTATGAACAAAGTTAGGTAATAATGATGTAATATTTTTTATTGGTGTTACAGCTTCTAATGAGGGCAATTATGGTCAAGACAAAGCTGGTTCCAGCAGCAAAGCAGCTTCTTCGGCAAAAGCAGCAAGTATGTTGAATTAAAAACCATTTTCTTTTTCCGTCATATATTAACAGAGCCTGATGACCCTATCACTCCTTAGGTACCCTTAGCGTGTGGTCGCTTAGCTTTTAAGTTTTTATGCCCTGTCTGGAGGCCTTAACTTTTAATTAAGACCCCACAGGAAAGTTTGGTTTTGCAAATTGGCCAATTGCAAAAAAAAAACCGACATGAATTAATACTATGTTCGACAGCTCTATCATAGCCTTTTGACTCATATAAGTCTTGGAAGGTGCAGGTGGTTGTGCACTATGGGCATGACAGACAATCGACGACAAGCTTCACACACTCTGCGTTTGTGATGGGTCAGTGATACTCCATCTGGTCAAATTGGATATTCAGTACTAAGTTTACACACGTGCATACATAAACGCGCGCCTTTACTACATTGGCGCAGGCTGGAACACCACCTGCTTCAGTATTTACAGACCTGTACCAAACCGGTACTTTATCAGCACCTAATGTATATTATGAAATATTTGATTTCCGTTATACCATATGCAAAAAAAGCCTTTTCAATAATTGCTAAAACCACTTCATACCTCATATTACGGTCAAAACTATAGCGGTACTTACATTTTCACACTACTTGGTCGTAAATGTGTGTAAAGTACACGGAGCGACTGCCTATCTCCCCTCCACAACCCAGTTTTTAGACATTATGATACCCCTTGATAAGACTGGTTGTCAGGCTTTCGGGCTTCTAGCTACCCGTTACGACTTTCAAACATCTACAAATGACAGCAGGGACCAACATAGGCAGCTTAACATGCTTTGCAAGGCACAGAGAGTCTCAATATGTTACTAACGGTCACCCATCCACAGACTGATCTCGGAAAGTGTAGCTTAACCTTTGATCAACAAAAAAATCCAGTTGAGATGATTTCCAATTCAGATGCACGTGAAAAGTAGTATATTACTTGAAGCAAAATAAGACTACTACATTAGATATGATACAACATTGGATACAGATATGAATAAAGATTTATGTCTAACTGCGGAGCGCATAGCTCAAAACGTGTAAGGTGTTGCCTTGTATCTTCCATTTATGTTAGGCAATCTATGGCCAACAAAACGTAAGGACTCAATTCCATAAGGCGTATTTATGCATTGTTACAACAGGTTACAGCCAAGGTGGTTCCGGCAAAGGTGGTTACGGCCAAGGTGGTAACAACAACGCGGCGTCAGGAGGTAAGTCTAGGGCTGCTACGTACAGCGCGGCTAAAGCGGCTGTGAGGCTGGCCGTTGGCGAGGCGAAGACGCAAGCCAGGGAGTAGTTGTTGGGGACTCTGGACGGGAATCCGTGGGGGCGCTCTTATCGTGCGGTTGGAGGGAAACCTCGAGCCGCGGCGCCATAACTCACCGAGAGGCTCCGGGCCAAGAACGTGGCCTGACTTTTCGGTATTAGTTAAAATAATTACATGAATAATTTTTTTATTTAAGTAAAACTACGTTTTATTGTCTCACAGAAGGTGTGAAAAGTAGAGTATTCTCTTCGGGGATAAAGGTGTTTTCGCCCTGGGCTAGCTTGAATTCCTTGCTGCATTCAGGATCCTTGTGTTAACTCCGCTTCGCTCGTGGGTTAACTTTGAACTCCCTCGCTCTACTCGGGAGTTGGCCCTAGCATCCTCCATTGGACTTAAGATTCAACATGACGCCCTCGACATAATTTATTTATTTATTCATTTATTTATTTATTAAAGGACTTTGGAAGACTTACAGATAAATACAATGGTAATAAATCAGCATGATTGTCTGACAGCCAATTACAAGTCTTCACGTCTAGATCTTGTGTAGTATAAAGTACTGTGGAACAAATCTTTATAAGACTGCTTTATCCCCTTGATGCATAATCTAATGTTATTGTCCGTAAAGGTGTTGTTACTTTGACTACTGACAGCTCTCTTCTTAATATCATCATCTTTTTAACCTCGTTTCAAGTATGCTGTCGTCGGCGCTCTGTCGAAAAGTAGTATATTGCGTAAAGCGAAATAAGACTACAACATTATCCATTGTGTTACTATTTTTCTTTTTTATGACAGTCCATCTGTTGACTGCAGTTACTATTAGAATACACAGACCGAATTAAATATTTAACACATGTGCAAAATCATTGTAGGTTACGCCAGCGCAAGTTCAGAAGCTTCTGCTGCTTCCAAAAATCAAGGTAAGATAATTAAACCCAAACTATCTTTATATTCACAATCCTCCTTCTCGATAAGTACAAAACTTGGGGCTTAAGAGTTTGAATAAAGATTTATGTCTAACAGCGGGGCGCACAGTTCAAAACGTGTAAGGTGTTGCCTTGTATCTTCAATTTATGTAAGGCCATCAGTGCCCAACAAAACGTAAGGACTCAATTCCATATGGCGCATTTATGCATTGTTACAACAGGTTACGACCAAGGTGGTTACGGCCAAGGTGGTTACGGCCAAGGTGGTTCCGGCCAAGGTGGTTACGGCCAAGGTGGTAACAACAACGCGGCGTCAGAAGGTAAGTCTAGGGCTGCTATGTAAGGCGCGGCTAAAGAAGCTCTGAGGCTTGCCGTCGGCGAGGCGAAGACGTAAGCCAGGGAGGAGATGTTGGCGTTTCTGGACGGGAATCTGTAGTTGCGCTCTTATCGTGCGGTTCGAGGGAAACCTGGAGCCACGGCGCCTCCTCTCCTTTCAAACATCAAAAAGTGACAGCAGGGACCAACATAGGAGGCTTAACATGCTTTATGAGGCACAGAGATTCTCGATATGTTACTGACGGTCACTCATCCACAGACGGACCTCGGCAAGCGTAGCTTATCCCTTGATCAACCCGTGCGGCTGATTTTATTTAGCCACAACAAAAAATATTCGAAAATCAAGCTTACCACCACGCCTGAAATACAAATTTAAACAAAATAGGCGTGAATACGGAAAATTGCTAGGCTTAATGTGTCAAATGCTGCCTCAAATTCCAATTGACTTTTCCGTATTAGTTAAAATAATTACTTGAATTATTTTTTATTCAAGTACGTTTACGTTTTACCGTCTCACAGAAGGTGCGAAAAGTAGAGTATTCTCCACGGGGATAAAGGTGTTTTCGCCCTGGGCTAGCTTGAATTCCTTGCTGCATTCAGGATCACTGTGTTAACTCCGCTTCGCTCGTGGGTTAACTTTGAACTCCCTCGCTCCACTCGGGAGTTTCCTCCATTGGACTCAAGATTCAACATGACGCCCTCGACATAAGACTGCTTTATCCCCTTGATTCATAATCTAATGTTATTGTCCGTAACGGTGATGTTACTTTGACTACTGACAGCTCTCTTCTTAATATCATCACCTTTTTAACCTCGTTTCAAGTATGCTGTCGTCGGCGTTCTGTCGAAAAGTAGTATATTACGTAAAGCGAAATAAGACTACAACATTATCCATTGTGTTACTATTTTTCTTTTTTTATGACAGTCCATCTATTGACTGCAGTTACTATCAGATTACACAGACCGAATTAAATATTTAACACATGTGCAAAATCATTGTAGGTTACGCCAGCGCAAGTTCAGAAGCTACTGCTGTTTCCAAAAATCAAGGTAAGATAATTAAACCTAAAATATCTTTATATTCACAATCCTCCTTCTCGATTGGTACAAACACGCTTGTGCATTGAGCGAATCGCTTCATTCTTGAGCAATTCCAGAAGTGCCCATAGTACCTAAACGGTTGAGTTGAAATAAAAACTTGGGGCCTAAAAGTTTGAATAAAGATTTATGTCTAACAGCGGCGCACATAGCTCAAAACGTGTAAGGTGTTGCCTTGTATCTTCAATTTATGTTAGGTCATCTGTGGCCAACAAAACGTAAGGACTCAATTCCATATGGCGCATTTATGCATTGTTACAACAGGTTACGGCCAAGGTGGTTCCGGCCAAGGTGGATACGGCCAAGGTGGTTACGGCCAAGGTGGTAACAACAACGCGGCGTCAGAAGGTAAGTCTAGGGCTGCTATGTAAACGTCTGTCGCCCCCCTAACCTAACATCAGGACCCGAGGTGGCGGCGCCTAGTGTTCCACGCGCGCCCCTCTTAGACGTTGTGGGAGGAGTTAGTCACCTCACTCCTTCCCTCGACCTGAGGAGGCCTGCATGGGCGGGCCGGCACTAGCTGGGGGTTGCGGAAGGATCGTACGTTCCCGTGACCCCCGGCGTGGGTGTGAGAGGGAACACCGGGGTGGTTTTTAGTCAGTATGAGTCTGACAGACCCCTTAGCTCCCCCAGAGCGGAGGACATCCATGAGGATTTTCCAACCACCACCAAAAAAAATAAAAAAATTGGCTGCTATGTAAGGCGCGGCTAAAGAGGCTCTGAGGCTGCCCGTCGGCGAGGCGAAGACGTAAGCCAGGGAGGAGATGTTGGGGTCTCTGGACGGGAATCCGTGGGGGCGCTCTTATCGTGCGGTTCGAGGAATACCTGGAGCCGCGGCGCCTCCACACACCGAGAGTCTACAACCTGAGCTGCTGGACGCTATAGTCGCAGCCCTATTCCCGGCAAGAGCGGAGCACACTCCGCCACCGATGGCATTGCCCTCAGCCACGGAGCCTGCGGAGGAGAATGCCATCAGCGCCCCAGAGGTGACACAGGCAGAGATGGGGCCAGCCGTGATACGGCACCGGGCCAAGAACGTGGCTCCGAGGCCCAACGGGGCTTACGGCTTCGTAATAGCCCTTGCTCTGAAAGAGCTAGGGCCCCAACTGAGAGGACTCTACACAGCGTGCCTTGAGCGGGGCCGGTTTCCCTCCTTGTGGAAGTCTGGCCGCCTGGTCCTGCTCAGGAAGGCGGGGCGCCCTGCACACTCTCTGTCTGCATACCTGCCCATAGTGCTGTTAGACGAGGTGGGCAATCTGTTCGAGTGGATAATCGCAGCCCGCCTCGTCGACCACTTGTGCAGAGAGAGGCCGGACCTGGACGTGACCCAGTTCAATTTCTGGCATGGGTGCTCCGCCATTCACGCAGCGTCGAGAGTGAGAGTCCTGGCGGTGGAAGCGGTGTCCCGGGGCGGGGTGGCGTTGGCGGTTTCTTTAGACATCTCCAACGCGTTCAACACCCTGCCCGAAAATTTAAATCCATAATATACCAGTATTTTACATGGAGCGACTGCCTATCTCACCTCAACAACCCAGTTTCCGGACAATATGATACCCCTTGATAAGACTGGTTGTCAGGCTTTCGGGCTTCTAGCTACCCGTTACGACTTTCAAACATCAACAAATGACAGCAGGGACCAACATAGGCGGCTTAACATGCTTTGGGAGGCACAGAGATTCTCGATATGTTACTGACGGTCACTCATCCACAGACGGACCTCGGCAAGCGTAGCTTATCCCTTGATCAACCCGTGCGGCTGATTTTATTTAGCCACAACAAAAAATATTCAAAAATCAAGCTTACCACAACGCCTGAAATACAAATTTAAACAAAATAGGCGTGAATACGGAAAATTGCTAGGCTTAATGTGTCAAATGCTGCCTCAAATTCCAATTGACTTTTCCGTATTAGTTAAAATAATTACTTGAATTATTTTTTATTCAAGTACGTTTACGTTTTACCGTCTCACAGAAGGTGCGAAAAGTAGAGTATTCTCCACGGGGATAAAGGTGTTTTCGCCCTGGGCTAGCTTGAATTCCTTGCTGCATTCAGGATCACTGTGTTAACTCCGCTTCGCTCGTGGGTTAACTTTGAACTCCCTCGCTCCACTCGGGAGTTTCCTCCATTGGACTCAAGATTCAACATGACGCCCTCGACATAAGACTGCTTTATCCCCTTGATTCATAATCTAATGTTATTGTCCGTAACGGTGATGTTACTTTGACTACTGACAGCTCTCTTCTTAATATCATCACCTTTTTAACCTCGTTTCAAGTATGCTGTCGTCGGCGTTCTGTCGAAAAGTAGTATATTACGTAAAGCGAAATAAGACTACAACATTATCCATTGTGTTACTATTTTTCTTTTTTTATGACAGTCCATCTATTGACTGCAGTTACTATCAGATTACACAGACCGAATTAAATATTTAACACATGTGCAAAATCATTGTAGGTTACGCCAGCGCAAGTTCAGAAGCTACTGCTGTTTCCAAAAATCAAGGTAAGATAATTAAACCTAAAATATCTTTATATTCACAATCCTCCTTCTCGATTGGTACAAACACGCTTGTGCATTGAGCGAATCGCTTCATTCTTGAGCAATTCCAGAAGTGCCCATAGTACCTAAACGGTTGAGTTGAAATAAAAACTTGGGGCCTAAAAGTTTGAATAAAGATTTATGTCTAACAGCGGCGCACATAGCTCAAAACGTGTAAGGTGTTGCCTTGTATCTTCAATTTATGTTAGGTCATCTGTGGCCAACAAAACGTAAGGACTCAATTCCATATGGCGCATTTATGCATTGTTACAACAGGTTACGGCCAAGGTGGTTCCGGCCAAGGTGGATACGGCCAAGGTGGTTACGGCCAAGGTGGTAACAACAACGCGGCGTCAGAAGGTAAGTCTAGGGCTGCTATGTAAACGTCTGTCGCCCCCCTAACCTAACATCAGGACCCGAGGTGGCGGCGCCTAGTGTTCCACGCGCGCCCCTCTTAGACGTTGTGGGAGGAGTTAGTCACCTCACTCCTTCCCTCGACCTGAGGAGGCCTGCATGGGCGGGCCGGCACTAGCTGGGGGTTGCGGAAGGATCGTACGTTCCCGTGACCCCCGGCGTGGGTGTGAGAGGGAACACCGGGGTGGTTTTTAGTCAGTATGAGTCTGACAGACCCCTTAGCTCCCCCAGAGCGGAGGACATCCATGAGGATTTTCCAACCACCACCAAAAAAAATAAAAAAATTGGCTGCTATGTAAGGCGCGGCTAAAGAGGCTCTGAGGCTGCCCGTCGGCGAGGCGAAGACGTAAGCCAGGGAGGAGATGTTGGGGTCTCTGGACGGGAATCCGTGGGGGCGCTCTTATCGTGCGGTTCGAGGAATACCTGGAGCCGCGGCGCCTCCACACACCGAGAGTCTACAACCTGAGCTGCTGGACGCTATAGTCGCAGCCCTATTCCCGGCAAGAGCGGAGCACACTCCGCCACCG
The DNA here is from genome assembly GCA_905147745.2 of Phlogophora meticulosa. Lineage (NCBI taxonomy): Eukaryota > Metazoa > Arthropoda > Insecta > Lepidoptera > Noctuidae > Phlogophora > Phlogophora meticulosa. The sequence goes on from LR990525.1 coordinate 6,807,413, forward strand.
ATGGCATTGCCCTCAGCCACGGAGCCTGCGGAGGAGAATGCCATTAGCGCCCCAGAGGTGACACAGGCAGAGATGGGGCCAGCCGTGATACGGCACCGGGCCAAGAACGTGGCTCCGAGGCCCAACGGGGCTTACGGCTTTGTAATAGCCCTTGCTCTGAAAGAGCTAGGGCCCCAACTGAGAGGACTCTACACAGCGTGCCTTGAGCGGGGCCGGTTTCCCTCCTTGTGGAAGTCTGGCCGCCTGGTCCTGCTCAGGAAGGCGGGGCGCCCTGCACACTCTCTGTCTGCATACCTGCCCATAGTGCTGTTAGACGAGGTGGGCAATCTGTTCGAGTGGATAATCGCAGCCCGCCTCGTCGACCACTTGTGCAGAGAGAGGCCGGACCTGGACGTGACCCAGTTCAATTTCTGGCATGGGTGCTCCGCCATTCACGCAGCGTCGAGAGTGAGAGTCCTGGCGGTGGAAGCGGTGTCCCGGGGCGGGGTGGCGTTGGCGGTTTCTTTAGACATCTCCAACGCGTTCAACACCCTGCCCGAAAATTTAAATCCATAATATACCAGTATTTTACATGGAGCGACTGCCTATCTCACCTCAACAACCCAGTTTCCGGACAATATGATACCCCTTGATAAGACTGGTTGTCAGGCTTTCGGGCTTCTAGCTACCCGTTACGACTTTCAAACATCAACAAATGACAGCAGGGACCAACATAGGCGGCTTAACATGCTTTGGGAGGCACAGAGATTCTCGATATGTTACTGACGGTCACTCATCCACAGACGGACCTCGGCAAGCGTAGCTTATCCCTTGATCAACCCGTGCGGCTGATTTTATTTAGCCACAACAAAAAATATTCAAAAATCAAGCTTACCACAACGCCTGAAATACAAATTTAAACAAAATAGGCGTGAATACGGAAAATTGCTAGGCTTAATGTGTCAAATGCTGCCTCAAATTCCAATTGACTTTTCCGTATTAGTTAAAATAATTACTTGAATTATTTTTTATTCAAGTACGTTTACGTTTTACCGTCTCACAGAACGTGCGAAAAGTAGAGTATTCTCCACGGGGATAAAGGTGTTTTCGCCCTGGGCTAGCTTGAATTCCTTGCTGCATTCAGGATCCTTGTGTTAACTCCGCTTCGCTCGTGGGTTAACTTTGAACTCCCTCGCTCCACTCGGGAGTTTCCTCCATTGGACTCAAGATTCAACATGACGCCCTCGACATAAGACTGCTTTATCCCCTTGATTCATAATCTAATGTTATTGTCCGTAACGGTGATGTTACTTTGACTACTGACAGCTCTCTTCTTAATATCATCACCTTTTTAACGTCGTTTCAAGTATGCTGTCGTCGGCGTTCTGTCGAAAAGTAGTATATTACGTAAAGCGAAATAAGACTACAAAATTATCCATTGTGTTACTATTTTTCTTTTTTTATGACAGTCCATCTGTTGACTGCAGTTACTATTAGATTACACAGACCGAATTAAATATTTAACACATGTGCAAAATCATTGTAGGTTACGCCAGCGCAAGTTCAGAAGCTACTGCTGTTTCCAAAAATCAAGGTAAGATAATTAAACCTAAAATATCTTTATATTCACAATCCTCCTTCTCGATTGGTACAAACACGCTTTGCATTGAGCGAATGGCTTCATTCTTGAGCAATTCCAGAAGTGCCCATAGTACCTAAACGGTTGAGTTGAAATAAAAACTTGGGGCCTAAAAGTTTGAATAAAGATTTATGTCTAACAGCGGGGCACATAGCTCAAAACGTGTAAGGTGTTGCCTTGTATCTTCAATTTATGTTAGGCAATCTGTGGCCAACAAAACGTAAGGACTCAATTCTATATCGCGCATTTATGCATTGTTACAACAGGTTACGGCCAAGGTGGTTACGACCAAGGTGGTTACGGCAAAGGTGGTAACAACAACGCGGCGTCAGAAGGTAAGTCTAGGCTATGTAAGGCGCGGCTAAAGAAGCTTCTTTAGCCGCTTTTTTCTTTTCTTTTTCGCCTCGCCGACGGCCAGCCTCAGAGCTCTGAGGCTGGCCGTCGGCGAGGCGAAGACGTAAGCCAGGGAGGAGATGTTGGGGTCTCTGGACGGGAATCCGTAGGGGCGCTCTTATCGTGCGGTTCGAGGGAAACCTGGAGCCGCGGCGCCTCCACCCACCGAGAGTCTACAACCTGAGCTGCTGGACGTGATAGTCGCAACCCTATTCTCGGCAAGAGCAGAGTACACTCCGCCACCGATGGCATTGCCCACAACCACGGAGCCTGCTACCCGTCACGACTTTCAAACATCAACAAGTGACAGCAGGGACCAACATAGGCGGCTTAACATGCTTTATGAGGCACAGAGATTCTCGATATGTTACTGACGATCACTCATCCACAGACTCACCTCTGCAAGCGTAGCTTAACACTTGATCAACCCGTGCGGCTGATTTTATTTAGCCACAACAAAAAATATTCGAAAATCAAGCTTACCACCACGCCTAAAATACAAATTTAAACAAAAAAGGCGTGAATACGGAAAATTGCTAGGCTTAATGTGTCAAATGCTGCCTCAAATTCCAATTGACTTTTCCGTATTAGTTAAAATAATTACTTGAATTATATTTTATTCAAGTACGTTTACGTTTTACCGTCTCACAGAAGTTGCGTAAAGTAGAGTATTCTCCACGGGGATAAAGGTGTTTTCGCCCTGGGCTAGCTTGAATTCCTTGCTGCATTCAGGATCCTTGTGTTAACTCCGCTTCGCTCGTGGGTTAACTTTGAACTCCCTCGCTCCACTCGGGAGTTTCCTCCATTGGACTCAAGATTCAACATGACGCCCTCGACATAAGTCTGCTTTATCCCCTTGATGCATAATCTAATGTTATTGTCCGTAACGGTGTTGTTACTTTGACTATTGACAGCTCTCTTCTTAATATCATCACCTTTTTAACCTCGTTTCAAGTATGCTGTCGTCGGCGTTCTGTCGAAAAGTAGTATATTACGTAAAGCGAAATAACACTACAACATTATACATTGTGTTACTAGTTTTCTTTTTTTATGATAGTCCATCTGTTGACTGCAGTTACTATCAGATTACACAGACCGAATTAAATATTTAACACATGTGCAAAATCATTGTAGGTTACGCCAGCGCAAGTTCAGAAGCTTCTGCTGTTTCCAAAAATCAAGGTAAGATAATTAAACCTAAAAATCTTTATATTCACAATCCTCCTTCTCGATTAGTACAAACACGCTTTTGCATTGTGCGAATGCCTTCATTCTTTAGCAATTCTAGAAGTGCCCATAGTACCTAAACGATTGAGTTTAAGTAAAAACTTGGGGCTTAAAAGTTTGAAAAAAGGTTTATGTCTAACAGGGGGGCACATAGCTCACAACATGTAAGGTGTTGCCTTGTATCTTCAATTTATGTGAGGCCATCTGGTGGCCAACAAAACGTTAGGACTCAATTCCATATGGCGCATTTATGCATTGTTACAACAGGTTACGGCCAAGGTGGTTCCGGCCAAGGTGGATACGGCCAAGGTGGTTCCGGCCAAGGTGGTTACGACCAAGGTGGTTACGGCCAAGGTGGTTCCGGCCAAGGTGGTTACGGCCAAGGTGGTAACAACAACGCGGCGTCAGAAGGTAAGTCTAGGGCTGCTATGTTAGGCGCGGCTAAAGAGGCTCTGAGGCTGGCCGTTGGCGAGGCGAAGACGTAAGCCAGAGAGGAGATGTTGGGGTCTCTGGACGGGAATCCGTGGGGGCGCTCTTATCGTGCGGTTCGAGGGAAACCTGGAGCCGCGGCGCCTCCACCCACCGAGAGTCTACAACCTGAGCTGCTGGTCGTGATAGTCGCAGCCCTATTCCCGGCAAGAGCGGAGCACGCTCCACTACCCATGGCATTGCCCTGCATTCGGGATCCTTGTGTTTACTCCGCTTTGCTCGTGGGTTAACTTTAAACACCCTAGCTCCACTCGGGAGCTGGCCCTAGCATCCTCCATTGGACTCAAGATTCAACATGACGCCCTCGACATAAGACTACTTTATCCCCTTGATGCATAATCGAATGTTATTGTCCGTAACGGTGTTGTTACTTTGACTACTGACAGCTCTCTTCGTAATATCATCATCTTTTTAGCCTCGTTTCAAGTATGCTGTCGTCGGCGCTCTGTCGAAAAGTAGTATATTACGTAAAGCGAAATAAGACTACAACATTATCCATTGTGTTACTATTTTTCTTTTTTTATGACAAACCATCTGTTGACTGCAGTTACTATCAGATTACACAGACCGAATTCAATATTTAACACATGTGCAAAATCATTGTAGGTTACGCCAGCGCAAGTTCAGAAGCTTCTGCTGTTTCCAAAAATCAAGGTAAGATAATTGTACGTCCACCCTTAACAAACGACACGTAAGGCCGCAATACTGTCAAGGGTGTGACGGTACATGAAAATATAATAAGACCTACAAGCTAACAGTCCCTACGATCCTAAGCCCTATAAGCCCTGCAGCCCTAACCTACCATATACCTAGTGTGTGATAAATAAATATATAAATAAGTTCAGGATGTCTGCACCAGGAGACCTAAGGTTACAGTTGGATAGTAGACAGGAATACCAGGTTCGGAAAGGGTACACCCACTGCCAGAACCGCAGATTAACAAGACTGATCAGAGATGGCTAAAAGTGTCTTAGCCACAGTGAGGGGTAATGAGTCAAGACTATAAAATTCAAATCTGATTTATTTACAAAATGTTCGGCTTATATACTACTTTTTCTTAACACACACTATCATACAAAGTCAATGTGTCCTATGCGCGTTGGATGCAACCAAATCATTCTTTTAACTGGGCCGCGCGTAAGCCAGGCCGAGTGCTGAGTCAATGTTCAAAGGTAACATTGAACAATAAATTAAACCTAAAATATCTTTATATTCACAATCCTCCTTCTCGATAAGTACAAACACGCTTTTGCATTGAGCGAATGGCTTCATTCTCTGGCAATTCCAAAAGTGCATAATAATATAATACCTAAACGATTGAGTTGAAATAAAAACTTGGGGCTTCAGAGTTTGAATAAAGATTTATGTCTAACAGCGGGGCACATAACTCAAAATGTGTAAGGTGTTGCCTTGTTTCTTCAATTTATGTTACGCCATCTGTGGCCAACAAAACATAAGGACTCAATTCCATATGGCGGATTTATGCATTGTTGCAACAGGTTACGGCCAAGGTGGTTCCGGCCAAGGTGGTTACGGCCAAGGTGGTTACGGCCAAGGTGGTTACGGCCAAGGTGGTAACAACAACGCGGCGTCAGAAGGTAAGTCTAGGGCTGCTATGTAAGGCGCGGCTTAAGAGGCTCTGAGACTGGCCGTCGGTGAGGCGAAGACGTAAGCCAGGGAGGAGATGTTGGGGTCTCTGGACGGGAATCCGTGGGGGCGCTCTTATCGTGCGGTTCGAGGGAAACCTGGAGCCGCGGCGCCTCCACCCACCGAGAGTCTAAATCCTGAGCTGCTGGACGTGATAGTCGCAGCCCTATTCCCAGCAAGAGCGGAGCACACTCCGCCACCGATGGCATTGCCCACAGCCACGGAGCCTGTGGAGGAGAACGCCATCAGCGCCCCAAAGGTGACACAGGCAGAGATGGGGCCAGCCGTGATGCGGCTCCGGGCTAAGAACGTGGCTCCCACGCATTCAACACCCTGCCCGGGAACTTAAATCCATAATATACCAGTATTTTACATGGAGCGACTGCCTATCTCACCTCCACAACCCAGTTTCTGGACAATATGATACCCCTTGATAAGACTGGTTGTCAGGCTTTCGGGCTTCTAGCTACCCGTTACGACTTTCAAACATCAACAAATGACAGCAAGGACCAACAACATACATCATCATCATCATCCAACACAGGCGGCTTTACATGCTTTACGATGCACAGAATTCAATATTTAACACATGTGCAAAATCATTGTAGGTTACGCCAGCGCAAGTTCAGAAGCTTCTGCTGCTTCCAAAAATCAAGGTAAGATAATTAAATTTAAAATATCTTTATATTCACAATCCTCCTTCTCGATTAGTACAAACACGCTTATGCATTGAGCGAATGGCTTCATTCTTTAGCAATTCCAGAAGTGCCCATAGTACCTAAACGATTGAGTTGAAAATAAAAATTTAGGGCTTAACTGCATATCAATGCAGTTAAGCCCTAAATTTTTATTTTAGACACAAATCTTTATTCATATCAATGAATAAAGATTTATGTCTACTAGCGGGGCGCATAGCTCAAAACGTGTAAGGTGTTGCCTTGTATCTTCCATTTATGTTAGGCCATCTATGGCCAACAAAACGTAAGGACTCAATTCCATATGGCGCATTTATGCATTGTTACAACAGGTTACGGCCAAGGTGGTAACAAAAAATATGGTAACGGCAACGGTGGTTCCGGCCAAGGTTCATCCGACCAAGGTTTTTACGGCCTAGGTGGTAACGGCCAAGGTTCTTCCGACCAAGGTTCTTCCGACCAAGGTGGTTACGGCCAAGGTTCTTCCGACCAAGGTGGTTACGGCCAAGGTGGTTCCGGTCAAGGTGGTAACGGCCAAGGTTCTTCCGACCAAGGTTCTTCCGACCAAGCTGGTTACGGCCAAGGTGCTAACGGCCAAGGTCTTTCCGGCCAAAGTTCTTCCGACCAAGGTGGTAATGGCCAAGGTTCTTCCGACCAAGGTGGTTACGGCCAAGGTGGTAGCGGCCAAGGTTCTTCCGACCAAGCTGGTTACGGCCAAGGTGGTAACGGCCAAGGTTCTTCCGACCAAGGTGGTTCCAAACAAGGTGGTTACGGCCAAGGTGGAAACGGCCAAGGTTCTTCCGACCAAGGTGGTTCTGGCCAAGGTGGTAACGGCCAAGGTTCTTCCGACCAAGGTGGTTACGGCCAAGGAGGTAACGGCCAAGGTTCTTCCGACCAAGGTGGTTACGGTCAAGGTGGTAGCGGCCAAGGTTCTTCCGACCAAGGTGGTTCCAAACAAGGTTCTTCCGACCAAGGTGGTAATGGCCAAGGTTCTTCCGACCAAGGTGGTTCTGGCCAAGGTGGTAATGGCCAAGGTTCTTCCGACCAAGGTGATTTCGGCCAAGGAGGTAACGGCCAAGGTTCTTCCGACCAAGGTGGTTCCGACCAAGGTGGTTCCGACCAAGGTGGTTCCGACCAAGGTGGTTCCGACCAAGGTGGTTCTGGTCAAGGTGGTAACGGTCAAGGTTTTTCCGACCAAGGTGGTTACGGCCAAGTAGGTAATGGCCAAGGTTCTTCCGACCAAGGTGGTTCCGACCAAGGTGGTTCCGACCAAGGTGGTTACGGCCAAGGTGGAAACGGCCAAGGTTCTTCCGACCAAGGTGATTCTGACCAAGGTGGTAATGGCCAAGGTTCTTCCGACCAAGGTGGTTCCGGTCAAGGTGGTAACAGCCAAGGTTCTTCCGAGCAAGGTGGTTACGGCCAAGGAGGTAACGGCCAAGGTTCTTCCGACCAAGGTAGTTCCGACCAAAGTGGTTACGGCCAAGGTGGAAACGGCCAAGGTTCTTTCGACCAAGGTGGTAACGGCCAAGGTTCTTCCGACCAAGGTGGTTACGGCCAAGGAGGTAACGGCCAAGGTTCTTCCGACCAAGGTAGTTCCGACCAAAGTGGTTACGGCCAAGGTGGAAACGGTCAAGGTTCTTCCGACCAAGGTGGTAACGGCCAAGGTTCTTTCGACCAAGGTGGTAACGGCCAAGGTTCTTCAGACCAAGGTGGTAACGGCCAAGGTTCTTCAGACCAAGGTGGAAACGGCCAAGGTTCTTCCGACCAAGGTGGTAATGGCCAAGGTGATAACGGCCAAGGTTCTTCCGAACAAGGTGGTAACGGCCAAGGTGGTAACGGCCAAGGTGGTTCTGGCCAAGGTCCTTCCGGCCAAGGTTCTTCCGACCAAGGTAGTTACGGAATAGGTGGTAACGGCCAAGGTGGTTCCGGCCAAGGTGGTAACGGCAAAGGTGGTGCTGGCAAAGGTGGTTACGGCCAAGGTTCTTCCGACCAAGGTGGTTCTGGCCAAGGTGATAACGGCCAAGGTTCTTCCGAACAAGGTGGTAACGGCCAAGGTGGTAACGGCCAAGGTGGTTCTGGCCAAGGTCCTTCCGGCCAAGGTTCTTCCGACCAAGGTAGTTACGGAAAAGGTGGTAACGGCCAAGGTGGTTCCGGCCAAGGTGGTAACGGCAAAGGTGGTGCTGGCAAAGGTGGTTACGGCCAAGGTTCTTCCAGCCAAGGTTCTTTCGGCCAAGGCAGTAACAACAACCTGGTGCCAGGAGCTGGTTCTACACAAGGTAAGGCACTTCAATCCATAATATAATGAAATCAGAATACGGATCAAGCTTTGGAATGGTTTCAACTTTCTGACTGACTGACTCGTTGACAATTCCAAAAGTGCCTATAGTATCCAAACGTTTGAGTTGAAATGAGTACTTGGGGTGTTAGAGTTAACTGCAGTAATATGACTAAAGGATTTAATAGACCAAGATGCAGCATCTACTTCTTAAAGGAAATATTTATTATGACCCAGTATAAGGCAACTTATGTCTATTATATTTATTACACATAAAAAAGTAACCATTTAACTTTCCAAATTTAATGTATAATCTAACAAGACTTTCAAATGACAGTCGAAGATTCGAACTCTTAATTGTATTCATTTGTATAATTTTGATTTTTTTCAGAGTAAATTTAAACTTTGCTGAAGCTGAATGTTTGTCATTGAACATTGTTATTAAAGAGATGTGAAATAATTCTAAACGTTTTCACTTGACCACTTACATGTCGTCAGTACCACGTTTCTAATTTATAACTATTTTTTATTTATTTAAATAGGTTAAATGGGCCGTTAAACTTCAGGCAGGCACGCTGTTCAAGAGTTTTACAAAGGTAAACATTACTCACTTATCTAGTTATCCTTAAATCTTAGGCGTGATGGGCCTGATGTTCACATCTTGAAACTTCGATCTTATCAACCTCTCAAGTACTGTCCCGCGTGAAACACATGTGTACCTGATGTGAACCACACGCCAGTTTTCACTCTATTTCAATGATGAAATACTTAGTTAAAAAAGTTACATAGGAGGTCTGTGTAACTTTTTTTGTTTATCTAGTTTTTAATGCCAATCAACGTATAATTCTGTTTCGCGCATATTAGCAAAACCTTCTAACACGATATTTAACTACATACTTATCCAATTATACACTTATACGGTACGGTATGCTTCCAATTGCCAAATAAAATAGCAATCATTTATTTCGTCTCCTGTATAAGTTGCAATTTTTTAGATAGAAAATATTGGGAATTCGTTGTGGTGGTTAATTTTAATATGTAGATTAGAAAACAATAGAACTGGGGGTCGCTTATTTTAAGAAATACTATTTTCTTTAATTTTATTCTAACCACAATGTAAATGCATTTGTTACAGGCATCGGTGTTTTGGCCGTCCATTTTGAACATACCTATCATATACAAGATACATATATGTCATATTTACCAGTTATTTTATATCATTTACTTAACACATTCTTCTAAAAAGATAAACAATATGTATGGTTTTTTTTAACAAATATAATTTTGGTAGATTCAGTAATGCTTATTTGTTAATTGCCTCCTTTTCCCTCCTATTTTTCCCTCAAAAGAAGTGTATGGTTTTTCCAGTGTTTGTATGGCAGGTCTATTTATATTTCGAATGGAGTTTTGGGGATATGAGGAACAGGGTGTAAAGTTCCTCATCGAGAAAAGAGAGGATCCTCCGATCAGACGGGTGTCCCAGGTTGTGTCTGGTGGGCTACTGACGAGGTAGATGTCATTGCAAAGTATCATTTTTTTTAATGTTATTCTCTCAAAAAGGTACAGCTTTGTTCCATGGTAAACTAGTTGTAGAAAACAATTCTACGATTTGTGAGAACTATAGTCTATACTGGGTTCGAGAACTGTATGAGGGATTTCCAGGCTCACCTAGGTTGTATGGATTGTAAAAAAAACATCTGTGTTAGTGTTGTCGTATTTTTTGTGTTTTGGGTGCTTTTTATTTCCTTCTCCATAATACTAAAATGTAGAAAAAAAAATCTGATGGTTATGTAAGTTCAATCTCAGAACTGATGCCACCAACTGCTGCTTGAAAAAGGACAATTTTTTTAAATTAATGAATCCATTAATAGTCCTGTAAATAAAACCCCGCTCACATATTGGAGGCAAATTAATAGAAATAATTTAGTGATAGCCATGGCAGTGTTAACTGCTCAAAATGCGCCTATGAAAAATGTTTTGTTATTTACAAAGCGGGATACAAGAAAAAATATTTTTCAATAGAGTTTTAACGAAATTTTCCTTTTTACTCCGTTAGGCCACGATTACTCAGTACCATGTACAGCCTATTTAGCTATAATAGTTTTTCTTTAAACTATTACCACATACCCAAAACAACCCTTTAGATGGCATGGGGCGTATGTCTCTTGGCGCCAACAAAATGAGCACTTTAAAGTTTAATAGTTCACAAAGGGACCTTATTGATTAAATAAACTATCATTATGGTTTTACTTGTAAAAAAATACACTGCAACTTGTTGTATAAATTATTTATTATAAATGGTATTATTGTGTCAAACTCCGAGTTGTCCTTTGATTGCCACATAAACATATCGGTTTTTTTTCACAAATCATCGCGGTGAAAAGGGAAAATACAGTTTGTATGGATACAAACACTTATTTAGGTACATACATCTGCCTAGCCTTCTCCCAACTATGTTGGGGTCGGCTTTCTGTTTAACCGGATGCAGTAGATAACGAGGATTTTAAAGTTGTAAGGGAAAAGTAGGAAATAAACGCGGACGAAGTCGTGGACGATGTACTAGTTAGAAAAAATGGTAATATTCCATTAGCGTGGAAATTCGAAGTACCACTTGAAAAATATTTAACCACACATTGCTTCATTGTAAGGCTGCTTAATCATCCGATAAATTATTTGTTAAAGGCGCATTATAGTGAATTTAGAATCATTAAAAAGCCGCATAATAAGCACTAAGCACACAATGTGATCCTTTTGATCTAAGGAAACAACCAGTTATTTACTACAACGTGATTGGCTCAAAAGCTGCTTTACATGTTACGATTTAATAGGTAAGTTTGTATAAGATGCTAGGAATTGTACTAATATCGAAATAATCGGATGGTGTAAATGGATAGAACTGCAACAATGTATACTTAGACAGTTCAGAGTATTGATTTAAAAGAATAAAGCGTAACCATACTTGTATTGAAGCAAGCCAGTGGTAGGAAAGATTTTTTGTCACGCAATTATGAGTCAAGCACACAAAACGTACGATGCCTTGAAGCAAGAATTTTTGGGGGAAATGGATTTCATCACTAAAATCGGTGCCAAGTTTTTTATTTATCCTTTCATAGGCCGCTGCAAACCTATTTTGTTCTGTTACTACTTCACTTATGGCCTCCTATTTCTCACATCGACTCAGTTACTGGTCACGGTGTGTTTAATTTGCATCAATGACTTTGACTGGTTCGAGATCATCAACGTCGCTCCTAACATTGGAGTTTGTCTCATGATTGTTATAAAATATAGAAAAATTCATGACAATAAGGAATTGTACGACGAAATATATAATCATTTTCGATTTCACGTATGGAAAGCTGTTTCTGATACAGCAGAACACAAGAAGATTTTGAATCGATACACGCGGACAACAAGGCTAATACTGAGATTTGAATTCTATTACACTATAGGACTGGCTGTGGTCGTTGATTTATTCCCAAGAATCATAATGGTTTACCAGAACGATATTCTCGGTAAGGAAAAGCAGTATTTGTACCCATTTGATGGTTGGTACCCCTTTGACAAGAAACAGTGGTATAATGCTGCATACGTCTGGGAAAGTTTTATGACTACAGTTGTCATTTTTATCTACGTTTTTGTAAATATGCTCCATATTTCTTTCACACGATATATTTGTATGGAGTTGAAAATTCTTGGGAGTACCATGGAAGGGCTCATAACTGATAAAGACGTGTTAAAAATTAATGAAGGAAGAGATGTTAAAGAAACCCATAACGCCATTAGCAACAAGTTGAAGTTTATTATTGGTGAACACCAGTTTTTGGCCAAGTAAGAACATTACAAAAGTGAGTGTTATGTTTCTTAATCAGCTGGTAACATCTGAAAGACGTATTTTTTTGATTACAGAATCACATCAGAGCTAGACGAGGTTTTGGGAGATGGAATGTTTCTTACATACGCTTTTGGTTCCGTATTTATATGTCTAACAGCATTTACAGCAACTGTAATGCCTTTCTTTAACATTTTACCGAACTCAATGATACGACCAATTAACAGATATATTGAATTGGTATTTCTTTTCCAGGTGGTCGATGATCTATACAAATCTATGCGCTACTTTTCTTTCTGCTGTTCTTTGCTCGTGGAAGTATTCTTTCAGTGCATAATGGGACAACTCCTTATTGATCATGTATGTTATTCGATTTTTTGACGACCTATGTGGCGCAGTGGGTTAAGGTCCGCCTGCGACGCAGGAGGTTGCGGGTTCGATTCCCGCCTTGGGACAAATGTTTGTACGATCTACAAAGGTTCGTTCCAGGTGTTCTGGGTATTTGCTATGTATAATAAAAAATATATATCTATGTAATGTATTGTATTTAGTATATCAGTCATCTAGTACTCATAACACAAGTTCTGCTTAGCTTGGGGCTAGTTGATGCTGTGTGGATTGTCCAGCATTATTTTATTTTGTCTTTCTGAGTCACCAAGGCTATGTCATTCAAATCTTTGGTGCTATACATTTCTGAAAATTTGTTTTGGACCTCTCCAACTGAGAAAGCATTAGGCACCCCTAAAACGTCCTTGGATGACTTTGACCGAACTTCACCATCGTTGTGCTTTCAAATCTTAAAAAAAAATGTGAAAAATAATGCGTCTATGTCGTGTTTCAGAGTGACAAGTTGGAAAAAGCCATATATTTTGCAGACTGGGTGTATGCTGATTCTGATACGAAGAAGATGCTCGTAATATTCTTGATGCGCTCCCAAAAGCCGTTTCAGATTAGTGCCAAAGGTTACTTGACTATGAATTTAGATACTTTCAGTGGGGTACGTACACATCATTATAGCATTCGAATATAGTTTTATTAATAATAAGGTGAAGCTTTATTTTGAAGTATTTTCAGCCTGTGCTTTTTGCCTGTCCTTTCGTGGATTAAATACGAAGAATATAAAAATCGCATGTTGTACTCGTATTATAAGCAGTTTTCTTTATATAGAAAAAGATTTGAGCTGCATTCAGCCGAATGATTTTGTAATTATATGCATTCAGTTACGAGCGGCATGCTAAAAAATACAAACCGTTTAGGACTTTTATAAAAAGCCGTAAGGGTAATACAGGTATACCTAACACTGTGTTGTATAGGTATAACAACGTGGAATGCAATCTATTTACTTATATTGTAAAATGGCGTTATTAAGAACGTATCAAGCTGAAGTTTTAATTTGATACAATTCGCATTTGTTAGTTACTTAGTTGATTTTAAGTAGGTACCTAACGTTGCTCTTGGCTAAGCAAAAACAGCCGTACTGGTTGTAAGAAGGTCGCTGGTTGAGCTCAGTCTTTGGATTTGCGACCATCCGTAACATATCGAGACTCCTTCGTGTCTCGCAAAGCACGTTAAGCCGTTGGTCCCAGCTGTCATTTCTAAAACTTTGACAGTCGTTACAGATAGCCAGAAGCTTGAAAGTCTGACCAAAGGTTATCATTTTGCCCAGTTACTGGGTTGTGGAGGTCAGATAGGCAGTCACTCCATGCAAAGTACTGGTATTCAGCGGCACCCGGTTAGACTGGAAGCCGACACCATCATAGTTGGGAAAAGGCTAGGCAGATGATGATGACCTAAGCTTTAGGAAACTGGTTATTTTAGCAATCAAGTCTCAAACATACCTTAACTTTTAACTAAATACACTATATTTAAGCTGAAGTTATTAGCAGACAGCGCTCTGCGCATTCATTCGTTCGTTGAGACTTCCGCCTTACTGTACTGCGTCAGAGATGTTCGCTGATGGGCATATGGACGATTATTTCGCGATCATGCGCAAAAAGTGGCATCAGTGATACGCAGGGTGGGGGAAACAGCAATAGCATTCTGAAGGTTTTTTCAAAGACGCCAGAAGGGCCTACAATGGATAGGTTTATACGCTAGGCTACATGTGAGACATGGGGCTTGATAAGTCTTCCTGATGCTGTTTTTTTTTTGTTTTTACTCATGTGTTACTAAAACAAAGGGTTACAAAACTAACACGCTATAGGTCGTTGACGCCTGAAAGTAAACGATTTTTTTAACGTTTTTTTTATAAGATTGCATTTAAATTGTACGTACGTACTTTAATTGTAGTTGATCAATTTTAGTACAATTGACATGAAATTTTGAACCACTCCTCTTTGATTTAATAGAAACTTGTAATTGGTTAAAATCCATTGTTTTGACTAACAATTGCAGAAGTAGCAACAATTTTTTTGAAACGTTTCCCCACACTAGTAATTTCTCCTGTATCGTGGGTGACCACACAAACAGCCAGACTCGGAACAACTACATGTAGGCCATACAAATATTTGATCCGTGTGGGAATCGAACATACGACACGTAGCGCAGCAGTCAATCGCTCAGCCACTGCGCCAACCTTGCCGTCAACTATCGTATGCCTATATGTCGGGTTATACAATATTGTAAATAATGATAATAAATAAATGTATTTGTTCTGTTTTTAAAAGAACCGTATCACAACAAACTAATAGGTAATATCATTTTATCTCATCATTAAGTGAAACCTGTGAAAATATTTAGGTAAGTACGTGGTACGAAAAGAAAGATCAAAGACAGAAATGTAACATGACATTTAAATTTCAATCTTCTTTTCTTGCGCTTGTAATGTTTCTTTATCCAGCTTAAGAATCATAATTTGGTGGCACAAGAAAATAAACTGACGTCTATTGCGAAAATATGCAATAGGGTAATAACGTAACATATTTGAATTTGTGAAATGATTTTTCAGACTTTCAACAAGCTTTTATTATCAAAACGAGCTGTACAATATAATGCACATACAACAGACCGTCAAAGAGTTCTTTCGTCATGAGCCATTCTGCGGTGTGGTGGGATCAGGTCACGCTAACCATAAACATCAATTTTGAATAGCCCTGAATCAATGTAAATAAATAATAAATATTGCGGGACAATCCACACAGCATCATCTAGCCCCAAGCTAAGCAGAGCTTGTGTTATGGGTACTAGATGACTGATATACTTAATACAATACATTACATATATAGATATATTTTTTTATTATACATAGGAAATACCCAGAACACCCGGAACAAATATTTGTAGATCGTACAAACATTTGTCCCAAGGCGGGAATCGAACCCGCAACCTCTTGCGTCGCAGGCGGACCTTCGCCCGCCGCGCCACATCGGTCGTCAAATGAGTAAAATTTAAACTACATTCAAAGGCCATTAAATTTGACCCACTTTCTAGTGGGTCAAATTTAACTTGCAAGGTTTGAATACAAACAGAGAGACACCGTACAGGCATAAGTAAATAAAAGCTTGTAAAAAGACATTGTGTGGTTGATGGCATACATCATCACCATCATCATTTGCGTAGCCTTTTTCCGACTACATTGGGGTCGGCAGTCGGCGTGCATTCTAATTGGATGCAGGTATTTTACATAGAGCGACTGCACATGAAAGAAAGAAAGAAAAAACATTTATTCAGCACAGGCTCAGGCACACAAAGACACAATACTAAACATAGAAAACAAAAAAAAATAAACAAAAAAACATAAACAAAAAATGAGTAACAAGAAAAACATTAAAAATATATATACGAGTAAGTATACATATGACGGCGCCACCGTCATTATTTTGTAAACTGCGAGTGCAACGGGCAAGCGGTGAACGAGCGACTGAACGACGTCACTTCAACTCCGAACGTTATATAAGGCAGTGCACACTGCGACTCGGCTCACTACGTCCGAAATGAGACTCTCCATGTAGATCTCAAAATACCCACGGTGAAACAGTTCATGAAGCGACTCACCCAGCGCTTCATGGACTGTTCTACCGTTCATCCTAACCCCTTAGTGTCATCGGCCGCCCGATACAGTCCCTCGCGAATAAGTACAGTTCGAAGACCAAGACATACACTCACAGAGCCAGATGATCCTATCACTCTCCTCCAGGAGAGCGATAAGGCCACCAGCACTGTTCGCATACAAAAACGGACATTCCGTCCTCGCCGCCGAGGCCCGTCGCGACGACCCCGTCGATGCCCCCCTCCCGACCCTTTGCTAGAGCCAGCCCGCGAAGCTGAGCCGATTAATGTTTAAAATGTCCCTAAATAATGGAACAATCAGATCCAGCCTGTCCCTTGCTGTCCTCTTCAGCGACGTCCTAAGCCGAGGTTCGTACCCCGCAGGGGGTGCCCTTAGCGATAGTCGCTTAGCTTATAAGTTTTTATGCCTGGCTGGAGGCCTTAATTTTAATTAAGCCCCCCACAGGAAAGTTCGGTTGAGCAGTAAATATCCCTAAAGGATAAACTGCGAGATGCCCATTCAAAAAAAAAAAAAAAAAAAAACGACTCGGCTCAGTCGTTCGTCGACCGCTGCCCAGTGCACACGTTACGTAATCACTGAGTAATCTGTTGTCGAGTAGTTTTTATATTCAGTGTAGATTAATTTAGTGATTTTAAATTAATGTGAAATTAATTACGTTTATTTAATTAAAATAAATAAGTGATTGAGCGAAGACTTTTGTGTTTTTTTTTAAATAATGTCGGACCCTGACGCTACATCAGAAGTGGGATCTACCCCCACAACAATCATCGGAGTCAAATGCGCCAAGTAATCCAGTCATAGAGCAAATGATGTTATTCTCGACTGGTATGGAAGCGATCTTCAAAAAAATCGCTGAGAACATGACATCGTGTCAGCCTGTTCAGCATGCACCGACAAAATTAGTCAATTATGACCCGGATGAACATGAATCCGACATCGTTAATTGGTGCACACTCAGCGAATTAATAATTGAGCAGAAGAAAATAAAAGGAATCGACTTAATCCTAGCCCTCACACATTCTCTTAAGGGGCGTGCGGCAACGTCCCTTGCTGTCCTCTTCAGCGACGTCCTAAGCCGAGGTTCGTACCCCGCAGGGGGTGCCCTTAGCGATAGTCGCTTAGCTTATAAGTTTTTATGCCTGGCTGGAGGCCTTAATTTTAATTAAGCCCCCCACAGGAAAGTTCGGTTGAGCAGTAAATATCCCTAAAGGATAAACTGCGAGATGCCCATTCCAAAAAAAAAAAAAAAAAAAACGACTCGGCTCAGTCGTTCGTCGACCGCTGCCCAGTGCACACGTTACGTAATCACTGAGTAATCTGTTGTCGAGTAGTTTTTATATTCAGTGTAGATTAATTTAGTGATTTTAAATTAATGTGAAATTAATTACGTTTATTTAATTAAAATAAATAAGTGATTGAGCGAAGACTTTTGTGTTTTTTTTTAAATAATGTCGGACCCTGACGCTACATCAGAAGTGGGATCTACCCCCACAACAATCATCGGAGTCAAATGCGCCAAGTAATCCAGTCATAGAGCAAATGATGTTATTCTCGACTGGTATGGAAGCGATCTTCAAAAAAATCGCTGAGAACATGACATCGTGTCAGCCTGTTCAGCATGCACCGACAAAATTAGTCAATTATGACCCGGATGAACATGAATCCGACATCGTTAATTGGTGCACACTCAGCGAATTAATAATTGAGCAGAAGAAAATAAAAGGAATCGACTTAATCCTAGCCCTCACACATTCTCTTAAGGGGCGTGCGGCAACGTGTCTAACAAATATTAAACCTGACCAAATAACATGGCCTGCGATCAAAGAGATGCTCATATCAAGATTTGCGAAGCCTTTGATGATGCAAGACCATTTCGATCACATCATCAAATTTCAGTTGGACGGCAAAGAGAGCCCCGCTGAAGCAGGAATGCGATTATGGCAATTAATCGAGAAGATTCCCGAAGTGAATATGCCAGAGAGAGTTATCACAGGCTTTGCCATTTCTGTACTGTCGCAGTGCGATGACAAGATTCGTCGCGAGTTAAATTCAGTGATTATAAACGACAAAAGCCAGTTATTTCGCACGTTACGCGGTTTCACATTAAAAAGACGTAACGAAGACATCGGTTTGACTGATCCGGACCCGAAACGCTTTAGAAACAATACTCCGTTTCGTGGCAGCTGCCACTTTTGCGGTAGACACGGTCACCGGGGTCAAGACTGCCGCGACAGAAACAGATTCATCGCGAAGAACTCTTCAGCGGCAGCCAAGGCGGAACCGCCGCATTATTCAGCCCCTCCGCGGAATCCTCGTCCACCTGTTGCCTGCTACGTGTGTGCCGACCCCGGCCACGTAGCCTCCGCTTGTCCTATGCGACACAAGAAAAAGGAAGACGCTGCGGGTGCTACCACCAGTTCCAGCAAGCAGGTCAACGTGTGTACCCGAGCTGCGCATGGAGTGATTCAGATAAGTGGTATTAAATTACCTTTTGTTTTCGATTCCGGGTCGGAGTGTAGTTTAATAAAACAGAGCTATTGTAAATTTCTTAAGGGCGAACAGTTTCATGAACAAATAGCGTTAAAGGGCGTAGGCAATAATAATGTGATTTCTATGCTACAAATTAAATGTCCCACTATAGTTCAAAATCTTAAATTCGACATCACTTATCACGCTTTGTCAGACGAGTTTCTTAGTGAAGAAGTTTTATTGGGCCGTGATGTTTTAGAACTAGGAATTTCCATTCAGATTAGCGATGATCATTTAACTTTCATTAGGAATAAAATATCTAACTCTTGCGCGCTCTCGCATTTTCACGAAGATACGATAGACACCGACCTCGTAGGAAATGATAGAGAGCGGTTGTTAGGGATACTCAAAAAATATTCCAACAACTTCGTACAGAGTTTACCAACGACTCGCATTAAAACTGGCGAACTAAAAATTGATCTTATTGATCCTGCTAAAATAGTTCACAGAAGACCATATAGTTTGTCTCCTCTAGAACTTGATATCGTTCACGAAAAGATTCAAAAAATGTTAGATGCCAATATAATTCGAGAAAGTTCGTCCCCATTTTCAAGCCCCATCCTATTAGTGAAAAAGAAAGACGGTAGCGATCGTTTGTGTGTAGATTACAGAGAGCTCAACAGCAATACTCGCCCGGATAGTTACCCTCTTCCTTTGATCAGTGACCAGATCAATAAATTACATGGAGCTTATTATTACAGTATTGTGGACATGGCCTCTGGTTTCCACCAGGTGAAGGTTCATGAGGATACAGTCGAGAAGACTGCTTTCGTAACACCAACAGGCCAATACGAATTTTTAACGATGCCATTTGGTCTTAGAAATGCTCCACAGGTTTTTCAAAGGGCTATTAATTCCGCGTTAAAACCGTTAAAAGATGACAGAATATTGGTCTACATGGACGATGTCCTTGCAGCATCGGTAACCGTCGATGAGGGACTTTCTCGACTAGATAAATTGTTAGAGACTTTATCTATTGCTGGATTCTCATTTAACTTTAAGAAATGTTCTTTTATGAAAAAGGAGATCGAGTATCTAGGCTATGTCGTATCCTCAGGAGCTCTCAAACCTAATCCGCGCAAAGTCCAAGCCTTACAAAATGCCCCAAAGCCATCTACAGCTAAACAGGTTAGGCAGTTCATTGGGTTAGCAACATATTTCAGGCAATTTATCCCAAATTTCTCAAAGTTACTCAAACCCCTGTATCCACTTACTTCTGGCAAAGGCCGCATCGTTTGGACTGCTGAGCATAATAAGATTCATAGCGAAATAGTTAGATATTTGGTTACAGAACCAGTACTCAAAATCTTTGATCCCTCCTTGCCCATCGAGTTACATACCGATGCCAGCAGTGACGGATACGGGGCTGTCCTAATTCAGAAGTATGACTCTCTCCCACATGTTGTAGCTTATTTTAGTCATAAAACCACTAGTGCAGAAAGCCGCTACCACTCATACGAGTTGGAAACCTTAGCTGTTGTAAAATCTGTGGAACACTTTAGACGTTATCTGTATGGCCGACATTTTACCGTGTATACGGATTGTAATGCTCTAAAAGCTTCTCACTCCAAAAAGGACCTGACACACAGAGTCCATAGATGGTGGGCTATTCTACAATCCTATAATTTTGATATTGTCTATAAAGAAGGTAGAAATATGGCTCACGCAGACTTTTTATCCCGTAACTCCCCTCTAGATATCCAAGATAACGTAGCACATTCCAAACTAATAGTTCAGAAACCTATAACTTCGAAATTCGTTAACTTTTCAGAACTTGATAAGGGCTGGCTATCCGTAGAACAACAACGAGACTCTGAAATATCGGACTTGATTTCTAAAATACAATCAAATCAGTTACCCTCTGAAATCGCACACACTTACGATATTAGGCAAGGCATACTGTACCGTAAAATAGAGCGAGCCAAAACTACTAAATGGTTACCAATCCTTCCTCACTCCTTGATATGGTCGCTTATTAGCCATGTTCATAATGATATAAAACATCTAGGATATGAGAAAACACTAGATAAGTTGTATGATCTTTATTGGTTCGGTAACATGTCCAAATATGTAAAGAAGTTTGTAGATTCCTGTGTAGTCTGTAAGTCTTCAAAGGGTCCATCGGGTGCGCAACAAGTACGCCTGCATCCAATCCCCAAGGTACCACTTCCATGGCACACTCTGCACTTAGATCTTACAGGGAAACTCAGCGGTAAGAGTGACCGCAAAGAATATTGTTCAGTCACTATTGATGCCTTTACAAAATATGTCTTACTGAAACACACATTGACATTAAATTCCGTTGACGCTATTGAAGCAGTAAAAGACTCAGTACACTTATTCGGAGCGCCAAAAAGAATAATAGCCGATCGTGGGCGCTCTTACGACAATACAGATTTTAGAAACTTTTGTAAAGACAACAATATTGAGTTACACCTTATCGCTACGGGTGCCTGCAGAGCTAACGGACAAGTGGAGCGCGTGATGCGAACTCTTAAGAGCTTGCTCACAGTAGCTGAAGGTAACTCTGATAGGTCATGGCAGGAACAGTTAGGTGAGATCCAACTAGCCCTTAATAGTACCCGATGCAGAGTTACAGGCTTCACCCCAATCGAGCTGATGTTTGGAGTTCAAGGAAACTCGTTAGGTATTTCTAGAATAGCTACGAATTTCGATAAACCTAGCAGACTAGATTTGGAAGCAGCACGGTCTAGTGCGTCAGACAATATAAAGAGACTGGCTCAGTCTGACGTCATTCGCTTTAACCGGGGTAAGGCTAAAATAAAACCCTTTTCTATTGGAGACTTTGTTTTCGTAAAAAGTGAAGAAAGACACCAGACTAAGCTGGATCCAAAGTATAAAGGCCCCTATAAAATCACTTCTGTCTTAGAAAACGATAGGTACGAATTGAAACTCGTTAACGGTTCTAATCGAACGTACAAGGTCGCCCATGAGAACTTACGCGAAGTACCCCGCGGCCCATTAGGTTTTATAGAAGTAGCCGAAAGTTACAATGATGATGACGTGACGGCGGATGTTAGCCAGAGTAATGTTGTCCATGAAACTGATCGTGATAATGATAACATAGCTGTGATTGGTGACGTTGAGGATGAACTTTCCGATAGCGACACTATATCTGCTAATAGTAGCACTATGTCGGCTAGTTCACGTACCTTGAGCGCGACTAGTGATTATATAGAAAGTCCATCATCAGATTTACCAGAGTCAATAAGTGTTGTAACTGATGCCATTGTACACCACGATGAAAGTAATTAATTTAAAAAAAAAAAAAAAAAAAAAAGAAAAAAAAATGTAGGACAAAAAAAAATGAGAGAAGTAACATAACAAAAAATTCAGGAAGTAAAAAAAAAAAAAAAAAAATGTAGGAAAGAGTCATTGAAGGGACAATCCGGTCCAATGACTCAGCTAAAGGGGTTGCGATCCGGCCTAGCCCTGCGGCTATAAGGATTGCAATCCGGTCTAGCATGTTTGGCTATAGGGACTGATATCCGGCCTAGCGTTTGCTAAAGGGATATCTATCCGGTCTAGCACAATCGTCTCCAGTTTTAATACTGATGAGATAGCATAGTAGTTGTGGAAAGCTGAAGGGTTAATCGGACCAGCACATTATTGAAACCTTTTGTTAAAGATAATACTAGATAGAGATTACCGAAAAAAAAAAAAAAAAAAAAAAAAAAAAAAAAAAAAAAAAAAAAAAAAAAAAAATGTGTCAGGATGAACGAACAGGTGGTTGTCTTGTTCCCAGATGCTCGGAAGACGCTCGAGGACGAGCGTACGTCAGTATGGCCGTGACGGCGCCACCGTCATTATTTTGTAAACTGCGAGTGCAACGGGCAAGCGGTGAACGAGCGACTGAACGACGTCACTTCAACTCCGAACGTTATATAAGGCAGTGCACACTGCGACTCGGCTCAGGGGGACTTCGCTTCACGCGCTCGACCCGAACGGACGTGCCGCTCTCGCTGCTCCCGCTCCTCGCTCGCTGCGTGACTCTTCACGCTCCGCCATTGTTGCGCCTCCGCGCAACTCCGCCGTAGTCGCCGACTACGAAGAATCCCGTGCATCAGAGCCGTCTTTTTCAAGACAGTGGGTTACTGATTTCGCTATTTCGTTAACGGAAACGTGCGTCTAACGTCTTTGGCCCCTTCAGGGCTAAAACCACAGTTTCGTGGTCTCTCGGTGGATACCTTACGGTGCCAACGAAGCCGAGTGCGGTGTTGACCCGATACACCGGCCGAGCCCCTTCAGGGTGAGGCAGTCAAGTCGGCAGGGAGCTAGAAGCTTGGCCTTGGGGGATCTCCTAGTCAGCTCTAGTCTCTGTTTTCCTTCCCCAGCAACTCACCTGGTGTCGGTTGAGTGTGTCTACCCCTTCGCACCAGACTGGTCAGGGCCCCGTTCGCACAATAAGATTTGCGACGGGATCACAAGCTTAGGGCTCACCCGAGGTACTCACCTCCCTGCCTACACCCGGCAGGGAGGGTTTGGTCACACATCCCCGGGCGTACCCACCCGGGGAGTTAGAGATAGGTTTAGGCGTAGGCCCCAAAATTGCTCCCTAACGGGAATCTTAGTTCAGCCATGACGGACGCTGACTTAGCAGCGTTCGTCAGAGAGGTCCTCTTAAAGGACCCGGACTTTCGCGCAAAATATTGCGGGAAAAATGCCGCCTTCGACAGGCTGGCCGCTCAACCGGAGCGAATTATTCGCGACGAAAGTAACTCGTCGCCGTCCCTGCCCACGAATGTAGGTAGTCTCCCATTGTCCAAAAGGACAATGGCACCGGTATACCCGGAACCCGCGCCCCGTCCAACGGTCGATAGCCCTTTATCGCCGACCTCTTCCACGAACGCAGGTAGTCCGGCGCCTTTGTCCAAAAAGACAAAGGCACCGAAATACCCGGAACCCGCGACCCGTCCGGCCTCGGGTTTTGTACCTATTACCGCCAGGTGCAACAATAGTCCCATTCTCGGAATGCCAGCCCCCGCGCATGACGATTCCGATGAATCAGTTGATAGGATGGACACGACTGTCCCTCGTTCACGCAGCTGCTCAGAGGCAGAGGAGTCTCCTTCCTCCTCGTCCGAAGACGACTACCAAGTCGTAGGAAAAGGAGGAAAGAGGAAGCCCTCTAAAGCTCCCTCACAGGCCACCAAGGCCAAAAAAATCGGCGCCCCGTCCTCAGTCGACGAATCCGCGCCCTCTCCCCCCCGCTCCCCCGTACCCCTGGCACAGGCCTCCGGTACGGGCCCTAACGGCACCGCCACCCGTAAGGCGAAGCCACCTCCCCCTGTCTTCATCCAAGACAAGGCGAAGTGGACGGCCGTCTCCAAAATGTGTGTTGATCGCAGGATCAACTACACCAACGCCCGAGCTACCCCTCTGGGTATCAAGGTAACCCTGCCGTCAGCAAATGACTACAGGGAAATAGTATCCCTTTTACGTGGGAAGGCCATCTCCTTCCACACCTATTCCCTCCCTGAGGAGACGCCAACCCGTGTGGTTATCAGGCGTATCCCCAGGGAGATCCGAACGGAGGACATCCTGGCCGACATCCGCGCCCAAGGTGTCCCCGCGTCCGCCGTCCACCGCCTTCATAAGGCCCGGGGTGGGCTAGTTTATGATATGGTCCTAGTAATTTGCGACCCCACAGAAGGGCACCACCCCATATTCAACATCAAAACGGTGTGTGCCCTGTCCGGTATTAAAATCGAAAAAGCGTACCGTCCTCATCTAATTGGCCAGTGTCATCGCTGCCAATTGTACGGCCACTCTCAGCGAAACTGCTTCGCCAGGCCCAGATGCGTCAAGTGTCTGGGCGACCACGCCACGGGCAAATGCGACCGTCCCAAGGACCGCACTAAGTGCATTGAACCACCGAGTTGTGTTCTGTGCGGACAGTCCGGTCATACCGCGAACTTCCGAGGGTGCCCGCGAGCCCCAAAGTCGTCTTCCCAAAGGTTGATGAGACGTGCAAACGCTCGTCAACAAAGGGAATGCCCCTCTACTAGGGCGCCACCCCCGCCATCGTCTGCGCTCCCTGAGCGCCTTAGCCCACAGAGGTCATCTCCGTGGAACAAGCTGAACCACCAGAAGGCCTTCCCGGCGCTGGCGGCAAAACGCAGCCACCCACCGGCGCTGATGGATTCACCCATCCCGGCGCCGACCCCAGCCCCTGCAGTCCAGGCTACCCTGACCGCAGAGGCTGAGGTTTCCGCCTTCCGTACTCAGCCTACGGAGGCTCTTTACGACGACAAAATCCGTACACAGCGCAATATGAACGTCATATTGCCAGTGTACTTAATCTTCTGCAACCGCGAAGCCGATCGTCTAGCCGATCGCTTAGAGGCTACCACAGACCCTAGGAAGCGCATCGAAGCGCTCATGGAGGCCCCCTCGGTGCTCCGTGACCTAGAAGCCCACTTTAATAACCGCAATGGATAGGTACGTTAACGCCAGAACCTTGAAACCGCGATCCCTAAAGTTAGGATACGTCAATATAAATGGCTTACTCCAGCAACGGGCTGAGTTTGCCAACTTCCTCCGCGATCACCAACCGGACGTCCTCCTCATACAGGAGACGTTCCTCAAACCGCACAACCGCGACCCCAAAATTGCAAACTACCGTATGGTGCGCAATGATAGATCCCGCTGCCACAAGGGCGGTACAATGATTTATTATAAAAACTCATTGCACTGTGTCCCTTTAACTTCTCCTCCCCCGACCTCGCTCCTTGAGTACTCTATCTGTCGGCTCGGCATGACTGGCCATCAGCCAATTACTATTGTATCCGCGTACTGCCCTCCCGCTCGTGGGAGGGACGACATCCCAGCTTTATCCCACCATATCTCGGTTCTTCTCGGCTTGAGTGACTCCGTTATCATAGCGGGCGATCTCAACGCCAAGCACCCCGCGTGGAATAGTAATGTAACCAACGCCAGAGGGAGGGCTGCCCTTAACTATGACGTCATCGCCCCGATGACTCATACCCATTTTCCCCACGATCCTGACCATAGACCTGACATACTGGACATAGCGCTCCTAAAGAATGTAAACCTTCGTTTACAATCGATAGAGGCGCTCCACGAGCTTAACTCCGACCATCGTCCGGTGATGATGACGCTAGTTCCCCGTACGGGTCCGCTTGACCCTGACCAGCCACCCCCGACTCAATTAGTTACCGACTGGAGGAAGGTAAGCGAAAAGCTGAAATCCTCCTCGTCGCCTCTACTCGACTCCATCCCCGATCTAATCACCTCAGTCGCTGACACCACGGGCGCAGTCGACTCGTTTACGGAGCACGTACAGACAGTCCTGAACGACTGTTCAAGGCGGGTTCCGGCGCTGAATGCCCAGCGCTGGAACCTACCGGACGATGTACGGGCTCTGATAACCGAGAAGAACGCGTCCGTCCGTGCCTATAGCGCTTTTCCCTGCTCTGCGAACAAAGCCCACATGCGAATGCTACAGCGTACTGTCAGCAAACGTGTGGCGGAGCATAGGTCGGAGAGCTGGGACAAGATGATCAGTGAGCTAGAGCCCAACCACCATGCCTTCTGGAACCTCCAGAGGAAACTCCGGTCCACCGTAGAGGCTACCATGCCTCCCCTCACTCGTCCAGATAAGAGCGTCGCGTTCGACGACTCGGAAAAATCCGAATGCCTGCCGAAAGCTTAGAGACTCAATGCTCGCTTAGCTCCCAGCCGTTCGACCAAGCTCACCTCTTAAAGGTAGACGCCGAAGTCGAACGTAGGTCCTCGCTCCCTCCCGTCGACAACCCTGATGATCCTCTGCCTCCCGTCACTCCGGACGAAGTGCAAGACATCATTAAAGGGCTCAAACCGCGCAAAGCCCCCGGTAAGGACGGTATCACCAATAGGGTGTTTCAAATCCTCCCCGCGCAACTCGTTATGCTCATGACCGCCATCTTCAATGGCGCTCTGAGCAACAATATCTTTCCTCAATCGTGGAAAGAAGCCGTGGTTATTGGCATCCCCAAGCCTGGCAAGCCCAAGTCTGAGCCCACGAGCTACCGACCTATCAGTCTGCTCAATGTTTTCGGCAAAATCTACGAGAAGCTTATTTATAAGCGACTCAAGGACTATGTCGAGGCAAAGAGCCTGATACCGAACGAACAGTTCGGGTTCCGGCCGGGACACTCGTGTGTTCAACAGGTGCACCGCGTAGTCGAACACGTCAGCGCGGGCTTTCAGAGAGGCGCGCTCACCGGCGCCCTCTTCTTCGACATTGCGAAAGCCTTCGACAAGGTCTGGCACAACGGGTTGTTATACAAGCTATACCAACTCGATGTGCCAGATCGTCTCGTGCTCATCTTGCGAGATTTTCTGTCGAATCGTACGTTTAGATATCGCGTAGACGGTACGCTATCGTCACCTCACCCTATCCGCGCGGGCGTCCCTCAAGGATCCGTGCTGTCTCCTCTCTTGTTCTCGCTGTTCACTAGCGACGTCCCTAGGGGTAGAAAGGCCCAGTTGGCGCTTTTCGCCGACGACACGGCCATCTACTATACCGGTCACAACCCTACCACCATAGCTCGCACTCTCCAAACTTCCGCAAACGTCTTAGGCGCTTGGTTCCGGAAATGGAGAGTCGAGGTCAATCCCGACAAAAGTCAAGCGGTTCTCTTTAGGAAACCCGGACGCCGCAATGTCCCCACGCCTAGTCCGTTAGCCATGTACGGCAAGCCTATCCCTTGGGATAAGCGAGCCAAATACTTAGGTGTGATACTCGATCACAGACTTTCGTTCGCCGAACACATAAAGGCGGCGCGTTCGCGCGCCGTCTTCGCGTCCGGCAGGCTTTATTGTATGACCAACGAGAAAAGCAAGTTGTCACTCAGGTGCAAATTGCGGCTCTTCGTCTCGGTCATCCGACCAATCATGACATACGCTTGCGCAGTGTTCGCTCACGCCAAGCCGTATCATATTCATAGGCTTCAGACCGTCCAGAACCGATTCCTGCGCAGAGTCACGGGAGCCCCCTTCTACGTCCGAAATGAGACTCTCCATGTAGATCTCAAAATACCTACGGTGAAACAGTTCATGAAGCGACTCACCCAGCGCTTCATGGACTGTTCTACCGCTCATCCTAACCCCTTAGTGTCATCGGCCGTCCGATACACTCCCTCGCGAATAAGTACAGTTCGAAGACCGAAACACACACTCACAGAGCCAGATGATCCTATCACTCTCCTCCAGGAGAGCGATAAGGCCACCAGCACTGTTCGCAAACAAAAACGGACATTCCGTCCTCGCCGCCGAGGCCCGTCGCGACGACCCCGTCAATGCCCCCCTCCCGACCCTTTGCTAGAGCCAGCCCGCGAAGCTGAGCCGATTAATGTTTAAAATGTCCCTAAATAATGGAACAATCAGATCCAGCCTGTCCCTTGCTGTCCTCTTCAGCGACGTCCTAAGCCGAGGTTCGTACCCCGCAGGGGGTGCCCTTAGCGATAGTCGCTTAGCTTATAAGTTTTTATGCCTGGCTGGAGGCCTTAATTTTAATTAAGCCCCCCACAGGAAAGTTCGGTTGAGCAGTAAATATCCCTAAAGGATAAACTGCGAGATGCCCATTCCAAAAAAAAAAAAAAAAAAAAAAACGACTCGGCTCAGTCGTTCGTCGACCGCTGCCCAGTGCACACGTTACGTAATCACTGAGTAATCTGTTGTCGAGTAGTTTTTATATTCAGTGTAGATTAATTTAGTGATTTTAAATTAATGTGAAATTAATTACGTTTATTTAATTAAAATAAATAAGTGATTGAGCGAAGACTTTTGTGTTTTTTTTTAAATAATGTCGGACCCTGACGCTACACATATATTATTAAGTATGTGCCTTGCGGCTGCGCTATTTTTAGCGCAGCCGTAAGGCATTATTGCTGAACTGGAGCTGAACCAAGTTACCAGGTATCCTTTGGGTACGATTTGGTTGACGATATACAAGTAGATGATGTTGTAAAATATTTATTAGTTATTAATACTGTTAAATCTTTTTCAGATCTGTAGCTTGTCCTACCAGTTCTTCAATTTGCTTCGCACCGCATACTCGGACTAAGAATCCTTATCTTTTGTCGTTCGATTTTGTTTTCTTATATGAGGATTGTTGCAATAAATAATAAGCTTGAATAACTACGCGCATTGGAACATTATTAAAGCACTGAATAAAATATATTTTTTTTCTTTTAATTTTAAATATTTGGTGACCCTTAAATATACCTAAAACTACTAGATAGGATATTATTTTAGTACTTATATTTGGTATGTATGTATATCAGATCAATGAACAGTTATATTTTGCATATTATAAAGGTACTGTAGCAACTTGTCATTGTTTACATTGAACGTTGATGTCTCAGTACTCAACATAGATGGTATAACAAAGTCAAAGATCACTATGAACCCCATCGGGCACGGTTAAATTAGGAAAGAAGAAGAGGGCTTATTAGCAATTCAATATTATTGTCTCCTTTATTTAATACCAGATATATAAATTATAATTTTAAATATATAAATATGATAATATTATAGCATTTTAAAGTTTAAAAAATAGTAGTCCACCGGTATGGGGAACAGGGTCCAACCTCTCAAGCTCAAGCTCTAAAGAGAGAAAACACCTAACAATACGAGCCGCTTCCAGAAGTACTTTTTTCTGCATCAAGCCTTTGATCAAGATGCCTAACGAGAGCTTCCTAAGATGTAGATCGAGGCTGTTGGCTATTAAGCCATTGGCTGACACAACGTCCAACTCCGAGTCCACATCCCATTACTATATTTTATTGGAAGTCTAGATCTCATCATCATCTGCCTAGCCTTTTCCCAACTATGTTGGGGTCGGCTACCAGCCTAACCGGATGCAGTTGAATATCAGTGTTTTACATGGAGCGACTGCCTATCCGACCTCCACAATCCAGTTACTGGGCAACACGATACCCCTTGGAAAGGCTGGTTGTCAGAATTTCGGGTTTCTGACTACCCGTAACGACTGTCAAAGATCTACGAATGACAACCGGGACCAACGGCTTAACGTGCTTTCCGAGGCACGGAGGAGTCTCGATATGTTAAGAACGGTCACCCATCCACAGACTGAACTCGGCAAGCGTAGCGTAACCTTCTATCAACCCGTGCGGCTGTTTTTATTTAGCCACGAGCTCCTTAGAAGTCTAGATCTGTCGTAAGGAATATGGTAAAAAGAGATTTCAGCATCAGACTACATTATCTACATCAAAATTCAATAGACTACCACAAAATCCATACCCCTAACGAAAACGAGACACCTACACTGAAACTCGATTTATATGTAAAACTAAACATAATATGAATATTTGTGAAGAGATTTCACAAAATAACGGTGTGCACACGGCTGTGGAAACGTGGAAAACAGATCATGAACTGGCAATGGCTTCGTCCGTATATTGAAATCGGCTCAGTTCAACCACAGAATAGCACAGAAGGATAGGTCCGTACAACGAGCGCTAACAAAACGAGAAGCGATCTCGGTCGAATGAGTAGTAGTTTTTGTTCTACGTACGTCATCTTCACATATCTATCGGGTTTAATGTATAGAAAATATTGAAAAAAAAATTTTAATAGTAAGTGTGGAGTTTCTTGTCCATTTTTCTCCAAAAAAAACTACCTTTTAGAAGAAGCAACAGAATCATTTTATTCGACTTTAAAATTATATATTTTTTTTTATGTTCAACCGATAACATTTTTTTTCTTTTGTTTAGTAGGTTATACTTTTGATTTGTTATCAAGTCAAAGTCAGTTCATAGGCACACGTTTTTCATATATTTTCGAAAGTTGTTCAAGTATTTGCGGCTGATAATCATCATCTCAGCTGATGATGGTATAACTCTGGAGTTTAAAGAAAATTATTTCAAAACTATAAGTACATATGGACCGATAGTTGTATTCTATCAGGCTATTAGGTTGACTTGATAATAAAAGGTAAATCTCATGAACGTTTAAGAGTTAGGTGGAAAAATGGATGTGCAAAAATCTCAATTGCCTATCATTGCGTTCCTCTCTTCACTCGATTCATTTAAATTGTTTCATATGGGCAGTGTTGACACAGAAAAGCTCGTGGTTTAGTTACAGCCTCATAGATAGACTACACTTAGATTGTGCGGGGGTGAACGAGGTTAGTCTTTGGATGGGTACGACGACAAAAAAATGGTTCTCATTTCGGCATGTACATATATTTCTTTTTTAATGTATGACCACTTTTTGCTGTGTAATCGGATTTCGACGATTCTTTTTTTTTATTGGATACTTAAAAATTACAATACATACTATTGTAATTTAATGATAGTATAATTTCACCAACTGAATATTTGTAAAAGGTGATGAGCAATAATTGACATTAGGATTTTATTTATTTATTATATTGTAACTTAAATAAATTATTAACTTACCCACTAAAAAGTTAACGATAAAATATTTTCTGCAGAAAAACAGCTGATTTAAAATAAAAAACACTAAAATCTGGAAAATAACTATAATTTTGGAGGTCGGTGGCAAAAATGAAACAACGAAAAGTTTTTTTTGTTCTTTATTTTATTTTTATATTAGATATTTAAAAGTGCCTTTTTTAATGGTCTAAAGAAAATCAATTATTTAACATTAAATCAATGTTAAATAATTTTTGTTTGCAAGTCGCGAGCGCGCTTGCACACCCTGTATATGAAGCGTATCTGTGTCGAGTGCATGTGTTTTACTCACTGCGTGGACCTTCTGTGCCTATTTATTCTGTGGCTCAACGTCATAAAAGCAAGATGTCTACATTCATATTGAAAGACGTCATGAAAAATAGGCATATTGGGTCGGTATTGTCTCACTGCATATTTCGCACCTACATTGAGCCATTTTATTTTGGAAATCAAAGCCTAATGGATTTATTTAGATGAAATCGCTTCGCAAAGATATTACACAAATACTGCGAGGCATAATGGAGATATTACAGTGCTGTTTGGGATGATGACATAATGTTTTATTGATTGTGCTGCATTAAAGTATAAAAAGTTTTTTATATATGAAACTTTACGTATTTACATATATACAATTATGCCATAAAACTAACTATACATAATTACAAAAACAAAATAAAATAAAAAGCCGACCAATACACTCAGGCGTCAAAGTATTCCTCCGCATCGCTGTCATCTGGAAAAGTGCCCGAAAGACTGGCAGCATTGCCACGTTGGATGGCAATACTATACTTTGGGTAAAGAATGAGCCAGCCCTCTGGTCACGCGAAGTGTCGATCAGACGCCGAGAAATTTCTTCATAAAGAAGACGTGCACTCGGACCCCTTAAAGTATTAATATTATAAGTACTAATAGAAGGAGTATAAACTTCTGAAGTTATCAGTAGAGTTATTTTTTTTTTACATTTTTATAAAAATGGAAAAATATCTACTACATGGAATTGAATGCATTCTTCACCGATATATTGCTAGAGATCCAAATTAAAATATGGGGGCCATTTTCCATTTATACATCTTATATATAAAATTCTCGTGTCACAATGTTCGTTCCCATACTCCTCCGAAACGGCTTGACCGATTCTTATGAAATTTTGTGTGCATATCGGGCAGGTCTGAGAATCGGCCAACGTCTATTTTTCATACCCCTAAATGATAAGGGTAGTCCACCCCAAACATTTTATATGGCAAAACAACGTTTGCTGGGTCAGCTAGTAACATATAATATTGATAGTGAATCCTAAATACCACGCGTACTAAGTCCCGAGTTACAATAACTTACTCTACAATGAAATTCACAAACAACATTCTCAACACACACTAACACAAATTAACAACATGAATAACCTCACTGAGTAGCTTCTCCACCAAGACTAGTCCTAAACGAAGTCATGACTCACGCACATCACCTGTATACTATGTCCACAAACCAGAATAAACTCACACTCGGTAAGTGTGTGACTTTATTCTGGTTACAAACTACTCGTTTACAAACCCACTCAAATACTTTAAATTGCAATTTAATTCGTTCTATTATAGTTTAAAAGTGGTTTTTTATATATATTAATGGTAATTCCTAACCAAATTACAGTCTCTCAAGATACAGGTTACCCTAGTTTGATTGTTAGGTAGGGTTCCTCATCATCATCCTGTCCTTATCCCAATTTATTTGGGGTCGCGCAGCATGTTTTCTTCTTCCATATATCTATATTTGCCGTCATCTCAAGGGTCACCTCTTTTCTAGCCATATCATCTTTCACACAATCCATCCATCTTTTCTTTGGTCGTTCTCTACTCATGTAACCCTGCACATTCATACTCAAAACTTTCCTCACAACATTCCTAATCAACGGTATATACCATCAATATGTACCAACGTACGTACGAGTATGTGACCATTCTAATATTGTGCCACTAAAAACATCATTATTATTTAATAGTATTGCTGACATTTTAATTTGAATATAATAACATTGGCAATAATTTTCTGTGCCCTACGTGAACGTACCTGCATTGCATGACCAATTCTCTCTTCATTCTACCAAGAATAGACAACGTTCTTTCTTTTCAACTTGACATCGCTTCTACCGGATCATGGAGCGCCCCGTTGATTATAGAGAATAGAAAACTTTCTTCTCTTCATTTTGACATCATCATGCTTAGGACGGTAGAATTCTTTCAACAATCTGTCATGATGTCTATTCTTCCGTCGACAAAACCCGTTTCTGCGGTGGTCATGCTACGCGTGCTGCACCGGGTTGTTTATACAGATCCAGCATATTCCTTTGCTGTCCTCCCGCAGTGACGCCTTATGCCTAACCTTACAGAGGGTATCCTTAGTGCGTAGTCACTTAGTTGATAAGTATGTTAGCCCTGGCTGGAGGCTTTAATTTATTTAAAGGCACCACAGGATAGTCCGGTGACAAGTTAGATGCCATTCAAAAACAAAAAAGTAGCACCGCGTTGCAGCAACGCATTTAAAAATTAACTAGGGGAAGATAGTAAACCGAATAATGCGAAATAAATAAAGCGAAAATTAATTTTGCTACCGTTTATATACGTAAGAGTGAATATTTGCTATCTATTATGGATCACGATCATAATAAATGGTGTGAAGAGCTTGATAAGAATAAAAGTTTCAATAAATTAATTACTCACGAATATTGTGTTATGTCTTTTTTTATTGTTTTTCGTTTGGTTTAAATACCTGGGTTTTGTAGACCATTGTCAGTTCAGTCACTAGCTGGAAGATGGGTACCAAATACTGGACTTTCTTCGTTTTGTTTATTTTGCCCTTGGGCTTACTAGCGACAAATGCAGGTGAGTTGTACGCCATTTCGATTTCTTCATTCTTTGCTAAAAATCTCCTATTGCTTATTCTAATAATAGATAATAATTATAAATGCTTCCTTGCAGTTCAATCATACTTGTGGTTCATACGTACAAAACAAAAAAGAAGTACAAATAGATTCAACGCTAAATAGTAGTAGTCAGTAGGTATCCATACCCAAATATATTTATAGCTGATGATTTAAATAACAATAAGTTTCTGTATCATTTTAGGTAAAAGGCGCTCCTCTGCCGTTGCTGTAGCCCAGTCAGGTATAACTTTATTTTAATCCTTAAGCATGGTTTCCATAATTTCTCGACATTTTTTAACAGTTTATCGTCGCAAGTTTTCTTCTTGACAACTTCTGTTCCAATTTTGAACTAATCCATTTAGTGAAATTCTGAGCAGGACAAACTCATAATATTATATTAAAAAAGTAAATATGTACATACACATAAACTCACTCCTTTTTCGCATGTATATTTCCTACTGAGACCCATCTCCGCGTTTCCACTTACGTCCGCCATTTATTGTGTCAAGTTTTTCGGCAGTTAAGGTGTTAAGAAAACGAACTATTATTATTATATTTAATTTTATGATTATACAGAGGCCAACGGAGAATATGGAGGTGACTCATCTTCACAGGCAATAGCACAATCTTACAGCAATGGTAAGACAATTACAGTAAAACTTTTAACTTAGATAGCCACGAAATCTCCACTTGTAGTGTAAGTGGAGATACACAAATACCATATTTACATGAAAATAAAAAAAAAGAATCACAGGGCATCGAAAACTTCATCCGCATCGCTGTCAACGGATAAAGCGCCCAAAAGGCTGGCAGTATTGCCACGTTGAATGGCTATGTAACGTGGCAGATTATTTGGCCAAAAAAACGGCCAGCCACGTCATGTGAAGAGTCGACTTCGCATTGTCCCAAAAAGCTAAATGGGCACGGGGCTCTAGTGTTTCAACCCCAAAGTTTATGGAAGAAATAAGAATATGTGGGAAGATTTTTTGAAAGATGGGTAATTTATCTTAAGATTATGGCAGAATTCGCCGACTAATTGTAAAATTGCTAGCTCAATAAAAAATAAACCGAAACACTTAAAAAAATCTAGACTAGGCTAGGCTAGATGTTCTATTTATTGGTTTTACAACTCAGCCAAAAATCGTAACATTGCTCAATTATTAAAAACATTAGATAAAAGGTTTCGTATTTTATAGTAGCAATTGTTTCAGTATTACCTACTGAAGGTTTCCTTAACTGCCTCGCTGGTCTAGTGGTCCCAAGCGCGACTATTGAGCTTGAGGTCCTGGGTTCGATTCCTGGGTTGGGCAAAGTGTTATTGTAGTCCAATAGCAATTTTCTCATTAGCAGCCAGGACTTAAACATAACTGGCTAAATGTGGGTGTACCATAGGAGCCTAAACCTCTGCCTAACTCTTTGGGGAATACAGGCGTGATATTATGTATTTTTTTATTTATGATCAGGTGGAAGAGGCGGCAAAGGTGGAAGAGCACAATCCTACGCCAGTTCTGTCAGTGGTAAGAATGATTTAATTCAATCATGCATGTTTGAAAAGTTATAAAACTTACTTACTAACGAACACGAACATCGAACAAGAATGGTTGGTTTGAATTTACGGACGCTTTTCGATGTTCGATATTCGTTAAAGGTACACAAGCAATGTTGGTGCGTATAATGCAATGTTAGTTAGTGCGTGGTTTAAGACATATAATTTAGATGAAACATGTCGTTGTCTTCTGTACTAGTTGTCACAAGGCCATAATCGCACAGACAAAACCTTTAGTTTCCCCAAAGAGGTCACCGAATCGTTGTCAGGATACGGACGCTAAGAAATCAACATCGGCCCATTAAGAGCACGATAGAAGCGCTCGTGAAGCTCCTTGCTTTGAAATTCCTGCTTATATTTAGCCTACATGTAGTTGTTCCTGGTTTGGCTATTTGTGTGTGTGAGTTGTATGTTTGTAAAAGCACCCACAATAGAGGAGAAATTCGGCAGAAGTTTTTTATAAAAAAAAGAAAGATAGAAAAGAATTGCAAAAGCTTACAGCAGTGTTAAGAGAGAAACATGCGATATAGTTTCACTTTTATTAATGTTGTTTTACGTTATAGGATCTGGCGGAAGACGCGGAAAAGGTAGAAGTGCAAAATCACAAGCCTTCGCAAGTTCTGGCAGCTATAGTAAGAATGATTTCATTATTTTTTTAAATCTGGAATTTTTATAAAATTTAAATTTGCAACCCACGAGTGAACTCGAACATCGAACAGGAGTATTTGGTTCTATTGCATAGAAGTTCTATTCGGTAATGGTACGCATATGCAAATAAAGTTGCTGCGCATCATGCAATGCTGGATAATGCGTACTCAGCTTAATACAAAGAAACATACCATTTAAGCGAAGGGCCGGTTTAATTTTACTCATTCATCATTCAAAAATTACCTCAAATTAAAAATCACGTGCACCACCTAGAAATAATCACTTGACTATTATACACCCCTCAGAAACAGCTTAAGAACGACCCAGTTTTATCATCAAATGTAGTCAAAACCTGAAATATGTATGTATAAGCGGGTGGACAATCATGTACCAGTCCCGATAATAGCTATTTATCGCATATTATGGCATAAAGTATAAATATAGATGACGAGTTTAGAGGCAACTTTTAAGCGTGTCCCAATCGTTCTCATAAGTCGGTATTATGAGGACCAATAGCTGTCATGTTCGAAAAAAAAATACATCAATGTTAAAAGTATACCAAATGTTAAGTTATTTCGTTAGCAAATTAAATAAACTTATTCATCAAACAATCAGACTTCACGTAAAACCCAATAAAGTCACTTAAATCTAAAAACAAAACTACGTGTGTATAAACTCTTCATGTTCAGCAACTAAAATTGCTAAAAAAATGATATTTTTATTGAAACAATTTTAAAGTAACATATTTCCGAGGTAATTTAAGGGAATATAGAAAGTTGCTGTTTTAACTGTGCACTGTGTTATCAAGATTGATTTACCATAAAATCAGTCAAAATAATTATAAGTAGAAAAAGATATTCGCAATTTTAGATTAATTGCCGACTTCACCCGCGTTTACCTTATATATATATATGTATTTTACTAAATTTACAGTGAAACAACACGAAACATGCGCATACACGCATCACGCTATTTACTAATTTTACTTTCTATTTACGCAGGAAATTATAGAAATCCAAGATTCTCATATTTCGATGAAGGTACACCTTTTTTTTTAATTCATTTCTTAATTTATGCTACTCAGATGAATAATATTGACAGTATCATCATTAAAAGTGGCCTTTGTGACGCATAGTTGCTTTACTTTTTTTACTTCACCATTTTACAATGGATTTATAGGCGTAATCTCATGACTGTTCTACTTTTAATAGGACCGTACTTTGGAGGATTTGGCCAAGATGACGGTTCATCAGCGTCAGGTAACTTATCAAATAATTCCTAATCCATTATAAATGCGCACATGTCTGAAATATATACGGATTAGTCACATAATTATAAAATGTCACAGGATAGTTGAATAATTCTTTTATATCGCGAAAACCAAAATACTTTTTACAAAGGAATTTTGGAAACAAAAATATTTTTGTCATAATATAATAATGACACTATCACGATTTTTGCTGAGAGCCCAGTCTGTTTAAGACGACTGGAAATCTAGCTAATGTAAGAGTCACCCGTGACAGCTTTTAACTAGTTGGTCGGAGCATGGCTCATACATGTACCTTTTAACCAATCAGTGCATCCATCTGTGAGTAGCGTTCATATCAGCCAATACGCGTTAAAACACCTGGTTGTTGTTCACGATGAATAAAAGCTGTTTTTTTTTAACATTTATGTGTTTATTTTTCTTGTTCTTCAGCCTTTTCAAACGCAAACAGTGAAGGTGACGACTCTTCATCTCAAGCTATGGCAGGTATGTATGTACAAGGAAGGCAAGATCGAGCACCTGCATTTCTATAGTTACTAGCGCAATTTATTTTTTAAATAATAAACCATATGCGAAACGGATAGGACATTATATTCCCAATGTAAGAAAATGACTTCTTTTCGTAGAAAGAATCTAGTTTTTCATAATCTTTTTTTTCAGTGGCTCAGTCTTATGCTAGTAGTGCACAAACTAGTCAACCAGAGGAGCCCCCAAAGAAACCTACTGGAACACCAACGAAACCGACATGTACAGGTACATTAAAATCTCAAGGTGGTACTCATACATTTGACCCACACACATTCGTTTTAAATCTTTTTGCATCGAATATAAAAGATTCTTAGGTGAAGGTAACTTCAACCAGACTGACTTTAACACCTGAAGCACTATATACACTCAGGGACATATTTAGAGGAACGGAACATGTTTGAGCCACTTATTTATAACTACGACCATTTTCAATTAAAGTAACAGCTTTGGAAACCTGAGCTGCGCTAAGATCCGTCATTGTGCCTTCAGGTATTCATTGATGTGTAAGGACCACTATTGCGATACGTTTTTGTAAAAAAAACTTGAAAACAGACAGATTTTATGAAATCAATACGCCAACGTCAGCAAAATTATTCCAATAGACTAGTGAAAATAACAAATGAACGAAAAAAACAAATGAAAGCCAGAAACAAAAGACTACTGAAGTAATGATTTTTTCAAACTAAATATTAATGTATATGTGGCCGGTTTGTATTAAGAAGTTTTTGTACATATATTAGTATATTTCTTTGATTGATGAAGCGTTCCTCTAAATAAGTCCATGATTGTATTAAATAACGCAGACCGTGCCCAATTCAATTTGATATTACAGAATATAAGAAAACGATAAATTAGGGAAACAAAACTGGAATACCTTCGCTACACGAACGGATCGTCATCCATCTTTATCGACCAATTCAATAATATACGACCGACGACCTATGTGGCGTGGTGGGCGAAGGTCCGCCTGCGACGCAGGAGGTTGCGGGTTCGATTCCCGCCCTGGGACAAATGTTTGTACGATCTACAAAGATTGGTTCCGGGTGTTCTGGGTATTTTCTATGTATAATAAAAAATATCTATCTATGTAGTGTATTGTATTAAGTATATCAGTCAACTAGTACCCATAACACAAGCTCTGCTTACATAGCTTAGGGATAGATGATGCTGTGTGAATTGTCCAGCATTAATATAATTAGACAAATTTATCATAAGATGTGGATAAATCAACAACTAAAAAATTAAAACGTAACATCTCGGACCAATTTTTTGAATGGCCTACAGGTAGTTGTGCAGTTAGAATGTTAAGAACCTCAAAAGACTTTCATATTAAAACGTTTAAAGCGATTCCAACTGTTGTGCAGTGAGTAAAAAGCATAAATATTACGCTCTAAAAGTCATCAATGACGAACTGGATGCCAATCGCAAAGGAAACAACTTATGTATCAATTCTTTACGTATTCAAATTCATATTCATAATTACGTCTTGTGTTGATGTTCACTGAAAAAATAATTCGTTCACAGCAACCAACGACGACAAAAGTGGAACGGGATCAACCAAAAACACAACCGAAACCAATAACGGTACATCTGTGAGTGGTACGTATGAATTTTACCGACGCCATACGAGTTCCGCTTTACACGAGCTTACTATCATAAGCCACATTCAGTTAAACCGCGATGCATATGCGTGGATATAACGAAAGTGACAAACCCCTGAAGTAGAAACTCGATTCATGAGTTGATATGAGCTCGTTGCAGAGAGTTCCTGTTTGGGCCACCGAAATTTGAACACATGTAGCATGTAAAAGTCTTAAATATTTCCTGGGAAGGAGATTTCATACTATGTGCAGTGCCAATATTAACTTATCCCGCACACATTCGGCCCCTAGATAATTATAGCAAGACCCCTTGTCACATTTAGTTATGGCATAAAGGCTAGGCAATTGGTTTTTGAGTTTTGTGTTCACAAGGAGAAATAAATCAAATTGTGGCTGTTGCTTGTAATCAATGCTGTTAGTGAGGTAACAGTGACAAGAATCACATATTTAGTTAACAATAATCTTTTTATTTTCTAGGTGCTACATCGGAGGACGGAGGGCAAGCATCTTCATCAAACGAAACCAAAAGTAAACTGTCTTTATTAATCACACTACCGGCAGGTCCAAATAATATTATTAAGAGTCATTATGAATTTCGATAAACTTCACTCAATCCAACTTTCAAAAACTAAGTATGTTAAAAACCTACGAGGACTTTCATATTACAACGTTTAAAGCGATTTCAACTGTTGTGCAGTGAGTAAAAAGCATAAATATTACGCTCTAAAAGTCATCAATGACGAACTGGATGCCAACCGCAAAGGAAACAACTTATGTGTCAATTCTTTACGTATTCAAATTCATATTCATAATTATGTCTTGTGTTGATGTTCACTGAAAAAACAATTCGTTCACAGCAACCAACGACGACAAAAGTGGAACGGGATCAACCAAAAACACAACCGAAACCAATAACGGTACATCTGTGAGTGGTACGTATGAATTTTACCGACGCCATACGAGTTCCGCTTTACACGAGCTTACTATCATAAGCCACATTCAGTTAAACCGCGACGTATGACAAACCCCTGCATTAGAAACTCGATTAACGAGTTGACATGAGCTCCTTGCAGTGAGTTCCTGATTGGGTCACCAAAATTTAAACACATGTAGCATGTACAAATCTTAAATATATCCTGGGAGGGAGATTTCATATTATGTGCAGTGCCAATATTTACTCGTCCCAGACATGTACGGCCCCTAGATAATTATAGCAAGACCCCTTATCTCATTTTGTTGTGGCAGAAAGGTTAGTCAATTGGTTTTTGAGTTTTGTGTTCACAAGGAGAAATAAATCAAATTGTAGCTGTTGCTTGTAATCAATGCTGTTAGTGAGGTATCAGTGACAAGAGTCACACATTTATTTAACAATTATCTTTTTATTTTCTAGGTGCTACATCGGAGGACGGAGGGCAAGCATCTTCAAACGAAACCAAAAGTAAACTGTCTTTATTAATCACACTACCGGCAGGACCCTCCTCCCCCGATCACCATGTATGACAAGCCGATCCCCTGGGGGGAGCAAGCTAAGTACCTGGGGGTCATCCTTGACCGACACCTTACCTTCCGGACGCACATAATGACGGTGCGCTCGCGCGCCGCATTCGCTCTAGGGAGGTTACATCCCATGATAAATGCACGCAGCAAATTGTCACTACGCACATGCAAGGCCTTCCTATATCCATAGGATGCAGGTTTTGTAGAACCGTTTTCTCCGTCGAGCCACGGGAGCCCCGTGGTTCGTTAGGAACGTAAGACTCCACGTAGATTTAAAAATCCCCACCATCAAGCAATTCATGAAGCGTCTTACTGGTCGCTTTTTCGAATCAGCCGAGCGACACCCAAACCCACTTGTCGTCTCGGCCTCCCAATACTTCCCTACCAAAATTGGTAAGATTCGCCGCCCAAGGCATACCCTAGTCGAGCCAGACGTCGAAACAACCGTCATCCAGGAGAGCAGTAGGGAAACTAGCACTCTTAGAAAATACACACGAACAAACTGACCCACATTCCGGCCTCGCCGACGAGGCCCGCGATGCGCGACGCCCTAGTCAGTTAAATGTAAATTCAATCTTTAGATTCTACAAGGCCAGCCCGCGCAGCTGAGTCAGTAGTATAAAAAACCCCCCGACATAATAATAACGAGACCCAGCCTTTGTTTTTGTTAAGTATTCAACGACGCCCTAAGCCGAGGTTCGAGCCCCACAGGGGGCGCCCTTAGCGAGCGGTCGTTTAAATGTAACTGTAGTTAGCCCTGGCTGGGGGCCTTCTTGTAAGGTCACCACAGGATCGACCGGTTAAGCAGTAAACAGCCTTATAGTGCTGAACTGCGAGTGGCCCTACCTAAAAAAAAAAAAAAACTACCGGCAGGTCCAAATAATATTATTAAGAGTCATTATGAATTTCGATAAACTTCACTCAATCCAACTTTCAAAAACTAAGTATGTTAAAAACCTGCGAGGACTTTCATATTACAACGTTTAAAGCGATTTCAACTGTTGTGCAGTGAGTAAAAAGCATAAATATTACGCTCTAAAAGTCATCAATGACGAACTGGATGCCAACCGCAAAGGAAACAACTTATGTGTCAATTCTTTACGTATTCAAATTCATATTCATAATTACGTCTTGTGTTGATGTTCACTGAAAAAACAATTCGTTCACAGCAACCAACGACGACAAAAGTGGAACGGGATCAACCAAAAACACAACCGAAACCAATAACGGTACATCTGTGAGTGGTACGTATGAATTTTACCGACGCCATACGAGTTCCTCTTTACACGAGCTTACTATCATAAGCCACATTCAGTTAAACCGCGATGCATTTGCGTGGATATCACGAAAGTGACAAACCCCTGAAGTAGAAACTCGATTAATGAGTTGATATGAGCTCGTTGCAGAGAGTTCCTGATTGGGCCACCGAAATTTGAACACATGTAGCATGTAAAAGTCTTAAATATTTCCTGGGAAGGAGATTTCATACTATGTGCAGTGCCAATATTAACTTATCCCGCACACATTCGGCCCCTAGATAATTATAGCAAGACCCCTTGTCACATTTAGTTATGGCATAAAGGCTAGGCAATTGGTTTTTGAGTTTTGTGTTCACAAGGAGAAATAAATCAAATTGTGGCTGTTGCTTGTAATCAATGCTGTTAGTGAGGTCACAGTGACAAGAATCACATATTTAGTTAACAATAATCTTTTTATTTTCTAGGTGCTACATCGGAGGACGGAGGGCAAGCATCTTCATCAAACGAAACCAAAAGTAAACTGTCTTTATTAATCACACTACCGGCAGGTCCAAATAATATTATTAAGAGTCATTATGAATTTCGATAAACTTCACTCAATCCAACTTTCAAAAACTAAGTATGTTAAAAACCTACGAGGACTTTCATATTACAACGTTTAAAGCGATTTCAACTGTTGTGCAGTGAGTAAAAAGCATAAATATTACGCTCTAAAAGTCATCAATGACGAACTGGATGCCAACCGCAAAGGAAACAACTTATGTGTCAATTCTTTACGTATTCAAATTCATATTCATAATTATGTCTTGTGTTGATGTTCACTGAAAAAACAATTCGTTCACAGCAACCAACGACGACAAAAGTGGAACGGGATCAACCAAAAACACAACCGAAACCAATAACGGTACATCTGTGAGTGGTACGTATGAATTTTACCGACGCCATACGAGTTCCGCTTTACACGAGCTTACTATCATAAGCCACATTCAGTTAAACCGCGACGTATGACAAACCCCTGAATTAGAAACTCGATTAACGAGTTGACATGAGCTCCTTGCAGTGAGTTCCTGATTGGGTCACCAAAATTTAAACACATGTAGCATGTAAAAATCTTAAATATATCCTGGGAGGGAGATTTCATATTATGTGCAGTGCCAATATTTACTCGTCCCAGACATGTACGGCCCCTAGATAATTATAGCAAGACCCCTTATCTCATTTTGTTGTGGCAGAAAGGTTAGTCAATTGGTTTTTGAGTTTTGTGTTCACAAGGAGAAATAAATCAAATTGTAGCTGTTGCTTGTAATCAATGCTGTTAGTGAGGTATCAGTGACAAGAGTCACACATTTATTTAACAATTATCTTTTTATTTTCTAGGTGCTACATCGGAGGACGGAGGGCAAGCATCTTCAAACGAAACCAAAAGTAAACTGTCTTTATTAATCACACTACCGGCAGGACCCTCCTCCCCCGATCACCATGTATGACAAGCCGATCCCCTGGGGGGAGCAAGCTAAGTACCTGGGGGTCATCCTTGACCGACACCTTACCTTCCGGACGCACATAATGACGGTGCGCTCGCGCGCCGCATTCGCTCTAGGGAGGTTACATCCCATGATAAATGCACGCAGCAAATTGTCACTACGCACATGCAAGGCCTTCCTATATCCATAGGATGCAGGTTTTGTAGAACCGTTTTCTCCGTCGAGCCACGGGAGCCCCGTGGTTCGTTAGGAACGTAAGACTCCACGTAGATTTAAAAATCCCCACCATCAAGCAATTCATGAAGCGTCTTACTGGTCGCTTTTTCGAATCAGCCGAGCGA
The DNA here is from genome assembly GCA_905147745.2 of Phlogophora meticulosa. Taxonomy (NCBI): domain Eukaryota; kingdom Metazoa; phylum Arthropoda; class Insecta; order Lepidoptera; family Noctuidae; genus Phlogophora; species Phlogophora meticulosa. The sequence continues at coordinate 6,851,673 of LR990525.1, forward strand.
CACCCAAACCCACTTGTCGTCTCGGCCTCCCAATACTTCCCTACCAAAATTGGTAAGATTCGCCGCCCAAGGCATACCCTAGTCGAGCCAGACGTCGAAACAACCGTCATCCAGGAGAGCAGTAGGGAAACTAGCACTCTTAGAAAATACACACGAACAAACCGACCCACATTCCGGCCTCGCCGACGAGGCCCGCGACGCGCGACGCCCTAGTTAGTTAAATGTAAATTCAATCTTTAGATTCTACAAGGCCAGCCCGCGCAGCTGAGTCAGTAGTATAAAAAACCCCCCGACATAATAATAACGAGACCCAGCCTTTGTTTTTGTTAAGTATTCAACGACGCCCTAAGCCGAGGTTCGAGCCCCACAGGGGGCGCCCTTAGCGAGCGGTCGTTTAAATGTAACTGTAGTTAGCCCTGGCTGGGGGCCTTCTTGTAAGGTCACCACAGGATCGACCGGTTAAGCAGTAAACAGCCTTATAGTGCTGAACTGCGAGTGGCCCTACCTAAAAAAAAAAAAACTACCGGCAGGTCCAAATAATATTATTAAGAGTCATTATGAATTTCGATAAACTTCACTCAATCCAACTTTCAAAAACTAAGTATGTTAAAAACCTACGAGGACTTTCATATTACAACGTTTAAAGCGATTTCAACTGTTGTGCAGTGAGTAAAAAGCATAAATATTACGCTCTAAAAGTCATCAATGACGAACTGGATGCCAACCGCAAAGGAAACAACTTATGTGTCAATTCTTTACGTATTCAAATTCATATTCATAATTACGTCTTGTGTTGATGTTCACTGAAAAAACAATTCGTTCACAGCAACCAACGACGACAAAAGTGGAACGGGATCAACCAAAAACACAACCGAAACCAATAACGGTACATCTGTGAGTGGTACGTATGAATTTTACCGACGCCATACGAGTTCCGCTTTACACGAGCTTACTATCATAAGCCACATTCAGTTAAACCGCGACGTATGACAAACCCCTGAATTAGAAACTCGATTAACGAGTTGACATGAGCTCCTTGCAGTGAGTTCCTGATTGGGTCACCAAAATTTAAACACATGTAGCATGTAAAAATCTTAAATATATCCTGGGAGGGAGATTTCATATTATGTGCAGTGCCAATATTTACTCGTCCCAGACATGTACGGCCCCTAGATAATTATAGCAAGACCCCTTATCTCATTTTGTTGTGGCAGAAAGGTTAGTCAATTGGTTTTTGAGTTTTGTGTTCACAAGGAGAAATAAATCAAATTGTAGCTGTTGCTTGTAATCAATGCTGTTAGTGAGGTATCAGTGACAAGAGTCACACATTTATTTAACAATTATCTTTTTATTTTCTAGGTGCTACATCGGAGGACGGAGGGCAAGAATCTTCATCAAACGAAACCAAAAGTAAACTGTCTTTATTAATCACACTACCGGCAGGACCCTCCTCCCCCGATCACCATGTATGACAAGCCGATCCCCTGGGGGGAGCAAGCTAAGTACCTGGGGGTCATCCTTGACCGACACCTTACCTTCCGGACGCACATAATGACGGTGCGCTCGCGCGCCGCATTCGCTCTAGGGAGGTTACATCCCATGATAAATGCACGCAGCAAATTGTCACTACGCACATGCAAGGCCTTCCTATATCCATAGGATGCAGGTTTTGTAGAACCGTTTTCTCCGTCGAGCCACGGGAGCCCCGTGGTTCGTTAGGAACGTAAGACTCCACGTAGATTTAAAAATCCCCACCATCAAGCAATTCATGAAGCGTCTTACTGGTCGCTTTTTCGAATCAGCCGAGCGACACCCAAACCCACTTGTCGTCTCGGCCTCCCAATACTTCCCTACCAAAATTGGTAAGATTCGCCGCCCAAGGCATACCCTAGTCGAGCCAGACGTCGAAACAACCGTCATCCAGGAGAGCAGTAGGGAAACTAGCACTCTTAGAAAATACACACGAACAAACCGACCCACATTCCGGCCTCGCCGACGAGGCCCGCGATGCGCGACGCCCTAGTTAGTTAAATGTAAATTCAATCTTTAGATTCTACAAGGCCAGCCCGCGCAGCTGAGTCAGTAGTATAAAAAACCCCCCGACATAATAATAACGAGACCCAGCCTTTGTTTTTGTTAAGTATTCAACGACGCCCTAAGCCGAGGTTCGAGCCCCACAGGGGGCGCCCTTAGCGAGCGGTCGTTTAAATGTAACTGTAGTTAGCCCTGGCTGGGGGCCTTCTTGTAAGGTCACCACAGGATCGACCGGTTAAGCAGTAAACAGCCTTATAGTGCTGAACTGCGAGTGGCCCTACCTAAAAAAAAAAAAAAACTACCGGCAGGTCCAAATAATATTATTAAGAGTCATTATGAATTTCGATAAACTTCACTCAATCCAACTTTCAAAAACTAAGTATGTTAAAAACCTACGAGGACTTTCATATTACAACGTTTAAAGCGATTTCAACTGTTGTGCAGTGAGTAAAAAGCATAAATATTAGCTCTAAAAGTCATCAATGACGAACTGGATGCCAACCGCAAAGGAAACAACTTATGTGTCAATTCTTTATGTATTCAAATTCATATTCATAATTATGTCTTGTGTTGATGTTCATTGAAAAAACAATTCGTTCACAGCAACCAACGACGACAAAAGTGGAACGGGATCAACCAAAAACACAACCGAAACCAATAACGGTACATCTGTGAGTGGTACGTATGAATTTTACCGACGCCATACGAGTTCCGCTTTACACGAGCTTACTATCATAAGCCACATTCAGTGAAACCGCGATGCATATGCGTGGCTATAACGAATATGACAAACCCCTGAATTAGAAACTCGATTAACGAGTTGACATGAGCTCCTTGCAGTGAGTTCCTGATTGGGTCACCAAAATTTAAACACATGTAGCATGTAAAAATCTTAAATATATCCTGGGAGGGAGATTTCATATTATGTGCAGTGCCAATATTTACTCGTCCCAGACATGTACGGCCCCTAGATAATTATAGCAAGACCCCTTATCACATTTTGTTGTGGCAGAAAGGTTAGTCAATTGGTTTTTGAGTTTTGTGTTCACAAGGAGAAATAAATCAAATTGTAGCTGTTGCTTGTAATCAATGCTGTTAGTGAGGTATCAGTGACAAGAGTCACACATTTATTTAACAATTATCTTTTTATTTTCTAGGTGCTACATCGGAGGACGGAGGGCAAGCATCTTCAAACGAAACCAAAAGTAAACTGTCTTTATTAATCACACTACCGGCAGGACCCTCCTCCCCCGATCACCATGTATGACAAGCCGATCCCCTGGGGGGAGCAAGCTAAGTACCTGGGGATCATCCTTGACCGACACCTTACCTTCCGGACGCACATAATGACGGTGCGCACGCGCGCCGCATTCGCTCTAGGGAGGTTACATCCCATGATAAATACACGCAGCAAATTGTCACTTCGGTGCAAGATGCGACTCTACACCACGTGCATCAGGCCTATTATGACCTACGCGTGTGCTATATTCGCACATGCAAGGCCTTCCTATATCCATAGGATGCAGGTTTTGCAGAACCGTTTTCTCCGTTGAGCCACGGGAGCCCCGTGGTTCGTTAGGAACGTAGATTTAAAAATCCCCACCATCAAGCAATTCATGAAGCGTCTTACTGGGCGCTTTTTCGAATCAGCCAACGACACCCAAACCCACTTGTCGTCTCGGCCTCCCAATACTTCCCTACCAAAATTGGTAAGATTCGCCGCCCAAGGCATACCCTAGTCGAGCCAGACGTCGAAACAACCGTCATCCAGGAGAGCAGTAGGCAAACTAGCACTCTTAGAAAATACACACGAACAAACCGACCCACATTCCGGCCTCGCCGACGAGGCCCGCGACGCGCGACGCCCTAGTTAGTTAAATGTAAATTCAATCTTTAGATTCTACAAGGCCAGCCCGCGCAGCTGAGTCAGTAGTATAAAAAACCCCCCGACATAATAATAACGAGACCCAGCCTTTGTTTTTGTTAAGTATTCAACGACGCCCTAAGCCGAGGTTCGAGCCCCACAGGGGGCGCCCTTAGCGAGCGGTCGTTTAAATGTAACTGTAGTTAGCCCTGGCTGGGGGCCTTCTTGTAAGGTCACCACAGGATCGACCGGTTAAGCAGTAAACAGCCTTATAGTGCTGAACAGCGAGTGGCCCTACCTAAAAAAAAAAAAAAAAAAAACTACCGGCAGGTCCAAATAATATTATTAAGAGTCATTATGAATTTCGATAAACTTCACTCAATCCAACTTTCAAAAACGAAGTATGTTAAAAACCTACGAGGACTTTCATATTACAACGTTTAAAGCGATTTCAACTGTTGTGCAGTGAGTAAAAAGCATAAATATTAGCTCTAAAAGTCATCAATGACGAACTGGATGCCAACCGCAAAGGAAACAACTTATGTGTAAATTCTTTAACTTTATTCAAATTCATATTCATAATTATGTCTTGTGTTGATGTTCATTGAAAAAACAATTCGTTCACAGCAACCAACGACGGCAAAAGTGGAACGGGATCAACCAAAAACACAACCGAAACCAAAGGTACTAAACATGTGTAAACGCAAAACAAACACATTACTACGAAAAAATACCTTGACTCATCTCGAGTTCTAGCACGCATGGTTCAATGCTCAAGTTCCAACTAACAAACCAATATGACGCTTGTTTTTTATACGTGATGGTAAAGCAAGCCCTACACAATAGAAGTTAGAATATGTAGACTCACCCCTAGTATTGTATAGGACTCACTGAAGCATTTCTACTGAAGCTACTGCTAGGCTCGGTCAAAGTAAACCTTTTGGTTATTAACTTTTCTCGCCATCACCTACTTTAATTCTCAAGCAGAAGGTAAACGCACTAACAATATGTAAAAATTTACTATCTCCTCAAACACTTAGTATCTCACAAATGAACACTGAATGAAGTCGTGTAATGAGCAACGCTAGCGTCACTAACTATTTGTTAATCTCGTAACTTGACACACATTCGAGTACACGCCTTCGGGGGAGAACTGCCTATTTAATAGTACCAAGTAAAATGATCAAGACGTCTTATGCGCACAATTCGGGAGTCGCAATGGGCGAACTACTAAGTTTAAGCCTCGCATCTCATGCACGAGATTGCAAGGTAAACCCTGGACAGAGACTAACGTGACTTTTCAAATTTAAATATTATGTACTTTTCAATTTATCTTGGACATTACTGACTTTAATGAAGGCAAGCATAGATCGTGAGGAAACTAAACTCATAACTACATTGGAAATCACCAATCCACATTGCGAAAACAGGTAATGAATTGTCGTGCCTTCTCTGTACAAAAACAGGCTGTTGCCGTGCAGTGGAACACTAACAGACTGGTTTTATTTATTAATATTATATTAAAATTACAGAACCAACCTCCACCAATGACGGTACATCATCTGTGAGTGGTACGTATGAATTTCACCGAAGCCATACGAGTTCCGCTTTACACGAGCTTACTATCATAAGCCACATTCAGTTAAACCGCGATGTGTGTTCATATGGTACAATAAATCAAATTGTGGCTGTTGCTTGTAATCAATGCAGTTAATGAGGTAACAACGACAAGAATCACATATTTATTTAACAATTTTTTTTTTACTTTCTAGTTGCTCAATCGGAAGACGGAGGGCAAGCGAATGCATTGTCATCAGCCGAAACCAAAAGTAAACTGTCTTTATTACCCACACTGCCGGCCCGTCCATATAATATTATTAAGAGTCATTTTGAATTTCAATAAACATCTCTAAATCCAACTTTTAAAAACTGAGAATGTTAAGAACCTAAAAGAACTTGTATATTACAACGTTTAAAGCGATTTCAACTACTGTGCAGTAAGTAACAATCATAAATACGACGCTCTAAACGTCAGCAATGCCGAACTGGATGCCAACCGCAAAGGAAACAACTTAATGTCTCAATACTTTACGTATTCAAATTCATATTAATAATTACGTCTTGTGTTAATGTTCATTGAAAAAACCATTCGTTCACAGCAACCAACGGCGGCGAAAGTGGATCGGGATCAACTAACACCACATCCAAATCAGAAGGTAATAAAACATGTATAAACGCCAAACAAACACACATTACTTCGAAAAATACCTTGACACATCTCCAATTCTAGCTCACATGGTTCAATGATGAAGTTCCAATCAACAAACCAATATGACGCTGTTGTTTTTTTATACGTGATGGTAGATCAAGTCCTACTCAATATAAGTAAGTATATGTTGACTCACCCCTATTATTGTATAGGACTCACTGAAGCATTTCTACTGAAGCTACTGCTAGGCTCGGTCAAAGTAAACCTTTTGGTTATTAACTTTGATAAGAGTAACTTCCACGTTAGCCATCACCTACTTTAATTCTCAGGCTGAAGGTAAATGCACTTACAAAATGTTAAATATTAAAATCGCCAAATTTTTACAGCATCTACCATGGGCAATGGCACCGCCGCCGCAGCAGGTGGTGCAGGAGCTACAAAAAATGAAGGTACTATTTGCACTATTAAATTTTACTATCTCCTCAAACACTTTGTATCTCACAACTGAACACCAAATGAAGTTTTGTAATGAGCAACGCTAGCGTCACTAACTATTTGTTAATCTCGTAACTTGACACACATACGAGTACACGCATTCGAGGTAGAACTGCTTATTTAATAGTGGCCAAGTAAAATGATTCGTAAGTCGCAATGGGCTAGTAGTTATGGCTTCGCATCTCATGCACGAGATTGCAAGGTAAACACTAGACAGAGACCAACGTGACTTTTTAAATTTAAATATTGTGTACTTTTCAATTTATCTTGGACATTACTGACTTCAATGAAGGCAAGCAAAGATCGTGAGGAAACTAAACTCACAACTACAATGGAAATCACCAATCCACATTGAGAAAAAAGGTAATGAATGGTCGTGCCTTCTTTGTACAAAAACAGGCCGTTGCCGTGCAGTGGAACACTAACAGGCTGGTTTTATTCATTAATATTTTATAAATATTACAGAACCAACCTCTACCAATGACGGTACATCATCTGCGAGTGGTACGTATGAATTTTAACGACGCCATACGAGTTCCGCTTTACACGAGCTTACTATCATAAGCCACATTCAGTTCAACTGCGATGCATATTCGTGGCTTTAACGAATATGACAAACCCCTGAAGTAGATGAGTTGACATGAGCTCGTTGCAGTGAGTTACTGATTGGGTCACCGAAATTTAAACACATGGAGCATGTAAAAATCTGAAATATTTTCCGGGGAGAGATATCATACTATGAGCAGTGCCAATATTGACGGTCACCTTGCATTACTTGTCCCGCACATAAACGGCCCCTAAATAATTATAGCAAGACCCCTTGTCACATTTAGTTATGGCATAAAGGCTAGGCAGTTGGTTTTTGTGTTTTGTGTTCATATGGAGAAATAAATCAAATTGTGGCTGTTGCTAATAATCAATGCTGTTAATGAGGTAACAACGACAAGTCACATATTTATTTAACAAAAATCTTTTTACTTTCTAGTTGCTCAATCGGAAGACGGAGGGCAAGCGAAGGCATCTTCATCAGCCGAAACCAAAAGTAAACTGTCTTTATTAATCTTACTGCCGGCCCGTCCATGTAATATTATTGAGAGTTATTTTGAATTTCGATAAACTACTCTAATTCCAACTTTTAAAAACTAAGAATGTGAAGAACCTGAAAAAACTTTTATATTACAACGTTTAAAGCGTTTAAAACTGTTGTGCAGTGAGTAAAAAGCATAAATATTACGCTCTAAAAGTCATCAATGACGAACTGGATGCCAACCGCAAAGGAAACAACTTATGTGTCAATTCTATACGTATTCAAATTCATATTCGTAATTACGTCTTGTGTTGATGTTCACTGAAAAAACAATTCGTTCACAGCAACCAACGACGACAAAAGTAGAACGGGATCAACCAAAAACACAACCGAAACCAATAACGGTACATCTGTGAGTGGTACGTATGAATTTTACCGACGCCATACGAGTTCCGCTTTACACGAGCTTACTATCATAAGCCACATTCAGTTAAACCGCGATGCATTTGCGTGGCTATAACGAAAGTGACAAACCCCTGAAGTAGAAACTCGATTAAGGAGTTGACATGAGCTCTTTGCAGTGAGTTACTGATTGGGCCACCAAAATTTAAACACATGTAGCAAGTAAAAATCTTAAATATATCCTGGGAGGGAGATTGAAATAAATCAAATTGTGGCTGTTGCTTGTAATCAATGCTGTTAGTGAGGTATCAGCGACAAGAGTCACATATTTATTTAACAATAATCTTTTTATTTTCTAGGTGCTACATCGGAAGACGGGGGGCAAGCGTCTTCATCAAACGAAACCAAAGGTAAACTGTCTTTTTTAATCACACTACCGGCAGGTCCAAATAATATTATTAAGAGTCATTATGAATTTCGATAAACTTCACTTAATCCAACTTTTAAAAACGTAGAATGTTAAAAACCTACAAGGACTTTCATATTACGACGTTTAAAGCGATTTCAACTGTTGTGCAGTGAGTAAAAAGCATAAATATTACGCTCTAAAAGTCATCAATGACGAACTGGATGCCAACCGCAAAGGAAACAACTTATATTCATATCATATCATTTACAAATTCATATTCATAATTACGTCTTGTGTTAATGTTCATTGAAAAAACAATTCGTTCACAGCAACCAACGACGACAAAAGTGGAACGGGATCAACCAAAAACACAACCGAAACCAATAACGGTACATCTGTGAGTGGTACGTATGAATTTTACCGACGCCATACGAATTCCGCTTTACACGAGCTTACTATCATAAGCCACATTCAGTTAATCCGCGATGCATATGCGTGGCTATAACGAATATGACAAACCCCTGAAGTGGAAACTCGATTGACGCGTTGACATGAGCTCGTTGCAGTGAGTTCCTGATTGGGTCACTGAAATTTGAACACATGTAGCATAGCATGTAAAAATCTTAAATATATCCTGGGAGGGAGATTTCATATTATGTGCAGTGCCAATATTTACCTGTCCCGCACACATTCGGCCCCTAGATAATTATAGCAAGACCCCTTGTCACATTTAGTTATTGCATAAAGGCTAGGCAATTGGTTTTTGAGTTTTGTGTTCACAAGGAGAAATAAATCAAATTGTGGCTGTTGCTTCTAATCAATGCTGTAAGTGAGGTAACAGTGACAAGAATCACATATTTAGTTAACAATAATCTTTTTATTTTCTAGGTGCTACATCGGAGGACGGAGGGCAAGCATCTTCATCAAACGAAACCAAAAGTAAACTGTCTTTATTAATCACACCACCGGCAGGTCCAAATAATATTATTAAGAGTCATTATGAATTTCGATAAACTTCACTCAATCCAACTTTCAAAAACTAAGTATGTTAAAAACCTACGAGGACTTTCATATTACAACGTTTAAAGCGATTTCAACTGTTGTGCAGTGAGTAAAAAGCATAAATATTACGCTCTAAAAGTCATCAATGAAGAACTGGATGCCAACCGCAAAGGAAACAACTTATGTGTCAATTCTTTACGTATTCAAATTCATATTCATAATTATGTCTTGTGTTGATGTTCATTGAAAAAACAATTCGTTCACAGCAACCAACGACGGCAAAAGTGGAACGGGATCAACCAAAAACACAACCGAAACCAAAGGTACTAAACATGTGTAAACGCAAAACAAACACATTACTACGAAAAAATACCTTGACTCATCTCGAGTTCTAGCACGCATGGTTCAATGCTCAAGTTCCAACTAACAAACCAATATGACGCCGTTGTTTTTAATACGTGATGGTAAAGCAAGCCCTACACAATAGAAGTTAGTATATGTAGACTCACCCCTAGTATTGTATAGGACTCACTGAAGCATTTCTGCTGAAGCTACTGCTAGGCTCGGTCAAAGTAAACCTTTTGGTTATTAACTTTTCTCGCCATCGCCTACTTTAATTCTCAAGCAGAAGGTAAACGCACTAACAATATGTAAAAATTTACTATCTCCTCAAACACTTAGTATCTCACAAATGAACACTGAATGAAGTCGTGTAATGAGCAACGCTAGCGTCACTAACTATTTGTTAATCTCGTAACTTGACACACATTCGAGTACACGCCTTCGGGGGAGAACTGCCTATTTAATAGTACCAAGTAAAATGATAAAGACGTCTTATGCGCACAATTCGGGAGTCGCAATGGGCGAACTACTAAGTTTAAGCCTCGCATCTCATGCACGAGATTGCAAGGTTAACACTGGACAGAGTTTACGTGACTTTTTTAATTTAAATATTATGTACTTTTCAATTTATCTTGGACATTACTGACTTCAATGAAGGCAAGCATAGATCGTGAGGAAACTAAACTCATAACTACATTGGAAATCACCAATCCACATTGCGAAAACAGGTAATGAATTGTCGTGCCTTCTCTGTACAAAAACAGGCTGTTGCCGTGCAGTGGAACACTAACAGACTGGTTTTATTTATTAATATTATATTAAAATTACAGAACCAACCTCCACCAATGACGGTACATCATCTGTGAGTGGTACGTATGCCACATTCAGTTAAACCGCGATGTGTGTTCATATGGAACAATAAATCAAAATGTGGCTGTTGCTTGTAATCAATGCAGTTAATGAGGTAACAACGACAAGAATCACATATTTATTTAACAATTTTTTTTTTACTTTCTAGTTGCTCAATCGGAAGACGGAGGGCAAGCGAATGCAACGTCATCAGCCGAAACCAAAAGTAAACTGTCTTTATTACCCACACTGCCGGCCCGTCCATATAATATTATTAAGAGTCATTTTGAATTTCAATAAACATCTCTAAATCCAACTTTTAAAAACTGAGAATGTTAAGAACCTAAAAGAACTTATATATTACAACGTTTAAAGCGATTTCAACTACTGTGCAGTCAGTAACAATCATAAATACGACGCTCTAAACGTCAGCAATGCCGAACTGGATGCCAACCGCAAAGGAAACAACTTAATGTCTCAATACTTTACGTATTCAAATTCATATTAATAATTACGTCTTGTTTTAATGTTCATTGAAAAAACCATTCGTTCACAGCAACCAACGGCGGCGAAAGTGGATCGGGATCAACTAACACCACATCCAAATCAGAAGGTAATAAAACATGTATAAACGCCAAACAAACACACATTACTTCGAAAAATACCTTGACACATCTCCAATTCTAGCTCACATGGTTCAATGATGAAGTTCCAATCAACAAACCAATATGACGCTGTTGTTTTTTTATACGTGATGGTAGATCAAGTCCTACTCAATATAAGTAAGTATATGTAGACTCACCCCTATTATTGTATAGGACTCACTGAAGCATTTCTACTGAAGCTACTGCTAGGCTCGGTCAAAGTAAACCTTTTGGTTATTAACTTTGATAAGAGTAACTTCCACGTTAGCCATCACCTACTTTAATTCTCAGGCAGAAGGTAAATGCACTTACAAAATGTTAAATATTAAAATCGCCAAATTTTTACAGCATCTACCATGGGCAATGGCACCGCCGCCGCAGCAGGTGGTGCAGGAGCTACAAAAAATGAAGGTACTATTTGCACTATTAAATTTTACTATCTCCACAAACACTTAGTATTTCACAAATAAACACTACATGAAGTCGTGTACTGAGCAACGCTATCGTCACTGAATATTTGTTCATCTCGTAACTTGATACACATTCGAGTACACGCATTCGCGGGAGAACTGCTTATTTAATAGTGGCAAAGTAAAATTATCAAAACGTCTAATGCGCACAATTCCTAAGTCACAATGGGCTAGTAGTTATGGCCTCGCATCTCATGCACGAAATTGCAAGGTAAAAACTGGACAGAGACTAACGTGACTTTTTAAATTTAAATATTATGTACTTTTCAATTTATCTTGGACGTTACTGACTTCAATGAAGGCAAGCATAGATTGAGAGGAAACAGGTAATGAATGGTCGTACCTTTTTACTTTCTAGGTGCTACATCGGAAGACGGAGGGCAATCATCTTCATCAAACGAAACCGAAAGTAAACTGTCTTTATTAATCACACTGCCGGCAAAACCAAATAATATTATTAAGAGTCATTATGACAACGTTTAAAGCTATTTCAACTTTTGTGCAGTGAGTTAAAAGCATAAATATTACGCTCTAAAAGTCATCAATGACGAACTGGATGCCAACCGCAAAGGAAACAACTTATGTGTCAATTCTTTACGTATTCAAATTCATATTCATAATTACGTCTTGTGTTGATGTTCATTGAAAAAACAATTCGTTTACAGCAACCAACGACGACAAAAGTGGAACGGGATCAACCAAAAACACAACCGTAACCAATAACGGTACATCTGTGAGTGGTACGTATGAATTTTACCGACGCCATACGAGTTCCGCTTTACACGAGCTTACTATCTTAAGCCACATTCAGTTAAACTGCGATGCATATTAATCTTTTTATTTTCTAGGTGCTACATCGGAAGACGGAGGGCAAGCATCTTCATCAAACGAAACCAAAAGTAAACTGTCTTTATTAATCACACTGCACAGCAGGTCCATATAATATTATTAAGAGTCATTTTGAATTTCGATAAACTTCACTAAATCCAACTTTCAAAAACTAAGAATGTTAAAAACCTACAAGGACTTTCATATTACAACGTTTAAAGCGATTTCAACTGTTGTGCAGTGAGTAAAAAGCATAAATATTACGCTCTAAAAGTCATCAATGACGAACTGGATGCCAACCGCAAAGGAAACAACTTATGTGTCAATTCTTTACGTATTCAAATTCATATTCATAATTACGTCTTGTGTTGATGTTCACTGAAAAAACAATTCGTTCACAGCAACCAACGACGACAAAAGTGGAACGGGATCAACCAAAAACACAACCGAAACCAATAACGGTACATCTGTGAGTGGTACGTATGAATTTTACCGACGCCATACGAGTTCCGCTTTACACGAGCTTACTATCATAAGCCACATTCAGTTAAACCGCGATGCATTTGCGTGGATATAACGACAGTGACAAACCCCTAAAGTAGAAACTCGATTAATGAGTTGATATGAGCTCGTTGCAGAGAGTTCCTGATTGGGCCACCGAAATTTGAACACATGTAGCATGTAAAAGTCTTAAATATTTCCTGGGAAGGAGATTTCATACTATGTGCAGTGCCAATATTAACCTATCCCGCACACATTCGGCCCCTAGATAATTATAGCAAGACCCCTTGTCTCATTTATTTATGGCATAAAGGCTAGGCAATTGGTTTTTGAGTTTTGTGTTCACAAGGAGAAATAAATCAAATTGTGGCTGTTGCTTGTAATCAATGCTGTTAGTGAGGTAACAGTGACAAGAATCACATATTTAGTTAACAATAATCTTTTTATTTTCTAGGTGCTACATCGGAGGACGGAGGGCAAGCATCTTCATCAAACGAAACCAAAAGTAAACTGTCTTTATTAATCACACTACCGGCAGGTCCAAATAATATTATTAAGAGTCATTATGAATTTCGATAAACTTCACTCAATCCAACTTTCAAAAACTAAGTATGTTAAAAACCTACGAGGACTTTCATATTACAACGTTTAAAGCGATTTCAACTGTTGTGCAGTGAGTAAAAAGCATAAATATTACGCTCTAAAAGTCATCAATGACGAACTGGATGCCAACCGCAAAGGAAACAACTTATGTGTCAATTCTTTATGTATTCAAATTCATATTCATAATTACGTCTTGTGTTGATGTTCATTGAAAAAACAATTCGTTCACAGCAACCAACGACGACAAAAGTGGAACGGGATCAACCAAAAACACAACCGAAACCAATAACGGTACATCTGTGAGTGGTACGTATGAATTTTACCGACGCCATACGAGTTCCGCTTTACACGAGCTTACTATCATAAGCCACATTCAGTGAAACCGCGATGCATATGCGTGGCTATAACGAATATGACAAACCCCTGAATTAGAAACTCGATTAACGAGTTGACATGAGCTCCTTGCAGTGAGTTCCTGATTGGGTCACCAAAATTTAAACACATGTAGCATGTAAAAATCTTAAATATATCCTGGGAGGGAGATTTCATATTATGTGCAGTGCCAATATTTACTCGTCCCAGACATGTACGGCCCCTAGATAATTATAGCAAGACCCCTTATCACATTTTGTTGTGGCAGAAAGGTTAGTCAATTGGTTTTTGAGTTTTGTGTTCACAAGGAGAAATAAATCAAATTGTAGCTGTTGCTTGTAATCAATGCTGTTAGTGAGGTATCAGTGACAAGAGTCACACATTTATTTAACAATTATCTTTTTATTTTCTAGGTGCTACATCGGAGGACGGAGGGCAAGCATCTTCAAACGAAACCAAAAGTAAACTGTCTTTATTAATCACACTACCGGCAGGACCCTCCTCCCCCGATCACCATGTATGACAAGCCGATCCCCTGGGGGGAGCAAGCTAAGTACCTGGGGATCATCCTTGACCGACACCTTACCTTCCGGACGCACATAATGACGGTGCGCACGCGCGCCGCATTCGCTCTAGGGAGGTTACATCCCATGATAAATACACGCAGCAAATTGTCACTTCGGTGCAAGATGCGACTCTACACCACGTGCATCAGGCCTATTATGACCTACGCGTGTGCTATATTCGCACATGCAAGGCCTTCCTATATCCATAGGATGCAGGTTTTGCAGAACCGTTTTCTCCGTCGAGCCACGGGAGCCCCGTGGTTCGTTAGGAACGTAGATTTAAAAATCCCCACCATCAAGCAATTCATGAAGCGTCTTACTGGGCGCTTTTTCGAATCAGCCGAGCGACACCCAAACCCACTTGTCGTCTCGGCCTCCCAATACTTCCCTACCAAAATTGGTAAGATTCGCCGCCCAAGGCATACCCTAGTCGAGCCAGACGTCGAAACAACCGTCATCCAGGAGAGCAGTAGGCAAACTAGCACTCTTAGAAAATACACACGAACAAACCGACCCACATTCCAGCCTCGCCGACGAGGCCCGCGACGCGTGACGCCCTAGTTAGTTAAATGTAAATTCAATCTTTAGATTCTACAAGGCCAGCCCGCGCAGCTGAGTCAGTAGTATAAAAAACCCCCCGACATAATAATAACGAGACCCAGCCTTTGTTTTTGTTAAGTATTCAACGACGCCCTAAGCCGAGGTTCGAGCCCCACAGGGGGCGCCCTTAGCGAGCGGTCGTTTAAATGTAACTGTAGTTAGCCCTGGCTGGGGGCCTTCTTGTAAGGTCACCACAGGATCGACCGGTTAAGCAGTAAACAGCCTTATAGTGCTGAACTGCGAGTGGCCTACCTAAAAAAAAAAAAAAAAAACTACCGGCAGGTCCAAATAATATTATTAAGAGTCATTATGAATTTCGATAAACTTCACTCAATCCAACTTTCAAAAACTAAGTATGTTAAAAACCTACAAGGACTTTCATATTACAACGTTTAAAGCGATTTCAACTGTTGTGCAGTGAGTAAAAAGCATAAATATTACGCTCTAAAAGTCATCAATGACGAACTGGATGCCAACCGCAAAGGAAACAACTTATGTGTAAATTCTTTACGTATTCAAATTCATATTCATAATTATGTCTTGTGTTGATGTTCATTGAAAAAACAATTCGTTCACAGCAACCAACGACGGCAAAAGTGGAACGGGATCAACCAAAAACACAACCGAAACCAAAGGTACTAAACATGTGTAAACGCAAAACAAACACATTACTACGAAAAAATACCTTGACTCATCTCGAGTTCTAGCACGCATGGTTCAATGCTCAAGTTCCAACTAACAAACCAATATGACGCCGTTGTTTTTTATACGTGTTGGTAAAGCAAGCCCTACACAATAGAAGTTAGTATATGTAGACTCACCCCTAGTATTGTATAGGACTCACTGAAGCATTTCTGCTGAAGCTACTGCTAGGCTCGGTCAAAGTAAACCTTTTGGTTATTAACTTTTCTCGCCATCACCTACTTTAATTCTCAAGCAGAAGGTAAACGCACTAACAATATGTAAAAATTTACTATCTCCTCAAACACTTAGTATCTCACAAATGAACACTGAGTGAAGTCGTGTAATGAGCAACGCTAGCGTCACTAACTATTTGTTAATCTCGTAACTTGACACACATTCGAGTACACGCCTTCGGGGGAGAACTGCCTATTTAATAGTACCAAGTAAAATGATCAAGACGTCTTATGCGCACAATTCGGGAGTCGCAATGGGCGAACTACTAAGTTTAAGCCTCGCATCTCATGCACGAGATTGCAAGGTAAACACTGGACAGAGACTAACGTAACTTTTTAAATTTAAATATTATGTACTTTTCAATTTATCTTGGACATTACTGACTTCAATGAAGGCAAGCATAGATCGTGAGGAAACTAAACTCATAACTACATTGGAAATCACCAATCCACATTGCGAAAACAGGTAATGAATTGTCGTGCCTTATCTGTACAAAAACAGGCTGTTGCCGTGCAGTGGAACACCAACAGACTGGTTTTATTTATTAATATTATATTAAAATTACAGAACCAACCTCCACCAATGACGGTACATCATCTGTGAGTGGTACGTATGAATTTCACCGAAGCCATACGAGTTCCGCTTTACACGAGCTTACTATCATAAGCCACATTCAGTTAAACCGCGATGTGTGTTCATATGGAACAATAAATCAAATTGTGGCTGTTGCTTGTAATCAATGCAGTTAATGAGGTAACAACGACAAGAATCACATATTTATTTAACAATTTTTTTTTTACTTTCTAGTTGCTCAATCGGAAGACGGAGGGCAAGCGAATGCAACGTCATCAGCCGAAACCAAAAGTAAACTGTCTTTATTACTCACACTGCCGGCCCGTCCATATAATATTATTAAGAGTCATTTTGAATTTCAATAAACATCTCTAAATCCAACTTTTAAAAACTGAGAATGTTAAGAACCTAAAAGAACTTATATATTACAACGTTTAAAGCGATTTCAACTACTGTGCAGTAAGTAACAATCATAAATACGACGCTCTAAACGTCAGCAATGCCGAACTGGATGCCAACCGCAAAGGAAACAACTTAATGTCTCAATACTTTACGTATTCAAATTCATATTAATAATTACGTCTTGTGTTAATGTTCATTGAAAAAACCATTCGTTCACAGCAACCAACGGCGGCGAAAGTGGATCGGGATCAACTAACACCACATCCAAATCAGAAGGTAATAAAACATGTATAAACGCCAAACAAACACACATTACTTCGAAAAATACCTTGACACATCTCCAATTTTTTTTTTTTTTTTTTTTTTTTTTTTTTTTTTTTTTTTTTTTTTTTTTTTTTTTTTTTTTTTTTTTTTATGCTGGACAATCCACACAGCATCATCTAGCCCCAAGCTAAGCAGAGCTTGTGTTATGGGTACTAGATGACTGATATACTTAATACGATATATTACATAGATAGATATTTTTTATTATACATAGAAAATACCCAGAACACCCAGAACAAATGTTTGTAGATAGTACAAACATTTGTCCCAAGGCGGGAATCGAACCCGCAACCTCCTGCGTCGCAGGCGGACCATTGCCCGCTGCGCCACATAGGTCGTCAAAATTCTAGCTCACATGGTTCAATGATGAAGTTCCAATCAACAAACCAATATGACGCTGTTGTTTTTTTATACGTGATGGTAGATCAAGTCCTACTCAATATAAGTAAGTATATGTTGACTCACCCCTATTATTGTATAGGACTCACTGAAGCATTTCTACTGAAGCTACTGCTAGGCTCGGTCAAAGTAAACCTTTTGGTTATTAACTTTGATAAGAGTAACTTCCACGTTAGCCATCACCTACTTTAATTCTCAGGCAGAAGGTAAATGCACTTACAAAATGTTAAATATTAAAATCGCCAAATTTTTACAGCATCTACCATGGGCAATGGCACCGCCGCCGCAGCAGGTGGTGCAGGAGCTACAAAAAATGAAGGTACTATTTGCACTATTAAATTTTACTATCTCCTCAAACACTTTGTATCTCACAACTGAACACCAAATGAAGTTTTGTAATGAGCAACGCTAGCGTCACTAACTCTATTTGTTAATCTCGTAACTTGACACACATACGAGTACACGCATCCGAGGTAGAACTGCTTATTTAATAATGGCCAAGTAAAATGATTCGTAAGTCGCAATGGGCTAGTAGTTATGGCTTCGCATCTCATGCACGAGATTGCAAGGTAAACACTAGACAGAGACCAACGTGACTTTTTAAATTTGAATATTGTGTACTTTTCAATTTATCTTGGACATTACTGACTTCAATGAAGGCAAGCAAAGATCGTGAGGAAACTAAACTCACAACTACAATGGAAATCACCAATCCACATTGAGAAAAAAGGTTATGAATGGTCGTGCCTTCTTTGTACAAAAACAGGCCGTTGCCGTGCAGTGGAACACTAACAGGCTGGTTTTATTCATTAATATTTTATAAATATTACAGAACCAACCTCTACCAATGACGGTACATCATCTGTGAGTGGTACGTATGAATTTTAACGACGCCATACGAGTTCCGCTTTACACGAGCTTACTATCATAAGCCACATTCAGTTCAACTGCGATGCATATTCGTGGCTTTAACGAATATGACAAACCCCTGAAGTAGATGAGTTGACATGAGCTCGTTGCAGTGAGTTCCTGATTGGGTCACCGAAATTTAAACACATGGAGCATGTAAAAATCTTAAATATTTTCCGGGGAGAGATACCATACTATGAGCAGTGCCAATATTGACGGTCACCTTGCATTACTTGTCCCGCACATAAACGGCCCCTAGATAATTATAGCAAGACCCCTTGTCACATTTAGTTATGGCATAAAGGCTAGGCAGTTGGTTTTTGTGTTTTGTGTTCATATGGAGAAATAAATCAAATTGTGGCTGTTGCTTGTAATCAATGCTGTTAATGAGGTAACAACGACAAGTCACATATTTATTTAACAAAAATCTTTTTACTTTCTAGTTGCTCAATCGGAAGACGGAGGGCAAGCGAAGGCATCTTCATCAGCCGAAACCAAAAGTAAACTGTCTTTATTAATCTTACTGCCGGCCCGTCCATGTAATATTATTGAGAGTTATTTTGAATTTCGATAAACTACTCTAATTCCAACTTTTAAAAACTAAGAATGTGACGAACCTGAAAAAACTTTTATATTACAACGTTTAAAGCGATTAAAACTTTTGTGCAGAGAGTAAAAAGCATAAATATGACGCTTTAAAAGTAATCAATGCCGAACTGGATACCAACCGCAAAGAAAACAACTTAATGTGCCATTTCTTTACGTATTCAAATTCATATTCATAATAACGTCTTGTGTTAATGTTCATTGAAAAGACAATTCGTTCACAGCAACCAACGGCGGCGAAAGTGGATCGGGATCGACTGACACCACAACCAAATCAGAAGGTACTAAAACACACATTACTTCGAAAACATACCTTGACACGTTTCCAATTCTAGCACACATGGTTCAATGATGAAGTCCCAATTAACAAACCAATATGACGCCGTTATTTTTTATACGTGATGGTAAAGCAAGTCCTACACAATAGTGTGTAGAACTCACTGAAGCATATCTACTGAAGCTACTGCTAGGCTTGGTCAAAGTAAAGCTTTTGGTTTTTAACCTTGATATGAGTAACTTCCACGTAAGCCATCACCTACTTTAACTCTCAGGCAGAAGGTAAATGCACTTTCAATATGTTAAGTATTAAAATCGCCAAATTTTAACAGCATCTACCACGGGCAATGGCACCGCCGCCGCAGCAGGTGGTGCAGGAGCTACAAAAAATGAAGGTACTATTTGCACTTTTAAATTTTACTATCTCCACAAACACTTAGTATTTCACAAATAAACACTACATGAAGTCGTGTACTGAGCAACGCTATCGTCACTGAATATTTGTTCATCTCGTAACTTGATACACATTCGAGTACACGCATTCGCGGGAGAACTGCTTATTTAATAGTGGCAAAGTAAAATTATCAAAACGTCTAATGCGCACAATTCCTAAGTCACAATGGGCTAGTAGTTATGGCCTCGCATCTCATGCACGAAATTGCAAGGTAAAAACTGGACAGAGACTAACGTGACTTTTTAAATTTAAATATTATGTACTTTTCAATTTATCTTGGACGTTACTGACTTCAATGAAGGCAAGCATAGATTGAGAGGAAACAGGTAATGAATGGTCGTACCTTTTTACTTTCTAGGTGCTACATCGGAAGACGGAGGGCAATCATCTTCATCAAACGAAACCGAAAGTAAACTGTCTTTATTAATCACACTGCCGGCAAAACCAAATAATATTATTAAGAGTCATTATGACAACGTTTAAAGCTATTTCAACTTTTGTGCAGTGAGTTAAAAGCATAAATATTAGGTCTTTACCTATGAAATTGCCGTTCTGCAGTACTGGCCATTTCAAATCAAAATATTTTTTGTTTGGCTAAGAATTCTAATTTCAAATTAATTTTATTTTAAAAACATGGATTTTTTTTCCAAAAGTAGTCATTTGTTTATTGATTAGTGTTACATTTTCATCGCATTTAAATCTTTTTCGTCATCATGGATACGTTAAAAATTCGAGTAATTATGGAATATGAGTACCGTCGTGGCAGCAACGCGGCACAAGCGGCACGCAACATCAACGACGTTTACGGAGCTAACACTACAAACCAACGCACTACCTGTTATTGGTTTGCTCGCTTCCGTTCTGGAAATTTCGACCTGAAAAATGAACCTCGCGGTCGTCCGAAGACTTTGGTCGACAATGACGAATTAAAGGCGATTGTGGAAGCTGATGATACACAATCTACGGCTGAATTAGCAGCAGCTTTCGACGTTAGCGTCAAAACAATATTGGTCCATTTGCGTCAAATTGGCAAGGTAAAAAAGCTTGACAAATGGGTGCCCCACGAACTCAATGATCGCCAGCGCGATGTACGCGTCGAGACGTGAATTGCACTGCTCAACAGACACACAAATGAAGGAATTTTGAACCGCATTTTTACCTGCGATGAAAAATGGACTCTGTTTGATAACCGCAAGCGCTCAGCAAGTTGGTTGGATCCTGGTTCAGCACCTAAACAATGCCCTAAACGAAAACTTACCCCAAGAAAAGTGATGGTCACTGTTTGGTGGTCTAGCGCCGGTGTGATTCAACACAGCTTCTTACCAAACGGGGTGAGCATTACTGCAGATGTGTACTGTAAAGAATTGAACACAATGATGGAGAAGCTGGCACATCTCCAACCAGCATTGGTCAATCGCTCGTCTCCGCTGCTCCTGCACGACAACGCGCGACCTCATACTGCACAGCAGACGGTCTCCAAGTTGCAAGAACTGGGGTTGGAAGCTCTCCGTCATCCGCCCTACTCACCAGACCTTGCGCCTACAGACTACTACTTTTTCCAGAATTTGGATAACTTCTTGGCGGGAAAAAAATTCAATACCCGAGAGGCAGTACAAAATGCCTTTGAAGAATTTGTTGCCTCCCGTCCAGCTGATTTCTTTAAGAAGGGCATCAATAAACTGCCACTGCGTTGGCAAAGATGCATTGATTGCATGGGTGATTACTTCGATTAATACAAATAAAAAATACATGAAAAAAATTCATTTAATTTTTTTCATACAAAACGGCAATTTCATAGGTAAAGACCTATTATTACGCTCTTAAAGTCATCAATGACGAACTGGATGCCAACCGCAAAGGAAACAACTTACGTGTAAATTCTTTACGTATTCAAATTCATATTCATAATTACGTCTTGTGTTGATGTTCACTGAAAAAACAATTCGTTCACAGCAACCAACGACGACAAAAGTGGAACGGGATCAACCAAAAACACAACCGAAACCAATAACGGTACATCTGTGAGTGGTACGTATGAATTTTACCGACGTCATGCGAGTTCCGCTTTACACGAGCTTACTATTATTAGCCACATTCAGTTAAACTGCGATGCATATTAATCTTTTTATTTTCTAGGTGCTACATCGGAAGACGGAGGGCAATCATCTTCATCAAACGAAACCGAAAGTAAACTGTCTTTATTAATCACACTGCCGCCAAAACCAAATAATATTATTAAGAGTCATTATGACAACGTTTAAAGCTATTTCAACTTTTGTGCAGTGAGTTAAAAGCATAAATATTACGCTCTTAAAGTCATCAATGACGAACTGGATGCCAACCGCAAAGGAAACAACTTACGTGTCAATTCTTTACGTTTTCAAATTCATATTAATAATTACGTCTTGTGTTGATGTTCATTGAAAAAACCATTCGTTCACAGCAACCAACGACGACAAAAGTGGAACGGGATCAACCAAAAACACAACCGAAACCAATAACGGTACATCTGTGAGTGGTACGTATGAATTTTACCGACGGCATACGAGTTCCGCTTTACACGAGCTTACTATCATAAGCCACATTCAGTTAAACCGCGATGCATTTGCGTGGATATAACGACAGTGACAAACCCCTAAAGTAGAAACTCGATTAATGAGTTGATATGAGCTCGTTGCAGAGAGTTCCTGATTGGGCCACCGAAATTTGAACACATGTAGCATGTAAAAGTCTTAAATATTTCCTGGGAAGGAGATTTCATACTATGTGCAGTGCCAATATTTACTTATCCCGCACACATTCGGCCCCTAGATAATTATAGCAAGACCCCTTGTCACATTTAGTTATGGCATAAAGGCTAGGCAATTGGTTTTTGAGTTTTGTGTCCACAAGGAGAAATAAATCAAATTGTGGCTGTTGCTTGTAATCAATGCTGTTAGTGAGGTCACAGTGACAAGAATCACATATTTAGTTAACAATAATCTTTTTATTTTCTAGGTGCTACATCGGAGGACGGAGGGCAAGCATCTTCATCAAACGAAACCAAAAGTAAACTGTCTTTATTAATCACACTACCGGCAGGTCCAAATAATATTATTAAGAGTCATTATGAATTTCGATAAACTTCACTCAATCCAACTTTCAAAAACTAAGTATGTTAAAAACCTACGAGGACTTTCATATTACAACGTTTAAAGCGATTTCAACTGTTGTGCAGTGAGTAAAAAGCATAAATATTACGCTCTAAAAGTCATCAATGACGAACTGGATGCCAACCGCAAAGGAAACAACTTATGTGTCAATTCTTTACGTATTCAAATTCATATTCATAGTTACGTCTTGTGTTGATGTTCATTGAAAAAACAATTCGTTCACAGCAACCAACGACGACAAAAATGGAACGGGATCAACCAAAAACACAACCGAAACCAATAACGGTACATCTGTGAGTGGTACGTATGAATTTTACCGACGCCATACGAGTTCCGCTTTACACGAGCTTACTATCATAAGCCACATTCAGTTAAACCGCGATGCATATGCGTGGCTATAACGAATATGACAAACCCCTGAATTAGAAACTCGATTAACGAGTTGACATGAGCTCCTTGCAGTGAGTTCCTGATTGGGTCACCAAAATTTAAACACATGTAGCATGTAAAAATCTTAAATATATCCTGGGAGGGAGATTTCATATTATGTGCAGTGCCAATATTTACTCGTCCCAGACATGTACGGCCCCTAGATAATTATAGCAAGACCCCTTATCACATTTTGTTGTGGCAGAAAGGTTAGTCAATTGGTTTTTGAGTTTTGTATTCACAATGAGAAATAAATCAAATTGTAGCTGTTGCTTGTAATCAATGCTGTTAGTGAGGTATCAGTGACAAGAGTCACACATTTATTTAACAATTATCTTTTTATTTTCTAGGTGCTACATCGGAGGACGGAGGGCAAGCATCTTCAAACGAAACCAAAAGTAAACTGTCTTTATTAATCACACTACCGGCAGGACCCTCCTCCCCCGATCACCATGTATGACAAGCCGATCCCCTGGGGGGAGCAAGCTAAGTACCTGGGGATCATCCTTGACCGACACCTTACCTTCCGGACGCACATAATGACGGTGCGCACGCGCGCCGCATTCGCTCTAGGGAGGTTACATCCCATGATAAATACACGCAGCAAATTGTCACTTCGGTGCAAGATGCGACTCTACACCACGTGCATCAGGCCTATTATGACCTACGCGTGTGCTATATTCGCACATGCAAGGCCTTCCTATATCCATAGGATGCAGGTTTTGCAGAACCGTTTTCTCCGTTGAGCCACGGGAGCCCCGTGGTTCGTTAGGAACGTAGATTTAAAAATCCCCACCATCAAGCAATTCATGAAGCGTCTTACTGGGCGCTTTTTCGAATCAGCCGAGCGACACCCAAACCCACTTGTCGTCTCGGCCTCCCAATACTTCCCTACCAAAATTGGTAAGATTCGCCGCCCAAGGCATACCCTAGTCGAGCCAGACGTCGAAACAACCGTCATCCAGGAGAGCAGTAGGCAAACTAGCACTCTTAGAAAATACACACGAACAAACCGACCCACATTCCGGCCTCGCCGACGAGGCCCGCGACGCGCGACGCCCTAGTTAGTTAAATGTAAATTCAATCTTTAGATTCTACAAGGCCAGCCCGCGCAGCTGAGTCAGTAGTATAAAAAACCCCCCGACATAATAATAACGAGACCCAGCCTTTGTTTTTGTTAAGTATTCAACGACGCCCTAAGCCGAGGTTCGAGCCCCACAGGGGGCGCCCTTAGCGAGCGGTCGTTTAAATGTAACTGTAGTTAGCCCTGGCTGGGGGCCTTCTTGTAAGGTCACCACAGGATCGACCGGTTAAGCAGTAAACAGCCTTATAGTGCTGAACTGCGAGTGGCCCTACCTAAAAAAAAAAAAAAAAAAAAACTACCGGCAGGTCCAAATAATATTATTAAGAGTCATTATGAATTTCGATAAACTTCACTCAATCCAACTTTCAAAAACTAAGTATGTTAAAAACCTACGAGGACTTTCATATTACAACGTTTAAAGCGATTTCAACTGTTGTGCAGTGAGTAAAAAGCATAAATATTAGCTCTAAAAGTCATCAATGACGAACTGGATGCCAACCGCAAAGGAAACAACTTATGTGTAAATTCTTTAACTTTATTCAAATTCATATTCATAATTATGTCTTGTGTTGATGTTCA
The DNA here is from genome assembly GCA_905147745.2 of Phlogophora meticulosa. Classification (NCBI taxonomy): domain Eukaryota; kingdom Metazoa; phylum Arthropoda; class Insecta; order Lepidoptera; family Noctuidae; genus Phlogophora; species Phlogophora meticulosa. The sequence continues at coordinate 6,876,995 of LR990525.1, forward strand.
TTGAAAAAACAATTCGTTCACAGCAACCAACGACGGCAAAAGTGGAACGGGATCAACCAAAAACACAACCGAAACCAAAGGTACTAAACATGTGTAAACGCAAAACAAACACATTACTACGAAAAAATACCTTGACTCATCTCGAGTTCTAGCACGCATGGTTCAATGCTCAAGTTCCAACTAACAAACATATATGACGCTTGTTTTTTATACGTGATGGTAAAGCAAGCCCTACACAATAGAAGTTAGAATATGTAGACTCACCCCTAGTATTGTATAGGACTCACTGAAGCATTTCTACTGAAGCTACTGCTAGGCTCGGTCAAAGTAAACCTTTTGGTTATTAACTTTTCTCGCCATCACCTACTTTAATTCTCAAGCAGAAGGTAAACGCACTAACAATATGTAAAAATTTACTATCTCCTCAAACACTTAGTATCTCACAAATGAACACTGAATGAAGTCGTGTAATGAGCAACGCTAGCGTCACTAACTATTTGTTAATCTCGTAACTTGACACACATTCGAGTACACGCCTTCGGGGGAGAACTGCCTATTTAATAGTACCAAGTAAAATGATCAAGACGTCTTATGCGCACAATTCGGGAGTCGCAATGGGCGAACTACTAAGTTTAAGCCTCGCATCTCATGCACGAGATTGCAAGGTAAACCCTGGACAGAGACTAACGTGACTTTTCAAATTTAAATATTATGTACTTTTCAATTTATCTTGGACATTACTGACTTTAATGAAGGCAAGCATAGATCGTGAGGAAACTAAACTCATAACTACATTGGAAATCACCAATCCACATTGCGAAAACAGGTAATGAATTGTCGTGCCTTCTCTGTACAAAAACAGGCTGTTGCCGTGCAGTGGAACACAAACAGACTGGTTTTATTTATTAATATTATATTAAAATTACAGAACCAACCTCCACCAATGACGGTACATCATCTGTGAGTGGTACGTATGAATTTCACCGAAGCCATACGAGTTCCGCTTTACACGAGCTTACTATCATAAGCCACATTCAGTTAAACCGCGATGTGTGTTCATATGGTACAATAAATCAAATTGTGGCTGTTGCTTGTAATCAATGCAGTTAATGAGGTAACAACGACAAGAATCACATATTTATTTAACAATATTTTTTTTACTTTCTAGTTGCTCAATCGGAAGACGGAGGGCAAGCGAATGCAACGTCATCAGCCGAAACCAAAAGTAAACTGTCTTTATTACTCACACTGCCGGCCCGTCCATATAATATTATTAAGAGTCATTTTGAATTTCAATAAACATCTCTAAATCCAACTTTTAAAAACTGAGAATGTTAAGAACCTAAAAGAACTTATATATTACAACGTTTAAAGCGATTTCAACTACTGTGCAGTCAGTAACAATCATAAATACGACGCTCTAAACGTCAGCAATGCCGAACTGGATGCCAACCGCAAAGGAAACAACTTAATGTCTCAATACTTTACGTATTCAAATTCATATTAATAATTACGTCTTGTGTTAATGTTCATTGAAAAAACCATTCGTTCACAGCAACCAACGGCGGCGAAAGTGGATCGGGATCAACTAACACCACATCCAAATCAGAAGGTAATAAAACATGTATAAACGCCAAACAAACACACATTACTTCGAAAAATACCTTGACACATCTCCAATTCTAGCTCACATGGTTCAATGATGAAGTTCCAATCAACAAACCAATATGACGCTGTTGTTTTTTTATACGTGATGGTAGATCAAGTCCTACTCAATATAAGTAAGTGTATGTTGACTCACCCCTATTATTGTATAGGACTCACTGAAGCATTTCTACTGAAGCTACTGCTAGGCTCGGTCAAAGTAAACCTTTTGGTTATTAACTTTGATAAGAGTAACTTCCACGTTAGCCATCACCTACTTTAATTCTCAGGCAGAAGGTAAATGCACTTACAAAATGTTAAATATTAAAATCGCCAAATTTTTACAGCATCTACCATGGGCAATGGCACCGCCGCCGCAGCAGGTGGTGCAGGAGCTACAAAAAATGAAGGTACTATTTGCACTATTAAATTTTACTATCTCCTCAAACACTTTGTATCTCACAACTGAACACCAAATGAAGTTTTGTAATGAGCAACGCTAGCGTCACTAACTATTTGTTAATCTCGTAACTTGACACACATACGAGTACACGCATTCGAGGTAGAACTGCTTATTTAATAGTGGCCAAGTAAAATGATTCGTAAGTCGCAATGGGCTAGTAGTTATGGCTTCGCATCTCATGCACGAGATTGCAAGGTAAACACTAGACAGAGACCAACGTGACTTTTTAAATTTGAATATTGTGTACTTTTCAATTTATCTTGGACATTACTGACTTCAATGAAGGCAAGCAAAGATCGTGAGGAAACTAAACTCACAACTACAATGGAAATCACCAATCCACATTGAGAAAAAAGGTTATGAATGGTCGTGCCTTCTTTGTACAAAAACAGGCCGTTGCCGTGCAGTGGAACACTAACAGGCTGGTTTTATTCATTAATATTTTATAAATATTACAGAACCAACCTCTACCAATGACGGTACATCATCTGTGAGTGGTACGTATGAATTTTAACGACGCCATACGAGTTCCGCTTTACACGAGCTTACTATCATAAGCCACATTCAGTTCAACTGCGATGCATATTCGTGGCTTTAACGAATATGACAAACCCCTGAAGTAGATGAGTTGACATGAGCTCGTTGCAGTGAGTTACTGATTGGGTCACCGAAATTTAAACACATGGAGCATGTAAAAATCTGAAATATTTTCCGGGGAGAGATATCATACTATGAGCAGTGCCAATATTGACGGTCACCTTGCATTACTTGTCCCGCACATAAACGGCCCCTAAATAATTATAGCAAGACCCCTTGTCACATTTAGTTATGGCATAAAGGCTAGGCAGTTGGTTTTTGTGTTTTGTGTTCATATGGAGAAATAAATCAAATTGTGGCTGTTGCTAATAATCAATGCTGTTAATGAGGTAACAACGACAAGTCACATATTTATTTAACAAAAATCTTTTTACTTTCTAGTTGCTCAATCGGAAGACGGAGGGCAAGCGAAGGCATCTTCAACAGCCGAAACCAAAAGTAAACTGCCTTTAATAATCTTACTGCCGGCCCGTCCATGTAATATTATTGAGAGTTATTTTGAATTTCGATAAACTACTCTAATTCCAACTTTTAAATACTAAGAATGTAAAGAACCTGAAAAAACTTTTATATTACAACGTTTAACGCGATTTCAACTTTTGTGCAGAGAGTAAAAAGCATAAATATGACGCTTTAAAAGTAATCAATGCCGAACTGGATACCAACCGCAAAGAAAACAACTTAATAAGCCATTTCTTTACGTATTCAAATTCATATTCATAATAACGTCTTGTGTTAATGTTCATTGAAAAGACAATTCGTTCACAGCAACCAACGGCGGCGAAAGTGGATCGGGATCGACTGACACCACAACCAAATCAGAAGGTACTAAAACACACATTACTTCGAAAACATACCTTGACACGTTTCCAATTCTAGCACACATGGTTCAATGATGAAGTCCCAATTAACAAACCAATATGACGCCGTTATTTTTTATACGTGATGGTAAAGCAAGTCCTACACAATAGTGTGTAGAACTCACTGAAGCATATCTACTGAAGCTACTGCTAGGCTTGGTCAAAGTAAAGCTTTTGGTTTTTAACCTTGATATGAGTAACTTCCACGTAAGCCATCACCTACTTTAACTCTCAGGCAGAAGGTAAATGCACTTTCAATATGTTAAGTATTAAAATCGCCAAATTTTAACAGCATCTACCACGGGCAATGGCACCGCCGCCGCAGCAGGTGGTGCAGGAGCTACAAAAAATGAAGGTACTATTTGCACTTTTAAATTTTACTATCTCCACAAACACTTAGTATTTCACAAATAAACACTACATGAAGTCGTGTACTGAGCAACGCTATCGTCACTGAATATTTGTTCATCTCGTAACTTGATACACATTCGAGTACACGCATTCGCGGGAGAACTGCTTATTTAATAGTGGCAAAGTAAAATTATCAAAACGTCTAATGCGCACAATTCCTAAGTCACAATGGGCTAGTAGTTATGGCCTCGCATCTCATGCACGAAATTGCAAGGTAAAAACTGGACAGAGACTAACGTGACTTTTTAAATTTAAATATTATGTACTTTTCAATTTATCTTGGACGTTACTGACTTCAATGAAGGCAAGCATAGATTGAGAGGAAACAGGTAATGAATGGTCGTACCTTTTTACTTTCTAGGTGCTACATCGGAAGACGGAGGGCAATCATCTTCATCAAACGAAACCGAAAGTAAACTGTCTTTATTAATCACACTGCCGGCAAAACCAAATAATATTATTAAGAGTCATTATGACAACGTTTAAAGCTATTTCAACTTTTGTGCAGTGAGTTAAAAGCATAAATATTAGGTCTTTACCTATGAAATTGCCGTTCTGCAGTACTGGCCATTTCAAATCAAAATATTTTTTGTTTGGCTAAGAATTCTAATTTCAAATTAATTTTATTTTAAAAACATGGATTTTTTTTCCAAAAGTAGTCATTTGTTTATTGATTAGTGTTACATTTTCATCGCATTTAAATCTTTTTCGTCATCATGGATACGTTAAAAATTCGAGTAATTATGGAATATGAGTACCGTCGTGGCAGCAACGCGGCACAAGCGGCACGCAACATCAACGACGTTTACGGAGCTAACACTACAAACCAACGCACTACCTGTTATTGGTTTGCTCGCTTCCGTTCTGGAAATTTCGACCTGAAAAATGAACCTCGCGGTCGTCCGAAGACTTTGGTCGACAATGACGAATTAAAGGCGATTGTGGAAGCTGATGATACACAATCTACGGCTGAATTAGCAGCAGCTTTCGACGTTAGCGTCAAAACAATATTGGTCCATTTGCGTCAAATTGGCAAGGTAAAAAAGCTTGACAAATGGGTGCCCCACGAACTCAATGATCGCCAGCGCGATGTACGCGTCGAGACGTGAATTGCACTGCTCAACAGACACACAAATGAAGGAATTTTGAACCGCATTTTTACCTGCGATGAAAAATGGACTCTGTTTGATAACCGCAAGCGCTCAGCAAGTTGGTTGGATCCTGGTTCAGCACCTAAACAATGCCCTAAACGAAAACTTACCCCAAGAAAAGTGATGGTCACTGTTTGGTGGTCTAGCGCCGGTGTGATTCAACACAGCTTCTTACCAAACGGGGTGAGCATTACTGCAGATGTGTACTGTAAAGAATTGAACACAATGATGGAGAAGCTGGCACATCTCCAACCAGCATTGGTCAATCGCTCGTCTCCGCTGCTCCTGCACGACAACGCGCGACCTCATACTGCACAGCAGACGGTCTCCAAGTTGCAAGAACAGGGGTTGGAAGCTCTCCGTCATCCGCCCTACTCACCAGACCTTGCGCCTACAGACTACTACTTTTTCCAGAATTTGGATAACTTCTTGGCGGGAAAAAAATTCAATACCCGAGAGGCAGTACAAAATGCCTTTGAAGAATTTGTTGCCTCCCGTCCAGCTGATTTCTTTAAGAAGGGCATCAATAAACTGCCACTGCGTTGGCAAAGATGCATTGATTGCATGGGTGATTACTTCGATTAATACAAATAAAAAATACATGAAAAAAATTCATTTAATTTTTTTCATACAAAACGGCAATTTCATAGGTAAAGACCTATTATTACGCTCTTAAAGTCATCAATGACGAACTGGATGCCAACCGCAAAGGAAACAACTTACGTGTCAATTCTTTACGTATTCAAATTCATATTCATAATTACGTCTTGTGTTGATGTTCACTGAAAAAACAATTCGTTCACAGCAACCAACGACGACAAAAGTGGAACGGGATCAACCAAAAACACAACCGAAACCAATAACGGTACATCTGTGAGTGGTACGTATGAATTTTACCGACGTCATGCGAGTTCCGCTTTACACGAGCTTACTATTATTAGCCACATTCAGTTAAACTGCGATGCATATTAATCTTTTTATTTTCTAGGTGCTACATCGGAAGACGGAGGGCAATCATCTTCATCAAACGAAACCGAAAGTAAACTGTCTTTATTAATCACACTGCCGCCAAAACCAAATAATATTATTAAGAGTCATTATGACAACGTTTAAAGCTATTTCAACTTTTGTGCAGTGAGTTAAAAGCATAAATATTACGCTCTTAAAGTCATCAATGACGAACTGGATGCCAACCGCAAAGGAAACCACTTACGTGTCAATTCTTTACGTTTTCAAATTCATATTAATAATTACGTCTTGTGTTGATGTTCATTGAAAAAACCATTCGTTCACAGCAACCAACGACGACAAAAGTGGAACGGGATCAACCAAAAACACAACCGAAACCAATAACGGTACATCTGTGAGTGGTACGTATGAATTTTACCGACGGCATACGAGTTCCGCTTTACACGAGCTTACTATCATAAGCCACATTCAGTTAAACTGCGATGCATATTAATCTTTTTATTTTCTAGGTGCTACATCGGAAGACGGAGGGCAAGCATCTTCATCAAACGAAACCAAAAGTAAACTGTCTTTATTAATCACACTGCACAGCAGGTCCATATATTATTATTGAGAGTCATTTTGAATTTCGATAAACTTCACTAAATCCAACTTTCAAAAACTAAGAATGTTAAAAACCTACAAGGACTTTCATATTACATCGTTTAAAGCGATTTCAACTGTTGTGCAGTGAGTAAAAAGCATAAATATTACGCTCTAAAAGTCATCAATGACGAACTGGATGCCAACCGCAAAGGAAACAACTTATGTGTCAATTCTTTACGTATTCAAATTCATATTCATAATTACGTCTTGTGTTGATGTTCACTGAAAAAACAATTCGTTCACAGCAACCAACGACGACAAAAGTGGAACGGGATCAACCAAAAACACAACCGACACCAATAACGGTACATCTGTGAGTGGTACGTATGAATTTTACCGACGCCATACGAGTTCCTCTTTACACGAGCTTACTATCATAAGCCACATTCAGTTAAACCGCGATGCATTTGCGTGGATATAACGACAGTGACAAACCCCTAAAGTAGAAACTCGATTAATGAGTTGATATGAGCTCGTTGCAGAGAGTTCCTGATTGGGCCACCGAAATTTGAACACATGTAGCATGTAAAAGTCTTAAATATTTCCTGGGAAGGAGATTTCATACTATGTGCAGTGCCAATATTTACTTATCCCGCACACATTCGGCCCCTAGATAATTATAGCAAGACCCCTTGTCACATTTAGTTATGGCATAAAGGCTAGGCAATTGGTTTTTGAGTTTTGTGTCCACAAGGAGAAATAAATCAAATTGTGGCTGTTGCTTGTAATCAATGCTGTTAGTGAGGTCACAGTGACAAGAATCACATATTTAGTTAACAATAATCTTTTTATTTTCTAGGTGCTACATCGGAGGACGGAGGGCAAGCATCTTCATCAAACGAAACCAAAAGTAAACTGTCTTTATTAATCACACTACCGGCAGGTCCAAATAATATTATTAAGAGTCATTATGAATTTCGATAAACTTCACTCAATCCAACTTTCAAAAACTAAGTATGTTAAAAACCTACGAGGACTTTCATATTACAACGTTTAAAGCGATTTCAACTGTTGTGCAGTGAGTAAAAAGCATAAATATTACGCTCTAAAAGTCATCAATGACGAACTGGATGCCAACCGCAAAGGAAACAACTTATGTGTCAATTCTTTACGTATTCAAATTCATATTCATAGTTACGTCTTGTGTTGATGTTCATTGAAAAAACAATTCGTTCACAGCAACCAACGACGACAAAAATGGAACGGGATCAACCAAAAACACAACCGAAACCAATAACGGTACATCTGTGAGTGGTACGTATGAATTTTACCGACGCCATACGAGTTCCGCTTTACACGAGCTTACTATCATAAGCCACATTCAGTTAAACCGCGATGCATATGCGTGGCTATAACGAATATGACAAACCCCTGAATTAGAAACTCGATTAACGAGTTGACATGAGCTCCTTGCAGTGAGTTCCTGATTGGGTCACCAAAATTTAAACACATGTAGCATGTAAAAATCTTAAATATATCCTGGGAGGGAGATTTCATATTATGTGCAGTGCCAATATTTACTCGTCCCAGACATGTACGGCCCCTAGATAATTATAGCAAGACCCCTTATCACATTTTGTTGTGGCAGAAAGGTTAGTCAATTGGTTTTTGAGTTTTGTATTCACAATGAGAAATAAATCAAATTGTAGCTGTTGCTTGTAATCAATGCTGTTAGTGAGGTATCAGTGACAAGAGTCACACATTTATTTAACAATTATCTTTTTATTTTCTAGGTGCTACATCGGAGGACGGAGGGCAAGCATCTTCAAACGAAACCAAAAGTAAACTGTCTTTATTAATCACACTACCGGCAGGACCCTCCTCCCCCGATCACCATGTATGACAAGCCGATCCCCTGGGGGGAGCAAGCTAAGTACCTGGGGATCATCCTTGACCGACACCTTACCTTCCGGACGCACATAATGACGGTGCGCACGCGCGCCGCATTCGCTCTAGGGAGGTTACATCCCATGATAAATACACGCAGCAAATTGTCACTTCGGTGCAAGATGCGACTCTACACCACGTGCATCAGGCCTATTATGACCTACGCGTGTGCTATATTCGCACATGCAAGGCCTTCCTATATCCATAGGATGCAGGTTTTGCAGAACCGTTTTCTCCGTTGAGCCACGGGAGCCCCGTGGTTCGTTAGGAACGTAGATTTAAAAATCCCCACCATCAAGCAATTCATGAAGCGTCTTACTGGGCGCTTTTTCGAATCAGCCGAGCGACACCCAAACCCACTTGTCGTCTCGGCCTCCCAATACTTCCCTACCAAAATTGGTAAGATTCGCCGCCCAAGGCATACCCTAGTCGAGCCAGACGTCGAAACAACCGTCATCCAGGAGAGCAGTAGGCAAACTAGCACTCTTAGAAAATACACACGAACAAACCGACCCACATTCCGGCCTCGCCGACGAGGCCCGCGACGCGCGACGCCCTAGTTAGTTAAATGTAAATTCAATCTTTAGATTCTACAAGGCCAGCCCGCGCAGCTGAGTCAGTAGTATAAAAAACCCCCCGACATAATAATAACGAGACCCAGCCTTTGTTTTTGTTAAGTATTCAACGACGCCCTAAGCCGAGGTTCGAGCCCCACAGGGGGCGCCCTTAGCGAGCGGTCGTTTAAATGTAACTGTAGTTAGCCCTGGCTGGGGGCCTTCTTGTAAGGTCACCACAGGATCGACCGGTTAAGCAGTAAACAGCCTTATAGTGCTGAACTGCGAGTGGCCCTACCTAAAAAAAAAAAAAAAAAAAAAACTACCGGCAGGTCCAAATAATATTATTAAGAGTCATTATGAATTTCGATAAACTTCACTCAATCCAACTTTCAAAAACGAAGTATGTTAAAAACCTACGAGGACTTTCATATTACAACGTTTAAAGCGATTTCAACTGTTGTGCAGTGAGTAAAAAGCATAAATATTAGCTCTAAAAGTCATCAATGACGAACTGGATGCCAACCGCAAAGGAAACAACTTATGTGTAAATTCTTTAACTTTATTCAAATTCATATTCATAATTATGTCTTGTGTTGATGTTCATTGAAAAAACAATTCGTTCACAGCAACCAACGACGGCAAAAGTGGAACGGGATCAACCAAAAACACAACCGAAACCAAAGGTACTAAACATGTGTAAACGCAAAACAAACACATTACTACGAAAAAATACCTTGACTCATCTCGAGTTCTAGCACGCATGGTTCAATGCTCAAGTTCCAACTAACAAACCAATATGACGCTTGTTTTTTATACGTGATGGTAAAGCAAGCCCTACACAATAGAAGTTAGTATATGTAGACTCACCCCTAGTATTGTATAGGACTCACTGAAGCATTTCTACTGAAGCTACTGCTAGGCTCGGTCAAAGTAAACCTTTTGGTTATTAACTTTTCTCGCCATCACCTACTTTAATTCTCAAGCAGAAGGTAAACGCACTAACAATATGTAAAAATTTACTATCTCCTCAAACACTTAGTATCTCACAAATGAACACTGAATGAAGTCGTGTAATGAGCAACGCTAGCGTCACTAACTATTTGTTAATCTCGTAACTTGACACACATTCGAGTACACGCCTTCGGGGGAGAACTGCCTATTTAATAGTACCAAGTAAAATGATCAAGACGTCTTATGCGCACAATTCGGGAGTCGCAATGGGCGAACTACTAAGTTTAAGCCTCGCATCTCATGCACGAGATTGCAAGGTAAACCCTGGACAGAGACTAACGTGACTTTTCAAATTTAAATATTATGTACTTTTCAATTTATCTTGGACATTACTGACTTTAATGAAGGCAAGCATAGATCGTGAGGAAACTAAACTCATAACTACATTGGAAATCACCAATCCACATTGCGAAAACAGGTAATGAATTGTCGTGCCTTCTCTGTACAAAAACAGGCTGTTGCCGTGCAGTGGAACACTAACAGACTGGTTTTATTTATTAATATTATATTAAAATTACAGAACCAACCTCCACCAATGACGGTACATCATCTGTGAGTGGTACGTATGAATTTCACCGAAGCCATACGAGTTCCGCTTTACACGAGCTTACTATCATAAGCCACATTCAGTTAAACCGCGATGTGTGTTCATATGGTACAATAAATCAAATTGTGGCTGTTGCTTGTAATCAATGCAGTTAATGAGGTAACAACGACAAGAATCACATATTTATTTAACAATTTTTTTTTTACTTTCTAGTTGCTCAATCGGAAGACGGAGGGCAAGCGAATGCAACGTCATCAGCCGAAACCAAAAGTAAACTGTCTTTATTACTCACACTGCCGGCCCGTCCATATAATATTATTAAGAGTCATTTTGAATTTCAATAAACATCTCTAAATCCAACTTTTAAAAACTGAGAATGTTAAGAACCTAAAAGAACTTATATATTACAACGTTTAAAGCGATTTCAACTACTGTGCAGTAAGTAACAATCATAAATACGACGCTCTAAACGTCAGCAATGCCGAACTGGATGCCAACCGCAAAGGAAACAACTTAATGTCTCAATACTTTACGTATTCAAATTCATATTAATAATTACGTCTTGTGTTAATGTTCATTGAAAAAACCATTCGTTCACAGCAACCAACGGCGGCGAAAGTGGATCGGGATCAACTAACACCACATCCAAATCAGAAGGTAATAAAACATGTATAAACGCCAAACAAACACACATTACTTCGAAAAATACCTTGACACATCTCCAATTCTAGCTCACATGGTTCAATGATGAAGTTCCAATCAACAAACCAATATGACGCTGTTGTTTTTTTATACGTGATGGTAGATCAAGTCCTACTCAATATAAGTAAGTATATGTAGACTCACCCCTATTATTGTATAGGACTCACTGAAGCATTTCTACTGAAGCTACTGCTAGGCTCGGTCAAAGTAAACCTTTTGGTTATTAACTTTGATAAGAGTAACTTCCACGTTAGCCATCACCTACTTTAATTCTCAGGCAGAAGGTAAATGCACTTACAAAATGTTAAATATTAAAATCGCCAAATTTTTACAGCATCTACCATGGGCAATGGCACCGCCGCCGCAGCAGGTGGTGCAGGAGCTACAAAAAATGAAGGTACTATTTGCACTATTAAATTTTACTATCTCCTCAAACACTTTGTATCTCACAACTGAACACCAAATGAAGTTTTGTAATGAGCAACGCTAGCGTCACTAACTATTTGTTAATCTCGTAACTTGACACACATACGAGTACACGCATTCGAGGAAGAACTGCTTATTTAATAGTGGCCAAGTAAAATGATTTGTAAGTCGCAATGGGCTAGTAGTTGTGGCTTCGCATCTCATGCACGAGATTGCAAGGTAAACACTAGACAGAGACCAACGTGACTTTTTAAATTTAAATATTGTGTACTTTTCAATTTATCTTGGACATTACTGACTTCAATGAAGGCAAGCAAAGATCGTGAGGAAACTAAACTCACAACTACAATGGAAATCACCAATCCACATTGAGAAAAAAGGTAATGAATGGTCGTGCCTTCTTTGTACAAAAACAGGCCGTTGCCGTGCAGTGGAACACTAACAGGCTGGTTTTATTCATTAATATTTTATAAATATTACAGAACCAACCTCTACCAATGACGGTACATCATCTGTGAGTGGTACGTATGAATTTTAACGACGCCATACGAGTTCCGCTTTACACGAGCTTACTATCATAAGCCACATTCAGTTCAACTGCGATGCATATTCGTGGCTTTAACGAATATGACAAACCCCTGAAGTAGATGAGTTGACATGAGCTCGTTGCAGTGAGTTACTGATTGGGTCACCGAAATTTAAACACATGGAGCATGTAAAAATCTGAAATATTTTCCGGGGAGAGATATCATACTATGAGCAGTGCCAATATTGACGGTCACCTTGCATTACTTGTCCCGCACATAAACGGCCCCTAAATAATTATAGCAAGACCCCTTGTCACATTTAGTTATGGCATAAAGGCTAGGCAGTTGGTTTTTGTGTTTTGTGTTCATATGGAGAAATAAATCAAATTGTGGCTGTTGCTAATAATCAATGCTGTTAATGAGGTAACAACGACAAGTCACATATTTATTTAACAAAAATCTTTTTACTTTCTAGTTGCTCAATCGGAAGACGGAGGGCAAGCGAAGGCATCTTCATCAGCCGAAACCAAAAGTAAACTGTCTTTATTAATCTTACTGCCGGCCCGTCCATGTAATATTATTGAGAGTTATTTTGAATTTCGATAAACTACTCTAATTCCAACTTTTAAAAACTAAGAATGTGAAGAACCTGAAAAAACTTTTATATTACAACGTTTAAAGCGTTTAAAACTTTTGTGCAGAGAGTAAAAAGCATAAATATGACGCTTTAAAAGTAATCAATGCCGAACTGGATACCAACCGCAAAGAAAACAACTTAATGTGCCATTTCTTTACGTATTCAAATTCATATTCATAATAACGTCTTGTGTTAATGTTCATTGAAAAGACAATTCGTTCACAGCAACCAACGGCGGCGAAAGTGGATCGGGATCGACTGACACCACAACCAAATCAGAAGGTACTAAAACACACATTACTTCGAAAACATACCTTGACACGTTTCCAATTCTAGCACACATGGTTCAATGATGAAGTCCCAATTAACAAACCAATATGACGCCGTTATTTTTTATACGTGATGGTAAAGCAAGTCCTACACAATAGTGTGTAGAACTCACTGAAGCATATCTACTGAAGCTACTGCTAGGCTTGGTCAAAGTAAAGCTTTTGGTTTTTAACCTTGATATGAGTAACTTCCACGTAAGCCATCACCTACTTTAACTCTCAGGCAGAAGGTAAATGCACTTTCAATATGTTAAGTATTAAAATCGCCAAATTTTAACAGCATCTACCACGGGCAATGGCACCGCCGCCGCAGCAGGTGGTGCAGGAGCTACAAAAAATGAAGGTACTATTTGCACTTTTAAATTTTACTATCTCCACAAACACTTAGTATTTCACAAATAAACACTACATGAAGTCGTGTACTGAGCAACGCTATCGTCACTGAATATTTGTTCATCTCGTAACTTGATACACATTCGAGTACACGCATTCGCGGGAGAACTGCTTATTTAATAGTGGCAAAGTAAAATTATCAAAACGTCTAATGCGCACAATTCCTAAGTCACAATGGGCTAGTAGTTATGGCCTCGCATCTCATGCACGAAATTGCAAGGTAAAAACTGGACAGAGACTAACGTGACTTTTTAAATTTAAATATTATGTACTTTTCAATTTATCTTGGACGTTACTGACTTCAATGAAGGCAAGCATAGATTGAGAGGAAACAGGTAATGAATGGTCGTACCTTTTTACTTTCTAGGTGCTACATCGGAAGACGGAGGGCAATCATCTTCATCAAACGAAACCGAAAGTAAACTGTCTTTATTAATCACACTGCCGGCAAAACCAAATAATATTATTAAGAGTCATTATGACAACGTTTAAAGCTATTTCAACTTTTGTGCAGTGAGTTAAAAGCATAAATATTACGCTCTAAAAGTCATCAATGACGAACTGGATGCCAACCGCAAAGGAAACAACTTATGTGTCAATTCTTTACGTATTCAAATTCATATTCATAATTACGTCTTGTGTTGATGTTCATTGAAAAAACAATTCGTTTACAGCAACCAACGACGACAAAAGTGGAACGGGATCAACCAAAAACACAACCGAAACCAATAACGGTACATCTGTGAGTGGTACGTATGAATTTTACCGACGCCATACGAGTTCCGCTTTACACGAGCTTACTATCTTAAGCCACATTCAGTTAAACTGCGATGCATATTAATCTTTTTATTTTCTAGGTGCTACATCGGAAGACGGAGGGCAAGCATCTTCATCAAACGAAACCAAAAGTAAACTGTCTTTATTAATCACACTGCACAGCAGGTCCATATAATATTATTAAGAGTCATTTTGAATTTCGATAAACTTCACTAAATCCAACTTTCAAAAACTAAGAATGTTAAAAACCTACAAGGACTTTCATATTACAACGTTTAAAGCGATTTCAACTGTTGTGCAGTGAGTAAAAAGCATAAATATTACGCTCTAAAAGTCATCAATGACGAACTGGATGCCAACCGCAAAGGAAACAACTTATGTGTCAATTCTTTACGTATTCAAATTCATATTCATAATTACGTCTTGTGTTGATGTTCACTGAAAAAACAATTCGTTCACAGCAACCAACGACGACAAAAGTGGAACGGGATCAACCAAAAACACAACCGAAACCAATAACGGTACATCTGTGAGTGGTACGTATGAATTTTACCGACGCCATACGAGTTCCGCTTTACACGAGCTTACTATCATAAGCCACATTCAGTTAAACCGCGATGCATTTGCGTGGATATAACGACAGTGACAAACCCCTAAAGTAGAAACTCGATTAATGAGTTGATATGAGCTCGTTGCAGAGAGTTCCTGATTGGGCCACCGAAATTTGAACACATGTAGCATGTAAAAGTCTTAAATATTTCCTGGGAAGGAGATTTCATACTATGTGCAGTGCCAATATTAACCTATCCCGCACACATTCGGCCCCTAGATAATTATAGCAAGACCCCTTGTCTCATTTATTTATGGCATAAAGGCTAGGCAATTGGTTTTTGAGTTTTGTGTTCACAAGGAGAAATAAATCCAATTGTGGCTGTTGCTTGTAATCAATGCTGTTAGTGAGGTAACAGTGACAAGAATCACATATTTAGTTAACAATAATCTTTTTATTTTCTAGGTGCTACATCGGAGGACGGAGGGCAAGCATCTTCATCAAACGAAACCAAAAGTAAACTGTCTTTATTAATCACACTACCGGCAGGTCCAAATAATATTATTAAGAGTCATTATGAATTTCGATAAACTTCACTCAATCCAACTTTCAAAAACTAAGTATGTTAAAAACCTACGAGGACTTTCATATTACAACGTTTAAAGCGATTTCAACTGTTGTGCAGTGAGTAAAAAGCATAAATATTACGCTCTAAAAGTCATCAATGACGAACTGGATGCCAACCGCAAAGGAAACAACTTATGTGTCAATTCTTTATGTATTCAAATTCATATTCATAATTACGTCTTGTGTTGATGTTCATTGAAAAAACAATTCGTTCACAGCAACCAACGACGACAAAAGTGGAACGGGATCAACCAAAAACACAACCGAAACCAATAACGGTACATCTGTGAGTGGTACGTATGAATTTTACCGACGCCATACGAGTTCCGCTTTACACGAGCTTACTATCATAAGCCACATTCAGTGAAACCGCGATGCATATGCGTGGCTATAACGAATATGACAAACCCCTGAATTAGAAACTCGATTAACGAGTTGACATGAGCTCCTTGCAGTGAGTTCCTGATTGGGTCACCAAAATTTAAACACATGTAGCATGTAAAAATCTTAAATATATCCTGGGAGGGAGATTTCATATTATGTGCAGTGCCAATATTTACTCGTCCCAGACATGTACGGCCCCTAGATAATTATAGCAAGACCCCTTATCACATTTTGTTGTGGCAGAAAGGTTAGTCAATTGGTTTTTGAGTTTTGTGTTCACAAGGAGAAATAAATCAAATTGTAGCTGTTGCTTGTAATCAATGCTGTTAGTGAGGTATCAGTGACAAGAGTCACACATTTATTTAACAATTATCTTTTTATTTTCTAGGTGCTACATCGGAGGACGGAGGGCAAGCATCTTCAAACGAAACCAAAAGTAAACTGTCTTTATTAATCACACTACCGGCAGGACCCTCCTCCCCCGATCACCATGTATGACAAGCCGATCCCCTGGGGGGAGCAAGCTAAGTACCTGGGGATCATCCTTGACCGACACCTTACCTTCCGGACGCACATAATGACGGTGCGCACGCGCGCCGCATTCGCTCTAGGGAGGTTACATCCCATGATAAATACACGCAGCAAATTGTCACTTCGGTGCAAGATGCGACTCTACACCACGTGCATCAGGCCTATTATGACCTACGCATGTGCTATATTCGCACATGCAAGGCCTTCCTATATCCATAGGATGCAGGTTTTGCAGAACCGTTTTCTCCGTCGAGCCACGGGAGCCCCGTGGTTCGTTAGGAACGTAGATTTAAAAATCCCCACCATCAAGCAATTCATGAAGCGTCTTACTGGGCGCTTTTTCGAATCAGCCGAGCGACACCCAAACCCACTTGTCGTCTCGGCCTCCCAATACTTCCCTACCAAAATTGGTAAGATTCGCCGCCCAAGGCATACCCTAGTCGAGCCAGACGTCGAAACAACCGTCATCCAGGAGAGCAGTAGGCAAACTAGCACTCTTAGAAAATACACACGAACAAACCGACCCACATTCCAGCCTCGCCGACGAGGCCCGCGACGCGTGACGCCCTAGTTAGTTAAATGTAAATTCAATCTTTAGATTCTACAAGGCCAGCCCGCGCAGCTGAGTCAGTAGTATAAAAAACCCCCCGACATAATAATAACGAGACCCAGCCTTTGTTTTTGTTAAGTATTCAACGACGCCCTAAGCCGAGGTTCGAGCCCCACAGGGGGCGCCCTTAGCGAGCGGTCGTTTAAATGTAACTGTAGTTAGCCCTGGCTGGGGGCCTTCTTGTAAGGTCACCACAGGATCGACCGGTTAAGCAGTAAACAGCCTTATAGTGCTGAACTGCGAGTGGCCCTACCTAAAAAAAAAAAAAAAAAACTACCGGCAGGTCCAAATAATATTATTAAGAGTCATTATGAATTTCGATAAACTTCACTCAATCCAACTTTCAAAAACTAAGTATGTTAAAAACCTACAAGGACTTTCATATTACAACGTTTAAAGCGATTTCAACTGTTGTGCAGTGAGTAAAAAGCATAAATATTACGCTCTAAAAGTCATCAATGACGAACTGGATGCCAACCGCAAAGGAAACAACTTATGTGTAAATTCTTTACGTATTCAAATTCATATTCATAATTATGTCTTGTGTTGATGTTCATTGAAAAAACAATTCGTTCACAGCAACCAACGACGGCAAAAGTGGAACGGGATCAACCAAAAACACAACCGAAACCAAAGGTACTAAACATGTGTAAACGCAAAACAAACACATTACTACGAAAAAATACCTTGACTCATCTCGAGTTCTAGCACGCATGGTTCAATGCTCAAGTTCCAACTAACAAACCAATATGACGCCGTTGTTTTTTATACGTGTTGGTAAAGCAAGCCCTACACAATAGAAGTTAGTATATGTAGACTCACCCCTAGTATTGTATAGGACTCACTGAAGCATTTCTGCTGAAGCTACTGCTAGGCTCGGTCAAAGTAAACCTTTTGGTTATTAACTTTTCTCGCCATCACCTACTTTAATTCTCAAGCAGAAGGTAAACGCACTAACAATATGTAAAAATTTACTATCTCCTCAAACACTTAGTATCTCACAAATGAACACTGAGTGAAGTCGTGTAATGAGCAACGCTAGCGTCACTAACTATTTGTTAATCTCGTAACTTGACACACATTCGAGTACACGCCTTCGGGGGAGAACTGCCTATTTAATAGTACCAAGTAAAATGATCAAGACGTCTTATGCGCACAATTCGGGAGTCGCAATGGGCGAACTACTAAGTTTAAGCCTCGCATCTCATGCACGAGATTGCAAGGTAAACACTGGACAGAGACTAACGTAACTTTTTAAATTTAAATATTATGTACTTTTCAATTTATCTTGGACATTACTGACTTCAATGAAGGCAAGCATAGATCGTGAGGAAACTAAACTCATAACTACATTGGAAATCACCAATCCACATTGCGAAAACAGGTAATGAATTGTCGTGCCTTATCTGTACAAAAACAGGCTGTTGCCGTGCAGTGGAACACCAACAGACTGGTTTTATTTATTAATATTATATTAAAATTACAGAACCAACCTCCACCAATGACGGTACATCATCTGTGAGTGGTACGTATGAATTTCACCGAAGCCATACGAGTTCCGCTTTACACGAGCTTACTATCATAAGCCACATTCAGTTAAACCGCGATGTGTGTTCATATGGAACAATAAATCAAATTGTGGCTGTTGCTTGTAATCAATGCAGTTAATGAGGTAACAACGACAAGAATCACATATTTATTTAACAATTTTTTTTTTACTTTCTAGTTGCTCAATCGGAAGACGGAGGGCAAGCGAATGCAACGTCATCAGCCGAAACCAAAAGTAAACTGTCTTTATTACTCACACTGCCGGCCCGTCCATATAATATTATTAAGAGTCATTTTGAATTTCAATAAACATCTCTAAATCCAACTTTTAAAAACTGAGAATGTTAAGAACCTAAAAGAACTTATATATTACAACGTTTAAAGCGATTTCAACTACTGTGCAGTAAGTAACAATCATAAATACGACGCTCTAAACGTCAGCAATGCCGAACTGGATGCCAACCGCAAAGGAAACAACTTAATGTCTCAATACTTTACGTATTCAAATTCATATTAATAATTACGTCTTGTGTTAATGTTCATTGAAAAAACCATTCGTTCACAGCAACCAACGGCGGCGAAAGTGGATCGGGATCAACTAACACCACATCCAAATCAGAAGGTAATAAAACATGTATAAACGCCAAACAAACACACATTACTTCGAAAAATACCTTGACACATCTCCAATTCTAGCTCACATGGTTCAATGATGAAGTTCCAATCAACAAACCAATATGACGCTGTTGTTTTTTTATACGTGATGGTAGATCAAGTCCTACTCAATATAAGTAAGTATATGTAGACTCACCCCTATTATTGTATAGGACTCACTGAAGCATTTCTACTGAAGCTACTGCTAGGCTCGGTCAAAGTAAACCTTTTGGTTATTAACTTTGATAAGAGTAACTTCCACGTTAGCCATCACCTACTTTAATTCTCAGGCAGAAGGTAAATGCACTTACAAAATGTTAAATATTAAAATCGCCAAATTTTTACAGCATCTACCATTGGCAATGGCACCGCCGCCGCAGCAGGTGGTGCAGGAGCTACAAAAAATGAAGGTACTATTTGCACTATTAAATTTTACTATCTCCTCAAACACTTTGTATCTCACAACTGAACACCAAATGAAGTTTTGTAATGAGCAACGCTAGCGTCACTAACTCTATTTGTTAATCTCGTAACTTGACACACATACGAGTACACGCATCCGAGGTAGAACTGCTTATTTAATAATGGCCAAGTAAAATGATTCGTAAGTCGCAATGGGCTAGTAGTTATGGCTTCGCATCTCATGCACGAGATTGCAAGGTAAACACTAGACAGAGACCAACGTGACTTTTTAAATTTGAATATTGTGTACTTTTCAATTTATCTTGGACATTACTGACTTCAATGAAGGCAAGCAAAGATCGTGAGGAAACTAAACTCACAACTACAATGGAAATCACCAATCCACATTGAGAAAAAAGGTTATGAATGGTCGTGCCTTCTTTGTACAAAAACAGGCCGTTGCCGTGCAGTGGAACACTAACAGGCTGGTTTTATTCATTAATATTTTATAAATATTACAGAACCAACCTCTACCAATGACGGTACATCATCTGTGAGTGGTACGTATGAATTTTAACGACGCCATACGAGTTCCGCTTTACACGAGCTTACTATCATAAGCCACATTCAGTTCAACTGCGATGCATATTCGTGGCTTTAACGAATATGACAAACCCCTGAAGTAGATGAGTTGACATGAGCTCGTTGCAGTGAGTTCCTGATTGGGTCACCGAAATTTAAACACATGGAGCATGTAAAAATCTTAAATATTTTCCGGGGAGAGATATCATACTATGAGCAGTGCCAATATTGACGGTCACCTTGCATTACTTGTCCCGCACATAAACGGCCCCTAGATAATTATAGCAAGACCCCTTGTCACATTTAGTTATGGCATAAAGGCTAGGCAGTTGGTTTTTGTGTTTTGTGTTCATATGGAGAAATAAATCAAATTGTGGCTGTTGCTTGTAATCAATGCTGTTAATGAGGTAACAACGACAAGTCACATATTTATTTAACAAAAATCTTTTTACTTTCTAGTTGCTCAATCGGAAGACGGAGGGCAAGCGAAGGCATCTTCATCAGCCGAAACCAAAAGTAAACTGTCTTTATTAATCTTACTGCCGGCCCGTCCATGTAATATTATTGAGAGTTATTTTGAATTTCGATAAACTACTCTAATTCTAACTTTTAAAAACTAAGAATGTGAAGAACCTGAAAAAACTTTTATATTACAACGTTTAAAGCGATTAAAACTTTTGTGCAGAGAGTAAAAAGCATAAATATGACGCTTTAAAAGTAATCAATGCCGAACTGGATACCAACCGCAAAGAAAACAACTTAATGTGCCATTTCTTTACGTATTCAAATTCATATTCATAATAACGTCTTGTGTTAATGTTCATTGAAAAGACAATTCGTTCACAGCAACCAACGGCGGCGAAAGTGGATCGGGATCGACTGACACCACAACCAAATCAGAAGGTACTAAAACACACATTACTTCGAAAACATACCTTGACACGTTTCCAATTCTAGCACACATGGTTCAATGATGAAGTCCCAATTAACAAACCAATATGACGCCGTTATTTTTTATACGTGATGGTAAAGCAAGTCCTACACAATAGTGTGTAGAACTCACTGAAGCATATCTACTGAAGCTACTGCTAGGCTTGGTCAAAGTAAAGCTTTTGGTTTTTAACCTTGATATGAGTAACTTCCACGTAAGCCATCACCTACTTTAACTCTCAGGCAGAAGGTAAATGCACTTTCAATATGTTAAGTATTAAAATCGCCAAATTTTAACTGCATCTACCACGGGCAATGGCACCGCCGCCGCAGCAGGTGGTGCAGGAGCTACAAAAAATGAAGGTACTATTTGCACTTTTAAATTTTACTATCTCCACAAACACTTAGTATTTCACAAATAAACACTACATGAAGTCGTGTACTGAGCAACGCTATCGTCACTGAATATTTGTTAATCTCGTAACTTGATACACATTCGAGTACACGCATTCGCGGGAGAACTGCTTATTTAATAGTGGCAAAGTAAAATTATCAAAACGTCTAAAGCGCACAATTCCTAAGTCACAATGGGCTAGTAGTTATGGCCTCGCATCTCATGCACGAAATTGCAAGGTAAAAACTGGACAGAGACTAACGTGACTTTTTAAATTTAAATATTATGTACTTTTCAATTTATCTTGGACGTTACTGACTTCAATGAAGGCAAGCATAGATTGAGAGGAAACAGGTAATGAATGGTCGTACCTTTTTACTTTCTAGGTGCTACATCGGAAGACGGAGGGCAATCATCTTCATCAAACGAAACCGAAAGTAAACTGTCTTTATTAATCACACTGCCGGCAAAACCAAATAATATTATTAAGAGTCATTATGACAACGTTTAAAGCTATTTCAACTTTTGTGCAGTGAGTTAAAAGCATAAATATTACGCTCTTAAAGTCATCAATGACGAACTGGATGCCAACCGCAAAGGAAACAACTTATGTGTCAATTCTTTACGTATTCAAATTCATATTCATAATTACGTCTTGTGTTGATGTTCACTGAAAAAACAATTCGTTCACAGCAACCAACGACGACAAAAGTGGAACGGGATCAACCAAAAACACAACCGAAACCAATAACGGTACATCTGTGAGTGGTACGTATGAATTTTACCGACGTCATACGAGTTCCGCTTTACACGAGCTTACTATTATTAGCCACATTCAGTTAAACTGCGATGCATATTAATCTTTTTATTTTCTAGGTGCTACATCGGAAGACGGAGGGCAAGCATCTTCATCAAACGAAACCGAAAGTAAACTGTCTTTATTAATCACACTGCCGGCAAAACCAAATAATATTATTAAGAGTCATTATGACAACGTTTAAAGCTATTTCAACTTTTGTGCAGTGAGTTTAAAGCATAAATATTACGCTCTAAAAGTCATCAATGACGAACTGGATGCCAACCGCAAAGGAAACAACTTATGTGTCAATTCTTTACGTATTCAAATTCATATTCATAATTACGTCTTGTGTTGATGTTCATTGAAAAAACCATTCGTTCACAGCAACCAACGACGACAAAAGTGGAACGGGATCAACCAAAAACACAACCGAAACCAATAACGGTACATCTGTGAGTGGTACGTATGAATTTTACCGACGCCATACGAGTTCCGCTTTACACGAGCTTACTATCATAAGCCACATTCAGTTAAACTGCGATGCATATTAATCTTTTTATTTTCTAGGTGCTACATCGGAAGACGGAGGGCAAGCATCTTCATCAAACGAAACCAAAAGTAAACTGTCTTTATTAATCACACTGCACAGCAGGTCCATATAATATTATTAAGAGTCATTTTGAATTTCGATAAACTTCACTAAATCCAACTTTCAAAAACTAAGAATGTTAAAAACCTACAAGGACTTTCATATTACAACGTTTAAAGCGATTTCAACTGTTGTGCAGTGAGTAAAAAGCATAAATATTACGCTCTAAAAGTCATCAATGACGAACTGGATGCCAACCGCAAAGGAAACAACTTATGTGTCAATTCTTTACGTATTCAAATTCATATTCATAATTACGTCTTGTGTTGATGTTCACTGAAAAAACAATTCGTTCACAGCAACCAACGACGACAAAAGTGGAACGGGATCAACCAAAAACACAACCGAAACCAATAACGGTACATCTGTGAGTGGTACGTATGAATTTTACCGACGCCATACGAGTTCCGCTTTACACGAGCTTACTATCATAAGCCACATTCAGTTAAACCGCGATGCATTTGCGTGGATATAACGAAAGTGACAAACCCCTAAAGTAGAAACTCGATTAATGAGTTGATATGAGCTCGTTGCAGAGAGTTCCTGATTGAGCCACCGAAATTTGAACACATGTAGCATGTAAAAGTCTTAAATATTTCCTGGGAAGGAGATTTAATACTATGTGCAGTGCCAATATTAACTTATCCCGCACACATTCGGCCCCTAGATAATTATAGCAAGACCCCTTGTCACATTTAGTTATGGCATAAAGGCTAGGCAATTGGTTTTTGAGTTTTGTGTTCACAAGGAGAAATAAATCAAATTGTGGCTGTTGCTTGTAATCAATGCTGTTAGTGAGGTAACAGTGACAAGAATCACATATTTAGTTAACAATAATCTTTTTATTTTCTAGGTGCTACATCGGAGGACGGAGGGCAAGCATCTTCATCAAACGAAACCAAAAGTAAACTGTCTTTATTAATCACACTACCGGCAGGTCCAAATAATATTATTAAGAGTCATTATGAATTTCGATAAACTTGACTCAATCCAACTTTCAAAAACTAAGTATGTTAAAAACCTACGAGGACTTTCATATTACAACGTTTAAAGCGATTTCAACTGTTGTGCAGTGAGTAAAAAGCATAAATATTACGCTCTAAAAGTCATCAATGACGAACTGGATGCCAACCGCAAAGGAAACCACTTATGTGTCAATTCTTTACGTATTCAAATTCATATTCATAATTACGTCTTGTGTTGATGTTCACTGAAAAAACAATTCGTTCACAGCAACCAACGACGACAAAAGTGGAACGGGATCAACCAAAAACACAACCGAAACCAATAACGGTACATCTGTGAGTGGTACGTATGAATTTTACCGACGCCATACGAGTTCCGCTTTACACGAGCTTACTATCATAAGCCACATTCAGTTAAACCGCGATGCATATGCGTGGATATAACGAAAGTGACAAACCCCTGAAGTAGAAACTCGATTAATGAGTTGATATAATCTCGTTGCAGAGAGTTCCTGATTGGGCCACCGAAATTTGAACACATGTAGCATGTAAAAGTCTTAAATATTTCCTGGGAAGGAGATTTCATACTATGTGCAGTGCCAATATTAACTTATCCCGCACACATTCGGCCCCTAGATAATTATAGCAAGACCCCTTGTCTCATTTATTTATGGCATAAAGGCTAGGCAATTGGTTTTTGAGTTTTGTGTTCACAAGGAGAAATAAATCAAATTGTGGCTGTTGCTTGTAATCAATGCTGTTAGTGAGGTAACAGTGACAAGAATCACACATTTATTTAACAATTATCTTTTTATTTTCTAGGTGCTACATCGGAGGACGGAGGGCAAGCATCTTCATCAAACGAAACCAAAAGTAAACTGTCTTTATTAATCACACTACCGGCAGGACCCTCCTCCCCCGATCACCATGTATGACAAGCCGATCCCCTGGGGGGAGCAAGCTAAGTACCTGGGGATCATCCTTGACCGACACCTTACCTTCCGGACGCACATAATGACGGTGCGCACGCGCGCCGCATTCGCTCTAGGGAGGTTACATCCCATGATAAATACACGCAGCAAATTGTCACTTCGGTGCAAGATGCGACTCTACACCACGTGCATCAGGCCTATTATGACCTACGCGTGTGCTATATTCGCACATGCAAGGCCTTCCTATATCCATAGGATGCAGGTTTTGCAGAACCGTTTTCTCCGTTGAGCCACGGGAGCCCCGTGGTTCGTTAGGAACGTAGATTTAAAAATCCCCACCATCAAGCAATTCATGAAGCGTCTTACTGGGCGCTTTTTCGAATCAGCCGAGCGACACCCAAACCCACTTGTCGTCTCGGCCTCCCAATACTTCCCTACCAAAATTGGTAAGATTCGCCGCCCAAGGCATACCCTAGTCGAGCCAGACGTCGAAACAACCGTCATCCAGGAGAGCAGTAGGCAAACTAGCACTCTTAGAAAATACACACGAACAAACCGACCCACATTCCGGCCTCGCCGACGAGGCCCGCGACGCGCGACGCCCTAGTTAGTTAAATGTAAATTCAATCTTTAGATTCTACAAGGCCAGCCCGCGCAGCTGAGTCAGTAGTATAAAAAACCCCCCGACATAATAATAACGAGACCCAGCCTTTGTTTTTGTTAAGTATTCAACGACGCCCTAAGCCGAGGTTCGAGCCCCACAGGGGGCGCCCTTAGCGAGCGGTCGTTTAAATGTAACTGTAGTTAGCCCTGGCTGGGGGCCTTCTTGTAAGGTCACCACAGGATCGACCGGTTAAGCAGTAAACAGCCTTATAGTGCTGAACTGCGAGTGGCCCTACCTAAAAAAAAAAAAAAAAAAAAAACTACCGGCAGGTCCAAATAATATTATTAAGAGTCATTATGAATTTCGATAAACTTCACTCAATCCAACTTTCAAAAACGAAGTATGTTAAAAACCTACGAGGACTTTCATATTACAACGTTTAAAGCGATTTCAACTGTTGTGCAGTGAGTAAAAAGCATAAATATTAGCTCTAAAAGTCATCAATGACGAACTGGATGCCAACCGCAAAGGAAACAACTTATGTGTAAATTCTTTAACTTTATTCAAATTCATATTCATAATTATGTCTTGTGTTGATGTTCATTGAAAAAACAATTCGTTCACAGCAACCAACGACGGCAAAAGTGGAACGGGATCAACCAAAAACACAACCGAAACCAAAGGTACTAAACATGTGTAAACGCAAAACAAACACATTACTACGAAAAAATACCTTGACTCATCTCGAGTTCTAGCACGCATGGTTCAATGCTCAAGTTCCAACTAACAAACCAATATGACGCTTGTTTTTTATACGTGATGGTAAAGCAAGCCCTACACAATAGAAGTTAGTATATGTAGACTCACCCCTAGTATTGTATAGGACTCACTGAAGCATTTCTACTGAAGCTACTGCTAGGCTCGGTCAAAGTAAACCTTTTGGTTATTAACTTTTCTCGCCATCACCTACTTTAATTCTCAAGCAGAAGGTAAACGCACTAACAATATGTAAAAATTTACTATCTCCTCAAACACTTAGTATCTCACAAATGAACACTGAGTGAAGTCGTGTAATGAGCAACGCTAGCGTCACTAACTATTTGTTAATCTCGTAACTTGACACACATTCGAGTACACGCCTTCGGGGGAGAACTGCCTATTTAATAGTACCAAGTAAAATGATCAAGACGTCTTATGCGCACAATTCGGGAGTCGCAATGGGCGAACTACTAAGTTTAAGCCTCGCATCTCATGCACGAGATTGCAAGGTAAACACTGGACAGAGACTAACGTGACTTTTTAAATTTAAATATTATGTACTTTTCAATTTATCTTGGACATTACTGACTTCAATGAAGGCAAGCATAGATCGTGAGGAAACTAAACTCATAACTACATTGGAAATCACCAATCCACATTGCGAAAACAGGTAATGAATTGTCGTGCCTTCTCTGTACAAAAACAGGCTGTTGCCGTGCAGTGGAACACTAACAGACTGGTTTTATTTATTAATATTATATTAAAATTACAGAACCAACCTCCACCAATGACGGTACATCATCTGTGAGTGGTACGTATGCCACATTCAGTTAAACCGCGATGTGTGTTCATATGGAACAATAAATCAAAATGTGGCTGTTGCTTGTAATCAATGCAGTTAATGAGGTAACAACGACAAGAATCACATATTTATTTAACAATTTTTTTTTTACTTTCTAGTTGCTCAATCGGAAGACGGAGGGCAAGCGAATGCAACGTCATCAGCCGAAACCAAAAGTAAACTGTCTTTATTACCCACACTGCCGGCCCGTCCATATAATATTATTAAGAGTCATTTTGAATTTCAATAAACATCTCTAAATCCAACTTTTAAAAACTGAGAATGTTAAGAACCTAAAAGAACTTATATATTACAACGTTTAAAGCGATTTCAACTACTGTGCAGTAAGTAACAATCATAAATACGACGCTCTAAACGTCAGCAATGCCGAACTGGATGCCAACCGCAAAGGAAACAACTTAATGTCTCAATACTTTACGTATTCAAATTCATATTAATAATTACGTCTTGTGTTAATGTTCATTGAAAAAACCATTCGTTCACAGCAACCAACGGCGGCGAAAGTGGATCGGGATCAACTAACACCACATCCAAATCAGAAGGTAATAAAACATGTATAAACGCCAAACAAACACACATTACTTCGAAAAATACCTTGACACATCTCCAATTCTAGCTCACATGGTTCAATGATGAAGTTCCAATCAACAAACCAATATGACGCTGTTGTTTTTTTATACGTGATGGTAGATCAAGTCCTACTCAATATAAGTAAGTATATGTAGACTCACCCCTATTATTGTATAGGACTCACTGAAGCATTTCTACTGAAGCTACTGCTAGGCTCGGTCAAAGTAAACCTTTTGGTTATTAACTTTGATAAGAGTAACTTCCACGTTAGCCATCACCTACTTTAATTCTCAGGCAGAAGGTAAATGCACTTACAAAATGTTAAATATTAAAATCGCCAAATTTTTACAGCATCTACCATGGGCAATGGCACCGCCGCCGCAGCAGGTGGTGCAGGAGCTACAAAAAATGAAGGTACTATTTGCACTATTAAATTTTACTATCTCCTCAAACACTTTGTATCTCACAACTGAACACCAAATGAAGTTTTGTAATGAGCAACGCTAGCGTCACTAACTCTATTTGTTAATCTCGTAACTTGACACACATACGAGTACACGCATCCGAGGTAGAACTGCTTATTTAATAATGGCCAAGTAAAATGATTCGTAAGTCGCAATGGGCTAGTAGTTATGGCTTCGCATCTCATGCACGAGATTGCAAGGTAAACACTAGACAGAGACCAACGTGACTTTTTAAATTTGAATATTGTGTACTTTTCAATTTATCTTGGACATTACTGACTTCAATGAAGGCAAGCAAAGATCGTGAGGAAACTAAACTCACAACTACAATGGAAATCACCAATCCACATTGAGAAAAAAGGTTATGAATGGTCGTGCCTTCTTTGTACAAAAACAGGCCGTTGCCGTGCAGTGGAACACTAACAGGCTGGTTTTATTCATTAATATTTTATAAATATTACAGAACCAACCTCTACCAATGACGGTACATCATCTGTGAGTGGTACGTATGAATTTTAACGACGCCATACGAGTTCCGCTTTACACGAGCTTACTATCATAAGCCACATTCAGTTCAACTGCGATGCATATTCGTGGCTTTAACGAATATGACAAACCCCTGAAGTAGATGAGTGGACATGAGCTCGTTGCAGTGAGTTCCTGATTGGGTGACCGAAATTTAAACACATGGAGCATGTAAAAATCTTAAATATTTTCCGGGGAGAGATATCATACTATGAGCAGTGCCAATATTGACGGTCACCTTGCATTACTTGTCCCGCACATAAACGGCCCCTAGATAATTATAGCAAGACCCCTTGTCACATTTAGTTATGGCATAAAGGCTAGGCAGTTGGTTTTGTGTTTTGTGTTCATATGGAGAAATAAATCAAATTGTGGCTGTTGCTTGTAATCAATGCTGTTAATGAGGTAACAACGACAAAACACATATTTATTTAACAAAAATCTTTTTACTTTCTAGTTGCTCAATCGGAAGACGGAGGGCAAGCGAAGGCATCTTCATCAGCCGAAACCAAAAGTAAACTGTCTTTATTAATCTTACTGCCGGCCCGTCCATGTAATATTATTGAGAGTTATTTTGAATTTCGATAAACTACTCTAATTCCAACTTTTAAAAACTAAGAATGTGACGAACCTGAAAAAACTTTTATATTACAACGTTTAAAGCGATTAAAACTTTTGTGCAGAGAGTAAAAAGCATAAATATGACGCTTTAAAAGTAATCAATGCCGAACTGGATACCAACCGCAAAGAAAACAACTTAATGTGCCATTTCTTTACGTATTCAAATTCATATTCATAATAACGTCTTGTGTTAATGTCCATTGAAAAGACAATTCGTTCACAGCAACCAACGGCGGCGAAAGTGGATCGGGATCGACTGACACCACAACCAAATCAGAAGGTACTAAAACACACATTACTTCGAAAACATACCTTGACACGTTTCCAATTCTAGCACACATGGTTCAATGATGAAGTCCCAATTAACAAACCAATATGACGCCGTTATTTTTTATACGTGATGGTAAAGCAAGTCCTACACAATAGTGTGTAGAACTCACTGAAGCATATCTACTGAAGCTACTGCTAGGCTTGGTCAAAGTAAAGCTTTTGGTTTTTAACCTTGATATGAGTAACTTCCACGTAAGCCATCACCTACTTTAACTCTCAGGCAGAAGGTAAATGCACTTTCAATATGTTAAGTATTAAAATCGCCAAATTTTAACAGCATCTACCACGGGCAATGGCACCGCCGCCGCAGCAGGTGGTGCAGGAGCTACAAAAAATGAAGGTACTATTTGCACTTTTAAATTTTACTATCTCCACAAACACTTAGTATTTCACAAATAAACACTACATGAAGTCGTGTACTGAGCAACGCTATCGTCACTGAATATTTGTTCATCTCGTAACTTGATACACATTCGAGTACACGCATTCGCAGGAGAACTGCTTATTTAATAGTGGCAAAGTAAAATTATCAAAACGTCTAAAGCGCACAATTCCTAAGTCACAATGGGCTAGTAGTTATGGCCTCGTATCTCATGCACGAAATTGCAAGGTAAAAACTGGACAGAGACTAACGTGACTTTTTAAATTTAAATATTATGTACTTTTCAATTTATCTTGGACGTTACTGACTTCAATGAAGGCAAGCATAGATTGAGAGGAAACAGGTAATGAATGGTCGTACCTTTTTACTTTCTAGGTGCTACATCGGAAGACGGAGGGCAATCATCTTCATCAAACGAAACCGAAAGTAAACTGTCTTTATTAATCACACTGCCGGCAAAACCAAATAATATTATTAAGAGTCATTATGACAACGTTTAAAGCTATTTCAACTTTTGTGCAGTGAGTTAAAAGCATAAATATTACGCTCTTAAAGTCATCAATGACGAACTGGATGCCAACCGCAAAGGAAACCTTATGTGTCAATTCTTTACGTATTCAAATTCATATTCATAGTTACGTCTTGTGTTGATGTTCACTGAAAAAACAATTCGTTCACAGCAACCAACGACGACAAAAGTGGAACGGGATCAACGAAAAACACAACCGAAACCAATAACGGTACATCTGTGAGTGGTACGTATGAATTTTACCGACGTCATACGAGTTCCGCTTTACACGAGCTTACTATTATTAGCCACATTCAGTTAAACTGCGATGCATATTAATCTTTTTATTTTCTAGGTGCTACATCGGAAGACGGAGGGCAATCATCTTCATCAAACGAAACCGAAAGTAAACTGTCTTTATTAATCACACTGCCGGCAAAACCAAATAATATTATTAAGAGTCATTATGACAACGTTTAAAGCTATTTCAACTTTTGTGCAGTGAGTTAAAAGCATAAATATTACGCTCTAAAAGTCATCAATGACGAACTGGATGCCAACCGCAAAGGAAACAACTTATGTGTCAATTCTTTACGTATTCAAATTCATATTCATAATTACGTCTTGTGTTGATGTTCATTGAAAAAACCATTCGTTCACAGCAACCAACGACGACAAAAGTGGAACGGGATCAACCAAAAACACAACCGAAACCAATAACGGTACATCTGTGAGTGGTACGTATGAATTTTACCGACGCCATACGAGTTCCGCTTTACACGAGCTTACTATCATAAGCCACATTCAGATAAACTGCGATGCATATTAATCTTTTTATTTTCTAGGTGCTACATCGGAAGACGGAGGGCAAGCATCTTCATCAAACGAAACTAAAAGTAAACTGTCTTTATTAATCACACTGCACAGCAGGTCCATATAATATTACTAAGAGTCATTTTGAATTTCGATAAACTTCACTAAATCCAACTTTCAAAAACTAAGAATGTTAAAAACCTACAAGGACTTTCATATTACAACGTTTAAAGCGATTTCAACTGTTGTGCAGTGAGTAAAAAGCATAAATATTACGCTCTAAAAGTCATCAATGACGAACTGGATGCCAACCGCAAAGGAAACAACTTATGTGTCAATTCTTTACGTATTCAAATTCATATTCATAATTACGTCTTGTGTTGATGTTCACTGAAAAAACAATTCGTTCACAGCAACCAACGACGACAAAAGTGGAACGGGATCAACCAAAAACACAACCGAAACCAATAACGGTACATCTGTGAGTGGTACGTATGAATTTTACCGACGCCATACGAGTTCCGCTTTACACGAGCTTACTATCATAAGCCACATTCAGTTAAACCGCGATGCATTTGCGTGGATATAACGAAAGTGACAAACCCCTAAAGTAGAAACTCGATTAATGAGTTGATATGAGCTCGTTGCAGAGAGTTCCTGATTGGGCCACCGAAATTTGAACACATGTAGCATGTAAAAGTCTTAAATATTTCCTGGGAAGGAGATTTCATACTATGTGCAGTGCCAATATTTACTTATCCCGCACACATTCGGCCCCTAGATAATTATAGCAAGACCCCTTGTCACATTTAGTTATGGCATAAAGGCTAGGCAATTGGTTTTTGAGTTTTGTGTTCACAAGGAGAAATAAATCAAATTGTGGCTGTTGCTTGTAATCAATGCTGTTAGTGAGGTAACAGTGACAAGAATCACATATTTAGTTAACAATAATCTTTTTATTTTCTAGGTGCTACATCGGAGGACGGAGGGCAAGCATCTTCATCAAACGAAACCAAAAGTAAACTATCTTTATTAATCACACTACCGGCAGGTCCAAATAATATTATTAAGAGTCATTATGAATTTCGATAAACTTCACTCAATCCAACTTTCAAAAACTAAGTATGTTAAAAACCTACGAGGACTTATATATTACAACGTTTAAAGCGATTTCAACTACTGTGCAGTAAGTAACAATCATAAATACGACGCTCTAAACGTCAGCAATGCCGAACTGGATGCCAACCGCAAAGGAAACAACTTAATGTCTCAATACTTTACGTATTCAAATTCATATTAATAATTACGTCTTGTGTTAATGTTTATTGAAAAAACCATTCGTTCACAGCAACCAACGGCGGCGAAAGTGGATCGGGATCAACTAACACCACATCCAAATCAGAAGGTAATAAAACATGTATAAACGCCAAACAAACACACATTACTTCGAAAAATACCTTGACACATCTCCAATTCTAGCTCACATGGTTCAATGATGAAGTTCCAATCAACAAACCAATATGACGCTGTTGTTTTTTTATACGTGATGGTAGATCAAGTCCTACTCAATATAAGTAAGTATATGTAGACTCACCCCTATTATTGTATAGGACTCACTGAAGCATTTCTACTGAAGCTACTGCTAGGCTCGGTCAAAGTAAACCTTTTGGTTATTAACTTTGATAAGAGTAACTTCCACGTTAGCCATCACCTACTTTAATTCTCAGGCAGAAGGTAAATGCACTTACAAAATGTTAAATATTAAAATCGCCAAATTTTTACAGCATCTACCATGGGCAATGGCACCGCCGCCGCAGCAGGTGGTGCAGGAGCTACAAAAAATGAAGGTACTATTTGCACTATTAAATTTTACTATCTCCTCAAACACTTTGTATCTCACAACTGAACACCAAATGAAGTTTTGTAATGAGCAACGCTAGCGTCACTAACTCTATTTGTTAATCTCGTAACTTGACACACATACGAGTACACGCATCCGAGGTAGAACTGCTTATTTAATAATGGCCAAGTAAAATGATTCGTAAGTCGCAATGGGCTAGTAGTTATGGCTTCGCATCTCATGCACGAGATTGCAAGGTAAACACTAGACAGAGACCAACGTGACTTTTTAAATTTGAATATTGTGTACTTTTCAATTTATCTTGGACATTACTGACTTCAATGAAGGCAAGCAAAGATCGTGAGGAAACTAAACTCACAACTACAATGGAAATCACCAATCCACATTGAGAAAAAAGGTTATGAATGGTCGTGCCTTCTTTGTACAAAAACAGGCCGTTGCCGTGCAGTGGAACACTAACAGGCTGGTTTTATTCATTAATATTTTATAAATATTACAGAACCAACCTCTACCAATGACGGTACATCATCTGTGAGTGGTACGTATGAATTTTAACGACGCCATACGAGTTCCGCTTTACACGAGCTTACTATCATAAGCCACATTCAGTTCAACTGCGATGCATATTCGTGGCTTTAACGAATATGACAAACCCCTGAAGTAGATGAGTTGACATGAGCTCGTTGCAGTGAGTTCCTGATTGGGTCACCGAAATTTAAACACATGGAGCATGTAAAAATCTTAAATATTTTCCGGGGAGAGATATCATACTATGAGCAGTGCCAATATTGACGGTCACCTTGCATTACTTGTCCCGCACATAAACGGCCCCTAGATAATTATAGCAAGACCCCTTGTCACATTTAGTTATGGCATAAAGGCTAGGCAGTTGGTTTTTGTGTTTTGTGTTCATATGGAGAAATAAATCAAATTGTGGCTGTTGCTTGTAATCAATGCTGTTAATGAGGTAACAACGACAAGTCACATATTTATTTAACAAAAATCTTTTTACTTTCTAGTTGCTCAATCGGAAGACGGAGGGCAAGCGAAGGCATCTTCATCAGCCGAAACCAAAAGTAAACTGTCTTTATTAATCTTACTGCCGGCCCGTCCATGTAATATTATTGAGAGTTATTTTGAATTTCGATAAACTACTCTAATTCCAACTTTTAAAAACTAAGAATGTGAAGAACCTGAAAAAACTTTTATATTACAACGTTTAAAGCGTTTAAAACTTTTGTGCAGAGAGTAAAAAGCATAAATATGACGCTTTAAAAGTAATCAATGCCGAACTGGATACCAACCGCAAAGAAAACAACTTAATGTGCCATTTCTTTACGTATTCAAATTCATATTCATAATAACGTCTTGTGTTAATGTTCATTGAAAAGACAATTCGTTCACAGCAACCAACGGCGGCGAAAGTGGATCGGGATCGACTGACACCACAACCAAATCAGAAGGTACTAAAACACACATTACTTCGAAAACATACCTTGACACGTTTCCAATTCTAGCACACATGGTTCAATGATGAAGTCCCAATTAACAAACCAATATGACGCCGTTATTTTTTATACGTGATGGTAAAGCAAGTCCTACACAATAGTGTGTAGAACTCACTGAAGCATATCTACTGAAGCTACTGCTAGGCTTGGTCAAAGTAAAGCTTTTGGTTTTTAACCTTGATATGAGTAACTTCCACGTAAGCCATCACCTACTTTAACTCTCAGGCAGAAGGTAAATGCACTTTCAATATGTTAAGTATTAAAATCGCCAAATTTTAACAGCATCTACCACGGGCAATGGCACCGCCGCCGCAGCAGGTGGTGCAGGAGCTACAAAAAATGAAGGTACTATTTGCACTTTTAAATTTTACTATCTCCACAAACACTTAGTATTTCACAAATAAACACTACATGAAGTCGTGTACTGAGCAACGCTATCGTCACTGAATATTTGTTCATCTCGTAACTTGATACACATTCGAGTACACGCATTCGCGGGAGAACTGCTTATTTAATAGTGGCAAAGTAAAATTATCAAAACGTCTAAAGCGCACAATTCCTAAGTCACAATGGGCTAGTAGTTATGGCCTCGCATCTCATGCACGAAATTGCAAGGTAAAAACTGGACAGAGACTAACGTGACTTTTTAAATTTAAATATTATGTACTTTTCAATTTATCTTGGACGTTACTGACTTCAATGAAGGCAAGCATAGATTGAGAGGAAACAGGTAATGAATGGTCGTACCTTTTTACTTTCTAGGTGCTACATCGGAAGACGGAGGGCAATCATCTTCATCAAACGAAACCGAAAGTAAACTGTCTTTATTAATCACACTGCCGGCAAAACCAAATAATATTATTAAGAGTCATTATGACAACGTTTAAAGCTATTTCAACTTTTGTGCAGTGAGTTAAAAGCATAAATATTACGCTCTTAAAGTCATCAATGACGAACTGGATGCCAACCGCAAAGGAAACAACTTATGTGTCAATTCTTTACGTATTCAAATTCATATTCATAATTACGTCTTGTGTTGATGTTCACTGAAAAAACAATTCGTTCACAGCAACCAACGACGACAAAAGTGGAACGGGATCAACCAAAAACACAACCGAAACCAATAACGGTACATCTGTGAGTGGTACGTATGAATTTTACCGACGCCATACGAGTTCCTCTTTACACGAGCTTACTATCATAAGCCACATTCAGTTAAACCGCGATGCATATGCGTGGCTATAACGAATATGACAAACCCCTGAATTAGAAACTCGATTAACGAGTTGACATGAGCTCGTTGCAGTGAGTTCCTGATTGGGTCACCAAAATTTAAACACATGTAGCATGTAAAAATCTTTAATATATCCTGGGAGGGAGATTTCATACTATGTGCAGTGCCAATATTAACTTATCCCGCACACATTCGGCCCCTAGATAATTATAACAAGACCCCTTGTCACATTTAGTTATTGCATAAAGGCTAGGCAATTGGTTTTTGAGTTTTGTGTTCACAAGGAGAAATAAATCAAATTGTGGCTGTTGCTTGTAATCAATGCTGTTAGTGAGGTAACAGTGACAAGAATTACTTATTTAGTTAACAATAATCTTTTTATTTTCTAGGTGCTACATCGGAGGACGGAGGGCAAGCATCTTCATCAAACGAAACCAAAAGTAAACTGTCTTTATTAATCACACTGCACAGCAGGTCCATATAATATTATTAAGAGTTATTATGAATTTCGACAAACTTCACTAAATCCAACTTTCAAAAACTAAGTATGTTAAAAACCTACAAGGTTTAAAGCGATTTCAACTGTTGTGCAGTGAGTAAAAAGCATAAATATCACGCTCTAAAAGTCATCAATGACGAACTGGATGCCAACCGCAAAGGAAAAAACTCATATTCGTATCATATCATTTACAAATTCATATTCATAATTACGTCTTGTGTTGATGTTCATTGAAAAAACAATTCGTTCACAGCAACCAACGACGACAAAAGTGGAACGGGATCAACCAAAAACACAACCGAAACCAATAACGGTACATCTGTGAGTGGTACGTATGAATTTAACCGACGCCATACGAGTTCCGCTTTACACGAGCTTACTATCATAAGCCACATTCAGTTAAACCGCGATGCATATGCATGAAGCATGTAAAAGTCATTTATATTTTTTTTCCAGTAACTAAAGAACCACAACCTGAACCAGCGCCTTCACCAAATCCCGACCAAAAGTCTGAACCAGAACTTGAGCCTGAATCGGAGTTCGAATCGGAGTCCGAATCAGAGTCTGAACCAGAGCCTGGTATTTACAAGCCAAGAACATACAGACGTTTACCTCCTGGCTTTTTTAGTGGCTTCCGTATTGAAGACTTCTTCCAAGACTTTCCACTGTACTATACTCCCATCTCGCGCGGTAAGTGAATCATACTATTTGTTAACATAAAATACGGACACTTTGGCCGCGACTTCTTTCGCGTGGATTTCGTACTTTAATATCTTTGAACTTTAATATCTTCAAAACTACTGGGTGGAGGTGTCCACCCACTTTTAAGCGTAGTTTTGAAGATATTTAAATATTAGTCTATGTTACTCAGGAGTTATGTGGCTTTCTAACAGTAAAGTCATTTTTAGAATTGGATCATTAGTTCCGGAGATAACCCCTTACATAATAATAATAACGCTTATACTATGGGGCTACAGAAGGGGGAAGTAACCTGACCGCGTACCGTGTTCGGATGCTCTCTCTGTTACAGGTGCTTTAACCAGTTGTCAACGTATCAGCACAACGACTTTCGGATCAAATGCGGGTCATCCAGTGCAATCGTCTGTCAGCCAACGTTGTACTTGATCGCCTCTTAATGGAAATGCAGAGTAACCATGTCATTATCTCCCGTCGCAGACTGTGGTGCCACCACAGTCTTACCTATTATCTAGTTTTGCTGACGAGAAGGGTAGTGACAGGGTTACGAATGTAAGGACCCAATGCAATGAGGAATTCAGGAGTGCTTTGGAGGGTGCGATTGGTGAATATCGCTTCATGCCGACCGAAATTGGACCACGCTTACCCAGTTTGCCCATGTATACCAAAAATAGTGCGCTGGTGGCAGCTCTGGATTCGCAGTTGTCAACCTATTTTGATGACTGCAAACCTATCCGCTTCAGGGAAGGTAATACTCGCCCAAGAGTGATGTTCTTTGTGAGACGGGCATTCTCGGGGACTGATATCAGCCCTCGAGATTATATGTCCTGTGTCACAGAGCGCATCGAGTTCCTGAAGCAGAAGGTGTATGCATTGGCAAATCGCAATTCGCAGGTACAAATGGCCAGTGGAGCGATACACTCAAAATCGCATATTCCAGAGCAATAAAAGATGAGTTTATAGGACTTGGGAGCGACCCGACCAAGGTGTGACTGATACGCGCCTACCGGATGTTGACGCCATGTGTTATGGTCGGACCCTGTCACTCACACAGAAGGTGATTGGACTCGAGAGGTCGAACGAGCTTGTGATCCAATACCGAAATGGGGACAAAAACTATCAGCCCCCAAGATGTAGCTCGTGCAGTCCGTCCGTTGCCGAACTGAAAATGGCTACAAAGGTCGCACACTCGTTTGGCATCTCAGTTCCAGTCAGCCTTAGAGACTGGATCGCTGACCCAGTTCCTTACGACAGGAATTACTCACCTTCTTCACAAATATGGTACTGCGGAATCTAAAAATTATAGACCGATCTCTTGCTTGCTTGCCGACGGTCTATAAAGTTCTCACATCTATTTTGAGAGTTAAAATACACAACCATGTCGACAGAAATTCGATCAGGTCGGCGTCTCAAAATGGATGTAGGAATGGGTCCCACGGTACTAAAGAGCTAATTCTCATTGATATTGCCATTAGCCAACAGGTTTGTTGTTTCAAGAAGGATCTATCGACATGACATGACTTGCTGACGGCATCTCGGATGCATTACCCACGTTCATCGTTTATGAGACTGTATATCTCGCGAAAGTGTGGAGGTCGAGGCTTTTTAAATGCTAAGACCCTCCACAATCGCGAGATAGGTAGTCGCAGAGATTATTTCCTAGAAACCGACGTGGGAATACATTGAGATGTAGTCGCGGTGGACAAGGGCCTCACCGCGCTCTCGTTGGCTAAGGAGAACTGGCGCAAACCTGTAGTACTTGACACTAACCATCGCAAGGAAGTATGCCAGAGTAAGGAGCTTCACGGACGCTTTTCCAGGCCCTACATGGACCTGATATGGACCAGTTAGCGTCTGCATCTTGACTGCGTTTTGGTGACCTCTTTGGGGAAACCGAAGGTTTTGACGAAGTTATCATGACGAATAACTATCGGAGATTAATTGTGAAGGATGGTAAGGTTGATATCTGTCGGGCATGCCATCGTCCAGGTGAATCAATCCGCAACATTATCTCCCGTTGTTCTCGTCTTGCTAACGAAGAGTACTTGCATAGGCCAGGATTATCCATCAACAACTTGCTCTAAAATACAGTCTTGTAAAATCGGAAGTGCCGTACTACAAGTACACAGTTCTTGAAAATGGAAGTGTCACTTTGTATTGGGACCGATCCATCATCACTGACAGGACTATTGTAGCCAATAAGCCTTATATAGTGGTGATGGATTGAATTGAGAGGCGCGCAACGATTGTTGATGTAACGGTCCCGCATGACGGGAACTTCGTGAAAGACGAGAAAGATAAACAAATCAAGTATCTTGACTTGGCTCGCGAGGTTGTGGACATGTGCGATGTGTACTCAGCAATCGTTGTACCGATTGTTGTGTCAGCCAATAACTTAATGGCTTAAGAGCCTCGGCCAACACCTAAGGAGGCTCTCGTTAGGCAGCTGGATCAAGGGTTTGATTCAGAAAGCAGTTTTTCTGGACACCGCGCGTATTGTTAGGCGATTCCTCTCTCTGGAGCCCTGACCACTATTTTTTTTATTTTTAAATGTTTTTTTGGTTTTAATTTTGAATATTTAAAAATATAATTAGTAAGAAAATCAATTAAATAAAGCGATAATATTAAAGTCACGATGTCGCCACGAATGCATTCTGGCTTTGCATTTGGTCGGTGTCCGCCTTTGGGTCCGTCCACTTTGGGGCTCACTGGATGACACAGCATGACAGAAATGGAGAAATTAATAATAACGCCATTAGACGTGGCCACAGTAGTTCGTCCATTACCGAACTGGAAATCACCAGGACCGAACGGACTGGTACTACTGGAACTGGTATTACTCACCTGCTCTATAAGTCAGGTAGTACCACAGAACCCAAGAATTATAGACCGATCACATGTTTGTCGACGGTTTATAAACTTCTTACATCCATTTTGAAAGCTAAAACAACCGAACATATTGTTGGTAATTCTATCATGTCTGCCTCTCAAAATGAATATAGAAACGGGTCCCGTGGTGCTAAGGAACTACTCCTCATCGACATGGCTAGGCTATAAGCCAACAGGTTCGTCGAACCCGCAAGGATTTGTTGACATGTTGGATAGATTACAAGAAGGCGAACGACTCTGTGCCGCATGCATGGCTCACGAGGGTGTTGGAGTTGTACAAAATAACGCACCTTTCTTTAGTCATGTATGGTGCAATGGAGGACGGTCCTTCGATATCCAGGATGTTGGCAAATTCAAGGGAATGATGAACTTGTATGGATTAAACGGGGAATATTTCAGGGCGATAGTATTGTTGCCAATAAGCCTGACATAGTAGTGATAGACCGATTAGATGTCACCATCCCAAATGACGACAACTTCGTGAAAGCCGATAAAGAAAAACTGATCAAAGGCCTGATACAGAAGGCAGTACTCCTCGATACGGCTCGCATTGTGAGGAGGTACACCTGTCTCTGCAAACCTAACCTCCGGCAGCTTGGACCCTGCTCTTGATTGATGATTTTCACAAACCTTGCTACGTTTAAATTTAAAATTTGAAGCAGTAGTATTTATAAATACCTATAAAATATAATAAAGTGCAGATCACCTATGTTAGTTTGAATTGGCAGTCGTATTTGAAAAAAAAGTGCATTTTGTTAGCCTTATTTGAGGATTGCCTTGTTATACTAACATCTCGGTCATCAACCTTAGGAGGAGTGAAGTTGAGGGCTTTTGCTTGTTACAAAATAAAGAAAAACCATGAAGTAAAAAACAATGTCGCGTCATCGAAATTTCCCATTTTCGAAAACAAAAAACCGTTTAGATTCTTTCCTTGAACATTTCAATAATCTAATGATGTTTTTAATACAGCTCGACAACGTGCAGTCGAAAGATACCCATTGGGAAGACTGCGTAGACAAAAGAAGCAAGTGTGCTTCTGCGTCGAGTAAGTATCCAATTTTGAGTACCTATAGGTATCAGCGATTGTCTCTTACTATTTTGCTGTTGGTCTGAGGAAGACAGCACAACATTCTGATCTTAGTACAGAAGCTTTATTTGTTTTTTATTCAATAAAGCAATAAAACGATTAATACATGAAATAAAAAGTCAAAATAAAGAATCACAGGGCATCGAAAAATTCATCCGCATCACTGTCTACGGGAAAAGTGCCCAGAAGGCTTGCAGCATGGCCACGTTGAATGGCAATTCTAGAAGTCGCCAAAAATTTAGATATTTTTTTATTTCTTCTACTGTTACTATATTCTTAATTTTTAATTCATTTATGACTCCCAAAAGGAGGGTGTATGTCTACTTGTCGCCAGGTACAATTATCTGCGTGGCTTATCAAATATTTTTATGCTATATATTGAAATGAACTTGAAAAAGGCATAAAGTGGTGTTTCACTACGTACTTTTAAGAAAGCCTAAAGGCAAAACCTCTAGTTACATAACAACAGAAAAATAAATCGAAATCTAATAAACTTAATATTTTTACAGTTACTAAGAAAAGAAGAATAAAAGGAAGACACCCAAAGACGCGACGAAATAAGAAAGGCCGCTGCAAGAAAATGGACTCCGATCAAAATGTTTAATATAGTATATATACATATTTATGGTAATGGATAATTATTTAATTTCAATAAATTGAAGCAAGCATGATAAATATATTGTTTTGTAATTTCCCTTACAACACTTTACTCCTTCACACTTGTAATACAATTTTACACACAATAATAGGTCTGTACGTGATTCACAAATCGTGGTGTTTCACAGATAATAATACTAACACGTCCATCTATAGGTACTTCTATACTAATATTATAAAGAGGTACATATTGTGTAAAATTTGTAAGTTTGTATGTGTAAGGGGGTAATCTCCGTAACTTATAATCTAATTCCAAAAAAAATTTCACTGTTCTAAAGCTACATTATTCTTGAGTGCTATAGGCTATAAATTATATTTACATGATGCATATTACCCAAGCTATCGCAATGTAAGTCTAGCAAGCCGGAAATAAATACGTCTAAAAACAGAATTATTTGCATACGCTGCCTTAATAGTTGTTTATAATGGAAAACAATGTATGGCAATCTGGTCGGTCTTATAGTTCTACAAAAAGTCCACGATATAGTTTTTCTATCTTTTATGTTTGATCTTTTATATAGCTTTTAATGTTTTAAAAAAGTATTTTTTTTTACTTTTGGATGAATATTTCAACCGGATTTCCGCACGGATCAATTAAAGGTTCAGCTACGCGTAGCGAGGTCAGTACGTGGATGGCTGACTGTTTCTTATAAATCGAGACTCCTCCGTACCGCGGAAAGCATGTTAACCCGTTGGTCCCGGTTGTCATTTGTAGATCTTCGACAGTCGTTTCGGGTAGTCAGAAACACGAAAGTCTGACAACCAGTCTTACCAAGGAGTATTATGTTGTCCAG
The DNA here is from genome assembly GCA_905147745.2 of Phlogophora meticulosa. Taxonomy (NCBI): domain Eukaryota; kingdom Metazoa; phylum Arthropoda; class Insecta; order Lepidoptera; family Noctuidae; genus Phlogophora; species Phlogophora meticulosa. The sequence goes on from LR990525.1 coordinate 6,919,748, forward strand.
TAACTACAACAGTAGGTCAGATAGGCAGTCGCTCCATGTAAAATACTGGTATTCAGCTGAGTCCGGTTAGACTGGAAGCCGACCCCAACATAGTTGGGAAAAGGTTAGGCAGATGATATATAAGACGATGGTAGAGCCCTAACAAATATTCAGGATGGAAGCACAATAAGAAACCATAAGTTCAGTAGGTACATTATTCTTGACCTGTATGCACTATGCATGCAATTCCAAGGACAACCCTCGGTTGTGCAGGACTATTGCAGGACATGGAAACTAAAATATATTGGACTGGGTTTGTTTGGTGTAGATCCAGTAATCAAGAACTGCCTTAACCAATGATATGATACTACATAGATAAAAATGACAACAAGCATCTTAACGGAAACATATTTCCTCCGAGCATGTTTGCATTCGCAAATTTCCAGTCAAGCCGGCAGATAAAAGCTTGAAAGAGGTGCGAACTCCGTTCCTGGTCAGTTTTCACTCCGGCCGGTCAATAAAGGCAAGTCAGAGATGAGGAACCACACTTCTCCTTCAAGATCGGTTCCATGGGGTCAGTACTGCCTAACAGCTAGCCATAAGCTGCCCTGCGTTTTTATGTTTATTATTATTTTGTTTATATAGCGGCAGTAACAATCTTATGTCTGCCTATTACGGATCATGTGATACAGCCCATTGATAGACGGTGGTGCCAACAGCGAAGACTTAGTAATAGGGTACCAAGAAAGCAAAAAAATCAATTGAGTGCCAAGCCACTACATTGGAAAAGCAGTGTTAGATAAAGCTACCTACTTCGTATCCCGGTTTAAGAATTAGGTTTTGTTGTTGCTCTTGGATCCACCTATAATGTGTAGCCTTTCTTCATATTGGCACAGTGAATCGAACGTAAGTGGGAACACTTATTCTTCTAGAAAAAGCTTTGGCCCACACTGGATATTTTTCCTGTTTTGGGGTTCCGTTTATAATCATTAAGACTTTCAAACACAAACAAACAGACCTGGAACAACTACCTGTAGGCTATGCAAATATATGTTCCGAGTGGGAATCGTACCCGCAATACTCAGCGCAGCAGCCAATCGCTCAGCCACTGTGCCAACTGTGCCGTCTATAACTATGACCTTATGTACGTTTCCTGAGAAATTAAAATTGACAGTAGTAAAACCGGTATATAAAAAAGACGACAAAACCTCTATTGGTAACTATAGACCTATTGCGTTAATAACTATCTTTTCTAAAATATTTGAGAAATACATATATAACTGTTTCTACCCATTTTTTGAAAACAATAAAGTATTTACTCCATGTCAATATGGGTTTCGAAAAAATAGATCAATAAAGAAGATTGGCAAAACCCCATGTACTTTGAGTGTCGCCTTTATACTTCGCGTACATTGATGAAAACACCCGAAAGAGATGGATCTAAGGCCTAATAACATAAAGTGTAATCACAGCATATTTTTTTGTAATGGGATTTTAATAGAAAATCGGTTTAAAGATTTACCATTTAGGTTAGGTTATGTGTGTTGTGAAATGTGTATCTACTTAGTGATATGATTGATTATTGAGCAGATTAATTCATTTTACAATAAAATGCACATATCTGTTTATATGTGTACACGTTTTAAGTATAATATATATATAATAACGCTTTTCCTTTGAGGCGAAACGTGTAGGATGTACGTGTAAGGTTGTTACCTACACCAAAAGGTTAAGATAGCCTTTGAATATTCCTGGATCATCAGGCGAACCGTACATATACTTATTTGCGGACTCAATATATTATATAATTTACCTAGGTTTCTAAAGCAAGGCATTCATAGGTATATAATATGTATCCCTAGCAATATAAGCCAGGTCCAGCAATAAGGTAGGTAGGTAAGGTAATATGTTATTTTATAGAATGATACAAAGACTTTTTTACAAACATTTAATAGGTAGGCACCTACTTATTTATTATTTAACAGTTATGTATCTAGCCTGAGTAAAACTTGGTCAAGGAATTGTACAGGTGGAGTTATATTATCCTGGAGACGCGCGTAGCCCAGGTACCATACAATGCTCATTACGTGAGAGCAACATCCCACAGTGCGCAGACCAACAATACAATTGCAACAATATCCGGTGATGGCATAACAGATGCCAAACAGATCACAAGGATACGTACGACAACTGTTGTGACAGATCACAGGATGACAGTTCAGTTCGAAATACCAACTGTTTAATGTTGCCAGGTATAAACTGTAAAAACTAACGATGATGTTATATTTTCTTTAATTACTTAATAATACGGTTTATGGTTAAGATTGGAATATTGCAATCGTATTAATGTCTATTGATATAAAAAGAAAAATGTGTTCATCATGTTACTATAAAATGGTGGTTAGTTTTAACCATCCAGCCAACATTCATATTCTACTAATAAGTATTATTCTACTAAAAATGGCAATGATTATTTCAATACCGCTGCTTTGCGTTTAGTTATTGCTACTTTTACTTCTGATTTAACAAAATATTTATTTATAAGTTTTTTCTCTTTTCCCATCAAATAAACAAAAACTTTTATCAGGAAAATAAACTACTATACTTGATCTATAAATTGCATATAATTTAATTTAGGCTCGTTTCTCAAATAGAGCGACACTGAAACTGCCAATCTTCTTTGGCGATGTATAATTTCTTACACAAAGTCTTATTGAATATGGATACTAGGTCCCCAGCCATAGCGCTATACATGGATATGTCAAAAGCATTTGACCGCGTAAATCACAAAATACTCTTGCACAAATTATATGCGTTTGGTATAAGAGGTAACGTGCATAAACTAATTGAATCCTATGTTAGTGACAGAAAACAGGTAGTAGAATTAAAAAGAATCTCCCAAATTACCAGAACTGAAGAGACCTTTACCTCTGAGGTTAGAAATATAAACTCTGGAGTCCCACAGGGCAGCATCCTAGGCCCACTGTTCTTTATAATCTATATAAATGACATGTCGACAGTTACAATGCATCATATGACCCTATTTGCTGACGATAGTACGATACTGCTTACTGGTAATGACAGGACTGTTTTAAAATTTGACCTACTTAATACTCTGACAACAATTATAAAATGGCTTAATGAAAATGACCTGAAAATTAATTTAGAGAAGACAAAAATCATGAATTTTAAACAGCGAATAAAATCAGATTGTAACCCAAACATACGTTACGATCAAACTAACATTGAGGAAATAGAAGTTACCAAATTTTTGGGTCTTCATATAGATAATAAATTAACTGGAAAACACATATTGAGCAAGTGTGCAAGAGACTTAGTCAGAGCTCTTATGCCCTCTACAGATTAAAGAAAAATGTCAATCAACACGCATTACTAACTGCCTATCATGAATATGTGGCTTCGATCATACGCTACGGTATCATTTATTGGGGTAACTCTGTAGAAAAAGACCGTGCATTTAAGGCACAAAAACGTTGTATTAGATCAATGTGCAATCTACAACGGATGGATTCATGTAAGCCATATTTCATAAATTTAAAAATATTAACTCTCCCTAGTGTATACATATATGAAACAATAATGTTCATAAAATCAAATCCAAATTTATTTGAATTTTATACTAGGACCAGATACAAAGACAAGTTGCGCATAGTACCTAGCAAAACAAAACTTTTGCATCAAAGCATCTTTTGTATGGGTCCACATATATTTAATAACCTTCCACCTTTTTTCAGAAATATGAGTGATATAAATACTTAAAAAAAAAAGTTACATCAATTCCTAATAGCTAAATGTTATTACTCTATTAAAGAATTTATAAATGATAAAACACAGAACCAGTCGACATTTATTATGACAAACCAGTAATAAAATTAAATGTAAACTACTGATAAACTCACGCAGTGATTTGTGTAATAATTTTGAATCTGACATATAATTGACTTTTAATTTAACATACAATGCGACATGTAATCTGACATATATAATACCTAATGAATAATTTGTAAATAATAAGAACAAACCACAATTTTTCAAATAACTGTATATTTTAAAAATGTCAATGTACCGGATTATTATTGTTGTATTTTAAATTATTTAATTGTTCTTCTGTAACGTACCTATTATGAATTTTGTATGCCTCAATGGCGAGACATAGCTGACTTATATGTATAACTGTATTGTAACATCTTACTTTACCTATGTTCTACAATAAATTGATTTGATTTGATTTGATTTGACCTTGAGCTGGCCTGGGGCCTTAATCTTCAAACTAATTTTAATTCCGATCTAAAGGTAATACGATTGTAGTATTAATTTCGCAGTCACGTGATTATACTATTTAGAGAAATACACACCTGTCAAAATATACTCAAGAGTAGCGTTTAGCGCTCGCCAAGCCGGATCCCGTATGTGGCGCAGGCACTCTGGGAGCACCACGTGTTAAAAAAATGTGGCATGAAATGGGTAAATAACAGTAGTGAAAACCGCAAATCAAAACAAGGAGGGAATCATGAGATACATTTTTGTGTTCGTCTCCAAACAAAAATAAAAGATTCATCGGATCGCTCCAAAAGTCCTGGTGAAATAAAAAAGTGTAGTAACAATTTTTGTTGTTCTTCAATAGAGGAATGCAACTGCATATTGTTTTTTTTTGTTTAATTAACTTTTTCAATTTTTGATTCCATGTCCAACCTCTTGTACGGGGATGATCCACTGTGCGCCACCTCCGCCTGGACCTGCCAAGATGTCGCTTACCCTAAAAAGAAATCCGTTGGGTCTTCAGTTTGGCCGAATTGCACGAAAAATTGTAAAATAATATTAAGTATGAAGTTCTGAGTACAGACTACTTAGTAGTCTTATTTAATAAGTACGGTATTATCAGTTTCACCAAGAACTTCTCCTGTATCGTGGGTCCAATTACTAATATTCAACTCACATACGCAAACAGCCAGACACGGAACAACTAACTGTAAAATAAATGTATTAAATTAATAAATTTTAAATATATGTTCCGAGCGGGAATCGAACGTCCACGACAGGCGGCGTAGCAGTCGATCGCTCAGCCGCTGCACCAAACGTGCCGTCAAATATTTAAAATACTTTATCATTATCAACACTAATCTTAACATACCTATTTATAATTTCCAAGAAATAAATACAAAACGTGACTATTCCCAAGTCAGTAGAGGAATGTCTTCTATACTTGAATAGATAGATAAGATACAGAGGTATTTACTATAACTATCTATACATTAGAAGTACACCACTGACCCTACCTCTAGCAAAGTTAACCACAAAACTTGCATATTGAACATGCACATAACATAACTTTTGTTTTCCTCGAAAGGTTAGGCAGAGTTGTACAAAAGTGTACTTTTGTTTAAATCCCATGTATTTATAAAAAGTTTGTTTTTATTTTATTTTTCATTGTTTTATAGTGTACGAAGAAGTACAAACACTAATTTATAAATAATTAAATATTGCTGGACAATCCACACAGCATCATCTAGCCCAAAGCTAGCCAGAGCTTGTGTTATTGGTACTAGATGAATGATATACTTAAAACAATACATTACATAGATAGATATTTTTATCATACATAGGAAATACACAGAACACCCGGAACAAATATTCGTAGATCGTACAAACATTTGTCCCAAGGCGGGAATCGAACCCGCAACCTCTTGCGTCGCAGGCGGCTCTTCGCCCGCCGCGCCACATCGGTCGTCAAAATGTTGATGATTAATGAAAAGTTTAAAAGGTATAATCTTTGAGAAACAGTTTATATGGTTTATGATTGTTTTATGTATATATACGAAACAGTTTGTACAAAAACACGAACTGTTTGTTTAGGTATTAGTTTATAATATGATTTTAAAATGCTTAAAAAAACAGAAACTGGAACTGATTTAACAATTTTATAGTTTTTACAAAGCTATGTTCCCTTTTTATGTTAAACTGTCATTTCATAAGATCTGTTTTGTTTCATGAATCTTCAAATAATTGAGGAGTTTTTTTTTGGAATGGGCATCTTGCAGTTTATCCTTTAGGGATATCTACTGCTTAGCCGAACTTTCCTGCGGGGGGCTTAATTAGAAATTTAGGCCTCCATCCAGGCGTAAAAACTTAAAAACTACGCGACCAATCGCTAAGGGCACCCCCTGCGCCCAACCAAGCGCCCAGTACGTCTGCGGAGGTTTGGAGAGTGCGAGAGATGCTAACTAGGTTATTGCTGGTAAAATAAATGGCCGTGTCGTCGGCGTAAAGCGCCAACTGGGCCTTTTTACCCCTAGGTATGTCGCTGGTGAAGAGCGAGAAAATGAGAGGGGACAGCACGGATCCTTGAGGGACGCCCGCGCGAATATGATGAGATTGAGAAGGAGTTTTGGTTCCGTTGCTTTATGGTAGACGCCATATTTTTATATATTGCTGCTAGCTATAATTACAGTAAGTGCTTAATTTACATTAAGCAAAATGTGTAGTTTTTGTATTAGGTACTATAAAAATTTTTTTTTTCTTTATTTCATAAATTAGATATTCACATATATACAATTATACTATAAAACTAACTATATACAAAAACAAAAAAAATAAAATAAAAAAAAAGCCGACAAGGACACTCAGGCGTCAAAGTATTCCTCCGCATCGCTGTCATCTGGAAACATGCCCAAAAGACTGGCAGCATTGCCACGTTGGATGGCAATACTAATTCTTTGGGCAAAGAATGAGCCAGCCCTCTGGTCACGCGAAGTGTCGATCAGACGTCGACAAATTTCTTTATAAAGATGACGTGCACTCGGACCCCATGACCCGAGCGTTTCAACCCCAAACGGCTCAAAACTGTAGTTACCAATAAGGTTACGTTACGTTTTTGTTATTCTATTTAAAAAAATACTTTATTTCGTAATCACTGTTGCCGTAAGTACTTCAAACTTAATATTGTTACAGTAAGTCACATACTTAATTTTTTAATTGTTCATTCCTTAACATAATAGTTTTTTCAAGATTTACAGCTCAAATATTATTTCTAAATAAAAATAAAAGTATACGCATTGTAAAACAAACCGATATAAATTACGTTAAACATGTTAGAAAACTCAGGATTAGTTCATATTTCGGGAGAAATGTCAAAAGTAAAATAAAAACTTGAAACCGCCTTTTTCTCGAAAAAACTGTCTCCAAGGCACTTACTGTTTATACCACAAGCACAGCAGAGTTCCTGGACAGAGGTCTCTTTATACATCGCCGTCACTTGTTTATTTACATGCATACCTATAATATATTGCGGAGCAACCTGGTCAGAATCCTGCAGCACATAATCTTTTCCATAATTTCGGTATCGGCCCGGGTTTAGAGTCATATTAAAAGTGGTTCCGTAATGGGCGAGCTAATACATTAGCTATAATTTTTAGGCCTGCCCTTTGTCAGGCTTCAGTCTGACAACTGTCCTTCTAATTTCTTTTTGTTGCGACATGTCTCTCCGCCTCCCACCGTCGCGTCCTCTGTAAATGACACACCTTTCCGTCAAGTAAGCCCCAACGATATGGCGGAGCTACTTGAGCACCCGATGATATCGCAGCGCCTCCTGAATGCATGTTCAGGACAGGGTGTTAAACGCGTTGGAAATGTCCAAGACACCGCCAACATCGCCCCGCTCTGGGATACTGCTACCGCAGCCAGGGCTCTCACCCGCATTATAGCATTCACGGTGGAGCGCCAAAAACCGAACTGACAGCCGTCCAGATCCGGCCCCTCAGAAATCAGAAAGCTTTATTTGTTAACATGGGTCAAGTACAATATAAAGTGTAATAAATTGGTACACCTGGCGTCTTTATACAAGTGGCCGACGAGGCGGGCAGCAATAATCACTTCGAAAAGTTTGCCCTCCTCGTCTAGCAGCACTATGGACCGGTATGCGGTCAGTGAGTCCGGTGAGCATATTCCACTATGTAGGGAAATGGCCCTGCTCAAGGCAAGCTCTGGCTTTTTTCAGAGCGAGGGCTAGCGCGGCCTGGAACCCCATCGAGCCCCGGATTAAAATTTCCGCGCTACTACCGCCCCCATCTCTGGTTGTCTATATATCTATATCTTCTCACTCTGCGGCTGTAAGTACCGCCGTCGGCGGCGGTATAAACTCTTCTCTAGCAGGGAAGAGAGTCGGGAGCACTTCCTCCAGCAGCTGAGACTGCAAATTTTCAGTCAGGGGAGGCGCCCAAGCACGAAATTTCCCTCGGGCCGCACGATACGGGCACCCCCAAGGACTCCCGTCTAGGGTCGCCAACATCTCCTTCCTGGCTCGAGTCTTCAACACACCGATGGCCAGCTGCAGGGCCTCCTTCGTCGCGCGGTACCCCAGTCTAACCTAGGGGTATCATATTACCCAGTAGTTGGGTTGTAGAGTTCCAATAGGCAGTCGCTCCGTGTTAAATACTGCAGGTAGTCAATTGCATCTGGTCAGACTAGAAGTTGGGAAAAGGCTAGATGATGATGACTATTTAAAAAATGAATATGACATGTGAAAAGATTGATTGTTCTTTCTCTTATCCATTTTAAATCTTTAACTATTAATGAGTTGTACTGCTTCAGTTTCAGCAGCCATCTGTCAGTGAAGATAAACTGGTTGCTGTAAATTGATGGCAGAAATTGTTCGGACACGTGTAGCTTTTTTAATAGTACTTTATACGGATTCATGCATTAAATAGACGTAATTCAAATAAAATGATTATCCAACTGTCACGAAATAATAATTATAAGTTAAGTACCTACGTTAAAATCATATAAAAAGACACGTTAAAAAAATAATGGCGCACCTATAACTCAGACCATAGATTACCCTATATAAGCGTCATTATGTATCATTTAATTTATAGTTACCTATTAAGACAAGAACACAGAAGTGATGGCGACAAATCAGTACATTCTAGTATATGTTTTTATTGCAACAGTGGTTTTTGGACTCGTTGGTGAGTACATTTTAAAATAATCAGTCATTAAATCTTCATAATAGAGGCGCTTGCGGCTAAATAAAAACAGCCGCAAGGGTTGATCAATGGCTGAGCTACACTTGCCAAAGTCAGTCTGTGGATGGGTGACCGTTTGTAACATATCGAGACTCCTCGATGCCTCGGAAAGCACGTAACCGTTGGTCCCGGATGTCATTTGTAGATCTTTGACAGTCGTTACGGGTAGTCAGAAGCCCAAAAGTCTGACAACCAGTATTACCAAGGGGTATCGTGTGACCAGTGACTGGGTTGTGAAGGTCTGATAGGAAGACGCTCAATGTAAAGTAGCAGCATCCAATTAGACTGGAAGTTGACCCCAATATAGTTGGAAAAAGGGTATGCGGATGAAGAGGTGAGGAGTAAGAGATCCTTTAAGTAGCACCGGTGTTAAAAAAAAGCATGAAAAGCATGCGTCTGGAATAATGTTAAGTATTAATGTGCACGACTAAGACAAAAAGAATCGATCTTGCTATTGCTAAGAAAAAAGTACCTTTATAAAGTAACCACGCAGTCAAGTGGTCACAAGTGTTATTGCTAAGCATGCGGTCTTGGGTTCGCCTCCCGAGTCGGGTAAAGCTTTATTGGGTTTATTCAGCTGGAATTTCTCAGAAGCAGTGCGGAGTCTGGATTTGTACCCGGTCAGTCAATAGGCTCGCCCCCTATATTTTTCAGTTATTTAAAAAAGAGGAGGGCTGCAATTTCCTCGATTGGTTTTTGTTTATAGTGCAAGTATTTCTGACAGTTAACTTTTCTCTAGGTATCCTTTGAGAGAAGTGAACGGCTTGTGTCGGCGATACTTTATGTCCTCTACTGTGATATTTTATAATAATACGATGCGGGTATTCCCCAAAGGATAAGGGAGAGGCGTACTTATAGATAACGATCTGCGAAGGACTGCAGGCAGATGCTGGATGCGGCTAGCTGTAGACAGGGCGCTGTGGCGCTCATTAGGAAAGGGCTATGTCCAGCAGTGGACTAATATGGTCTGATGATGATGATGATGATGATAATTTACTAATTATTTGTTAAATTTATTTCATACAGGTGGCACATTTTTTAAGGGGAAGCCATGCTCAACAATAGAGGACCAACCATACTACAATTACGAGGTCCAACCTAAGAAAGAACCCAGTTACTGTATCGAGGATAAGCCAAAGCGGAAACCTGAAACGGAGACCAAACCCTGTTACGAAACCGAACCTCAGATAGAACCAGATTACAACTATGACTCTAAACGCAAGTGGCTAGAATCCAAGTACAGAAAATACTGGAAGCCCGGTACTTCCGTAAGTTTTTTTACATTTGGCATTACATAATACATCAAGGCACATATCCTGGGCTATTACTGATAAAGTCCTGATAAGTCCCAATATTAATGTGCCCGACTCGTGAATCTAACTCAGGACTACACGATCAGCAGTAGCGCTTGCGACTTACGAGGCAGTATTTTTCACATATGTAAATTACCTACCTATATAATCTTCACATCCCCAGGTTGATAAAAATCTGAAAACTTAACTTAAGTGTTCAGGTTTTATTTGGGTACCAACTTATTCAAAGGTATTTTAAAGTGCTAATTTATAATTTTTCTTTTTTCATGTACATACGTGCTCTTCATTGGACTAACAGACCTGTTAAAGACGTATAGAAATCTACTTGATCTAGTATGGAGAGTAATATACTTGGTCCATGAAATCGTCTATAAAAAAAGATCTATGTAAATAAAAAAAACTAGAAAAAAATCTGACTTGTTTTAATTCTAACCTGAGCTTCTACTAAAACTTAAGACATCAAACACATAATAATAAATTGGAACATGTTGACACTAGTACACACGACAGTTATATTGTACCACACTCTACAAAGGTAAAATAGTTCTGACATATCTAAAATATTGTAAAAATATTTTCCCTATAAGTCTAATATTGCTTTACTCACGATAAACGGATTTCCGTCCATGATTTGAATATCAAACAGAATGTTTTAAAAAAAAAGTTCGTGTCTTTGAAGGATGTATGCAGGCGTGATAGATTCCACATAATAGCATTGGATACAAAACAGAAGGTAGGCCGCATCCGCAACCAAATCTAATTTAAAAATAAATAACCCTCGGAAGAGAACATACGTGTCTTCAGGGTTCTGGAGAACGCAGGGGAAAAAGTCGCAATACTTTTTTCTTGGGACTATTTTACAACAAACCTTTGTAGTATTTGACAATGAAATGACGTACTTTACAATTAACTGCTCTATTGCTCAAAGTCTCCTACATAGATGCAATCATTTAACGGTATAATGTATATAGGTAATGTGATCCAACCGTAATAGGTTTCCCTAATTTTGTCTAAGTATGTACAGACGCCAGCACATCAACCTTATTCTTGTGTGATAAAGTTTTAAAACTGTCAAAGAAATTTGACAGATTGGGATAGGTTGATGTGCTGGCCTCTGTACCTATGTGTTGTCAAACAACACAAGTTGATACCTACCTAAATAAATACCGATTCCTCTCGTGCTAATATCGCTTTACGATTAGTAGCTTACTCAAGTTAGTAAATAAACTATCAAATATTTGTACAAGGTAACATTTTACTCAAACATTAGCATAAACACGATGTGTTCGTGAATGCAGATAAAATGCTAGAGCATTGAGTAATTGTAGCGAGTCCGAAAGGCAAGAATATATAATTTGACTCTCCGATCCGATGAGTCTATTCCTAGTTACCTGTGTTTTCAGAACTAAAATGGGTCTTTTTTTGGCCTAAAATGTTCAATATTTAAGCAAAAACTCTTTTTAAAGTTCCGTACCAATGGGTCCCCGGGGACTCTGCTGTCCGTCCGTCTATCTGTATGCGGATCGCTATAAAAATTAAACATTAAAATTAAAAAAAATAAAGGGGGCCAAGAAACGGTTTTTTTGCTCGACATGGTACGGAAGCCTACGTGTCCAATTCCAACTCGGACTTGCCCGGGTTTTTTATTCTGTAGGAGCCTTGGTATATAAGAGATACTCCCACAGTAGGAAAGACGTTGCCTGGCTGGAGGCCTTAATTTTAATTAAGCCCCCCACAGGAAAGTTCGGTTGAGCAGTAAATATCCCTAAAGGATAAACTGCGAGATGCCCATTCCAAAAAAAAAAAAAAAAAAAAAAAGTAGGAAAGACGAAGGATTATGCCAATAATATACTCACAATGTCAACAAAACCTTTTAGCTGTCAAAAATCAAACGTCTTTTTGAATTCTCATCCCATAGATCGGAGATGACGGCACGGTTGGCGCAGTGGCTCAGCGTTTGGCTGCCGCGCTGCGTGTCGCGGGTTCGATTCCTGCACTGAATAAACATTTGTTCATGGTCAGTCTGTTTGTCTATGTGACCTTCAATGTTTTTAAATGATCCCACAACACAGGATAAATTAAAAGCGCGTGGCAACGTTTTCAAATATATATATAGATCGGTTAGTGTGAAAACTTCAAAATTGAAGTTCAGTAAAATAGTATGGTTGACCGTACCTCTATCCATATTATGACATATTCACCCTTCAAAATAGCGAATTTCGTTTAGGCGGTGAAATGAGGCACGAGAGCAGATTGAAGTGGCTGGCAACTACATCTGTGAGACGCAAATCTCATTTACCTTTACTACATATTTCCAATAACACTCTTATAGCACATGTTCGGAAGGATTTTTTTCATAAAATCGACCCCTATGAAGGATTCTTTACTTTGAATTTGATTCTTTTTTCGAGGCTACAAAAGTGTATCAAGGGGATTTTTTTTTCCAAATTTAAGACATCTCCAACCTTTTCTCGATAAAGGTTAAATAAATGATAATCGTTGTAATGGTCCAGTGGTTTAAGCCTCGCCTCCTGTGCAGGAGGTTATGGGTTCAAACCTGGGCAAGTACCAATGTGATTTTTTCATTTCATATGTACTCTCTAAGTTTATCTTGGATATCACTGACATCGGTGGAGGAAAACATCGTGTGGAAACCTGGACAAAATAATAATGATTATATATCTGAAATCGCCAACCCATCTTAAGCAAGGGTGGTGATTAATACTCGTGTTTTCTTTGTATGAAAAGGCCTTTGCCCTGCAGTGGGACAGTAACAGGCTGGTATTATTTATTTATAGGTATCGTTATAAATATATTTCTATAAACGGGTTTTCAAAAACACTTAAATCAATTCGTTAAAACTGGATGACGTCGATTTTTCCTAGCTGAGTACTCTGAGAAAAACGAACGAAAGAAACTCAGAGGCTCTTTTATAGTAGAGACATTAACTGGGTCAGTTCCGTCATACGAAGACCATGCAGATTAGCATCTGAAATGGTATTTTGAGAAGTACTACATATATTTAAGTGGACCAGCCCAGTTAGGGAACGCATTTGTCAGTAAGATGGTAACGTATATCATGGATTTGGCTTTTCAGGACTGAAACATGGTAACTAAAAACAGGATGGATCGACACACAACCTAATACCATGAGTAGATACAGGTCATGAATCTGTACTGCCCCCAACAAGTAAATTTTCATGAGTTTTTCTTACTTCATTTTTTTTTCTGATGTTATTTTTAATGGTATCAGTTGGTGCGTTGACCTCCCTTCCACCCTGTGTAATAAAGGGTTCAATATTTGTCTAATTGGAAATAAAACTTACACATAGAAAATATATTACACTTTTATTTACATACATTTTTCATATTAATTATTTACATTATTTTTCACATAAATTCCCATAATTCACACAATATTGAAACACAACATTCGGCACATTCAATGCGGTATAAAATACTTTACGTCTGTCTATCCTTCATTGTAAATACATACTTATTTTATTGTTATCACAGTTTTTCGTCATTGTGTTGTATTTACATAATATAATAAGACTCATAGAAAATAAGACATGTTCCACCATTATTTCAAAAACGAATGAAGCGTCTTACACCCTGTATAACCTCAGCTATTGTTAACTTTTTCGATCATAAATGTAATATCCATATTATTATATTATAAATATGAAAATAACTCTGTCAGTACGTCTGCCTGTTTGTGTGTCTGTTTGACTGTTACGCAAATACGGCTAAATTACTGACCGATTTTGATGAAATGTTGTATGGAAATAGTTTTCTCTAGAGACTCTGGGAAGGACATAAGATATGTTTTAGCCCGCGACTTTGTCTGCATCCGCGATAACCGATTTTGACGCGGGCAAACTCGCGGGAAAAGCTAATGATAACATTATGATGCAGTATTAAATCATGGCAGCCTAAACTAACTTTTCTGTGATTATAAATTTCACTGTCTCAAAGATGTCATATTGTATCGATACCCAAATGTTTTATACATGATATATACACACTAGTATCAAAATGATAAGATAAGTGCAAACACGCGGCTCGCACACGAATTCCTGAGACTTCGCAGATCAAAGGACCAAGGTTTACCATATTAGTAAGTAATACGACTGCAGGCAAACATTTCTTCATCTGTACGGTAGCCGTGCCATAGCGGTGACAAAACCAGTATAAGCTGGCCTCATATTCTATTGAAACACAGTACTGAGCCAGCTAAAGATAAAAGTGATACTATCAAAATGCGACCTAATGTACAATAGCTTACTTACTGACTGTCAAATACCCTAACGGAATGACGAACTCTAAAGATTAAATGTGGATGAATTCTTTTTTAAGGATTTCATTTTAATAGTGATGCGTCTTAGGTACAAATATAATAAGCTATTTGTCCCGTCAGTTAGATTACCAAAAAATATTGGACACGTATTTTTTGCTTACAAATCAATAAAAAGTGACAAGGATATAGCACATCAAAGTTAAGACGAAGAGGTTTGTGACGTCACTTCTACGTAAAAAGTGTAACAAGGTGTGTTTACGTGACAGAACTATCGGACCAAACAGAATTTTTAAGGATAGTACCTATATATTTGATGGCACTGATCTAAAATTAACATACTTTATTGACTGTCCCATAACAAAATCCAGTAAGTGCTTCGTAATATATTTTTTTCAAGAGGTAACAAAATCATAAATGATATTTATTTTGGGGCGTGTGTATGTGTCTGAGATATCGTAGCCCCCTAACGAATGGACCAATATTGATTTGTTTTTTTTTCTGTTTGAAAGCTGGCGTGTTTGAGATGATTATTAGCTCATTAATAGTTCTTTAATTTAATTATATATACTACTTACTTTTTTTTTAATGGTACAGGCTAGGAAATTCTCTTATGTCGTGGGTGCGTTTGCAATTATTTAAAGTCACACACATGAACAGCCAGACCTGGAACAAATACCTGTAGGCCATGCAAATATTTGTTCCGTGCGGGAATCGAACCCACGACACGCGGCGCAGCAGTCGATTGCTCTGCCCCTGCGCCAACAGTGCCGTGAATAATAAATTAATTCGTAGTTTTCTTAGTTCATGAATTCAAGCTTTAGCAGTATTGTTATCTTCGTTATTTGCTAATATTTTAGCACAGGAGTCTTTACAATTGCATAGGACTTAGATACTATGTAAGTAACTATATAGTAAAAAAAACAATGTTTAAAAAAAAATTTCCTTACTGGGTGTATGTAGATATAGGGCAGCCATTCTTTACGAACAGCAAAATTCAGAATCTTTTTAAATTAACTCTTTACGTAATTAATCTACTTCATAACATAATTAATATGTTAAAGATTGTTACAAATTTTTGATCCAAGGGCTCTTGGACACTTCTTGATAATCACTTTATTATACATAATGATGAAACACGTCTTAATCAATATTTATATACACACTGCATACATTGACACGTTCATAAATCATGATTTTCATTAATATTTTACACAAAAAGGTACTCAGGTAATAATTAAATAATTATTTTGTACATACAAACGTAGACACCATTTCGTGTTTTATTTTTAACTAATTGTTCTACCTTCTTAGATAAAGACGCCTTCTGTAGAAAAACCTTGGTATGGCCGGTCCTGGAAATAAAAAAAAGAATACGTGAGTAAATTGTATGGTAGATTTTTTGTCCTATGTGGTGAGTGTTTAAGTGTAATTATTTTAGGAATATCTTGAGGCCCAGTGAGCGCAGCAAGATTATAATCTCGAGATTGTGAGTTCAAATCCGTACAAGTACTCGGTAAGTAGTAGTTAGTAATTGGTAAACAAACGATCCACTTTTTGATTGATACCAAATTTGGCTGACGCCATTAGGCATTATTTTTAATTATCTAAGCCTTCTCTTGTTTTATTATAGAGCAGAGACTTTTGAGTAGTATGCTCTTAATGATTTGAGCTTGAAGTGGGTCTGCGTCAATAATGTACCGACTGCCCTTTACGTTAGTGACGCCTTCTCGAACATACAACTTGGGAGCTATCTTACGCTTTAGCTATTGGGCTAATACTTCTTTTCAAATTACCGACACGGATCTTTAGCGTTGGGCGCAGTAGAAGGGTACTAACACTTTTAAAAAAAATCGACTACTACACAACTCAAGGTCAGCGCTCAAGTTCCGTGCTAGGAATTACATTTACTCATAACATAACATCACCACTGTATTCCCCGAAAGATTAGGTACAGGTGCATCTGTTGTACACCCAGATTTCGTCAATTATATACACGTCTCATGTAGATGGGGGCGAGCCTAATGCCAGCAACCGGATACAAATGCAGGTTCCGGACCCTTACTGAGAATTCCAGATGGTAAAACCCAATAACACTTTCACGATCAAATACAAATACAATATGTGTCAAGCTTATAATCAATACATTAAATCTTACTATTACGATAGTTAATTGCAGTTTGGTACTTTCAAAAAACAGATAATAACGTACATACATTATATTTGAGTGATTGCAATATTTACACAACAAACCACAAGGTTATAATCAAATAAAAGTCAATGTACAATAAATTGCTTGTAATAGATATTGTGTTTTTTGTCAAGATTTCATTTCTTTTGTAAAGGTTTCAGTAATGTATTAAGAGTATTATTTTTTGTTACTTTATAGGTATTATGACTGATAATTGGCCTTATTTTTTATTATTTAATGAGACATTTAAAATTAAAACAAAATATTTAAATAGGAATTGAAAGGTGACGCGGAGTCGCGACCGATGGGTGGAATTGAGGGAGGCC
Organism: Phlogophora meticulosa; assembly: GCA_905147745.2. Classification (NCBI taxonomy): domain Eukaryota; kingdom Metazoa; phylum Arthropoda; class Insecta; order Lepidoptera; family Noctuidae; genus Phlogophora; species Phlogophora meticulosa. Next base: position 6,936,895 of record LR990525.1, read on the forward strand.
CTTTGCCCAGCAGTGGGACAGTTTGGCTAGTGATAATAATAATAAATGGCTTGTGGCTCGTAGCTAAACGGTAATAGCCCCAGCAATGGTATATCTTGAAGGGTAAGCAACGCTTATCGAGGTCGGTCCGTGGGTGTCATACCGAGACCCCTCCAAGCTTCGAAAAGCACGTTAAGCCGTTGGTCCCGGCTGTGATAAGTAGATCTTTGACAATTGTTACGGGTAGTCAGTAGCCCGAAAGTCTGACAACCAGTCTTACCAAGAGGTATCATGTGATACAGTAAAGAACTGGATTAAGTAAGTCAGATAGGCTGTCGATCCATGTAAAATGCTGGTATTCAGCTGCATACGGTTGACTGAAAGCCGAGCTGTGCTGGGGAGCACAATCGGAAAATGGTAAAGAAGATGATGATGTATGGGATAGGCCTTCAACTCGTAATCAATTGTATACAAAATTGCGTCAGTGCAATGCAGCTTGTACGAAATAGCGCAACGGTTTTATCTCATCAACTTTCAACCAACTACTTAAGTAGTACTTAATTTTTGAGTATTTTTTCATTTAATTATATATTCACTAGCTTCCGCCCGCGGGATTCTATCTATCTCTCGGCTAAATTGTATCGAAATCCGTTCAATGATTATATCAGTCATCTAGTACCCATAACACAAGCTCTGCTTAGGGCTAGATGATGCTGTGTATGTGTGTATTTATAATATTTATATAGTTTTCACGTCTGGCTCGTTGGTCTAGTATTCGCAACCGCTTCTGCCAAGCATGAGGCCTTGGGCTCGATTCCCGTAGCAGGCAGTGTTGTTAAGCTTTTCCATCTTGGATTTCTCAGTAGTATCCCGAAGGGGTTTGTGCTCGGTTGTTGGCAAAAGGCTCGCACTTTGTTACATCGGACTTAAACATAACCGGTGAAATGTGAATGTACTACAGGGACACGTCTGAGGGAATGCAAGCGTGATGTTGTTATAATATTGTTAACGCTATTATAGTTATATGTATGTCTATAGCTACACAATGCAATAAAAACATTCTCACAATCTAATCCGCCACTGCTCCAAAACAGTCATTCAACTCATTGTTTACTCACGCTAACAATTTAATACAAAATGTTACAAACACATTCAATATACCCAAGAATAATCACTCAAGTAAAGTTATATCAGTATTGAAGAGTACTTGAGATCACGCTCAAGGGAATTTGGAACCTGCGCTAATAAATTTTAAGGTTTGAATTTGTGCGGGGTCGTTTGTGTCGGATTTCACGCTTGTCGGCTCGGAAATGCACAAAGTTTCCTTTTGTGGCGTTTCTCATAACTTGATTTGTGTCGGGGCAACCCTTCAGCCGGGTTCCGGCGTGGCGCCGCTACGGCGAGACGCGTCACTTCCGTCACGGTGCAGTCCTAGTCACAGGATGTAGCGGGTGCATTGGCGTGAAGACTAATTTGATCAAAGATTTTGGTGTATATTATTTGGCAATCGCCTTGAGTTTCTCACGTAATTATAATGAATAAGACTCAGTCGTTTTTATGGGACAGTATTACAGCGAGGATAAAATTGAGAAGGGTAATTTTGTTGGTATATCGTTTACCCTGTTTTCTACTAGAATAAGATGGATACTTACTTCTGTAGAACAAGTACCTACGTACTATAAAAGAGGTTAATACAACAGTGCGACAAGAGATTACAAGGATAAGTGAAAATGAGAAACCGTGTTTTCTAATTTCAGAAACAAATGTGCCATGTGAGTTCTTTAAACTCTATAGGACAGAATCACCAGGCTTTCCTCCTTTTAAAAGTTACAACCCAAGAAAAACACTCGTCGCTTGTAGCTACACCTATCACTAAAACCTCACCCGTACACAGAACAAGCGATGCACGTATTACAGACGTGCAAAGTTTTAAGTCAGACAAGAACTCGTGTTCATTAAGAATAAACCTAGAATTTAATTCGTGTTACAATTTAAACTGACTAAATGTACCTAGAGTAGTTACTATCTAGTATGCTATTTATGTTTTATAGACAAAGCGCCTATATTTATCGAAGGTGTAGGTGAGTGAGGGTAGAGGTGTACCCATGTTATTTGTGGTGCCACCAACTGGGCAGAAATCCAGACTACGGGTTGAAACTGAGAAATACTAGATGGAAAAACCCAATAACACTTTGCAAAATGCGGGAATCGAACCTAGGACCTCATGACCACTACTAGGCTTATGCTCAACATGCTTAGGACTTCTGCAATGTATGGTGTAGGCGCCACACCTCTGTCTAGGCAGTACCCATTAAGTTATTTAAATCAAAGTGACCCAACAGCCATTGTCTTGTAAAAATTTCGATTCATGAAAAAGTCTCATAGAAAAAACACTTTCAATTTTATTCGAATTTCCTTGCCATCCATTTTTATTTTTTATCCCCTTAAAAGCCTTATATGATTTGCCGATCTCTGCTGATACGATCACCTACTGATAACATTAATATGTTTTTTTATAAATCGATACAAATATTAGGTACCATAAAGGATTTATATACTTTCTCAAAATTGGTGATAGTCACGTCTTTTTTTTAAGCTGAAACTTTTTTATATTGTCTTAGCGCTATTTTACTCACCCTAGCATCAAATACATTCCATAATTGATATATAACACTTTGTAAACAACTCAAAAGAAGTATTATTATGTACCTTCAATTTCATTTCATAGGGAAACTTTTACAACAAATCTTATAAGAAATGTCTTCAGAACAATGACGGAACAAAACAAACAATTATTTCATAAAACAGAATACATGTCGGAGTTGTCACAGCAAAAAAGCTTATGAAACTGTCTCAAGTTGGACAACACAAGGGAAAGTTTTCAAGACGTATCCGTTTTTCCACCCTCTGCTAAACATTTGTCGTCTTACAAAAAGCGCTTAAACTATCACAAGATATTAAAACAAGATTGTAAAGATTTAAGGTTCAAAATAAAATAAAAAACATAAATGAAATAGTAACAGTACAGTGAGTATTATTAATTTAAAAACACAAAACAAAAAAGGGTTCCAATGTGAATGAGTTTCATAAACACAACAAAACAATAGGTACTCTGTTTTTGAACAAGCAAACATATAAATATGCATTAGATAAATATCAGAGGTCTGGCCAGAAATGGCGGAGGCAGGCTCCAATTAATTTCGTAAGTCCAAACTCTTTTATTAAATTACAAAATGTGCGCAGCCCGTGGACTTGTGATATGTCAATTTCTAAATTAAAACGCATTTGACCGTGTAGGGAGGGCCCGCGAGATTATGAGCGCGCAAATTGAATATTCCGGGTTGAAAGTGAACCCGAAAATATAAATGAAGTCATCGAGAAATAACGTCAAACACAATTAAAAAGGTCCGTTATGAATAATTTAATCTCTGTTTTGTGTTATTAATTTAAGCGAGTGTTTAATTACGAAAACATTTCTGGGTTTCACTATTCCAATCAAATATCTAAGCATGTTTAATTAAATCAAACAGACATTTTAATAAATAGTAAAGTTATAGTGCCTTTAAAAACCTTTATAAAATATATATTTATAAGTTCGTACACAAATGCGGCAAGTTAAGTTACTGAGTGCAAGCTGTCTGCGAGTATTTGTGAAGTTGCATTTCAGGAACAATGCCCGTTCAAAATAACAGACATTTCAACAGCCAATGACTCAGCTACTATACACGTAACCCAAACTACTTTAAACTGCTTTATAATACCTTCCTATACAAATTTATTACAGCGAACTCAAACTTAATTGATAGAATATAACTTGACGTGTCAAAACGTAATGCCCTCAGGTCAATTCCACTGTTCATAATCTATAAGGCCCCCTACATACCACGCGAGTCACCACACATTCACATTTAATCAGTTTTTGTGTGATTTTGCTTTACTCATTGGAGTTCCCGTTTTGAAGTTGTAAAGGGGTGAATCAGTGCACGTACAAAATAAATAATTAAAATCTTTTTTGTCACTTTCCTGTAACCTTAATCGATTTTACAAATCAAAATTCATGAAAATAATATCTCATTCTTAATGTTGACCATGCCAATAAAATTTGCGAAACACCAATTTAAATTTGAATTTTATTACATATAGCTATTTCTAGGTTTCAAAAAATATTTTAAGAGATATTCTGATAGTCTTTTTTTTTATTCGTTCAGAACATAACATACCTTCTAAGCAATAGAAAAGTAATTATGCAGACCTTAAAAGTCATTTGCAAAATTACTTTATCTGCCTAGCCTTTTCCCAACAATGTTAGGGTCGGCTTCTAGTCTAACCGGACGTAGCTGAATACCAGAATTTTACGTAATGCGTCTGCTTATCGGACCTCTACAACACATTTACATAATTATATTTTTTTAAATAATTTGAAAAATACTTTTCCACATAATAAAATAAAAACATTAAGTCGATGTCTACAAGCTAAGCAACTCTGAGAGACAACATAAACTATACTCAAAGGTGCAAGAGAGTTAGTAAATCTTCTTCCCAGCGAAAAATACTAGGAAGTTGTGAAGGTAGGGCGTTCTGGGGGACTGTCTTTTTGACGATCACAAAGTGCTGATTCTCTTCTGAAGAGCCTAATTTGAATATTGATCAAGTGTGTCAGTGTAAAATATTTTCGTAAAAAACTCAAAAGTCATCCAGCAGTCAACCGCCAAACTATCTTCGTGTGTAAGCAGCCTAATGTCAGATCACTCGTTCCGGCAAGTTCGAATGCATGATCAAGAAGTGACCTTCATAATGCCGGATCAGAAAGCAAGCACTCGTTTCCCTATTAAGTTTATTTATAATTATTTTCTTTGTCCAGTATTGTCGAATCAATCACGACTTTCGATATGGACCAGTTACCGTACGGTTGTTTATAAATTTCCTGTAATATGTCGCCAATTCATTTTTAGTACTCGACCTAGTTTTATTGACATACTTTTATGTTAATTGTTTACCTTACTAGCTTAAGTCTTGAAAGTTATTTTGTTATCTGGTGAATAATGGACAAGAATTATTATTATTCACGTTTTGATAGTAAATGACAAATTTATATTTATTTCTGTAAATTGGTTTATACAAACAATGTTACACCTCGGCGAGGTCAGTGTGAATGTGTACTCTGAGAAAAAACAATGAAACGTACTCAGAGATCACAATCTTTTAAAGTCCAAAGAAAATCTTGGTCACTTGGTCAGATTATGTGAAGACCATGCAAATTAGTTAGTATTGATCTGTGAAGTTTAATCAAAAAAGATCTTTGAGCTTGCATACATTGCCGGGCCGTGTATCTTCTTTTTTTACTATAGTTAGATCGAAGTTTAACTAAGTGGTTTTTGCAAATAATTAATAATAAAACCTGCTTTATATTTTCTTATCATTTGAATCAATGGACTTATTTTATTGAAGAAAACATTTTGTGGAAGTCGTAATATTCCAAACTTACAAAACAAGAAGTTAAATTTTTAATGTTAATTGTTTGTGTTTATTCATTCCTGAACGCGATTTAAATGTTATCTTAGAGCTATATCGACGGAACACTTTTGTCATGCCTTACCACCTTACATATATCGTGTTGAATTCTGGATCACGACTTATTAATTGACTATATTATCACACAGTGTAATTAAAAAAGCTAATTATTCTAATCTACAATGCTAATTACAATTAAATTCTCCTTTGTTATCCATAGGTATAAGTAGATACCTATCTACTTATAACGGCAGTGCAAACATGCGTATTATTGTGCAACGTAAAGGTAAAAAATAAAACATATAAAAATTCATTCGTTTATTTTTATAAATTATAAATAACATGGGCTCTAATCACAACTTCATTCACAACACTTAATATAATACAAAATCTTTTGTTCAGCTCACATAATATATATAAGTAAATATGCATGCCTAATATACCGGCATTATTTTTAGATATACATACAACAGAACTGATATCCCATATTCCCACTACAGGTTCGGCCAAAAATAGTAACCCATCCCGTGGGACACAGTCAGTTGGGAACAACTCATGCAAAAACTACCCATGCAATTAAAATTATACTACAGCAATATTTAACAAAAAATAATTTACAATCAATATGCTATTCTCCAATTTATAGTTCTTAGAAGAATAACATATCAAAAAGTCACATTTATTTGTACCAACTTGTAACACGAGATTAGAAAATGTAAGTTTCCTATTTGTTAGTTTAACCTTAACGCCAGTCTTCGTGTCACGACGACATTCTCTACTTACAATAACTCATATGTGAGTTACATATAGTCTATTATTTTACATAATTTCGATTTCCTGAAAAAATCGCAATCACAACCTACAAAACTAAGTTTTTCAGCCACCATTTTGTTAGTAAACCTTTAAAAAAATTGCATAATTATAAAGCCAAACTAAGTATTTGTCTAAATTTGTAATTTAAGAGAGTAGAAATAGAGTCCTGTTTAGCTATTCCTTGACAGAAATTGTCAAACAGTGGTCTATTTCTGAGGCATAAAATGCCCAAAAGAATTGCCTATTATATAGACAAAAACATTTGTTTTTCTAGAAACCTCGTGTTACAATTTGAACTTTTATATTAGTGCTAACTACGTTTGACTAGGGGGTAATCATCGGCCGTAGGTTTTACCTTGCGAGCCGGGGGGTACAAAGCCGTAGCCTGATGCTCCTACGACCACGCCGCTGGTCTGAGAGGGGTCTCCGCTCGGAGAAGGAGGGAACAGCACTGGACCTGAAACAGTTATACCGGTGATGTCAATGGACGGCTTTTGTAAACATATTACCTTCTTGTTTAGGAAGCTTAATTTATATGGGTACAAAAGAATAGAATACTCCTTATTGTACGTAATAAAAACTTTAAGAACAACTAATGTACGTAGTAAGTCTTACAAATAAAAACTTTAAGAGCAACATAGGAAGTTAAAATGGGTACCCTTATCTACAAGCGATCTCTTACATACAACCTTTGGATGAACTTGATAGAGAAGGGGAAAATATATACAAGTTGTTGGCTCATTAAAAAAGTCAGATTGGGATTCGATTCTAAGTTAGGTTAAATATATCTACAATATTACTGTCCTCAAACAAAACTTAAAAAAAAAACAGAGCCTCAATCCAACCGCAAACAAAAAAAAACATTCTCAGAATTAAAACGTAAATGAACAAAGGAACGTTTATTTTTGATCATACCAGACAGAGCGATTATAATCAATCTGTCAGTTCAAAGATCAACTAACGACTATTATAAAATTTGTCAGCAGTCTGACAAAAGTTCAATCTTTAATCGTTAATCAATTGTCAAGATTTTATCAATTAGGTAAACGTGAATTTGACAATGAGAAAAAAAGAACATTGACACTTCTGTTACTTGATAATTGCACGACAATGGCCTTTGGGCAAAATAGAAGGGGGGATACATACAATAATGCGCACACGCAAATTCTTTGTTATTTCAGAACGATTATTTAGGAATCGCTTCATTGATTTAGTGGTTAGCTCAATTTTGGTAAGTTTGATACTGACGGAAGAGCAAAAAGTGTAATTGACTTGAGCAAAACTAGTAGTTTCGCGTGGCAATGGCATGATCGCTAGATTGCCATAAGCGGGATACCTATTAACCTTGGATTCATTCCGTCATTTTGCAAACTAAGCCTATAGTTAGACATACTTACTACTCCATGTACCTAGTATTGTTTTACGCACAGTATTCTAGCTGTAATGATGAATATAACATAACATTACGACTTGCCCGAAGGGTTATGCAAGATCTAGTTATAATAAACCCTTTAAATCACAATTTAATCTGGGGCCAAACATTTTGTACCAAGTCGGGCACAAATCTAGATTCCGGGCTGCTACTGAGCAATTCCAGATGGAAAAATTCATCAACACTTTGCTCAAACCGGGAATCGAGCCCAAAAAATATTAAAAAAAGATTAAAAGATTAAAAGATTATTGCCTATTTCAAGTACATTTGAAATCTATCTTCAAAGCAAAACTGCCTTTGATTCACAGTACTAGCTATCCGTTGTGGTATTCTTTGGCTTCTGACCGTGACCGTCTTTAAAATAAATTATTGCAAGCCCAAAAAATTTGATCAGAACCACAGATTTTATTAGCTTGCAACTAAACAGTACAGCAGACTGGCTGAAATGATAATGACAATGATGACAAAATATAGCTGAATAGATAGACCTACGTCAAAAATGTCTTATTCAGAAGATAGACCAAAATGGTGTAACTGCTTTTATCACTGTGATTGTACAAACTTTCCTCACGCCTCGCGCCTGTAGAAATTATAGGTTATAAACTTCTATCAGAAAACACTTCCATTTTAGGAGAGGCCTATCTATTACATCTAACTATCGTAAGATAGATTGAAAAGATACAAGACCCACAATCAAGTTTATTGCGGAGGATTGCTTCAGTTTTTAACTCGCAGATCTCAGTCCGATAGCGCTAGATAATCAAATTATGCTGCTAGAAACAAAGTTTCAATAAAGGTTAGATCCTAGATAAACCAAATACTAATTAAAACACTAGATAAACACCCTTTCCCTCTTAATATAGACAAATGCTTTACTACGTTTTCATGCCGATATTATGTGCAAAAGTTCTCAATCAATAAATGCGAAGTAAACATTGTTTATATTCTGACACTATAATGAAGATTTGCTACCAATAAGTTTACCAGTAATTGAGATATTATGCAATTACGTCGTATTATGTAAAACCAACCGGATTAAGATTGTATCCGATTGCGATGAGATTTTCACATTTCTGTAAATAACTATTAAGTTGTATGTCGTAAAAATGCGGCGCTTTATCATTAACATTTGTATTTTTGCAGCAACACTTTCCTTAAACGCCACACAGGAAGCAAAACAGTCTAAAACTAGACTTAAATTGAACCTAGGACACTGGACCAATCAGTGACTTCATATGTATGAATGATGGGATGGCTACCGTCATCCCACCATACATATAAAGTCATACCATGCTATAATCACCCAGGCTACTCGTAAAAGGAACTAGTGCGCAAGGGCACGACGATTAATTCTTACATCTACGCTTTTGCAAGGTTTTAGTACAAACGTATAATCTTAGACGTCTGACATTCGTCATCCTTATTAGTTCCGCGTTTCCGTATGACCATACTATGATAGTTGCAGTCCCTTACAGTTCAAATGACAGGGGCCTGTAATTATCCTTGGGGTCTGCTGATGCTGAGCGATCCCTGAACTCGCTTCAAATCTCAGGAGTCGCCTAGCTAATTCAATAGGCTGCCTCCTCCCCCGGCCTTACCTACATGGGACTATAACATAACTGGTGTACTATAATATACCTCAGCCACTCCCGTACCCCGCAGTGGGTGCCCTTTTCGTGTAGTCGCTTAGCTTGTAAGTTTTTACGCTCTGCCTGGAGACCTTCATTTTTACTAACCGGTTGTGGCCCACTGTCATTCCGGTATGACACGGGCAACGTCAAACTGACGTAAAAGGGACTTGAACGGCTAAGTCCCCTCAGGAAAGTTCGGTTGAATAGTTAATAAACCTAAACGTTAAACTGTGAGATGCTCATTCCAAAAACAAATCACCTCTGCCTCTGCCTGGGCCCTAATTTAAATAGCATCACAATCAAGGAAACATAGATATTCGTACAACTCCTTCAACTCGATATAATCTAAAATGCGGAAGCATTAAACATTTCGTCACATCCGTCTGTAATTTCCTCCATGTGTTATCAAAACCTCACTCACAGGTTTTTTTCTCTATATTTCCTCATACCAACTGTAGCTAGAACTGTCTTCATTATATATGATTCAATAATATTAATGATATGCTAAGTTATTTACATAATTATCTGTAAGAGATTAATGATATTAAACTATTAATGAGTTCGTCGCTCTAAATTCATTTATTTACGTGTTGTATTTTTAATTTTGTTCATTTGTTTTGATAATAAACTATGTAAGTCACTCAAATTTTGCTATTGACTACTCATTTCTGATTCTTACAAAATCTTCATATCAAATCAAATAAAAAAACTTGTTCGCATTAAATAGGTAGATAGGTGGTCTAGGAATGCAGATAATTAGGATCTTCATATCACATACACACACGTGACTTTTGCTGATATACGAAAATTTCTTAATATGCTGTATAAGTGATTAATACTAGATACAGAAATAGTTACATCTGTTATATATCTATTTAATAACGTAAAATCACGCCTACATTTCCCGAAGGTTTGGCAGAGATGTACCTACAGTACCTACACCCACAATTCACATATTATATTTAATAGGGAGTGAGCCTATTGCCATCAACCGGGCACACATAGACACTACGATCTGTTACTGAGAAATTCCTAACAAAAAATTGTCCACCAAAAAACATTAAAGCCACAAAATTGTCTTTATATTTTATACCCTGTTAAGGCTCATATTTATATATCAGGCATACCTAAATTTATCCACTGGTATATCATTGTCACAGTTATGCAAGTCATAATACATAGATAATTACGCATTCCAAAAAGAAATCCGTTCAAATGAAAAGTCCTTGGTAGAGTCACTAATTAACGAACAATAAATAAGTCCAAATACGTCTCAACATACAATTACTACACAAGAATTCAAATGTTAATCAGTAGCACGATAAGCTTTCATTAACCTTTAACGAACTGATAATTATTTGTACACTAAATTACAAAGCAATGAATGTTTCTATCGCAAATAAGATGTAACTGACATAATGGGAGTCGCAAATGGGGCTATTATGCCATTATACGCTACTTACTCAAGGATAAGTCGAATTGTAGATCAATTTATTGACTCTAATTTTTGCTACAGCAAGCAATTCGGACATTATTTATGTAAATCGATTGTTTGTTTGTCGATATAAAGCATTTTGTTTGTGTAGGATGGTAATCATCATCTATCTGCCTAGCCTATTCCCAACTATGTTGGGGTCGGCTTCCAGTCTAAACGGATGTAGCTGGATACCGGTAATTTACATGGATCGCTTACCTATTTGGCCTTCATAACCAATTACTGGGTAATACGATTCCCCTAGGTAAGATGTTAAAGGTGCTACATACGATAGATGCAACCAATTTCTAAGCGTAATTTTCGAGGCACGCAGGCGTCTCATTATTACCCATCCAAGGATCCACCTCGTCAACCTTCAATCAACCCCAGCAGATGTTAAGCCCCATTGGCGAATAATCCTGTAGTAAATAAAGTTAACGGATCTTAAGTGGCTGAGTAGTCGATTTTAGTATAAAATCCCTTATATGCGCAAACTACTGCGTCCAGCGCTCAAGATCCGTGCCAGTGCCTATTATATTATGAATAATAAGGTGTAGGTGTCTTTCTACTTTACCTTTGCAAAGCACAGAGTTTCTCAATGAGATTTATGTATATAATTAATACGATCGGATAGTCCCAAATTTGATAAGCTGTCGAAAAGTTTGTACCGACATACAAACTAAATCTGACGTATCCTACATCGCGATATTAAAGTTATCCGAGCGCTTGAATATATATATGACACAACACCCGTCTGGTCGGAAGATCCTCCCTTTTCAATGGTGGATGAGGATCTTTACACCCTGTTCCTCATACCCCTAAAAGTTCTTTATTGAGGAGAAAATGTGTCGAATTTTACTTTTGATAGTCTTATATAAATGTGTTTTTATATACTTATATACTATACGTAAGAATTTCCTATACTACAAAGAATCAAATAACAAGGATGAGTTATAATGTATTTACATACGCGATTAGCAATCAGGAAATAATACTTCCTAATTAAATTTATTTATAACTTATTAAAGCCATATGAAACTTTTAAGTATTAAAAATATGACAATTTACTGGAAATAACTTCGGTCATAAATATGTTTATTTACTAGAAATATTCTTAAGTCACGTCTTTATAAATAGACTTCTTAGATGTCATTGTAAATACTAATTAGGCACTTAATTTATTATTTAGCATAATCATTTCTTTAAGATCTGACAAATTGATCACATGATTATATGGAAAGTTGATGAAGGCAAAAATAAATACATATTTACTTACTTTGTTTAGTCGACCATTGCTAATGTTATAGTAAGTTAAGAAGGATAAGCTTACCCACCTCTTCCGTATCCACAAGTCAGCTTTATTTATAAACCAATGTTATTTTTCTTTATATCCCAAAAATCCTGACTTTACAACGTCCTTATGGATATTAACATAGAAGGCATCATAATTATGTCAATATTTAAATAATCTGACTTCTAAACTAGTTGCATGTTCCTGTTACTTAAGACTCAGCTTTACATTGAAGCATTTATGCTTAACTTTGATCCTATTACATAATTACTGTATGTCATAATAATTAATATAAACTAACCTCATTGCTTTTCAATAATTACCTCTATCGCCCACACATTTCATCATACATTATTATTAAATTAGGTCCCTTAAAAAAACGGTCGCTTTTAGATACACATGATTGGCCCCTACGGCTATTTCAGTGGCCCACATACATTTACGCAATCAACGATTGTACACATTATTGTTATAATGTAACAAACGCATAATTAATAGAAGGTAACTAGGTACCTATAATTATGACGAGACAAAATTAATATGATGAAATATCAAACTGATACATTACAAATTTAACCCTGATTTTTGCGAAAAAACCAGCTGTTCCCTACATACTGTCGATTTATGTGAGCACAAAATGTACTGAACAGTTTTTGGTGTCTTCATGCGATATCGGGGTTGGTCTCATAGTAAATGTCGTTCATAATGATGAGTATGCCTAACCAGGTTACCACCATGTATTAAGACTGTTTGGGAACGTTTAGGTTGGTGTAGGTATTGGTATCTTGAAAGTTTTGCCAAGCCTTATGTGCCCAAATACCCATTTATCCCCCAAGAACTACTTCTGCTCGCTATAGGAATACATTAATTAAGTCTGCCACAGACAGGTGTGACGGTCACGTCACACCTGTCTGTAAAACTGTAACTGTGTGTTACCAGGTATATTTACGGGTTAGTTACGGGTTCGATTCCCGCCCTTGGACAAATGTTTGTACGATCTACAAATATTTGTTCCGGGTATTTGCTACGTATAATAAAAAATATATGTCTATGTAATGTATTGTATTTAAGTATATCAGTCATCTAGCACCCATAACACAAGCTCTGCTTAGCTTGGGGCTAGATGATGCTGTGTGGATTGTCCAGCATTATTTATTATTATTTTTTGCTTAGCAAACTCGTATCGCAGTGTCACGTTGCCCCTGTCAGCGACAACTTAACACCATGTCTGTAAAGGTATACTTAGCATGAGTGGAATAGTTCCTAACTCATCATCTCTATAGCCTTTTCCCAACTCAGTTGGGGTCGGCTTCCAGTCGAATAGGATGCAGCTGAATACTATTATTTAACAAGGAGCGACTGCCTACTTGATCTGCACAACCAAGTAGATTGTGCAGATCAAGTGAGACTTGGTGAGGCTAGTTGTCAGACTATCGGGCTTTTTAATAATAAATGATTTTCCATAATTATGCATTTACTATGTCGTAGTTGTGTGGGACTTAAAAGCGTTCATACTTTTAGTTTTTCTGAGGAAAGGGACTTCTTTAATAAACAATCTATTTCAAAAATGTAGTTAATTAAGCCGCTTTACTATCGGTAAGAATAGCATGTATGCCTCCCCGGCCATTGACGTAACATTTGCTAATAATTACTTGCTAAATATTTAAAGTACAATAATTACACTAACGCAAAGGTCACAAAAACTAAATTAAGCAATTGAAATACAAACTTGGCCTCTTTTTCAATCTGATATACATGCGTCTCATTCCCTCGCCTTTCATATCCTGTTGCTCAAACCATTGGTGTTGGCTCACAGGAAGTAGCAAACACATTACCCTCCTTCCGGATCAGATGGGTAAATAAATAAATAATGCTGGACAATCCACACAGCACCATCTAGCCCCAAGCTAAGCAGAGCTTGTGTTATGGGTGCTAGATGACTGATATACTTAAATACAATACATTACATAGAGAAATATATTTTTTTATTATACATAGCAAATACCCAGAACACCCGGAACAAATATTTGTAGATCGTACAAACATTTGTCCCAGGGCGGGAATCGAACCCGCAACCTCCTGCGGCGCAGGCGGACGTTTGCCCTCCGCGCCACATCGGTCGTCAAATATATTGTAATACTTTATACAGAAGGCCCAATCCACAAATCAAGGGGCTAAAGGATTGTTATTGTATTTTTTGTTATATTTTGAGCAAGTAGACCTCCTGGTGTGAGGTGGAGCGAGACCTCTGCACAGGGAGAGAAACAGTAAAGACTCATAAAAATTGTGAAAACACTAAATACGAGTAAGTACCCATCAGCGACTGATTAATATTTATACGGTAAAAAAATATTACATGGGTTCTTTGAGGACCATGTGGCTAAATAATAGCAGACATACGGATCGATCGAAGGTTAAGCTATGATTAACAGAGGTCAGTACGTAGATGGGTGACAACCCATTACATATTGAAACCCGTCTGTGGCTCGGAAAGCACGTTAAGCTCTATTGAGCTCTATTAGGTTGTTGAAGGGTACCAGCTGTCTTTCCCGGATCTATGACTGTCGCTACTGGTAGTCAGAAGTCCAAAAGTTTGACAACTAAGTAGTATTACCAAGGAGTATACTCAGTAATTATTTAGCATACTACTTGGTTGTTGTTGATTTTACACGGAGCGACTATCTGTACTCCAGATAGTCCAGATAGTCGTCTCGGTCATGTAAAATACTGATATTAAGCTGTAAACGTATAGACTCAAAACCAACCGAACAAAGTTTGGAAAAGGTTACTCAGATGATGAGGTCGTTAAACTCAACCTTAGCGTCTGATTAATGATTACCCACTGATTACACAATTCCCTGTACAATGTACGTAGGTGGGTATAATTTACTTCCGAGATACATACCTAATGATTAATGTTATTGTCTTTATATTGTAACTACAGCACGCGACATGAACGGTCGTTACGAAATATTTGTCCTTACTAGCTAAGGTACCATTGTAAAGTAGGATGTCAAGTTCTGATACTAAATAGCTCGTGTATTACAAATGTTTGTGAGTCATTGTTTCCCTTTGTGTGGTTAAGTACATAAGTATTATTCCTTTTATTGTACAGGCAACATTGTTTTGAGGGCTCTTGATTTGTTGATTGGTAGTTTGAATGGCATACATACGTACATAAGCTCACACATTTTTCCCATAGCGGTATGAAGTACCTACAGACCCCGTTTCTTAAAATTGAAAATATTCGTTTAGCTTATATTTTTCATTTTCTCATGATGTAAGAGTGATATTAATTGTGCTTGCCGCATAAACTTAAATAAAAATGGTGTGGAATAGTTACGATTCAAAATCGAATTTACTAATTTTTTTTGGAATGAGCATCTCGCAGTTTATCCTTCAGGGATATTTACTGCTCAACCGAACTTTCCTGCGGGGGCTTAATTAAAATTAAGGCCTCCAGCCAGGCATCGAATTTACTATACGTCAAGCGTTTGTGTTATAGCCTCTGGTCATACACGCACGCATGTTGCGAGTACAACGCACCTAACCTTTCTGAAGAACTTCACCAATGAGGTCGGTGTATCTCTTTCTAGGGCGTTCCCTCCCGGTGTTACCAC
Organism: Phlogophora meticulosa; assembly: GCA_905147745.2. Taxonomy (NCBI): domain Eukaryota; kingdom Metazoa; phylum Arthropoda; class Insecta; order Lepidoptera; family Noctuidae; genus Phlogophora; species Phlogophora meticulosa. The sequence goes on from LR990525.1 coordinate 6,952,646, forward strand.
TCAGATCTGCCTTTTATTACCCACCTTTTGTTAGTCGCCTTTCATTCATGGAGTAACATCTTAATTGGTTAAAAAAGATAACTTTACTACTAATTACAAAACCAATACAATTTTAATCCCTACGCATAAGACTAACATCTATAACAACTTCACGCAACGAATATCATGCTCTAATTGCAAAACGAAGCATCGCCATGACATTGAAACAATGAAACAGACCGCGTGAACGTATATTAGCAAATGCTAAGCTAATCGTGACTGTAACACGAAACAATCTAATTAACAACACTTACGTGATATTATCTGGTTTATTTTCAAATTAATTGTAATTAAAATTCTAGACCAAATCACGTTCTAGCGCAAGAACATGGATCTATGCAGGTATTTGGTTTTAAAACATCAAAATGCATTCCAATTTACAAGTCAGTTTTTCTCCAATCTGTCATAGGTTAGAAGAGTCCTGGAGTAGAGAAAGACCAAAAAAATACAGATCCAACACGATCTGACTGAAGAGACTGGACTTGACCACAAATGGGATAGATGAAGAAATGCAGAGGAAAGACGATGGCCTCGCAATATTTGGAAGCAGCTATCAGAAGGCTGGTTCAGGTAGAATTGGCCCAGCTTAAAAGACAAACATATGATAACATATCTTCAAAGTTAAAAAAGAAGAGAATAATGAAATACAAACTAATAATGAAGAGAGAGGGAGTGAAAGAGCAGAATTCTAAAGCTGCTGTTTCCTTGTAACACTGCGTGGCTTTATGTTTTATTTTAATTAATTTGAATATGAACTTTTCAGTCGTCTATAAAACAGATAAGATGTTCCACACAGCTGATGTATTTATGTGTCCTCTGGTATTTATAAAATTCGTTTTAAACCACATAGTAAATTCCAATAGTTAATACATTTATATTACCAATCGACATATTTGCGCAATCGTATAAAATATACAATTTATAAGATGTAAATTTTATGTTTGTCGCGTGATTAGTCAATTAAATGGGATCTATTCGGATATAGAAGAAAAACAGTGCGTGGAACACTACAGAGGAAAAACAAGTCATTATGGAAGTCATATGGTGATAAATGGTCCCGTCAATGTCCATTAAAGTGTTACTATTAGGGTTTTATGGGCGCCTAGTACTTCAACCAGTTTAGCAGTGCCTGGTTACAATTAATACAAAGAGGTCCTTTACGGGGCTGGTTTGACGATGACGATTGAAATCCCGGTGTCAGTCAAAGTAAAAAGCTATTAAAGCGATTCTACTTATTTTTTTTTTACATTGCTCTCTAACAAAAGCATTACACTTCATAATTTAGTAACTAACAAAATAATTAAATTAACCCAACAAAAACTGCCATCCGCCCAAAATCATACAACATGCAAAGTTTATTTATTTAGGAACACAAGCGGTTACCATAATTAATTCTGATTGAGGGATGCGTATTGTCAAACGCGGGCTTGCAACATGTCCTCGGTTTTTGCTCGGCGAAGCATGATTCTGTCATTAGGACCCTTCTAAGAGCGTGTCACACTGCGGTTACGCGCGTTAAAATTGAACGGAAAATATGCCATGGCTAGGTGACCAACGAGAGCATGTATGGCTTAATTTGTCTCGTTATAATGGACAAGTGGTGTTAAATTGCTGGCTTATTAACTTCGTCTTGAGCTATTGGCATGGAAAATTGATATGGACATGTGTGTGGACAAATAATGGTTTAAATTTAAAAATTCTCTTTCAGTGAATTTCCAGTTATCTCTGATTCAGAACCACGAAGATTCTTGTCCATGCTCGAAAACTTTCGTTAGTATACACAGCTTCTAATTCAACTGATGTAGAATCAAAATCGTTGCCATGACGCATGAAATAATGTTCATTAATAAACTTTTTCAATTGGTTGATTCAATCATAGGACAATTAGACCTAAAGTCAATTCGGTCAAAATTCCTTGCCAACACAATGCAGAAATAACATGTAAATTTCAAATTTTATGTAATGTTCAATGGCCAACCATTTAGTGCATTAGCGTTACATTTACCAATTAACTTTTGACAACACTTTGTCTCAAACAAAGTTTGACAACAAACACTTGTGACAACGGTATGTGTGTCATTGTTTCTAACATAAACAAGTTAAATCATGTATGTAATACACTGGGATGAAGGCCAGATGAAGTTTTTGCCACATTTTGTGTCATTTACATAACTCTAGTGACTTCTAAGTTCACACGAACTAAGTAAATAACCCGTAACAAATGCAAAATAAATAATATCGTTAAACTTTTATCTAATTGTCGCGTAATTTAACGCTGCAATGTTAAAATCTAATTAGCAAGATAAAAGATTACCAAGAGAAGAAAAAACATAAAGGCAATACTAAAATGTATGAGGCTGTCGGTCGTTAAACTCATTCACAATCATGATCCCGCGCTTTTTCACACAGATAATGAAATATCGCTGGGAATAAAACAAACAAGCCTTTTTGGAATGCATTTTAAAAAAATAAAGAAAAAAATCGTTAAAACGTTAAGATTGTGTAAAAAGTTTTGCTCTTTTTGTAATTCAAACGTAGAAACGCAAAATAATAACAACAAAAATATAAAGACTAATCTTTAGTTAAAATAAAGTAATATTTCCTACGACAAAATAAATTTCTTTCTCTACAGCGTTCACAAGACGCCCTTGTAAAATATAGACTGGCAACAAAAAGTATTTATCGGCTATTATGCATGGTTCACTACCGTCTGGTCTATTGTCCATTATTTATTCATAGCAAAATAATGATTGCCTTAACTAAATTGATATTGTATCCATCTTAATTAGGAAATCACTCAAATACCGTAGTGAAATTTCTGTTTGTCAAAGACAATCAAACCGTCGTACAATACATACAATTCACGTCATTATTTTGAAAGCAAAGTTTGCAAGTTCAATTGAATACAAACATAAGTCCTTGTCAAGATGCTTTATTTAATAAGGAACTGCGTTACTGAGGGAAACGTTGGTCTGGTCCTTCAAACACTTTCATTCAAGATATATTTCTGAGATAATAATTATCCTTTGGGTCATGTCACATCTGAGAATTAAATAAAATGAACGTCATCCAGAATTCTTCTTCATGGTGTAATTGCTTTTGCTAGCTATTGACCTATCTTGTAAAAATAGTGGAAAGTAGAAAAAATAGTTGTAAAGACTCAACATGTGTCAAAGAAAATATCTGCAAATTCCTTAGAATTGAAATAAAGGTATATGTAGAGCGTCGTCTTATCTAAATCCAGTCGATTTTCTCATGACAAACTAAACCTTTCCCCTCGCTCAAATTTACACAGATCCCTCTCGATGTCTCAGAACGAATAAAACCGAGATAACTTACATAACAAAATGCAAATAGACCAACAACCGCGGTTTGTTTAACTGTAGAAAAGGACCAGCCATTTAATTATGTTTAATTTCCATACAGCAAGCCTTGTATCAATCTACAATGGTTCCGTAACAGCGAAACTTTGTTCGCTCATTCCAATTTGTTTTATTGCACACAGCTTTTACAAATACTTGTTGCAATGTAAATAAACCACGAATAAGACTAAACTATTTTAATAAACTTACTGCGACCGCCATTTTTTACCCCTGCCATGTTGTGCGGTAATAATATGCCTTGTACTTAATGCTTCTACGTCCCGGAATTTAGGTGTGTCCATTAATCAAAGTGTATTGGATTTAATGGATAATTAATTATAGGTATAAGCTTAAAATCCGAACATTGGCTGTGTTAAACGCCTAATCTGCTTCCTGCAATGGTTTTAAGGGCGCGAAGGTAGACTCGTAATTTAAATCACGTGATAAAAGGTGTGTTTTGTGTTATAAACTGCTGTTTTATACTATTTTCTTCCCACGGCGAAGGAATTCAATTTTCGCAATGCAGCCACATCGATTTACTAATGGTGAAACTGAGACAGACGCAACGAAAACAAAACACAACGGGGGGGTTTATCAAACGACACAGGACATTAGCCATAGAGTAAAAGGACCAGCGCTTTGTACTGGTAACAACAACAGCGTTTACCAGCGTCGACTGTTATATCAGTTACACGCAATTAATTATAGTACAGTTGTCCACAGTCGTCGACAGTCGTACTTCCTCAATTTCATCGCCACGGACATTAGTGAGTGCCGCACCTTTAGGAATTGCTGGTTATGTAACTAGAAAAACGTCATTATGGTGCCATTTGACCAATAATTATTAGTGGATAGTGCCTGAGCAAGATCTAGTGCAAGAATCGTCACATCATGAACAGATCATAAACGGGTAACTACAGGTTTGGTAGCTTATTTCCGTCATACTAATAGTTACTTATTTAAGCTGAATGAAACTGGTGTAAATATGAAATCGGAAACTAATTATTCAACCGGCCATTCGAGACAGTTTGAATGTTTCACAGGATTTTAGAAAAAATTTAGCAAAGTTTCTAGTCTGCGTTTTAACGGCATCCGTACTAGCGAACAATGAATAATAAACGTGCACTTAACTGCCAAAAAATGTACGCAATATGGACTTTTCGTAACATTCAAACGCGATATATATCTACATGGGCGAGTTACTTATCAACCATGTCCGTTTTTGACTAACATTGTGAAATGTTTTGACCAAACACAAGTTGATTGAATAAATTGCTGAGCTGATAAAATAACGATGACTGATTGCGATACCGGAATAATTAATATTCAGCAATCGTTTGAATGAAGGAATGTTATCTGTATAGTTGTGGGAAATTGTGAAAATTGATGATAAGTAGTATGTTTATTGATCCGTTTGCGTGCAAGCTGTAAAGCTGTATTATACAATTCGTGTATAATACATTGGAATATTTTAGTCATTACTTATAGGTACCACAGTGAGACTTCACTATCTATCTATACGTACAGAGGCCAGCACATCAAGCTACCCCAATATGTCAAATTTCTTTGATAGTTTTTCAACTTTACTATAAAAGAATGAAGAAAATTCAATTGGAAAAATTTGACAGTACGGTATAGCTTGATGTGCTGGTATCTGTACGTCAGTCTGCTTGAGCTAGAAAAGAGGATGTTTTCAACTTTAAAACTGCATAAATACTTGTCAGAGTCAATTGTCAAGTCAGGCCCACATACTCCCAGTTTTTCAAGTAAACAAATATTTTCGACATTTTAGCCAAAGAGGAATTTAAGTTTTTATGACCAATACGTCAAATTGGACGATTATCTTTACTCATATTTCTTTTTTATAAAACGAAACCATATTTCAAGCTCAAGAACGTGTAACAGCAGCCGTAGACGGCATGGGCTAACATTATTACGTTTTGCAACTCTAAGATAACCATCGGACAACAAAGTTCTTCACATGGCCTTGAGAGTGAGACGCAAGAATTTATTTTATGTGTTGTGTCCCTGTCTAATAAACAATTAAACATTAGGGCGGCCGTTACGTTTGACATTGTTTTAATACCCAAAACTGTTGACATTTTTTAATTGCTTCGAGGTTATTTACATGGCTTGAGAATAATGAATTGGTGGTCGTGTCTTAACGTACGTCATTAAAAGATAGAGCTAGATATGGGTACATTTTTTTGTCATTGAATTACCACGGAATTTTAATTGACTGCAAGTTGCAGGTTTTCATTATAAGTATTTAAGAAAACCGACAAATTCTACATGCAATTACCTACATTAAAGCAAATTAAAAGCATGCAGAACAGTATACGTTTCCATTCGCATTTACCCAATTTAACATTATACTAAATTTAACAATCCCAGTATACGTAGGTATTATAATTACCTAGTACCAAAGCACAGTGACTTTGAAACCATATAATTGTGCAGTGAATAAATTACGTTTAGCATGCATTTTATAGTTGCAAGTTTCATTTAAATTTTCTAGTGCGAATATTCAAGCAATAAGTATTGAAATACCAGTCTTTCATGCAATTAAATATATACACTTCTTGTCAATCTAGCTGGTCTGATGCTCCAGATAAATTATAAAGTGGGTGGGTTTTGGTACTGACTGGATGCGGCAGAAGGTGATCCAGCTGCTGTGGCTCAAGTCAGACTTTCTCAGTCCATTGCAGTGGCCTGATAAGGGCATTGCATAGAAGTGGATTGAGATATGCTCACTTAAATAAATACATAAATATTGCTGGAAAATCCACACAGCATCATCTAGCCCCAAGCTAAGTAGAGCTTGTGTTATGTTACATTACACGTTATGACATGTTAGATGACTGATATACTTAATACAATATATTACATAGATAGATATTTTGATCACACATAGGAAATACCCAGAACACCCGGAACAAATATTTGTAGATCGTACAAACATTTGTCCCAAGGCGGGAATCGAACCTGTAACCTCTGGCGTCGTAGAATTATTAACTTAATTCCAGAACTGAATACCAAGCAGGCATGCAATATAAAAGAAAATAAAAACCTTGGAATCCCTTACCGGGGTTAGCCCTGGGGTCTCTCGCTGCGGCCGCAAAGTTATTGTAACTCGGGCCTCCAAAGCTAGTACCGAAGTCGGAAAAGTCAACATCGTAATGTCCGTACTGAGCCGACGTCAGCGCTACGCATGCGCACACGACTATGGCCTGGGGACAAGAGAAAAACATTCTTAAATACGAATAAACATGAAAATTTTTCAACACCAAACTGGTAGGTGTTGATTAGTGGTAGATTTGTAATTAAAAATACCCTGAAAGCGTTATCTCCATGTCAATTACAATATTTATAAAAGGAAACCCAACAGAAAAAATCGATCTCTATAACTAGGACTTGAGTTTATTATGTGCAAAACTCTTATAACATAGATACAGAGGCTATAGGTATAAAGGCTATCCCAGTCCAAATTAAAAATCAAAAATGTTACTTCTAAAATAGAAAGATATAAGTCGTCGTTGCCGATTTATTTTTAAAAGGAATATTCTACCAATGGAAAAAACTAGAAAAACCATTAGAATGGAACATACTTAATAGGTGGTTTACCTTTCAAACCTTATCAACAGTAATGAATGCAAAAACGTAGGTATATATCACCATAGCTATGCGCAAAAAATATGCGTACATGGTTATAATAGAACGCGTGCTATTTAATGTCACGGTTTTTAAACCATTATCCATTTTAACGTTCAACAATAACCGTTTTTTATTATAATTACGTACCCTTTTTAAGAAGTTTTAAACGTCATGTTGCATAGAATAATTATTTACAAGTTCATATTTGCAAGAGTTCATCACACTATAAACACAGAGCAAATTGACTTTTAAGTAGCTTTAAAAGAAAAAAAGCGTACAACACTTTGTCTATTTACGAAAATAGATATTATTAAAACTCCTAATATATGCGTTAATACTCTAAGTCAGTCTAAGTCATTGAACTTGGTCTTGCAAGGACATCTGTTTACAAAGCTATTTTTTCTTCGAGTTTCAGTTCTAGGTACTGATTGAACTAGGTTTATCTGACAAAATACGTGTAAATGTATGTACTTATCTATCAATAAAGTAGCGAATTGTAGCATTTAAACTAGATTATTCATAAATCAGTGACTATTTAAGTAGATTGATGAAAAGGCAAAAACCACCTTAAAAACTTCAGACACGTGACTACTATTTGATTGTAAACGTTCTAGAGCAGAAAAAACTGGAAAAATAAACGTTGGGAATGCAGTGATATTTAATTCTAATTTGAACCATAAACTTTCAGGTCTAGATCAAAATCTAAGATACATTCAAATGATACACGAACATATCGAAGGAAACGACATGTGGAACGAGCAAAAAAATAAAACAATTCGATATCTTACAATCAGATATCTTGCTCTGATACAAAAATATTTCATACACATGGCCCGTAACATATTTATCATTAAGACAAAGAACGTTTTAATCGAAATGAATATGTTACAATTAAGCAACATGTAGGTAACTTATTTATCATCATTTGAAATTGCTACTGCGCTGAATCAAAACGCTGAATCGTATTGTGGGTTTGATTCCCGCACGTAACAAATGAACAAATATTTGGTACTGTTTTTGTATGAGAGTTTCAATGTTTGTAAATGCATCCACGAACAGGAAACATTCCTGGTGTGTGGCAACGTTTTTTTTAAATAAAGAATTAGTGGTTGGTGATGTTATTCAGAAAGGTCAGGTGCGTAGTACATGCAACCGGCGTGCGTGTTGACCAGATGTATGAACGTAACCGAAACAAATGGAGCATACCCCATTAGGATCGTATCAGGTGTTGTTCTGTAGTTTCTGCCTACCCTCATGGGAAAAAGGCGTGACTTTATGTATGTAGCATGAAGAAAGAAAATGGCGGCTGTAAGTGTGATTCGCAATACAGTGTTTGCCTTTTTATCTTATACGTAGTACTGAGTCACCATTCGTCATGAAACTGTTACTTACCAACTATATTAAGAATCAGCTGTCAACCTAAATAAACACAGGAAATATCCACAGTATCGAACCATTCAGTAACTGGTATGTAACTGTCGGACTTTTGCTCTGACTTTCTGTCCGGTCTCAATAAAAGGCCGAACATCATTCTACCAACTCAACATAGCAACAACTCGACGACCTTTAATACTTTCTAAAACTATTTTTAGACTATTAACACTCCAAGCAGCACTTCATATAAAACAATACATCTTACACAACCGGCTTTTATCATTCACAATTGCGATAGTAGGAAGGTAGTATACGGAAACGTAGTGACGTAAGCCATGCATACATTCATACGGACTCGAACTGGTTTAGAACAGATTCGAAACAGGTATGTGATCTTGATATGTGACCTCAAACGGGGACGGGGACTGGGCGTGCGTGAACCCTGTCTCGGCACTCAGCTGATATGTGTACACGTGCTTGGGTGTGCAGACCGGCGACCAAACGACTTCTACATTAATCTACTTTCGATTATGATGATGGATATTTATATATGTTATTGTTTTATCTCCACCTTTAATAAACTTGACGTTTAACAAAAAGCTGAGTGAAACCTTTCTATGTATTGTTAAAATTTATATGGAAATGGTACATCTAAAGTCATTTTTACATCTTCATACTAAGTTTGCATCAAACACGATCCAAAGTATTCGAACTGTAAACTAATCTTCTCGAACTTTTGACAAAAGTAAATATTGGAATGGCACAAAACAAACAATGGCTACTTTAATTAAAACAACATTACAAAATTTTATAACTACTTATAAATTGATTGCTTCCGTATCTAGAAACAATTTATCTACCAGGTACTGGAACTATCTTTCGCAAGTAGTCTAGGCCACCCGCCCGTCTGTATGGCCCTACGCAACATACCGTACCTGTTCCCATTTAAGGACACGTTGTTAATGCTTTCCGAATCGAATATGGTAATAAGTTCGATACACTTTGCTTTGCTTGCAAAACTGTGACAAAATTTGTTGCTTAGTAGGTAAGTCAAAGCCCTTTAGAGATGTTGTAATAAGTAATGGTTATTGTCAAAAAATGCTGTTTGTAATCACAGCGATGGGTGTCAAGGCAGATTAAGAACAAAAAACAACATAACTAATTATAAATTGGGTGTGTCTAATTTCCCATAATTAACCCATTTTTATTTTATCCATATAAATACTTTAATAAGACATAATTTTCAATGAACTTCAAATTAAAATACTGTAAAGTAAAACAAAATAAAAGATTCTTTGATCTTGATCATGATTCTCTATAGGTAGAAGAAAATATGAATAAAAGAATGAAACAAGGAGTTATTAATACCTAAGACATGATTATTAACGATTTTCAAATGTTGCCTTTTTCCTTCAGAAGCAGGTTTCATTCTAATAGTCTTTCTGAGGTATTCACAGTTCCAATTAGAATAGTTTTAAAACTATTTTAGTATCCATAAATCACTGCATTGCAGTGAAACAGGTTCCGATTAGTCCATCGCGTATCCAAAACAATCGGGTCCCTATCAACGAATCGCTTTCCTAATGCCGTAACTACACAGTAATTATTCATTATGAAATACCAGCAATAAATAAAGTAAATGGAGTAAAGAGCAATAAAATAGTTTAAATATTCTAACTTGGTTATGTGAAGTAACGAAGCAAGTTTAAATGCTGTCTAGGAAGTTTAGCAACTAGAGTGTTCAATTGATGAAACTGTTCGCGATAAAACTATACAGATAATTGTGTTATACAACGCTTTTAGAAAGGCTTTTAGGGTCTAGCGGGTGCCTTACTTCAAGAGTAGTGAAAGATTTGTTACCGTCAGGGGTCAGAAATATATCTTAAAATGTCTGTCAGAAGTAGATAAGTGATGTGAACGGAAAGGTGATTATTTTTTAGACATCCGTCCATAGGTTCATGTCATGGGAAGTCTCAGAGGTCACAATTATGACAGTGTGCAATGTGTAACGTCCTCCTAAGCCTAATCTATTTGCTTGCACACATTTCAGTCCTAAAAGCGATCAGAATTGAGACGACACTAATAATAATTTTGCCATATTTATCATTACCCCGCCGAGTAAGACGACCCATGCAAATTGCTTCGTTGACTTCCATTCAATTTTATAAAATAATTTACGCACATTCTTGGCTGACAGCTATAATGTGACTTTCCGATTACTAGCAAATTGCTAGGAGTGGGTGAGACTACTAGTTGCAAAACTGCCAGGGTGCAAGTTTCGATAGCACTGAGTTTCCGATACCACTCGATAATTAAACGATTAATAATGAGAATGTAAATACGAGTGATATGAAAATTGGGCCCTATTTCATGAGCGTAGTTTCTGAAGTAATTATGGGTGTATGGGATAGTAAAGATGCAATACAATATATGCATTGAATTTGGTGTTGTATTTGTATGACTATCTATTCGATACTCCTGTTGCTTTGAATATAATAATTTATTGAGCAAAAGTGTGTCTATCAGTTCAGGATTTAAAAGAAAACTACTGAACCGCTTCTGATGGGCAAATGTAGCTCCATATGGATACACCTGAAAGAAAACTAAGAACACATCTGATGTCAGAAAAAACTTTCCATGAGCGTATATTATTGGTACAAGCTATACTTTTTAAATCGGAAAGGATAAATAACTCATTTAATTCGCGAAGTAAACCTGGACTTATAAATAATGTCCATAAGTCTGGATTGGCCAAACCTCCTTGAGAAAGTGTGGTGATTTTGAAGGGTGCCTTTTCTACGTGAGAAGAGGCCTTTTCCCTGCATCAAGAAAGTATCAGGCTGCTAATATTATAGTTTCCATGGTTGATTAAAATATCGCAATACAAACCGACCCGCTTGAGCCCCACCAGTATCTCTCTCTCTCTCCTTACTTACGTATAATGATATCTATTTTCAATGTATCTAAAGTTTAAAGTTATGGCTTAATGATTATTCATAGTTCACGCAAATCTAGAAACAAATTGTTATCATTTATAAGTTGTTCAAGTTTATGTGGCTTGCTTAAAATTGAGATTATATTCACCAATTAGCTGGCAATTTCTGTTTAAGTGTTAATTAGTTTATTAAATTTATGGACTATTGAAAAATCAGCCATTAATCTAAAAATAGGTCTTTACCTATGAAATTGCCGTTTTGTATGAAAAAATTTAAATGAATTTTTTTCATGTATTTTTTATTTGTATTAATCGAAGTAATCACCCATGCAATCAATGCATCTTTGCCAACGCAGTGGCAGTTTATTGATGCCCTTCTTAAAGAAATCAGCTGGACGGGAGGCAACAAATTCTTCAAAGGCATTTTGTACTGCCTCTCGGGTATTGATTTTTTTTCCCGCCAAGAAGTTATCCAAATTCTGGAAAAAGTAGTAGTCTGTAGGCGCAAGGTCTGGTGAGTAGGGCGGATGACGGAGAGCTTCCAACCCCAGTTCTTGCAACTTGGAGACCGTCTGCTGTGCAGTATGAGGTCGCGCGTTGTCGTGCAGGTGCAGCGGAGACGAGCGATTGACCAATGCTGGTTGGAGATGTGCCAGCTTCTCCATCATTGTGTTCAATTCTTCACAGTACACATCTGCAGTAATGCTCACCCCGTTTGGTAAGAAGCTGTGTTGAATCACACCGGCGCTAGACCACCAAACAGTGACCATCACTTTTCTTGGGGTAAGTTTTCGTTTAGGGCATTGTTTAGGTGCTGAACCAGGATCCAACCAACTTGCTGAGCGCTTGCGGTTATCAAACAGAATCCATTTTTCATCGCAGGTAACAATGCGGTTCAAAATTCCTTCATTTGTGTGTCTGTTGAGCAGTGCAAGGCACCTCTCGACGCGTACTTCGCGCTGGCGATCATTGAGTTCGTGGGGCACCCATTTGTCAAGCGTTTTTACCTTGCCAATTTGACGCAAATGGACCAATATTGTTTTGCCGTAGATTGTGTATCATCAGCTTCCACAATCGCCTTTAATTCGTCATTGTCGACCAAAGTCTTCGGACGACCGCGAGGTTCATTTTTCAGGTCGAAATTTCCAGAACGGAAGCGAGCAAACCAATAACAGGTATAATCACCGGCAAATAAGATGGCAAAAGTCGTTAAATGCGCACAAGTCGTTTTTTAGGTCTCTTTGGTGGTCAAGCGGGACGCGGGGTATGAGGTAGCATCGATCCGAGCGCGCGATTGGTGCATCAGTCGACCCTTGCCTCCCGCACCGCGCCTTCGTCCCGTTCGCTCCCGATTACATTTCAGTGCACGAAAATTGAACCCTTTGTTTTTGTTGTGTTAAACTTAAGTGTTGTTATTGTTTTTAAATTTAGGATAGAGTTCCTGAAAAGGCATAGCATACGAGGAAAGTATGCTCAAACCAGAGTTATACAAATTAATAAAATTGGAAAAAGAACAATTTAAAACATACAGCATTGACCAAACACTTGCAGAACACAACCATAGTGTTCTGCGATTGCGACTTTCAATATGATGCCAAGGGTAGTTTTATTAACGGATAGTGAAGACGACTAGTTTTTTTTTTTTTTTTTTATAAGTATAAACTTTTTTGAATTTTAAATGCACGTTATTTATAACTCCTAATAAACTTGTATTCCTCTCCCTTCTTTAACTTTGTTCTATACAGACATGATTAAATATAAATGATGGCAATAACAATAGAATAATGACGATCAATAAAAGTTATCACTTTTTTGTGCCACTAAGTGTACGATGCGCGAACTTACCCCCACTACGCCAAAATCTTGCCATCCTATTTGCCGGTGACTATAGTGCGTTGGTTTGTAGTGTTAGCTCCGTAAACGTCGTTGATGTTGCGTGCCGCTTGTGCCGCGTTGCTGCCACGACGGTACTCATATTCCATAATTACTCGAATTTTTAACGTATCCATGATGACGAAAAAGATTTAAATGCGATGAAAATGTAACACTAATCAATAAACAAATGACTACTTTTGGAAAAAAAAATCCATGTTTTTAAAATAAAATTAATTTGAAATTAGAATTCTTAGCAAAACAAAAAATATTTTGATTTGAAATGGCCAGTACTGCAGAACGGCAATTTCATAGGTAAAGACCTAATATTTACTTACTAGACGAGTCCAAAATATGCAATTACAATATTTTTTATTTATTCCGCCAAATTAGCTCATCAAGCCTCGAGGGTCTAGTAGTTGAAAGCGCTACGGCTGAGCTTCGGTCCTGGGTTCGATTTCTGGATCGTAAATGTGTGTTTTAGGGATTTTCCCTAGAAATTGTCAGAAACGACCCTCAGTTAGGATTTGTGCCGGGTTGATGACAAAAGGATCTTCCACTTTTACGTGAGACTTAAACTGGCGAAACGTGGGTGTACATACATTTTGCCTTACCTGTTAAATTATCAAGCTTACTGAAGAGCAGGTATCTATAAGTACCTTTCTATGACATAATCTTTGTAGGTATCCCAGGCAGGCTTAAATAAGTCCCGCGCAAATAATAAGCATAGATTACCCAATAGTAATCTACATACCATAAATCTGTCTGAAGTCTTACTAACAAGTCTTCCTGAATAGTTTCTATACCTTCCTACTACTGCTAATTGATTACTCAATGCAATAATACAGTTTATTCAAATAACAACCAAAAGGTATAACCCAGCATCGTTGGCTTTTCACTATTATATTGATACCTGTCGTAATGATTTATAATATCGAGACAAGTGATATTAAATTACGCAAATGTTAAGAAATTGTAACAAAGTTTCTAAAAATAACCTTTTGTTTGTTAAGGTCAACATGTTATCAAATAATAGCTGCATGTACACAATGGTCCACGTCTGTCACTTTTCATCGTCCATCGGTCACTTTGGACTAAGAAGTATTTTATACAACCGTTTGCCATTAGTGATATTACTGGCTGAACAAAAATGTATTTTAAAATTGGAGCAGTGATTAAAACTAAAATCTATCTATTTTGCTCGGTATAATTATTGTCTAATACTTCGGTACTTTTTTTGCTCTGTGGTTCGCGCGATTTTAATCTGTCTAATTATTTCAAGTAGCAACGGCTGCTGCCAGAAGCTGTTGTAATTATCATTATCCATATTGTCATCCATAGCCTTTTTCGCCATAGCCTTTTTCATCCAATCTGATCCGACCCATCTTCTGATCGATTATTCTACGATCTTTAACTTCGTTGTAAATTGCCTAATTCTGTTCTATTCTGATTCTCACTATAAAATTGCACCAGAAACCACAAGGTTCTTTACTAAAGTTTACGTGTACCGTGTACAGACAGCGGCCAGTCATGTGATTTGAATAACATTCTCTTAGTCAACCCACTCGGCTTCATTTCGGGAAATATTCGAATAGGACTGTCCGATTTGAGAGTCAAATTGGGTGGCGAACCGATTCGAGTTAGCCTTTAAGTCTAGTGTTGTTCCGTTGGACATAATAGTCTGTTTCTTTTTTCTTTTGATGCTATCTGTATGGGATATCCAAGTCCTAGTAATAATTAACCTTTTTATTGCCTGATTAAATATCAGTTGCGGTTACAAATATTTGAGGTTATCAATCGTCGGTGCATTTATAATCTTGCCTGATCTTAGCTATTTTCGAGTAGAATGTAAAGTAGAAACAAGAAATAAAATTGAACAAACAAAGGTTTTTGTCGTAAAAATACGACTCAGCCGGAATGGCCACGACATATTTTTCGGAAAATCTCGACTTAGATGGGTTAAAATAAATAAACTATTTTCGATGTTAATTATATCAATCATCACTTATCACAGTCAATATGTTGGTCTATTTACATCTTTGAAACGATCAAGGTAACACACTTGCATATTTGTTTGATTTTAAAATTCTCTCATACATATATTATCTAAATGATTTTAACAATATTAAATTAATTAACTATCTATGCGGTATTCTCCAACTATTAATAGGAGCAGACTAATTTCTCATGTCAGAACGTATAGCAAGGTTAAAGACCGTTAATAATTGACATAGGTACTAAATTCCTTTGCATTAAATTCTTAGAATATATTAAATTCTTTGTGTACATTTAAAGTACTACACTGCACATATGAAAAGCCAGATAAACAAAAGTGTACCTTATTCAAAAGTTATACGGGTTGAAATAACGTGAAAGGCAACTCAAGAGCAAAATCATTTTAATGACTACAGCACATGCCTAAGGCGATGTTATATGTAGGAAATTAATTATATTAGGAAAAAACGGGCCAAGTGCGAGTCAGGCTTGCATACTAACGGCTTCGTACCAAGTCAAGCAAAATACACACTCTGTTACAATGTCATGAGATATAGTCCGCCGATAGCCAAACAGACAGGTGGACGGTGCAGGCTTAGTAATAGGGGCCCGTTGGCACTCTTTGGGTACGGAACCCCAAAAAGCTAATCTGCAAACAAACGAATTGAAAAATGAACTGTGAATATTTCGTAACATCTACACATCGTTAAAATCTTGTGCTTTCAATCACTTACTTGAGTTACACATAAGTTATTCAGATCACTGTGCACAAACATGGAGACGGATTGAAATTTACTTTGGTTTACTTGTTCAACAATCAAAGTCCTTCACTGAGATTCTTCGAGTCTTACGCCTTGATATACTGTGGTCATACAATTTTAACCTAACATGGCATTAGAAGATGATATCAAATTGTAGTCGAATCTGAAATTTTAGAAGTAGAATATCCTGCTGGAGTCCGTGTTTCCGATAGCTATCTATATTTATCTAATTTTAGAAGTAGAATATCCTGCTGGAGTCCGTGTTTCCGATAGCTATCTATATTTGTCTAATTTTAGAAGTAGCATATCCTGCTGGAGTCCGTGTTTCCGATAGCTATCTATATTTATCTAATTAACTATGTCGAAGCATCATCGTAGACCGCATCATCGCTAACAACCAGATTATATATTGGTCTAGCAGTTATGGAAACGTTTTTTAAAGTCTTAAAGTAGCTAGTCTGTTGAATCCCAGTTGTTTTGGTCCTGCTCCTTTTTTTTCTCCTTACTGTACTCAGCTGTCTCTAGCCCACAAAAACATTCTTCAGTCGCCAAAACATATAAAAGACGTGTTTGGAAGAATCAATGTTCCAGTGTACACAGAGCCTATGCATAAAGTATGTACACAATTCACAAATCACGCGCATGCGTGCGGCGAAACCGAATCAAGTGTGAACGCACCGAGCTGCGCTTGCGACACTGTGACGCAACTGTCCGCCGGCCATTGTGTCAAGACACTGTTGTAAGTCCATATTTAGCATTATTCATCTAATAGTAGGATCTTGGGCTAGTTATAAGATTTCCCGCACGTAGTATCTTGAGAAAAAAATATCACCTATACTATTCTTTGTTCAATCAGCTGTGGGCTGAAACAACCACTCATTGGGTCTCATTAAATACTATGTGATATTGCGGCAATCCAAAAAGAAGATAGAGAGATGAACGCGACTCTTACCAAAAGGTCTGGCCCACAATGGCTGAGGGCACATGCGTGTGGAAAGGGAAAGGGATGCTTTTGCCCAACAATGAGACTTAACAGGATAGTTAGATACATAGAAAGATAAATCTGGTAGCCTAGACATGCTAAAAATCGTAGATCTCAGGAAGCATTGTTAAAATATCAGATGAATGAACACCATCTTTGTGTCCATGAATAATGGTAGGTGTAACAAAAATTTCCACCAACTCAGAAAAGTCTTGTGGGCTTCACACGGACATAGTGGTTTCTAAGACACATAATCGCTCCACTCATAAACGTGTGTGGTGTATCGGATCAGCTACATCACGAACCATAAAAATGGGACAAAGAAGCGACTGTATGAGTATTTTAATAATCTAGGGTAGGGTGTTGATAAGTAGAAACTTGTTATTAACACCTGGCTAAAAAACTAGACTGAACAAACTTATCGTCTAGCCTAAATTAAAAGAGTTATACACGCATTTTATTACGAGTGCATTTCAAGAAGCAATCGACAGTAAAATTGCTGTTTCAGGTCTATGAAATAATACAATAAATAGCATATTATGGAACAGTTACATTTATATTGCACAAGTGATTTCGGAACAGGCTACTTGCGATTGTTCTTCGACGCAACGTGTTTAAAATTCGTTGTGTATGCTTGGCTAGAGATAAATGGACGATGTATGGTAATAGACGTCTTCATTTCACTTTATTGGGTCAGTTATATTAGCTGGTGTTAAACTCGTTTTCCTAGGTTAAAATATGATGTAAACAGATCGTTCGCACGGTCATATACCTAATGCAATTCTTTGTATGGCTATTGCAGCTTTAAGAAGAAGTAGTACAAATGTACTTATAGGCAATTTCCTCATAAAAGGTCATTTCTTTCCATAAATTATACCTCACAACTTGGGTACAGCGAATGATGATAATGTTTGGCAAAACAAGGTGTGGGAAGGGTGGAAGATGCAAGAAAAATTGCAATCGAAGACTTTCTTCTCTTAAAACGCTAATGCTACGAAGATAGAGAAATTAAGTAAGTATGCCATGCAAATAGAAATATGTAGGTGGTACACACTGTTAAGCAATAGAACAGAATCCACTTTTCTTAGTCAAGTTAAACTAATAACACATTTTAAATACCGAATAACGGATATGCCTCGGATCTTAGCACATAAATAATACTCACGAAGCTAATCCATCTTGACTACTGTATGAATTTAAAGGATTTATAACCGGCACATTAGCCTCTCACTTCGAAGATGATCGGGTTTCTGCGTACACTTAGTACGAGCAATAGACAAGGCTTAATAATACGACAAGGACACAGTTATTAGATCAAGTCTCTATCTTCATCACGTTTGCTAACTTTTTGTTTGGCCCCAGTTGTTTGCTGTAGACTGGCCCAACAAATAA
Source organism: Phlogophora meticulosa (assembly GCA_905147745.2). Lineage (NCBI taxonomy): Eukaryota > Metazoa > Arthropoda > Insecta > Lepidoptera > Noctuidae > Phlogophora > Phlogophora meticulosa. The sequence goes on from LR990525.1 coordinate 6,971,012, forward strand.
CTGCCACGGTATTGCTTTTTTAGAGACATTAAATCGTACTAGTTAACAAGTGACTATCGCTACCTTATAAGATACATATATGGTGACAGATGGTTCTTTCTTTTCTGACTCCGTTGGCTTTGGTTACGAATGCTCGACAAAACAAACTAATATGCTTATCAGGGAGTCCGCTTGAAGTACGAAATTCTTTAAAATATGTGGTTGTACTTAGGGAGTCTTCGACTATTGCAGGCCATAGCTAAAGGTCTACGAATTAAATTATCTATAAAATATCTTAAACAAACATTAACATACTTAGGTAATATATAATATAGCCTTTTTAGCAAGGGATGATCGGGTACCAGTCTAAATAATAGCACTGAACATCAAATATTAAAAATGCAAGAACGCTAAATAATGCTGCATTCATCATCTACGCCAATCAAAACCTTGAAAAACAGGGAAAACAATAGACGAAAAAAACGCCTAATAAATCTCTGGTTTATAAGTGGGAATGGAACAGCTGATAACATCCTAATTCGTCATCAATCATGGACAAGCACAACAGCTTGAGCAGTTAATAATCATGTAATTGGTAATTATATTTTATTTATGCGAAGATGATTTGGTGTGAAGATAATTAACAGACTTTAGGTTTGGCACAGATGATTTTTATCACGAATACCGGATATTCTACAGGGTCATGCAATATAAAAATGTTGAAAATCACGCGTCCAGTTTCACCTATTATTTTATGATCATTATTGATTCATATCCGAGTTATGTTTTACATGAGGTCATCTTACGATTATTGCAATTATTTAGGGCACTATAGTTCGAGGTCTACTTATGAATATTTGTATAGTTTATCCGCCGTGAGAAACTCAGTTTAAACAGGAGCCCGCATTGGCATCTACAAGATTCCTTAAAAGGCAACAAGGATCTTGCCTGATGTAGGAAAATCCTTGCAACATCCGCCCTATCTCAAAATCCCAGGACACTAACATAATCGATGCTAGAAACTGGTTCTGCTATTGCTTAGCGTGAATATTATCGCTGTTTTAATTAAATATATCTTAACATCACGCCTGTATATTCTCCAAAGGAGTACTTGTAGTACACCCACATTTCATCAGTTATGGTTTTAAGTCCCATATAATGTAGGGCGAACCTATTGTTACTAACTAAATTCCAGATGGAAAATTCCAATAATATGGCTCGATCTGGGAATCGAACCTAGTATACCTCATACTCAGCAATAGCGCTTGTGAGCACTAGATCAACGAGGCAGTAGAAAACAGAAGCACTTATAAACGCTTAACTAGTAGTAAAGAGTGAAAGTAATCAAATAAATGCACAGCAGCATTATCAAATATCTCGTATCAGTACTTATGGTTTATGATCAGTTGTTCTAACGATCCATAAAGAAGGCCCTATGTCCAGCAATAAACGTTTACGGTCCATTATCGATTCGTATCAAAGTAATATGTTGTCTAAGGTCATACCTATTATAAGCTCTGTATAGGGCAAAACTGAATATTGTGTACCATGACTTACGACATCAAGCCTCTATTATGCCGAGTACAATGTTTACTACGTCTATAAATACTGTTGGTAGCGCTGTGAGCTGAGTGAGATTTTATTAATGGAGCATTTCTCCACAGCAATAAAACTTCAACTCCAGTCGTGGGCAATTTCGTTTCCGTATTTGAGAAATAGCTAAAGGAGCTCGTGGCTAAGTTTTAACAGCCGTTCGGCTTGAATGAAGTGGATGGGTGACCATCTATTATATACCAAAACTCATCCGTGCCTCGGCTAGCACGTTAAGCCGCTTATCGTGACTGTCCATTGTAGAATTAGGGTAGTCAGAAACCCAAAATTCTGTCAACCAGTTTTACTGAGACTATGTTACAGCCTACTGGCTGTGGAGCTCAGATAGATAGTTGCTCCATATAAATTACTCGTATTCAGCTGCATCCGTTTAGATTGGAAACTGTCCCCAACATAGTTGGGAAAAGGCTAGACGGATGATGATTAAGAAATACCTAACAAATCAACTACCTAATTAGTTAGATACAGCTTTCCTTTCAAAGTTAGGGGACTCGACCTTTGTAAGAGCAGGGCACAACTGAAGAGAAAAAATCCTACACAATTTTTATGGTTGCATTGAATAGGCTTAGAGAAGGGGATTGATATTCAAAAAGGGAATTAACTTAAGAAACGAAAGCAGGAAAACCAATTACTTAAAAGTATTAAGTCTCTCTGGCCTTTGTCGATAATTATAAGAACAACATTTTTTTTTTTATGTACAAATATCGACGTCCTGTTTAAAAAACGAAAAAGTTTTGTGCAGCTGCATTTTTCGCAACAGCATTATCCTGTTGAATGTCAAATTGACACTAATTATAGCAACGAGGTCGTTTCCGTTTTTTCAAAATATCCATGCCATTCATACAGAAACGCGTACGCAAAAATAAAAGTTTGAGAAATGTGCTAAGTATATTTCATGCAAAAATAATAAAAATGCCAATTGATAGCCCTTGCTAACTATGACTGTGAATCTAATATGCCACTTAGCTAGTTATTTAACACACTTATGCTAATTAAATGCCAGTACCGTGGCTCTTGATCGGTACTATAGTCCATTCTCCTAAGGCTTGACACAAAATATGAACAAAAAAATGACACACTAAATCACTTTGGCTTATTCAAATTAGAGCGTTGATTGAGTCGTTATCTTTTATTCAGGTACTAACATAGCCTATGTAACACATTTTAATAAATATTTTATGCAACACTAACTATTTGTTGAGAACGCAAGTAACACTACAATAATTTTGCTAACGTCTTGACAAATGCTCAAGAAAGCCTATGAGGCATTTTTATTGAAAGCTTCGATAACTTTAATTCAAAGGCGATTCTAAGGTAAATAACAAAATCATAATACCAAACTAAGGTCAAATCATAACATCTCAGTACACTTGAATGAACAAACTTCACAACATCGCGTTGACATCTTCGATGAATGCGATGCTAATCGCGATCGCCAAGTGTCACCTAGATACCCAAGGTTAGCACCAACTACGTCACAGCGGTCCAAGCCAACATCATTACAGCCACGCCTATTCTAAGCTACCAACTTAGCTAACTACCTATAATAACTTACATTCGATTTTAAAACTGTCCACAAGTATTGAAAGCGAATCGAGAAGGTCGCATGTCCCCAACAACTGATTTAAAGTATTATGTAAAGGCTTTCGATGATTATTTTAAATTAAAGTGTACATTGTATAGTGAAGGACGTCTAGAGCCTATTTTCCGAAAGAAATCTAGTAGGTAGTTAAAGTTTCACTTTTTTGTGAACATTACACAATAAGACTGATCTTCTGGTTGCGATATAAAATTATTAGTATTTTACAATTATTTTTTTGCTGGAAAAAAAGGCTGTGCAAACACGATTTTGTTCGCTAATTTATGTACAATCTAGCCATTTGTTTTAACCTGCTCGTTGGTTATAATTTATGGTCTTTAATAACCTCATATTGACAAGCGGAGAAGTGGTAACAATGAGATATTTATCAACGTCCCCTTGACATGCCCTAACGACCAACACTGGTTCGAAATAGCTGAATTATGATACGAGGAATTGATGCATTCACAGACATTAAGGCTGCAGGCTATACCGACATTAAGTACCATTAATAACCATCTAACTAACAATATCTGTACATTGATATTTATGGTCTCGGACGTTTCCGAGTGGTCTCGGATACGAATGAAACATATTACTTCCCGTGGATTTACAACTTTTTTTTTCTCACGTCGTAAGACCAGACACAGTTTCCGTATCAAGAACTCAAACATAAAGCAATCACGTTAAGAGGTTTGTTAAAACCCGAGGTAATACTCATAACTAAAAAAACTTCAGCGGGAGCTCAAAATACAATGAATATATTTTTTTTTTCCTATTAAAACGTTGCCCCACACTAGGAATTTCTCCTGTGTAGTGGGTGCGTTTACAAACATATTAAGTCACATACAAAAACAGCCAGACCCGGAACAACTACCTTTAGGCCATACAAATACTTGTTCCGTGCGGGAATCGAACCCACGACACGCGGCGCAGCAGCCGATCGCTCAGCCACTGCGCCGACCATGCTGTCATCAATTGAAAGTGTTCTTTCGTATTTAACCAGGAATTTCTCGGTAGTAGCTTTAAATCTACTTTAGTCCCTACCCGGTTAGGTAAGATCACACCCTACTACTACTTAGCAGATTAACATAATTGGCTAAATTTACCGTGCACAATATGCTTACTACCGTCAGGAGATCCTGCAAACCTAACGTCATTTTAAACCATTTGTCAATCAACACCTGCACACATAAAACAGCTGTAACTATCACTTAGCTATGACTACATAGCCCGGGGCCAGCTCTGAATAATCCACAAATATTTATTAGGTCTACCAAAAGTTCCGCATTCCGACAGACCAGTACTAAACCAAAGTGTGGTCTACCAAACGAACGGATTTCTTACATTCTCGTATTTCTGTGTATTATTCTATTACATACGGATATGTTTCTTTTTTTTCTATTATTACTTGTGTCGGTAATTGTATATAATTAGTATCGTAGCGTATCCGTGATAAAAATAAATAGATAATTGAACATCATGACCGAGTCTATTTACACTTCCCGCTATCACGGAATTTGCTAGCGGTGTTGGTTTTTGCTTTCTGATAATACATAGTGTCTTTTAATATTCCATTTGGGTACTAAAAACTAAGTCAACATAATTATAAGTAGGTGTATTCAAATATAATACTCTATATGTGTATTCATGAAACATTGATCCTAAAAACGATTATCTTTCAAATAAAAAAGCATCGAGATACAGCCTAAGCCAAGAAAATGTTTCGTGAAATTTAATCCAAGATTGTGTAGTACCAATATGTGATCTTTATAGCTATGACAATTATTCTTAGCAAACTGATAAGTGAAATACAATCTTATTGAGCAAGGAATTCATTGTTGTATTGCGAGGACATTAACGAGTGTTGGATAGTAAAAGTTCCGTCAAGACTTCAACACTCTTTAACAATATCATATGAAGAAATCAATCTTATAAGTGTCAAATTAAAACAATGCGTGGAAGGTATTTATTGAAATCAAGGTTGATTGGTATTGTTTGGTAAATAGTATTCTTTATCAAGGGAAATCGTAATGTTTTAACGTTGTACTCATATGTCAATTATCTCTATTACCGCGTAAAATTACGATGAATAAAACATTGAATATAATAGTAAGTATACTACTTACTACTGTAGTGATGGCCAGGTGGTTATGAACTGTGACGTTTTCAATGCATTAGTACTTTTAAAAGTTTATTTTGGACATCACTGTCAACAGTGAAAGTAAACAGTGTGACGAAAATTGGACTTGATATAAGTGATTGTTATAATACTCGTGCCTTCTCTATATGAGAAGAATTTAAGCCTTTGCCCTGCAGTTGGACAATAACAGGCAGGTATTATATTATTTACTATTTACCAATATAATCGCAGTAGCAGCTGTGCGTTAAATTATTCCCATTATGAATCCACATTTTTGTAACATTGCATTTCTTACTTTTCCGGTCAAACAGGGTATGATTAGTATGATTATTATTCACGTTAGGTAATCACATAGTTAAACGTTCTTGTCATGCATTTTGAAACTAGGTTAAGACTGATAAATACCTACTTTTAAGAGCATGACTACATAACGACATCATTATTTGTTCAGTCAATAACTTATTTGAATTCCGCCAAAAAAAATTGTTGGTAAAATATTTGGGAACTTAAAATAATATAAAAAAGATAGCAAAACATTGACGTCATTTATCATAAATGTTCTGACATTTAATTGCCAAATTTAATAGCTATTAATTTATAAATATACAAAATATCATCAATCTATAATAAGATCTCTGTTATATTTTTAAATAATTTAAGCCGGTTGCGTCATAAAACGGCTGATTATCTTTTTTGTGAATAATTTATTTAAATGCATGATAATTATTAACATTTTTTAATAATTTTAAGCCAGAATGACCGCGACCTAGCACACGTGCTCCCGTCTACTCGTGAGCACGTGTAGACGTGAGCACCAGAGAAATAAGACGAATAAGGTAAATTTGAAATGCAAGGCTGAAAGCTAGAATTAGCTGTTTGATGCAAAATTATCAGTTTAAGAACATGATAGAAGTACATAAATCTCAATTTTGTTTTAAAAAAATACCTTTTATATTTACAGAATTACTTAATCTAACTACAGTATAAAACTAACTACATACGAAAATAAAATATTTTACTTTTATATTTTATCTTGTTTTTGTATTTTCCTTTTAAGTAAAAAGCAAATTTCTGTTCGAATTTACCATTTTACACCTCCGCCAATTTTCTCTGTATAAATCAAAATAAATTTTAAACTATAAGAGCTCAGAGGGAACCAGTAGCTTATATCATTTTATAAAAAACTTGCATGGACCATGAATGGGCAGCGTATAGCGTACGTCACATAACAGGAAGCCTACGTGGTACGCCGCGCCGGCGCATTAAAATACACGCATGATAAAGGAGCTAATCCACTAGACTCAGCCATCTGATGTTTTTTTTTTGTCTTTTTAAGAAGAGATTAGAAAGCTTCTGCGCAAACGACAGTATGCCTTAATTCGCGCCTGAAAGTACTCATGGTTTTGAATGACTTTTGCCATACCATGGAATTTGTTAAAAATCAGCAGTTTGCTGTAATGAATGATATTTTTTGGAAAATCCACCCAAAAAGTCGGAAACTTATAGGGTGCTTTTGAAAGAAAAGAAAGAAAGAAGAAACATTGATTTAATACTCAGACATACAAGTACTAATCAGATACAACGCAATTAAATCTTTTTTTTGAATATATTCTTACACTCGTTCGAAACTGGGGCGGGGTAGTTTTCAACCAATTGAAAGAACCTCTTTACACTAAACAGTTCTGAATTCAGACGTATATTCTTTCTAATAAAGTTACTTCTTAGAAGGCTAACGTGTTAAATACGATTGACGCTTGTTGAGTAAAATTCAGTATCTGAGCCATACAAACATCTAAATTCAGCCAAGTGGAACAGCCCCTTTAAAAAACTCACATGATAACGCGTGCTGACCGGTCCTACTGCCGTCACTACTTCCGCCTTCCGACTACCGCAATAGCATTTATCGATTATAGAATCGATATACATATTGATTGTTTGTTTTTAATTTGATATACTCGTATTTTACAACTAATCAGCTGTGACGCTGTGACCTTTATATGTCCGGAAAAAAACAGTAAATAACGCGATAAAGCAGATTTATGATGAGATTTTGATTAAAATATTTTTATGACTACTTGATAGGTGGACTCATCTTCTCTGTGTGGTCACCTTGATTATAACTTGAACTATTATGACATGTTTGCGTTAAGTTTAAGTGAAGTGATTGAAAGATCTCTTTTGGCTTAAAAATCAACAATAATTTTAGTTATTTTATTTCCGTCTGACTGTAGGAGACGTCATCTTATTTAAAGCTTAAACACTTATTGCTCTCACATGTATGTCACACATAAATGCAGCACTAAACTGCCAGCATTCAACAGACATACCTTAGTGACGGCGCTTGCGCACTCTCTCCGTTACATCAGTAAAGAAAAATATAAAAATTTCTCATCAGCCGTACGTTGCGAAAACTGCCGACCATAGCATGACTCGATTCATTGATGAATTACGTAACGTGATGATCTTGTATGTAAATGATAAAAATAAAGGATGGATAAATAGTGAGTTACCTACTTACACATCTGTCTATCCATTATGGGTATGTGTATAGAATAGATGTAGGTTTATATTGTATATCGTAGCCTATTTTGGAAGATACATAACGATATACTTTGTGATATAAGTAAGTTTGTTTGGATGTTTTTACGAGATGTTAATTTAGGGGCATGAAGGAATATTTCCCATTTACGCACCTTTAATATCGTTACTTAATAATTAAATAAATAAATAAATAAATATTGCTGGACAATCCACACAGCATCATATAGCCCCAAGCTAAGCAGAGCTTGTGTTATGGGTATTAGATGACTGATATACTTAATACAATACATTACATAGATAGATATTTTTATTATATATAGCAAATACCCAGAACACCCGGAACAAATATTTGTAGATCGTACAAACATTTGTCCCAAGGCGGGAATCGAACCCGCAACCTATTGCGTCGCAGCGGACCTTCGCCAATTCGCCACATCGGTCGTCAATTATCTACTTACAGCAGATTTAATGGAATGGAAATTATTTCAAAGACGGCCAACTTTGTTAATTGGTTCAATATAAGAAAATGGTCCTAAGAGACATGAACTTGGACAAACTAATTAATTTACACGGATCTAAAAATGTATAATATGAAACCGCAGTACTTGCAAAATGAGGTTTAAAATATGATTAAAAATTGCGTAGCTTGGAGCTTTAAATGATCACAACATTACGTTAATAAGGGTAGAATATAAAATGTCCGCTTACAAATCTGCAGCGCCAAAAGACCAATAATCTTAGCAAATAAGCACATGAATTCCACAGTTACGGTGCTCAAAACAAGTGAGCCTCACACAGAACGATTGAAAGATGTCAATTACATAGAAACTGCAGTTACGAGGTCGACATTTATGTAAACAGAGAGACAAGGCCTTTTTAACGCATTAAACGACATATTTAAACTTACCTTGACAACAATGAGGCCATTATAATACTTGGATTGGAAAAAGGAAGTGGACCTGTACAATGGGAAATTCGTCCATTGGCAGTTTTAAAACGTCGTTTGTCGAAGGCTAATCCCTATGGCATTGACACCGTAAGACTATGGTATTAAAGTATCGTTAGATTTACCTTTACTTCCCATATGATGGTTCTATTCAATTGTGTTGTACAAATTACTGGTTCATTCAGTGATTTGGTTATAATAGGTGTCGTTATTGTGTACCTTGTAACAAACTGTGCCCCGCGGTTTTATCCGCTCCTTAGGTTCGTAGTGTGATGTTGAGTAGTCAATAAACTTCTTCAAGAATTGGACTTTGCATTTTTTTCCCATAGCCACTGGTATATTAAGAGCTTGGCGCATTCAAAGATTTTTATAAACATTTTAACAATTTTTTATAACCAGGTTTTTTGACTAGACTAACCCGGTTTCTGGAATTAATGAATCGACGCGACTCCAATTAAACAATTCATAAGCGTGAGATTTGTCAAATTAATTAAGCAATACTTTTGTTTTTGATATTGGTCTAAGAAACCTTTTCTTATTTCTCTTTCTATTTTTTGACATGTAATGGTACACATTAAGACAAATACCTACATATAGATATTAACATTTATATTGAATTGCAGGAAATTGTTCAGGCAATCATAAACATATATCAACAACATTACGGTTTATAATTCCCATAGAATCAGAAACTAAAACAAGCGTTGAATGCAATCGCTGATTTCGCTTTCTACGTACATTTCACGAATGCGCTTTCTGTGTTACACAATCTTACAACACTGCTCTTAAAACTGCGCTAACCCTATCATTAAAGTTCTATTATTTTGGTCACATTCGAAATGTGACCACATTGCGTCCGCCATCGCTTGTTTAAAACTGTGTGCGGCAGTTTTGTTTTGTAAGCTTTGTCTCAAATAAAATATCAACGTAATCACACTTCATAGCTCGTTAAAAACATACTAATCACCGCAGAGAATTTAGACATCACATCATTAGATTTAACAGACAATTAACGCACTTATAGCAAAAACTTAGTCAACATTATCCTATCACATACAAAATAGGTCATTCACCCACTATACGTAAAGTCGTGAAGGTCGGTTTTTGCATATCTCGGTCACGAGTCAACTGATGATCATCTGGCGATCGTGAATTATAAAATGTATGCGAATAAACCACACTAAAAAAATATGCAATTATTATGAGAAACCATTGTTTGTACACGACACCCTTGGCCGTAATTAAACAAATACTTTTGGTTGATTAATGTATGGAGGTAGTAATAACTGACCGACTTCTGACAGGCAGGTACCATGGAGACTGTGTTCAACTTAGATAATAATTAACTAATTGTCTGAATGCGATGTTCTCCATTGCCTAACTAGTAACTTAAGTACGACTTTTAATTCGATGCAGTTCATTGACAGAACGAATGTCACGTACCACACTGAAAAATGAACTACGGTGGTGTATTAAATGACCAGCAAGGTATCGTACTAAACTGTACTAGAATCTACTTAGTAGTTTATTTTATTTAAGGGGCACCATAGGTTTTTTATTTCTTGTTTTAATGTCTTAGGTGACATTAGATCCTATCAAGTTATTGCACCTAATTAAAAGTCGTTCTATACGTAAAACGGGGTGAATAGAAACGCAGGGGTGAATAGAAACAAAACTTTGAAAGTGATATTCGCGTTAGTTTAACATTGTTTGCTACTATGAGTACTCTTATTGTTTTAAGGAATTATAATGAATTATTTCCGACATCTTGTCAGTAATAAATACTATTGAATCAACGTTAAAATCTCAAATAAAGTTTTGTTTCGATTCACCCTGACGTTTCGATTCACCCCGTTTTACTGTAGTAACAACTGGCCGACTTCTAATAGGCAGGTAACATTGAGACTGTGTTCTTAGATAATAATTAATTAATTGTCTGAATGCGATGTTCCACCATTGCCCAACTAGTAACTAGGAAGCGTGCTCACCACGGTGATGCAACCATACATGGTTATAATAATAAAAGTAGTAAAGTAAATCAACGTGTATTGAAAAATGATGTTACGCAGAATTAACATGCATTCATATTGCGATTAAAATTTAAGTCATCTGTCATATCTGACTGACAGCTCGAGACTTAATATCATTAGGAAGTAAGTTACGTAAGGGACCGCAAAAATGCATCTTTTACACACTGATTTACATAGGTAAGTACTCTGTCAATATGCGGTGCCTAGATTTAAATCAGAGACTAGTTTTTTTGTCAAACAACAGTCACTAGGAATTACTATTTCCACCAAGGTCTCATGAGCGGAATGTAAATTAGGTGGTTTAAACTCTGACGTTTAAGCCAAAGGAATGAAGCACATAGTTTAAAATTTAACTAAAACAGACCATGTCCGAACAGCGATGTCGAAATATGCACAATACACTGCGTGCGATGCATTAGCTACACAATGATACACCACTGACATTAGTGACATTAATAACCTATAAATTTTCCAAATGACATAAGTCATAGGTCATTGTCACCATTCAAAGATTTGCTCTCTGGTCTAAAACGTGCATGATTATATCATAATTTTGACGTATAGCATAATTTGAAATTTGATTTATCACTTCAAACAATTTGGACAAGCGTGGTATGGAGATAAATAAGATTGGGAAAATAAAAGAGGTAACACGGTAAGTGGGAGGTTTGTGAATAGTTTGATTGAATGTCATTGTTATGCAGATGGAAAGATTATGAGGTTTTGAAGTTATACTATGAGTGTGATAAAATGGAGACTTGGTTTGCGGCGATATAATTTCTAATGCTATTTTCGTATGGTGTGACCAAGAGGCTTATAAAGATGGCTAAAGAAAGACCATTTTTATATTAAATTTGTCAATCTGCTATAGGTTACAGGGAGAAAACAGCATAGCGTAAGTCCCAAATTGCCATACTGTACTTCGGGACATAGTTAAGAAATGTCATAAGCTTGAACATTTTTAAATCAGGTCAATTTCTAGAGCTGTTGGAAGAACTTCAGCTCACCCAGTTTTTTAACTTTATGGGAAAACTTGAGTGTTGTCAGCTTACCCCACAATGTACAACAAAGCACGTTTTACATTTATGAAGTTCCATACGTATGAACAATCGTTACTTTTCACAATATCTTGATTTTGTCATACAAATATGAAATTTCATTTGCATAAGTGTCTATCATGGAAACATTATGAAAATACCATTTCGTTTTGAATTTTAGGAAAAATGGCTTAGTACTACTAGTAGTAACTTACTAATATGCAAAACACTAAGGAATTTAAATATGAAATCGATTTGCTTTTCAGTGTTCTGAGAACTAATATTAATCTTAGCTTGACCCAAATAAGGTTCAGTTTTGTTTAGTTGAGCTAAATAATATAATAAATAGAAATAGTAATAAAAAAATAGTGATAAAAAAAAGATTAGACTACTTAAAAAGCAAGACGAAGATCTAGAAGAAGATCTTTACCTCAAAAAAGTCTCATTCTCATTTAGATAATGCAAAAAAAACCCGCGATAATTTAATCAAACAAACACTAACTAAAACTAGATTAATTCTTCATAATCCCAGTGTTTATTTCAAACCATTTTCTGCAATTTATAAGCTCGGAATCATAATGGGCAGTTATCAAACGCGATCGCAAGAAACAAGTCTATCGCTGTATCTCAAACCGCGATATGAATTGTGAAACTATTACTGGATAATAGTTTGATATCAAACTATTTTACCTTTGTATTATTAAAACGTAAACGGAAAATTGTCATTTGTGACACTTGAATATTGAAAATTGTTGTGGGAGCGGCGAAAGTAATTCTATTGTTGGTTTATTGTTAAAGGTTTTTATTAGTGGTAGTAGTCGCTTAATGGTTGAAATTAGACTTCTCCATATAAACTTTAACTATGCCATACTTGGTTGCAAAATTCTTAAAAAAGGATCAGAAAATATCGCTTCACGTATATAGATTATGGATCAAATACATTTCATAATAAATCATCTTGTTCTTATCCGCGGACTAATCTTGGCAATCGTAGCTTAACCTTCAATCGACCCATGTGGCTCTTTTGTATTTTGCCACGAGCCCCCCCATGCACCATAGCATAGGTATTTTTACTAAGAAACCATCTCGGACATTAATCTGCATGTTCCTCACATGATCTAACCAAGATAATGTCTGGACTTTAAAAGAGACTGTGATCTCTGACTTTCTGTTCGTGTTCCTTCTCAGAGTATTTAGATAGCGAAACACCAACCTAGTTTTAAAATATTTTACTTGTTGACATGTGTTTGTAAAAAACTATTTGCAGAAATAAATATCATTTGTCATTAAGTTAACAATTTCTTTAAAGCCTTCTTGAGTAGAACTGAAGGAATTTTCAAGAAATATCATCTAGTTGTATTAAAAAGTATCAAAATTGCTGTTCTAACCATTTTAAAAGTCAGTCAACGCCTGACAGTACCATTCAAACTATTTAAACCAAGTAGAACTTGCTTTACATATTAGAGAAATCTAATCAAATATTGAAATCTGTTAAATACTTTTTCATATTCACGTCTTCAACAATAGAAATGAAAGGATGACAAAGTAAAAAGTATTTGAAACCAATTAAAACTTATGTAACGAAAACGAAACTATTTTTTGTAGTCAAAAGTTGGAAGAAAATCTTGCGAACTTTAATATCGAAAGATTATGTTCTCAATAATCCACTGAGGAATAATAATACTTCTGTAACTAAAAGTCTTAAGCTCGGTGCAATTCAGGATAGCCCAAAATCATATCTTATCTCATCACGCTTGTATCCCCCGAAGGGATAGGCAGAGGTGTACCTATAGTAAACACACATTTCGCCAATGACGTTTAATTCCCATGTAATAATTGGAGGCAAGCCTATTGCCCTCAACAGGACACTAATCCAGAATAAAAGATTATGTTAGAACATGATATTTTATTCTGGATTAGTGTCCTGTAACTAATAAATTAAAATAAACAAGTAGCTATTATTGAAAGTTGCTAAACTGCCGTTCAACTAACGAAACTTTACGTACGGTACGTAACTAATTACGTTTAAGCAAACTGGTTAAGATCGTAAACAAATAAAGACACAAATAACGAATAAACTAACACAGCTTCGTAATTAAATAATTATAAGACCTAATAAATTGTCCAATAAACCGATAGTTTATTTAATAACTAGTTTTTATTGCGGACTTGTCTATCACGCGTCATAATTTTGAAAATTATGATACGCATTGAATATAACTTTAATGTATGGTAAAATATTCATAATTTTACAAATCGGCAACAGGCCTTATGACGGAAATCCGTGTTAGGAGTTATGGATTGACTGATAAATGTCTAAGACGGATAAATGACTCATTCGAACAATACCAGTTACGGTACAACTAATAAAAACTGAATTAATTTCGGCATTTTTATCTGACCACAAAATAAGATCATAAAAATAATTGGTAAAGAGATCTTATCTTGGAAATTAAAACTGAAATGTATTATAATAATATACCCGTCTGTTATGTCTATTTTAGATCAGATTATTAAAACAATATGGATAATTAAAATGTGGCGTAATAGCTTGGAATTAAAAGTGAATTTTGGTTTTGATTTCTTACAAAATATACCATGATTTCCTTTTAAAAATAATTTTGTGAAGCTTTCTGTTTGTTGTTTTCTTTTTTGAACGCCCTAATCTCTGGCACTTCCAGTCGGATTTGAAAGTTAATTCTTCCATATGTTAACCCAATTCTTGAGGAAGGTTAAAGGATATTGAACACATACTACCCTTAGGAGCTGATTAAAATGCGGAGCACAGCTAGTCACTTGCATTTAAATTAATCAGTTGACAGCAGAGTTATATAAAAACCCAATAATATTTAATTTCCATTTAAAATCTTGGTTACGGATAATCCTTGTCAAAGCTGGTTTCTTATATAAGTTGAGAAACGCACTGCGTAAGTTATGCATGTGTATCTTTATCTTTTAATTAACATGCTCATAAAAATATTAACTGCTATAAAAATTATTATTATGTTACTAGAAACTATTTGTTAAGGTATTACCATCATAAAATCAAATCATTAAATCTTTATAGGACAAAAAGTAAATACTTTTCGTCCTGTGTAGATTTAAGGATAGGTACTCTAACCGTATTCTGAAATTTAATTATTTATCTTTCTTTTTTGTTCTCCGTTTATCTTGATTAATTAATGAATAGAGCAGAAAATGCTACGAGTATTGTACAGCCCTCAAAAATAAAAAAATAGTGGAAAATTAATAGCTGTTAAATCTAAGATATTATAAAAAATGCACACTCCATTTCTAAGACGTAAAAATGTTGTTCACACAAACATTGCATTATGTTCTAAATATTACACAAATGCGTAACATACGAATGACCATTTCATCATTGTGATTCAAGTTCATCATATAAAATATTTTTTCATAACTATGTGTTAAAGAACTTGACACAATTGTACGAAAACTGGATCATTGACACTTTAACACTTTTAATATTACTTACGTGACTGACGCACATTTATTATTCACGAAAAAAATCAATCGATTACGTGTTTCCGATTATTTAATAGTAGCTAGCACTAATTTCAAATCTGTCTAAAATCGTCTGTTTATTTTGGAACAGTAGCCAATTTCTTAATTAAAAGTAATTATTTTAACGGCCAGTAATTTGAATACGAAAAAAGAATATCATCACCTCAACCACGAAGGTCGCACTATATTTTAATTGGCAAAATTACTTACGATTTTCACGTAGTGGTTCATGTTGATATGTTTTTACAAGTACTGTCACTGTCACAGTATCACTGTGTTGCGCGCGCACTGTGTCCGAGTGGTGGATGCGTTCGCGCAGACTGACTGGTCTCGGAGCTGCAGGACTGACCGCTCCCGCTAGAACCAAACGTACAGTGGTGGGTCCACAATTACCAACACAACGACACAACCGGACAACCGGACTAACTTAAAAAGTCAATACACACGCTTTACGAAAAAAAAGTTTTAATGCAACCTTGAAAATTGTACTTAATTAAATTATTGTTGTCTTTTTTTAATATCCTTTATTACGTACAGTGTTTAGTGGGTGGATGTTGGCGGCGAGCGCGTGAGTGTGGTAGTGTGCGCTTGGGCAACTTGTTCACATTATATAGAACGCTGCGCGACCTCCGACACGCGGGAAGTGCGTCCGCGCACCACGTGGAGTTGCCATGGCGACTGTTGCAGGCTACAGGATACCTGTAAAAGGGGTTGTTGGAAAATATAAAATTTGGTTTCAGGAGTCATTTTCTGGGTTTACCGTTATATTTTTATTTGCGAGGTATACATGTAAATATATCTATTTTACTAATTAACGCTTCTACGTGAAACAGGTCGAATTGTCTTAACCTCTAAACTTACCCCTCTATCTAACCTTCATCTCTATTCCCCTTGTGAGTCCCAAAAGATATGGGCTATTAGATTATTGAACCAGAATCAAAATCAAAATTCATTCATTCAAATTAGGCTGAGAATCAGCACTTTTTGAACGTTAAAACGTTTACAAAAAACAGTCCCCCAAAACTCTCACCCTACCTAGTGTTTTGGCTGAATAAAATTTAGAATAGACATAAGACACAATCATTCATCCTTTTTTGGACATAATTACTGTTTTCGCCTAAATTAGATAGTTTGTATTTTACTAATATAGCGGCAAGGACTTCTTTCAGTATCTTATACCTATTAACCTGAATATAGTAATCAATATCAGAGGCAAAATATAAAAATTGTCAACGTACTACGTTACTAATCAAAAAATATTTTATGTTTAATTTCACATAAGAAATTCAAAGTAGTTTAGGCCTTCTGGACTAGTGACGCATGCTGAATACCTTGAGAACGTCCCAACACACAATGTAACTTAGTGAGAGCTACCTTTGGAATCTGGATTACCTATTGAGGTCCTCGCGATGAGCCAACAAGCCGACATGGTTGTGTGACTAGTAAACCAATACGTACCTACGATATGTACCACTTATTGCTTAACCAGAGAATGAGACCATGCATTAATTGAGATGTAGCAATTGACCCTTAGAAACGTATGAGAGTGCTCGTTAACCGTGGGTTCCGGATAACCATAACTTTTGAATCTAAACAGCACCATATCTTATTACGGTTGGTATTAATAAAAATATTCGTTTGCCGCTTTCAGATGTGGATAATGTCAATGAACAATTTTATATTTAACGGCTCTGGATGTACCATATCCTTTGAATAAATTCCTTTGTCTTCGTCTCTGTCTTTGTCTTAGTAGAACCGTTTGGTCCTCCCCGGGCACCCGGTCCTGGGGGCCCCCAAATCGATCGAGAAGTACTTACTTTTTAAACAAACCCCATAGGTTAGGCAGAGGCGCACCCACATACACAATATATTTTATATATTATATATTCTAAATTTTCCAGCTCGGATTTTACATCCTGCACTTTTCAAATTCTCTGCATAATTCGAACTCGAGTTCTATTTCCGTATGAGCTCAAAGAAATCTAACCAAGAAATCCGAGACGGATTGGTTTTTCAATTTATTTCATGGCAAGAAGAAACCGATTCAGTCCATGCTCACAAATGTGATTTAGAATACGCAGTGGAGACTGAACTAGCTACTCTGGTCTAGATCTAAATAAAAATTAGTCGAATGTATGTTCTGACATGGTTGTAACTAGTAAACCAATTGGTAAGAGATATTACATACCAAAGATCATACCAAGACCTTCTTCGGACATATCTATTGAAAGACTCATATTTCACTGAATGAAATTATGGCAGAAATCAATAAAATGTTCTCTTTCAAAGCCGTGTAGTAACGTTACTACGTTAATTATGGCACGTACGGCGTTCGTTATTATTTTCTTTCAATGAAACAATTGCATGGACATGGGTCTTTCATAGGTAATAAGAAGGAGGTAGATCCTCACGTAAGTTTAACTTCCATTTTGGAAGGACTAAAGGCTATGTCGGGCTTCTGCTTAAAAGTTTTGTTATCTGAAGAATGGAGGCAGAGTTAAAAATACCCTTCACATAAAACAATAAAACACGGATAGGGATCAAATTCGTAGTATTTCAAGAAAATTTTTCAATAGTTTGATATTAGAAGTTTAAATTTTTTAGTTTGCATATTTTCAATACAAAATAAAAGCAAATATAGGTCAAAGGACTATCCCCCCAAAAAAAACGAAAGAAAACCAAGAAAAATATAGAACACGACCTTCAATATAAATGGTAGCACAATGTCAGGGCATATCACTATACGTATATACATTTATTTGTACCTATATCAAGTAACTTTCATAAATAAATAAAACTGCATTGTGAACTTGCCCTTGTTGGTGTTGAAACGTAAAAACGGTTGGTAACTGGCAGGTCGACTTCCGTGTTTGAAATGGAGGGCTTGGAAGGTGATTGCCCGTGGGCTTGAAACAGGGCAATGTCAGTAGACAGTGAGTGGGACTTTTTAAAATCCTTCTCCTTACATATTTGTTTCATATTCTGCCACGGTTAAGTATCGATTGTTTTTTTTTGACGATTATGTCATTTTGAATCGATATGTTAATTTACGTATCGAATGAGGGCGTTGTACACAAACATGGTATCACTAATTAGCTCAACGCTTTTATTAAAGAAAAGTTATTTTATTCTAGTGGCCTAAAATGTTAATTTTAGGAGAAAAGAGTGTTAATAGGTACACAAGGAAACACTGCATAATTTCCTTGTAGTAAAAATAGTACTTAAATAAACGAAGTAAGGCGCGGAATAGATAACATTTTTGTTTATGTAATCATTAAATTACCTACCTATTCTAACCTTAACTCTAACCCTGAGAATCTTTTTAAACACAGATAGTTTACTTAATTCTACTCAATTTCTTAACTAAACATCCTCATTCAACGGGGACATTTTCTACCAAAAGCGTTAACGAATAGGTCGTCATCACCATTGAAGTCATCTGAGTGACACCAACGCAGTCTAATTCAGATTGGACATAGTCAGACGGATAGTAATAGAGTCGTCTATTACTATCCCACTGCAGTGCAAAGGCCTCTTGTCATACAGAGAAGGCACAAGCAATAATCACCACACTTGCTCAAGGCGGGTTGTCTGGACTTGTTCTAAGTCTGAAATCGCAGACGTACATTAATTACTAGCACTTTGCTCGAGACTTCGTGCGCACTGATTTCGTACCTTTCCTTTAAAATTTAACACTCTCTCTACCCCTTTCAAAGCATAGTTCATAAAAAATAATAAAGCCTATGTCTCCCGGGGATAGTGTAGCTTCAGTGAAAAAATTTTACAAATCCGTTCAGTATTTTCGGAGCCTATTCAATGCAAACAAACAAATCTTTCCTCTTTATAATATTAGTATAGACAAGTCCAAGTTTCCTCACAATCTTTTCCAGATAGACTCTACAGACAGGACACGGGTCTCCCTAAATCACAATTCAGACCGCAAATCCGGCCCTTAGTTGCCGTTGCTGCCATAGCTGATTCACTAGACACTTTCGGTCATGCTATATTGTTTTGACTGGCCTCTACTGGTCGTCGGGAGTTTATAATCAATGAACAGAACATCCTAACGGTTGCTTCTGGGATCAGCACTCAGATAATATGTGTATACATACCTGTAACAAGGCCCAAGTTCAAAGGTATGTACATAAATAACATCACTCGTGTATTCTCTGATGGGTGTACAGGTAACACTTCTCCAGTTATTTTTAGGTCCCATGTAATAGGGGGCGAGCACAAACTGAGAAATTGCAGATGTACAAGTACAAAAACTCTTCGCCCGACCCGGGACCTCATGTTCAGTAGTGATGCTTGCGACCTCTACGCCAATAAGACAGACAAAAGTATGCAAAGGATCTGAACTAAAAGTATACTACAATACCTTACACGCAAAATGATGTGGAAGCACTTGGTAAATCCCAGAAGAATCAGAGAGAAAGGCGTCCAGCCTCACAAACAGGAATAGAGTAAATTAAACAGCCGTCTACTACAAAAAATAGTTTTGTACTGAAACACAATCGAAATACTGAAAAAGAAAACGGGTACACGTTTCATCATTTTTAACGGAAAATCAGTAAAGTGTTGCTATATTATTTAGTGTCATCGAACTTTGATTCGGTCATGGCTAATGTTGCAGATAAGATATGGTGAGACTAGATCGAAAATATAGATAAAAAGGCTTAAGGCAAATGATTTCATCTTGCACATCTTCGTGCCGACGAAATTCATGTAGATAATGAACAATTAACCATATTGTGATGAACGTGTGAGGTACCGTGTTAGCCAGGAACTGGGTTGTGGGGGTCAAGCAATCAGTCGCTCCATATTAAGCACTAATACTCTGCTGCATCCCGTTAGGCTGGTAGCCGAACCCACGACACGCGGCGTAGCAGTCAATCGCTCAGCCACTGCGCTATACGAGCCGTCAAATCAGATGGGCTGAACCACGTGCTTTTTGGTTACTTTTATTTTTTTCTTATATTTCGTTCATCACAGCAACCAAGTCCGGTCATACGAGAGCCTACCCAATATAAATGAAAAAAATATATTTACGAGTCACCGCATCCGCGCTAAGGAAAAAATATGTAGAATACTATCGATGATGTAACACAATTGTAATAATATAGTATTACGATCATTATTTCACGTGAGTTATCTACATCGATATATGAATGCGCTGATATAAGCATGATGAATATAATTCGAAAGATGGTGTTTTTGCAACGCTATTATTAACCGTAAACATTGATGATTATCGACAACCAAATTCGATAAATCTACTTGTACATATTTTCTGAAGAAAGCAGAGGTGTAGCCCTTGCCCGCCCCGCCAGTGAGTAATGTCGCCAATCCCATGTTTGTTCTGTTACCACAGAAAAACCATAAACAAACGCTTTTGTGGGGCATAGTTTTTATGTTAAGATTTTTACATACCTTGTTTTTAAGAAATAAATAATAAAAAAGGGTAGCTAGTCGAACTCAAAATCCAGGGTGTTATTGAAAAACCTTTTTAAGTTTAATAAGGTTTTTCTCGAGCTGGGGATCAAACCTAAGACTGAGCCTTCTAACTCCCCATACTTTGCAGTACAGCTACCGACTATTGGAACACCAAGACAGTTCAAGACATTAAAAAAAAAAATGTCAAACAGTAAAGTTAAAAAACTAAAACTTACAACGAACAATACAAAAACCTAGACCTTACTATTACTCGACTGGATGTTCCAGCCTTCGATTTGCGAAACAGTTATATAATAACGTAAAAGTAAATATTTTTTACAACCGCAACAAACATTGAACTTGGGTAAAAATAGATCGACATCGACCTAATTAATATATCCATGGTCCGATAAGTAAACCTTTTGCGAGTGAGTTGGCAGTAATTAAAAAGTCTTTTTTTTGTAAATATGTAACAGTGCCACCTCGGTAGCCATAATAAGGCTGAATGTTTTGAAGTTAATAAAGGATAACCTTAACTTACATACATCATAGGTACTTGTGTAACAATCAATCTGACTGCATTTTCCCAAATATTTTTGGGTTTTGGTTTCAGTCTAATTGAATACCAGTAGTATACATGGACTGACTGTCTATCTGACCTTGACTACCCATTCAGTTGGGTTATACGATATACATACATTTGAAAGAGTGGTGATCTGACTTTCAGGTTTCTGATTACCCATAACGACTGTCAAAGATCTATAAAAGATAGCCTAGAAAAACGGCATAACGTGCATTCCGAGGAACTTAGGGACCTCGATGTGTAATGGATGGTCACCCATCCATGGACCGACCTTGGCGAGCGATAACGTAACCTTGAAGATTGACTCGTGCGCCTGTTATTACTTAGTCACCTAGAGGATCTAGGTTCGGAGTCAAAATGTAGAGTTGTATTTTAAGTTTCATGTAATAGGGGGCGAGCCTATTGCCATCAACCGGGCAGAAATCCAGGCTCAGGGCTAGTAATGAGCATCGTGAGTTATGGTAAAAAAGAGTGGGCAGCCTGTTTATATAAATTTATCTTAAACCCCATATCATGAAAAGCCGCATCCGATTTACCTAGAAAGAAATCGAAAATAATGCATGTTGTAATCAATCAGTGAATCAATAATACCATAAAATGACTGTATTATTCATATAAACCGTGGAAATTAAGACTAACCTTGTTTCACAATAATTAGTAAGAGTCAACATTAATTTATGAGATCTCGCTATCACGCAATTTCACCGCACAATGGCCGTAGGTATTTCAAATTTTAGTATTCTTGGGAATCGAGGGGTAATTTACTTACTTAGAAAAGGAGTGACCCACAAGTAATCAAACACGCAAACCTACAAAAACTGCAGTACAAACTGTAACCATGCCTTTGTTTTATTTAACTCTTATTATATTAGTCCATAAAATAAAGTAGTTTTTGTTGACATAGAACGAGATCATACCTGATTTTATACTGTGCATAGTAATAATTTGACTACACTATCTGAAACATACTAATAGTGTACTATCGGCGGCCCACACTTTGCCGAAGTACACCATCATCTGCCTTTTTGCAACTATTTTGGGGTGAGCTTCCAGCTGATGCCGGATGCAGCTGAATACCAGTATTTTACATGGAGCGACTGCCTATCTGACCTCCACAACTCAGTTACTGGGCAACACGATACCCCTTGGTGAGACTACTTGTCGGGCTTTCGGTTTTCAGAGTACCCGTAACGACTGACAATGACCGCCAGGACCAACGGCTTAACTCTGCCTGAGTACAAATAAATAAAATTGAAGGGTATGTTTGCAATGTTAAAATACAGCTTTTTACCGAATGCACATGAAAGTTAATACTCGTACGTTAGTAATAGTAAAAAAACAATTTTCAACATTTTTGTCTGTCTGTCTTCGTAACGGCTGAACAGAATTTGACGGGGCTTTGACTGGCAGATAGCTAATGTTATAAGGAGAGACTTAGAGTACTTTTATTTTAGAAATATAATTAGGGTTCCGCGTAAAAAAGTGAAAACCCATGTTTTGTTAAATTCCAAGCAGGCAAAGTCTATAGCTAGGTAATAAATCTCATATTACAAAGAGCGACCCCATTGCAAGTACCTAACTGGGCACAACTTCTTGACGACCGATGTAGCGCGGCGGGCGAAGGTCCGCCTGCGACGCAGGAGGTTGCGGGTTCAATTCCCGCCTTGGTACAAATGTTTGTACGATCTACAAAGATTTGTTCCGGGTCCTATAAAATATCTATCTATGTAATGTATTCTATTAAGTATATCAGTCATCTAGGTCCCTTAACACAAGTTCTGCTTAGCTTGGGGCTAGATGACGCTGTGTGGATTGTCCAGCATTATTTATTTATTATTATTTATTCTAACTACGGGCAGCTACTTTTTTCTTAATAGACACTATTCTGGACCCAGTGACCAGTCCCAGGCCCTCTCGCAGCGAGGCAGTTATTAGTGTTACAAATACAATCAAAATCATAACATCATAATCTATGATTAAAATAGATCTTAATTAATCAACGCATCATGGAACAAAATTTGCAATCAGTAAACTGCCAGAACCGATATTCACAGATGACATTATTCCGTTGCATATATTTACCAACAAACATTTCGTACGACATGGTACATCAAACATGGTAGACGAACGCGACAGTCCTTCACCTTGCCAATCTTACAATCAAGCGTGACTTGTTAACGCTACGAAAAAAACCGTTATTACCTAATAAGAACAGAATTATGCCAAGTTCATTGGGTATTATGGTTATTTCGATTGTCTGAAATAAGTTTTAGAGACAATGCAGCCGATTGTCGACAAAATAATGTAGTTTCGTGTGATTTTTCCTTTAAAAGCCGGTCGTTTATTGTCAATTGTTGCGTTTAAACTAAGAATGCAGATGATTGATTATAAAACTATGGACGAAGCATGGATTAATTAAACCAATTAAAACCAGCTTTTGAATTCGATCCATGAAGATTATCGGTTGTCTAAGGAATGCCACCCACGATAGCACGCTTACCAAAATAAGACTAGTAGAGACTCGATGAGGAAGGCGGAAGGCCTAGCCCAGACGTATTTTTTTAAAAGACATTATAAGTACGATACTAATATCAGTCGTCTATATCCAGCACAGATCAAGGAATATAAGTACACTTCGTGACAGAAGGGCTGTGAACTTCCCAAAGGCAGTGTGTCACGAAGTTTGGTGCATTTTGACTCCGCACCTAATGATTGTAATGATTCTAAATCATTAATTTTATAACTTAATTATACATTATTTATCAGAAGTCGAACGTGCCGATTTTCAAGGTTAAGCAACGACAACGCAACGCAACAACAAAGCAAGGTTTGCCGAGGTCGTTTCGTGGATGGGTAACCATCCAATACGGTACGTTTACTAACATGCCTCCGTGATCCGGAAAGCACGTTAAGGCGTTAGTCCCGGCTTGCCTCGAATTCATTTGTTAGATCGTCTAACCATCGTAATATTGATATTATGTACGTAGACTATCTCCAGATCAGGATACTGATGACTTTGTCGTGACAGAGGCTGCCCTGCTTATCAATGCCAAGCGCGCCGGAATGCAATGCATACGGCGCACGCGGGCGTCAAAAGTGTACAATTCGACATGCTGCACTTTTTTGTTATTACGTATTGCAGCATTTTTAGCTGTCGGTAAGCAAACATTTTCGAGTTCGCTTCGCTAGCTCTTGCATCCTATGTTCTTTTTATTCTTGATATACTTTCCTAAATAAATCGACAAATAAATAATAAATAAATAATGCTGGACAATCCACACAGCATCATCTAGCCCCAAGGTAAGCAGAGCTTGTGTTATGGGTACTAGATGACTGATATAATTAATGCAATACGTTACATAGATAGATATTTTTATCATAAAAAGTAAATACCCAGAACAAATCATTGTAGATTGTAAAAACATTTGTCCCAGGGCGGGAATCGAACCCGCAACCTCCTGCATCGCAGGCGGACCTTCGTCCGCCGCGCCACATCTGTCGTCTAGTCTACAAAGTAACGCTAACTTTTTATAAACGATCAAAAGAAAATCTAAAATATCCGAGCTATAGGTGCAAAGATAATTGAACTCTCTTCGCTTGCGCTTGCATCCTACTTTTTCGATCTTAACCTAATACACTTGTATGTATGAGCGTGTGTCTTAAAAATAACAGCCGCTTAAGCTACGTTTGCCTAGGTTGGTCTGTGGATGACTATGATGACTATCAATTATATATCGAGACGCCTCCGTGCCTGGGAAAAATCATTAGGCCATTGGTCCCGGCTGTCATTAGTAGATCTTTGGCAATCGTTACAAGTAGTCAGAAGCCCACAAGTCTGACAACTAGTCCAACCAAGGGGTATCGTGTTACCCAGTTACTGGGTTGTGGAGATCAGGTAGGCAGTCGCTCCATGTAATACAGTGGTATTCAGCTGCACCTGGTTAGGTTACAAACCGAACCCAACATTATGTAGTTGGGAAAAGGCTCGGCAGATGATGACTATTTTTAGGAGGCTATCGAGAGAAATAATGTAATTATAATAACATTATTATTACCTTAACCTTATTATTATTACTACTATTATTATACCTACTGTAACTAGTTCCATAAATAACCTAATGTCTAACCATAAATTTGACTTGTTTCAGACAAATTCAAGCACATGCTTACAAAGAAATACGCAAATGTCATCAAATTTAACAAAAAAAGTACTAGTTGGTGAACAAGTTATTGTTCAAACGTTCACTTGCCAAACATAGGTTTTCGTAATAATTATTTGTAAAGAGATTTTTTGGTAAGTAATAATTTGGCAAATGAAATTATGCCAAAATTTGTTTGGGTAATGAAAATTTGGCAAAACGGCAGGATCTCGTCGAAAAATAACCCTGGTGGTGTCCATGCAAGCAGTGTCGCTCGCAAAGCGAAGACGAGAGACGCATAATTGTGACGCAGGATATTTGGGAAAATCGTTTTTAGTATAAATTCTTGGATTTTTGCAATAGATCGTATAAATCGAAACTAGGAAAGGTTTTCGTAATAATACACTATTCACTGCATTATTTACGCGGTCGCGCAGACTGTTTTTTCAAACGAATACAGCAGGATTTTGTTTCAAAACCTTAAGATTGTGATAGTTTAAAAATGATACGCAATTGGAGTCCATGTCCTGTTATGCAGCCAAATAAAGTGCAGTTTTCATAATTAAAAATATAATCGTCGTTAGTCGTCAGTATGAATGTCGAATTTACATGCGGATGCTGAAGCTACTAATCAATGCATTCATACGTAGACACATGTGCGTCAACAAACATCTTCATTTTCAAAATGAATATTTATTTATAAATTATTACCTAGTAATGTAACTTTAAATGAGTTATGAGACAGACAGAATGTCCACACCAAATAAACTCATTCGTGTGTCCTCGACACAACATTGAAACCGAATTGGTCAAATATAAGTGACGTTTAAATATACTAAAACATTCAAATTGCATGCAATCGTACAATAATTACCGAGTTACGAATCAAACATTGAAAAAAAAAGGTACAATTAACACGACATATTTGCGGTTACAATTGTATCGAAATAGGTGAATGTCGCAGTTATATTGTGAATATTTCAAAGTACCTACGTATTAGGATAATATATGATAATCTTATAGCGGAAGGAAAGATGACGGTGGCATAGACCTTGCATCTACTTCCTTTAACGCAATCGGAACTAGTGCACCGACTATCAACCTCCACACTCAGTCCAATGAAATGTATACACTTGATAATTTCTTATTAAAAAAAACAATGTCAACCGATTATTATCGTAGAAAATGCCTGTTTTTAAACTTGTTCTACTTGAAGTTGCAGCCGACGCTATACTTATATCGAATAAATTTACAATTGCACCCAAATACAAATGAGGTTTTTCACAATTATCGTGACATAATTATATTTATGAATCTAGTGTCGAGTTAAACGAACACTGTTATGCAATTTATTTTTATTCGTATAATACACGTGTTTTTTTGTTTACAACATTGAGAAACCATTAATGGTAGACACACCACCTACAAACAAACATCTTTCTTTAGAATTATTGTAGAATTAGTACCTGGAATCCATGATTTGATGGGGTGAGCCTAGATTCCGGGATTCGGAAAGTACGTTAAGCCGTTGGCCCCGTATGTCAAACGTACATCTTTGACAGTCCTTACGGGTCGACAGAGCCCAAAAGATAGAAAATCTGTCTTAACAAGGGTACCTAGTAACTGGTTTGTGGATGTCAGAGATGCAATCCCTCCATGTAAAAACTGGTATTCAGTTGCATTTGGTTAGATAGGAAGCCGACCACTACTTAACAAGGAAAAACCTTGGCAGATGATGATGGTAAACCCAAATCATTAAAATTTCATGACACGATTGTCATGATCTGATATTAGGTATTGTATCAACCTATACGAATAGACATGAAGAGATCCGCAAGAGAACCAAAATAACCGACACAACCCGAAGAATTGCCGAACTTAAGTGGCAGTGGGTGTGGCACATTGCTCGCAGAAACGATGCCCGTTGGGGTTCTCGTATGGCAACCGGGTACCGGAAGACGCAGCGTGGGTAGCCCCTCAAAGGTGGACTGACGATCTGGTGAAGATCGATGGATGAGGGCAGTACAGGACAGATCGTTGTGGAAATGTTTGGGGGAGGCGTATGACCAGCAGCGGACGTCTTTTGGCTGAACTGATGATGAAATTTTAAAGCGGGTCGTAATCTATACTTTAATATAAAAACCTGCAGATATTGTTTGTTGTTTAAAGGTGCTGTCTGAATTTGAAAAAAAAACTGTATTCCTTTGATTGACCAGTTCTTAGAAATCTTAAAGGCTACTTAACATCACACTACAGCCCTTAGGAGCGGGTGACACCGCGGGGCACTTACCGAAAATTATTTAAGAACACCTAACTATCGACGTTTTCTGTTGTCAAGTTCTGCCAACAATTTGTCAAATCAGGAACCATGTTCCAATAGACATGTGATTGTACTAAATTACTTTAACGCATTCCACATAGCTGTGGTTAAGCCCTATCATGTCAAAGACAGTAGGTAGATCTCAGATTGGCTTACGTGACCACTTGCACGACTCACGAATCGTGCTAACTCCATGGTGATGACAAAGTTACCTTTGCTGTTCAATGAACCTTGATTCTACGAAATACGTGCTAAACTTGAATACCCTGATAAAATAAAGAACTGCAGTTACAAAAAAAAGTATTAATTTTAGTACTTTTCAGTGAACAATATTTTTTTTTCTTATAGTCACAGTTAAATAAAAAAAAAATGTGAATAATAAATGTTGCAAGCTAGAACAAGGTTGAAACGTATTTGCTGAACCATGCCATGCAGGCATTTAAGCATTCCAAATGCATAGATTTAATTTTAGTACGTGTATTTATTATTATTATAAATGTTTAAAAAGTACGGGATTCAATTATACATATTTCTTTGCAAATAAATTATAAGTACACCACACTCTTTACTTAGCCACCGTAGCGTACGTAGGATACGACTTCGGGAATAATGCCTACGCGCGTAGCACTTTGTAGCCCATGTCCGACTACGGCGTAGCAAGGGATGCGTATCTTCTCTGGATTTGCTTGCTTCTCTGCCTACATATTCATAAGCATAAATTAGCTTTAGATTTTTTTTTGTTTTGTCTGCCTTAATATCCATGGCATTATAACCGAATAGTCGTGTTTTTTTTCATAATGAGAACGTTACGTCGTGTTTCTATAAAATCCTAACTCCGGGTTGCAACAGAGAAATTCTTTAAAAAACCGAATAACTCTTTGACCGACCAAATCGAACCAAAGATGGCTTGCGGCTACTAGACCACGACTGCTTATGACTGCTGTTTTTATTTGCTAAAAAAAACTTCTACCACGAACAAAAGTACCATTTACACAACAACATCGATGTGAATCGCATTATTATTTTCAACACTTATTGCACCGCTTATAGGTTCACTATGCAGTGTATTCCACATACGTGCATTTTGATTTGAATACCCGTACTCATTCGCGAAAAAGTGCAACACAGGTACTATAGTCCAACACTGGTCACAGACGTGCGAATCTATTTAATCTCAGGAAAAAGCGCTCAGCAGTTTGTAGGCCTTACGGTTATAACCTCATTTAATAACTTGAATATCATTGTTATTTTTCTTATCATCATGTAGGTACTGTGCCGCTGTACATTTTGTGCCAGTTCGTGAAGAAGGAATCCGGACCATCTCACCATATCTAGCGGTCCAGGTTTCAGGGTTCTTTCGTTTAGTTTAGCTAGGCATTATCGTTGTGAGGGGCAGGTTTCTTTTCTTATCTTGCTTACAAAGCCACTATATCGCGTGGTATTATTTGCATTTAAAAAAGTCTATTAACAGATATATCATCAAATTATTTCATCATCATCATTTCAGCTAAAAGACGTCAACGATGAAAATGGCCTCTCCAATGATATCTCCAACGATCGGTCTTGCGCTGCCCTCATCCATAGGTTTCCTGCGATTTTTACCAGTTCTGCTGTATTTCGGACGCGAAGCTGTTGCGCAGCTTCCCGAACGCTGCCCAGCCGAGTTGGATTCGACGATTGACCTCTTTCTCGAAATTAGACTTCTACCTAGCTGGAAATTGAAGGCGAGTTTTTTTTCATTTAGTCAAAAAGAGAGTTCTTCGCAAGTGTGTTAAAATAAATGTTATTTGGTACTCGGGAGCATTTGCACGATGACGAATGCCCACAAGTATGGAACTCTGGGCTTTATTCCGACTTCGCTCTCGGCTCGAGCTGGAATCCCGACACAACTGCAATGACAAACTTCGCACTTGCATCAAAATGAACCTATCTTTGTATGTCTTACATGCACCGGCGACCTCTAGCGGAGTATGAGGTAATTAGCATGCACTATGTCGAGGTGGCGTTGAGGCCGCACTAAATAGGACAGAACCGGCGGAAATAATGTACTATGAATGTTTTGTTTACTTATATTGCGTAATGCTGTGAACTATGTCGTAGTTACCTACGGTGTGGGGATTAGTGATTAGGGGGTATGTTTTTTATTATTTAACAGGCTCGCCTTGACCATATATCACCTGATGGTAAACGATGATGCTTTCGGCCTAACCATAGGTATAGCAGAAACCTAACCATAGGTTAAAGCTACTAGTACTCCGACGTTTCACTGCTTAACGATACGCACATTGAATGAGTTAAAGAATTTATGTCGTCGTTATGCTCGCCGTTAAGGCCTTACTTCTTATGCATAAGGTTGTGGGTCATATCCGGGCAAGTATCAATGTAACTTTTTTAATTCATATGTGTACGTACATATGAATTAAGTTTCTGAGTTTAACTTAGACATCATTGACATCGGTGAAGGAAAACAAAGTGAGGAAACTTAGACATATTTTGTTTTATTATTTTCAAACGTTGCCCCACTCTAGGAATTTCTCCTGTATCGTGCGTTTACAAACAGCCAGACCCGGAACCACTACCTATATCCCAAACATATATTTCGAACCCGAGACACCCGGCGTGGCAGCCAATCGCTCAGTTACTGCGCCAACCGTGCCGTCAAATATATATATCTGAAGTCAACAAACTGCCTTGAGCAAGCGTGGTGATAATCGGTCGTGCCCTTTCTGTATGAGAAGAGAACTTTACCCTGCAGTGGGAGTATTTTCACATGTCAATATTACAGAATGTCACTCGGTAACTAATTAACAATGTGTCACATACAATTAAATAAAACCTCTGTCAGTGAAATTCGAAAATCGGTCCAGCAGTTTCGGAGATTACCTCATACAAACAGAAAGACATAGCTACAGAAAAAAAATGAATAATTCGTTTTTTGGTATAACTGTCGTATATGTATATTTCATACATATACCTACATTTAGTCAAAAACTATTATTTCAACATCACAAACAGACACTTCAATTTTATTTGTATTATAGAAGATAATGTCAACGAGACTGATGACAGGATTATGGTATTATTTTTTCAAGTAATTAAGTATACTTTGCTATGCAGTTTCCCGTTCAGTGCCGCAGCTTCAAAATTTATTCGTTGTATTTTTTTGTATTTACTAGTCCTGACTCGATTAAAGCAATAATTTGAAAACTGACAAAGGTAACGACTCTACTGTACAAGAAACAAACTCTTTGAAAATACTCTGTACCTACCCCACAACATTTTTTGGTATTTGCAGCAGAAACCTTCGCAAAAGAGTGGGGGCGGAAGGGGCGGCCCGCCCCGGGCCTCCGGTCTTGGGGGGCCACCAAATGCATCCGCATTCCCCTGATCAAATCCTAAACAAGACTTTAAAGATGTGCTAAGTACCTACCTAATTTCATCAAGATCAAAACGCTACAGCCATCTAGACTTTTTACGCGGTTCTAATATTCTTTTAACTATGCTGAACCTGTCCAATACGCTGGGGGAATTCCCGTCTTTGTAGCGGGTACTTTGAAATTAATTTCACTTGCCAGATATTAACGAAATAAGCATAAACACTACATACAAAATAATGTGAACTGAATAAAAAGCTTGTAAAACTACATTTTTTTAAAGCTGGGGCCTCATTCATCTTTGCCGCCCCGGGCCTCATTCAGCTTTGCCGCCCCGGGCCTCATTCAGCTTTGCCGCCCCGGGCCTCTGACGGACTTAGTCCGCCACTGCCTACATGATGCCAATACCTACCTACGCCATGTAGCGACTTAAACCATCAGAAGGGACCAAGTATTAGATTTAGAGGCAGTGATTGGAATGTAGGGCTTGCTATTAATGCAGTGGCTTTACCGATAGATTTTAAAGCCACTGAACACGATTAAAAGTCTAAGGATAATTAATATATATTCTGAGAAAAGCCGCTCGGTTTAGCCACACGTAGATATATATCGTACGACAAGCCAAGCCGATCCGAACATGGTAGTATGAAGAGACGTTTGAAAACAGAATATGTGGTTATTTTTATCTTTATTTTAAGAACGTTGCCCCACACTAGGAATTTCTCAAATATCGACGGTACGTTTACAAACATTCAAACTCACATACACAAACAGCCAGACCCGGAACAACTTCCTATAGGCCATAAAAATATTTATTCCGTGCGGGAATCGAACCCGCGACACGCGGCGCAGCCGTCGAATCGCTCAGCCACTGAGCCAACCGTGTCGTCAAATCGCTTTGGGTCCATTTAGTTTTTGACCAATGATTACCGAATCGAATATACCACCCGAAGAAGTGTGTAGCACCCATTGGCAACATCTTGTCTTAAATCAATCAGTCCTCTGTCCCCAACCTTACCAAGGACAATATAACGATATATTTTTTTATAAATGTGTGGACTATGTAGATTTTGTCACGCAGTATGAGTACCTACCTAATTTACGCGGCATGCGTATCGTTCGTCGAATCGGTTTTGACTAGTGATAAATGCGTTCAGCGATTGAATAGGTCGAGTCACATCTGTTGTTCTTTCCTCAAAATACCATCTCGGACACTAATCTGCATAGTCCCCACATTAACTGATCAAGACAATGTCTAGACTTTAAATGAGGATGTGATCTCAGTGATTTGGTGTTTCTCCTTAAAGTATTCCGATAGGTAACATAGACCTCACCTAGTCTTTGCTCGTTTGACGCGTAAATGTGTTTGATAAAACGAGTTAAATATAAGATTCTGAAACATTTCTCCGACATTCGTTTCGCCGTTGATCGGTTCACCGACGACTTTTCCTTTTCTCTCCGATAGAACTTTTCAATGACGAACGTTTCGCCGACACAACGATTCACTTTTCATTATTTCACCGATAGAACGTTTCAACAGCGAACGATTCGCCGATACACCTGTTCATCGACATTCATTCGACACACATCTGCCCCTGGGGTATGAATTCGTGAATGTGAACTTCTTTCTATATTAAAAACTAGCACTTCATCCGCGTGGATTTCGTACTTTTCCCTTCGAACTGTAACATCCCTTCTACCGCGTAGAAGGGATGTTACAGTTCGAAGCTCTTAAAGCGTAGTTTTGGAAATAAAAATAACCTATAGCACTCAGGAATAATGTAGCTTCCTAACAGTGAAAAAAAATTGAGAATTGAATCAATCGTTCCGGTGATTAACCCCTACATACAAACTTACAAATTTTACCTCTTTATCATATTAGTATAGATAAAAATATAAAATAAGTTTTAAGATCGTCAGTGATTATTTCGGATCAGATCGTATTTTTAATTAATATATTGCTAGCTAATTAAAAAATCAGCCTTCCAAAATTGCTTGCAGTTTTTGGTCGTTCGCTTCACGGACTAATACGATAATTTTCAATAGTAAATGGATAACGTTTGCCCGGGATGTAGGGAAATAAAAACAATCTTTGTCCCTAAAATAAGTATTTATTTACTGCAGATTCATTCAAGTGATGGTTACAGACAGTGTAATACGATAACAACTAAAGAATGAGGATTTTAGTACTAACTAGATACCACAAGACACCCTGTCAAGATTATTTTATTACGATATTGTGTCTTTTCTTTAAGGGACTGTTTTTACCCTTCTTAGCGATTAGCTGCCATTTTCTTGTAACTTCATTACATCCAATAAAGGAAATTAGATATTACATATTAAGAGAACAGCACATTTTTGACTGCCATAAAAGATCGACTTTGCACACCTAGGAATAAAGTCCATAATAAATAAACAAAGTTAACAGCTTGGATGCTCTTGCGAACTCCTGTTAGGTTTATTAGGCCTTTATGGTAATGGCCCCGTCGCAAAATTACTGACCAGTGGGAATATTACATTCAATTACTACTACTACAATATATTACAGGCAACGGATAACGTGAATGTTATAAAGGAGCCATCACTAACTGATGGTATGTCAGACAGATCATTAGTTCAATTTATTCACGCAATCATGATTCAGGATGATTCCTATTGCATGGGTCCCACCTCCACCCACCATAGGCTCTTGCCAAGTTATTGCGTTTACTCATTCTAGGACTTATACGATTCCTTCGTCAGTTATCTTTCGATGGACTACGACAATCCCTCCCTACACCGTCTCCGCATCTTCCTAACCACTCGAGATAAATATTACGGGCAAAATTATCTTTCTAGGAAACCAAAGTTTAGCGCAATTCGCCAAAAAACCATTAATTGGCAAAAATACTAATACAATAAGTTGACAATCATAATAAATTGTATTACAAATATATTTGGCGTGAAAACATTCCTTTCAAAAAGTGAGACTCACAGGCTTATGAACTATAATTAACATAAAACTAGAAATAACACAAATTGACATAATCTCAACCACAAACCAAAACTCTAGTACATAAATCATTAGTATTGGCTCCTCTATATGTTTGGAATAATTTATTGATATTATAACCACAATTACATAACAAATGCATTGTAAAGGTGGATTATATTACTCTACCATTCATATAATTTGTCACAATCCCTGCATAATCATCACATAACCAAATTATTGTAAATAAAATTAAAACAAAAGATCACATTTTTTCAAATAAATATACGCCTATTTATTTGAAAAAATGTGACTGAACTGATTCCTTAAAATTAAAAAGTTATGAAAAACAAATGATGAAAAAATGTTACGTCTATAATACGAGTATGTAAATGAAACGTACATAAACTTGATAGAAATTAATCTTAAATTATCCCATTCACACATTTTTTTTGTAGTTATTTTTTATGATTTTTCTGGATTATTTACTTAGACTACTATAACAAAAATAGTGTTTCCGTATGCTTATTTAGTTGTGCGAAAGTACAACGATCAGACAACATCCACAGCGACAAGTTACGTTATAGCAAATACAAAAATAACACACTCGGAATCACAAAAGTAACCATTTACTAGTTAATGTTTAGACAAAGAACATGCGGCTATATTTCAGCATCTTGTCGAGGACATGGAGCCGCTTCGGTTTTATTTCCAGTTCCTTATTGTCAAATCTCTCACCACTGGAAAATAAAAAAGTAAAATTTATTTGTTTGCACCTACCAATTTAAGTAATGTAAGTACCAAGGCTGAGCAGTCAAAAATTACATAAGTCAGTCCCAAAAAACGCGCACCCTTTACTGGTCTAACATGCTCCCCAGCAACGCATCTGTCTGATAAGTTTGAACTTTAATTTATCCAATATAAATAAATCAACTTTATAAATCCTTCATTGAGATCATAATAACTAGAAGTGAATTAACTTAAATAATGAAACGGGTGTGGTTTGAACACAAGACCATAGTATAAAGAGAGGAAGTAGGTTATCTCCGGCCCAATCCTCGATATAATTGCCTACTGTCTTAGGGTTGTAACTTTTAGCTAAATTTTAATTCAGTACCTATAAATTGGCAAGGGTCGGGAAGTTTTTACTTTTATTGTCTTGGTACAGGGTTTGTCAGGCCTCACTAATGAATTGCTGACAGTACTATTGTACTGTCACAAATTCATTACTTTAAAACCCGGTCCTTGCCAAAGATAACACATCTCTTATTAGTCAATAAAGTTCAACAATGGTTTTCCTATCAAATATAGAAATGTATTCAAGATACAGAGCAGCATTATTTATAATAAAAAAAGATAAAATAAACCGAGCGGCGTAAAATAAGCCGTGACGCGCGAAACTAGTGCAGTGCTAGCCCTGACTGGCACAACTCGAAATGAGTCGAGATTTTGTTAAGTGTGCGTGCGGCGACGCATGCCGGCGCACACATACAAGCCGCGCGCGGTGCGTTTGTATGAAGATAACTTACTTCCCGCTCTTTATACTATGACAAGACCCCTCGCACTAAAGTCCGCTTCGACCTTTGGGTTGTCACCGAACTATATAGCTACTTCACCTCTCTTTCATGGCCAAATCCTTAAAACCCAGCTGAATTTCGAATCGCCAACACGTCAAACGTCCATAAGGAATTAATGTAATAATAGGTGTGGTATTTCAGATAGTCACAAAACTTTCGAAGATTGAAGAAACCTCATAAAGAGATCTTATTGGTTATGTTCTTCAGATAGCAACCATCGACCGTGTAAGTAACGAAGCAAAAGGAGTATCAAAATAAGGATCGTAGCAGGTAGCGTTCAGCCTACCCACATGGGAAAGCGCCCAAATGGCGTGAGTTTATGCCTGTATGTATGAAATCTCGTAAAAAATCTTTTAAATAAAATACGTACTGTGTAAGAGAGCGGGCCCGCAGGCACGCAAGATGCGCGTAGTATGTCGGTGTCGGGTAGGACACCGACCTCATGCAGCGGGAGTACAAGTGACACAAGTAGTACGTGAGCTGTTCCACTTCATCATCAGGGATCTTGCCGTCGTTGCAGACGGCGTGGTAGCGAGTCGGACGGGCTGTGCCTTTTATGGCTTGGTGGGATACCTGGAACGAAAAGCAATTAGCATCATGGTCATTTACATATAATTGCTCTCACCCTCTTTGTAGCTCATTCTCCACGAAATTGATCCTACGTTTCTTTGGTCTTTCTCTATTCATAAAGGTACCTAGATCTATCGCCTATCAAGTAGCATGGCTGTGATTTATAATTAAAAAAAAAGGTTACGTACCAGATAGAAGTCCAATTCCGAAGAGTGAACGATATCTGTGTCGACAACTGTCCCTGGCTCGACATTGAAGGTGCCTCTGCCTCCTTCGTTGAAAAGTCTGAAAATATAAGTGTTTTAGAGTTATAGTTAAATCAAAATGAGGGTACGTGACCAGAAGAAGAAGAAAGAGATAACAATTTTACACGAATACCAACTAACATGGGACAAGGGCAAGAAGAAGGACCATCTGTAGCAGTAGTCATTGAATTAAAAAAGGACTAACGTTGTGAAGCTCAATACTGTCGTCGATATAATAATGTAGTTGTGTTGCTAGTGTGGCTTGTGGATACTCAATAACAGTAGGGACGGGTCGATCGAAGGTTAAACTACGCGTGCCAAGGATGGACCGTGGATGGACTGGACTATCTATTATCCTTCAGTGCCTCAGAAAGTATGTTGACCCGTAACTCCCGGTTGTCGTTTGTAGATTTTTGACAGTCGTTCGAAAGAAGCCTGACTACCAGTCTACCTGAGGGGTATCGTTTTATCCAATAACTGGGTAGTGGAGGTGTCAGGCAGCCGTTGCATATTAAATAAATACGAACAACCTCAACATAGTTAGGTAAAGGTTATTTAGACGATAATGAATGTGCGTAGTTCGTGTTTTATTGTTTGAATTTAGCGATAGGAATCAAGTGAATGGTAGATTACTGTTTTGAACCCCATTAAGGCAGCCTGTCTATTGAAGCGGGAAGAAGCTGCGGAGCGGATAACCGGAGAAATATGAACCAATAATCCCTGTCCACTGTCTGGAATGGGGATTTTATGCAATCCTAAAGGTTAATATTTTTCCGCCTCTCCGCTCCGCTTTAGTGGAATTAAGCTTGATATTTTGTACCTCGTGTGATGACGTTTCTGCACCAATAGGAACAGCACTTCAGGCTTCCTTGACGGTCCCGCTAATCGCTGGTAAGCCAAGTGAACTGCAGCAAGCTCGCTGTTCATTACCTACAAAGAGCAGGGAAATTAATAAATATGAAAATACGAAATTAAATGAACTCAGCACTCGATGTTTTTCAAAAAGCTTATCTTGGTAATTTTTTAGAAATTTCTCCAAATTGTGTCATGATAGCCCAGTGGTTTAGACCTAGCCTCTTGTGCACGAGGTTGTGGGTTCAAACCTGGGCAAGTACCAATGTGAGTTTTTCAATTCATATGTACTTTCTAAGTTTATCTTGGACATCACTGACATCGGTGAAGGAAAACATCGTGAGGAAACCTGGACTATAATTAATATAAGTTTGAAATCGCCAACCCGTCTTGAGCAAGCGTGGTGATTAATGCTCATGCCTTCTCTGTATGAGAAGAGGCCTTTGCCCTGCAGTGGGACAGTAATAGGCTGGTACCTGTACCTCCAAATTGATTTCGGATTTACAATTCTAGAAAAAGTTAACTCCCACAATGTATCTACTTAGCAGCATTTTCCACATCTGATCCCTCTAAAATATGTTAAAAATTAATTCATAAATCATGATTTAATTGTAGATGTTGACCGTCGGCGTCACCAAAATGAGAATGCGGCTTGAATTTAAACGTTTTCAAAGTACGAGTAGCCTTCTGAAGTACTGGTAACATTACCTGAGCGAACTGTCCTTCAGATACGCCATCGCGGAATACAAATATCTTCTTCGGTAGAATGTTGTTGCGTTCCTTGAACAGCTTTAGGTGGTCGAACATCATGTCTTCGAATTCGACAATCATCTCTTTCTGTTAACATAAAATAAGAGCTTCTGAGTAAGTTAGAAGCGGGATAGTGTCGACCAACTATAATCTGTGTGACAGATTTTTCCTAGTATAGAGATACCAGTCTCCCACAAAGCATTTTTTAGATGTAGTGTCTTCATATTTTTAAGGCGCTTCCGGGGAAGAGAAATAAAAATTTATTATTATAGGATACTATTCGAAATTTTAAATAAGAATAAAATGACTAATACTGTCTGTCGTAGTATATTATGACCTGAGTGTTGAAGTAGTAATATATAATAAACTCTATGCTGTATATGACTGTAGGTTCCAAATCATATGCTTACCTTTGGTGTTTGTATGCTAAGCTCAATGTTGTACATATAACATTTGGGATCCATAGAGGCAGTCACTGCTGCAATGCTTGGTACATTCGACTGCAAAGGAAATAATTTTGTTATAATGAAAACTGACAAAAAATAAAAAATAAACTACTTTTCTTAACAAAATTAGCCAAATCTTTTTTATTTGAGGCTGCGGAAAACATATATTTTTATCTTGAACCAATTTCTGAGAATTTGGTTGGTTCCAAAACAAGGTTTAGAAAAAAAAACTAGACTCAAATGAATGGTAGCCTCGTTCTTGATCTCTCCTTCTAAAAAATCGAATGGCAATTGAGTATTTGCTGTTTGTTATCAATACAATTAATTCATTACTATATAAAAGTATAATACAAGAGTATAAACACTCACTAATACCATAACTGTTTTAAGTAAACAATGCTCAGTATATATGTCCTCAGAATCAATTACATGTATACAAGGTGCAGTTTTGCATCCTGGTCAAATTTAAGGAGGTATCTATGCTAATGATTCAAGACCCAAATCAATAATAAAATGGGTATACTTTTTATTGGTTTTCTTTTATACGGAAACCGGTAAGTGTGAGGCTAGCTGTATTAAAACTCAGCGCGCCTGAGACTGGCTCTATCACTGCGCCTTCACACACAAAAAATAAACGCAACGTTCGCGTCACCGCACCGCCGCCCACGCCCCGTAGGCTTCAACGGCCGATAGCCTGACCGCCGAGACAATCAGTTTTTTTTATGTCGCCCGCCGCGATGAGGTGTTTGCGAATTCCACTCCTCGTATACACGCCTCGAACGATATTTACGATATCGTCAAAAGATCCTGACACCCCTGGATTTTTCTTTGTGGGGAGACGTTAAATGGTTCGGAGGAAGTCACAAGTGTTCAGCAATTACGTGCAAAAGTGATCAGTACTTACGACACTTTAAAAACGAATGCGTAAGCTGAGAGAAAATCAGCTACGTCGGGCTAGACTGCGCTTAGCGTGTGGTTGTGGAAACTTTAAGTAGGTAATTTATTTATTTGTACAAAGACAATCATTTGTAAATGCATTATTAATCAATTTTTATTTGTGTAAATAAGTTGATTTAAAGTTTTTAACTACGGCAATGCCAACAATACAAAATTATGACCACATACTTAACTAGCACATCTTTCCATGTTCATCAAAAAGTAGAAAGCATTTTTAGATATAGTATACGGTACATTACCCAAAGTATTTTTGACGGACTTAAGTCTGTTAAGCAGGAAGGAAAGTTTCAAATCAACCTAAATTGGTTGATTTGAACTATATATTTTATATTAATAATTATTATATAATTATATATATTTTTCCACAAATAAAACAAAATCATTAGGTACAAAAATCAATGACTGAATTAATCTGAAACGACTACCTACCAGCATGTTTTTAATATTCTGAGAACGTAATAAAGCAAAACACTAAAATCAGCTGATAACTAGCGCGCTTTCACTGAACTTTTCTTTGGGGCACTAGTACTGCCTTTATTAGTAAGATTTCCTCTTTCTTATGTTGCTTAAAAACGAGTGAATTATCATGACAATAATGTAGATGACTTTAGAATTCGAACTAGGCTAAAATATGGCTATCGGACGCTGTAGGAACACGAGAGCACGGTCATACACGCTTCGTTTTATAGGCAGAAAGCGGCCGGTCGGCGTGGCGGTTCGCGTAAAGCGTAACATACGCACACAACTACATGTCGCGCGAAGGGTGATTGTTTAGTACTTATTCTGAAAACTGTCACATCTAAATATTTATGTCGTTTGTGACAACCTCCTGAATTTTGCCATAAATGATAACTAGAAAAAATAGAATGACTTTGACTTAGGTTTTGATCGGAAACCGCAGTAGAGCGGAACAGGAACATTGCTCGGATCCGCGGTTCTTTATTATATGTGCACACTATTGCATTGAAACGTTTTTTTTTAAGTACACGCCCGGGCCGCTAACATGACGAAACATTTAATTATCTTTAAAATAACATCATCAAGAAAATTGAATGTCTCTGAATACCATTAATTAAGAGTTAAATACCTGATCAGGCGAAGGGTGTGTGACGTCAGCGCCTACAATCATGACTGCACCATCTTTCAAACATTTTGGCGTGGTGGTAGAATCTATAGCTTGATTTATCCCCATCAGCTTTGAATTCACCTGTTAATGAGGACAAAACAAAAAAACTTACTTCACACATTATTTTTCCAAAATTAATTCCCAAAAAGTACAAAAGGTAATAAGTATCTTTACCTTCAGTAGAATGTTTTTAGCAGTCATCGGGTTCATTCGACGGGCTGTCATTTCCTTGACGCACTGGGTCAAAATGCCCACTTCGCGTTCAGCTAGTTGCTTCACCTGTTTTAAATAAATATTTAAGTTTTCAACACACTTGCACACGTTAAGTGGTTCTTATTGCACAGTTTCGAGTTTCACAATGCAACGTATTTAGCGCGCGTGCTTTTCATCTTGCATAGCTCACTATGCAAGATGAAAAGCACGCGCGCTAAATGTGCTAGTGTGGCCAACACTAGCGATGGAAAGAGCTACAGATAACTTCTTATTGATCCTTAACTTGTGAATATGTAAAATGTGTAAATAACACCACAGGAAATTTCGGTTAAGCTGTTAATAATCCTGAAGGTTAAACCGCGAGATACCCATTCCAAAAAAAAAACATGGCTTTGAGTCAGAGTTTGCGAGCAAGTCATTTTTAGAGCTCTGTAGTCAACAACGAACCCTTATAATTTCACCATGTCCGTCCGTCCGTCTGTACGTGACTTAGTTCAGTACCAAAAAAAACTATAAATTGTACGACTGCCGACGTGATAAACAATCACGTCTAACTCATGGTGTGTGTGGGTGTCGTCTAGACACATATTACTAAAACAGAAAATACCTTATGATAATCATCTCGGCCTTTTGCAGAAACGATAATGAAGATGAGACGCACGTCTTTACACGCGTTCAACAAATTGTGATGCAGCGACTGCATTTGTGCGGTCACGTTTAGAAGCTTGGGCTTTGCAACATTCATACCCATTTGGGTTCCAGTTTTTATGATCTGAAATAGTTTACATAATCAATAAGAATATTATGACCTGCTACTCTAGGTATAATTTTATTAGAATCAGAAGTTTAGTCATATGATATAGGCAACAGCACGGATTTTGAGTGTTATGGGCGAACTTACCTCCAATACTGCGTGTATTTGAGGTAAGTTCGCGTGTAGGCACTTTAAACTAAAATCAACTACTGCCCAACTCAAGGTCAGCGTCCATGATCCGTGCAATGCGACATACCTACGCAAATGAAGTTGACCTTTCCATTAGGCGATTGCATCAGACATATTATTCCGACTAACTACAGTCAACTTTTAAAATGCAAATTTCAGTTCGAAAAGAAATGTGTTCGGATGAAAATTTAACTGAACATCGCTCAAACTTTTCGGTTTGCAAGTGAACGTAAAATAATAATAGGTTGGTTGCCGAAACCAGAATTCCAGAATTTGATGATATCTTACCAAATCAATCATGGAATCATACTCATTCCTCGGATCGGTATCGACAGCAATGAGACCCCAGGATTGAAGAGGTTCCGGCTTCAAAAGGCGATTCGCCTGCCACTGACCATTCCTGCAAAATACATTACACATTAATTTTATAGGATTCTAGGAAATTTACTTTTAAATGAGAATGGGTTAAGTGTGTCTTAAGCCTGAAATAATAATATAATATAATTTTACTGCTCCATAAAAAAGGACAAGTGATATACAAACATTACTTATATCAAACATGATTTATATCTGATGGTTGTGTAAATAAATAATGTAGGTATATCTATTTCAATCCTAACCCGATTTTTGGTTGTAACCAATCAATGGACGTGTTTGCTAATAGAAGCGTTTGAGAGGGCGAATTAAAAGTAGCCGGCAAAGACGTCAGACCAGGATTCAGATAGAGATCCATTTAATTTCAAGTGTTATCAGACATGTACTAGCATCAAAGATCGGCGAATTCATAATTTTACAAACGGCGTTTAGGTGTTTCGCTGCGTTTGAGCACGGTATTCAAATTGCACGATTCGCTTTGAAGTTTAAATCAGCTGCAGAAGATCAGCTTAGGGGATTAAATAATAAACGATGATGATATTAATTTCTGTAATTGTTTTTAACAAACAGGCACAAACAGAAATTTTAGAACTACGTCGAGGCAGATCGTTAAGGCTCAACCACGCTGATCGCCAATGCTTAAAATAGCATGTCTGGTAACACCCTAAGTATGTAAAATGTATGCTAAAATGATGTACCTAGGTTTAACTTTGCCAAGTCCAATGTCCAAAATCGGTGGTTCCAAAACCTTCGCCTTGACAGTGTAGAACTTATCGGAGATTTCCAAACCAAACCTCTTGAAGTCTCGGTTATCAGAATATTGCATCTGAAATAAATAATTTAGAAAATTATTATTGTTTTATGTCGAACTACACTGAATTAGTTATGGAATCCATATGCAAATTAAAGAGCGGCAAAGACTGATGTTTCTCCTTCTGGTCGTCTGCATATCAATCAGGGATCATTTAGATAAGCCCTGGCCCATGATTATAGGCACGTTCTAAATATCACGTCCACCTTGACCGCTGCCACTAACCGCTACTAGGGTACGTGGCGTGAACAACGCTCCGCTTTCCGACGCCGCTCCGCTCGCCGCTAAGACCCAAGTCGTGCCCAGGCCGTTAGATTAGAGCTTATAAGCTAAGTTACTGAATGTGATTACACTTGTACTTGTTTGAATGCAGCAACGGCCTTAGTTAACTCATTGCGGTGAATATTAGCGACATCAGTTCGTCCGAAGTATATCTGGAACATACACGTGGCCGCAAACGTCTCATAGGCCCAGTCACACCCTCGAATAAGCTCGTGTGCAATTTTTATTTTTTATTTTAACAAATATAGCTCACGATGATAACGAATCACTTTTCGAACTTTTGCAAATGGATCTTTTTGGAAAATCGTAAAGTTGGAACAAAGTTCGATAATAACACCGATGACAATCGATGGCTTTGCGTATAGAGACTATAGTCACCAGCACGTAAGTTGGCAAGGTTTTGGCGTAGTGGGGGTAAGTTCGCGCATCGTGCACTTAGTGGAACAAAAAAGTGGCGACTTTTATTGATCGTCATTATTTTATGGTTATTGCCATCATTTATATTTAATAATATCTGATTGGAAGAAAGTTGAAGAAGGGAGTGGAATTCGTAAAGTTTATTGGGAGTTATAAATAATATGCATACGAGGAAAGTATGCTCAAAAAGTATGCGAAAAAAGGCATACCTTTTTTGCCTTAATTTTTTAATTTAAAACAACAGCAATAATATAA
This sequence comes from Phlogophora meticulosa, assembly GCA_905147745.2. Classification (NCBI taxonomy): domain Eukaryota; kingdom Metazoa; phylum Arthropoda; class Insecta; order Lepidoptera; family Noctuidae; genus Phlogophora; species Phlogophora meticulosa. The sequence goes on from LR990525.1 coordinate 7,015,042, forward strand.
ACTCGTAACAAAAACTAAATTTAAAAACAATAACAATAACTCTTTAACATAAACACAACAAAAACAAAGGGTACAATTTTCGTGCACGCAAGTGTAATCGGGAGTTCGGGAGGCAACTGTCGACTGTTGCACCAATCGCGCGCTCGGATTGACGTACCTCATACCCCGCGTCCCGCTTGACTACCAAAGAGACCTAAAAAACGACTTGTGCGCATCTAACGACTCTTGCCAAGTTACTTGCCAATAATTATACCATCCACCGTTTCATCCCGTTCGTTAGGAATTTGCGAGCTATCTATGTCAAGAGTGGTGAACAGTAGTACAGTGTATAGGTATCCAATCGAATCGAATCGCTCTCCTGTTAATCCCTAAGCTACGATAACGATGACGAATTTGCCAAGAGATTCGAGATGGTAGTGTTAAGCTTGTACGCACTCCTCTCTCTCAAGAAAATGCCTGTTTTTTATCGTATTTACCTGGCCTGTTTTTTACATAATAAGACTTGTAAAAAAAATACACTGATACTTAAGTACTTACGTTGGAAATAACTTCCTTAATTTTCCTCAAACGCTCGTCGGGCGGAGTGGCGGCTTCCTTTACCATCTTCGCTACTTGTATTTCATTTAGAGGCCTAGCCAAGGGCTGCAAGAGATAATGATGATGTGTCATACTTTTTTATCTTAGTGTATGTGTTAACTTGTTAAGCTTATTTTTACTAAATATATTTTTTCTGTTCCTACATACTACTCTTTGGAGTAAATACAAGATTTAAAACATGACATACCTGCCCTGCAGCCACTGTTAGCAGTTCTATCGGGAAGAAAATATTTCTTTCCCTGGAGCCAACCCACAAGCAGTTTAGTCTAGGGTACTTAAGCCTGAAAACAATGGTGCATTCAGTGTTATTAAGTTTTTTTTTAAGAAAGAGAAAAAAAGAAGAGTATTAAAAGAGATAGACCGAGATATATATAAGGCTAAAAACATATATTTAAGGATAACCCCTATTATGGAAGTTTAGAGCAAGTGGTAAATAAAAAAACAATTTTTTAATGACTATGATTTGATAAGTCCAATTAACAACTCCTTTTGCATAAAAACCAACACTTACTTGTACATCTTATCTTTGGCGAAATATTCAGCCACTGTGATTTTCCGTGAGGTACCATCACTGTCCTTAATTGTGAATGTCAATTTATCAGGCGGGCCTACTATGCTGTTGCAAACAAAGTCGCGACGATGGCCCGCCGAGGGCGAATTACCGACCAAGGTTGCGACTACCTGAAATGACGAATTACTTTGGCATTTTGTTTGTGATTTATATTTATATAGAATATTCCAAAAATACGTAAGTGCCTTATATTGTGTTCGAAAATATGTCCTCGAAATGTTACTTTACATGTATTCAAAGTAATATGTGTACAATGCAGTTGTAATACAGTCAATTCAGACTATGCTTTTGGCAAATATTACACAGTACAATAATATCGCTCAGCATACATGTTATGTGGACACGTTCACACAACGCTATGCGATTAAGTATTGAATAAGAAAGAAAGGACACAATATGCTATTTTATAGCGAAATATTATAGCGTCGTCTGAACTGCGCTTTATGTCATGTATTTCATAAATAATTTTCTGTCATAAGTCAGGGAAATTTATTGTTTATCGGCAAATTTACGTAGTGTTGATCTGTTCGGCAGCAGGAGCCTCGCTCAAAAGCGGCACTATTTAACCTTTGAACCGCCTGATTTTATATCGGCTGCCGTGCCCCCAACACGCAGCTTATAAATCGTCATTATAGCAGGCAGCGTAGTAAGTAGTAGACTCAAGAAATCACATTGGACAAACAAAGCTTTTGTCGGATAGATCCAACTCGGGCGGTTAATGAGTTGAGTAGACTTATTTTATTTTTTGGTTCCATAGGAGACTGAAAGTTTTAGAATGCAGTGATTAATCTGCTGGAGAGTTCGCTTATGCTTACAAGCTTTATTAGCAATGTCTTATTGTCTTATTTACCTTGAGGCCTTTCACAAAGGCTACGAAATACTCTCCGTTGCGTTGGTTTTCGACGGGACGGCCGGGATCCAGCTGAAAATCTCTTACGAGTGCTTCGAGCAAAGACTGATGTTTTGGAAAGCCTTTATGAGCAACTGAAATATGAAATATTTATGATGTACTTTGGTTTAATTTTCATTTATTTTTTATTTAATGTTAATGACGGAGTCACAAATAAACATATCTACACAAATATCAACTCCACGAACATGTGAGAATAATTTGATTTTAGAATAACAAAAATGAACGTCGTTTCCATATCCGTTTATAAACGTGACTTTTACATTAGGTATAAATACTAAGAATCTAAAATAACTCACCATCTATGTTGATAAAGGACTTGCTAGTAAAAATAGCCGATTGGAACAATCCTGTCCACATTTCGTAGCCGTAGCCTAAATCCACAGGGTTTGATGGACGCTTGAAGAATTGGCGACCAGCCTATAAATAAAATACAGGGACTTAATTGGTTGGCTTAGTGGTCAAAGCGTCGCCTCTCCTGCATGAGGTTGTGAATTCAAATCTGGGCAAGTACCAATATGACCATAAATATATATGTACTTTCTAAGTTTATCATAGAAATCGGTGAAGGTAAAAGTTCGTGAGATAAACTGGACTTATAATTAACATAAATCTGAAATCGCCAACCCGCCTTGAGCAAGCATGGTGATTAATGCTCGTGCCTTCTCTATAGGAGAAGAGGCCTTCGCCCTGCAGTGGGCAGTATTATATTGGTTCTCAAAATTATAACTGGCACATTATAAAACATTTGGGTCGCATTTAGTAAAACCCAGCGTATTCATTGCATACTGTACTCTAATTAAATTCTCTTACAAGTTGACAATTCATAAATATGCACAGCACCATTAATTGGTTCAAAATTTGTATATTCGATAACCAACTCTATTCAACAGTCAATGGATGTTGTTTAACTGTCAAAATGTTATTGATTGATTTAAAAAAGAGTTCATGTTATTATTTGTTCTCGTACCTTTTTTCTCACTATAACAATGGTGGATATATCTTCCACCAAAACTACATACCTTTACATATGACTCCAACGCACCCTGGCGAAGAATGACGTCAATACATTGGATTTCTTCAGTAGGATGGCACAGCGACGAACCACGCGTTACCATGTAACTAAAACATTAACAACGATATATATAATATATGTCGTGGATTGATGGCGCCACCGTACAACATACAGCGCCATCTATTGGCTTAATTCGCAAACTAAACATCACGTGATTGGAAACGCAAGCGTGCCCTACCGCTTGGACACGATCATCGGTAGAGGGGATGCAGCGAGACTGGCAGTGTTAGATCAGTCTAGTGCGGACAGTCTTGGCAGACGCTCAGTACCAACGCACGTGTTTGTTTCTTAGAAACCATTACTTTAAATAAAATCAGTTTACATTGAATTATCTTTCATTCGAGTGCCCACGTGTATTTAAAACTATGTCGGATCGTGAAGCAGACCCGATGCTTAGCACCTCGGACGCCCAGGACGCGACATATATACCGGGTGCGGCGATTGAACTGTCCGTGTGTGAGAATAAAATATTTCTGTTAATTTTTAACAATATTTATTTATGCACTTTTGCCATGTGAAAATAGAAAGTTCAAAGTTTTATTATGACTTATTCCTAAGGAATAAAACCGCCTTAAGCCTTTACTACAAGCTGAAGTCTCTTTCTGAAAGAAGCGCAGGCTGCTCGAACGACGTCGTCACTCAAACAATTATATTCTCGCGTAAGAGTCACTTTCAGCGCTTCCACCCAAGTGTGTTTTTTAGCACAGGCCCTGGCCTGTAAAACACCCCAAATACAAAAGTCCAGCGGATTCAAGTCGGGCGATGACGACGGCCACATATCTTGGTCGATCAGCACTGGAACGTTTGCTTTCAACCAATTTTGCGTTCCAATTGTTCTGTGTGATGGTGCCGAGTCTTGCTGGAAAGTCCAACGCTCAGAACCAAATGTGTTGCATGCCCACGGTATCAGCCCTGGTCGCATGACTTTGTCTCGATAGATTTGTTGGTTTATTTTGACTTGGTTGCGACCCATTGGAAGAAAAACGAGCGGAGAACGGCCTTTTTCAGACACCGCCGCCCAGACCATGATTTGGTCGGCTCCTTGGCGTCGAGTGACTTGCAATTCGTCTGAATGGTCGCTGACACGTCCCTTCAACCAAACACTCATTTTGTTTGTTTAAAAACTGTTCAACGCAAAAAGTTTTCTCATCTGAAAACACTAAATTGGGAAGCTCGCCACAGTCGAGCAAGCGAATCAGCTCTTTCGATCGATCCAACCATTTGCTACGCTGTAAAGAAGTGAGTTCCTGAGAAAGGTTTTTTTTTTTAAGGTTTGACATTAAGCTTTTCCTTCAATAAGCGACGAACGCTGCGATCGCTCACCTTGAGATCCTGCGCGAGCTGGTTTGCTGAGCGCGCTGGATTTCTGTCTAATCGATGACGCACTTTTTCGACAACTGCTTGCGCCGTTGCAGCACAGCGTCGTCCGCTACCGTAGCGTTTCTTAACGCTACCAGTCTCATTATAACGTGGAATAGTGCGATGCACAAATTTCTCGTTCAATTGAAGATTTGGCAGCGCTCGACGTATTTCGATATTCTATTTTCCCTCCAAATGAAGAGCAATCACTGAATTTCGTTTTAAATCCATTGTTCTAAATTCGAATGTGTTTCTCTCACAACAGAATCATTTCAAATGATAGAGAACATGTCAAAGACCAACATTTGAAATGTTGGCGGCATTCGATTCAGTGGTCGGAATTTGAAAACAGTTAGATAGAGACGGACAGTTCAATCGCCGCACCCGGTATATAAACTTTGCCTCAGTGTAAATTAAGTTGATTTCAGAATGATGACGCCATGAAAACGTCATAAAAATATTAAATGTGGTAATAGAAACCAAACTACGCGAAGGCGTTCAAGTCACTGTTTTAAAATCAAAATGCGATGCAACGGGGACATTGTTCGTGTAGTTCAAAATGGTCGCCTTGTGGTATAGAGAATAAACCTATCAAATAAAATATATTGTTCCTTTTCCAGAAAAATATTGTAACTTTTATCCTTAAGTTAATATTTTCGCAAATTCTGACGCTCTCAAGTTCAGGACAATTTCTTTGTTTTCTTAAAATGTACTGGAAGATGCTAACTCTAGTACCTACATTTCGTGTTAGTTATTTTTTTCACTACCAGTCTGGTTCTTTATGTATTCATAAAGAACCAGACTGTATTCGATGCATTTGACTTCACTGATCTTCATAAACAACATCAGCAGAAAATTTGATCACTTACCGCCTAATGTTTTCGAGATCGACAACACCAGTAGCTTTGAATGACACTTCAAACTTCATTGGCTTGCCATTCTGATCTATTATTTCAACCTGAAATAAATTAACCGTATTTAATATCACAATGTTTGCGATCATTGCACCTACATGCAACAACATGAATATATTCAGAAAAATGGAATTAACACACCGCATAAAAATTATTAAGAACAAATATATTTACAGATGTGTGGAAACGCTCCGTCGCTGTTACATTCTTGAGAGGGTACAAAGAATAACAATTCTTCATCTGATCAAATGCAATTAAATCCGTAGGAAAACACTGGGCTTTGGCTTTTGCAAATAACTCTGGTATCATCCTCTTTGGTCTGTCAGGAGTAAAGGTCACATCATAACGAGACTGTAAAAAAAAGAAAGTCATATCACTGCACTTGTTGAATGAAAATACAATTTGTGGTTTTTGCGAGAAACTGACTTTGACAACTTTGACTTATTGAGTCGGAGAATAGTTACTAAGTTTATAGCGGCCTCGCTTTTCGCTATTTGTTTTAATTTACCTAAGCAAGTTTTTCATAAAAAGCGCGACGGCACTGTTTTAAACAAGTTTGTACGTTAAACAATTTCGTTATAGTCTTTGAGCCCGCGATGATCATCAGACCTTCATTATTTTATAAAATCTGAAAGTTTCTGTGTAATTGTGTATGTCCCCTATACAGGTTACAACGATCACAGACTATGAAGTTTGGATCATAGTGGCTTTGGCAGGTAACAGATAGCAAAGGTGTATAAAATTGTACCTCAAATTCGTTTAAGTATAAAACTCAAATTTTATAGAAATCATGTCTACCATTGCCACCACTTAGTACGGTTCCAAGCCTCAGTCAGACACCTTTTAACTATAATAAAATGTAAGTAAACTTAAGTTATAGTATAAAATCTGACTATCAAAATATGTTTCCTCAGTATTCAGACAGTTTCGATAGTTCTTACAACTTGTCAGATACATTGAAACTGCCGTAGGTGCGAGCGCCAGGCAATATTCATACAAGTCGATGCGAGTGTGATAAATAGTTTTTTGGATTTATCGGATAGTTTCATTTCTTTTTTTTTTTTTTTATAAAAACGTTGCCCCACACTAGGAATTTCTCCTGTATCGTGGGTGCGTTTACAAACATTCAAACTCACATACACAAACAGCCAGAACCGGAACAACTACCTGTAGGTCATACAAATATTTGTTCCGCGCGGGGATCGAACCCACAACTCGCAGCGCAGCAGCCGATGGCTCAACCACTGCGCCAACCGTGTCGTCATCATCACATTTTAAACCGACTTGAAAAAAGAAGGTTCTTAATTCTTCACAATTTGTTCTTGTGTGTGACACTCAATTACAGTCTCCAGCACGTAAGTTGGCAAGGTTTTGGAGTAGTGGGGGTAAGTTCGCGCATCGTGCACTTAGTGGAACAAAAAAGTGGTGACTTTTATTGATCGTCATTATTTTATGGTTATTGCCATCATTTATATTTAATAATATCTGATTAGAAGAAAGTTGAAGAAGGGAGTGGAATTAGTTAAGTTTATTGGAAGTTATAAATAATATGCACACGAGGAAAGAATGCTCAAAAAGTATGCGGAAAAAGGCATACCTTTTTTGCCTTAATTTTTAAATTTAAAACAACAACAATAACATCAACTCGTAAACTAAATTCAAATACAATAACTCTTTAACATAAACACAACAAAAACAAAGGTTACAACTTTCGTGCACGCAAGTGTAATCGGGAGCGAAACGCAGTTCGGGAGGCAACAGTCGACTGTTGCACCAATCGCGCGCTCGGATGGACGTTACTTCATACCCCGCGTCCCGCTTGACCACCAAAGAGACCTAAACAACGACTTGTGCGCATCTAACGACTCTTGCCAAGTTACTTGCCGGGGACTATACTTGAAGATGGCTGCACCAATTTGGAAAATACTTTTTTGTTTGGAAAGGTATACTTTACTTAAGGTCCCAGTGTCATTAGGTCAGGATCCGATGTTAGACATTCTGAAGAAATCGAGGCAACTCTACAAATAGTAAAGGCACACATTCAGCGAATTGGGTATTTTTAATAGTTACTCGTGAACTTGCTCTCGTAAACCATACGAAATAACCCAAGCCGCCGACTTCCGAAACTGTAGTTAAGTATTTAGCAAAAAAGTCTTGGTTATTTAGTATAGTCTAGTTTATTTTACATACAAATAAACAATGAAAAATATTATTACTTAGCCACTACTAAGTTTTTCATCGTATAAGATGTAATTTTATTAAAATTGGATATCATTGTTGTAATTAACTGCACAAACAAAGAACTAATAAAGCGTTTAGTGCATTTCTGCTTTTATAAAATAATGGAGGTCTGATCCCCACGGTCTCTTGCTCTATACGTTTACATTCCGTTCAGCGGCAATGTAAATTCAGCCTTATTTACAGAATAAGGCTCAATTTACATTAACAAGACTTTAGAGACAGCATTTAAAAGAAAGTCCTATAGTAAGAAATTTAGTACACTTACTATTTTAAGAGATTTGAACTCCATTTCCAGATAATTCACTAGTACCTGTATTCTTCTTGCACTAACCACACCACCAGGTATTTTGTGGGGTATCTTGTATCGGCATAAAACAGGTTCTAGAGACTTGGGGGGCCGAGTTGGATAATAATCATATGGTTCGGGAGCACTTGTTTGTGGCTTTGGTGTGGGCGGCATGAATACCGGTAGTGCGGGCTGGGTAGCAAGTACAGCCCATGCCGTTGGTTGCTGGGCAGGCACGGGCTGGGTAGCAGGTACAGCCCTGCCAACTGATTTAGGAAGCCTTCCCCAAGGTCCTGGTGGTGAAGCTTTCTGCTCTGGCATTTGCACGAGTACAGGAACAGGTGCTGTATCTGATACAGGCGAAGACACTTGAGTACTTGTCCTAGATACTGACAGTGCAGTCATGTCACTGGTTAAAGCCTGTACTTCCTTGGGCTTCGACACCTGCTGGCTTGCAGTTGGTTGAGCATCCGCCTTCTTCTTTCGAGGTTTCTTTTTCCTGGAACCTTCTATGCCTAAACCTTCTGGTTCTTCGGTTTTTGGTTCTATTTTGTCTTTCGCTGGTTCAACTGCTGTCTTGGAATGTGCTTCTGATGGAACGTCTGCTTTACATGGTAGCTGTGCCTCAACTGATGGTTCAGAAGGAGCCTCAGATGGAGCTCTAGATGTTTCAGATTCCGTCTTAGAAGTAGATTCGGAATGTGAAGATGGTTTCCGAGATGCTTGCAGAGCTTGCAAAGCTTGTAAGGCTTTATCTTTCTTCTCTTTTTTCTCCTTTTTCTTACGAGCAGCTCCCGTAAGACCTGCGTCATCTTCAACCTCAACTACTGGCGGTTCGGAAGTAGATGGTTCGTCATAACTCACACTACTCTGTGAGGGTTCCTCTTTAGGAGTATCCTTTTTTCCGCCTTTCTTTTTTGCTGAGGAAGAAGTTATGGATTGTCATTTTAATCATCCTAAGCATAATAATATGTCCAGCTGATCAGATCGGTACGTGTCTGGACAGTAAAAAATACTCAACTGACTTCAATAGGTAGCCCAATTGCTATTTCCTTATTTTTCATTTATAAGAAAAGAACTTCTTATTTTGAAAGCATGAGTGAAAGCTAATGATAAAAAGGTACTTGTACTATGAAGAATTCGAACTACAGTCGCAGTATTTTAGTTTAAAAATATCATTATACAATTTTAAGGTGAATGCGTAGAGGCAGCTCGCGAAATTCCTATTTTCGTAGGTTTTTTTTCAATTTGCAGCTAAGTTAAGTAGTATGTTAAAAAAGTAATTCACTACCGTAACAATATGAAAACTTTAACTTTAACTTTGTGAAATATTTATATATATTTCACGAAGTATTAATTATTAAAATCATGAATATTTTAAACTTAATGACTTTTTCAAGAAATCAAAGAGCACGATTCTAAATAATGAGGGGAGTTAATTGAATTATTATATTTCGAGATGTATGACTGTTAAGGTGGCGAATATCTTTTAATAACATACAACCAAATGCTGAAAAATGATGAACATTTTAACTCCGCGGGCTGCCTCTACGCATTCGCATCAAATAAACATGAGTGTACCAATGGCTACTTAAACTCTAAACGGCCATAAAAAACATTATCGTTTTAGTGCAAAAATCAATTATGCTACTTATTTTTTCATATGCGATGAAAACAACAATCACACCAACGCCTCTTTCGCATTTTATACTATAGTGGCTAACTTCAGAGCTTTCGTGATCTCACGTATTTTTAAAGAAAAGGCCCACATTACCAAAAGTAGATCAGTTAACATTTTATCATAAGCAAAATTGACGTGTTTTGTAATCAGCAGCTTATGAATTAAAATAAAATGGGTTTTATTAGCATTAAAAAAGTGCAGTATTCGGATTGCTTCTGTTTTTCTGTGTTTCTCATATTTTTCAGTTATGCTTAACTAATGGTGTATTCCCTAAGTCGCTTAAAAAAGCAGTGGTTACTCCTGTATATAAATCTGGTGACAAAAAATGTGTTAACAACTACAGACCCATTTCAGTTTTAACAGGGCTCTCCAAGATCTTAGAGAAAATCATTAATATTAGATTAATGAAATATCTAGAGGATAACAAATTGCTTTCGGATAGACAATTTGGCTTTAGGCCCAAAAAATCAACTAATCAAGCAGTACATCAAATGACGGATTATATAACAACTAATTTGGATCAGGGCATGCACTCCATTGGGATCTTCCTAGACCTCGCCAAGGCCTTTGACACAATTTCCTGTCCTTTATTATTGGGCAAGCTTGAAAGACTCGGAATAAGAGGAACAACGCTTACACTGCTTTCTGATTATTTAAGAGACCGCGAACAATGTGTAAAAATTGGTCAGTACGTCAGTTCTGAGCTTCGAAATAGTAATTACGGAATACCTCAAGGTAGTATATTGGGTCCTACTTTATTCCTAGTATATATTAATGACCTGTGCAGCTTAACACTCCAAAATGGTGTCATAATGTCTTATGCAGATGACACAGCTCTATTGTTTTCAGACAAGTCTCGAGAGGAGGTGTATAAACAAGCCCAGAACGGTTTTAATATAGTGTCTAATTGGCTACATGAAAATCTCCTAACACTAAATGCAGAAAAAACTAAACACATTTTATTCACTATGAGAAATACTAACCTGCCAACTACTAACACAAACATTTATGCGCATAAGTGCGGCAAGTACGCTGACAATGCATGTAATTGTCCTACTTTAGCAAAAGCCGATCATATGAAATATCTTGGTGTGACGATTGACACAAATCTGAACTTCCGTAAACACATTGATTTATTATGCACTCGAATGCGTAAATTAATATACATTTTTAAGAATTTACGATATATAACGGACTACAAATTAATTAAACAGGTCTATTTAGCTTTGTGTCAATCCATTCTTACATATTGCATAACTTCATGGGGAGGGGCTGCAAAAACAATCCTACTACCATTAGAACGTGCGCAGAGAGCTATCCTTAAGCTAGCCACCTTTCGCCCATTTAGATTTCCCACATACGAGCTTTATACGGCATGTAAGGTTTTAACTGTGCGTCAACTATTTATATTAAAGATAGTATTACACCAGCATAGCAATCTCCCTTATACCCCCATACCTATACATAAGAGAAGAAAAGACTTAGTTTGCATAAAGCCTCAAACTAGACATACTTTTATAAATAAATTTTATGGTTTTTTAGGTCCGTTCTTATATAATAAAATCAATAAGTCTCTAAGTATATATAGTGTAAATTGTAAAAAATGTAGTGAAATGTTAAGTGAATACTTAGCGACATTAAATTACTCAGACACTGAAAAATTGCTAGAAATCATGCAATAAGTTTATTAATGTTAAGGCAATTTTTATTTAATAATATAATTATTATGTATCAATGCTAGCTCTATGTACATTAATTTAATAGTCCAATAAAACACTCAGCGTTGTTACCTGAAACACAGGTTTGAATAAACCTACATCAGGCAGGTCGCTATTGTTTTTCATTAGGCCTTTATCCAATATATTATATAAGTTATACCTACACTAGATTTATTTAAGGCATAGTTTAATATTTGCTTAATAATTTTAATATGTAACTCTGTACTGATCTCACTTCTATGTAATTTATATGTGAACTTATGAATAAAAAGTATTTTTATTTATTTATTTATTTAATTTATAAGGTTAAATACTACGGTGAATATTGAAGTAATTTATTGAAATGCAATTTTCTGTTAAAATGAAAATTTATCAATTGAATTGATTGCTTACCCGATCGAAATAAGGTTATATTTCAATGTTCGGTAATCGACCTCAAATCTGCGCTGCGATGGTCTGATTATCCTTATTTAAATCGGATAAGTATTCAATTGATACCTCTTGATGGTTCACTGTGAGTCACAGTTACATTGCCCTTTTAATTTATAAGATAACTAGCTGTCTCGGCGAACTTCGTACCGCCTCAAAAGTTAAGTTACACTGCCATCTGTTACAAATATTTGGAACTAATTATAGAAAAATATTTAATTTGCAATAAAAAAATACTAAGGTGAATAATCGAAATAAAAACTATCCTATCTTTTAAGTTTGACCACAACACACACAGTAAACCTAATTTTGTTAAAATCGGTTCAGTAGTTTAGGAGTCCATCGCGGACAAACATCGTGACAGGAGATTTATATATATTAAGATTATTGGTTTTGTTTCAGGATGGGTCGGAACTTGGTCACTATTCAAAAAACACTCCAACTTATAAAAGAAGGCGCCAGCATACGACAGGCCGTGCCAGTTAGTATAATGCTACGCCGTCCGTACACCGCCGTACAGTACAGAGGTAGGTGAATGCAAGAAAAAATCCGAGAACATTAACTTGCTGCCAAATTACAAAGTAATCAGTGTTTTCGAAAGAAAAAATGCCTTCAGTATTTAAGAAATGTATGTTTCAGAGTCTCGCTCAAGACTCAAGTCAGTGATTGAGTAGGTACTTAAAATTCGTTTGGTGGCTCCACTTGATTGGTTGAAACTAGTTAAATAAAGTTTGAGCTGTAAAGCTCACCCAAGACTGGATCGTGGACACGGACCTTAGGAATATGACTTAATTTTTTGGGTTGACTACTTATTTACCACCTATTAGTACAGTCAAAATACAACTTAACTTGATTATTATTACTTTTTGGTTCTTTGTGTCCAATGGTAACCACCACTGTGTCCAGCAGTTTATTACTGTGAACTTGGATCAGTGTGATTCATTTCCCAGTAAAAAAAACACTTGGTTGTTTCTTATTTATAAGTATTTGAGCTTATGTTTGATAAGAAACCTGAGGTTGTTATACTGTGAAACATTTAAATGAGAAAATACGCATGGAATCTACTAGAATGCTGCATGAAATAAGTTGTAATTTTCACCGGACCTTGAATTTTTCTTCTAGTTTTATATGTTTAAGTATTTGTCATATGTCTTATTGCCATAAGTCTAGTCAAAAATATTTAGCACAAAGTGATTACAGCATGCACAGAATAATAAACATTCCCTAATTTTGAAATTTGTATGTACACCTTTCTATTCATAACTGCTTGTAAGTCCATAGAATTTAATTGCAAGGTAAGTACTATTATTTTATAATTATTTAGTTTTAAAACATTACTCAAAACAATGAAGAGAAAGATCTAATAAATCTTATTTTTATTTATTCATAATATTCATAACTATTATGATATATTTTAAGCGAAAGAGACTTATGTGATGTTTTACTTGTTTATTTTATTTTTTAATGTTGCCCCACATAAAGAATTTCCCCTTTACCGTTAGTGCGTTTACAAACATTTAAAACCCACATATACAAACATCCAGGCCCGGAACAACTACCTATCAGCCCTACAAATATTTGTTACGTGCGGGAATGGAACCCGAGACACGCAGCGCAGCAGCCGAACACTCAGCCACTGCGCCAACCGGGCCGTTAATTAACTGAACTGGGTCAATTAGCTTCAATATCAATTTATAGACCAATAGAAACTATGAATCCGTCTATACATATGTCATAGAGATTGACAATAAAATAAAATAAAAGCAATGACCAAAACTTTTAAGGACTTCCCTACAGATGAATTTTCGACTTGTGGCCGTTTAGTATTTAAGCAGCGATAAGAATGCATGTACCTAAAGCTAGGGAAAAGGGAAAACAGGTGTGTATGATGCAATCACACATTTAAATTGAGAAAGTCAGGCATTCCATAACTGGGGATAATTTATTGCACAATTTGCACTGCAGTTGCATCATAATTATAATTCTCAATATAGCCCATAAACTTATTATTATATCATTTTTTTAAGCAGCTTGTAAACTAAGCATTTTTGACATTATTTGAATGCAAGCAATAAAATTATGGCCATAAAAATAGCAAATACTATGTAATGCTACCAGAGCAGGTCAATAAATATTCTAGAAAAAAAAAAGAAATTCAACACTATTTTCCACTACTTTTATGACCATTAAATAGTTAAAAAACAGTTGTAGATTAATCCTAAAATAGCTGTGGCCCGAGGTTTCACCCATCCCATTCCCAAAAAGTGGTAGCATGACGTTAAATAGCTTAGAGATTACAGACACTAAAACTAAGTATAATAACATCATTTTATGTATACTTACATGGTTTAACCATTTTGGAAACTTCTCAGTTTAGTTTGTAATCTGTAATTAACACAAAAACTAAAACCAATTGTTTAGAAAAATAATTTAAATAGCCTATGTATTTAGTTTGGAACAGGTGCAATATTGGATACAATGTAAGATTGAACACAATATTAAATGCAGAATGATGTCATGTCAGAAAGGTAACTTCTAGATTATTCAGTGTTGTGAAAATGCCAGGATTCCCCTATACCAGTGTTGTCACTCGTTTTATTTTTTGAGCTTGCAATAATTTTTACTAATTTCATGTTCTATTGGCACTTTTACATCAGATTCATTGTTGTATTTGAAGTTTCTTGGTAACTGTCATTTTTGTTTGTCATCAAGGACTAATACACGATACTCTGATTTCACATTGCACTTTCTCTTTTTTTACATAATATGTGTAGTTGATTTTTCGTATTTTAGCTGCTATCGTCAAAGCAAAATGATAATGTTTATCTAAACTTTGTGTTGATATATAAACGCAAAAGAGTTATATATTGATATATAACTATTTTGTGTTTTGAAGTGTTCAAAAGATGCAGCCTTCTATTTTTTATAAGTAGATATATATTTTATTTCAGAGGCACAATGTTGCTCTGAAAGATTTTGATATAGAATATGAGAATGATTTGGTCATTTCCATACATGTTGTGGTGACGTTCCAACCTTGATGTTTTTATAATACAATAATTGGTAGTTACTGGACTTGCACCATCACCAAAGAAGCTATTTTCATGTCCTTCAGATGCCTCGGATTCTGATACTAATTCTCTGCTTTGCAGGCTAGAAAACTAGATTAAAGCATGATAATTTAATCATTTATAACTTTAACATTTATAAAAATATTTTTTTTATATTTTATGTAATAAAAGTAGTTCTGACTAGTTTATAAATAACATACCTCCAAGCTCACCGTAACTTCTTATACAGGCTTCATTAAGTTATGTATTAGGTACATCAAATGCAACCAGATTGTTATGTACAGATTGCTAGCTTCCTTGTGTTGTGTTGAGTACACATTACTAGCCTGCTATATTTTAGACTTCTTGTATTTATTTAAATGAACCCTATACTATTCCATTAATTCTTATTTTTGAGCTCTGCGGTATTTAAATGATTCCTCTCTAGGATCCTACAGGCTGTCTTGTTTAATTTAGTTACAAAAATTCCATAATTATTTCGATACTACATTGCCTGGCAGGCATGTTGTTTATAATCATTTCAATCAGAACTCGAATTTTAAAAGCTTCCGGTAATATAAGCAAACTGTTGCGCGATAATATACGCACTATGTTTTTTCTTGCGACAAAGAATACGCCCAACATATCGTCTAACGTAAAAGAAATACGGCAGCTTTTCACAACACAACAATAATGTCTGACCATGTAGAGTCACTGGCTAAATAACTCTTTAAAACTCGGAATCGTGACGACATTTTGTTTATATGCAAGTACACAACTTTAAGGTTGCATTTTGCATTAATAATAACACATTACACAATGTTTGTACTCTTAACGTATGTTTACAAGAAAAAAAAATAGGGTGTATCAGGTAATTTACAGGTAAAAGTTTACTTACAGCTTACTACTTGGAATTTAACGAAACTTGAAAACCACTTGCCTGAATAGTTAATCTGATACAATTTCGCTTTAGAATTTATTAATGTAATCTTTGAATACTAACAACGGGTAACGTAATGGCCGGCCAATACTTTTCCAAAATGGCCACTTCACAGATCCTTTATTATTACTACACTCTTTGACACAACAGAACAGAAATCGTACTGTCAAAATTTGGAACAAAGAGTAAAGTACTATAGAGATTTGGAATGTGCAAATAAGCAATCAGTCAAAGCTCTAGTCCATTTAATTCATCGACTAAAATAATGGAAATTAAAATGCTAAGTGGCACCACCAGTTAGGTGGCACTCTAGCTAGGCCACCGGTAGCCGAAGTAGAACAGTACTATCAGCAAATAGCAGTAAATAATACGGGAATACCAACAGTTATTTGGGGTACCGGCACGGCGACAGTTCCTACACGGCAACCACCCGCAAATATTTAGGCAATATTTTATAAATAAAAACCTGCTGTCTTGTATCGATTAGAAAGTTGGGCCCCAATGTTGGGAATGAATGGAAAACAATTTCATAATGCTGAAGTGACAATGCTAAGAAGTATGTTTGGTGTTATAATCAAGCCGCTTCAGCAAAATTAAGGGGTTAACCTTGGAACAATTTGAATTTCTGTAAGAACCTTTCACTTGCCATCCTTAATTTTGTCTCAAAAGGTCAGGAGTAGATAGCTCGTAGAGATTTTGCGTGAGACGCGCCTTAAAACCATTGAGATCTATTATGTACCATGCTTAAAACGTAGTTTTGTCTTATAAAATTCTCGTATTAAATATAGTCTATGTTACTCGCTGATGTATGTAACTTTTAAGGTGAAAGAATTTTTTAAATCGGTTAATTTTTTTCAGTTCACTAACTTCAGTTAAGAAAACTAGCTCACTTGTTAAAAAAATCACTCATCTATCTTCATCCATCCGTGTTCAGTGGGCTGGGCAAATTGATGGCAGCTCAGAATATTTCCAAACTGTTCCTGTACTTTGGTCTATTAATATAAAAGTCTATTTTGTCTGTGGATTAAGGCGTAGCATAGAGTATAATGGAATCAATGGAAAATATCGGGAATTGAGGCAAGCAATGAAGCAAGTAATGTTGTGAATGTAAAACGAGTTATTTTGTTTAAAACTAAGGATTATAAGTCCACTTTATCACACGGTTTGTGGCAATAGTCATATGCATATTGGTATTCATTAATACGTATTCAAACTTTGCGTAATTTTAGTCATGTGTATTGATACGTTTTCGGCGACGACATTAGACAGCAATATCGCGACTGTATTTGAAATATGGCTTATTACAATGCCAGCAATGTCGTAAATATAAGTAACTCATCCGAAAAAACTGATGATACAAATATTACTGACGATTTTTCAATAATACCACTAGAAAAAGATAGTTTCGGTGAGTACTTCTACATGTCATAAAAATATCCTAGTGAAAAGATCGATTATAATATTGAATGTTATTAGATGACCCACTGTCCATTTTTACTACAGCAATATGCGAATTATGTGGTCGCGTCGGTCATCGAGGACAGTTCTACCCAAGAAACAATAAGTTTTGTTCGCTCAGATGCAACGCTAGTAGCGCGAGGAGACGACAGTGTCACTTTAGGTTCAGGTTGATGGAAGGTGCCGAACAAATGGCGGGTTTGATACCGATGGAGCCACTGCCCCATCTGCAGCATTGGCAAACATTTAATGACTACCAGGTAAATAAATACCACTACCAGTTATAGTACTCTTCTAAATATCTTCTTGACTTTGTGTCAGCTGACATCTTAAAAAATACATTTATACAATAAAATTATTTGTTTATGTTTTAGTAGGTACCTGTATTCAACCATAAGTAATTTATAAGTTACCATAGGTTTTATTTGCAATTTGTAAAAAACCAGTCCTTTTTACCATATAATTGACACAGGATTGATTCAATCCTGGGTGGTTTAGACATGTGGCAGCTTATCAAGCCAAAAAGAAATTGGTGACGAATAATTATTTGAATTTTCACTTTCGAGTTTGACCCTTTACATCTAAAAATCGGCGACTTACTGACTGAGTGGCATATACGAGGGCGGGGTGATAAGTCTGGTAAAAATGAAACAACGAAAAACCTTTATTTAAAAATTGAGATTTATTTTTCAAAGTAATTTCCATATAACTTAATGCACTTCATCCAGCGATGCTCAAGCTTTTCAATCCCTTCCGGAAAGTACGACTTGGGCAACCCTTCGAAATAGGCATTGGTTTCGAACATGATCTCCTCGTTGGAGCTAAATCTTTTTCCACCGAGCCATTTTTTTAAATTCGGAAACAGAAAATAGTACCAAGGGGTCTAATCTGGCGAATAAGGTGGGCGAGATAGCATCTCATATAGCAACTCATGGAATTTGGCCATGGCAATCGCGCAGGTGTGCACTTGTGCATTGTCTTGGTGGAAGAGGATTTTCTTCTTAGCCAAATGCGGTCATTTTTCAGGTAAGACTTGGTTAAATTAGTGTAATAAATTGGCATAATATTCACAATTGATCATTTTTCCCATCTCTAGGTAGTTAATATAGATTACCCTACGTGCATCCCAGAAAACTGTAGCCATCAACTTATTGGCCGAAAAAAGTGCTTTGGCCTTCTTCGGAGCTGGTTCGCCCCTTTATCCATTGTTTCGATTGTTCCTTGGTATCTGGTGTATGGTGGTGGATCCATGTTTAGTTTACCATTATAAAACAATGTAAAAAATCAGCTTTATGCCGTTGTAACAACGCCAAAGCAAGTAAAAAATCAATAGTCAGTAAACGCGGCAACTATTGAGTGGAGAGCTTTTTGATATCTAAATGTAGGTGTAAGATATTGTGCACACGTCCGTCTGAGATGCCTACTAATTCGACTATCTCATTCACTTTTACTCTTCGGTCGTTCAACACTATCATAGATTTTAGCGTACATCTCTGGAGTAGTGACCTCAACTGCACGTTCTGGGCATTCAGCATCACTTGTGCTTGCACGACCACACTGAAAATCCGTAAACCATATATGAATCATTTTAATCGTCGGAGCAGAGTCCCCATAATATTTATCAAGCCTTTGTTTCGTTTCCGTAATAGTTATTTTGCGCAAAAAATAATGTTTTATCAACACTCCGAATTCACTTTTCTCCATCTTTGCGAAAATGCGTTAAATTGTTTTTATTTAATGGCTGTCAAAAAAAAACTAAGCAGCGGTACTGGCTGAAAATTTAAATATAGTACCTCAAAAGAGTTGTTAACAAGGAGGTTACATGCGATTTGCAATAATTTTATTCCAAAATAGATTTTGACCCGACTTATCACTCCACCCTGGTAGATCAAAAACCTAACCAGCTACCAGATGACCTACAAAGTTGAAATGTGGCGTCCAGCTGGGTTGGATGTGTAAACATAGTAAAAAAATCTGGTGAATTATTACGATTTTCCAAGCAATTGTTTTTTTTTATAAACTCAAGATAGTAAAACCATTTTCTTTCACAGAATAGATTTCATAATGAAAGTTGTCTTTTATCGTTTTGTATACCAGATTATTTATAAAACTTTGACAACCAATAATAACACAAACTATGACTGGCAGAGCCAGCACACCAATCTGATACAATCTTACTTCATATATTTGCAAATAGTAACATTCTGTGATTTACAAGAACTCAGATTTGATTCCTGTTGACTAAATATATTTTGAAATTGTTTGTTAACCACTACAAATAACTGTGTTTGTGTAGGCCATGGGATAGAAGTGAAACTGAAACTTCTTGCTTCTTATGTGTAGATTGACTTCATAAATATTTCTTACTAGGAAGTAGAGAAGCACAAACAGCATTATGAGAATTTTGTAGCATCACTGCTTCCATCTCTCCCCTGCCTTCCCTTCTGAGCCTAATAACAGCTACAACTAATACCTAGTAAGAATGTTAGTAAGGGGCTGGTAAACAGCTCCATAGGAATAATAGAAAAAAAGAAATTAGGACATCTCTAGAAACTGTAATGCACATAAAATTACCAAATAATTTAATCTAGATCAGAAGATAAGTTGATCAGCCAAATATAAGATAACATAATGTGTGAAAACTAAATCAAATCTTGAGCTTTAATTTGATCAGTTTGTGTCAATAATTTTACTATTAAATTAAAGAACTTATATTTTATATAGTTGTAGCAGAAAAAACAAGAAATTGTGTTTTAAATTATTTTTTTAGCATCTCAAATTAATTTCAGGATTATCTACATGAGTTGGCACCCATTTCGATTGCAATTCTTTTGTGAACTAAGTGAACCACCATACATAGTCTTAATATTGAATATAGCTCCCATTTTAATACCTTAACTGCCAAACAACAAGACTCAATAGAAAATGTATTGTTTGTTGCTCATTTGGCGTGTTAACATTTGTGTTTTTGATGGGGTTATTCATTACAATAGCTAATATTGAGTTGTTTCTTGGAAAAGCACTTTCCTTCAATGTTTTTCTATTCCCACTTATTATGTTATTAGACTGGACCCTTAAAACATTCAGCTGCAATAGTGGCCAACAGCTACGAATGGAAAGATGAGTTGTTTGGCTGTGATTTCCTTGCGGCACCAGTGAGCTTGTTCAAACATGCCCCCCTTCATGATATGTGGGACAGCACATTTGAGGGCATGAAAGTGGAAGTTAAAAATAGTGACATTAACAATGAAAAGTTGAGTGACTATTTATGGGTAGCTACAGTATTAAAAGTAAGTCATACCATATTTATTAATGATTACTGACATTTTTTGTTTTGGTACCCACTGTGCTGTGAATGAATACACTTTTTTGTAGACAGTTCCCTATCACCTGACCTTTTTTATTACCCAGCCATGCATGGTCTGCTGCTGTGTTTTTTACTGTGTTTATGATTTATAATTTCCTTTCCATTCTACTAGACATAATTTTCTCACTAACTGTAACCTTAGAGCTGGTAGCCAGTGTGCTAACTCAGATTCAACATTAATTAAAAAAAAAAAATCCACATAATCTATTATTTAACTGCTTTCTATATTCAAACCTCTTTTTACAGGTGAAAGGTTATATGGGTTTGCTACGCTATGAAGGCTTCGGCAGCGATGATTCTAAAGACTTCTGGGTTAACCTTTGCTGCTCAGAAGTACATCATGTAGGCTGGTGTGCAGCTAGGGGCAAACCTCTTATACCCCCTTGTAGTATTGCAGATAAATTTACAGACTGGAAAAGGTTAGTCCGTTATTGTAAGCACAATGAACGCCTTGTGAATTTGCAATTCATATGGACTTTCTAAGTTATCTTGGAAATCACTAATCTGCCTTTACCGAGTGTAATGAGTGGTCAATGCTCATGCATTCTCTGCAAGAAAATAGGTGCTTGTACAGCAGTGGGACAGTAATAGGATGGCATTAAAATACCTTGTCAGTTACAAACAAAATATTGCCTAAATGGATCGTCGCCGCCTTAGAGTGAAAACTTCGTATAGAGGTCTTCGAAGTTCGTTGCGAAAGAAGTAACTTTCAGAAGGAAAAAATTAACTGCGTCCCGTAAAATTTTATCACCACAGCTTTTTCACACTCGCGAATTTCAACGAGGTTTTCATTAACCATCATGGATGGCATTACAGGACTTTTTTTTTGTCTACTACGACTAGGGCGTGCGTCTCGAGGTTTTTTCTCCAAAATTGTAATAAAACAAAAATGAAGAAAATTGCATACCCTAGCTTTTCGCTCTAAGCCGACGGTATGTATGGTGTATAAACAACGAAATTATTTTGATTTTGAATGTTTTGTATGGTGCCCTGGTTTTAATTGAATAAGAGGAAGTGGTTCCTTAATGGTTTCAATTTCTTATAATATCAATAATTAATGACTATAGTGTGAGAAAAGTACAATAATTTAATTTGGTAAATCTGCTAATTTCAGATTCCTTGTGAAGCAGCTAACTGGCGCGAGAACACTACCAGCTAATTTCTACAGTAAATTGAATGAAAGTATTGTATCCCGATTTTCTATTGGGTCCACCATGGAAGTTGTTGATAAAAACAGGATCTCACAAGTGAAAGTAAGTTAATTGTATGATATTTACGAAATAATTTTGGTACCGGTTATTAATAAATCAGAGTAAAGTTACACAAGGATTATGGAAATAAACTCCGGTAAGTCTTTAAAAAAATGATATAGCAGTTTTTATAGGTATGAGATTAAAGTGCAGTCCTATCAACAAGTAGATACTAACATAAAACAAAACAACAACAACTCGAAACAAAATGGAAGTAGTCAACAATTTGATGCATAAACAAATAGAAAGTCAACTTTAAAAAAGATAAACTGAAAATACTAATAGTACCTCTATTAGTATTTTAAGTTATTCAAACCAAATAACCTGATTTTTATTGTACACACTTGTAACAAATCTGAATGTAGGTATACTATATTTCAACAAATGCCACTAATGTAGAGTTGTAGTTAACCTTTTAACCGCCTGATTTTATCTCAGCTGCCGTGTCCCCAGCGCCCAGCTTATATATCGTCAGTACATTCATCATCTTGCCTGAAGTGTTATATTTGGGTAGAATGTAAAATCGAACCAAGAAATCAAATTGCACAAGCAATGATTTCATCTCGGATAAACACGACTCAGGCGCAATGGACATTAAAATAATACTTCCGCGGTTAAAGTTGTTTATTATGATGTCAAATCATTATAAGTTTTTTGTCACAGGATGTAAAAAATACAATAGTAATAATTTTGGAGTAGCATGGAAGCCACATAATTGTGCAGATGCAATTATTGCCAATTAAGCTGTCTCATCAATAACCCTAAGATAGAATACAGGATTTACATAATAGATATAATACTAGAGGTATTTATTAATTCCTGATTCAGATGTGTATAACTGTATGGTAATAAATAATTCTTTGACATTCTAGCTAGCTACTGTGTACGAGATTATAGGAAAACGTTTACATGTGAAATATTACGATAGTTCACCAGAAGACAATGGTTTTTGGTGCCATGAAGACTCGCCACTCATACATCCGGCTGGCTGGGCCTTTAGAATTGGACATCCTTTAGATGCACCTCAAAGTTATGGCCTCAGAGTGGCCACCGGTCGGCTGACATCGGCTGACAGTACACCAGACATGTTTTATAAATACCCAAGCAATGAACCGCCATTGTTCTCAGAGGGAATGAAGCTTGAAGCAATTGATCCTCTGAATTTATCAGCCGTTTGTGCTGCTACTGTGATGCAGATATTGAATGAAGGGTACATGATGATCAGGATAGATTGTTATCCTGCTGACGCGTCAGGCGCCGACTGGTTTTGCTATCATCAGAGATCGCCGTGCATATTTCCTGTTGGTTTTGCACTGGCTAATAATATTCCCCTTGTGCCTCCTGCTGGGTAAGTCATCTTAATTCTTCTGTGGCCATTTTTGCAATTCTTAATCGTGTGCTTTAAGTTCTGCTAAAGTCTAAACCATACCTATCCACCCGGATTCTAGCGGTTAGTTCCTATAGTCAATTTCAGTCCATCCACGATGAATATTAATTTATTTTATTACTAGCATCCGCCTGCGGCTTTGCTTTGCTTAGCCTATGTCCTACCTCGGGATGCTATCTATCTCTCTGCCAAATTTTATCGAAATCCGATCAGTGGTTTTGCCGTGACAGACGAACAAACAGATACACACACTTTCCCATTTATAATATTAATATATAGTACGGATTGGAGCAACCGTCGCTTGGCGTTTGTAGCTAAAAGTAAGCTGGATAAAAGGAAATACTACATTTTCATATCACATATTTTTTCAGGATCACAATGGAAGAGTTCAGTTGGGAGCATTACTTGTCAGTATGCGGTGGGCAGGCGGCCGATCATAATCTGTTTGCGGCTCGAGGTCACGTGGTATCGCACGGCTTTGTGGCTGGCATGCGACTCGAATGTGCTGACCTTATGGACCCGAGACTAGTCTGCGTCGCTACTGTTGCTAGAGTTGTGGCTGATTTACTCAAGGTTTGTTTTTTATGTTATTCTATGGCAAACAAGTTAAAGGCCCTCTTGATACTTGGTTGTCACCCAAGGATATCTGCAATATTAACTTGCTTTGTCAACCCAAAGCAAAATGCTGTAATGGTTCAACTGCCCATACACAATACCATCCAGAACTAACTAACTAATAACTGAAATAACTTTATAGTCTTTTTACAGTCCACAGCAAGATTTATTTTAATTTGTATGCTGATAAAAGTTACAAGAAATCTTGCAATGAACTGCGGACTGTGGACATTATAATGGGTGCTGACGCATTACAATGTCTGCCATTGTAATAACATGCTCTAAATTGAATAAATAGCAAATGATTGTATTAATTATGTCATGTTTAAATTCAGGTACACTTCGACGGCTGGGGCGTCGAGTACGACCAATGGCTGTGGGCGCACAGCACGGACGTGTACCCGGTGGGCTGGAGCCGCGCGGTGGGCCACCGCCTGGAGGGCCCGCTGCAGCCGCCGCCGCGCCCGCCGCGCAAGCTGCCGCCCAAGCAACCCAAGCGACGGCGCAAGCAAGGTATGTTCTCATAAATGTCCACAACATGTCTTCACTCCTGGTTTCCTAGCTGATAAAAACTTTTCTGTAGCGCCAGACGCTGACGTCAAAATGTAAGGCCATGATATTACAAATGGGAGTCTTGTGTCATTTCTAAAACTTACGTCAACTATATACACTTAGATTTTTTCGTTGGCATTAACACTCACAGAAAAGGGTTTTGTATAGGCCTCCAGTTTTATTATAATAGATTTTGTGGTTACAGTCTCATGGTCACATTTGTCTCAAAAGTCTAGCGTCACTAACAGGGGGCGCTAATCGTTGCTACTGGGAATCACTCTTCTTTGGGCGACAACATTTGATGCCAATAAGTACTAATCAAATACTTATGTCTTGCACTTTCAGGAACGAAAGTATCTCAACCTCCAAACACGACCGAGGATAGCTCACAGAACTCTGACATGGGTGATACAAAAAGCCTTTCGCCCCCAGCAAGCATTCCTGAAGAAGATGTCCCATTACTGACTGTAGCTAACTCTAAACCAGCCAAGATTGACGTCGATACAAGCTCTAAGTATACCACTGAGCCTGAAAAATGCCTTGCTGATTTGAAGATAAAGCCAAGGAGCCTGGTAAGTTACATGTAGCTTATTATTTCTGTTTTTTTTTTTTTTCATAGCAATGATCTTTTGAATGACTTGGATGGATGGATTGAAAATTGGGAGTGATGGGAACTACATGAGACCATTGTCAATGGCCTATCAGTAACTGAGTTGGTAGCCTGGTGCTGAGTTTGGTAATTTTTATATTACGCAGTTTATCTACAATTTTTTTTTTCAGATCGCACCCACTCGCAGATCTCAGAATAAGCCATCTGATATATCTCAGACTACACATGGTCACACTGACATATCCCTGGATTCAAGCATACCGCAGCTTTCGCCAATTACTTCTACTGAAGATTCGGACCCTGACAAGGTGATACCTAGACTAGTCAATAATTCAGTACCCTTGGATGTCCTGAACTCTATAGATCCTGAAAACTGGACCACGGCAGACGTTGCCAGGTTTCTCACTGTCAATGACTGCCAACCATACTGTGTTAACTTCACAAACATCACTGGCCATATGATGCTTCAGTTGTCAAAAGACGAAATCATTGAACTATTAGAAATGAAAGTAGGTCCGTCACTAAAAATTTTCGACTTGATACAACAGTTAAAATGCAAAATAAAACAGCCTCAATGTAGATTGACAAGTAGTTTTAAATAGTGTTTTAATATTTTGCCTCGGTTCACGTTTGTAAGATGTATAAGGAGTTTTAAAAATTGTAATAACTGGCCGTTGCATATCCTGGCGCGGACAAAATCATTGAATAACAAACAAAATTGAGTGAATGAATTGACTCCCAGAGTACATCGCAACCAGCAACAATGAAAATCATGAAAGAGTTTACAATCGTGAAGTACACAAACGTGCAATGTAGTTGCTTAAAATTTGAATATACCATTATTTGCTCCCGCCTATATTTTGGTTTGCGGATGATGTAATACATATGTTGGCCAGTCACTGATGTTTGATATCAGACTCGTGTGTGTCTTTTACATATAAAGTATCATATTTATTGATTTTCGTTTTAGTGTTTGGCTTTGAAATTTTACCATGCCAATATAGTTTTAATCTTCTAGATTTGTAAAGCTCTTATCTTAGCACGCGGGTGAGATTTTGACTGTCCCACAAGTATTTTGCCAATAATAAAACCAGTTATTTTATGAATAAACCAATGAATTGAATAAATGTCTCCCGTTTGGATCAAGCACTGTGTATTGCTTAACTTATTCGTGAATAGGCTAACTGCAGCTAAAGTGTCAACAGTTGCATTTATTTAATAGCTAGGCTAAGTTTCGGCTGCAAGATTATTATTTTCATCAAGTATGTAATCAAAATATTTATTTTATGTTTCACTTGATTTTTTATTTATAAATAAATTATGATTGCATACTTGATGTAATATTCTTGCAGCTGGATCTCGTACTATATTATTCCTATTTTACTCTTTCTGTGGACTAGTGTGGATTGGTTTGTGGTTTGAACACCTCTAAAACTTTCTTGGAGGCATAAGGGCCTGTTGATAGCGGTTTATAAGAACCCTATGATAAAAACCGGCCCTGTGCGTGTCGGGCCACGTGCAGTGTAGGGTTCCGTAGTTGCATTTTTACAAGTTGGTCGACTATTACTCGTTAACTTGTAAAGCCTATTTAGCTGTGATATTTTCCTTTTAACTTCGTTATTTATACTTCTGCCCTGATTTTTTCACACATCCAAGAACAACCATTTAGCTGGGGGGCCCGTGTCATTTGAATCTTAACAACAATGTGCACTATAAAGCTTAGCTTTAATATTTCGCAAACGGATCC
Source organism: Phlogophora meticulosa (assembly GCA_905147745.2). Lineage (NCBI taxonomy): Eukaryota > Metazoa > Arthropoda > Insecta > Lepidoptera > Noctuidae > Phlogophora > Phlogophora meticulosa. The sequence continues at coordinate 7,041,799 of LR990525.1, forward strand.
CTGAATGTCCGCGTCCTATCCAATGACACCCCTCATCATGGGAGGATACACAAAAACTAATAAATTTGTCACCAGCTTTTCCCGAGGTACCCTAAATCTTTTTGTTTTAATTTTAGTATCACTTCGTCGGCATGAGTAATATGCATACATAAACCAAATTATATTATTCAGAAACCATAAGGCTGGTTTCTCTGCTGCACGGACGAATCCGTACGGGCTATCGGTATGGGCGCCCGGAGCACATGTTAGGCGCTAGAACATCGTTTCACAGCGACCCGCTCCGAGCCCGTATCCCGCCACCCGCGACCCGCGCCCGGACACGCCCGTATACTGCCGCTATCTCGTTGCAGCTCATTCATCGTTTCAGAGCGACTCATGCTCTACTCATACTCTGCACGCCCGTGCTTCGGAAATACAGTCGATATCAGTTGATTTATTGACACGGGATTTCTCATAGACAAAGTACCTACAATATAAACCTTGTTTATAAGATTAATCGAATGTAAATTACAAAAACAAAGATGTTCTGGCTCCGGCGTGGGAGGTTTATTGCGCGGATCGTCCCTGAGTTTATGGTTTAAGTTGACAAATGCACTTTCGAAACATCGCCTCGAGGATCGGATGTACCCATACCATAGTCTTTTTATCTGCCGTCGTCGTCTCTTACAAATTAAATATACACCAATAATTTTTAAAACGTATGCATTCATATTTTAACCGACTGTCTTCCGCTAACAACCGTATCGTACTGAACCCACGTTTCAGAGCACTGCGGGCGTGACCCGTACGGCACACCCGCGCACGGACAGCCCATACGGGTCTCCCGGATAGCTGTGAAGCCAGCCTTAGAGTTCCTTGTTGACTACGGAACCCTAAAATGAAATAAAAAATCACGTGCTGAATGTTTTGGAACTGATCTCAGTATTACACAAATTTTATTAATAATATTCAGAAATTTGAATTTTTTACAGAGTCAAATAAATTTTAATTAAATTAAGATATAAGGTGTTTTTTCTGATTGAAATAAAGTGTGGCAGGTTTATACAAATTTCTTCTAAAGTAAATTACTAATTATTACTATGTATGTATTTTATAGGAATTAAGTATTAGATGTGTATTGCGATTATAAAATCCCGCTTCAATACGTTGAACTGTAACTAAAGCTTAGATATAACTTAGACCTCCATCACATATTTTTAATCACATAATTTACATATTTATAATCACAAAATTAGTGATATTATATCCACATAACATATTTGATGAGTAGATGAATAGGTATTATGTATCAATACAATTTAAAATCATGTATCTTGTATGATTAGAAAGCTTTATCTAAAATCCCGTTGATCATCACGAAATTATACAATATAATTGCAATGGAAGGAAGATTGTTGTAAATATAAGATTATTGAAATATTCCTCATTTTAATATGACGGTGTGTGTCTAGTGGCCGTAAACGCGACTGTTAAGCATGAGGTCCTGGGTTCGGTTCCCGGGTCGAGCAATGTGTTATTGGGATATTTCATAAGGAATTTCTCAGTAGCAGCCCGGAGTCTGCATGTGTGCCCGGTTTATGGTAATAGGCTCGCTACCTATTAATGGGACTTAGACACATAACAAATTTTGAAATATGATCATGTAACAATGTGTAAATTTTGAAATATGATCATACGGGATTTTAAGCTTAGACAAAGATTATATTCAGTGATTTTACATTGCCTTTTTTGAGACTAATATAAGAATCTATATCATATAGTATCATCAGCATAGTATCCGTAATATGTAGTTTCAATGTTCTGGTATTAAAGTATAAATAGACATAATACTGAGTTTCTTTATTTATTTAAAAACATCCTTATTTTTGGAAAAATGTTTTCAGGAAGTTATAAACTTCACCCACACTTGTGTCTTGCAGCTTCAGTTTTGGTCAGAAAGGGGGCGTCCATTAATTACGCGAGGCAGTAAAAGCTCCAAAAACGCCTGCCGTACCTTAATTAATAGACTCCTCCAAAATTATATGCCCTGGTAAGAATGAAGCAACAGGGGTTTTTACATGACTAAGGACTGCTATATATCAAATAGATTCTTCGTGTATCATCATTTCACCAATAAACATCTTTATTAGTGCTTAAATCTTGCAGTATTTGATTTGTTATCAACCTAAAACAAAATTAAAATTTAAAGAGTTAACAATCCATCGCAGACAGATTCGAAGTTAATGAAATCAAAATATCATCTACATACCGTATTGTGTGCATTTGCACTGTTGATGCATAAAGCGCACAGCACAAAATGTTCCCAAATCTTTGTGCATGACATTTGTGGTATTCAGAACACCAATATGTTTCACACATATTCACAATGTCTTCATTTGTTCCTGGAATTTAAGTAAAGATTTGAAATATTATTGATAAAAAAAAACCTTTGTATACCTCATATCTCTGGAAAACGAAATCTGGATTACACAAATAATTTTCTACTACTTAACCCGGTGGAGCATTAGCAGTGGCCAGCGTCTACTTATTTGGATTATTGGAATCGACGATCCTGCTCCCCGCCCCGCCCGTCGCTGTTGTTGAGGACATGGCGTAAGGCTCTGTCCATTGAGGCAGAGCGAGGCTGTGGAGCGGATAAACGGAGAAATTTTAATCAATAGGATTGCATAAAAGTTCCAATGGACAAGGATTATTGGTTAATGTTTCTCCGTTCCGCAGCCTCGCTGTCTCAATGGACAGACGGCTTTACACCTAGATTCCTAGTATAGAATGTACCTTTGTTACTACCATCCTTCAGTATCAATTCAGGTGCCAGATCTCTCGCTGAAGTAACATAAAAAGTCCTCAAAATATCCATTCTGTGCGCTCCTGACATCCCTCTACCTTTCTGATTAGATACGTGCAAATGGCGAGAGAAAACGCATCGTCGCTTATTTATGTTAATTACGAGTACTCTGAAATAATATTGGATATTTTGGTAAGGAGCCATCCATAAATTACGCACACGTTAAGGGGAGACAACGAAATATGACATAAAAGCTTTAATGAAAAAAGAAATGGGACTGTTTTAATTATAATTGAAAAATACGTGACGTCACACCAGGACATGCACAAATGTAACCACCTGTGACAAGAGTGCGTGTGGTGGGGGGAGGGCGTGTTATTTAAAGCGGAGTCTATTTACCCTAAGACACACGGCTCAAATGTCAAGCTCATTGGAAAATTTCGTGGGTGTGTAAGCTTGGCTTCTTTTATAATTGATGCATAACCTTCCCAGCATTGCAAGACTATTTCATCTATCTGCGATAAAGCAGGGGTTGCTCCACATACCACCAAAATGTAAACGTCTGCCAACAGTTTACATGTCACTGCTCTGAATGCAACCTGAAAAATACTCGTTATCAAGAAGTTAGCTTAGATCTGACTGCGTGCCCCAGTAATATCGAAACACATACATGATTACATAGCTACTTAACTGACGCCTTTTTGTCATTGGGATAGATAAAATTTATCGACAAGCCAAACGCCAAAAAATACTGATATTAAATTTACAGCCGAATGACTTCACTGCTGGACTAGCTGTGTCTTTTAGGATTTATTAGGCGGTATTATATATTACAGGATAGGTACTAACATTAGGACTCATCTGCGGTAAATACACAGGGGTATCTCTCAGTGGTGCCCCATCTTGAGCTGCAGCAAGGAGCAGCATCAACCGAGCCTCTCTCGGGTCTAACTCGCAGAAATCTGAACTAGTGGCCACTAAGTGTCCATGAATAATAAGACATGCCCAACGGCCTGTCACGCTTTCTGCGTAATTGTCAAGAGCTTGCTGAAATTAAATGGTGCCAGCATTAAAATGAGACTAAAAGTATTTAAAAAGTTAACATAAAGCAGAGTGAACGGGATATGGACGTACAATCTGATAGGTACCATGAGTTCAATTCATGATTCTGGACTGTAAAAAATCCTCATTTCTATCTAACTCAAGAAGATTTTTAATTCATATGTAGGTACCTAGATATTTCACTTCTTTCATTAAAAATGTTATTAGAACAACTAGAACCGGCCAAGTGCGTTTTAAATAAAGCACAGGAAAGGATTCCGAAGCCGATTTGATTATGAATGCATAAATAGTATTGATTTTTTCGATTGCGATTCCCGAAGAAACAATGGAATTTGTAAATTTTCCTTATAACTTCATTAATCGATTATTTCTCGTTAACTCGTAATGCCTAGTAAGCTGTTATAGTTTTTTTTTTATAATAGATAGTTACTACTGCGCTGATTTTTTTCACAAATTCAGAAACTACCATTTAGCTGGAAGGGGGGAGAACACACACTTGACTGTAACTCAGCCCTTTAACGCCTTATATATCGCAAACGGATCCCTGAATTGATAAATAGCTTTCTCACAACCACAATTATTTTGAACAGCCTATTCTCCTCACACTATGACTGGGATGAGAAAATAATTCCCTGTATTAGTTTAGGGGAGTTACCATAAAAAAAAAAGTTGTTATCATGATTTTTCCACTTTGTTAGTGGGATCAATATGTCCTATGCGAAATTACAGCTTTCTAGTTCCATAGTCTGTGTGCTAAGCCGTAAGGTCAGACGGACGGACATGGCAAAACTTCCTTGTTTACAACGGACCCCTAAAAAATATCAGAATAAAAGGTAAGAAATAGGAAAAGCCATTGAAAAATTGAGAAAAATACAACACTGCTGGGCAATCATGTATTCGAACTCATGGTATCAGGTTGTGTGTCAATGTACCTTCCACACAGCATTAAAAAAAGTAAGATTAAAACCTGTAATTGCTGAGCTTGTGGGCACAGAATACCTTGTATCAAATCTAGCACCAACGTTGGAAGTGGACTTGACAAAGCATTAGGATCCAAAGATTCCAATAAGTAATCCAAGATAGGATAACACTGCCTCAGATCTCTTTTAATTTGGTCAATGTTCTTTAAATTTTCCAGATCTTTCTTTCCAATGCAGAAAAGCATGGCATTGTGTACACAAGATAAGAGAAGCTCTAGGTCACATTCTAGTCCTCCTGTTGCTATGCCGATCAATGTGACACTGCAAAGTTTACATTTAAATATTATTGCTGAGAAAATGACAAGTTACAAAAATAAAATAAAAAAATAGCAAGACCAACTCGCACACACAGGGTTCTCTATCATGTTGAGCAAAATTGCATTTATTTTATGGAGTTTAGTTTAATTTTATTTTATTAGCCTAAACTGTCCCACTGCTGGGCAAAGGCCTCCTCCAAATCCTTCTAAGTATTATTTTCCAATTTAATTTAACTTTTTATTATTTGTTGTTATAACGGCAATAGAAATACACACTGAAAATTTCAATAGTATATCTATTACGGTTCACGACATACAGCCTGCTGATGGACAGACAGACGGACAGCGGTGGCTTAGTAATAGGGCTCATTGTCACTCTTTCGGTATAGAACCCTGAAGATTATTATCAGACTCCTAAATCAGTAACAAGTCTGTGTAACATAAATTGATATATTTGACAGGTACCTACTTTAAATTTTATATCTTACGAATTTAATTTCTCAAGAAGAAAAGCCCACTAACGTGCTCATGGATCATAATGTTGAAACATACCTTTTACAATATTCTTTCCAAACAATAGCTCCATTATCGACTTGAGTGTCTATCATGGATGAATTGTGGCATTTACTGAACATATTGATGCCATGGAGAGAAGCTATAGTTGAGAATTGTACCTAAATGAAGAATGAGTGGAATTATAACATAGAAGTTTTGTTTACATAGAAGCAGACACAGATTTTTTTATCATTTTTGTTCTTATACTTACACTATCATTATTGCCGCGTTTTCTTGAAAATATGGGAACTCCACTTTCTGTTGCTACAGCTATCACGACAACAGACATGTTAGAATATAACTTAAATATAGTTAATGAAGTTTCGAAAAGTTTTCCGAAGTTTTAAGTTTATTGACCCGCCCGTCAAAATTACGAAACACAGTGACAGACAGTGGCATAACAAATTTTGACATTGACCTTCCAACGCAGTATTGCCGGATTGCATACAACGAACTCCACTATATAATATTTTAAATAAAACTTTGTTACACTAATTTACGAATAACAGGTTTGTGGTAAATGATAATTATAATTTTCAATTCAAACGTAATAAAAGCTTTACAACTCCGGAGCCGTTCCATAGTAGATTTTGATCAAAAGTAAAAACAAAAGCTACAAAAGGTTTCAAAGTATAATTATCGGCAAGTAACTTGGCAAGAGTCGTTAGATGCGCACAAGTCGTTTATTAGGTCTCTTTGGTAGCAGCGGTCAAGCGGGACGCGGGGTATGAGGTACGTCAATCCGAGCGCGCGATTGGTGCAACAGTCGACAGTTGCCTCCCGAACTCCCGATTACACTTGCGTGCACGAAAATTGTACCCTTTGTTTTTGTTGTGTTTATGTTAAAGAGTTATTGTTATTGTTTTTAAATTTAGTTTTTGTTACGAGTTGATATTATTGTTGTTGTTTTAAATTAAAAACTTAGGCAAAAAAGGTATGCCTTTTTTCGCATACTTTTTGAGCATACTTTCCTCGTATGCATATTATTTATAACTCCCAATATACTTTACGAATTCCACTCCCTTCTTCAACTTTCTTCTAATCAGATATTATTAAATATAAATGATGGAATAACCATAAAATAATGACGATCAATAAAAGTCACCACTTTTTTGTTCCACTAAGTGCACGATGCGCAAACTTACCCCCACTACGCCAAAACCTTGCCAACTTACGTGCTGGTGACTATACGCAATAAACGAGAAATAACAATTGTTCTTAAAATATATTGTTAATGTAAAATAATATTAAAACAGGCACAGTAAAAACCGAAAAAATTAAGTAAATATTTATTAATAACAATAACATTAAAAGTATTCAATATTTTAAGTACTTAATTAAGTTTCACTACCTACCTATATGGTATTTATAGTAGGTGTCGTTGTATATTTATTTATGACTATGAGGTACTTAATTATTCCTGAGCTCAAAATACAGTAAGTACACAACACTAGGTAAGATCACGTTATATTATTTTATATTCGTAAGTTCAGGTGTTTATAATTTCTTGTGTAGAATAACTTCTTTGTAGAGAATAGTCAAGGTAAGTAAATACCTCTAAATTAGGAGGGTCATATTTGAGTAGACTGTTGATTTTCTGGATCCGCAATTTGTATCTCGTTAGCTGTAATGTAATGAAGAACTAATTTAGGACATTTACTTATTAAAAAAGCTATTGTAATTGTATTTATTTTACGCATTACTTACATTCATCCTTGGTGAGCAATTTTGGGCCAGCAAGAGCTATAAGTAATGCTCCTAGAGGGGCCGATATCATTACGCTTAATACACTGACAGCTAAAATTGCCTTGGCATAGTATTCTTCATCTTCTTTAACAGCACCTGACGTTTGTCCACTATTGACTAAGTCCAAAGCAGCTGGTCCTAACGCTGCCTGGAAAAGCGTGGTTTAAGAGTGTGTACCAATAGATTATTTATTAAAAAGGGCTGTAGGTTTATATTATATTATGTACATACCTGTACAGTAGCTTTTGCTGTCCACGTGAGGCCGATGAATATTTTCTCCTTACTGTTGAGACCACACCCAAAGCTCACAAAATACGTGGCTACAGCACGTATTAATAGACAGGACACGAGGCAAATAGTAGCCATTTTTATAACTTGTGGATCTAAGGCACTAATCTGTTGATCAAATAAATTATTGCTAATAAAATGTGCTTGTAACAAGATTTGTTAGAGGACTTCACTTACCGTAACTTGAGCTCCTGTGAATGCAAATAATATGGGTTCGAAGAATATCCACAGTATTCTAAAAATATTACTGACTGGATTTTTGTTTACAGCCCAGCCCTGTTTCTCCCAAAAGTATGCCGCTACGAATCCTGAAGATACTATAGCCAAGGGACCTAAAAGTTTTATAAAAGTGACTTAAAAGTCTCAAAATTATGAGAGGTTAAAGAACAAGCTTTAAGATCATTCTACCTGCACCACTCCATCCAATCATGCTCGATATAAAATAAGAAAAAAGGCCTCCTAGGAAGAGAGCTAAAAATCTTAATGGCACTACATAAGTGTCTCCCTTTTCGGGAATAACTGACGTCATAGCTCCCCAAAGTGATCCAAGGGCTATACCAGCAATAATAGAAAGTGGGCCCTGAAAAAAAAAAAAAATAATACTTATAAGTAGGAGAACTTACAATGCCTACATTGTCATTAATGTAACTTGAGGTTCTGTGTTATTGTGTCAGCGCTTGAAGCGTTAAATTTGTAAGAGGTCGAGTTTTTCTTATCTTACCTTAATGATGTTAAAAGTGGCAGATCCCGTTGAGAACATGGCGTTTAGAATAATTGCGAAGATTGCAACGCTAATGGAGTCGTCAACCGCAGCTGCAGCTACGACAATTGTTGGTATACCTTTGGAAACTCCATAACCCACGTCACGTAATCTAAATAGACATGGGACTACCACTGCTGGTGACACTGAAGCTATCATTGAACCTAGAAGGAAGCCTGAAACAAATACAGACCTTAAACCGTAGTATAAGCTAATGTTGTATGCAAAGAGTACAAAATCACCGCGCTGGCAGCGACTAGATGCGCCATGACTAATAATATTCATGTCTTCTGTCACAGGTATAGTTAGAATTGTCAAAGGCCGTCAGTTTCTAAGGGTAATCGGTGACACTCACTGACACGTTAGGTTTGTATGGTAAACGTTGACAATGCCGTCTCTAGTAGTAGCCGCCTTGTGAGGCGTCTCCGTGTTCTGTGGTTGTAAGCAAATACGAATATATTTAGAGAAAAACTTTCTTATGGAAGAACGTGTCCGAAATCACCAAAGTCTGGTCTAAATTAAAGATTAAACCTACTAACCCCATATCCATGGCAAACTCAAAAGGTAATGTGTGCTAACAGTTATTGATACGCATTCCACCAACCACGGTAAGAGACCTAGTTGAAGGACGGCAGCGTAGTGTTTCCTTAAAACGGCAGCGTCCAGACCAAGTCCAGCTCTGGTTAAAATAATAACCAACGCAACTTTCCTGAAAAGATAGATGAACATAACAATAAATCTTGACGCTCACTAAAAATAGTCTGCGAAATTTACACTAACCTTAAATCTTGATTAAGTTTCCTGTAAGTATCCGTCATATGCACCAGCTGAAGATTTTGGAAGGCTATACCAGTCAACAGCATGCCTATGAGCGCTGGCAGTGTTGTGATCTTTAGCCATATCCATCCTATTAAGTACGCGCAGATGACTAGGAGTGACATACTAAGTAGCTCGCCATTTAATCCTATCGACTCACCGAGCTCTGCATACAGGATACCCCATGTGAGAAGGACTGAAACCAGAACAAAATCATATTTTCTAGAATATATATCTTAATATCGGGTTTAATCAATTGTCTAGATGATATCTGTCGATATCTGTAACTCGTGATCATGCATGGTCGGGATTCTTGGTCAGGTGCTTTCAATAGAATTGCGTCAATATCAGACACAAATACATCATCATTTGAATATGAAGGTAATAACGTTAACTGTTGGTGCAAGTGACTTAGACAAACATAACATTATTAAATTAGGTATGGTAAGGTCAGTTATTTCCATTGTTAGCATTGTCCGCGTTAGACAGTAGCCCTGACGTACCTATTACCTATAATTTTATAATTATTCATGAGATGATTTCGCTTTTAAGTGTTATTGATTTAGCCTGACATTGAACTTTTATAGCATGTAAACAGAGACTAGATCTTGTGAGAAAATAGATCTTGTGGATAATCAGAACATTAGATAGTTATCTTATCTCTTGTTATTTCTATGCAGGTGTATTTGGTTACGTAATCTTTGTTACATATAGCGTGCACTAAGTACTTCAGTAGCCCTTAGGAAACAAAACTTACAGAACATTATAATGCTGATCTGTTGTGCCGACTGTCTGTAGGTTGAAAAGAAAGGAAAGGGAAAAACTTTTGACCACCATGATGGTTGCCATGATGGTGTTGAGTCTTCTTGATGACATCGCAAGCACAGCTTCTCCCACCATCTGCAAGTTCAAAAGTAAAAAAAACACCCGTATCTTATGTATTTTAACTCTCGGTTACTAACAATAATCAAACCTACCTGCTATGATTTTTACGACTCTTGCCATTTTCATCTGTAATAAATATTAAAACCATTAGGTTTTGTTCCAAATATGAGCATGTATAGCGTATCTTAGAATTGTGCAAATAGACAGAAAGACAGGCAAACAGATAAATCTAAAAAAACGAAAAACATGTGTCAGCAAGAAAACAAATAAGACAATTTGAACAAACACAGAGTAGTAAACAAATGGAGACGTAAGTATGTGTAAAACGTGACGAAGGAAAGCGTAAGCATTCTTTTTTTGCAGGAATTATAACAGGTACATGTAGAACAGTAATTGTGAGGGATTGTGTTATGCACTCAATTTCTTTACTACTTGTATCCAAGCGAGTCATGCAATAAAGTCCCAAATTATAGCTTATAACCAATATTTGTTTACCTACGAACGTATATACCCGAACACCTATAAACAGTAAACATAGAAATGAATGAGACATAAAGGTAAACGACGAGACACATAGTTAGATAATTCACAAAAAAATAAATACAAAATGTTTGTCTGACCTGGAGCTTCATGATTTTGTTCCATATCTAAGTCTATGTAAGCAATCCGTTTAGCTGAAAACATTTCGATGGAAATTATTGGTAACTTAATTTACACGTAGGTATATATTTAACGCGTATCGCACGAATACAATTCAATTATGAAATAGTTCCTAGATAATGTAAGATAAGACCATTTCATGTCATTTGATTGGCGTAAAGAATGCACATAGAAAAGGGTAATGGTAGGTACCTACCTTTTTCTATATTCTATATTATATTTCTTATGAGTGCACCTGTACGATTAAAGAGAATAAATATATTCATATTGAGCATATTAGCTATCGGAATACGTTGGATATGTTGGACATGCTGAAGATAATTATATAAATCAATAAACCTATGCAATGTAACTTTAATGTATTCACATTTGGGTCCTTACAGTCAATTATTTTAAAATACCTATATTAAGCTTTCGGAATTTGTTTGCAGATCTTAGACTTTTTATTGTACAAGGAGAAACAAAAGTCTAATTTATTTCAATGTAAGTATGTTATTCAAACCTAACCTTTCCTTTCGTTTCACCGAATTACAATGAACTCGATAGAGCGTCAACTAATATTTTTTTATCCTAACATAGAATTTAACTACTGGACTTTATTCAGGGTTCATTTGGCTCCGATAGTTTTTGCAACTACAATCGGCCACCCTTATATACTTTGACCACTGCTTTATTAGAATTCGTTTGCGTTCGTTTTTTATTCGTATAATTTATTTCATAACGAGATGTAACAATACAAGAAGTTAGGTATCCACCCTCATGAATCACTATTTTAAAATACTATGTCAATACTATGAATGAGTCATTTGCTTATTTTTGTTGATGTCGTCTGCCATAACGCTCCGCGGCTTCATAGATAAAGAGACGCAGATTTTCTGTATGTCTGTCTGCTACAGTTTCTTTGGTGTCACCTTTCAAGGTAAATTTGATAAGAAACAGTATTTGTAAAGATAAAAAAGACTACCTGTTTGGCCTGAATGTCGCTAGTGCTACTGCTGTGCATGAGGTATATTCTGCTGAGCATGAGGGTCGATTCCCAGGTCGGGTTGTGTTATAGGGTTTTTCCAATAGAAATTAGTCAGTTGCAGTGCGAACCGTTCGACAATGTTCGTGCCACCGTTCATAGAAGATAGTTCTCACCGCATAACATGTGATTTACATATGTATATATAATTGGCAAAATGTGGGTGTACCTATAGTAGTACCTTCGGAGAAAGACAGGCGTGATGTTCTCCATGCTATTGGAAAAATATCTCAAATAATTCAACAACACTTTGCACAACCAGATAATTGAACCCGGGAACGCACGCTTAGCAAATCCACTTACGGACCATAAGAACAACAAAGCATAGATTCATAGTTTCGTAGTGTCCATAGTTCAACAGTACTCCTGCCAACATGTGGAATGGTGAATGCAGTATTTGTTTATACATACATCGAGGGATGCTGCTCAGCTCATACTCTTGATATGGTTTATATGGTATAGTAGGTACCCATATAAGAGGATTTCCTGTCATGTTTAAGCTCTATATTGCTGATTGTGGTAATTTATTCTAGTCGCAATAACAAAGAACAACAAAAATATTTTTATAACTTACCTATCGCTAAACTTGTATAAAGTGCCAAATATTTTTCCAATAAATATTTTTCTAAATAAAAAATTGAACGTTACACCGACCTATAAATTTAAAACGCATTGAAATTCTAATATATCGCAATAATAATAGACTGCTCAGTTTCACTCTTGTTTTGAAACTAGTGTCCAGTTGTAACTTTGTATAACGTTATGGGAGAAGGCCGCCTAAAGTCAAAAGTCAACAAGATAAATGAAATAACTGAAAACATGTGGTTGCTATCGCAAAGTGATAAGTTTATTTGCTCTGGCAACACTACAAACTGTGCTTCTAAGGCACGAGATTACCCATAATTTTGATTGAATCACGGGAATATGGATTTTCTACAAAATATTATCAAATATCGGAACTAATAATCATATCCACTCATCAAAATAATATAGATATAGGTTTTTGAGTTAAGACCCAAAAACCTATATCTATTTATTTTGAAGAGTACGCGACGTAAGCATCTATTAGGTGAAATCCAAGCGTGTAGTAAACTTCTTTCGGAAATCTCAAGAACTAAAACTTTTTGGCAGAGTATAACCTTATTATCCTTAAACATAATTATATAAAAAGTTTTGAGCTGAGTTTTGAGTTTTGATCAAGCTGTCAAAACAGCTGCTTGCCTGATGCTCGCATTCGCAAGCAGCTGTTTTGACTTTTGACAGCTATCTACTCTGTTTGTAATGTCTACGGTTTGTTTATTTCAAATGAGGAAATGTTGTATAAATGCCTAAATTCATACGATAAAGAAAACTTATTAACATACTCGTAGATCTATATGTAATAACATAGAACAAGGAGAATTTAATACTTTCAGCCTCGAAACATTCTACTTTACGTAAATGTTAAAGAACTTAACCTCAAAATGTGTGTACTTACAAATAACATTAATTATTATTCAAAGCAAGAATACTTTTATTCGATTTAAATATTATTAATAGTAAATACTCACCAAATTAAGTACCTACGATGTGGAGTTTAATGTCTAGTTAACTACATTTGTTGTATTTTATTTAGCACCATTGATTTACAACATAATTTACCTTAAAAATTGTCAAACTCTGCCTTAGGCTTGCTTTGCCAACTAAAATGAAAAGTGTTTCTAAGTACATACAATTTCATGCGAATTGATAATTTAATTTATGAGCATAAAATTAAAACCATTTTAAATACCTTTATTAGCATTTATTCTAACAAGAAAATAAGACAGGCACTTGAGCAAATGAGCATGACAAAAGTGATCAATGAGCAAAAGTTATGTGAAATGATTCCAAATAGTTCGACAAGATGTCGTTAGATGGCACTAACATATATTTTAAAGCTTTGTTTCATTTCTAATTTTTGAAGTGATTTGCAATATTGTAGAAGCTTTGTAGTATATAAAGCAAAATAATAGGGCTATTGGCTAACTAATTGTGCAAGTATGTATACCGCATTATTTCAATATTTACCGAAACGTAAGTTTATCTCCACATTTTGTTTGGGTTCCTGATTCTAATAGAGATAGTGTTGTGATGTCATGTAATTGAATAAGTAATTGGTTATGTTATCTCTATGTGTAAAAAACCATAGTAATAAATTGAGTTACGACAATCAATTTAAAAATGATTTTAAGAGAACCAATATTTTTCAGACATTTCTAGAACAGAACCGAACCTAGCCGAGCGTCTTAAAACGACCTAGCGTTTTAAGACGCTAGGCTAGGTCCGGTTCTGTCCTTGGATAAAGACCTTCAAATCCTTTTATCCTCAAATTGAATAAATAAATAAATAATGCTGGACAATCCACACAGCATCGTCCAGCCCCAAGCTAAGCAGAGCTTGTGTTATGGGTAGGTACTAGATGACTGATATACTTAATACAATACATTACATAGATAGATATTTTTTATTATACATAGCAAATACCCAGAACACCCGGAACAAATCTTTGTCGATCGTACAAACATTTGTCCCATGGCGGGAATCGAACTCGCAACCTCCTGCGTCGCAGGCGGACCTTCGCCCGCCGCGCCACATTGATCGTCAATTCTTTTAGGTGTTTTTATGTTGTACCTGCGCTGCCTTAAAACAGTCCATGGAATTTATTTCTTTAGACACCTCATAATTGCATAGAGGTCGGCTTGTTTTTGAAAATAAGGTTAGGGACAGGTAGTAGTAGAAGTAGTAGGAAGTCTGACCTATTTTTAAGACTAAAAGCATTCCTGCTTTAGCGCTGACAGGCGTGAAACACTTTATCATGGCAAATAATTCCCAAATATAGGTAACAGGATCGCCCCCTAATTAATTAATATGGGGCATATTATGTAAATGCGAAATGTGACCGGACCTACTATAAGCAGTGGTGGACAAAATATATGCTTTACTTTAATTGAAATACAAATTACAAAATACTGTCTCGCAAGTATTTGAAATAAAAAATATCCTAATGTATTAGAAATATTAAACAAAATACAGTATTTTAGCTATTTTTATTTGAAATACAAAATAATAATTAAGAATAAAAAGTGAACTAGCCCAATATGGGCTAAAAAGCAGAGTAAAAGAAGATTAGTCGCTAAAACCAGAGTTTCAGTTCACGAACACTGGAATTTTAAATGTAGGTACCTACTGTCAGACAAACATCCTCTTGTCGGAGAATGAATAATACTGCTTAGTTAAAATATTATTAAGGTCGCTTATAATAGAAGATTAAATGTATTTTGAAACCATAAGTATTTGAAATACTTACTACAAAATACCTCGGCGAAAAAAATGGGAAAAATGAATTACATGTTAGGCAAGTAATTGAAATACAAATACAAAATATGTATTTGTACGAGTATTTCAATTTCGTACTTAAATTACAAGTAATTTATATACTGCCCAACCCTGACTGTTAGTGCCTACACGTCTGCCTAAACCTTCGGTGAAAATGAGTGTGGTGTGGCGTACCGTCTTACTATATTCATTGCGTGATTTGTTATAAAGAAGATTCAAGGAAGAAAGGAAAAAAGGAGCATTGAACGCGAGTCAACTGTGTTAGACGGCTACCGTGTAGAGCCCATTCAGAGGTAGGGTCGACAGCAGTTTGCACCGTAAATCGCGATCAAGAGGGGCATTTTACTTTTCTCTGTGTGTTGTGGTGTTGATTTCGCATCGTTGCCTGCCGGTACACCGCGGCACTGGCAGCGCGCGCATTACCTTCCATTTTTAAATACTTACTTTTATTTTATTATACTTCTTTTTTATGTAAAGAGTCCTCAATGAGGTGATAATTGTTTTATTTTTTTCTTCAAATAGTGTTGTGTGCATGTGATAATGTGTGTAATGAAGTGTGGGATATTATTAGTCATAATATTTGTGTCCACGGAATTAGGCAAGTATTACTTACTTACTTATATCAAACTGTTTTAAAGGTATCCTTTCATATAAGTAGGTAGAAACTGGATAGAGTCCATACCCATTTCCCACATCTAGGGTCTTAAACTCGGCCGATTATTGGTCGTAACTCTGCTATCTATTAGTGTGGCTTGAAGTGGTTTTTCGTTTTCTTGTAACTAAATTGGTCTGCATTCTGCACCGCTGTTTGCAGATGTATAACTGAACACCAGATTGAAAGGATCGATCAATATAGGTAGGTACTGGGAACAAATCAATCATCCAACATCTATACCTACCTACAAATTCACACACGTCACGTACATACCCTAGCGCTCTTTCTTTTTTTTCTTAAAATTGAAATGTGCGGGTTCAATGGTTTAGCCACTAGCCGTGACTCTTCGATACTGCAGCCACGTCAATCACTTATTATACAGTTTCTGTTTAATAACACTTATATGCAATCATAAGACTATTAATTCCTCTCTAACGACGATCGCTGACAATACGAGTTTAAATTATGTTTCTTATGATTAGTTTACATACACATTGTAATGGCCTGTTCATCTTAATTACTTGGTCATTGACGCGGAAAGAACTGGTGCACGGTTTGATATAGTAGAGCATGAATGAATATTAATTGTTTTATACACAAACTTAGATGCTACTTATTTGTAAAGTGAGTGTAAATAACATAATAATAATAAAAAGTGTTTATTTCGCACCACAAGCCAAAAAATGCAAACAATATTTACACACAAGCAGTAGGCAACTATTTTTGGCTGTGGATCGCTGGTGCCTGTGGTAGGTAGTAACACCTGTAATAACAAGCAGTAACATCAAGTACTACTCGTACTATACTTCCCGAAAGGGTTGAATCTTATCACCCACATTTCACCGTTAAACCAGTCCCATGTATCACGAGACGCTTTGCCATTTTGGAACCAAGTATAAATCTGACTCCGGGTTAAACGGATCTTTAACTTCAACTCTTCATTAATGGCTTTTGTGGAAGATAAACCACAATTTTGCCACTATCACGTAGATACTATTATGGACCATCAAACGCTGGAAATACTATCAGAGAATATTTTAATAAGAAAATACAGAGAGAAAATAAATATTAATTAATAAAACTTCAAATTTAAAACTTTTTTGCACAGACAGTGTTTACAGTGAAAAAAAAAATTGATCTTGATTGGAACCTTTTTTGCACTCGAGATTTTTGACACTTTCAATTTTTCTTTCAATCAATAAACTTCCAGCTACGCGGTATTAATCTATACATATTTCCAACCAGCATGAAAACAGACAAATGCCCATAAACTATTGCATAGTGGCCCATCTATTTTTTTTCTTAGTATTTTCACAGTTACCAAGTGCAAATAGTCAATGTACTGTTTATTTACCGGTTAGTGTAGGTACAGTCCACCGCCGCGTAACTTGCACTACGAAAATATCCTTTACCTGCTACGACTTAAGGTGCCGTCAGTTTCTAATTGTTATCGTGATGTCTTGTAATGAGCCGGAGAATAATATAGCTTTTCTCTCTATATAATTATTATACTAGCGGCATACTTCATACCGCCTCAGAAATTAACTTACTCCGCTACCTGTTGGAACTTTGTGGAAATAATTATAGGAATACATTTAGTTTGCACTATAAAAATATTTAGGACAATAATCGAGATAAAAACTATCCAATCGTTTAAGTGTACACCAAATTTCATAAAATTGCTTTAGGAGTTCCGGAGTTTATCTCGGAAAAACATCGTGACGCTAGATTTTATGTATAAAGATTTACATTCTGCGACCTTATTTCTTTAATTTGTGAGGTGTGCTCGTGAGTTTCTATTAGGAGTTCAGTATCAGCAGATAGGAAGGTACTGTAAAGCAGTTCACCAAGGAGCGCTGACTCACAGGACCGGATTGAGAGCCTACAACTTTAATAATCAATCTGCTCCGCCCTAAACAAATTCCACATTTAAAAACATTCTAAAATCGCTTGACTGTTCAAAACTAGCCAGAACTAAATACTGTTCTTAAAGATCACTTTATAAGAAGTCTGTTGCAGTTGGTGGTATGGAAATGAAATAACTGAACACCTTGTAGTGAGAACGTTTTGAAAATGTTTGATGACCAATTGCGGTTGGTACCAAAGCAAAGCTTCTGAAAACTGTTGAAAAATGGGATAACAGACACCTTTCCAACCGCGAAAAGACAATTTTCTTGTTTTTGAAAATGGGCCAAGTTACATGGGACGCGTACAATGTCTTAAAATAAAATTTCGCCGGGAGAGGACGCCCTAGAAGGACATACACTTTCCTTTTTGGTGATTTTCTTCAAAAAGGTCAGTAGGACCAATTAGCAACCGGCGTGCGAGATGTATGAATGTAAACGTAACAAAAGGAGTATGTAAAGATCGTAGCAGATGGCGTTCTGTAGTTTCTGCCTACCCCCATGGGAAAAAGGCATGAGTATAGCAATATCATATCATATAATATCGTATTGGTTACTAAGTAATAAGCTAGCGACAGGGCAGCATGAGACCACGGCAGTAATATATTCTTGTCTTTACTTTTTAGATCGTTATTTTTCAGAATTCGGGTTTTAGTTTTGGAAGTCACTTTTTATTTTAAAATTGTCGTTTTAAATGGCATAGGAAAGTCTATTTTAATGATTGTAGCCTACCGCAAAAGTTGTTTTTTCTTGGCTTCTTATGCATTGGCTACTTTCACTTGATTTGTTTTGAATGCGAAATTTATTATTATATATAATATCATTTACATAAGACGGATAGGTCAATATAGTCCGTAAAACAAAAATCCGTTTCTTTCGTTTTTTTGCAAACTGACGAACTATTTTACGTAATATGCGTAACAAAATTTATAATGCGTTAATTACGACAACATAGTTACTTAATTATAATAATAAAAATATTAATTTAGCTCTAGAAATTATATATGCTGAAAATAAGAATTTTTCGTCAAAAATACGACGTCAATAAACGCTAGAAATTTATGATTTGCGATCTACACGAAAGGAATCAGTGCTATCGATTATGATTTCTTCTAATGGTTCTACTGACTCGTAGTAGGTAATGATCAAAGCACTCTTTCGTACCTAATAACTCATACGGTCTTGTAGAAAATCGCGTGAGATATATATTCACATTAAGTCATATTAAAACTGCGAAAGTTTATCTTGGTGTGTCTGTTCGGTATTGAACTTAGTATCTGGTCTTAGGCTTAGCATTATGATTCTCAGTGCACCTGGAAAATCAGCACCAGACAGCTGCTGACCACGGTATGAGCTAATAGATGAGAGAGACTATGCTGACTGCCTCTTTAGTCTGCTGTTCGCAAGCGATACGTCGGAGGCGACGTCCTGGTTTCGATTCCCAGGTGGTGGCTGGAATTTCTCAGTAATAAAAATGTATTTTTTTCTCATCGCAATAAATAATACAGACCTGGCTTACATTATTGGGGCCTGCATTTAGGGTAACCAGATCTCCACCCTCTTGCGGTTCATAAGATTTCATATACACATACTATTTATGTATTTATCAGTACCAGCCCGATGAATGGATGCTTGTCCGGTTGATGGCAATTGGCTCGCCTCCAATTACATAAGACTTAAAGTAAGTGGCTACAGGTACACCTCAGCTCAACCCCGCGGAGAATACAGGCGTGATGATGTTACGCAGTCATGGGTTATAATTATCTAGTGCCAGAGATGAATAAAATATTTAATTTTGTTAGTATTCTTTTGTAAGAATACTTACAAATGTTTATCGGACCGTTACGTATTTTATAAAACGTATTTTTTATGTAATCATTATAATTTTTAACAGCCTCTTATGTCTTAACTGTTAACACGCGAGGCGTAACTAAACCGAAAGATAAATGTATATTGTAACAAGAAATCTATCATTGTTTCATTATAACACCTCCTACAGATGTGTGCTGAAGAAAAGATGGTAACACCATGTCAATGCCATAATAATACACGATCGCATTTCGCTGCAAACAATTACTGATGTAAGTACACATTGCCTTGGGAAAGTAAAAGTGGTTTTATCATACAATAAGGAGTATTAACCCCTTATATCTTTTCAATTATCTTTGTTATTGTTAGGTTGCAGACTTGCAGAATATGCACACAAAAACTATAGGCTTCCGGCGATAGAAAAGAACATCGGTTGGTGCTCATTAATTAACTCTCCTTAACTCACTATTATACAGTTGAACTTTGTTTGCGATCCATTAATTGATTTTCTATCATCGAAGAACATGTTAAGCAGTCAATTCAAGCCGGAAAATGAAGTCCTTTTCTAATAAGTACAAAAATATTCAATCTATATTCAAACTTAAAATCGAAGCAATTTGGTTGGAAAAAAATATATTGGTAATATGTGCATATTCTATATTCGAAATCAAATTCGCGACGCTAATTTTGAATCTAGCTTAGATTATGTTTAGTTTATGTATTCATGATCCAAGTCTCAGGGACTCAGGTGATACAATTAACTCGGCATATCGAGAGCATAACTTCAAAAGATTTGTTAGAACCTAATATTCTAGATAAAAGGGAAAGTGGACCACCGTGAAGTTACATCACATTCAGCTATTGTTTTATCGATTAAGTTTTAACAGTGACCACCAAGTGAACACTTGATGTGATGATGCATAAAAAATGGGTCAACTTTCAGAGAAATCAAAATTGTCACTACGCTGGTAGTGTACGTAATTTTACAAGAACGAAAGTACTTGCGCAATGCGTAAGCGCACCGAGCGCGGAAAGTTTTGTTGTCGTAGGTCGGATAGCTGGATATGGATACGGATGAAAGTGGTCGAGGATCGAGTTCAGTGATTGAAGATGCTTAAGTCCAGCAGCGGTCTGTTATAACCTGATTAGGTCGCCTCTAATATAGCCACTTTAAATCTAGTTCTAGTAGTTCTGACATTTGGTTCTTTTGCTGTTTTGCTCCATGTAAAATACAGGTATTCATCTGCATCGCACAGCACGCGTAGAATGACCACCATAGAAACAGTTTAAGTCGATTAAATAATAGACAACACGTCAGATTGTTGAAAGATTTCTACCGACCTAAGCATTGCGATGTAAAAACTGAAGAGAAGAAAGTTCCCTATTATCTACAGTCTACGGAGCGCCTCGTGCTCGATTAGAAGATATGACAAGTTAAAAAAATAAATAAAATAAATAATGCTGGACAATCCACACAGCATCATCTAGCCCCAAGCTAAGCAGAGCTTGTGTTATGGGTACTAGATGACTGATATACTTAATACAATACATTACATAAATAGATATTTTTATTATACATAGCAAATACCCAGAACACCCGAAACAAATATTTGTAGATCGAACAAACATTTGTCCCAAGGCGGGAATCGAACCCGCAACCTCCTGCGTCGCAGGCGGACCTTCGCCCGCTGCGCCACATAGGTCGTCAAAAGTTGGACAGACAGAACGTTGTTTCTTCTTCTATTATATTATATTATTCTTGGTAGAATAGATATAGAACGGGTCATGCAACTCGTGCAGATCGAGGTATTACGTTTATTCTGTTTCACGTTGTGTATTAATGAAGGCGCTTGTCAGAACTAAAATAGTTAAAAGATGCATGCATAGGAATAGAAAATTAATTTAAAAGTTTACGTTTATTTATTTTTTATTTCTTTACAATTCGTTTTACCACACTAGGAATTTCTCCTGTACCGTGGGTGCGTTTACAAACATTTAAACTCACATACTCAATCGAGCCCGCGACACGCAGTGCAGCAGCCAATCGCTCAGCCACTGGGAGAACCCTGCTGTCGTGCCGGTTGTAATTAAATTACTTATTAGTCTAATTACAAAGCTAGATTGTTATAAGATTAGTTTACAATCTCAAGATATAATCTAGCACAAGGAGGAAAAAATACTACCTACATCTCGTTAGACTGGAAGCCGACCACAAGATACTTGACACACATGTTACCTAAATATGCCTCAGAGAGTTTTCATACTAATTATATAATTGGAATATAAAAAATAACGATATGAATATGCTAACCAAAGAGCGTTTAATTTAATAAAATAATATTGCACAGTTGCTTTCTATTCATCATCTCTCTGCAATACGCTAGGTAATTTAACTGCTTTTGATGTATTTGTAAAATCCCGGCATTCCAATCGCGTAAAAACCTACATGAGACGATTCTTTAAAGGTCAGGTTCGTCTCACAAACGGCGTGCGTGTATGACTATATGTAAGGACGTAAACGAATCAAATGGAGTACCTATCTTAGGATCGTGTCAGATGGCGTTCTGTATTCTCTGCCTATCCTGATGGAAAAAAAGCGTGAGTTTATGTATGCAACTTGTAACAGAATAAACTCAATACCTCTTAAAGGGTTATTGTACTCTTCACTATGAACAACTTTTACTATAGGACCAACACTGAAATCGCGAAAAAATAAAAGAAACCGCCCATACATTTATGTGCGCATAACTCGTCAAAGTGTACTGAACAACTGATTTTTATTTCGCGATTTCGAGGTTGTTCCCACAATAAAAAAATGTTGATAATGATGAGCACAGTCACCCTTTAAGACATATTACGTTTATTCTGTTACACGATAGGTATGTAAGAAGGTAGGGGTCACGGAGTGGTCTCTTAAGAGGTAAAACAATCCGCCCCTTCCATGTGCTGATGGTGATCAGCGGGGTGGTTTTAGTGAGGTAAGAATCCCACACTCCCTGGTCTTTTCCCCAAAAGTCCAGGCGCCTTTTGAAGGTTCCCCGCGTTAACAAAAAAAAGAGGTATGTAAGAAGGTGCACGATACTTTCATCTTTCTTGTCAAAATTGGCATTTTGCGGTGAAATCTTCTCCTAAAGTCAAGTTTCACATGACATTTTAAAAGGTCATTTTTGCCCCTTACGCGAGCCGAATTGTTTTGGTTCCTCAGTATCTTATGTCAGTCAATAACATACGTAATAATGCTTACCACTAAATGTCCTTTTGGTATTCGAAGCAGTGAATAAAGCCCTTTTATAGGTGCTGTTGTAATCAACTCAGTCAATTATGTAAACATTATCTACGTGCTTGAAATAAGTTTAAAGAATGAGAAAGTTCCCTGGTGAAAAGAATTGGGACGCCATGTTTTACAGTATTTATTAGTTGGTTAGTAGGTTTATGTTTTTACGAGGAGCTCGTGGCTAAATAAAAACAGCCGCACGGACTGATCGACGGTCAAGCTATGCTTGCCGAGGTCAGTCTGTGAATGGGTTACCATTCGTGACATATCGAAACTCCTCCGTGCCTCGAAAAGCACGTTAAGCATCAGCTTAACGTGCTTTTCGAGGCACGGAGGAGTTTCGATCTACAAATGACAGTCGGGACCATCAGGTCCCGACTGTCATTTGTAGATCTTTGCCCGAAAGTCTGATAACCAGTCTTACAAAGGGGTATCGTGTTACCCAGTAGGTGGGTTGTGGAGGTCGGATAGGCAGTCGCTCCATGTAAAATACTGGTATTCAGCTGCATCCGGTTAGACTGAAAGCCGACCCCAACATAGTTGGGAAAAGGCTAGGCAGATGATGTTTCCGTAAACTTATTTCTTGTATCATGTCTCGCGTTTATAACCGGGACGTGAACAATATCTGTATAACCTGATTGCTGAGCGAATCTGCTATAAACTGGCCTTTCCAGTTGATTACGGGTGGTGAAAGTAGGCTCCATGCTTGTGTTTCCCTTCACTCTCGCTGATAAATGTTATACGTACAGGAGCATCGTTCATAATAACTTTTAATGATTAATTTATTAGCTTTGTAAACTTTGCTTTATCATTTTTGTACAGAGGTCCGCCACATCAAGTGTATCAATATTTATAGATTTTCAACTTAATTTCAAAAGAATAAGATTCAAGTTCAATTGGATAAAATGGCCAATGTGGAATAGCTTGATGTGCTGGCGTCTGTATATGCGTGTAGGTCAAGATTTTTTGCGAATTCCACCAACGAGCTACATAGTCAACGGGGGTTAGTTATCTGGTCCATCACGACAACTGGACGTGATTTTTCTTTCGTCGGTAGAACTGTTTTTTAACTAAGATTTTTTTAGTAGCAGACCGGAATCTGGAGTTGTTTGGTTAATGGTAATAGTACCATTAAGTTTCCAGACTACTATTGAGAAATTCCTAATGAAAAACAGTTAAGACCTGGCTTACACTCTTTAACGTGGGACTTGAATAATATTACTGACAAAATGTGGAAACAACTCTGCCTACCTCTTGTAAGAAATATACGATTTCTCACGGAAGCCTTACAGCGGCGCGTGAATGTAAAATGACCAGTTCCGTTTCTTTTAATTGCAGTGTCTGAAGTAGATGGCGATCTGACGTCTATGTTGGATTTCCGTTACTTTCGATGTGTTATGAAGCGAGAGTGGAAGTGTCCAGACAGCGAAATTAACTTTTTTATGTACACGCCGTGAGTATATTGAATATTGATCATGTTCTACAAGACATGCTTCACCGTCCCCAAATAAATTTGGATAAGGGCAGGTAATTTTGTTCAACCTTTAGACCTCTATTGCATTCCAAAAGTAATTTAGTCTTCATCGCAAATTAATACCAAGATATCTCCTTGTTTTCCGCTCAGTACCATCATCATCGTCATCATCATCCTGCGACTACCGTAAAAAGGTGTGATTCTATTCACCCCTTTTTACGGTAGTCGCAGGGGTGAGTAGAAACAAAACTTTGAAAGGCATTTTCGCGTTAGTTTAACATTGTTTGTTACTAGGACTCTTATTTTTTTAAGGAATTATAATGATTCATTTCAACACCTTGTTAGTAATTATTAGATAATGTTGAATCAACAATTAAATCTCATTTTAAGTTTTGTTTCGATTCACCCCGGCTTTTCGTTTCACCCCGTTTTACTGTATATCAAATAATCTGTGGTCGGTGCAACTGTCTTACATTCCATACCAAATTTTGCGCGCTGAAAACAAAAAATTGTTTGATAGGAAATAGTCACTAGGTACATAGTATAAAACAAAGTCGCTTTCTCTGTCCCTATATCCCTATGTATGCTTAAATCTTTAAAACTATGAAACGGATTTTGATGCGTTTTTTTTTAATAGATAGAGTGATTAAAGAGGAAGGTTTATATGTATAATATATATATTTTATACCCGTGCGAAGCCGGAGCGGGCCGCTAGTTACTAATAAAAACGTTTGTTGTAGTTTGGCCACAGGATGAACATAATATATTATAATCCATAATCAGATACTAGATCTGAATCTGCTTTTTTACTGTTTCCAGAGAGCATCCTCAGCAGCATTTCGTGGACCCTCGACATCCGAAACTTCTTCGCGATTACGGTTGGAAGAAAATGAGAAAGAATGTTCTCATCATCCATGGCTTCAACGGCACCTATTCTAAGACGCCGATGACTTATATTCGAGATGGTGAGTTTGTTTGTATGATAGTTGTGTAACATTTCCTTATCCTGGCTTATATTTTCTGTATATACGCTTACTTATATGAAGCCAATCGGGATAGGCAGAAACTAGAACGCCGCCTGCTACGATCCTAAATATTCCTTTTACTTCTTTTATGTTTATACATCTGCAATGCTTCCCTGTGAAAACCTCTCTGTGAAAATGGAGGTTGAGTGAAGTCGAAGTGGCTTATTATCGTGGAGCTTATATTCGTGGAGTGATCTGTTAATCCCTAGCATTAGTATGGACTAATGCTAGGGATTAACAGATCACTCCACGCTCACTTCACCTAATATTTCAAAGCGAGATTTGCACTATATACATCGGCGGTTCATACACGCAAACCGATTGAAAGTACTACGCACTTGACCTTTCGGAAGAACATCACCAATAAGGTCAATGTATATCCTAGGGCGTCCCCCTCCCGGCGCCGGCGTTCAGACTTACATCTACCATAAAACCTTTCGTTTGTCGCCTTCCTTGTCATAGACCATTAAAAATAAATAAAAACTACACCACAAAAGCAGTTTCTAAGGTTCGTAGTAGGTGGCGTTTCTGCCTACATATAAAAAGGTACGAGTTGATGTAGGTATGTGCATGTGTGTAAAAAACTTAACAACGTATCGAGATCTATCACTTACTCTTCTCACGGAAGAATGAATGATTCATTAAATATTGCAGTTTCGCCAACTCGCTGAAATAATCAGCGAGTTGGCAGACAAAAAACGACGCCGAGTATACAATGAAAGTGTGAAAGTGTTATAGAGAGGACATATTCTCATTGTTCTTACAGAAGGCGGAACGCTCGATTTATCTTGATAGATTGATGTTGTGTGTTGATGAAATTCAAATACTTGAAGTTTTACAACGCATGGGTTAAAGATATTGGGGAGACTGTCATTGTACATAATATCCTTTCCTGCAATTTCGTCATTTTGTCTGTCATTCTCTAGTCTCATACCATTGTTCCAAGCACGATCACTTAGTATAACGTCAAAATGAACGATTTTAAAATTGAAAAGTACAATTATTCTGTAGTATTGAGGTTTAAATTTGAGGCAAGAACAATTATTAGTATTACGCAGATATAAATAGTCTTAAAATTAAATGAATGTTTCTTTCCTTTTTGTTCCTATTGTGTGAAAGTTGATATGGGATAAGGGCAAGAGGATGATGAGTCTAGGAATTTCTCCTGTATCATGGGTGCGTTTACAAACATTTAAATTCACATGCACAAATAGCCTGACCCGGAACCACTACATTTAGGCTACACAAATATTTGTTCCGTGCGGGGATTGAACCCACGACACGTAGCGCAGCAACAAATCGTTCAGCCTCTACGCCAACAGTGCCGTGTAATTTTATATTCAAAATGAATATTTTTCATTTTAAAATCGTTCGATTTGACGTAACGTTTACGTCAAATATTCGTGCTAGGCACATAGGTTTGTGGAATAGGTAAAAAACAAATTAATATAACAAAAATGTTGATAGTTAATTTACCCAATCAGCATTAAAGGTTCGCTTGACAATATGTCACATTAATTTAGCGATGATTTTCGTTCTAGAGACTGGGTACGGCAGTTACCTAATAACCTTTAGCCTAGTCCCTCTATTGCGTTATGTAAGTTTTTCTCAATAATATACTTAACTATTACGTCAAAAGTTTTCTAGAATTTCACTTGCAAGAATTATAAGGTCCGCTGCCTCTGCATAAGCCGTTTACAAAAATTACCACCAATATTACCTCAGAAGAAATTGTACATCAGTGTTTATAAAAATATTTGCTGGAAATTCTACTCCTAAAGAGTAAACTAAGGGATGAAAGTTTGTACGAAAGTTTTACTATCGTGTTTAGGCTGACGATTAAAATAATAATTTACACGTGCTTCAGGGTTTTCGATAATTCTATCCCGAAGGGGTAACAAGGGGTATGAAGTTGCGAATGGAAAGTCCTTCAGTTTTCAACAACAAAACACTGTGTCTATGTGTCTGTGTCGTCATCTCAGAAGTCACCTCCTTCTTAGCCATATTAGGGGTATGAAATTATGTGTCCAATTAAAAAAATATGTACACGTGTATCGTGTCAAAAAAAACTACGCCTATGAAGTCACGGGGATAAGCTTGTGTACTATATACCTAGTAGTCTCTTAATAACAATTGTTCTACGAGTATATGAGCTGCATTGTTTTATATATCTTCATCTGTTTACAGCATATCTATCTCGCAAAGATTACAACGTGTTCATGGTAGACTGGTCAGTCCTGACCAGGTTTCCTTGCTATCTTTCTGCGCTATCTAATATGAAGTAAGTCTATTTGATGTTATCACTAGAATTATTGCTCTATATACACATATATAAGATAGGTAAAATCTGAAGGGACTTATTTCTTTTAATCACTTATAGTGACACGAACAATTTGATCTGATTTGATTTTCATTAGTGCAGTATTTAAGCATTTATGTGCCATTAGACGATGTTTTACCAGTGGTTTAAGTTAAGGCTTACATTGTTACATTTCAATCCGAAAAATATGCTTCAGTTGACGAAAGGAAATTTGAACACACTGAAAAAACAGTAAAGTCATTCAAACAATTTCCAGGAAAGCTGCTCAATGCACGGCTCAACTCTACTCAGCGCTCACGCAAGCTGGTGCGTTGGCTAAGATGATCACCTGCGTGGGACACTCTCTAGGCGCTCACGTATGCGGCATGATTTCAAACCACCTCACAGAGAAGCAGTACAAAATCGTCGGTAAGTGACTTATGACCTTTTGGAAAGTACTCGTAGTAACAGTGTAGGAACTTAAAAATAACATCACCTATATTCTCCGAAGGTTTGGGAGGAGTTGTACCTACAGTACACCCTCATTTCACCAGTTGTTTTTAAGCCATACGAAATGGTGGGTTCAAACCTTGGGCAAGTACCAATGTGAGTTTTTTCAATTCATATGTACTTTCTAAGTTTATCTGGGACATCACTGACATCGATGAAGGAAGAACATCGTGTCCCGTCTTGAGCAATCGTGGTGATTAATGCTCATGCCTTCTCTGTATGAGAAGAGGCCTTTGCCCTGCAGTGGGACAGTAGTAGACTGGTACTTTACTTTTTTTTTACTTTTTTAAGCCGTAAGTTATGTTTTAAGGCCTATGTAATAGAGGGTGAGCCTCCGTACGCCAGCATTGAGGAACCTCAACGGTAAACAACCGAATCATGAAAATGAATATACTCTTTGGCTATTTGGTTATTTAATTACTTCTTAAACATCGACGTTATAACATTTAAGTCCGCTTTCGGAGCCTCAATACAATGCAATAAATGTACCGTAGGCTGCAAGTCGGTGGAAACACTCTGGCCTTGAGATGGCCTTGCGTACTACGAAGTATTAATAAAAATCGAGGCCACCTTATACTGGTTTTGTTACTACTGACGTGCGGCCTACCGTAAGTATAATACATTTACTTATATTATTTGTAAATTAAACATGTAACAATAACTTTCACAGCTGTGGTTGCTTCGGTAACGCCAGGGTGACTGTCTTTATTTCCAAATATTGGTTAATGCCGTCTTCGCCCCTGAGGAAAGAATAATATTTAAATGAAGGTCGTCCATTTATTTTTTATAGAGCTACTACTTGGCTCTTTAATCGTTTTAAATTTAAAAGCTAATTTTCCTTTAAATATATTAGGTCTTTACCTATGAAATTGCCGTTCTGCAGTACTGGCCATTTCAAATCAAAATATTTTTTGTTTGGCTAAGAATTCTAATTTCAAATTAATTTTATTTTAAAAACATGGATTTTTTTTTCCAAAAGTAGTCATTTGTTTATTGATTAGTGTTACATTTTCATCGCATTTAAATCTTTTTCGTCATCATGGATACGTTAAAAATTCGAGTAATTATGGAATATGAGTACCGTCGTGGCAGCAACGCGGCACAAGCGGCACGCAACATCAACGACGTTTACGGAGCTAACACTACAAACCAACGCACTACCTGTTATTGGTTTGCTCGCTTCCGTTCTGGAAATTTCGACCTGAAAAATGAACCTCGCGGTCGTCCGAAGACTTTGGTCGACAATGACGAATTAAAGGCGATTGTGGAAGCTGATGATACACAATCTACGGCTGAATTAGCAGCAGCTTTCGACGTTAGCGTCAAAACAATATTGGTCCATTTGCGTCAAATTGGCAAGGTAAAAAAGCTTGACAAATGGGTACCCCACGAACTCAATGATCGCCAGCGCGAAGTACGCGTCGAGACGTGCCTTGCACTGCTCAACAGACACACAAATGAAGGAATTTTGAACCGCATTGTTACCTGCGATGAAAAATGGATTCTGTTTGATAACCGCAAGCGCTCAGCAAGTTGGTTGGATCCTGGTTCAGCACCTAAACAATGCCCTAAACGAAAACTTACCCCAAGAAAAGTGATGGTCACTGTTTGGTGGTCTAGCGCCGGTGTGATTCAACACAGCTTCTTACCAAACGGGGTGAGCATTACTGCAGATGTGTACTGTGAAGAATTGAACACAATGATGGAGAAGCTGGCACATCTCCAACCAGCATTGGTCAATCGCTCGTCTCCGCTGCTCCTGCACGACAACGCGCGACCTCATACTGCACAGCAGACGGTCTCCAAGTTGCAAGAACTGAGGTTGGAAGCTCCCCGTCATCCGCCCTACTCACCAGACCTTGCGCCTACAGACTACTACTTTTTCCAGAATTTGGATAACTTCTTGGCGGGAAAAAAATTCAATACCCGAGAGGCAGTACAAAATGCCTTTGAAGAATTTGTTGCCTCCCGTCCAGCTGATTTCTTTAAGAAGGGCATCAATAAACTGCCACTGCGTTGGCAAAGATGCATTAATTGCATGGGTGATTACTTCGATTAATACAAATAAAAAATACATGAAAAAAAATCATTTAAATTTTTTCATACAAAACGGCAATTTCATAGGTAAAGACCTATTATATTATGTTAATATATCTTTAGCAGCAAGTCCACACGAGCAGGGCCGAGAATACAGAAAATGTAGGATATAACTTCTTTCCATAACTACTTCGTTAATCATAAGTAGATTAGCCAATACTTACAATTCTCTACCGATACCAGAGTCTTTGAAGCCTCCAAACGGTGTTTGACTCGTTGTGTGGTCATACGTATTGATCCTGAAAAAAAAACATACCGTATTGATCGAACTGTTGATTCTATTTATCGATTCTAACCACGCGATTTCTGCCACGATATAAGATTTAACAATAGATTTTATAACTATCAGAAACGGTTTAAGATACTGTTATTCCGTCTTTAACCCATTAACCGCCAAAGTCGGATTTATACAACCAGTATTTTCGTGTCCATTCCGCGCCTGAGTCGTACTTATACGACAAAAACCTTTGTTTACCCAATTTGATTGTTAACACCTTAACTTCCAGAAAACGAGACACAATAGAAAATGTATTGTTTGTCGGTCACTTGCCGTATAACGTGTTAAGTTCTACTTTACAGGTTAGAAAAAAATAGCACAGTTTGGGCAACTAGTAAATGTATTGACTATTTATAAGCTGGGCGCTGAGGCCACGGACACTGATGAACTCAGACAGTTAAAAGGTTAATTATGATTACTCCAGTTTTATAACCAAGTAAAATCAGATGAGGCAAATAATACTTACCAGATGGAGCCCGCGCGGACTTGCTTGGCAAAGCTAAGGGCAGTAGTTATATCATTGGTAATGACTCCAGCGCCAAGACCATAGTTAGAATCGTTTGCTCTGTCAATCACTTCCTCGAAAGTGTCAAATTTAAGGATGCTCTGAACTGGACCAAAGATCTGAAACAGAGAATGGAGTTGATATTGATGATTGATTTTGAAGACAGTGACTTCACGCTTGTTTTTTCCCGAGTGGTTGGGCAAAAGTGTACCTAAAGTAACACCCACATTTCACCAGTTATGTTTAAGTGCCTATGTAATAGGGCTAGCCTATTGCCATCAACCGGACACAAATCCAGAAACCGGTTTACTAATGAGAAAATTCCTATTGGAAAATTAAATAATAATATCACCGACCTGGGAATCGAAGTCTGGTTCTCACTCTCAGCAGTCGTGCTTGGGACTACTAGACCAACGAGGCAGTCAAATTTATCGGTAGCAGTCCGGAGTCTAGGTTTGTTTCCGGTTCATAGCAATAAACTTCCCTTATTACATGGTATGTAATAGGGGGTAGCCTATTGCACTTTACCCCATGTTTCATCCAATTACAAATGACGTATCATATCCGATTATTAATAATATTAACATAGTCAAGAACGCATAAATCTTACTTCTTCCCTAGCAATCTTCATGTTATCAGTAACATCAGCGAACACGGTAGGTTTGATGTAGTACCCCTTATCTCCCACCTTATCACCACCAGCTACGCATTTAGCTCCACCCTCCTTGCCTGCTTTGATGTATCCTAGAACTCTGTTGTACATGTCTTTGTCAATCTGAAAATTTAGATTAATTTTGAGCCGGCGTGTTGGTAAGCCATTGAGTATTTTTAAGGTGTTTTGATGGATGATCACAAATTCTAATAGGATTGCAACAGTCTATGCTCTTTTGATAAATTGTTTAGTAGCAAGTACTTCAACAGTCAAATTAAAACAATCTATTAGGTCTTTACCTATGAAATTGCCGTTCTGCAGTACTGGCCATTTCAAATCAAAATATTTTTTGTTTGGCTAAGAATTCTAATTTCAAATTAATTTTATTTTAAAAACATGGATTTTTTTTTCCAAAAGTAGTCATTTGTTTATTGATTAGTGTTACATTTTCATCGCATTTAAATCTTTTTCGTCATCATGGATACGTTAAAAATTCGAGTAATTATGGAATATGAGTACCGTCGTGGCAGCAACGCGGCACAAGCGGCACGCAACATCACCGACGTTTACGGAGCTAACACTACAATCCAACGCACTACCTGTTATTGGTTTGCTCGCTTCCGTTCTGGAAATTTCGACCTGAAAAATGAACCTCGCGGTCGTCCGAAGACTTTGGTCGACAATGACGAATTAAAGGCGATTGTGGAAGCTGATGATACACAATCTACGGCTGAATTAGCAGCAGCTTTCGACGTTAGCGTCAAAACAATATTGGTCCATTTGCGTCAGATTGGCAAGGTAAAAAAGCTTGACAAATGGGTGCCCCACGAACTCAATGATCGCCAGCGCGAAGTACGCGTCGAGACGTGCCTTGCACTGCTCAACAGACACACAAATGAAGGAATTTTGAACCGCATTGTTACCTGCGATGAAAAATGGATTCTGTTTGATAACCGCAAGCGCTCAGCAAGTTGGTTGGATCCTGGTTCAGCACCTAAACAATGCCCTAAACGAAAACTTACCCCAAGAAAAGTGATGGTCACTGTTTGGTGGTCTAGCGCCGGTGTGATTCAACACAGCTTCTTACCAAACGGGGTGAGCATTACTGCAGATGTGTACTGTGAAGAATTGAACACAATGATGGAGAAGCTGGCACATCTCCAACCAGCATTGGTCAATCGCTCGTCTCCGCTGCTCCTGCACGACAACGCGCGACCTCATACTGCACAGCAGACGGTCTCCAAGTTGCAAGAACTGGGGTTGGAAGCTCTCCGTCATCCGTCCTACTCACCAGACCTTGCGCCTACAGACTACTACTTTTTCCAGAATTTGGATAACTTCTTGGCGGGAAAAAAATTCAATACCCGAGAGGCAGTACAAAATGCCTTTGAAGAATTTGTTGCCTCCCGTCCAGCTGATTTCTTTAAGAAGGGCATCAATAAACTGCCACTGCGTTGGCAAAGATGCATTGATTGCATGGGTGATTACTTCGATTAATACAAATAAAAAATACATGAAAAAAATTCATTTAAATTTTTTCATACAAAACGGCAATTTCATAGGTAAAGACCTATTATTACAATGTAACCGTCATGGAGCTGATTGAACTCAAAACCGAAATAGTCAAGGTTGAAACTGTTCAATCATTTTACTTAAAAAAGTTTTTCATTTCTCGGTTTTCAATGGGTCGGTTTGTAATTGATAAAAGATACAATAACCTAACGTCAACTGCTCATCACGTTTTACACAATATTGCCTTTTCCCAATGGACAATAATTATGGTGGATTGTCCTGGAACTTTACCATAATTTCTGCTTCATTTTATATGTATTGTAAGGAGCATTAATTGATTGGCAACCATATTAAAGTAATAGAATCGCGACCCGTGTAATACTCATTATTAACTAGTTCCAGTGGCCATCCGTGGTCTTCATCAGAAGCCCCACTTCACCAAATGGTGCTTTATGAAAGCAAGAGCTACTTACTATAGAAAATACCGAAATCGCTATAGGCGCTCCTATAATATTTCATGAGTTCCCCCGATTTTACTAGGATCCCATCATTAGATCCTAATTTGGTGAAAATGGGACCACCTCGAAAGGGTATCCTATCAAACTAAAAACGAATTTTCAAAATCGGTACGCAATTGACGGAAACATTGGTGAACAAAAAAAAAATCATTCATAAAGTCGAACATAGAACCTCCTCCTTTTATTAAGTCGGCTAAAAAAGATTTATTTAACGTACCTGAGGTCCTTGCTGCACATCATCAAATGGGTTGCCGACGGACCTCTTGGAGGCGATCTTAGCAGCCTTCTCAACGAACTGGTCATAGATCCCGGATTGCACATAAGTTCTTGTGCCGGCGCAGCAACACTGTCCAGCATTTGCAAACGCTGCTGCGTGAGCTTTCTGTGCTGCTTTTTCCACTGGAATGACACATATCGCTACTGTATCAACATCTTATAACCCTGGGATTTTAGGCAGCAGCTTCATCCATCCTTATTGACGCCTACTTTTACATTTCCTTAACACGGTAATGGATAATATTCAGGACAAACGTAAATATTAGGTAGAGGTTTCATGATGTTGAGAATCTTTCAACATTCTTTCCACCAACTTTTCATATACAATAAATAGTTGCTGTTTAGCTACGCTTGCACAGTTCAATATGTGGATGGGTTACCGTTCGTAACATATCGAAACTCCTC
This sequence comes from Phlogophora meticulosa, assembly GCA_905147745.2. Lineage (NCBI taxonomy): Eukaryota > Metazoa > Arthropoda > Insecta > Lepidoptera > Noctuidae > Phlogophora > Phlogophora meticulosa. Next base: position 7,076,166 of record LR990525.1, read on the forward strand.
GGTGCCTCGGGAAGCATGCTAAGCGTTTGATCCTGGCTGTCAATTGTAGATCTTTGACAGTCTTCACGGGTAGTTAGAAGCCCAAAAGTCGGACAACTAGTCTCTTACCAAGAGGCATTGTGTTGCCCAGTAGCTGGGTTATGTAGGTCAAATAGACAGTCGCTCAAGGTAAATTACTGGTATTCAGCTGCTTCCGGTTAGGCTGGAAGCCCATCCTAATATAGTTGGGAAAAGGCTAGGCAAGTGATGATGAGCGTTAAGGTTTAATTAAAAATAATATTATAGTTACCGTCAGCATCATTGAAGACCACCAAAGGGCTCTTGCCCCCTAGTTCCAAAGTTACTCGTTTAAGGTTTACAGCAGACGCTGCTCCCAAAATCAAACGGCCTACCTGGAATAACAAAAACAAAAATCAGTGCTTACGTCCGTGTTTCACGAAATCTATGGGCAAAGAGCGATTGACATCGAAAAGTCAGGAACGGTAACCGTATCTACTAGTCTCATCATCCTCATCTGGTTAGCCTTTTCCCAACTATGTTGGGGTCGGCTTACAGTCTAAACGGATGCAGCTGAATACCAGTATTTTACATGGAGCGACTGCCTATCTGACCTCCACAACCCAGTTACTGGGCAAAATAATACCCCTTGGTAAAACCGGTTGTCAGACTTTCGGGTTTCTGACTTCCCGTAACAACTCTCCATGATGTACAAATGACAGCCGGGACCAATGGCTTTACGTGCTTTCCGAGGCACGGAGGAGTAGTCTATGAATCGTAAATATACTCTAACCAGTAAGTGAAGCTTCATGAGTACGTCTGCGTCTGTTCGCTATTCTGTCTTTGAGTAGCCTTAGACTTTGTTTCAATAATCTTTCGTTTTCTTTTGCAATTTACAACACAGTGTTATGGTATATATGTATATATGGTAGTACTAAACTATTCGCGATCGTAACAATCATGTTTTTACCGAAATATTAATCATCATTCATCATTTCTATCAATATTCTTTAAGTATGAATTGGCCTCAATTGTCATGATTTCAAATGGTCATCCAAATCAAATAATTTGAACCAATACTCGTATTAATTTATTGGACCAATACTGAGCTGCAAATTGAATGAAACGTAAGAAAATTTGAATTTTTGGGCCGTCTTGGCGCATTCCGTTAACTTAAGAAATGCGACATACCTCAGTAGATCCAGTAAAAGCTATCTTATCGACATCCGGGTGGTGTGTAAGCGCTGCTCCAGCAGTAGGTCCGTATCCTGGCACCACGTTGACTACTCCTGGAGGGAAACCTGCCTCTTTGATTAAAGCAGCCACTGCTAACGCAGTGAGTGGAGTCTGTTCTGCTGGTTTTAGAACTATTGTGCAACCTGAAAAACAATTGAGAACAATATAAATTGATGCTATATTTACGCTGAACACCTTGTTAAGTTTGATCTACCGAAAGACTGACCGTTAACTAACCGAACCTAAAGAGTTAGCTGTATACAGGGTGTTAGACAGAACGAGGGACATGCTTTAAGGGAAGTAGGTAGTCATCAAAACGAACCAATTTTACTATGAAAACCACACTGAAATCACAAAAAAAATATAGCTCTTTCTCACATTTTGTTAAGTTGTGCCAACATAAATTTATGGAGTAGCTGATTATTGTTTCGCGATTTTAGGGATTGTTCCATTGTCAAAGTTGTTCATTTTCATGAGTACTACACATCTTTAAAGTATGTCCCTCGTTCTACCTAACACCCTGTATATGTAGACTCATAGATATACTCAGGAATGTGCTACACAGTAGACGTTGGAAGTCTAGATTAGCAGGTCCGTATGTGACTTTGTGTCACAGATACATAAAAAGATAGTAACAGCCCAGCATAAGATCAGGCAGCAATATAACAAAGTAGCCTAATTTAGTTGTAAGGGTGCTTCTGAAAAGAACGTTAATGACATTTTTCTAGATGCCCATATCAGGTACCAGGATGTCAAGCCATAAATCAAAATACACCTTCAGAGAACTTACAATAGAAAAGTTAATACCTTAGTATGACGACGTATATTGACATTTCCTTATGAGATCGTCAACAGTCGCTAATTAAACACTAGTAACAATGTTAATTATTGTAATAAATTATACATACCCGCCGCTAATGCTGGTGCAACTTTCCACGACAACATTGGTATAGGATAGTTCCATGGTATGATCTGACCACATACTCCTACTGGTTCTTTCAAAGTGAAAGATAATACTTCACCATCTGCAAACAGAATAGCATAATATGGATAAGGTCATCATGGTATAACCTTTAAATAGGTGGTAATGGTGCGACAGTTACATATTCACACTAACAGCCCACCCCGGCTTCGCGCGGGTCTTTCTTATTTTTTCATCATCATTTAATATCATTTTTTTTCCTCCCCCCGCAAGATGTAAATATTTTCAAAAAAACTTTAAGGGCGTCATTATTTATTTATGTACAGTAGCTGCAATGCTTATCTGTCTACGTTTAAAAAACCAAGGACTTTTATAGGTACTAAGTTCCCCTCCCATTTCCGTAAGATTTAAATTTTCAAAAGTCCTTTCTTAGCGGGTGAGAGACTTACACTAAGTAGTTTGCGTAGCGCTGATATTCGGTTAGAGCGAATGATTTTATAGCATAGATAGATTTAAATTTTCAGCTTATCGCTATTTTGTGGCACACGCAATCCACAATATTCTTACTTTCGATTTAACAAATGAATCATGTCCTTCATAGGCCCAAATGACTATTTTAACAGTCCCATTAGTGCGGACTAATTGGACTGTTCAAATAGTCATTTTTTCCGAAAAAATAAAGCCAGTTTTAATATCCTAAGAAATAAGGCCTGGCCCTAAATTAATTTAGTTAGACGTGCCAATACAATGTAACATATCCGGCATCTACATATGTGACATTATGAATCACCAAACTTCATTTGCAAACGTTATCAACTAGAAAACAAATGATCAGCTGAATGTCTCAACTTGCATTTGCAATCTGCAATCACGTTAAATATATTCCGCGGGATCGTGATAATAGACGTCAATGAATTATCTCTATGTCTAGGAGAGATAATATTAACAATGCAATTATAAGTTGTGATCTTAATTATAGAACAATATGCATGATGCAAATAGTAGGTATCCTACTAATTGCAACATGCATTGATTTACTGATTGTATTTCGTTACCTAAGTTAATGTTCTGACATCGGTGTAGAAAACAAAAAAATGACAGCTTTTCCTATCATCAGGTAATGCGTAAATGCATATAGGTATTATTATGTACTTACAATAATACAATTATGTAATGTTATTCATTAACTAAACTTTATATATCTCGATATTTTTAATATATATGATCTGCGTAGATTCGATATCAGCGTGAGACTATTTTCGAAGGATCTAGATACACACTCGTATATGCAACTGTTGTCAATTGCTCTTCTGCTTTCATGAATTCGTTCTATGCGCTTCTTTTTGTAAAAAATAAGTAGTTATGGACTCTGAAATCCTACGGTTACTATTAGTACCATGAGTCGGGCCCCTTAACCAATTGCGGCGCGCATTGAACACTGCGTGCCACCTCTTCAGACCGGGCTGGTCGAGGGTCGACCCAGCCTCAAGTTCCCTGCCCGCAAATCCTAAGAAGAACTTAGGCTTAGGTAACCTTGTGCTTACCTGCAGGGATTGTGTTTCCCAATATTTTGTCAGCTTTTCCCGCGTAATATCTCAGAACTGTAACTGAATAGTAAACTTCTTCCTCAGCGTCTTTCACTGGCTTTCCGCAGTCCAAAGTTTCAAGCTCTGCCAAGTATCTGGCTTGAGATTCTATGAGGTCTGCAAGCTTCAGCATTAGAAGACCACGTTGAGAGGCATCCATTGTGCGCCATGCTGAGTAGCGGGCGAAGGCTTTTTTGGCTGCTGCTACCGCCAAATCTACGTCAGCCTATAACAGAATTTTAATTTTAAATATTTCTACATTTCAAACATAATTGTAACAGTATCGTTAATATAGAAATATTGTAATCTGAGACTTTAAAATATTTCCACGAATGAATTTATTGATTAAAACGTAGTTGACGTTTTAAATCAATAAATTCATTGGAGTATGGTCCGTAGTATTTAATACAGTCAAGGTCTTTGACTATTGTCTTATTACTAGGCTACAATTCATCTGCCTTGCCTTTTCCACCAACTAATTACTATGTTTGGGTCGGCTTCCATTCTGACCAGAACCAGCCCAATACCAGTATTTTACTGGTTGATAAACTTTCGGGTTTCTGATTACCCGTAACAACCTGTCAACAAATGACAGCTGGGACCAGCTGCTTTAAGTACTGCCATCTGAGGCCCGGACGGGTCTCAATATGAGATAAACGGTCACCCATCCATGGAAGGACCTTGTCAAGCGTAGCTTAACCTTTGATAGACACGTGCGGCTGTTACTTATGTAGTTCAATATTATTCAATTATTATACTCTTAATTCAATTAATTTGCTTGCTAATTGGGTCTATTGAAGTCTTGATCTCTAGAACCTAACTACGGTTACTTTGCGGCGAAATTGTATTATTTACGAGAGATCTTGATTGCCTTCGATAGACTATTAATTTTAATAACCTTAGTGACCTAGTTTTACCACCCTGCCATTGAAATTGTCTTTTACATTTTTAATGTTTCGTGTGACGATAAATTGTAATATGTATTCTTATCTCTCTGCAAACAGAGCAGACGTTTTCAGTAATTATGTGATAATTTTAATTGCTGCCATAGTATCTTACCATTTGTTCAGATTTTTTCCTGGTGCAGTTATAGTTCACGAAATTGTTACCTATAACGGTATTGTTTTCGTAAAAATATTCTTAAAAACAGTTAATCGCAAGTTATTTATCGATCCATAAAAATATTTATCACGAAAACATCCTAGGCTTGTTTCCATCGCCTTGTTTGATTGTCATCTCTCTGATTACTCAGTGGAATAGTTAACCAAATAAGTATGTAAGAGGAAGTCTGAAAGTGACGCCTGTGACCGAGAAGTTGTGTGGAAATCGGTTGTCATGGTATGGGCATGTGATGCGAAGGAATGAGGACCATGTTGTGAGGAAAGTTTTGAGTATGAATGTGCAGGGTTACATGAGTAGAGGAAGACCAAAGAAAAGATGGATGGATTGTGTGAAAGATGATATGGCAAGAAAAGAGGTGACCCTTGAGATGACGGCAAATAGAGATGTATGGAAGAAGAAAACATGCTGCGCCGACCCCAAATAAATTGGGATAAGGGCAGGAGGATGATGATGATCAATAGTTTGTGTTTACCTTGTCTGCTTCTGCCACTTGTGTAATTACGCTTTCATCCTGAGGGTTGATGGTGGGGAAAGTCTTCTTACTGACTGAATCTACCCACTCGTTATTGATGAACAACTGTATAAAAGAAATTGCAAAAATAAATGTTTTGTTTATTAATATAATGCAGTTTAACCCAGCTGTTGCTGTTATTCGACGGAATACTACTTAAGCCTATTGAATCCCTATGTCCAGAACCTAAATAATAACTTCGATAGGTAGATACATCATCTATCATTGTCGGGACTCGACAAGATAATTGGATGTAATTGATCTCTTCCCACAAGGCAATAAAGTCGTGAGTGAAATGGATGGTCTTATGCCAAAGGAATTCTGCGCAGGTTAACGTTATGAGCGTGTTTTCAAACTGGTTTCAAGGTCTAGTTCTTTGAACACAGGAATGTTATTTTATATTTTGTGTCAAATGCAATAGCAAGAACACTTTGGCTTCGGGAATAAAGTGCCTTGATAAACTTCTTATATCTCTATCGTGCTGATGATAGTTTGATCCCTTCCAAATCACGGATTTGAGACTTATAGGCACCGAGAATATCTTTATCAGTGTGAGCACGCAAATATAATAAACTTATAATAAATCACTTTGTTAAATTTAATTTCTTTAAGCATTTTCTTGGTCATTTCCTGTTTTCTTTGTTGACAAAAAACTGAAAATTCATTGACTTTTGTTGAAAATGTTGCAATTGTTTAATAATAAAAAATGTTGTTTATGCGGAAAATATCGAATAATTTGTCTGAATGTAAAAATGGAAAAGAAACGTGAGGGAATTGGGAACACCAAGTAAAAAATAAAATTAAAAAAACCATCTTTATTCTTTATTATATAGGGGGGAACGAACATGAACGCACAACCTGATTTATATATGAGTTTAGTACATGATTCTGGACCTCACAGCATACAAACTTTCCGTCGGTTCTTTCCTATTTTACGTACTTACCTATTTTCTGATGACTGTTTTACTTCAAACTGTAAGAAATCAAGGTTTATATCTAACTCATGGGATTTTTAGTAATAGAAGTGATCCTTTAAGAATTTTATTAATGATAAAATGTTTATTTACTGCAAAAACATACGTGCATAGGAACTGTATAGTAATAAAACATTAATTTATTACAGTACTAGAATACGTTACTTGAAATATCGAATGGTTTACTAATAATATTAGTCATTTCTGACGTTTGAAGAAATAATGTAAATGAAAATAATAATGCATTTTATTATATCTTATCTTCTCGGAGACCGCCAAGAAAATTACCAAAATATTGTTTAGAATGAAACAGAAACAAATGTATCTCTCTCATAAGAAAAAATAATAATTCCCACCTTCTTTTATTTAATTATACGTAGGTAGGTATCACAGTTTTGTTTATCGGAAATGTCATTTAGTAAGTAGGTAATTAATTTTACTGTAGTCAAGAGCAGTTTGTTCTTTTAAGTGATAGCAGAACGGTGGCATAACAAACAAGATTGGTCAATCATGTTTAACACACATATTTACTAGGTCAATCTGTGTGTGGTTCTTTTTAACGATAGTCTGCTCACTATGTCCGTAAAATTGCACTTTATCTCAGTTGTTCTAGTAAAACAAAATCTAGGCGTTTGTGTGCTAAACAAACATAAAAAAAACATGTTATCAATGCCGGGCACCCGCGACTAGCTACGCGGTCTATAAATAAATATTTAAACAAACGACCAGACATTCACTTTCTTAGTCATTGTTTCTCAGAATAGTAACTAGTCTTAAATACTTCCACTTACCTTTGTGTATTTGACGTCTACTTTCACCATATTTGTGCGTTGAATATCAGCTGTTTGTTTACTATACTCTTCACGTACGCGCCCAAAGCCGGCTTCTGGCAGACTGATTCGAATAAATGGCAGTTGCCAGCATCAAATTTAAAATTATGCAACGTACGTGTTACCTATTTGCTTAAAACTTTTGATTGAAAATTGAATAAGGAGGTTGGATTGGAATACTATGTTGATGTTGTAAGTAAAATGGTAAAAAAGCTATGTCTTTTAAAAAAAAAGGACCCGACTGCAGATTTTTGTAAGTGACTAAAATGGCTCTAAAATAATTTCACCACAGTACTTTCTAATGTCAGTCGAAGTGTCGACCAGTCGGCGAGAAATGTCAATTTAATTGGAATTAATTTGTTCTGTTTGTTTATGGTTCGTTTTATTCTAGCGTCATAATGATCTCGGTGAGTGATGAAGTCGTGGGATTCTTTGGAATCTTTAAAATTACGACCTAACGTGATGAAACGTAAAAGGAAATAAAAGATTATTATAATTAACGTATTCCCTCTCTCAAGGCGTAAAAGATACCTACCATAGCGGGAAATTCTGTTATATGGCAACTCTGATCTTGGTCATGAACTTGTCAATAAATAAACCCGTTTACTGTGAAATGAACCTTATAGACCACGATTTAATGTTCAGTTTCGAATGGTCAGTTAATATTAATCGATACACCAGTTTTACTGACAACATTAGCGCATGTCATGCAATTTGTATCCTTATTATTATGAAGTGTTGTTTTACTTTTTATTACCATCATCTTGTCAGAAAATGCATCGAAACGTTGGCGATTAGTGGCTATCTTAACAACTGGAAATACAGAAAAGATTAGACGCCGTATTATTTATTATTATTACTAGTATGTATATTCCCACTACAGGGCAATGGCCTCCCTCTTCTACTTTTCTCTGTGTAGGGCAATATGGGATTACAAAAAAAGTAAAAATAAATTGTTTCAAACATACCACTCAAAAGGCAGTTGAATGTCTATACAATAAAAAAATAAATAAAATGATTCTACTTGCTCCTTCCTAAAGGTAGTTTCATTGGCAAAGCACTATCGTAATATTTTACTTAAATACATATTTCCCTAAGCGTTTCGCGACGAGGTAGATATATAAAATGGTCCTGACAACTCTCTTTTGTAAAATAAACTGACATACGACAATATGCTGTGAATGTAGTTAGAAGAAACCAGAATCGTGCTTTCAACATATTTAAACTGTATTATCTTTCTAAACACAGAAGCGGCTAAGCTCAGCCGGCCTGAAAGAGATGTTATATGAGGTCCCCATTATAATTTCTCTAGCGTGCTAGGAAGACCATTTGATTAATTAATTACAGTTTACCTCCATTTAATATGATGTTACATTACCTACTTCTAACATTTAGTAACGTAAATGTAACACATTTTAGTGTAACTTATGTATTTTTCTAACTCCTCCGCTGTTCTTTTCAGATTAATTTCGTTGCGGGATCCAAGACAGTTGAGTCGTTTCTCCGGGACTTGTCGGGCTTCTTTGATTCTACGCTTTTCTGGTGGTCGCCACTGTTGATTCTGGTTTCAGGAGTTTCAGTGGTTTGGGAATAGTGTGGCGGGCTTGTCCAATAACACATTTTAGTTTCAAGTACCAAATTGTTTACTGTAAACCACTAACTAAACTAGTCTTTAGACCTGTGACACACAGGCCTATAATTGTTGAGTTCGTTACCATCACGCGATTTCAACAGAGGAACTAGGTACTTTACTGTGTATCATGAGATCCGGAAAGACTCCTCGGTATAGTTTTTATTCCAGTTCATCCCACGATCTCGATCTGGACCTGCCACGATATCGCTTGGTATTTAAAGGGATTAATTGAGTCGTGCGTTTTATCCATAATCATCTGACAAGCGGCAGATGCAACCTAATTCCACTGTTGCGTGGCAGCTTTCCGGGTGACATTAGGATATATTGTAATGAAACGAATCGTTGTATTCCTAACCCGGTCTTTAAGTTTCATACTTAATATTCCGTTTCATAGGTCCCTGGAAAAGCGAGCTTGACTTACGATGGAAGAACAAAACAAATGATAATGAATTACCATAAATTCTGTAAAACTTTTGTGGTGTACGGGTGGTCGCTCCACTTTCTAAAAAGCTTACTTGGTAGGAACACAGACGGACGCACAGTGGATAAACAGTGCATAGATAAATGTTGCTTAACTCAGCAACATTTATCTATTCATTATATTGCTGCACTGTATTGTATCCACTTCTTCCTCTCACTGTTTGTCCATTGTGAGTCCGTCTGTATTCCTAAGTAAGATTTTTAGAAAATGAAGTGACCACCCGTACACCACAAAAGTCGTACAAGTCGCTTAAATAATATTACTATGATGTCTCGAAAATACAGAAACCCAGAATGCATCGCTATGTCATGTTTTACCATTTTTGTTCCCAGGATTAGATCCAGGAAGACCTTTGGTATCAGGCTATGGATCTCGCCAAGTCCGCCTCGGCAGAGATGACGCTTACGTGGTGCAAGTAATGCATACCAACGCCGGTTTCCTCGGCGAAGATGGACAGGTGGGTCATGCGGACTTCTGTGTCAATGGTGGAAGACTACAGCCTGGTTGCAAGGGACATGCAATGCGTAAGTGATTTGTACTTTTCGAGACTTAATTACAAAGTATGGTGAATAGGGTTTCAGTAGAAATTTCATCTGGATTATCATCCAAATTTATCAAAATCGGCATTCTGGCGAGAAAGAGTGTTAGTATATAAAATTACATGTATGAATATGGCTATATACGAGTATACTAGCGAGTTAGGGTGTTACCACCACACCCATTCGTCTCATCAGAAAATGTTTATTTGATCTTTCGGTACGTAAAAACTGATGCGTCATGCTTGGTGATGATCTGGATGTCAGATTTCTGAGCCTGACTTTCGATTACCATAAAACGAGTAACCAGTTTCTGGCAAATTTTTGGGATCAGATCAGGACATCCTGTGATTATTATAACCTTTTTATATAGCTTAAAAGTTTAGAGATAATCCAAATCCATTTGTAAGAGTAAAATGTGGTTACTATACCTGACTTTTCTCCGAATTCCCACAGGCATAGCCCGATGCAGTCACTTTATGAGCTCATGTTACTTCGCCGCGAGTGTGCGTAAAAAACGACGTCTGGTCGGTATCCCATGCGACAGTACATGCCCTAAGGAACGAGGACATTGGGGCATCAAGTTCGATAGAAAAGCAGTAATGCTTGGTGAAGAGGTTCCTGATTCGTAAGTAGAATCTTTTAAGATCAATCAAGACAATTTATTTCCCATGATTAGTGTACATTCTTTGTTGGAGATCCTAAATAAATAAATAAAAAAGATCAGTCAATGGCGGAAAAAGGTCAACCGACATCATATCTCGACTGAATAGTTCATGTTATTATTTGATTTAAGTAACAACAGCTAATGAAATCACTAGAAATATTTTTATAGCAAAATAAATTTGAATACGTACGTACGTACGTAAATCTTTCGTTTGGGCAGTTACACAACTTTTCCCTAATATAGCTTGGCATACTTTTGTTTCTCCTAATTATTTTTTCGCATAACATTATTTACGCAAAGCAGCATACGCATAATGATATTAAAACATATTTTGTAGGCATAACAAACAAGCATAATAATTAACTCCTGAAATGTTAGACACTAATACACATTTTTATACAATATTGTTCTAAATACACATACACATAACAACATAATCATGTGCTTTTTTCCCTGTAAGAAACATTTGAACAAGCATACACCATGCATGTAAGCATTTAGCAAGCAAGCAGCAAGCATGCTTGCTACATGCAGCAGGCACGGTTTCCGTCACGGCACCGGCGCCGGCGCGGCGGTGTGGTCCCACGCAAGCTTATCTTTTTTTTTTTCTTTTTTTTTTTTTTAAACATTGCCCTACATTAGGAATTTCTCTTGTATCATGGGTGCGTTCACAAACATTTAAACTCACAAACACAAACAGCCAGACCCGGAACAACTACCTGTAGGCCGTACAAACATTTTCATATACATATATCGTTATTTTTATAGTCGCAGATGTGTTTCACGCTCACCACTGCATCTTTGGATTGCTTAGCCACGGCAGCGAGCGTTAAAACCACTTGCTCCTCAGCTCGCGGGCTGCCTCGCCCCTACACCCCTATGCGGATTTAAATTACACTCCCTACCTCTAGTAGGGCAGACAGGAATACTTGGAGTCGGCAAATTATACCAAAATAGTTATGCCAAAGTATATTGAGAAAAAGAACATTATGCGGAAAGAAGGAATCCCTTACACAACATACTGACAACCAATCTTATGTTGCATTTTTGCTGAACTAATGCTGAATAAAATCTGCAAAATAGGCCCATCTTTGGTGCAGCCGCGATGCTTGACTTAGCGAGGCGACGCTTTTTAATAAAATTTATTTTAAGTATTGTGTAAGCCTGCGAAATAAATGTTTTTTTATCCTTCATTTATTTTCTATAACTTATCTTATTCTCATTGTTGAAATTGGTTTAATATTTTTTTTTTCTTTTTATTTCCAGGGCACGAGGAATGTACTGCATCAGTTTCGACCACAACGAAGATTGTCCATTCGACTGATTTGATGAAGGTAATTCATTCTTTCGTCTCCAAGGAGATGGTTCAAAGTGAAGGGTTACTTCGACATATTTCATACACAAATCCAAAGTAAAACGTTATGTTGTTAAGTGCATAAGTAATTTATTTGTTAATTAAGAAATAAAATTAAGTTTTGTTACTTTTTCAATGTGTTTTTATTTAAATTTCATACATAAATTAACATTTAATGTGGTCCTGCGAGCCGGATAGGGCTTCTATGAAACAGGTCCTTGTGAATATAGCAAAGGAAATTTAAAAATCTCGATGCGTAGGTTACAACACGTTTTATGTATATTTTAATAACGATTAACTATCTGAATATGGTTGATTTGATGCCATAATTTCCTTGTTTAGTTAAGTTTATTTAATGGTCTTTCTTCTTCGGAGATAAAATAACTTGAATGTTAGCGCAAGAAAAATTGCAAGTTTCACTGTAGAAAAGCGATTTGAAAGTCCAATTTCCGAAAACGAATGCTCCACCAAAATAAGACTGCGCTATCCCCAGGATGTCAACGTTGTATGTGTAGTGTCCCTGAAAAATAATCTAAGAGGTTTAATCTGGTTATCTTGGTAAGCGAAGGACAGGATACAATTTTCTATTGAAATTTGCCAAATGCTGTACTTGCCGATGCATTCCTTACGTACGGTATAATCAATCTGCAAAATTATAGGATTGCAGACGATTAAAAAAGATGTTTGGATAAACTTGATGCTGTGCTCATCGTATTAAGCAACCGTACTATTCTGCCTTGCTCGCAGAAGTGCGCAGTTCCACGAGCTTCACTAAGCCGTTGGTTGAACTTGTGGGAACCTACCCAGTACCCCCATATTTTATGGTTATGGTTGTTCGGTTACCTTGCTTCTCCTGTGAATCTCTTTATATCTGATTCGACCGCAAGGAAACGGCGAGCATGCTCTCTGAAGCCTATCTCTTAACACTATCCAGAGGTTTATAAGCACAGACATTTACTTACTTTAACTACGAAACAGTCTTTCGTCAGGTTCACGAGTGAGTTGAATAAGGGTCTCAAGAACAGATGATCACATGGCTTCTTCACCTGGAGCCTGAGGAACTCCTTCCCGTTTGTTATAGCGACGATTTTACCCTTTAAATCAATAATTATTATTACTAGTATCTGATGGCCCAGAGGTTATGGCCTCTCCTCTCGTGATTGTGAAGTTGTGGGTTTTAAGTACGGGCAAGTACATGTGACTTTTACAATACATATACATATCTACTTATAACTCAGTCTTATGCACACATATCTTACAACATTGAAGAAAACATCGTGAGGAATCCTGGAATTATACTTAATGAACATATGTCTAAAACCGTCAACCCACGTAATGAATGCTTGTGCCTTCTCTGTTTGGAAAGAGGCTTTTACCCGTTAGTGTAGTGTGTTCCTGTAGTCGAACAGTAAAAGGCTGGTTTTATTATTATTGACTTATAAAACTAGTAACATACTAGAAAGTGGTGGGCACTGGGGCTAACTTCCTAGGGTATCATTTAATTATCGTTAACCGTGAAGGAGTTTTGTCACAGTACTGCCAAGTTTTGAATGAATTGAAATGATAATAATATAATTAACTTCATAAAGAGTTTTAGCCTTAGGCTTAGCTAGCGCTGTTACAAATATGTACGAAGTCCAAAAGTATTGTTGGAAACATAGATTTGTACGTCCTTAAGCGCGTATTCTGCTCTGCTTAATTAAAACAATCGCCTGCCTTACCTTTGTTGGTGATATATTCTCTAAAACTGTCAAATCATAATCTATAGTAGCCGAGTTGTTAATAGTGGCTTTTGAAATAGCACAATCCTTTTGTTTCGGCCCTTTGCATATGTCGAACTGAGTTATTGTTAAATTGAACTTTCCCTGAAAATAAATAGAAATGTCGATATTATTCGCCTCGTTGGTCTTGTAGTCCAAGCACTTCAAAAAATGATTATTATAAAAAATATTAATAAGTTTTTATATTTCCATTTTAATTTCTCAGCAGCAGCCCTTAGTCTAGATATATGTCAGGTTGGTGGTTGTTAGTGGCATTAGGCTTGCCCCCTGGTACATAGGACTAAAACACAGCTTTCCTAACCCTGGGGGAAATTACGGGGGGGAGGGGGGTATATGTTGTAAACTATTTCAGTCTTTAGGTACTACTTTACTCTTTGGAATATGTTCATCCTAAGAAAAAGAACTACTGTCAAGAAGAGACCCTGGAGAAGTTAAAAACAGGAGAAGAATATTGACTTACATAATCCTTTTGCGCATTAGGTTCTACGTAGACATAAAAAACAGTGATAAGCATAAGAAATGATTTCAACATATTTGACTGCAACCAAACAACACGTTTGCTAGATATGTAAATGTCATCACGGAGATAGTTAAGTAAACGGTTCCATTTTAGATTTTCGATTGTAAAAAACAACTTATTACTGGCCAATTACATGGTTCGTTGAACAGTGAAATTCTCTCATGATTACTGGAAACTGAGAATTTAATATTGTTTGCTGGAAATAATTATGAATATTTATAGATCAGCCTGTAATCAGCCATAAACGAGAGCAGTCATTTGCTCTGAATTTCAAACTTAATGAGGAGGGTTATTGTTCTGCTACCAGCTATGAAGTTTCTAGAAGCTTTCACTAGAATCTGAGTAATCAAATCAACAAAAATTGTTTCATAGCAATTCATTGTTCTACCATTGAACTGGTTATACAGTTCATCCAAGCTACCTTTCTTAAATGAATATACACACACTAACACAACCCAAACACACACTCCCACACCACACCCTCATATTCCCACGAATTCACTCTACTATACATACAGAAACCGCCACACATGAGACCGTAGTCCTACGCTTCGATGGAAGCGCACAACAAATGATTATTGTCTCATCATTCATTGAGATCATGATATTGCTGCAAAGGTATCCACTTCTTCCTCTCGCTGCTTATCCATTGGGAATCAGTCTGTCTGGATTCTTACTAAGTTGGCTTGATATTAAGTGGAACGGTGAATAGTAATATAGGAAATCCCTCGAGGTAGCAGTGTATGTTTTCGTACAAAACGATTGCTTACGATGTCTCAAAACGCAGAAACGCAGAATGTATCGACCATTGGTCATGAGACTATGGATCTTGCCAAGTCGGCCAGGGCAGGGATGACACTTACGCGCTGCATGACATGCATACCAACGCCGACGTCCAAAGTTGATCGATTGGACCCCATACTAGTAAAGTTGAGAAAATATCTTCATCATAGTGATGAACTAGAAGACAAGATTCCTGAGTGACTGCGTTTTGATATAAGCACAAAATCACTTACTAGTTTCTGTTCGCGATCTCATTCGCGTAAAACGTAATTAAACAAAAAAATATATATCCTATTTCACTCAAATAGTATACATTTCATCAGTGACATATTTTTCTAATTGTATCTGGACTTCCAAAGATTACCCATTACAAAAATATAAACATTCAATTTCGCCACAAATCCACATGTAAGACTAAGACCAGATCATTTTAACAGATATTTTTTTTCGGATTTCTCCGAATTCCCACAGGTATAGCCTGTTTCAGTCGCTTTATAAGTTCATGTTACAGCGCCGCGAACGTGCGCAAAAAACGACACCTATCCCATGCGACAGTACATGCCCTCAGGAACAAAGACATTGTGCCAAAAGCAGTAGTGCTTGATGAAGAGGTTCTTGATTCGTAAGTAGAATAGTTCGAGATCAGTCAATAGCGGAAAGGGTTAAATCTGTATCTGAAAAGCCGAAATCAAGTCTCGTCTAAAAAAAAGGTATTGAGTTGGCTAAAATTGATAACAATAGATAATCAAATCACTGGAAATTATGATTTTCCGGCAAAATAAAGTTAAAGAATCCTGGGGGCAAGTACCCCCGGGACCTTTTCCTTTGGGTAACCACACAACATACTTTCTTCTCTCTTCTTTCTTTCTTTTAAAAAACGTTGCCCCACACTAGGAATTTCTGTATCGTGGGTGCGTTTACAAACATTTAAACTCACATACACAAACAGCCAGACCCGGAACAACTACCTATAGGTCATACAAATATTTGTTCCGTGCGGGGATCGAACCCACAACACGCGGCGCAGCAGCCGATGGCTCAACCACTGCGCCAACCGTGTCGTCTAACTGTCAATACTGCGGCAATAAAGTTTATATTGTGGAGAATGTGATTGATAACGTATATTTTTATTCATTGGGCACGAGGATTGTACTGCATCAGTTTCGACCACAACAAAAATTGACCATTCAACTGATTTGATGAAGGTAATTCATTCTTTCGTCTCCAAAGAGATGGTTCGAAGTGAAAAACGTTATGTTGTTAAATACATCATTTTATTTCTTAATCAACAAATACATTACCAATTATTTTTAGTCTTTCAATGAGCTTTTATTTCATTTTCACACATAAATAAACATTCAAATAAGTAGGCAGTACAAATAGAGGGTATCTAACGTGGTCCCGTGAGCCGGATAGGGCTTTCTTGGAAATGGTAACTAAAAAAGTAAATTAATTAATGTGTGTAGGTTCCGACAGCTCTTATAAGCCTTTTAAGAACGGCTATCTCAATAATTATGGTTGATTTGAAGGCATAGTTTCAATGTTTACTTAAGTTCAATTAATGGTCTTTCTTCATCGGAGATAAAATAACTTTAATGTTAGCGCAGGAAAAATTGCAACCTTCACTGTAGAACAGCGATTTGAAAGTCCAATTTCCAAATACGAATGCTCCACCAAAATAAGACTGCGCTATCCCCAGGATGTCAACGTTGAATTTGTAGTGTCCCTGCAAAATTTAATGTGGTCATCTTGGTAAGTCAAGAAAAGGATACAAATTTTCGATTAAGAATTAATCTACATTCAGAACGTACGGTATTATCAACTGGTTCAATAGGGTAGTGTCCTTAAAAATTCTGATTGGTCCGAAAGTTGGATTACTGAAAAATACTGGACACGTATTTTTTCTTTTGTCACATAAACCAAAAATGACGACGATATAGTGCGTTGAAATTGCACGTGATGTCACGCCGTGCTACACTTTTAACGTAACAGTGACGTCACAGGACCCTTCTCCTAAACTTTGATGTGCTATATCATTGTTACTTTTTATTGATTTGAGTAAGCAAAAAATACGTGTCCAATATTTTTTGGTAAGCTTACTGACGGACTAAATAGACTTAATATATTTTTACCTAGGACACATCCCTATTATAGTTATTGGGATAAATAAATAGGACGCTGTGCTCATCATATTAGCCACGATGACTATTCTGCGCTGCTCACAGCAGAGCGAAGTCCCACGATCTTCATGAAGCAGTTGGTGGACTTTGTGGGAACCTACCCAGTACCAAAACTACGCGGTTACTATTAAAGACAGGTGTTTAGGCCATGGTCGGTAGGTTACCTCGTTGCTCGCAGAAGTGCGCAGTTCCACGAGCTTCACTAAGCCGTTGGTTGAACTTGTGGGAACCTACCCAATACCCCCATAGTTTATGGTTATGGTTGTTCGGTTACCTTGCTTCTTCTGTAAATCTCTTCAAATCTGATTCGACCGCAAGGCGAGCATGCTGTCTGACGCCTATCTCTTAACACTACCTAGAGGTTTATAAGCACAGACATAAACAATTACTTACTTTAACTACGTAACAGTCTTTCGTAAGGTTCATGAGAGAGCCGAACAAGGGTCTCAAGAACAGATGATCACATGGCTTCTTCACCTGGAGTCTGAGGAACTCCTTCCCGTTTGTTAAAGCGACGATTTTACCCTTAAAATTAATTGTTATTATTATCTGATGGCCCAGAGGTTACATCTTCACCTTTCATGTTTATTAGGTTGAATATGGCCAATTATTAATGTGACTTTTTCAATTAATAAGTACTTTTAAGTTAATATAAGATATACCTTACAACGATGAAGAAAACATCGTGAGAAAACCTGGAATTAAAATTCTGTCTGAAATTACCAACTCAACTTGAGCAATAGTGGTAGGTGATTAATGCTTGTGCTTTCTCTGTATGAGAAGAGGCCTTCGCTTTGTAGTGGGACAATTGTTCTTGTCAGGATTTTAATACAAAAATATAAACAGACTAGAAAGTGGTAAGAAGTGAGGCTAACTCCCTAGGGCGCGCCGATTTTACATGTAAGTTTCGTTAATCATGAAAGCTGGATATTTTTTTAACGTCGCCCCATACTAGGGTTATTTTCCTGTATTGTGGGTGCGTTTATAAACATATAAAGTCACATACACAAACTGCCAGACCGGGAACAATTGCCTGTAGGACATACAAATATTTGTTCCGTGCGGGAATCGAACCCACGACACGCGGTGCAGCAGTCGATCGCTCAGCCACTGCACCAACCGTGCCGTCGCGTCGATTGGTTTTTTTAATATCTTTATTAAAGAGCTTTGTAAGGGAACTGACTATGTGGTCTATCTGGTTTTATATAAAACGTGAAATGATTATAATATAATTAATTTATAAAGAGTTTTAGACTGTCTCGTTGGTTTAGTGGTCTCAAGCGCGACTGCAGAGCGTAAAGTCCTGGGTTTGATCCCCAGGTCGGGGAAAGTGTTATTAAGTTTTTCCAATAGAAATTTTATCATTAGCAGCCCGGAGTCTGGATTTGTCCCCGGTTGATGGCAATTGGCGCGCCCTCTATTACATGGGACAAACATAACCGAAGAAATGAGGGTGTTACTATAGACGCAGCTCTGCCTAACCCTGCGGGGAATTACAGGCTTGATGTTATGTTATAAAGAGTTTTAGCCGCGCCAGACATTATTAGGCTTTGTGCTAAAACACTATTACAAGTATGTACCTACCCGCGTCCTCGGTAACAACAGGGTACGGTGAAGTGCGTATTCTGATCTGCTCAATTAATATGCCTTACCTTTGTTGGTGAGACATTTTCTAAAACTTTCAAATCATAATCTAAAGTAGCCGAGTTGTTAATAGTGGCTTTTGCGATCGCACAATCCTTTTGTTTCGGTCCTTTGCATATGTCGAACTGAGATATTGTTAAATTGAACTTTCCCTGAAAATAAAAAGAAATATCGATATTATTCGCGTCGTTGGTCTTGTAGTCTGAGCGATACCTGTTGATAATGAGATCCTGGGTTTGATTCTCGGGCTGGGCAAAAGTGTTTCTTATTTTTTCATTTGGAATGTCTCAATATCAGCCCGTAGTTTGGATTCGCAGAAAAAGGATGGTGTCACGGCTGGATGTCTCAAGAACTACTTATGCTATCAAATTGAAATTTGGAATAATTTAAGATTTGTTGCCAGACTATTTTGCAGATAAGAAAGAAATAAAACATTTTTGCAACCCTTATCACTGAAGTTTGCAGCGAGAAAAATCTGAAATTATTCTATATGATAAAAGTTTACTTATGTAAAATTACAAAAAAAAACGGTATCTCTCCGGTTTATTTTGAAATCGGTTGATTTTTTTTAATAAAGTTTTTAGTTATCCTTTTTCATTGGGTCGGTATAATGCATCTAAGATACGAGTACAATAGCCTATTGACAACTGCTCGTCACCCTTTACAAATGTCAGTAGTTGTAAAATCATACACCCCCTATTTTGTACAGTTAGGGGTGAACTTTGGTTATCAATTCAATTGGGACCAATTGAGATATACGAGTACCATATCCAATAAAGAAAGAATCATCGAATTCGGACTACCTACACAGTAAAAAAATACCCTCCTCTTTGTTAGTCGGTTAAAAACGGTGTAGAATTTTGACTTACATAATCCGTTTGCGCATTAGGTTCTACGTAGACATAGAAAACAGTGATAAGCATAAGAAATGATTTAAACATATTTGATTTCAACCATGCAACACGATCGCTAGATATTATGTAAATATCATCACGGGGATAATTAAGTAAAGGTTTCCATTTTAGATTTTCGCTTGTAAAAAACTAGTGATTACTGGCCAATTACACGGTTTGTTTCACAGTAAAATCCTTTCCTGGTTAATTCAAACTGAGAAGGTACCTATATAATTTCGTTTGCTGGAAATAATTGTGGATATTTATAGATCAGCCTGTAAGCAGAAATAAACGAGGGTAGCAAATTGGTCTGATATTTAAAATTATGAGGTAAGAGGGTTATTGTTCTGCCAGCTATTACGAAGTTTCCAGAAGCTTTTTTTCCTGTAGTCTGAGTAATCAGATCAGAAAAACTTGCGTCATTATACTTAAGTTCTCTACCACCACTTTGTGTTCATTGCATCCGAGCTACGTTTTTTTAAACAGTAAACCTTCTTGAATGAAAATTACAACACACACGCCTCACACACACACTCTGACACCACACCCTCATAATATACTCACATAATCACCCTACACACACAAACTTTGTGACTGAGTTGTGTATGTGACCATACACAACTCAGTCAAAATCAAAATCAAAATTCATTTATTCAAATTAGGCTGAGAATAAGCACATTTTGACCGTCTAAAACGTTTACAAAAGACAGTGCCCGAAAACGTCTGTATTACCCCTTTCCTTGGTTTACCATAACATCACGCATCGTATTCCCGAAGAGTTGGGCAAAGGTGCACCTAAAGTAACCCACATTTCTCCAGTTTTGTTAAAGTTCATCAACCGGGCACAAATCTTAATAAGAAAATTCCAGTTGAAAAAACTCAATAATACTTTAATCGACCTGGGATCCTAATCCTCCCTAATCCTAAATCCCTAAAACCTTTATGAGATCACTTCTTCTCAGTCTCATAACGTAACTTTTTCTCAAGATCTATGTACTGTAGGATTTAGAATTTGAAAATTAATCAAACAAGTGTTCTGGGTTGTAAAAGCCATAGGTTGTAAAAAAACAATTTAAATTCAAACAAGTTTATTTCTTTATTGTTTAGCGCCGACAGCAAATACTTTTGGAGTCACCGAAATATACAAATTGGAGCATTGCAAGTTACAGAACTCATTATGAAATATCCAATTGATCTTCCAGTTTCCGTAAATGGTCTTGCCTCCGTAGAATTTGCGAGCAATCGCTTGCGTGTCTAGGTTTATTCTATAGTGGCCCTGTAATAAAAAAATAAAAAAACTTGGTTAATGAACATCTGTATGTGGCCAGTTATGTTTAGCTCCTAGGTATTTCGGGGAGAGCCTATCGCCATCAACAGGGGACAGCTCATTAGCTCCATAAGTGACGACCGATGTGGCGGTCGAAGGTCCGCCTGCGACGCAGGAAGTTGCGGGTCCGATTCCCGCCCTGGGACAAATGTTTGTAAAATATCTATCTATTCTATATATCTATCATCAGTCATCTAGTACCCATAACACAAGCTCTGCTTAGCTTGGGGCTAGACGATGCTGTGTGGATTGTCCAGCATTATTTATTTATTATTTATTTATTTATTTATATTAAGGCATAATGTAATACCTGATGATAAATGAATGAATAAATTAAAAATAAAATCAACGGGATTAGTCTTACATACTCCTCAGCTAAACTATTATTAGTCCAAAGAGTTAGAATTACCTTCTGAATCGCACAGTGCTCTGAATGATTAAATAAACCCTGTATCAATGGTCCGAGGAAGATGTGGTTGCACAAGTTCTTAAATTCGAGTCGTAATAACGCTTTGCCGTTCAAATAACCGATAAGTTTACCCTGGAAAACAAAAGGCTTTAATTAAAAATCATCATCATCATCCTCCTGTCCTTATCCCAATTTATTTGGGGTCCGCGCAGCACGTCTTTCCCTATCATTCATTTCTATTTGCTGCCATCTCAATAGTCACCCACTTTTTAGCCATATAAAATCCATCGCTTTTTTATTCTTTCCCTACCGACTCTTGTGACATTTCAGATTTAAACTTAGAACTGTCCTCACAGTTTTAATTAAGATTACTAAAACTTTTATTAAGATTTTGTTAAGAGCACCTTAATTTATTTATTTACAGAATAGGGACTCATCCTTATTCTGTTTTCACTAACACTACGTGTTAAATGACTAATCTTGTCTGTTTTATACACCACAGGGAGAGAAGTAGCAAATATAGGCTTTAAAAGAAACAAAACTCGAAATTTCGTGTACTTCTTGTTCACCGAAGTTTACGAAGTAGGCCGAATGACGCGCGACAAGCCACAAATCTCTGATTTTCGGCTTGGCCGAATTTTCCGCTGGATTTTGACCGTTAAGGAACGTATGGCCGAATCATGATTTACTGGCTGAAAATGGCCGTAAAAGAAATCTAAAACGAAGCTTCGTTCGGTTACTATTAACAGTAAACAGTACTAGCAGTTATAATTGGTTACCTTAACTATCTTCATAGCTTCCTTTATATTAATATCTATGTCCAAGAAAATGTCATCTACGATTTTTGTCACAATCTCAGAACAGTTCCTACGTTTAGGTCCTCTGCATGTTTCATAATTTGTCACTTTTAAGTCGAATTCACCCTGAAAACAGAATCAAATGTTAAAATTAAAGATAAACGTGTGTGCACGAAAGTGCTAGGAGGTAAGACTCGAAACAAAGGAACGGCTGGAAACACGGCAAATCACCCTTATTTTGCGGGTAACGGTGCTCTCCAGACATGGGTGTTTTATACAGAGGCCAGCACATCAAGCTAACCCTATGTGTCAAATTTATTTGAAAGTTTTTCAATTTTATCGCAAAAGGAATAAGGTTCATGTTCAATTGGGAACATTTGACAGTTTAGGGTAGCTTGATGTGCTGGCGTCAGTACCTGTGCCGTATTAAGCTGGAAGCAAACGACCGGGGACTCGACAACATGGCACACTCTGGCGGACTGCCCAGATAACCTCTTACTTCCACCCGTGCTTCAGTCCATGGTCAGGAGCGAAAGCGTGTGAGAGCCCTGCCGCAGCCTTTTGGGGGAAGCTGATACTCTTTCACAAAGGTCGCGGTGGGAAGAGAGTGGGAAGACATAGAGTCCCTCCCTATTCGCAGCAGCCGTACCGGATGTCGGAGGGTGCGCAGTCATCTGCGGCTGACATAAGTTGAGCCTGCCGGTGACAGTCTTGGGAGTCTGTCACCTGTACAAACACAGACCACGAATGCCTTTCAAGGGTGGCCACAAAGGGTGACGAACTCCGTAGGTCTTCCAGCGCCCCGGCAACAGATAGTACAAAAATACCATGTGGTTTTTAGTAATTAAGAGTATAGAAGAACACTTAGTCCGAAATAAAAGGTGTTAAGCTGCTGTCAATATTTGTAACATAAGCAGTAATCACCATCTTAGAAGTAGGTACCTATCTAAAAATATTACTTACAAATTCCAACAATGACTTTGAAAACATGAAATAAAATGAAATAAACAAGAGATATTTTATCATAACGTCGAGATTTACTAATAAATTGAATACGTCTCTAAAATATAATTTTAGTGTAACACAAACAGTTAAATTACAATTTGCTTAAACCACATCACGGTTCGTTGGTTATGACTGATCATAATAAATGTATGGTTTTGTATATGTATCATTACAAAACGTACACAAGTGCACACACTTTTTGGCTATTAGTAATAGGGCTTTTTCTGACACATTGTTCTAGAGGGTGCAAGTGAAATATATTTCTAGGCTCTAATGATAACAGTAGTGTTATCATTAGAGATATTTTACTAGGAAAAAGGCAGACCATTTAATTAATTCACTGAAAATATTAGATATCCCAAAAATACATACAACAGATTATTTAAAGGGTGGGGAGGACTTCGAAGCACAGCCCGATACCATGAGTTTAGTACAGTAATATGGACAAGCAAAAACCGACGAAAAGTTTAAACGTAAAATTTAAGTTCTATGATAATATAATTAATATATATATGTATATGTATATACAAGAATAGTTCATGGTAAGACCTGCTGTCTTGTATGGATCACAATGTTGGGCCGCAAAAGGTATAAATGAAAGGCAGTTACATGCAGCTGACATGGGAATGCTGAGGGGGATTTTACAATGAATGTGCAGGGTTGTGCACATTCATTGTATTGTTACATTGGAATGACTATATGGCTAGAAAAGAGGTTATTCTTGAGATTTCGGCAAATAGAGATATATCCCAAATAAATTGGCATAAGAGCAGGAGGATGATGATGATAAAAACTATCTTAGTCCGACCCTTATCTTGTCAGCGTGGCGTTGCACTTTGCACGTCTATATCATCGTGTGTTTATTGGTACGTGCGACCGACGCGGCGGCGTAGCCAGTACCTTGCATTTTTAGACTCCTCTTGCCATCTGCTCGTTTCTAGTAGGGGTCAAGTAATTTAGGGCACTGACTGTACGTGGCCGATTTCAGCATATATGTCGGACTTAAAATGGTCGTACTGTAGTGAGTTTACATTTTTGCTGTCTGTTGCTGATGACCTGCAGTCGAAGGCGCGCAAATGACGCGCAAATGACACTATATTCAGCCTTGGTAGTGACCCGTAGGAGAGTCTTGACAATGGTTGATCACGCCCATGTCTGTCCATGTATTAAGAAATAAACTTTCATGGTATAAGATTTTTGTAATAAAACAGAGATCCCTAATTAAATAAAAAAGCAATAAGTATAAAAATAATTGATATTTTTGTATTTGCACAAATTCATCAATAACAAATGTTTTATGAGTAGGTATATAAAAATAACAGTAGTCTCTTATTTAGCGCGGATTTGGTTTCGGTTACACTTCTTGCTTTGGTCGGCTTACAGCTGGGGCACCTTGGGGAGGCTGAAGGAAACTGTCTTGGTCTCCAAGTATTGCAGGATGCCGTCCTCACCCCTGAAAAATTTAATATACCATGTTAAATCAGTCAAAATACACAGACAATACAACACAGACTTCAAGATACTATGGATGATGGCTAGGATTTTTTTGTGGATCTCGTAGATTAAAAAAAATATTGGAGACGTATTTGTACATTTTTTACGTAATTAAATAAAAAAAAATGAAAGATTATGTCGATACATTAGAGTTAAAATGTTGCATGACGTCAAGCGTATGTAGATTTTGTATATATTTTTAACGTAGCGACCCTACGCTCCAACTTAAATGCATTTATTAAGTCATTTTTAATCAGAAATATTAGTCTAATATAAGTAAAGTAAGTATATAAGTCTAGTTATTATGTCAGATAATAAAAATATTGACGGATGGACGAAACATAATTTCTTGTTTTTTACCCTGGCTTCATCCCTATTTCATAATGGAAAATTCCAGCACCAGAGGATTCTTTTAAAGTGTTGAGTGGCTGTACTACTTTTTGACTGACTTAAGAGCAGGTTATGCATACAATGTTCTTCAATAACTACGCACAGAGGCCAGCACATCAAGCTACCTCAATCTGTCAATTTTCTTTGATAGTTTTTCAACTTTATACAAGATTAATTGGTAGTTTGGAACAGCTTGATGTATTGGCGTCTGTAGTATTAGTTATATGTTATTGACATTTGAAAGGATGCAAGGTTTCCTACGCTAATTTACCAGTATCAATGTAAAGTGGTTTTGTTAGAATTATTGTTTTGAAGCGAATGTTTAGTATTATAAATGTTATAACTGAGATAATTTATATTTTAATCAGTTTATATATGTAAAGTTAACTTTTACGTAACCTGGAACGATAACGTTCAAAGACGAATAACCTAGAGGGACAGGGCATACATTGTGTGTTTTTACTTAGTGTTCATCAATACACCAGTCTGCTTAATGAATGAATGTTCAGAAGACAGTTAATTATTACTATATGTAATTATGCCCACATAAATATCGAATCATGATGTATATCCGCTGATATATATCAGCGAACACAGATTTGAAATAAGGCGTTTTGACGTGTGATGCAATTAGTATCACTGGCATTATTTCGCCATTTTGTTACGTAGGTATTGTTTGTTCGTGTTACTTTTTTTATTTATTCATCATTGACGTTTTTTTATTTTACCTAATGTCAAAATAATTGCTGTCGAAATAACTTCTTTTTCTGTAAGAAGGCCTTATAGTTACCTCCATTCTCATTTACAAAAACTTTAATAAGTATTGTAATGTTGGCAAAGCGGTGCAAGCGAACATAGGCTTTATGCGGGCTCGACTTTATGCTTGTTTGACTTTACAGCATATTTACTTTTTTCAAAATATTGCTTTGATGGCTTTAGAGAAATTTTATACTTACAGTTCGCGTCCGATACCAGATTCCTTGAATCCACCGAAGGGAGTTTGAGGTGCTACGTGTTCGTACGTGTTGACCCTAGAAACACAAAAATAAACACGTTCAAGAATTTTGCTAAGCCTAAAAGTGTGTGTATACTCCAGAACAAGTTGAAGATTTGGTATGTTCCATTAAAACATACACTGTTCGCATGTATTAATTGATTTCTACCAACGTCTATGATATCTATTTGAAGCATAAAGGAATTTAAAAATATAAAACTGATTGATACCAATAAAAATAATTATTCAAGAAAAGTCATCGTGTGAACAAATAGATCTTCTCTGCTAAACATAACTGTACCAGCGGAAGAAGATAAAATCTATAAAATAAATAAAGAAAACAAAACAAATCGTACCACATGGAGCCGGCGCGCACGTGCTTGATGAAAGAAAGGGCGGTAGTGATGTCGTTGGTGATGACACCAGCACCCAAGCCGTAGTTAGAATCGTTGGCCCTGTCAACGACCTCTTCAAAGCTGTCGAACTTGAGGATGCTCTGGACCGGCCCGAAGATCTAGACATGGAAATGAAAAATAATTTTTTAATTAAAAATCAAATCATTTTTGTATAATGTAATCTTGTATCGCGCATATCGTTAATTTATGCGTGGAAATGTCGGTGTCTATGATTTTTTGTCGTAAATATTGATAAAACATAAAGAGCTGACCTTGAATTTCAAATTACATCTACTTTTTGAATCGACTAGTACGTAAACTACGATCAGTCAACTGACCCGGATATCGCAGATGTATTTATGCTTGTAAATATTTTGATCACACAAACATACACGTACACGTATACACGCATCTGAACAAACATATTACGCAGCAACTTTGTGTGGCATTCCTCTATATTTTATCATCAAGATTCAGATCTCCTGATAGCAAAGGAACAGGTGTATAATCGTTCATTTTAAGAGGCCTAACATTAATTACACCTATCGTACGCATTTTTCATCTGTTTCAGCATGAAAGGAATAGTCCGCTCATGTTTTTTAAATGATTAAAACTGTATAGACAGTACAGTCCTTTTGCTTAGCTATTTGAAACTATTATAGTATGCTTTGGTTAAAAATTTTGGTCGCTACCCACCTCCTCCTTGCAAATTTTCATGTCTTCCTTGACATCAGCGAAGACGGTGGGCTGGATGAAGAAGCCGACCTTGCCTTGGCGGTCACCTCCAGCGATGCAGCGGGCACCACCCTTCTTACCAGCGTCGATGTAACCCATCACCTTCGTGAACATGTCTGTGTCGATCTGTAGAAGATCAGGTTTCAATTATTTGAGTTCAGTTTCATCTTATTCATTTGCATTCAAAAAAACTAGTCTGTTTGAAGTAGTACAGAATTTAGAGCTTTTTTTGTCGTGGTCTAGAAAAAACAAGAATTAATTCTTGAAAGATTAAATGGTATTGTGCTAAGTAGTAGTCATATCATTTGAGCCATTAATCGTCCCCTGCTAGACATATGCCTTCCGCTAGAAGAAGTAGGTATATTCAACTTCTGCTCCTGCGCTGCCCGTGTCTACTAATTATAATGATGAAGTTCTTTCATCTGTCACGCACCTGAGGTCCTTGTTGAACATCTTCGTAAGGGTTTCCAACGGTCCTGTTCTTGGCGATTTCGGCGGCTTTGGCGACAAACTTGTCGTAGATACCGGACTGGACGTAAGTCCTGGTACCGGCTACGCAGCACTGACCAGCGTTGGCGAACGCGGCCCTGTGAGCGATCCCAGCGGCCTTTTCGACTGGAAATTGAAATGAAAAATGAAAATGCATTCAGATACATGCATGCTGGGGGCGAGCACGGGCGAACCCAAGACTAATACATTATAGTGTATTATCGATGCCCAAGACGTTTGTGACAAGACATCTTAAATGAAGTCATGTCTTAAAATTTGTCTTACATGCTAGCATGAGTCAACTGTTTGATAAAATCTAAAGGCTGTGCCTTTCTTGTTGTTACAGTAAATTCAAAAATAGACTCTATTAAGCGACTAAATAAAATAGTATGAATCAAAGAGTGTAGTGCATACAGCCAAAGAACTTTTAAATATGTTTTAGAATGAACACAAATCCAATTGAGGTAAAGATCATTTTTTGTAAGTGTTCATTGTGAACAGTCTGTTCCTCCAGATTTTTTTGACTCTGTCTGTACATTGAACATATGCGTCGGACTATTTGGAAAAGTCACGAAATGCGAAACGAGTGAAGAAAACTGACCAGATGCACAGGGTGACGTATTAGTGAATGTGACCTATTAGGGAAAGCGACGAAATAGCGAATGAGAGGAATTGTCATCATAACCACTTTTGGCTTACACACGTGACGCTTTTTTTGTTTGGTTTTTAATTTTAGTTTCTCAAACTTGTCTCTTAACTCTTAGACTTAGGCTTTAAAAGTGTATGAGTGACATATAGGTATGATTGTAGTAGCACACACATGTGGTATTCATAGTTAAGTATAACATACTTGATTAAAAGTATAAAAGTAGGTATGAATAAACCTTCATAGTTGCCAAAATCGTTGTCATTCGCAGTCTGGCAACTCAAACGGATTATAAGAGCCCCGAATGTTTCTCCGGAATATTTCCCTGCTTTAGACCTCTTTCGTTTGTGTGATTTAACATTTGTGGCAAAATGGGTGCGCCCATATAAGCAATTAAAACATCATGAGTCCCAACTAAACATCAAGACATTATCTCACGCAATCGTGCTAGCATATAGGACAAACCGGTTTTACCACCTAAACTGTGATAAAATATGGGATTCAAGGCATGTCACAGTAGGCTGTATTGCGAGTGAAGAAACATATATAATTAATTTAATTGAAAACCAATTGCCAGGAATAATAACATACAGTAAGAAGTATTTAATCAACAATAAACATTGCACGGTCTTATCGCACAGGATGATAATTAGATAAGTGGTTGATTATATACAGTGGCAACCTGTTCTTTAGTGTCAATTTCATTTTATGGAGACTAATTACCGGCTGTTCCACAAAACAGTATAAATGGTACCTATAAATTATAGATATAGATAGATATAATTATAGAACGGACTAATTCAGAATTAAAAGAAAGAAAACAAATTAAGGTTGTCATTAATCAAAGAAAAATACTTTGTAAGTATCTTCGTGTCATAAGAAGAGTTTATGAATTTTCATGATGTTGAAACAAATTGTGTTTCAACATCATGAAAATTCATAAACTCTAGATACAATTTTTGTAATTATTTAGTCATTAAGACTGATCTTAAAATTGAAATAGAAATCACACCATTGATAAGTAAGATTCAACAGTCTTACACATTGCATTACCTTTGGCTTTACACCTTTGGCGAAATGGCAGAATTGGTCGATCTAAATAATGAAAATGAAATTACCATCAGCATCATTGAACACGACCAGCGCGCTCTTGCCTCCCAGTTCAAGTGTGACTCTCTTAAGGTTGACAGCGGATGCAGCGCTCATTATGATCCTGCCCACCTGTGCAAGAAAAAAATAAACATTCCTATATGAATCACTATTCCAAGCACGCAATAGTTTGCATTGTTATTTACTCAATTTATTGTCGTATAGTGTAGGAATACTAAGTAGAAATAGATAACTACGTAGCTATATACTAAGTTTATGATATACTAAGTGTTTGAAGAGCAGGTAAAGTAACATTACTTAGCATCGAGACAATATTCTCCGTACGGATTTAGCACATCTACATTTTTCCAGGTATGTTTAAGTTCCATATAAGAAGACAAATCCTAACTCCTGTCTTTGACTGACATGTTCCTGGTAGAAAAACCCAGTGACGGCTTACCCGTAGCCGTATAAGCGATTCGAAATATAAAGTAGTCGTACAAAAGCAGAAGTTACTTAAATAAAAATGAATTATAGTACGGTAGGTCAAGACTAAGCCGTAATTGTCATTGTGACAACAAGAGGTATCGCGCAAAATAATATATTATTACTATGACTGAATGAATGGTTACTTAACATTGTGTAACATTCTTTATCTTATCTTTCAAGTCTGACTTAAAATTGACGGATTTCGTTATTTCGTGACGATTTCTGCAATGTCATTTACTCATATATCTGCTGATATTTTGTTTACTAGCCGCCCTCTGATTAGCACGGGTGGAAGTATTATTTTTTTGTTCACCCCCATTTTCACCCACAAAATGTGAATATCCAAAAAATCTGAAATGTATCATAATTGGTGGTGAAGGGTGGGCGTTATGGGGGACTGTCTTATGTAAATTTTGACTTTCAAAAAGTGCTGATCCTCAGCATAGTTTTATTCAATGAATTTTGATTTTGTTTTGATGGTTTAGTAACTAAGACTTTTTAAACGGTTTTATAAGTAGGTATAGATTTAAATAGAATAAGTGCGTGCATTAAGTTCTTAACTTGGATTTTACTGTCCGAACCATGTGATGCAGCAGCAACTGTATACTCACTGTCTGCTATTGATTCTTATAGAAGGCTCAAGGTTCAGTCAGATATATGATATGATCACGAAAGTTATCGTCAAAATGGTGGCTAAAATGGTTTTACGCACGCAAAAGTTGGCAACCTGACATTCTTGTTTAGAATATTTTAACGACTGCAATTTCACTTTTGTGTCTTTAGCGGCTTGATAAAATTCTCATTAGGGAAAAGTTAGGTATTGCAGTACATTATCCTATCTAATAAGTGTATATTGGCATAAGTAGGTTACTAACATTTTGTAATTATATTTCTTTCTAAGAAAGTTAAACTAGGTCATATAAAGTTTACAGGCTCACCGTTTCCGTATTAGACTCAATAGTACAGACCATAATATTATGTGGCCTGAGGGTGCCCTGAACCGGTACGTGAAATTATTTACCTCAGTGGAGCCAGTAAACGCAACTTTGTCGACATCTGGGTGGTGAGTGATAGCGGAGCCAGCAGTAGGTCCGTAGCCAGGGAGCACGTTGAGGACACCAGCAGGGAATCCAGCCTCCTTGACCAGGGCAGCCATTGCCAAAGCAGTGAGAGGGGTCTGCTCAGCGGGTTTGAGGACGACCGTGCAGCCTGTAGAAAAAGCAGTACAATTTGTTTCAGATGTGCCAGACCAATGAAAATGTCCCCCAGGCACTATTTAAAAGAGCTTATTGTAATAAGTACCTATTACTTTGCTGTTTTGGACATATTTTCAATGTTATTTACCGTGTCATTTCTGGGAACAGGCCCAGGATGAAAACGGGCTTTTTAGAAACTATCCAGAAAGTATGGAGAATAATTGTCGTATATCGCGTGACATTATTTTAATGCACTGATAGTAAACCCAACCACGCTTCTTTCGTTTTTTTTTATCTAAACCGCTAAAACACTTCGATTTTTTTGTTTCCATGGGAATTACCTAACCTAATACCAATTAGGGCCCAGAGTCTCCTTAAGAGATCTATTTAAAGAGATTGGTATTCTCACAGTGGCTTCTCAATTTATTTTTGCCAACATAATATACATTAGGCAAAATATACATACCTATGTACACTAAAAACAGTGACATCCACAATTTTAATACCAGAAATAAGCACAAACTGTACGCTCCTTTCCACCGGCTTCATAAGGTCCAGAGCTCATTTGTGGGGCTCGGTATCCGCTTTTATAACATGCTACCTCATTCTTTGCTGGATTTACCTTTTAACGCGTTTAAAGCTAAAGTTAAATCAAACCTTTGTTCTAAAGCATATTATTCGATCAACGACTATTTAGAAGACAAGAATAGTTGGTCGCTTTGTTGAACGCAGGACAATGTTACTATGTTCTTTTACTGTTTAATAGTTCTTTATTTTTGTGTATGTTTCTTCTACTATCCTTATTTTTATGTTATTGACATGATCCTCTCATTACATTGTATGAATGAGTTGTATTGATATAATTCAGCATTGCACATGTCAGCGGGCACGCCCTTGGACTGCCTTGGAGGCTTTTTATGTATTCAGTTTAGCAGGATTTGCTTGAGTTAATGGTCGATTTTGGTATGTATAACTTTTTATTTATTTATTTTAGCATATTGGTGTGTGCTAGCTAACATGTAACAAATTATTTAATTGAATGACGTATAAAGATGATTGACATAATTATTATTTTTGACATAATGTGTTGTACAGCTTCAAGTTCTTCAAACCTATCAGACAGACGTGTTGCTGGGGAGTTTGTTCCTCCACTTCTTCTTCCCAGCAAAAACACTAGGAAGTGGTGAAGGGTGGGCGTTTTGGGGGACTGTCTTATGTAAACGTTTTTGACGTTCAAAAAGTGCTGATTCTCAGCCTAATTTGAATAAATTAATTTTGATTTTGATTTTGATTTTGAACTTGAAAACAAAAGTATGAAACATTTTCTATTCCAATAAAAAGTTGTGGTAAAATTTTCAAATCAACCCATAGAATACTTTTTGAGGTTTACAGACACAAACATATGGAAGCTGAATTGTCAAATACAAAAAACGGAGATATTTTTTCCTCCAACAAAAGATAATATAAGCAAGAAACTTACCGGCAGCGAAGGCGGGGGCGATTTTCCACACAAACATGGGGATGGGGTAGTTCCATGGCAGAATTTGGCCACAAACACCCACGGGCTCTTTCAAGGTGAAGGTCATGACGTCACCATCTGAAATACAATGGCGAATATAGCAGACAATAGTACACAAGGTCATGGCCAGGGCCATAGCATTTTTATAGGCCGTTCATGTTGCTAAATGTGGCAAGGCTATGTCAGCTTACATAGATGGTGTTTCTTTATTAACAAACCAAAATAAATACTCGTTATTTTTTATTTTACGTTTTATAAACTATTACTTATTTATTTATTTATGTTCTTAAAAATACATTACTTAATAGCGCATATACATTTAGCATTATCATCATATGCCTAGCCCCAACCATGTTGTAGTCGGCTTCCAGTCTAACCGGATGCACCTGAATACTAGTATTTTATATGAAGCAATTGCCGCAATCCAGTTACTGGGCAACAAGGTACCCTTTGTTAAGACTGGTTGGCAGACTTTCCTTTCCTTCGGGACCAACGGTTTAACGTGCTTTCCGAGGCACATTTTCTATTTACATACATTATTATCATAAATATATCATAAAATATGTACCTATTACGATTTATCTGGAAAAGGAAATCAGTAATGACCAAGATTACATTCCGATTAGTAGATATAATATGTAGCCTTAAGATGACGTTGTGAGACTTGGTAGTCTAGTGCCCGTTTTCACGAACACTAGGCGACACCTTGTCAATGCCTAACTAAAAACGCCCTGTTGGATTTTTGACGCTCAGTTCAGCGTTCACAGTTCAAATGTAAGAAATCGGAAAATGTGTATTGTGTAAGAATATGTAAACGTTCATGGGTTTAAAAGACTAGTATAACGAAACGTGTTTATGCAATGGCTGGCACTTGTACTTGTTCTACACATTGCCACAAGTTATTAAGTTATTAACACAAATTGACAAAAAAATAGATATTTGTAGTGGTATGTTAATTTGTTACTGAATAATGGATAAAGCATTTTTCCATAAAAAAAATGAACACATTGACACACTAAGCCCTTTCATCGTGTTTTTTTTTGTCATTCCACATTTGACCTTACTGAATAAAAATAGTCTTTTTAAAACGTACCTGCGGGAATAGTGTTGCCGAGAATTTTGTCAGCTTTGCCGGCGTAGTATCTGAGAATACTAGCAGCCCATAAAACTTCGCCTTCCGCTTGCTTGACGGGTTTGCCACAGTCCAGGGTTTCCAGTTCACTCAGGTACTTGGCATCTCTTTCCATGAGGTCAGCCAGTTTAAGTAGGAGGAGACCTCTTGCGGAGGCATCGAGGGTACGCCATTCTGAGTAGCGGTGGAAAGCTTTCTTGGCTGCTGCCACTGCAATGTCTACGTCAGCCTATAAAAGGAAGAAGTTCACGCATCATCTTAATAGGTTCATTTCTGGATACAGATCTCTCCAATAGTATCGATTCACGACGTTTTTAACGCGCCGACGTCGCGCCTATGTCGCGCGTTACGCGCTTTAAAAGTAATTCAAATGCAGTCAACCTGAAGCGATTTAAATACAAACATCTGCTTTTTGGTCATTTACAGCGCAATGAGCGCGCGTTTGTGAAAAGTGCGTGGTCGGAGTGTTAAAATTACGTCACTGAAACGGAATTATCAATATCACCGGATCACTGTTTGAGCGACAACGTACGAAAATGAAAATATATGTTACCATGATAACCATGTCAGATACGAATGATAAAATATCGAAATTGAAAATCATGATTTGGCACAAAACATGCAATTCATTTATTATTGATTCAGGTACATTTTGTGCCTGATAATGAATCTTCATTCATTAAATATTGTTTTGCATAAAACTCTGTCTACAAATTTTAATGATATCTAATTTATAATCATATGCAATTCATTATTTGGCTATACACTTTTCATCTTACTTATTTATAAAAAAGTATTTTTTGTGTGTTTTGTAGTTCTTTTATTTGATGTTTTTCTCTTACCTTGTCTGCTTCAGCCACCTGTATGATGACGCTCTCATCCTGAGGGTTGATGGTGGGGAAGGTCTTCTTACTGACGGCATCCACCCACTCATTGTTGATGAACAACTAAACAGAACAAAAAACCTATTACAATTTTTCAAATTCAACGATTCAAAAGTTGGGTTTGCACTCACAAAAAGTACTTATTAATAAACAAACATATTGTTGAACGCCTACAAAAGCACAACCGTTTTTTTTTTTAAGAAACATTTTTTCTAAATTGGATAACGTGTTGAGTGCGTTAAATATTTGTATTGGTGAGAAAAAAATCTAAAGGTACCTTCACTATGAGAATAATAACATTTAAAAGTAGTAACTAGATTTATATTGAACAATACGAGTCTGTACAATAATGATATTCTGTTTTTTTTTTTTCTGAAAGTAACGAGAGTGGACAATATCGCGATATTACAAGCCAATGAGTTTACAGAATCGTCAATGTTTTGACTTAAGATGTATTGGGTACAATACATAATGATCGCCAATCACCTATTGTGGTTTTGTTGGTCAATTCAGAGCAGAGTTACCAGTACGATGCATTGTTAACCACAAATATTGGATGTACACACATACATCAGTCTGTTGCTAACCATATTGATACCCTATATCTAATAATGCTATTAATAAAATCAAATATGAATATACATACACACACGAAGTATGTCGGAGTCGGTTTTGTATAAATTGACATTTACAAAGCCAATAAAAGGTGTGTGTAACTGTAAAAAATCATGATCTCTTCCGAACCCAATGGGATTTTTAATGACAAACGTAGATATTGAACTCAATTTTAAATAAAAAATATAGAAATCATAGTTTACTTAATACTTTTGACATACAATTTATATTTAAAATCTTACTGGTTAAGATATAAATCATGATTTACTTAAAACTTTTTACAATTAAGAAAAAACATCAGATAAAAATGTTAATATGAGGAAAAGGCGATAAACAATTTCAACGCTGGGGAGGTTCAGAATCATGTTATCATGTATCAGTTTGGAGTCGATGACCCTTTATCCCAGTATAGTGAAATGAATAGAATAAAAAAAAAACAATAATTTCAGATGTGGGTATGCTAATGCGTCGAGTCTTTCAATAAAAAGCAACGCAATTATTAAAATGCTATAAATAATGACCACCTACACGTATGAACGCCTTATCAAAAAACTCAGTTTTACAAGCGTAATCATATAAGTAACGAACCGGCAAGCAATTGAATAATTTTGTCATAGGAAATAACCTACATATCTACAAATTTACTGTAATATTTATAACAGAATCTTTTGTAAATTACAGTATTTAAAAATAAAGATTAAAATAAGTCGTACCTTAGTGTATTTGATGTCTACTTTAACCATTTTCAAGCCGGTTTGTCTGAGCACGTGCGTTCGCTCCAGTGGTCTTCTATAAATGGTTTGTTCTCGCACGGCGAGCCGGCAATATGCGTCGCGTCACACACTTACACAAAACTGTATTTGTAGATAAGTACAGGCCACAATACAGATTATATTGAGAGTTCCGTACGTTCATCAGAGCAGTGGGTTTTATAATAGTTGGAGATTTTTAAACTCTTACAAACGAGACGTTTCTATGGTTTTAACAATATAAAAATACTAATACGTTAACAGTTTCGTCTTACGTCTACTGACGTATGTGCATAGTCTCATAGCGCATGCGCCAGAACTTGTTGTCCTGTCTTTTCATACGTATAATGAGGCCAGCAGGTTGACATTTATGGTAAAAAACATGCACATTGCATTATTTGTTTATGCTGCTGTTGCTGTGGCTACGCGAACATTATTATGACAACTGAGACGGTGCACCATCTCAGTTTTCAACGACTGTAGAATCAATGGAAAACCCAATGTTGTTTAGTATTGAATTACAGCTGTTCCCTTTTTTCCTCAACAATGTAACAACCTAATTAGGAGTTATGTATTTGAGTTGTTTGGGGTTGAAACACTGGGGTCCGTGTGCCCGTTTAGTTTTTTGGGAGATCGCGATGTTTTGGTCGACACTTCACGTGACCTGACCGGGCCTGGGCTTGCCTTTTTTTTTATCAAAGAATCAGCCATTCAACGTGGCAATGCTGGCAGCCTTTTGGTTACTTTTCTCGTTGACAGCGATGCGTATGAATTTTTCGATACCCTCACAGGTTATCTTGTTCTTTTTTTCTCTGCATCTTCTTTTTTTTTTTCTCTTCATGTACAGAGGCCAGCACCTCAAGCTACCCCAATGTGTCATATTTCTGTTATAGTTTTTCAACTATATCGCAAATGAAATAAGGTTCATGTTCACTTGCGAAAATTTGACAGTTTGGGGAAGCTTGATGTGCTGGCGTCTGTACATAATAGTTTTATTGCTTTATTGATTAAATGACATTATTTGACACAGACTACATTAGAAAGAAATGATGGGAAGTCAAAATCATTTCTTAATTAAATACAGCAGGGCTATTTTATAAAAATCTCCCGTGAAAATGTAAATGAAGTGTAGGCGAAGTGAGCTGTCACTTTATACTAATTCAAGGGTTTGACAGCACACAAGTTTTCTACAGAATAGCCACTTGGGATTTTTTAGTCTGTGATCGTGCCCCAAACATCTTTAGTTCTTTTTTTATAGCGTTTACTAACTATCATTCCTTCTTCGTTTTGGTTCCGTTGGATTCAGTACTGAATCCTAAATATTATGGCATTGGCATTGTGTAGTGTTGGTTGACTTTAATTATATCATATAGGTATAAATTATTATCTAACTAACGTATGTATGTGTGAGTTGTCAACATACGTACCTACTTACACGATATTGAATGATTTGACAAATTATGATAGTGAGGTATTATAGTCCAATATGACTCAGTTTTAATTGTTTAATTACTTTCAGGTTTTCTGCAACTTCATCGTAGTTTGGATTTATTGTTATGAGTTTGTAATTCTGATTCCAATACTTGCAAAAAGACTAGAAAACCTGGGAAACTGTATTATAAACGTAGGTATTAAAAATGTGGAGATGCCCTGGGCGTCTGGAGTCGCAGGCAGACTCCCAGCCACCGTAGGCGCGGGCCTGCGGGCGACGAGCACTGATTCGATTAGAGACCAGACCCAAGTGAGGTGCGCGTCATGTTCCACGCGCAACTCAATTGGCGGGGCCCACTAGGGGCCTGAAGCCTGCCAGGGTTGCGAGATCTTCGAAAGTGTTACTGTGACCCTGGAACGTAAAGGGCAAGGACGGAACACGGACAGGTTTTAGTCAGTAAAAGTTTGACACGCCCTCCCGTTCCACCCAGAATGGGCGAAGTCATCGAATAATATCTCACCCTTAAAAAAAGGCATTAAAACTGTTACGATTTTTGCAAAGATAAGATCAGAACATAAGTATTTACGAAATTGGACGTAATTACGAAACCTTTTATAGTTTCAAGTGTTTACTTGTCCGTAGCTACAATCTATGATAAATTTGTTCAAGGTATTTATAGATAATCAGTTATCACTATGCAGACTATCGGTAGCCACATTTTATTATAACAGGCGAGACTTCTGGTTTTCCCGATTTTCCTTTAAGGAGTTTAGACGTGGACTGGATAATCTGACCAAGAGAAAGATAGAGGATAGACGCATTTGAATTGGGGTGTTGGAGGCGGATTGTCCAAATACCTTCGGCAGCCAAACGTACAAATGTGTCTGTCCCTTCCCAGCTCAATATCAAGACCCGATTGTCTACAGTTGCAGACCTATTTCAGCCACATAATACGTAGGGGATAGCAGGCTTGAAAAGCTAGTCATTGTTGGCAATACCGAAAGAAAGAGAACCCAAGGTTGGTCGTCGACACGATGGTCTAACTAAGTAAAAGAAGCCATATCCTCCAGCAAATTTCTGCAGGTAGTGATTTCTGGACCAGAGTTAAGCAAGGCAGGTTGTCCGCCTTGGAACGGGTGAAGAAGATTTCTTCATCTCAACCGGGTCGCAGCAGGCGCACCGGGTGTCGGCTGAGGGCGGACCGCACAGAGGGTGCGGTCCAGCCCCCCAAGGTCCAAAGGCGACGAACGTGTGGACGTCTGTCGCCCCTCATACATCAGGACGTGAGGTTGTGGAGAGAAGTGTCCACGCGCGGCCCTTTTAGTCGTCAGGGGGGGAGTAAAACACCTCACTCCCCCACTTGATTTAAGGAGGCCCGCAGAAGCGGGTCAGCACTAGCCAGGGGCTGCGGAAGGATCGTACGTTACCGCGATCCCCGGCATAGATGTGAGATGGAACACTGGGGTGGATATTGATCAGTAAGAGTCTGGCAGACCCCTGTGCCCTGGGGGCGGATGACTTCCATGAGGATTTTTCACCTCGGAACAAAAAAAAAGACAGATTGTCCGCTTAAAGGAGTCCAGTGACCACGATCCTCAGTAATGAGGGACCGATTCAAGAAAGTAAATAAAAAAACCAATTAAAAAAATTGATACTCTTGTATTTGCACTTTACAATTCATCAATAAAAAGTATTTTAAAATAATAGTAGTCTTTTTTTAGCGGGGATCTAGTTTTGGTCTCAGTTCTTGTTTTGGTCGGTTTACAGCTGAGGTTTCTTGGGGAGGCTGAAGGAAACTGTCTTGGTCTCCAAGTATTGAAGGATGCCGTCCTCACCCCTGAAAAATCATAAAACACGTTAAAACAGTCGAAAAACACAAAAGACTTCATAAGCGTTTAAAATATAATTGCATGGTGTTTATTTTATTGCAAACTGCTGTTTATTCAACCTAAAAAAAAGAGCAAATTACTCGTTCGACGTGTTTCAATGAACGTACAATGCTGGTTTCACGAGTCGAGAAATTTGCAAACACATTCCATTTTCTGATCTCAGCAACATATTACTTTTTTAACACTAAAAGATCATTTGGACAGAGTTACTTTCACATTGATAATATTAATACGGATGGCATTAAAGTGAAATATTTGCAAGCAAATATGGAACTTAAGGAGAGGACCTTATCTGTCTTTGACTTTACCTACACCAATTTTCACAATACGACAACTTCGGCAAGATATTGTATTGAAATGCCGATAATGGTTTTGAGAAAATGATACTTACAGTTCGCGTCCGATGCCAGATTCTTTGAATCCACCGAAGGGAGTTTGAGGAGCTACGTGGTCGTATGTGTTGACCCTAGAAGAATACAAAGATAAACTTGTCAAGTTTTTCCTAGAAGCCAAATAGTGTGGAATACACATACCTATATGCCAGTATTAGTTAAATGTTTGCTTATTTCTTTTACTAATAGTTACTAAATTACTAGTAGTAGTAGTATACTAAGCTGGGCCTTGAAGTGCTTCAACGAATTTTATATTTTGCAAAGATAAACATAACACTATTTGCTTCTATATTTGAACTCATTGAATTCTATCGACGGTTAGGATACCTATTTAATGGATTTTAAACTTTTGTCAGTTGATGTCAAAAGTACATAACTTACTGGTAACAATGAAAATAATTAAGTTAACGAGTACACCATCTTCTAAATATGACTGTACCGGCGAAGATAAAACTAGCTAAATTAACCAAGATGAAAAACAAATCTTACCACATGGAGCCGGCGCGCACGTACTTGATGAAAGCAAGGGCGGTAGTGATGTCGTTGGTGATAACACCAGCACCCAAGCCGTAGTTGGAGTTGTTGGCCCTGTCAACGACCTCTTCGAAGCTGTCGAACTTGAGGATGCTCTGAACTGGCCCGAAGATCTAGATATGCAAATGCAGAATTATAGCATGATACATCGAAGTGAATGATTTCTTGTCATAAATATTGGAAATACGTTACTATCTTTAAAAAAGTTAGCCATGAGTTACTGCGAGCTAATATAGCATAAGTAAAAAGATACAAACACATAAGTTGTTAATTTATTTAAGACCCGATTTTACTATTCAAATGGTACACATTTTTCATTTGTTTCTTTGTTTATTTACCATTAATTATATTTTACATATTATTATTGTAATACGATTACGTATACCAATCGGCCGCTACCCACCTCCTCCTTAGCAATCTTCATGTCATCCTTGACATCAGCGAAGACCGTGGGCTGGACGAAGAAGCCAACCTTGCCTTGGCGGTCACCTCCAGCGACGCAGCGGGCACCACCCTTCTTACCAGCGTCGATGTAACCCATCACCTTCGTGAACATGTCTGTGTCGATCTGAGAACAACGGTAGGTTTCCATTGTTTGAGCGCTTAGTTTTACATGATTCATTTACAGACCAAAGGTCTCTTTTATTTTTATAAATGTAGCTTTTACATCAATTGTTTCGGAGTCTAGATAGGAAATTGGAATAGATTCTGTATAGATTTTATGGTAACTCAGTGTGAGTCAGTCCCCTGAATACAGGTTTACTGAATAAAGGTCTACCCCAAGAATATCTTCAATGACTGGTCCTGCTCTGCACGTATCTAATTTTAGTAAATGATGAAATTTTAATGATGAAGCTCTTTTCGTCTGTCACGCACCTGAGGTCCTTGTTGGACATCTTCATAAGGATTTCCAACGGTCCTCTTCTTGGCGATTTCGGTGGCTTTAGCTACAAACTTGTCGTAGATACCGGACTGGACGTAAGTCCTGGTACCGGCTACGCAGCACTGACCAGCGTTGGCGAACGCGGCCCTGTGAGCGATATCAGCGGCCTTTTCGACTGCGAATTGTAACGGCAAATGAAGATGCATGCAAGCAGTTGCAATAAGATGTAAACAATATGTGTGTCACAAAAAAATACCATCAAATAAATTGAGCATTACTTTGCCAGGTAATAATGTACAGTAAAAAGTATTCAATTAATAATATACACTTGTACGGTGCATGGTCTTATCGCATAGTAGTTCATTATGTTTAGTATCATTCAAAACTTGCAAATAATAAGTTTAAGAGCTACATAGGGTGTTTCGTAGAAAGGAATAACCGGCCGTTTACGAAACTGTAGCTAGAAGGAATTAATTCAGATTTTAATGAAAGATAATAAATTAAGGTGGACGTTATTCCGAGAAAAACACTAACAATTTATGATTTTTTATGATGTTGAAACACAATCAGATCTAGTTATTGTAATTATTTAGTAATTAGGACGAATATTAAAATGCACTATAAATCACGCCACGGCCAAATAAGCTGATTACATTGATTCATAAATCATTATTCCAACATTAATTTCAGAGTGTACAAAAAGCACTCGCCTCAATAATGTGGATGGACCAAATCAACGATTTTAATTAGACAAGTCCTGAGCCAGTAAACGTCTTAATAGGCACACAGCATTAACACACTCCACACAAACACACACACACGCACACATTGGACTACTTCCTTGGGCCAGTTTACCAAATTGATTTAGTCGATCAAAAGAATGAAAGTGAAGTTACCATCAGCATCATTGAACACGACCAGCGCGCTCTTGCCTCCAAGTTCAAGTGTGACTCTTTTAAGGTTGACAGCGGATGCGGCGCTCATTATGATCCTGCCCACCTGTGCAAGAAAAAAAACTAACATTCATATACATACATATATTGACGACCTAGTTGGAGCAGTGCCTGCTGCGCTGCGTCTTATTTGTATGGCCTACAGGTAGTTGTCCCGGGTCTGGTTGTTTGTATATGTTAGTTTTAGTGTTTTGTAAACACATCCACGATACAGAAGAAATTCCAAGTCCGCACTTGGAAAAGTTTAAAAATAATAAAACAAAAGAAAAACTATTCCAAGCACGAGATAGTTTGCATTTATAATAGAATATGGTGTAGTTTAGAAATACTAAGTGCAAGTAAAAAGAAAATATGTTTACATACATTACATAAAATCGGGATATTACTTTTATTTTGCAAGCTGGGTCTATAAATCTAGACTCCTAGCTGCAAGTAAAACATACCTCATGAAAACTCTCAATAACTGCTAACCCGAAGCCACATTTATTTAACATTATGTCACATTTTTATCTTATCTTTCAAGCCGCTTGAGAAATTAACGGATGTTGTTATTGCCAGTGGATTTTTGTTGTATGCTTTAATCTCATATATAACTTTAATCTCATATCAACATATGAGATTATATATTATTGCTTGAAATAGAATTGGTAAGTAATTCGTCTAATATAGGTTCTTTTGTTGTTAGATTTTATGTTTTGAATTATGAGACCCAGTAATAACTGTACCTTGGTACAGACGCCAGCACACCAAGCTATCCCAAACTGTCAAGTTTTCCCAATTGAGAATGAAAGTAATAATTTTGTGATAAAGTTGAAAATCTATCGAAGAAATTGTACAGATTGCGGTAGTTTGATGTGCTGGCTTCTGTACTTGGAACAACAAAGAATTATATTTTGGAAATATCGATTCTTCTAGAAGGGTCAAGGTTAAGTCAGATATCATGAGCACGAACGTCACCCACGGAACCGTTGGGAAGGTAAACTGTTATTTGTGTCGACTACTTTTAATTAGCTGCAGTAAATTGACAAATATGAATAAAAAACTATAAAGGTGTGCCGTAAATAAGATAACTTACTGATTAGATTCTAATACAGTTACCTACAGTACGGTAAAAAGGGGTAAATCGAAATGCAGGGGTGAGTAGAAACAAAACTTTGAAGAGCATTTTCGCGTTGGTTTAACATTTTTTGTTACTACAAGGACACTTATTTATTTTAAGGAATGGAAGTTATTAATTTCAACACCTTGTCAGTAATTAATAATGTTGAATCAACGATTAAATCTCATTATACGTTTTGTTTGGATTCATCCCGTTTTACTGTACCACGTTATTTTTGTATGTACCACCATAGTGCATTTTCCAGTGTTTTATGTGATATTATGGTTCTGTCAACTTACTGCATTGAATTAAAAGTCGTACCAACGTAAGAATATTTTAACAAGTGCAACTTAATATTTATAATATACGTGTTTTACATTTTATCTTACCTAACAAGTGCATAGTTACGTAAGTGGAAAGCAATACAGATATTGAGTATTCAGTATAGTTAATCAATATTTTGCAATAATATC
This sequence comes from Phlogophora meticulosa, assembly GCA_905147745.2. NCBI lineage: Eukaryota > Metazoa > Arthropoda > Insecta > Lepidoptera > Noctuidae > Phlogophora > Phlogophora meticulosa. The sequence goes on from LR990525.1 coordinate 7,119,825, forward strand.
CTTTTTAAGATATGAAATAGACCTTATTAATTTATAATTACCTCAGTGGAGCCAGTAAACGCAACTTTGTCCACATCAGGGTGGTGAGTGAGGGCGGAACCAGCAGTAGGTCCGTACCCAGGGACCACGTTGAGTACACCAGCAGGGAAACCAGCTTCTTTGACGAGAGCAGCCATTGCCAAAGCGGTTAGAGGGGTCTGCTCAGCGGGTTTGAGGACTATTGTGCATCCTATAGAAAAAGAGTACAATTATGCTGTGTTGTTTCATTTGGATAGATCAATTAAAGAATCCACCAGATACAATAAAAACAAAAAAATATGCTCATCACAACTTATTTATTTATTTATTTATTAAGGTTACCCAACAATTGTTTACACATAACATTACGTTGCGATTGACAGATATACATTTGATAGTGTAACAATCACTTAAAGGCTAACACCGCATGCACAGTAAACGGCTTAAATGTACAAAATGAATTATTACTACAACGATTATTTAGGTAACTTATAACAGAAACTTATTTTGTCTTACTACATTTAGGTAATTCTCCGTGTCAGTTCCTGGCAAAGGCGTCTCCATCATAATCATCATTCCCTTTACATCCCTTTCTTTCAACACTTCGCCTATATAAAACAAAAAGCTTACCGGCTGCGAAGGCGGGGGCAACTTTCCACACAAACATGGGGATGGGGTAGTTCCATGGCAGAATTTGGCCACAAACACCCACAGGCTCTTTCAGTGTGAAGGTCATGACGTCACCGTCTGAAAAATAATGTTGACTTGAACAAACAATATTTGTAAAAGTTATGGTCATATTGAAGAGGTTCTATATTATTTTACTTCGTGTGGCCTGGATATTACAGTTCATGTGCTGTGTTCTAAAGAACTTGAAGAAAGAAAGAACTTGGGAAGGATTTGGTATGGTACAGTAAACTGTATACCATTCAGTGTATAATATACCAATTTCTTCTAATCGGATAGTGTTTTAATATCAACGAAGTAAAAGAAATACTCTTTATAAAAATCCTAAGCACTCAACTGTTTTTTCACATTTGTTTAGTCATTCCATATTGAATACTTAATTGAATTGTTTAAAACGTACCTGCAGGAATAGTGTTGCCGAGAATTTTGTCAGCTTTGCCGGCGTAGTATCTGAGAATACCAGCAGACCATATGACTTCACCTTCCGCCTGCTTGACGGGTTTGCCGCAGTCTAGGGTTTCCAGTTGACCCAGGTACTTGGCATCTCTTTCCATGAGGTCAGCCAGTTTGAGGAGGAGGCGGCCTCTTGCTGAGGCATCGAGGGTACGCCATTCTGAGTAGCGGTGGAAAGCTTTTTTGGCTGCAGCCACTGCAATGTCTACGTCAGCCTATAGAAAAAAGGTTCACTCATAATCATAATACAAGTTCGTGAGCACATTCGTAAGAAGTTGGCAGTAGTGTCGTCACAACGCTAATGTTTTCCCATTAACTGTTTTAATTATTTATGTATAGTTATTTATGTATGTAAATATATTCTATGTTGGTATCACATATTTTATAGTTAATAGTTTATTTTTATTCTGTTCCCTTTACTTTTATGAAATTGGACCTTCCTCTATTTGTCTCTGCATCACCAAAAGGTTGACCGATAGAAAATGCCTATGGCATTAAGTGCATCTGTACATTTGTGTGCTTAAAGTATTAAGTAAATAAATAATAGCATATAGGTCTTTCCAGGCGCACGTCATTTGTGTCTATCCTCAGCCAGTCTTAATGCAGCTGCTACCAGCCAGCTTGCGAAGATCATCGCCTCACCGAGCCTGAAGGTGGCATACCGTACATTTACCGATTCAAAGTCCGAATAAAAACGGAATTTTCGTTATCATCCTATAACTGTTTGATCAACGTTATGAAAATGCAGATATAATTCAGATAACATGATAAACTTGTAAGATACGAATTATAAATAGGTATGGAAATTCATGTTTCATGGTCTAGCTTAATAACGAATTAAGATAAATATGTTATTACATAAAATTAAGTAGGTATTTATGAAAATGTATTTATTTTTGTTATCCAACCAATACATCGTTATGGTATTTCTGGGAACGTTCGGTTTTCATCATATTAAAAAAAAAAAACTCACCTTGTCTGCTTCAGCCACCTTAGTGATGACGCTCTCATCCTGAGGGTTGATGGTGGAGAAGGTCTTCTTACTGACGGCATCCACCCACTCATTGTTGATGAACAACTAAACAGAACATCAAACCTCTTTTACAATGTTTCTTAAAAGTTACTGTTTTGTTTAATTTACATAAAACCATTCACAATACATTTCGACAATATTACTGTAATATTTCTTTCAGCAATGTTTCGATAATTAAGGTGGTTTATAATAAAGATAAAAAATAGTTTTACCTTAGTGTATTTGATGTCTACTTTAACCATTTTCAAGCCGGGTTGTTTGAGCACGTGCGTTTGCTCCAGTGGTCTTCTATAAATGGTTTGCTCTCGACTAAAAGAGCTGGTATTAAGCGTGGCGTCACGCACCTGGATAACGATATTGTTAACAAGTACGCCTCAGTACAGATTACATTGACATGTGTTCCGTACGTTATCAGAATAGTATTTTACAATACTTTTGCCAGAAATATACCAGGTTTACCTTTGATTCATGCATTTCAATTTTCAGCACAGGCACAGGCACACAAGGACACAATACTAAACATAGAAAAAAAAAACAAAAAACGAGGAACAAGAAATAAATCAAAAATATATATACGAGTAAGTATACATATATTATTAAGTATGTACCTTACGGCTGCGCTAAAAGGGTCCAGTACGTAGAATATAAAGTAGTTAAGAATGTAACTTAGGATTGGAAGAATTTTGACCGGGACAGGGAAGATGATTTTCCTACTTAATATTTTACTACTAACGAAAGACGTGATTTTTCTGCGCTTTTCTTAACATCACAAACAGAGGATTGAATAAAATCAAACGGGGGTTAAGGCTGCCTGTACACCGGAGCGGAGAAACGGAGAAATTTTTACCAACAATTGCTGTCCACTGGAGCGACGCGGACATTATACATATGGTTCCCATTGGTTAAAATTTCCTCGCTCCACTCCGGTGTACAGGCAGCCTAATACGGAGATAGGTTGGTAAGAAATTTTATTATATTATAGCGCCTTTCAGAGTCTCGTTACAGTAAGGCGACGAAGAGAAAATAATATGGAATCTTAGCGTGATTTTCTAACTCCCATGTGTAGGGATGTACATGTCGATGGTCGTTATTGCAGCAATAAGGTTATTGCTGCAATAACGACCATCGACAAAGATAGCCCGGTTCGACGGCGTGGGCAACATTTAACATTTCTTGCTCTTTCTTATGTTAGCCATGGTGCTGGAAGATGTTTGAGTTTGACTGCACTGATAGGAGCGTGAACATCGTAAGGCTGTACAAGGTTATCCGTGAAAAGGTATACTTTACCATCGATCAACTCAGTGGTGACTAGTGAATCAGCAAATACTGTTGACATCCCGATAGAAATCATCAATATTCATATCACTAAAATTGCGTAGCAGGAGATTTATGGGTTTTGCCTAAGATGGGCAAATTTTGTAAGAAAGGAATATCAAATCATGGTGGGAAAACCTGTCAGCTGAACATTTGCACGTACTGAAACCTGAAATTGGTTGAGGAGGTTTGATAATACCGTTTATGTATCAATTATTATCGTAACTAACGCGTGTATGTGACAGTTGTCAATACTGTACGAGATACCTACCTACTTAAAATTCACGTGGAAACGATTTTTAAGTGGAATAATTTGACATACTTATAATAGTGTGATGATTACAGTTTAGCTTGAATGCTTTTGCATCAGATGTTTGATTTCATTACATTAAGCTTTTGTGTAAGTTATTTGTAATTTGGGTTTTCTAGAACATTGTTGAAATACCAATCCCAATACATGGAAGTAGACTAACCAATTCAGGAGAACTGTGAATGTAATACAAACATCAAGCTAAAACTAATTAAGTTTTGCAACGATAAGTTCAGAACATACATATTTGCCAAATTGGAGATGATTAGGTACAAAACCCTTTATATTTTCAAGTGTTTACTTACATATTTCAACAATCTATGATAAAATTTGTTAAGGGTACAAGGTAGGTTATATATAATTATCAATAAGCAGGTTGATACCGGACGATACCTTGATGCTGGTACCACATTATATAATAATGTAATATATACATACACAATTATATATATATATGTATATACATATACGATATAGAAGATAACGCCTGTGGTAGGGATCACAGGCGTTCGTTTCTGTGACACGGATGCCTCAAGGGACAGGCATCCGTTGAAACCCTTGCTTGAAAACTGCCAAGATAATTATACGTGTATTAACAATAATAAATACTTATTGACATGAAATGCTTTGCAGTTCGCAATCACACGATCTTATTTATAATTAAAGTCTTATTATCAAACTGAAAGTTTTAACATTGGGTGTCCTCATTATAATTATAAGAGAGTCTGTCATATCAGAATATTAATAACAATAAATAATAAACAAAACAAAGTGAAATGAAAACAAAAAGATAAGAGAAACAATACATCACTGTTTGAACTTATTGTGGTGGCGTGATCAATATTGATCACTATTAATAATTGTGTTTTATGAACAAGGTATGTTTTTAAACTTAGATAAGAGTGATACGGTTACGGGGAGATACTTAAAGTACCTAAGGGCAAGTAAATAATGAATATTTTAATAACAATATTCATTGCTCGATAAAAAACGATGTTACAGCTACCATGACAAAATTAGGGATGACGAAATGATTATTTTTCGCTATGGGTGGATTTAAAAAAATAAAAACGATAAATGAATAACCATTTATTTCAGCCACCAAAGAATCAACAGACAGAACACAGAAAATAGAAATAAAAACAACGTAATAAAAAAAAAGATATACAATACAGAATCCACAATCATTGCTACAAACTGCGATTTCTCAGAACAAGGATCATGCGGTAAGGGTTCAGATACCGACAACCGTACTTCTGCGTGCCGATTCCTCAGGATGCCGTTGGGACTGGCCCGAACTGTTGACGTTTTGACAGCTGCGTAACAGTTAAGACGTGTTTCAAAATCATCTTCAACATCTGCATACGGTGGATCACCATCACTGTGTCTACGCTTCACTGCCACTGGCATTGAAACGTCTGTATTCGCTGTGCTGCTGTTGACCCTGGCGGAAGACGTGTTCTTGTGTGTTAATTGGAGACCGCAATTTAAAAAAACTCAGTGTGTTGGCTAGGTGGATTGGCAGTAATCACGGTTTTATTATAGTAGATAACGGTTATAGTAGCTTAGGTTCGAGCTCAGTGTCGTGTAATTCGAGAGGCATAATATTTTCAACAAAAGCGCGCATGCCTAGAATATACCTATTAACTTCGGATACTGAAGAACTCAAAGAACGAAACTACTTAGCAAAACTTGTCAATAATGATATTTTAATGATAGCTACGAATTATATCATTGGTCGCCTCGTAAACACACTACTCGAGAGTACTCGATAGCTAGAACATAATGACATATGTGATGGAATTCAAGGTCTTGGATAATACTGGCATTGTTTTAGGTGTGGTCTCATACAATTATATTTATATTAGGTGAGGTTCGAACAATGAAGATTCAATTCGCTGAGAAGGATCTTATATCATGGTTGAGGTTTATTGTGGTAGTATAAGACTTGGGTGCAATGAACGTAAGAAGATCCATTTACGTCGAAACAGCATCAGCAGATCTATTACTCTTTACTAATAAATGACTTCATTCTACCCATATATTCTTATCACGTTGGTATTCCTCTACTACTATAGATCGCTATAATGTACTACGACAATAATATTCAAATCCGAAATTAAAGAATAAGAAAACTTTTTAACCGTGGACTATAATAATAAAAAGTGGGACCCACGACAGCCCGTGAGGATTCGATCAATGAGATGAGCAGATAATATAATAATAATAGCGCTAATGTTTACTCATTAACTGTTCTTATTGTTTATGTATGTGTTTGTATATATATGTTTCTTTGTGTATATTATATTCTATGTAGGTATTATATATATAGTTTATAATAATATATATATATATATTTCTTTTCCCTTTTCTTTTAAGAAATTGCACCTGCCACTACTTTGTCTCTGCATCACCCAAAGGTTGACTGGTAGAAAATGCCTATGGCATTAAGTCCGCCTCTGTACATTCGTGTGCTTAAAGTATCAAATAAATAAATAAAAATGTATAAAAGTATTCTAGCAAGTTTAGTAACCCAAGTTTGTGTTACAGGACATTGAATATAAAACCCTGGGAATTAAAAATTCGTGTTTGCCTTTTGTTGTCGTCCATACAGACATCCTTGAATCACAGTCGTTCCGGTCTGGGGTCGCATTGAATAGAACCCATTCCCTGTGAAACATTTGTCAAAACGTTCCCATAGACCAGTCTTCGGGCAACCAGTTTTTTTTTTATATTGGATATTATTTTGACCTCTATAAGCCACATCATCTGTACATACATTAAAACGAGATGAATCGAAACGCCGGGGTGAATCGAAACAATAATACGAGTAATATGCACATAAACACAACTGCACATTGTATGTACAGGTAATATAGATTCAGCCAACCTCTAGTATTTTCACAGTAGGTTAAGTGGTAAGCTATAGAAAATAGGTTTGTCTTAAGTACTAAAAAGTATCTATAAAAATAATAAGTAAATAAATTATTATGGCTTTGGGTTTATTAAAAAGAATAAACATATGTTTCTGTATAGGCGTAGTTGCAGATTCAGTATTTTTTTGCGGATTTGAACTCCTTCTTTTGAAGCTAACGTGTTTTATTTTACCGGAGATTATTTTTGTATTTCATAAGTTTTCGATAGGTAGGAATGAAAATCGGTACATCCACATTTTTTCACAACTCTAATAAGAAATACACAGATAAATACTTAGTTATAAGATAGTACCACTAGGTAGGTACTTAATTAGTTATCGTCGTAAAAGTAAACAGGGTCGTCTATCACCAGTGGCGTAGCGTGCCTTGGCGGGGCCCCGTATAAAAATTTGTTTGGGGGCCCTTATGAAAGATAAAGATTTCTCACAAAAGAAAAAAAAATATTTGCATAAAATTAAAAGAAATTTTTAATCATCGTTATTATCCGTCACTTTTTCCAAAAATTTTACAAACAATTCAAATTATTACTATTTTTTGCTTTATTTTCATAATTTGGGAAGTTTTATTAATGTTTGCTTACGCACGTCGGGGGCCCCCGTGGCCCAGGGGCCCCGTATAATTGATACAGCAGATACGGCGGTAGCTACGCCCCTGTCTATCACTTTTCTACTTACTTAATAATTGTGTTACTATGCAACGGTTATCCATCTATTATTTATAGCTGTTGGTACTACTATGAATAAAGCAGGAACCTTATTTTGGGCTTGTATAATACCAGCCTGTTACTATCCCACTACAAGGTAAAGGCCTCTTCCATACAAAGGAGGCAAAAGCATTAATCACCACCTTCAAGACGGTTTGCCGATTTTAGACTTATGCTAATCATAAGTCCAGGTTTCCTGACGATGTTTTCCTCCACCGATGTCAAATGATGCGATAAAGAAATCTAGTAGTCGCGCAGTAGTCGGAATTCAACTGTTTCAGCTTTCAGCATGTCTTCACTGTATAAAGTTTAACTATGCTTAATCGTACACACCTGAGTGCGCGCAATATTCATAGAAAGGATTCCGAAGTTTTCGGTTCATGGATTATAATAATACCCTTGACCTGCAGCCTATTGTACCTTTACATATCATGATTATGCTATTTTTTCATACTTCTGGTTTTGAAGAAGATTTAGCGAGAGTATGCTCAGATGGTTTGGTCACAATGTGAGGATGAATGAAAGACGACCAACAAAAGGTTTTTATAAGACAGATTTAAGTGGAAATACCGGGAGGGGACACCCTAGAAGGACATACACTGATCTTATTGGTGATTTTCTTCATAAAGGTTAGGTGCGTAGTACTCGCAACCGGCGTGCGTGTATGATCAGATGTATGAACGTAAAGGGAGTATGAAGGGATCGTAGCAGGTGGCGTGCTGTGGTTTCTGCATACCCCCATAGGCAGGCGTGAGTTTATGTATGCATGTATGATTCTGCTATTCTTTGTACGAACGTTAAAGTAGTTACGTATATTAATATCACCTTTTATCTTGAGAGCTTTTGTTATTACAAGTGTGTTAATATTAATTTGATAACAGAATTATAGAGGGTCGTTAAGATAGACGTGTTTGTGTTTAATTAATGTGTATTCGTGTGTTTTTATTCCCGGAGGGTTACAGCAGAGGTTTCCTATAGTACACGCACATTTTGCCAGTTATGTTTAAGTCCCATAGGACGAACCTATTACTATTAACCAGGCACAAATCCAGACATCGGCCTATTACTGAGAAAATACGGATGGATAAACCTAGTAATACTTTTGACCAGGTGGGATGACGATCTGCGGAAGACTGCAGGCAGATGCTGAATGCGGCAAGCTGAAGACAGGGCGTAATGGCGCTCATTAGGAGAGGGCTATGTCCAGCAATGGTCTAGTATAGCCTGATGATGATGATGAACTTTTCCCGACCCGGGAATTGAACCCAAAACCTCATGCTTAGGAGTAGCACTTGCGACCCCTAGACTAACGAGGCAGTCTCTTTGAATACGAGTCATAGAAGCGAAAAATCGTTATGTAATAAGATTTTATATATATGTATGTAGATATTATTATATTGCAGTACCTAATTCTTGATACACTACCAGAATTAAGTACATACTTATCTTACTAACTTAATGATTACATAAACCTTTTTTACGATGATGAATTTATTTGGAATAATCATATTGGTTCTTATCCACCCGACAGCGTGTTATGGACTAACGTTGCGGTATATTTGCTTAAAAGTACGTAAAAGTAAGTAGATAGAGAGACAGACAGACGTTACACCATATGGGTTCTTTAATTAATTATCAGACAAAATAAATATTTTAGATTCAATGTCAAAGTTGTATCATTTATTTCAATTAAACCTTTTAAAAGGCACCTTTGAACGTCAAATGATAAGCTTAATTTAATTTAATCCTTTATTTGCAGACCTTGAAGTCCATAGTATTAGTAATAACATTCTTATTTAACTATTGTTAGTAAACATATAACACAAAAAACATAACACAATAAAATACTAAATAAAAACAAGATGCCCGCAGCTACTTAGAGCCGACCTGAGTGTGCAGTCTCACCCATCGGCCAAGCATCGGACAGTCCCACCGGTCACTTAATGCCCTCAACATGGTGTGGGAGCTGAAGCATGTTCTTTGCCGAAGAGAAGCGCATCGCTTCCGAATAATTGCGTAGAAATCATCTACCCTCGCATCGGCAAACATACCCGAAGCGCTACAAAACCGCGGCAACCCCACGAGCATTCTGAAGGCATTATTATATTGTACACGTAGGGCGCTGTATGCCTTCTGCGTATACTTGACCCAGAGGCTGCAGGTGTAGGAAGTCTGGCAATAGGCTCTAAAAAGCGTCATTTTAACCTCACAAGTACACCGTGCAAACCTGCGCGACAACAAATTACTTCGAACAGACAGCGCTCTACGCTCTCTCTCTATATCCAAGTCATCACATAGGTCGTCGGTGACCCAGTGGCCCAGGTACTTAAATTTTGAGACTCGCTTCAAGGGCTTACCCGCTAGTGAGATACACGGCACATTTAAGTCTCTCTTGGCGCCAACATTAAAAACAAGTAACTCACTCTTAGCGACGTTATACCTAAGCCCCTGAGTCATCGCGTAGTCTTCACATATCTTCAACAAACGTCTCAATGCACTGATTGATGGGCTCAGCAAGACCATATCGTCCGCATAACTGATATTGTTCATAGCAACTCCACCAACATGACAACCGATACCGGTATTGCTGAGCTCAACAATCAGCTGGTTAATATATACATTGAAAAGGCGAGGGGAGGTAATTCCCCCCTGCCTCACACCACATTCCAATCTATATTCTTCAGACAGAGTCCATGCCCACCTAACATTGTTAACTTGGTTTTCATACCAAAATTTTAGTACAAAAGTAGCTTAAGCGAATTCATATTATATTTAAATATTGTTAATAGACAATCAGAGAAAATTTACTAAGTAAGAATTTATTAGATGAATTTTGATAACCAACCACGCAATACGAATTGCAATTGTTACTGTAGATACTTATCTACAGTAGCGAATGCAACTTACTCATCTGATAGAACAATTTAATGATCAAGTGACCTGAAAGAGTACTGTACTAATTTTCACAGATGATGTATTTCTGTTGCTGCTATAACAACGAATACAGAAAACTGAAATTAAAAAAATATATTTAAGTATGGCTACCATACAACAGACATGATTTTTTTGCCGTTTTTATAGATAATTTAATGGAACGAAACACTTGGCCGGATTTGATTTTAGAATTGAGTTATGATTATTTTAGTATTTTGCTTAAAGTTACTCTGTGTTGTAAGAAAAATGTTTTAGTTTATCTGCAATATCAATGATTTGATCTTTGTTCAGAGATTAAATAAACAAGTACTTTTAATATTACACAATATTTTGTAATAGTATATGAACATGGAGTACAAAATAGGCTTCAGACAGAGATGTTCACACAGTTTGATCATGTGAAACCTTAGGTACTCTTAGGGATTATCTTACTCTGAAAAATAAGAAATAATATGTTTATAAATTTGGATTTATTCAATGATCTTATTTCACCTTATTATTGATAATAGCAAAGTAGGTACGTACTTTAATCTAAATAACATTTTTGTGTCACTTTCACATCATAATTGTTACCAACAACATACATGAGCTTTCATGATAGACGTCTACTTTCAGGGTGCATTGACCCACAACCATATAACATTAGTCCCGTTCACGATTCTTGCCTGCCAGCCTTGAAAATGTTCGTCGGCTTTTCTCAATATCTACGTTTTTTCTAGTATTAAAATCACTTTTTTATACTTAAAAATATATTTAAAGTATTCGTACTTAAAACTAAAAAAAAAACATGATTACGATAAGAAAAATCAATGAAATTTTTCAAAGGAAGAAAAGGCTAGGCGGATGATGAATCACCGTTTTAAAAGTTATAGCATTCGACGAGTTGTAGAGAACTTGGTCCTAGTAGAGGGTCTTGCTCTTGCCCGAGACGCGAGAGCATTCCGAAAGTACATAATAAAGTGCGAGCCGCTTTGAGGCGCTGGCTTAAACAAACATAAATAGATAGGCCTATTATGGGTACTTAATAAATGGTAGCAATTTTGATACTCATTCATATTATGCTAGCTAACTACGTACATACAATGTTATGGTTCGATAAGCTTGAGTAGTATATTGTGGGTGATTATAAATACCTATTCAATTTTGTGTAATGAATACGCACAAATTTCAACTATTACCATTCATACTATGGTTATTAATTTACTGTAAATACATTCAGATAATATTCATAAAATATAAAATGAATGGCCCACCGGTTTCCGAAACAGGGTCCAAGCTTCCGGTTAGGGCTATAGAGAGAGAGGAACCACCTAACAATACGAGAACCGTCCAGTAGTACTGATATCTGTGTGAATCCCTCAATCCAGTTACTTAACAAGAGCCACCTCAGGTTTGGTCGAGCAAATGGTTTTTATAGAACTAGTATTTACTGCCGTATTGGCTGTTACTGCTACTACGTCTATTACACACAACGATTGTTAAGTCCACTTCCCACATGTCGACAGCCTCGCGTGCCCTGTTAAGATACTTGATTTGTTTATCTGTCTCGGCTTTCACGAGGTTCTCGTCATGGGGGACAGTTGTGCCCTCCATTCTTTCTACCACCACTTTAACAGGATTATTGGCTACGAAAACTCCTGTTCATTGATGGTGGATCGGTCCCAGTACAATGTGATGCTGCCATTTTCGAGAATTCTGTCTGGTACATACCTGCAGCTGCGGTACGGCACTTAAAATTCCACAAGATTGGAGACTGTGTTTTAGAGTAAGTTGCTAATGGATATTACTGAGTACAAAGTCGAGTTTTCCTCACAGTGCTTACCATCTCCGATTACAGTTATGACTAAGATAAACTTAAAAAGTGCATACGAATTGAAAACGGTGTCTGGATTTGTATCCAGTGACAATAGGCTCGCCCTTAATATGTATGTATAAATGTGGTTGTAGTACCAGTAAACCAACGCCTTGTTTCTGGAAATTGCTCAACAAAAGTTTGACGCTGTTATGCGTCATATTGCAGTGAGCACTTTAAAGGTCTAATGGAAATGCACACATCATCGTACTTTAGCCCTTATTTCAATGAATCTAGTATGATCACAGCAATAGTCTTCCACCACAAGAATTTTACAACAACAAACCACTGAAAAAGAAAATAATTTCTGTACTTATTATTCACCCTTTAAAATTATCGTTGCAATATGACGCTTAACCGCGTTAAACATTTGTTGAGCAATTTCTAGAAACAAGGCATCAGTTTATCACGAATGCACATCAGTCGTAACGTGTTTCACTGGAATTGGGTGACCAAACTATGTGGTAGGCAGTTGGGAAGCCTAAAACCGAGTATAGTTTTTGACAGATTTCTATATCATCAGTATTTCTTACTTACAAACAGTTCCTGTACCTAGATCACGTTACGTCACAAGGTAATAAATAAGCTGTAAAACACATTCCATCGCAATTTGCAGTCGCGGGGGCTTAAATGAAAAAAATATTATTTATTATTATTTTTTAGAAAATTAGATTATTGTATTCTAGGGTTTCATTAGCAACATCCATATGTTCAATAAAGTCAAATACCCCAACATGGACTTACTATACTGGCTGACGATAGTAAAGAAAACTAATACTCAATATCAGGAAAAACTTTTATTTCAGCTATTTTCGGGGTGTTAAAACTAGTACTGATTTAGTGCATACAAAATTACAGTTGTTACTATAAAATACTGATTTAAATATATGGGTTCCATACAGATATATCCCACCGTAATATTTATTAAGAAGGTCTTCGAAATTCATGCTGATTCTATAGAGGCCCTGAAAAATTAAAAAGATCCAATAATTACATAAATTCGCACTTTTCCCATGGAGGCAGGCAAAAAACACAGAAAGCAATATGCAACGATTCTAACATACTCTCGTTGCTTCGTTCAGCTTGATCTATCAGGTCATACACGCAAGATATATTTTTTTAAAGTCCTGAATTTAAATTTCCTAGTCGTTTTTCATATTGTGGAAGTGTAGATTGACAAATAGTATATTTTTGTAAACTCCGGGAGGAGCCCTAGAAAGACACACTGATCTTGTTGATGATGTGTGTTAAAGTTGTTCATCATCAACCTCCTGCCCTTACCCTAATTTATTTGGGGTCGGCGCAACATGTCTTCTGTTTTCATACATCTATTTTTTCCGTCATCACCATTCTAGCCATATCATCTTTCACATAATCCATCCATCGTTTCTTTGGTCTTCCTCCACTCTTGTAACCCACTGCACATTTGAACTCGAAACTTTAATCAATGACTATGAGAATAGTTATCCCCTAGTAAGTTTTCAGTTATTTCAATTTTACTATCTATAGTGAATAAGTAATTTGTAAATTAATTACTTTTGGAACAATACACCGACTGCTGGCATTGAACAAAGTCTGAAAAATTGGCTTCAGAAACAAATTGTCGCACGGTTTATTGAATTGCATTCGTAGAGTTTGATTGGTTTCCGTTGAGAAAGACATCACCTTAGCCTGAAAGTGTAAGATATATTTAACAACTAGCACTTGGCCCGCGACTTCTTCCACGTGAATTTTGTACTTCTCTCTTCGAACTTTCCACATCAACTTACTGTTCTTTTTGCGCTCGGAGAGGATGTCTCCAAGCGCAAAAAAAAAACAGTTGCCGAGATTGGTTTGTGGATAGATAATCAGCCACTTGCATATTAAAACCTCTCCAAGCTTCGGATAGCACGTTAATTGTTTGTCTCGGCTGTATACGAGTATGTACATCAAGGCAGTCCTTACGGATAGTCAGAATTATCACAGGGTATTGTGTTGCTTAGTAACTGGTTTGTGGAAGACAGACAGGCAGTAGCTTCATGTAATATACTGACATTCAGCTGCTTCCAGTTAGACATCCCAACATAGTTGGAAAAAGGCTAGGTAAACGATGTGATTCGTAATTAAACAGTTCTAAATCGGTGGTCAAGTTCTACACAAATGACACTATTTCAGGATCTGTCAACAAAGAAATAAATAACATTAGCTGCTGGACATAGTTCTATCCTATATTTCATCAACACCCGGTTTTCTGCCTTCCACAGTCAGTCTGTCCAACAAACCCTTTATATTATGATTGTCGGTGCATTTAGCTGCACGCGTAGCATGACCACCATAGAAACGGCTTTTGTCGACGGAAGAATAGATAACATGACAGACTGTTGAAAGATTTCTAGCGTTCTAAGCATGGCGATGTTAAAACTGAAAAGAACTAGTTTTCTAGCGCTGGCAGAAGAGTCATGTCAAGATGGAAAGAAATAACGTTCTTGGTAGAATAGATGTAGAATTGGTCATGTTACGCGTACAGGGGGCGTTACACTTTCGGATTCTTCTCTAAAAGACGGGTCCTAATACAACGTGGTAGATAATTAGTTTTTTTGTTTGACCGCGCTAATCCCTGGAATTACCAGTCTATTATTTGTTGCATTTGATAGCCCAGTTCTTCATAAAAGTTTCAGGCTATTTAACATCATGCTACGAGCCTAAGAAACGGTTGAAACAGCGGGGCAAAGCTAGTCGGTACTACAATTGAAAATCTTACTTTTTCTAATGCAGTATTTTCAATAACAGCAAGCTCAACTGAAATTGTACTTTCAGAAGTTACATTTATTGAACCAACAACACAATCCTTATTTTTCGGCCCTTTACAAATCTCGAAGCTTTTCACCGATAGATTGAACAGACCCTGAAAATGGACAGAAAGTAAATCATTAGAAGGAATCGTACTAATCGTGCTTTTGACGTACTAAGATCTTTTTTCTAACAAAAGGGTACAAGAAAAAGGAAGAGAGATAGAGATATTCAGGATAAATAGCTCCGTCCCTTTTAACAGAATCGAACAATGATTATTTTTACACGTCATAGTGTGGCCCAAGAGGTTTGACTATTCCAAACATTTGACCATGTAGTTAAAAAATACTTACATATTTTTTTGCACAATCTGTCAATACGAAAATACAAGCAAATATAATAAAAATAACATGTATATTGTTCATGATGGAAACCTATTTATTTCTGTCATGAGAACGTAACGATACTGTGATAACGACCAATATTGGTTTTCCACCGGAAAAAAACAATCTATGAAATAGCACACAACCTTCATATTAGGTATACAATTATTTGTATAATTGGGCCAAGTATTCCCTTTGTCGGAATGTGTTCCTATGCAATTATTAAAATAATTCTAATAATTATAAGTACGTATCAAAGTTTGTATGAAAACGAATTATGTACCACACCGACATACGGCTCCGTACTGTGTGATCAGCCAGCGATAGGTAGGTACATATATTATGTACCATCAAATAATACGATAAGTACTTAGCTGTATTACGTTTTTGGAAGTAAAAACTTCTTTAGTTGTTGAGAGATTTTTGGTCGAGGCAAAACTTATCGTATCTCGTCACCGACATGCCGATGTGACGTGTTGAGCCAAAAAAAAACAAAACATAGTTATTCCAAAGTTTAAAGATTTCATTTCTGTCGGAAGCCCCCAGTTTTCACTCTTCTCGATACATATTTTAGCCAAATGAACGCAACATTTTACTGTCACTCAATGTCAATGTCTAATTACATGACAGGGCCGTTTTGATATGACAAGTAAGAATTTAGGAATATAACATATGGAACTATTTATAAATTGATTGTATATTTCCAGTCCAAAATGCATAATTAGGTTACGCCCCAGTTTATAGACAAATGGTCCTAGATTTTGTTGAAGTAATTTTGCAAATAAGCAGTATAGGTTTAGTCATAGCAGCGGCGGGTTTATGGACTGGAGCAGGAGTGAGGATGAGACCAAGACACACAGATGAACAAACCCTGGTAGGAGGAACGATATGGAGCCAAATCATAATACCTATTGGTCTAATGATATCCAAGGTAGTGGAAGAAACTGTCGAGCAGTCTATCGAAGGATACTATTTGGTGACTGGAATATTGCTTCTGTGGGTTACTGGTGTCGTTCTGGTTAGTATATTGTTTTGTTTTACGCCTTTTAAGCTGGGTGACCGAACTTTGCTCGGATAAAACGACGTTTACTAAAAATGAAACCTAGTTAGATCGATTTACGCCCCCGAGACCCCCTGCATATTAAATTTCAAGAAAATGATTGGAGCCTTTTCTGAGATTCAGTAGGAGATATGTACATACATATATACAAGAATTGCTCGTTTAAAAGTATTAGATATTAACTTCAAATGTAGGAAAGTGAGAGTGTGGCTGCTCAAAGTACATAATGATTTTGGATTTACTGTGGGGCTGTTCCTCTCCAGATCTGTTAACTTCCGAGTGTTTTACCTATTATGGATATGCACAGTGGGTACCTGTTAAACCCGGGGGTACGGAGTTTCGGACTGCTGGTGTACTTTTTGCTACATTATTTTCTTATATTTCCATCGATACTAAATGATTAATAGAATGACTATACCTGACGACGAATTTAAGAATGATGTGGTAAGACAACATTGTGGTTTGAATGAAAATGTAGTGATAAAGGATTGAAACGAGTACGCTTCGATGGTTTGGTCTCGTTGAGAAGATGAGTGAAAGGCGTCTAACTACAGGTAGGCGTCTGTTAGGCAGATATAAGGAGAAACGCTGGGAATGGCCGCCCTAGAATTATATAGGCTTTTTGGTGATGTTCTTCAGAAAGGTCAGGTGCGCAGAACTCGAAGACGAACGTAACAAAGCAAAAGTATGTAGGGATCGTTATACATGGCGTTTTGTAGTTTTTGTCTACCTCCATGGGAAAAAGGCGTTTATGTACGTATGTATTTCCATCGATAATTTCTTACAGATAGTGCACGAGACAAAACGCTATAGAAGAAGGAAAGAAAGGATAAGGGTGCGTATGGAACGAGATGCTGTATTGTTTCCGCAGTCGCCGCGTGAAGTGTACGAAGCGCCGAAATATGACAAAGCGTACTATGGGATAGGCGTCCTCTGTTTCGTTGCCGGTGCTCTGAAGATGAGTGAATTGATCGTCTTTGTGATTCTCAAGACATAATTCAGTTGTAACTTTTATGAGGACCAGCATACTGCATCTGGTTTGACGGCTCTGTTGGATAGGGCTGAAACTGTGAAGGCGGTTCGGCTGCGCCTCTCTGTACTTAAAGCAAGCCAACAACAGGCAGTACGGGCTTTGTATAAGCTGGATGGCAGGCTGCCTCCGGTCGTGCCTTCAGTTAAGGGTTTGGCTGGACAGTTCAAATCCCTCCAGCCATTTTATTGTGTGGAGCCTGCATGGGACAGTCATTGACTTTGATCTACATATTGCAGGGATAAGCGAATAGAAATGCTCGAGATGATCTTAGTTTAATTTTGAAAAAATATTTGACCACATCGTGACAATCAATAAAATACATTTACATAAAAAACGTCGTTTTTTTTCTATGAGTTTAATTTTTCATCTACCTCACAAGATGCTCTTTTGATGCAGGTTTGAATCTGAATAAATCACGATTCTGGAAAACATTACGAGGAAACCCGGACTTAATAGTCTGAAATCGCAAACCCACACAGAACAATTGTACAACCAACAACCAACTAATACCACTATTTTCATATCATTCACCATTTGAGACAAAAAGAGTGAATTCTCCGTTCAGGCGTTGTACCTGCTGAGGATTTACCATATTCCACAATATGTCGATCATCCGCACGGTATAACGTGCCTATAGTAATCCCTTACTTCTGGGCCAGAGACCTGCTCTCTATAGGAATGAGTGGACCGAAATCCACCACACGGACGTTGTCCATCATCTTTGTGCCTAGCACAGATATAAAAAGTATGTATTCTATGCCTAGCGCAAATGCTTGACGTAAACTTTACGTCAATTCGAACGGTTTTTTGGACGGAACGGAACGGAAATTGAAAATAGACGTTTTAAATGTACTACTAACTAGCTTTTAACCGCGACTTCATCAGCGTGAATATCGGCTATCGCGAATTCAGATGTAGTCGCGGATTAAAAACTGTATCAAGGTAAAAATCTATCTCCTTGCCAAATTTCATTACGATCCGATCAGCCGTTCAGTCGTGAAAAGGTAATAAACAAACATGCAGAGTTACTTTCGAATGTATTATATATTATTATAGGTTTTATTTTTGGGACTTAATTGACATAATTATATTATTATTATTAATATTAATTATAAATTATTTTCAATGCCACATAAATTTGAACCAACATGCTATACGATAGTGTAGTTTTTATTAGATTCAAAATTCTTTCGAATGTTCGTTACGTTTACTCAACAGGTTCATGAAGTGAATGTTTGTTTCTTGTTTGTTTTATGTCTAATGTTTGTGTTTTGTTCTTTGTTTCATTTTGTATTGCACTGATGTATGAAATTAATAGCGATACTGATACTCTCATCATCTGCCTTGCCTTTTCCCAACCATGTTGGAGTCGCCTTCCAGTCTAACCTAATGCATCTAAATACCAGTATTTTACACGGAACGACTGCCTATCTCCACAACCCTAACTGGGTTGTGGAGATAGGCAGTCGTTCCGTGTAAACATATACCGAGGGGTATCGTGTTCTGGGTAACACGATACCCCTCGGTAAGACTGGTTGTCAGACTTTCGGGCTTCTGACTACCCGTAACGACTGTCAAAGATCTACAAATGACAGCCGGGACCAACGGCTTAACGTGCTATCCTAGGCACGGAGAAGTCTCGATATGTTACAAACGGTCACCCATCCACAGACTGACCTCGGCAAGCGTTGCTTAAGCTTCGATCAACCCGTGCGGCTGTTTTTATTTAGCCACGAGCTCCTCCGACACTGATACCATAACATTCATAATATCTAATTCAGATCAAAAGTTGTTTTTTTTTTAATAGGAAGTAACCGAAAAGGTGTAATGCCCCAGTGGTTGAGGCCTCGCCGTGCACAAGGTTGTGGGTTCAAATCCGGGCAAGTACCAATGTGACTTTTTTAATTCATATTTCCGTTCCAAGTTTATCTTAGATATTACTGACATCGTGCAAGAAAACATTGTCAGGAAATCAGACGGGCAATTCTCGTATCTTTAAGAAACTTCACATTCTAATTTACCTACATTTTTTACTGGTTTTTGTTATTCACTCCCGCTGATAGGAGGGATGCCTGGCCTTCTTTCTCCTTATAATTATAAGTCTGAAATCATCTATCCATCTTCAACAAGCAAGGTGATTATTGCTCGCGTTTTCTCTGTAAGAGAAGCGGCCTTTCCTCTGCAGTGGGTAAGTAACAGGGTCGTATTAACTTAGATTTAAAATGCAGTTGTAATTACTATACCTACAATTTAACATAGATGTTATTAATAATAAGACAATTTTTGGGTGTGTGGGCAAATGAATGCAATGAATGATCGTATTTATTTTTCACATCCCACGCTTCTTTACTATACAAAACGTGTTTAGACAACATTATAAATTGTTTATGCGAAACTATGTTAAGGTGTATGCGCAGTGAATGCTATAAAAATCGAATGCTATGAAAAATAGGGTGTTTGACTGTATTAGAAATATGGATAGCAATATTATCCTATGAAAAAAATGGAAACAAAACAGGACTTTTTAATTACATTACTTATTTACTCTTAAATACGTAAAGGTTATTTTAATTTTTGCTCACGTGACTGCAAATCGCTTAAGTATTGGTATATACGATCAATTATATAATCTCAAATGACGCCAAATGAGACATGTAAAAAAGCATAGTTTGTTTTTTGTTCATGTGGTTTAAGTGTGTTACAGCTTGTTCATTACTTTGTGATTTGGATCATTAGATCCACAGTAGGTACAGTTAAGAAAAGTGTGTGAGGTTAGTTTGATTTCTGATATGAAAATCTATGCATATGCCAATCACAGATTACAGAACGTGTTTTGTGTCATTATAATAAAAAAAAACTTCTTTTCTACTCTCAAAATTGTCATCGATATTTTTGCCAGAATTTCGAGGTAGATTTTCTGAAATATTTTTTTACAAAGGTTGGTCAAAACTGGAAAAAATGAGATCGAGAAAGTTGTACTATTGGTACCTACAGAAGAAACTTGTTTAATTTTGACATTAAGAATGTTTTGAGTTTAAATAGAAGGAAGTAAACAGTAGATTAATTCTCCTAATAAAATATTTTAAGCAAAATAACAAATGTTTATTTACGACGCCATTTTTATAAACAGTTATCTTCCTATAGTAATAACATCGCTTCATCTCGCAGTGTGGTCTCACCTTTAGTAGCGATGAGCTATAAAATGGTATTCATTGTTACTAGTTCTATTACTTTATTGTAGTGTAGCCAACGGTTGACTGACATGTGTGGCGATTATAGAGATACAAAGATCAAGCAAAGATGGCTTTTGGATTGTAAGTGTCCAGATTATTATTTTGAGTGCTATACAGGGAAAGCGACATCAACGCATATTCTAAAACCATGTATGAAAACATGGTTTCAGGATCGTGAGGAGAGCCCAGGGCCCAGGATCATGTACTGAAGTACATGATTCTGAACCCCTCCGCGTTGAAATTTATCGTCGCCTTTTCCTAATTCCTATTTTTTTTTACTTTAACAATATTTTTTTTTTTTTTTTTTTAAATTTATTTAATTAAAGAAGTGAACTATTTACTTTTATAATTAAATATCTCATTAGGTTAGATACAAATTATGATTTTCTCATGACTATTTACAATTTAAATTAAAAAAAAATATCAGAAAAGAACATAAAATTAGGTAAAAGCCAACGATGGTTTTTTTAGTTTTTTTATGAAAACTCTGGATCCCTTTTTAGAATATTGCGCGTACGTAATTTCACAATTCTAAGGAATGTGGAAAAACTGTGAGTGTGAAGTGGGATTTGGCCATACATAGTTTAAGTATTTATGAAGAAAAAGTACAGAAAGCTAAAACAGTTGAATTTCAACTATTGATCGACCACTAGTATTAATAAATCTGGGCGTCGACTCCACTTATTTACGAAGGTTTAAATGGTTTCTCGATTAATAGATTTGTGAAGAAGTTTTTTACAGAAAACCGGAGTAAGGGTCCTGCATTCCTATTAATTAATTACAATATTTTTGAAGTGAAACTTCTATTGGGACAGTGCGAATTGGATATTATGAAACGAAAAAGAAACAACTAAATATTTGTCTCTCTCTCTCTCTCTGTCTGTTTACCATCTCCATAGTGTATTCATCTCATTCTCTTAAAAATTGGCACGGCATTGGCGGCACGGTTGGCGCAGTGGCTGAGCGATCGGCTGCTGTGCTGCGTGTCGTGGGTTTGATTCGCACGGAAAAAATATTTGTAAAACCTACAGATAGAATTTCCGGGTCTGGCTGTTTGTGTGTGTGAGTTTGAATATTTGTATACGCATCCACGATATAGAAGAAATACCTAGTGTGGGACAACTTTTTTTTTTTTTTAAACAAACAACTTAACCACAATACAAAGTTTCACTTACACTCGATTTATTTTCTATTTCAGTATAATCGTCACTGGTTTGCTGGCTTTCGGCGCGTATTGGACAACAAAATATTTGATGAGCATGCCGGACCCAAGTTATACATCTGTTACTTCAATTCCAAAAACTACAACTCACTAAGTAACCATGATAAGCGCAACAAGATTTGAACGCATTTATTTTAGTTTTGTTACGTAATATATTGTGTGTGATGTATTTTTTTGCTGTTTTATTATTAAAATAGCGATCCGTCTTCGCACGGGTGCATATATTTTTTATTGATTTTTCCATTAAAAATCTTTCGTATATATTTTGCCTAGAGAATTATAAACATAAACAAAACAAAAAATCTAGCGAATCGGACGAGCCCTTCTAAATTAATGCCACTAAGGACATTTTATTACTGAGATTATGTAAGTATAGAGCAAACATTTTTTTTTAAATCATCACTCATCTTTAAACATTTAGAAAAATATTAATGAAATATTTAGTGTGGAGCAGATTTTTCATAATTTATTGTTATTGTTAACAAATCTGAAAAAATCAAAATAATCACTCTACAGTTTTGACCTTTAGTTAACTGGACTTAATTTCTTGCTGACTTATCCCCTTACAAGGAATGGGTCGAATTACCCTGTCATGATTGTGTTACCATATCAGTACCATCAGGTCACGGAACCCAATCCCGGGGGTCGCTGGCTCTCGCTAATGCCACCTGTAAAGTGGTGTGGGCGATTTGCACACTTAATGACACATAAATAAGTAGGAATCTAGGTAAGAAGATCATGTCATGTCATCGTCATCTACCTAGATTTAGCCTTTTCTCAAATCAAATCAAATCAAATCAAATTATTTATTTGCATAATACAGGTAGAAAAAAGCTAACATAATAGTCCTAGGCAAGACTGGTGGTTAGAATTTGAGTTACTGACTACCAACGACGACAAAGATCTACAAATGACAGCAGGAAGCAATGGCTTAGCGCGCTTTCCGAGGCACGGTAGAGTATCGATATGTAATATATGGTCACCCATCCAAGGACCGACCTCAGCAAGCGTAGCTTTACCTTCAACGACCAGTGCGATTTTTGTTATTTATACACGAGTCCTCCAACATATCATAATATGAACATAACTATCCATTTTCATAACATTATCTACGTATAATAGTGAAAAGGACATCAAAGGAAACAATACACAGAGATCGAGTTCACTAAACTAGCTCGTCACGCGGCTTCGCTTCGTGTGTGTACGAAGCGAAGCCGCGCGACGAGCATTAAAAAAGCATGGGCATTAAAAAAGCATGGGAACTTGGTCTCGAAACAGTATAACGACAATAAATAAGTTTAAATGAACAAAAGAAAACAATAGGTTAGAAATAAATGCATATGGAAGGAGAAAAGTATATGAAATACAAATAATGAAATTAATAGTAAATACAACACTTTGCACTTTAGACAATAGATTTATAATCATTCGACATAATAATATTTATAATTGTTCATTTAATGACTAAACATATAATAATATTCATAATCTATTTACATCATATTTTGTGTTTATTTACTCTTGATTTACTTAGTGTTTATAATAATAATACCAGCCTGTTACTGTCCCACTGCAGGGCAAAGGCCTCTTCTCATACAGAGAACGCACGAGCATTAATCACCACGCTTGCTCAAGACGGGTTGGCGATTTCAGATTCCGAAATCATTTTGATTTTGATTTTTTTTTATTCAGACTTATAATAATTATAGGTCCAGTCCAGTCCAGACCAGGTCCAGGTTTATTCAGTGTTAATTTACAGTTTGAAATTCACGATTTATTATTTTTAGCTGTTTTGATTTATTTATTTTTTTTAATTAAGAAATATACGACATTATTGAAACATGATGCAATTGTTATATGAAATAAATAAATAAAAAACAACAACACAATCAACAACAACAATTAAATGTTCCCGTGACAGCTCTCATTTCAAGTTCAGTGAAAGGTTCCCATGGTTCATGTGTGTTTACTCAGCACCAATCATTGTCCTGTTCAAAAAAAGTAAAGGCATTTCTACATTGCTGCAAGAAAAATTTACATAGGTTTATTTTTTCCAAAATAACCAAAAATGTATACGACCTGCTATGATTGTGTATGTGAGCATCCGAGACCAAACACAACAGTACAAGTTTTGCATTTTTTTTTGTTCTATTCTGATTTTCTTGATGCAGTTTATCCAAATGTTCTTTTTTTGGTATTCCTCGTCGACCCGTTGATCTCTTTAGTTCTGAGTTGAGCTCTTCAATTTCTGACAAATGCTTACACTGACTGGACAGGTCCACATCTCTGAGGTTCTTTTCTCAAAAGACCATCTCAGACAATCTAATTAAATCAAAAATCATTTATTCAAATTAGGCTGAGAATGAGTACTTTTTTAAGTGCCAAATCTAAGCACAGTTTTCTTACTCTTCAAGTAAAATAATTATGTATTATGTATCTGGTGTCCTCACCTCTAAAGGAATTATAGATTTTATTTAAAAACTTACCGTGAGACACAATACTGTTTTCAACCATTTTCGTATTTCTGCCTTCCGTTTTCTGTTTCGTACTTCTTTCATTATCTGTTGCAAAATAGATATCGTCCTTTCTTCCACGTCACTTGGCAGCTGGAACGTGTATAGTGGAAGTATACCCTGGACCAGCTCCTCTACGAAGAGACTAGAGCACTGTACTACTAACAGTGTACATACAAGTTACAACCTAATAATGAAAATTAATGGTTTTTAACCTCAGTGACAACACGCCCTTACTTGTAATACACATGACAGCTGTGTGGTAGTTTTAACCTGTTGCATTAACTAACACTTTGATTCAAGAGTTTGTCTTCTGGAGTTCAGCAACTGAGGGAATTGTGTAAATTGAACAAATGGCTTTCGGATTGTAAGTAATTGTTTACGTTAATTATTAATATATAAAGAAATAAAATAAAATAAATAATCACAGGGCATCGAAAAATTCACCGCTAAGTAATTAATTTTAAATTTAATTTGCGTTTAAAATGTGATAACAAGTATGCGCAAGGTACACAAAAAGGTTAGGTTCTAGGCAAAATATGTGAATTGGGGCCGTGACAGACACTGATAAATGAAAAAACGGGCCATATTTAAAAATACGGGCCATAATTTTTTCAAACCTATTTGGTTGGCCGGTCCGTTGCCGATGCGAGTGGTAAAAAGCAAAATCAAACACGAAAGTGGAACCGTTCCTGAGCGTGTTTCGATCTTAGCTAGATGCAGATTGGATGTTTGCTTTGAAGACCAGTAGCCCTAGCACGATTTCCTTGTAAGGAGTTTACCAACCGAAAACGTCAAATCAAGTACCAAGTCAAACGAAATTATTTTCACGTACGTAATATAAAGGCGCGCTGTTTCAATCTTAGTACAGAGGCCAGCATCTCAAGCTACCCCATCATCATCTGCCTAGCTTTTTCCCAACAACGTTGGGGTCGGCTTCCAGTCTAACCGGATGCAGCTGAATACTAGTATTTTACATGGAGCGACTGCCTATCTGACCTCCACAACCCAGTTACTGGGCAACACGATACCCTTTGGAAGGATAGGTTTGGTTGTCAGGCTTTCGGGCTTCTAACTACCTGTAACGACTATCAAAGATATCAAGCTACCCCAATCTGCCAAATTTCTTTGATAGTTTTTCAAGTTTATAGCAAAAGAATAAGGTGCATGTTCAATTGGGAATATGTAGCCTGTACTAACTTTATGACGTTATCGGTGAGTAAACATCTCGCAAGAAATTCTTGATGGGGCTACTTAGGCTAGAGATGCTGCCATTTTTGCAAGTCCTCAGCCTGTCCAATGTTTATCTCTTTAATATGTAAAATTTTCGTGTCACAGTGTTTGTAATTAAACTAATAATAAAAAAACCGGGCCAGTTCCAATGTGACTTTTTCAATAAAATTCATATGTAAGTATTTTCTTAGTTTATCTTAGACATTACTGACATCGGTGACGGTAAATATTGTGAGGAGAGCTGGACTTATCAGTCGGATTAAAATATAATTAATATAAGTTTGAAATGTATATTATATGTAAATACTTAAAGAATAGTTAATAAAATATCCAATTTTGCTCCTTGTTGCATCTTATGATAATAAAGGTCAGTTTGAAATTGTAGTTTTTGCATGTGAGTTTGAATGTTTGTAAACGCACCCACGATACAGGAGGAATACCTGGTGTAAGGCAACGTTATTAGAAAGAAAAAAGAAATCACCGATCCGTAATGAGCAAGTGTGGTGGTTGATACTCGTGACTTCTTTATATGAGAAGAAGCTTTGCCCAGCAGTAGGTCAGTAACGGACTTTTTGAGTGCGTTGGGATGCTAGCACATCTTCTTAGTACTTACAAAATAAACTTGCCTTCTTAAAGTTACAAACAAAAATTTGCGGTTTGAAGTCGGGAAGAAATCAGCCTATTATGCGTTTTAAAGATAAAAGATAGTTTATTTGTTAAGTAGTTGAGTTTTAAATAATGGCTTACTTATACAAAGTAGAAAGTGCATAGTTAGATAATTGAATTTCTTATATACCCACTAGAAAAAAAAAACTGTCTTCCAACGTGTGTGGAGCACTTATATGAAGTTAGAGATACTTATTCGGATGCGAAAGAGGAAGATAGTGAAACTGAAGAGAGCCAGCCATGCTTCCCTATATGTGGAACAATTTCAATCGGATATTTCCCAACCTTATTCGAGGAGAAATTCTTTACTTGAATAAATTGAATGGGGTAGTTTCATTTTCTTATAGGTCGTTTATTTTTGTAAAAAAATTATAGCTCGAAGCACAAATTCTTAATGTGTATTTATTATACATTACAAGTAGTGTGGTATTAAAATGTAGTCCGCGTGGACGAAGTAGGTAGATTAAATACGTTTTATTGAAAATAATTAAAATAATTTTGTAAATCAAAATTCATTTATTCAAATTAGGCTGAGAATCAGCAGTTTTTGAACGTCAAAATTAACAGTAAACAGTCCCCCAAAGCGCCCACCGTTCACCACTTCCTAGTGTATTTGCTGGGAAGAAGTAGTGGCGCAACCAACTCCCCAGCAACACGTATGTCTGATAAGTTTGAAGAGCTTGAATCTGTACAATATATGTCATACAAATAACTGAAATATTTAAAAATCATTAGTAATTTGCCATATGTTAGGTAGCATACCAATATGCCAAAAAAATATTAAAACTAATATTTCCGAAAATCGACAATTAACTCAAGCAAAGCCTGCCAAAATATCACTGAACATACTGTTGAGAATCTCCGACTTTTTGAGGTTCGGGCAAAAGAAATGGTCAAGTGCGAGTGAAACCCGTGCACAAAGGGTAACGTACCACAAAAATTACTTAAGTTCATATTCTTTTTAATATTAGATAAGAGCATAGCAAAACATGCATTTTTTCTGATATACGATTTCTCCTTACTTAAAGAAGTTTTTTTTCCAGTGTATTGTTGGTTGGGATGCTGTTATTTACGGTGTATTTTGGATTGATGACCTATTTTGAGACTGAAACATTTAAAAAGCCACCACCAGAAGTCACGACTGTCATGATTACGACTCAGAAGGACATAAACGATGACTATTGGAGAATCGGGAAAGAGCACGGCGTCATTAGACGCAGGACCGCACCACCGGGAGACGACGGTTGGGGCCCACAAAGTCTTGATAAGTTTTTTATAAGAAGAAGAAAAACACCAAAGGGTCCTACAACATTAGATCCATATTACTAATCTTTCGATACATCGTCATAAATATTTTCTACATTTAATACTTTGTTTTTTTTTGTTTCCTTCATCTTGACTGATAAATATCCATACATCGAAAGCCCGATTTAAATTAAGAAGAGCCCCACCCAGTACCTAATAGCGATGAGTGAACAGAACCTTCAAATTAAAACTGCTTAAGCTCGAGGTGACGATCCGGAGCTACATATGAGTTGAATTAAAATGATAAAAAAAAATACCAGCCTGTTATTGTCCCACTGCAGGGCTAAAACACCTTTTCTCACACAGAGATGGCACGAGTGTTGATCACCACGCTTGCATAAGGCGGGTTGGCGATTTCAGCCTTATATTACTTATAAGTCCAAGTTTCGTCACTATGATCACCGATGTCAGCGATGTCCAAGACAAACAAAGAAAGTACCAGAGACCAGCACATCAAGCTACCCTCATGTGTCAAATTTCTTTGATAGTTTTTTTAACTTTATTACAAAAGTATAAGGTTCATATTCAATTGGGAAAGTTTGACAGTTTGGGGTAGCTTGATGTGCTGGCGTCTGTACATATGAATTGAAAACGAAATATTGTTTCTTGTCCAGTTTTAAATCCTCTACCTCGCGCATGAGAGGCGAAGCCACTCACACACACATACATGACACTGGGACAATTTGACTTATCAATACTAACTTGCAAAATTTGCTTTGCAAGCAACTGTTTTTACTATCCACTTTCTATGTGCCTTGTGGGGGCCAGCGCATCTATTATTGAGGGTCTGAGTGTAGTTGTAGGGCTCGATTCCCAGCGTGAATGTTTTGGAACGAAGTTCCTTATCGCGCGTTGCAAAAGGGGGCTAGACGGAAAAAAATTAAGGAAAAAAGTTGTAACGACACTTTTTGCTATAGTTGTAAGCCGTGCGGCGTGCGCGTGTTTGTCTGTCTGTCTGTCTCTCTCTCTCTCTCTCATAGAAAGCAAGCCAGTTATTTTCGTTTCGTCTTTCTATTTCGCACTGAACAGTGTAGTGTCGCGACGATTATTTTTGTTGAGTGTATACAGGCTTTTTGTACATAATAAATAATAACAACAAAAGGAACTTCGTTCCATACGGATGTCCCTTGACACCTCTCAAGTTTTTTTTTTCAATAATGGCTTTCTCACTAGCTGCCCGGAGTTTGGAAGCCCCCTTTTACATGGGACTTGCAAAATAACTAGCAATATGTGTGTCGGTACTTTTACAGTTGTGAATGAATTCCACTAAAAACGTCATATTCTGTTTCATTATGTTCTCGTATATACAATATTCGAGAAGGGGTTATTTTTTAATAAAAAAAAGAGGCAGTCATCGGGACTGCCGACTGACTGGAATAAGTGTCAGTTTAGCGCAACACATCACATT
This sequence comes from Phlogophora meticulosa, assembly GCA_905147745.2. Taxonomy (NCBI): domain Eukaryota; kingdom Metazoa; phylum Arthropoda; class Insecta; order Lepidoptera; family Noctuidae; genus Phlogophora; species Phlogophora meticulosa. The sequence continues at coordinate 7,148,890 of LR990525.1, forward strand.
AGCATGTCGGTGACGCGTTAACATAAGCATGTCGGTGACAAGAACCCATAATATATGCCCTCACCAAAAATCGCTCAATGCGCCTAAAGAAGTTTTCACCTCACAAATGGTATCTTGGTTATTTATAAAGGTTTTTTTTTTCAGTGTATTGGTCGGTGCAATGGTTCTATTTACAATGTATTGGTTATCAACGAACGTAATGAAGATTATGCTTGAAGACGACGATATAATACCTATACCAGAAGTCACGACCATCAAGCCGAAACCAATATATGTACCTATTGTACAAACAGCAACAGAACGAATTTTTTTTTACTGACTTTTCTAGCATTATCATAAATTTTTTAAGATTTTATTACACGCTATTTTATTTTCCCCACAAACATCACGCTTGTATTCCATGCAGGGTCATGCAGAGGTGAACCTATCGTATACCTACATACCGCCGGTTATATTTTAGTCCCATGATATATATATATGCGAAGGAATGAGGACCATGTTGTGAGGAAAGTTTTGAGTATGAAGGTGCAGGGTTACATGAGTAGAGGAAGACCAAAGAAAAGATGGATGGATTGTGTGAAAGATGATATGGCAAGAAAAGAGGTGACCCTTGAGATGACGGCAAATAGAGATGTATGGAAGAAGAAAACATGCTGCGCCGACCCCAAATAAATTGGGATAAGGGCAGGAGGATGATGATGATGATATATGTAGGTGACCCTATTGCCATGAACGGAACACAAGCCCAGATTCCGGGCTGCTACTGAGAGAATGAATGTCATGATGGCCCAGTGGTTTAGGCCTCGCCTCTTGTGCACGAGGTTGTGGTTCAAACCTGGGTAAGTACCAATCTGAGTTATTCAATTTATTTACATTACTTTCTAAGTTTATCTTGGACAGCACTGACATCGGTGAAGGAAAACATCGTGAGGAAACCTGGACTTATATAATCAAAATCAAAATCAAAATCAAATAATTATGATTTTGTACCATACCAGAGCACTCAAAAGGTTTGTCGTAGTATATCTAAATGAAGATACGCACGCGCACCTGCATGGGTGGACTTGTAGGTGGACCATAGCGCGGATGGCTTATATGAGAAACTGCAACTAAACCAGTGGTAAAAATGATTAAGAAAGGAACCATTATGAAATAAATATTGCTGGATAATCCACACAGCATCATCTAGCCCCAAGCTAAGCAGAGCTTGTGTTATGGGTACTAGATGACTGATATACTTAATAAAATACATTACATAGATAGATATTTTTATTATATATATAGAAAATACCCAGAACACCCGGATCAAATATTTGTAGATCGTACAAACATTTGTCCCAAGGCGGGAATCGAACCCGCAACCTCTTGCGTCGCAGGCGGACCTTCGCCCGCCGCGCCACATCGGTCGTCATTAAAAATGTCGTCATTCGAAATGGCTAGGTTTGTCTGTCTGATAAATTAAATTATCAGTTACTTCACTGGACAGTCTTGCACTTGGCTAGTTTTTGGGGCTTCAGTCACTAAATAGTGCTAACGGGTCCCTTAATTTTACCATGAACCAAGGCAGACTGTAAGCATAGATTCAGCAAAATTCTTAGTCGTTGTTCTTTCCTGCGATTGGACAAATATTTAGCGTAATTTAATCGTATTTTATAGTTCTTAAAGAAACATTTCATTGGTATGTGAAGAGTAAATAAAACATGGCACCACCATAAACAAATAAGTTTATTTCGAATTTAACATTAGCAAAACAGGTCTCGCGATAAAGAGGCGCTATGTAAATTAAATTAACTAAAGTAATTTTTATCAATAAATTGAACAAAATGGCGATATTTGCTGGATTGTAAGTACCTACTCTTAACGAATGTGTTTGGGGAAGCAGGTTGACTATTCTACCTGTCCCCTTTTGTCTCGCAATAAATAATAAACCGACTAGGGTTAACTAATTTAATAACACACAGTAAGGTTACGGTTACACTCTTATCTTAAATTAACAGAATATAAAGTGAAATTAATGAAACCGAACGCGTGTCTCGCAATGGGCGTCGAACCAGACTGTCGGTGCCTTGGGAAGAGTCCCTTGGTAATCCCTCTTTTTGTTGACACTTGACAGCGCAACGATATTTACATAAGGCGTGACGCCACGTATACTCATGATACGTGACGCCACATGTGGTTATCTCAATCTGGTACCTTTTCAAATAAGGGAGAAAAAAGTGCAGGTAATTGGAATTAAATTAAAAATTGAACAAATATTTATTTAGGGAAAAGTGTAAGTAGTACGTTAATTTTGAACTAGAAGTGACTACCCCTCTACTTTTTAAAAATATCGCGAGGTGCATCCCTATGCGTTTCAAGAGAACAGCACGACCCGGGTTTAATTCACGGTTGAAAATGCTCAGTAACTCATCATACAGAGTGGAAAGTTGAATCCCCGAATAGGAATTAGGTCTTATCTTAAATATTCAAATTACCACAATATTACTCGAAATAAACATGCAGTATTTTTTTAAAGTAAGTATATAAACAGTGCGGGCTGTAGATTAGGACTACCGGGCCGTTGTCCAGGGCGCTATGTCCTAGGGGCGCTCTTCTCCAAATCTTCATATTTCAGAGATGAACCTGGGGGTGCCCAAGTAAAAACTATGGCTAGAATCATAATGTGAAGACTAATTCGAGTATAAGGTGCCTTTATCTTGTGCCCGTTGGTCGCGAAGAGCAGTGTTCTGCTCCAAGTCAGCAAGCAAGAATATATTAGAAATGGGCGCTGAAATATTTTTAACTCAGAGCGCCAACATCCTTTAGGCGGGCACTAAGTGGATTGCATTTTAACATAACCAGCTTCATATTTATTTATTTATTTTTTATTTATCCATTTATTTCAGGCATCAAGGCCCATATAAATATAAACAATACTATAGTAACAATATAAAACTTAAAAATACTATAAATATATATTACATAATAACTAAAACTAGTGCACACGAAGTGTCGGCGTCGTGTTTCGCTGACTAGTGTCATGTAGGCGGCCACGAAACCGGCGATACATAACACCTTTCGGCCAGAACTCTTCCTTGAGGAACTTCTCGAGATGGTGTGTTGGAACTCGCACCACGAACGACTTGAAGTTCGTGTTATGACGCGGCTCCAACCTCTCAGCTCAAAGTCCAGCTGGTCTTGACGCGCACGTACTCCACGATCTCCTCAACCTTCGTAGAGTGGTGCAATCTAGACACGTAGAGCAGCGTTGTCGGTACTGCTGGTTTTAGCAGCACGTTGGGTCCTGCCAGCGCAGTACCGCACTGGTTCCGACAAGGAGGCTTCTTCTTCTTCCTCTTCTCAACCTTGATGAAACAAGCTATGAACAAATAAAAAATAACGAATGAAATCACTACATAGTATAAAACAAAGTCGCTTTCTCTGTCCCTATATATAGTTTTTTGTATGTATGCTTAAATCTTTAAAACTACGCAATGGATTTTGATGCGGTTTTTTTTAATAGATAGAGTGATTGAAGAGGAACGTTTATATGTTTAATAACATCCATTAAATAGTGGAGAAATACTGTTATTTTTGAGGTATTAAACTACTGGATCGATTTTAATCATTTTTTCAGTGAATGACATAGGCTATATATTTTATACCCGTGCGAAGCCGGAGCGGGTCGCTAGTAATGTATAAAACGACTCCCAGCCTGTTGAATTTTTAAGATTGTAAAACTTTATGTGGTTCCTTTGACGGAATTGCCATTCACCGTGGCAAAGCCGTCAGTCTATTAGGTACTTTACTAGTCGACCGCGATAAGGATGAATTTTTCGATGCCTTATTATATTTTCGGTTAGGTTTATGGAGTTACGATAATCCTTTGTTTTGTTTTTAAATTAATTTCATTGAATGTGTTTATAGTTCATTTTATTTATTTGTTGTTCCTTAAATTTAGGTACTATGTTTATTACAGATTTTTGATCCCAGACAGTAGAAAATTAATTGTTTCAATTGACTAATGTCCCTTTTTATCACTCACGCGCTAGTGCGTCTTTTTCAAAATATATTTTTTAGGATTGACTAGTCGAAAATCTGACATCCAGTATTACCAAGGCGTATCGTGTTGCCCAGTAACTGGGTTGTAGAGGTCAGATAGGCAGTCGCTCCATGTGGTATCCACTGGTATCCAGCGCATCCGGTTAGTCTGGAAGCCGTCGCCGAAATAGTTGGGAAAAGGCTAAACACGTGATACAGTTTTACCCCGATCTCCCCGACAGGATTTAAGGAATCACGCACTTGTGTCGGCTCTATATCTGACTCAGATAATTGACATCTCAAATAAATATAAAGCAAATTTACGTACTATTAAAAGAAAAGTGCTTCTGTTTAGTGAAAATAGGTAGCATTAATATTGAAATGAAATTAAACGAAATTATTGAATCAATATTATTAAAGATGTTTTTCCTACGCAACTGTTAAAACTTTTTACCCTGTTTAAGGCATACGATATTAAGGATGTATTCTTCTGAACATACAATACATACTAAGAGCATATATCTTTTGTTTCAGAGTTCTCATATGGACTGCTCTCATGGTGTCTGCGTTTCTTGGTGGACGATATCTTATAGATATGGACATTAAAAATAACTACGCTCCGACTGGAAATTTAACGAGATATCGTTACTGAGAAATTGTCTAAATTACAATATTTATTAATTAAATTATTTTTTCCCCTTAAGATGAGTCTAAAATACTTTAAAAACTGATTATCAATTAATGTTTTTAGATAATTTTGCAAAAGGATTGAGTTCCTTACAATCCTTACATATTTGTTATTTCAATACTTCTAATATTTGAATTTAATCATTAAAATATTAGAACTGTTGTGAAATGTCCAGAAGGGTTGTTAGTAGCTGTGTTTTATAATAATTTTAATACCTGATACACACATGACATGAAGAATATACCTACATACGAGTATACATACTATGGACAATTTAAAATAGGAAAAAACTGCGGACTTAGCTGTTTTGTTTTCTAGTTTTATTTTTATTCTTATGTTATAAATATCTGTATTATACTTTTTTATTCAAGATCATTACCCGATCTTGAAAAGGTTGTATTTAAAAATGGGTTTTCAATTTGTTTTTCTTTGTTATTATTATATAAAAGTAATGTAAAATATTTGTGATGTTCTGTAAAAAGGTATGGACGTGTGATGGGGTGTATGAACGTAAACGAAGTAGATTGAGTATGTCAGGATCTTAGCATTTAGCGTTCTGTAGTTTCTATCCCCTTGGGGAAAAAGGTGTGTTAAAGTTAATTGTATATGTATTAAAAGAAATTATCTTAAAGGATTTTTGATTTATTATAACCTCCTTAAAACACCCCGAACTATCATAATCGACTACAAGGATGAGTAATTTGACAAGTTTTTTTTTTTAAACGGATGTGCAATTTTCGTTAAGCTATGGCCACTCAAACTAAAGTAAACACTCCACAAGCTTGAATGAATGACTGACAAATACTAACTATCCTATTAAAAAAAAGTGTAATCTGTATGGCTCCCGCTTTAATAAAATTCCTAATCCAATGAAAAACTTGCCATTGATGAAATTTAAAAAATGTTTTACATTTGTAGATAAATGTTATTATTCTGTACAGGATTTCCTAGATGATATATTCCAATAACCTATTTGCCCTATAGCTACTCGTAACTTTGCATAATAATTATTGTATTTGCATGCCAACAAGGCAGAATGTACACGGATATTATTATGTGTCTGGCTGTTTGTGTATGTGACTATAAATGTTTTTAAACGCACCCACGACACAGGAGAAATTCCTAGTGTGGGGAACCGTTTTAAAAAAAAATGTTATTAACCATCCTATTTTGTATGTACCTGCATTCTTAGCTAATAAAGATATATTCTATTCTATTCTATGTAGTAACATTTTGACCTCTAGATGGCCTAGCGAAGTACGGAGTTTCAATTTAACGCAATGCCAGCTTACACTGGTTTTGTTATCACGTCGACCGTGTATTTACCATGAAATACATTATAGGTTCTTGTAATTAATGTTTTTTTTTAATCACTTGGCTACAGTAATTCTCCGTTTTACTACACGCCAGCATCAAGGCATGTTTATTTCTTTTTTCAAACGTGAATCACTACATAGTATAAAATAAACTTTCTCTGTCCCTATATCCCTATGTATGCTTAAATCTTTAAAACTGCGAAACGGATTTTGATGATGTTTTTTTTAATAGAGTGATTGAAGAGGAAACTTTATTCCCGTGCGAAGCCGGAGCGGGCCGCTAGTATGATATAAATGGCGAACAGTCGGTCGGTTCGCCGACAATGTATTAGACAGACATGGCCAAGGCAATTGAGAAGCTACAATGCTCAATGACCTCAGTGAAGCTTCTAAAATAGAGGGTCTACATGTGAGCATGGACTTAAATAATGGTAATGTTAAATAATCCACTCTCATGAAGATAGGTAATTCTACACACCAACTTGTTAATGATTATCCTAACTTGTAATATATAAAATTCTCGTGTCACGGTGTTTGTAATTGAACTCCTCTGAAATGGCTCGACCGATTTTCGTGAAATTTTGTGTGCATATCGGTTAGGTCTGCGAATCGGACAACATCCATTTTTTAAGGGTGGTCCACCCCAAAAATTTTATATGGCAAATCAACGTTTGCTGGGTTAGCTAGTAATATTATAAATGCGAAAGGAAGTTTGTTTGTTAACTTTTCACGCCTAAACCACTGAACTGATTTCGATTAAATTTGGCAGACAGATAAATTACAACCCGGGGAAGGACATAAGCTAATTTTTATCAACAAACAACGCGGGCGAAGCCGCGGGCTGAAGCTAGTGCTTACATAAAAAAACAGTCCAGATAGAGAACTTTAAGAATTGTCTTACTAAAGTTGTAGAGGGCATGGCTCATTGCTCTCGGAAAGGTTGGCGTGTCGACACGGTTGGCGCAGTGGTTGACACATCGGCTGCTGCGCCGCGTGTTGTGGGTTCGATCCCCGCACGGAACAAATATTTGTATGACCTACAGGTAGTTGCTCCGGGACTGGCTGTTTGTGTATTAGAGTTTAAATGTTTGTAAACGCACACATGATACAGGAGAAATTCCTGGTGTGGGGCAACGTTTTTACTTAAAAAAAAAAAAAAAAATGTCAATGAGGCTGAAGGTTTCTGGAGTGGCGACCGCGTTCCGGAAGGTGCAGACCTGGAACACTTAACATTATGTGAGGCCACGATGATTTGGTTAGGGCCGTAGGAGTATGCTGGATGCCTGAAGAACGGACACCGGTAGATGTGGTTACGCTTGGGGGCTGGCTACGCGTATTTCCAGCAGTGGACGACTTTTGCTGAGATAACAAAATACTTACATATAAAAAATGTTTAATTATATTTTTTTTTAACCTTGTACTATGTATTTTATAATGAATACTATCATCAGTAAGTTTCCATTTATTACTGCCATTGTTCATATAAAATATTGAGGGACAAAATAAGTTTGAATGTAGGATAGGTATTAGATATTGTTTTCCTTAGTGAATGGGTTTAATAGGGACATATAAGTACACAATGGGGTAATCGAAACGTTCGCATTCTAATCTGTTTCTCTCTCTCGCTCTGCTACGCGCTGGACGTGTTGCTACGGGCTGCTATGCGCAGCTACGCGCTGCTGCGCGCTTCTACATGCTTCTACGCGCTTCTGCGCTCTGCTACGCGCCGCTTCGCAGCACTGCTCTCTTTTGCGCGCTACTACAGCAGCGACAGGCTCTCGCTTAACTTATAATAAATATAGAATTAATGGGAAGAGAGAACTTAGAATAAATGGGTATTTTTTTTTTTTCAAATTCAAATAATTTATTTCAGAATAAAATTCCATATTTTGTTAGTAATAATAAAAAATAGCTTAGCCTAATGTTAGTATTACATTAAATTTACATATAAACAACACTGCATCACAAATTTATTTGGATAAGTGTGTCTGAACACTTATCCACTTACGTAAAAGCGGTGAGTCCCACCGATCTGAGAACACATTCAGGATGCCATTGGAGGCCGAGCGCAAGCGCGCCATCATGGAAGCGCATCGCTTCCGCATGATGGCGGCGAACCCGTCGACGCACGCATCCACGAACATCCCTGACGCGCTACATCGCCATGGCAACCCCAAAAGCACCCTGAATGCGTTATTGTACTGTACGCGCAGGTCGCTGTATGCCCGCTGGGTATACTTAGTCCACAGGCTGCACGTGTAAAACGACTGGCAGAAGGCCTTAAAAAGCGTTATCTTGACGGAGTCAGTACAGCGTGCAAACCTGCGGGCCAGCATGTTGCAACGGACAGCCAACGACCTGCGCTCCCTGTCTATGTCCAGATTGTCTTTCAAGTCATCAGTGACCCAGTGACCCAAATACTTAAATTTCGAAACCCGACCTAAAGGAGACCCAGAGAGTGAGAGCTCAGGCAGATGCTCGTAGGTTAAAGTACCCGATTTAAAAACCAACCATTCACTCTTAGCGGTATTGTATTTGAGCCCATGAGCCACTGCATAACTCTCACAGATGCTGAGAAGCCTTCTTATTGCACTGATAGATGGGCTCAGCAGCACCATATCATCAGCGTAACTAATGTTGTTCACGCAAACACCGTCCACGTGACAACCCACGTGAGTGCTACTGAGCCTACCTATCAGTTTGTTTATGTATAGGTTGAAAAGGCGGGGGGAGCTCAGACCCCCCTGCCTCACCCCGCAATCCAACCCATACATGTCAGAATACGAGCCTCCCCATTTCACAGTATTCTTCTGACTACTGTACCAATATCTAAACAGTGATATAACATCAGCCGGGACAGCAGTGTCATGTGAGAGCTTATGCCAGAGCAAGTCATAATTGACTAGGTCAAAAGCCCTCGATAAATCCAAGAAGCATGCCATTACAGGAGTCTTACTGTCTGTATAATATTGGACAGTCTGCTTGAGGCATAAAATTGCACTGTCAGTTGATAAGTTCGGTCTAAAACCAAACTGACCATCCTCGAGCGCGATGTGTTCAGCTAGAATTTTATCAAGCAGACTATCCAATACCTTAGCACAGACAGTGGCAAGCGATATCGGCCTATAGTTGGAGATATCGGAGGCGTCACCAGTCCTATTCTTTATTACTGGTACAACAATCGTATTGGTAAGTTCCACAGGTAGGTAACTATGAGTTAGACAAAGGTTGAAAAACATAGCAAGTACCCGCGGTAAGTGTACCCCAGCGTATTTAAGATGTTCGACGCTGAGGCCGTCGTGACCGGGGGACTTTCCCCTCACCATGTTCTGTATGATTTTCGCAACCTCTTTAGCAGAGAACCTGACAGGGGGAGCCCCGGCCACGGCCGCCCCCGCGCCACTATCTGACGGCTCGCTATAACCACATAAACGCGAGTTTACATTAAAATGTTTTACAAAAGCATTAGCTATATCAGTGGGCTCGCTCACGCCATAGTATTGTAGGCCTACCTTCCATTAAGTGTTGAATTGCAGAGTTACTTATTTCTTAGAAATATGCTGGTACTGTCATGACATTATGTCATTATATGCGTATCAATTATATTTTATGTGAAAAATTTCACCGTTGTCATGGGTCTGTTACAAGGCTGTATCTGTAGGATCTTAAAGTCAGAGCATATGTGCAACTAAGGCTGCTGACATGGCAGAAAATGATTTTTTTTTTCATTATGTGGTCTTTTAATATTTGAATCGAAAACTAAAAAATCCCAAATCACAAAATTTCGAAGTTCGGGAGCTTTGTAGGATCACATTCTCGTCTCTCACACAGGTTCTTTGTAGAAAATATTGTCATCATCATCTGCATACCTTTTCCCAACTATTTTGGAGTCTTCTTCCTGTCTAACCAAATGTAGCTCCAGTTTTTGACTTGTAGCGACTGCCTATCTGACCTCCACAACCCATATACCAGGTAAAACAATCCCCTTGTTAAGACTGGTGGTCAGACTTACGGGTTTGTAACGACTGTCAAAACTCTACTAACTACGAAAATTATTTCTACTAAACCCCGTTCATGAATTCTTATTTTAAAAATCTATTTCTAAATCAGAGATGGTCTTATTTTTTTTTTTTCTTGCCAAACGCATCGCAACTGTAAACAAAATATATGGTAATATTTTAGTCATATTCGGTGTTGAAGTATGTAAAGGATATTCATAAATAAATAAACAATAAATTGACGGAAACAGCACGCTCCGACAACAAACAATAACGCGACTTTCTTCAGTTCAGTTGAAACTTTAACAAAGTAACTACTACGTTTTATTATTTATCAAAATGGGAATGTGAGTATATTTTTAATTTATTCAAGAAAAATAACAGACCAGGTGCCAACAAGCTTTCCTCACATGTTTTCCTTCAAACAAGAACTAAACTTTTAGAAAAATATCTGTGTTCGTAAATGTTGACTTAACATCGTGATATTTTTAAATTATGTAGACTAGTTGAACAAAATTGCATCAAACAATGTCAGGCGCCATATGATGAGTTTTTTAAACTTTAAAAAAGTGTCCATTAAGAGTATTAAGACAGAAAACAATCTCACCCTTACACTCCGATTTGTGAGATAAAAACGTGCTTGTAGTTCCTGCTACATTCGTCGGAAGAAAATCATGGGTAAGGAGATGAAGTATCTATGCAGTCGAGTAAAATAGAAACACTTTTGTTGTTTTGTTTTTATTAATTAAACTCATTTTATACTTTTTGTTATACATCTTAAATTATAGTTACGATATCACCTAAGAATTATGCAGGACTAGAATACCTTTATTAGCTTGCGACCTTTTTTTTGCCGGTGAGGTAAATTTTCATGGATGTCCTCCACCTGTCAGACTCTTACTGACTAAAAACACCCCGGTATTCCAGCTCACGCCTGGGGGTCGCGGGAACGTACGATCTTTCCGCAACTCCCGGCTGATTACCTTGAGACCTAGCCTACTACGGTACAATAATATACAAATCGCATGGACGCTGCTGCCCTACGATGCTAATACAAGAATATTTTACAATTGTATTGCTACCTCTGAGAGAGCAATCTACTAAAATGGATAGTATCTATGGTCTTTTAACTTGCATGTCTCTACTGAAAACGTCCACTTAAAAGTAGTCATTACCTCTTACATGCTCACCAAAATAAAAACGTGATTGCTTTATTTTTTAAGTGACTAATGATTATAAGTCATTACCGACAAGCTCAGGATGATCATTTAAATTATTTACATTTTAAATAAAAAAAATACAAAACATTTAAAAATATACAAAAGTATTGCCACACCGAGTCATGATGGCCCAGTGGTTGTTTCGGCTTCGTCTCTTGTGCACGAGGTTGTGGGTTCAAACCTGGGCAAGTACCAATGTGAGTTTTTCAATTCATATGTACTTTCTAAGTTTATCTTGGACATCGGTGAAGGAAAACTACGGGAGGAAACCTGGACTTATATAATTAATATAAGTCTGAAATCGCCAACCCGTTTTGAGCGAGCGTGGTGATTAATGCTCATGCCTTCTCTGTATGAGAAGAGGCCTTTGCTCTGCAGTGGGACAGTAATAGGCTGGTACTTTTATTAGTACATCGATGGCAGAGCAGGGTCCAAACTACGGTGGTTAGGGTTGCAGAAACAGGAACGTCCTCGCAATGCGAGCAGTATTGTAGAGTACTGCCTTCTGTATCAGGCCTTTGATCCAAACCGTTTAATGAGAGCCTCGACATATGGTCGTCAACGGTTTTAGCCAGCAATTTATGGCCCATTACGACGATCGGCACCATGACAGCCGAGTCCAAATTCCACATGTAGACAATCTCGTGTGGCAAGTTAATATATTGGATCTGTTTTTCTTTCTAGGCTTTCGCGAGGTTCTCGTCATGTGGGATGGTGACATTAACTATCATTGCGTTCTTATCGTCTCACTAATTCAGGCTTATTGGTGACACTAGTCCTGTCAGTTACATATATACCGATCCCAGTCTAACGTGACATGGTAATCTTAGAGAACTGGTTTGGGCTCATACGGTCATTTAAATTATTATTATGTGCAGTGATAATTTTGAATTTAACCCTACGCTACTACTTACTACTAATTCGGCTAGTTTGTCTTCAGTATTCAAATTAGTATTTATTTCAATGAATAGTTCAGGATCGCAGGATCTTTGATGGAATTCATCATCAAGCCGTCTGCCTAACTGCCAACGGACTGCTTACCCCTTCTGGCAAAATAAGATGCTTGGTGATGCTTTAGTTTTGTTATAATGATTTCGCCAGTTCAAATTTCATGATAAATTTATTCTCAGTGCCCTTCTGACTGCTGCCCTGATGATCTCCGTATTCCTGGGTGGAAGGTATCTACTAGATCTGGACCGCAAAAACAATGCAGTTACCATTGGAAATCTTACTGGATTAAGTAAATGACTAGAATTTGTAGAAAACAAAAATATTACCTCTAATACCTAAGACACGTGACTTAATTATTTTTAATTTCAGGCGATGAAAAAATCCTCAAAATGATGTCAGGGAAATTGGTTGGATGATCTTCAAAAAACTCATTGTGTGAAAACTCAAAAAAGTGACATAATCGAATGGATGGAATGCTGTTTGAAGAACAATTGCAATTTATTATTGTTTCGTATTAACATTATAATTAACAGAAATCTTATTTAATGGCTTATTTTAGTGTTTTTTATATCATTTTGTCAAATAATTAAGTATTATTAAATAAATAATCACAAACTATTTAAGGGTTTGGTTTTAATTAGTTGATTTATCTTTAAATCTTTGTCGAACGACAGAAGATTGCGCTACCAGGAATATCTATTTGTGAGAAAGATTTCACTCCTGACATTGTTACTGCGATTGCAATGTAGTTTCCAAAAATGTAAACAAATACGATATAATTAAGAAAAACTTATGGTACTTAACTTATACAAAAATAATGGTGGCTTTATCAACAGTACTAGATATTGTGAAATTGACTAATTTCACACTATATTACATAGAGCAAATTATTCCTCTTTGTTTATGATATACTTCAGAACGAAGTTATTTTTTTATTTCAATGAAATGCCAATTCTACACATTAAATAAATTAAATATAAAAAGTAAATTTTTGTATTCGGTTTAAATAAAATCAATTGATAATTTGGATTTGCACATAATTTAGAGAGACGTATAGAATACTCTTTATTTTAGTCGAACAAGATATTTGGTAAGTAGGTAAAAAAAGCTTCTTTTCACGACATCTTCAATATTTATATTCATTTTTATTTCTTGCGAAATAACTTTACAGCTTGAAGCATATATCTAAGAGAGTTATGTAAAAGATTTGTATATATCACACTGACAACATTGTTAAGAAGGAGATTCAATTTCAAGTTAGCTCCCTGTAAAAATACCAAAGATCATTTATTTCATTAAAACGATACAACTATTAATACATGAAGAAATAAAATAAAATAATTAATCAAAGGGCATCGAAAAATTCATTTGCATCACTGTCAACGGGAAAAGTGCCTAGAAACCTGGCATATAATGTTATACCAAATAACTTATTCGACGGTACACCATATAAATTAAAACCAGAAAAGAATCGATTATGATATTTTTTTCCTTCGAATCATAAACAAGCACCTACCTGCGTTCATATTAGTTCATAGTCGCTTACCTGGTTTATTACAATGGCCGATGACAATAGTTTATTGTTCCTTGTATTCACATAACATCGTTACTTCATGTTTGATTAACATTGGGCATTTCAATGGTCCAAATGGTAAACATCTCTTCGACATTGCTCATTATTTAGTAACCATATAAACTGCGTGTGTTAAAAGAAACAGCTGTCAGACCGAGCCATTAAAAAAATAGTAGAAAAAAATCAGCTGCTTGCAAAGCGTCTACTTCCTAGGATTCCTTTTTTGAAAATGGTTGTCAATTAATGAATGATACAAATAGTTTTCGGAATGAATGGATGTTGTTATGAAACAAGTGTGTTTATTGTAATTGAAAATATGGAAACCAAACATTAGTTTGTGCAAAACAGTTTCAAGACCTGATATAAGAAGGTAAAATGAGCTCTAACAATAGTTAGAAAGGTTCTCACAAGAGACGTCGACGGTTGCCGTGTATACGAAGAAGTTTGGTCGTTGGACTAAAAGTTTAAAAAATGGCAGCGGGTCTGTGAGTATTTTTTTAATTTTTTTATTTGTTATTTAGAATAGTTATTTTTATTGTGTTTTTCTCATGTCCATTTTACATTTCTTTTTTAATTTCTCTACTGTGATCTGTTATTTTTAATTTAGCAACTTAACCTTTGTTTTGGCCTTTTGGCAAGTTTATAAGTGAAAAAGTCTACCTTTTGGACTATGAAAAATTATTGGGCAAGAGAAAACGTAATATTAGTCGAAATATTAAAAAAAAAAATGTAGTCCTGTGTAAACATCCCTTTGAGTTTATAAAATTAAATGTTTAACTGTAGAATACAAAATAAGCTTAAACATGATTTAAATTGCCAGACCCTTATCCATTTCTACTGTGACTAAAAAACATCTAAATGAACGTTTAAATAAACAGTTGTATTTTCAACTTTGGTTGATGAGTCTCAGTGTTGAAATTGAAAATTAAATAGTACTCTTTAATTTAAGCATTTATTTACATGACATCTAGTCTTAGTGAAAACTGATAGTAAACGTTTAGTTGCTACCTAGTTCTAACTGAATATAGTAGATTTTAATACGCACCGTAAAACGGGGTTAATAGTAACGCAGGGGTGAATAGAAACAAAACTTTGAAGGGGATCTTCGCGTTAGTTTAATATTGTTGGTGTCCTACAAGGAGTCTTATTTTTTTTGAGGAAGTAAAATTAAAGTTTTCAACGTCTTTTAAAGTAATAAATAATATTGGATCAATGTTAAAATCTCAATTAAATTGATTGTTTCGATTCACTCGATTTCCCAATCATTCGTTTTACGGTACGTAATAAAATAATGTCGAGATATAGTTCATTCAATAAGATTAAAGTGGTATTTCTAAAATTATGGTACATGCACTGTTTTGTTAGACTTGTCTATAAATATTACCGAGTGGGTAGATAGCTTTATTTTTAACAGCCTAGTATTATAAATCTATGTATTGTCCATGACTCAATCAATTTGTTGTTACTTTTATTTTATGTGAACTAGATTAACGTGTGTGTGTGTTATTTATGACTTATTTGTCGATTTGGTAAACAAACATGATACAAAACACTTTAGCTATTTAGATAATCATATCTAATCCTAATCCATTGCTACATATGTTTGAACTATTTGCCCGCTCGAAACCGAAAAAACGCAATGAATGGTGTGAAATTGCTTAAATGAAAGTCATTGTCATTGATTGTATGTAACGCAGTTACCCCTCAGAAAGGTATGGTATGACTTTTATTGTTATCGAAAACTGATCAAAACCATTCAATGCGTAATATTCTTTTTACGCCATGTTTGTTTTCAAAATAAGAATGACAAGTAAAAAAGAATAGTAAGTATAAACGTAGTAACATAGTCTTTCACATTTTCTTACAGCTTTCTTCTATTTGGAGCGATTGTATTTTCCGTTTTCTGGACTACAAAATTTGTTTATGAAGTTTATGACGGACATAATAATAATGCAACAACATCAAAACCATTGTTGCATGTTCCAATTTTGAATAAAAAATATAACATAAAGCTCTGAATTAAATCTGACATTTAGAGTTCAGAAGTAAGAAAATTCATTAATTTGATGACAAGGCAAGGAAAATTGTTATCTTAATGCCCCTTAAAGTTTATGTATAAAACTGAACTGTGGTGCAAAAGATAGATTCATTAGACTTAAGACCGTTTTTACTTGTTAGTTTCTAGACCACAAGCTCGGCGTTGTTAATCCGATAGCACACACAGAGTCCAGCACATCAAGCTACCCCAATGTGTCACATTTCTTTGACAGAAAATTTACTTGAAATAAAGTTAAAGGTGAGACTTCTTAACTCTCTAACTCCGTTAACTAAGGAGTCTCACCTAAATGTAGTGCTTAAAATAAAAGCACAGAGTCCAGCACATCAAGCTACCCCAATGTTTCAAATTTCTTTTATAGGTTTTCAACTTTATTAGTAAAGAATAAGATTCATGTTCAATTGGGAAAATCTTACTTATCTTAGTAGCTTAATGTGCTAGCGTCTGTACAGTGAACATTTGTAAAAAAAAATGTACTTCGCGGAAAAAAAACAACCTAAAACTTTATTGTTTTAATTAACTTTATTTCAAGTAAATTGTAACTACATTCATATTAAATAAATTAAAACAATGCTAACCTATCCTAACTAAATAAATCTTAATAATAATAAGGCATCGCAGAATTCATCCTCATTGCTGTCAACTGGTAAACTGCCCAAAAGACTGGCGGCATTGCCACAGCACACAACCTGTGGCAATGCTAAGTTAAAGCAGAAGCTAAGCATTGCCATTTAACTTATACTTACCTCTACCACTACCTCTTATACTTGGATGTATCTTTATTTGTTTTTTATATTTCATTGTTTGTTATTTATTCATTTTTAATTTACATTAAAGCAATGCACTAGTAGTCTGTTGTTATAGTACATAGTTATAAAATGCAATTGTAGATTATCTAAATTAGTTTTGTCATCTAAATGATATGTTTTATTTCTGTAATTACCTTCTACACATCTACTTATGCCACCAAAGTAAATACATGAATTTTAAGGATCTTATTTATTAAATCTTATTTGTCTGATTTGTTAAACAAACACAGTAAGAGATTGTCTTAAACGATATCTCAGTTAACAATCACAATTTATTTTGCAATAGATAAATACACGATTCACGTAGTAACGCAATCTTTCACATTTTCTTACAGCATCCTATTGCTTGGAGCTTTTGCATTTTCAGTTTTCTGGACCACAAAGTTCTTACGTGAAGTGTATGACCACAATACTCGCAATGGAACCACAACAATTAAACCACTCACTACTTATTCAATTAAGGATAAGGAGTTTATCGAATACGTAGATTGACCACAATGCACAATGGTAGATATTTCTTCATTATTAGCATTTAATTTCCATTTTAATAAACCACTCTTGCGATCACGGATCAAGTGTCCATGGATGTGTGATGAAATGTTGCCCTGTCACGTTTTTTTCACATTTCAAGATTGGTTTGTTAATACGGATCTCATAGTACCTACCAGGGAAGAAGGGCAAATCTATATCACAACTTGATTCTTACCAACTTCCGTATGCACCAACCAAAATTGCCAAGTAACAGTATTAGTAGTGTCCGGCCGAAAATCCTTTTTCAAAAACGAAAACGTAAATGATTTAGACATTTTAAGATATTAATATTTCCGCTGTACCCTAAAATCTTGCTTGTTTTTAATAACTAGTGAGAGAAAGAGAAAATTTTGGGTTTAAAAGAAATAAAACACGACAATTCCTTTAGACTGTACAAAGGTTCGTGTATTTCTAATACCAAGCTTTGCGAAGTAGGCCGAATGGCGCGTGACAAATCACGAAGTTTTGATATTCAGCCTGGCCGAAACTTCGGCTGGTTTATGGCCGAAAACAAAAAAATGGCCGAATCATGAATTTTTGTCTGAATGTGATGAAAAGTTAGCTTTATTATATTTCACAAAATAAATAAGAGCATTATTATTATTTTACTTCTGTGTTGTTATTTACCTAATTACCTAAAGAACTTAGCATATATGTTTGCCTCGGCTTCCCTTTAACATAAATTTACCCTTTGCCCCTGGTACCTATGAATCTATGTATTTCTAGTTATCACTATATAGTTTATGGCGAGAGAAGTTACCTGAAAGTTTATTCAAAATAATTATCTAATATTCAAAACGATTCAATTGGAAAATTTCGAAACGAATTAGATAACAATCTCCACTCTTACACAGATCACTAAGTAGTTATATATGTCAAAAGTAGTGTACAAGCGTAGAAATTAGACTGCGTAAATTCTTTTGGCTTTATTCACAATTGACTTTAATATCATGTCCTATTTTGATGGTTTATAGACCACTTTCCTTACAATTCACTTTGAGCAAAGTCCTTTAACTGTATAAATGTCACTTTCCATACAAATTTGCCCAAAATCCTTTATACTGATACTAAATTTTCCATGGAATTCTTTTACTCAATCGCTTATGGCGTTAAACAAAATTGACATTTAATTTCAATTAAAACTCACTGATTGTCTTTTTTTTTCAGATTCTTAATAAGTGCCGCTATGTCCTATATGGTGTATGTTGTATACCCCCCCATAAAGCTAGTGGTCAAAACTTACTTAAGTCAGAAGCTAAGCGAAGAAGTTGGCTTAAGCGAATCAGATTCTTACGAGGGTTATGCGAATTGGACAGACACATGGACGTCAAACTTTACTGGAAATGATAGCACGATCGGAATTACAGATTAAATACAATCAAGATGAGGACATGATTTGGAAACGAAGATAGAATTTGTGATGCTTGGTTTCTTAGGTGTTTCGACGGTAGTTTTTGTTCTTTTCCACAACAAGTTAAAGAAGAGAAGAATATTTGAATAGAGTTGTGTTAAAGATAACTCTCTCTCTTCAAATATATACTAATACTTTAATTACAAATTTCTAGTATTAAGTTTTTTTTACTGCACGTATGTGTTCTTTGATAGTCGTTACGGGTAGCCCGAAAATCTGACGACCAGTATTACCAAGACGTATCGTGTTGCCTAGTAACTGGGTTGTGGAGGTCAGATAGGCAGTCACTCCATGTAAAATAAGTGATGAAGTAATAGTGTTCAGGTGTATCCAGTAGACTGGAAGCCGACACCAACATAGTTGGGAAAATTCTAAGCAGATGATGATTTCTTCTTTGGCAAATAAATAATTTTCTTTCTTTCTTCCTTACTTTCTCTCTTACTCTATTATTTCGTTATTTATCTACATTTTTTTTTGTTAAAGAAAAAAGTAAAATATTAATTGAGGTAAGCCCTCAATTTGTTTTTAATCCAGGCTAAGAACACGATTTTCAACTGTGCCCGCTGCGGAGGCGGGACCACAACACTCAGAAGAAATACGTAGTTCATGGAAGGTAGAAAGTAACTACTTTCTACCTTCCATGAACTAACTAACTAACGCTAACTAGCGAGACCCGCTGCACTGCTCAATGGCGCTGGTCGCGGCTAACTGCTACCTTGGCAAGCTTCACCCGCGCGCCCTGCGATCGATCGGCGGGCGGCCGCGGCTGTACGCCTACGAAAATTCGACGCCTTTCATCTTGCATCGACCGCCAAGTTTGCGGACAATGATTGCAACTGTTGCAGTGGTTCCGTCACCGTGGTGGGCGCGCGTTGAAAATCTAATCTAATTTATACATCTTCTACCAGATTCTGACGAAAACACGGCGTTGTGGTGATTCTTACCACACTGCGAATGACATTTCAGCTTGTTAAATCAACATGGAATGCAGAATTACCTACGAACCTTATAAACCGAGCATTAGAAATATCAATTCGATTAGGTTTAGATTAATGTTCAACCTGGTACCTTGGTAGTAGCATCTCCTATTAATAAACTCTATTTTTTGTAAAAACCACATCGCCGCCTTAGAGTGAAGAGCTCGACAATGCAATTTTGTTAATTTTTATTTTATTACAACTTTGGAAAGCAAACCATGGGACGCACGCCCTAGTTTTCTTCCTCTTTCGGATGTACGAGGTTATTACTCTAAGGCTACGAAATTACACCAAATTTGTTAATTTTTATTACTAAAACATGAGTAAAAGTGTGTATGTTTGCTGGTTGTGATTCATCAAATGTATATGTGTAACTACGTAGTTAGACATGGAAATGCAACTATTAATAATAAAAATTACGTTACGCTTTACGTTAGGCCTACTGTCAGAGGAAAATAAGCAACTTTTACTCGTATATTGTAATGTATTTAATTCAACTGTGTGCTTTTTTGTTGTATAAATAATTCCTGTTTAGGTTTTGTCGAATAAAACCTTAGTGCGTATACGAGAATGTTAGTGAATACATTGTCATAATTGTTGTCGTAGTTTAAAAACAAAGGAAATGACTCGAAAAGAAAGAAGAAGGCTCAAAATTCACCCACGTCCTATAGTAAAGAGAAGTATCTCAAAAATAGTAAACCTTTAATTCTGACTAATGTTATTTTAGTTCGATGTTCGGGTTCGAACAACTGAGTTATAAAACCTGACTTGTTCGATGATGAAACTTTATAATTGCAGTCATTTCAAAATAGTCAAGTATTTCTCAATAACGTTCTTCTATTTTTGTACATATTACTGCCCTTGAACAAACTTCATAGCATTTTTTAAAATGTTAGACTGTAAGGATGGCGATCGGAAGTATGCTATCTTTGTACAGTCCTTTTTATCATTATTTTGAGATACTTCTCTTTGCTGTAGGACGTGGGTTAATTTTGTATGGGCCGTGAGCTTTGTTCTTTTTACGATCAAATCTTCAGAATATCACTTCCTTAAACATGACTGTGTGTTGAAGTAATGAATAAATAAAGAAATAGCAATTTTATTTGTTTTTTTTTTAATGTTTTCGCAATCCCGATCTTGGAAAGATGATGTTTTTCAATGTATAAACATTATGTTGAATCTAGGAATCCTAAAAAATATATTACTGTTTTGCATGTGGTTCTGCTGAGCATGACGTCCTGGGTTCGATACCCATGTAAGGCAAACTGATATTGCATTTTACGATTAGGGGGAATGAGGGGGATGGAACTGATCATAAGTCAAAAACTTAGTCGAATAAATGAGAATATGTAAGTAAATATGTAATAATGAAGGCCTTTTAACTTGTCACTTGGAAAAAAAACCCAGTATCGGCTCCTATTTCAATATAAATATTTTAAATTTTAAGTCGACCAGGTGGATGGATATCCACCTGGGCTAAATCTTGTACCCTTAAACGAGCAATTCTTGTACACATGTATGTAGGTACATATATACATATATAATCTGAATCTCAGAAACAGCTCCAACGATATCCATGAAATTTAGTATGCAGGGGTTTTGGGGGCGATAAATCGATCTAGCTAGGTTTCATTTTTAGTAAACGTCGTTTTATCCGAGCTAAGCTCGGTCATTCAGGTAGTGATATGTATTTAAGTAAATTGGTTTATATAATAAAAAAATTACAAGTCCAGCAAAAGCAAAGATTGATTGATTTGAGAGTAATTATTAAAGCAAGTGAGGTCTGTATTGCCACCGAAACTCACCACAGACGAAACGGAATCTCGATATGTTACGAGCGGTCATCCATCCACAGACTGACCTTAGCAAGCGTAGGTGTCCCTTCGATCAAAACGTGAGCCTATTCTTGTTTAGCTACGAGCATAAGGTAGTATAACTGCCAGACAAAAATTCAAACTAGGAAGAAGAAATATTAATCCACAGGGTCCTCACATTCACAATAATTAAAATAATACTATTTTGGCTGATTTGTTGATTGAGTAGACTTTTTACATAACGCAAAGTGACAAGTAGAACCTCAATCTCTTGCTGGACAAAGGACAATGAAGACGTACTACTAGATGAGAGTATACTAGTTATATTGTATGTCATTTACATGACACCCACTAAGGTGGTGGTGTGGTACAGCAGTCAATGGTGGTCACAACCTGGTCGTTAGTCCTTCAAAGCAAGGAATCAAGGAAAAATGTATCATATTGATGTATCTAAATACATCAGCATCCATGGTTATTTTCATGATCGTGATGAGAAATAGGTATTGGTATCTCTTTCCTGGGTGAGCTAAGTCACAAAAAGCTTCAGAAGCACCAAGTTGCTATGGCTCTTTAAAATTTGCTCATCATTTCAGCCCTCCGACCATCAGCTGAGACATTTAGGATACGATAAATTTTACAAACGAAAAGTCGTCAGAAGTAAAATTTCTAATTCTATTTACCTTTAAATGTTGTTCCCAACTGTGATTCAATATAGCAATCTTCTTCTATTCTATACATTCAATAAATCTGTAGAAAATATCTCCATATTAAATTGACAGGGTTTAAAGGATAACCAACAGAATCTATTTCCAGCATTTTAGTATTTTTTGTCCGTTTGTCTGTTTGTCCGTTTGCCTGCTTGTCTGTTTAGTTGTACACGCATCACGTAAAATTTACGAAACCAATGTAGATAACTTTTATACACACAAATTGTGCGTAACTGAAAGTATTATAGTATAGAAAGATTTTGTTTCATCGCAATCGGTTCCCTCTATCAAAAGATATATGAATTTAAAGTGTTAAAGAAGTATAGTGTCACAAAACTTGCAAGAAATGTTTTTACTCTTGAACACCATATTCGTTGGATGGCGTTGTTTTAATAAGAGTTAAGAATCTCCGCGGAAGAATGACGCCCATGTTTGCAAGCTGTTTTAAGTTAGTTAGGATGTCTGAAATATTCTAATTTGTCGCATAAAAGATCTTGATGGTACGGTTGGTTCTCATCATCCTTGTGCCCTTATCCCGTGAATCTATTGTTGAAAATTGATCGAAAAATTCGGTCTTCAATTTAAGGTACGAAGTTAAGATTCTACTTGAACAGTAAACAATTCTACGGTCACAGGAGAGTTTGGAGGAATGTGAAGCGCGGTTATTGGCTGACCAAGAGCACCAAGCATGCTCACGCGAATCTGAAACTTTCGCGGCAAGTCATGAGTCACGCTTAAATTCATAAAGGATTCTGATAGCGTCCTTGCAGTCCTAAGAGAGAATTGAGGAACGCGAAGCGCGTTTGTCGGCTTTCTTTCTTTACTGTGAGTTAATAATAATTATGACTTCCCAATGGATGTCTTTTCTCGTATATGGTTGCTAGTATTGTTTACTTTATTATGGTATTTTAGTTGGACAAACGTTTAGTTATTTTTTTATTTAGCCTTTGGGGCAAGACGGGTATAGGGGCAACATGGGGAAGTGGTAGTATCTATGTTTATTAATAGGTACGTACCTAACATAGGTTTACTTTTCAGGTAAAACAATGGTACGTTCATACAAGAAAATAACCTTGGTGATATTTTGCCAATCCCTTCAATCCAACGAACTGAAAAGAGGAAGCAATACCGGAGAGGAAAAACACCCGTAATTATTTCATCTCCTTATGAAAATGAGCTAGACTATTTCATAAAAATGCTAATAAGAAACAAAAGACTTAAGTTGCAGCCAAAATGAAAAATAACGATGATGAAGATACACTTTGTCTCTATTGTAATGATAAAAATCACACTTTTCTGAAATCATTCGAAGGTTGGGTAGGTTGCCAGCTTTATAGATGTTGGGCCCGCAATGGATGATGAAAACACCGAAGACATTCACTTTTGTATATAATGATTACCTTACCCCATCTTGCCCCATTTTCATTACCCCATGGTACGAGGCAAGATGCTTTTTCGCAAGTTCCTATTAAACAATTTATTTAAAAATAAATAAGTTCATCTCCCAAATACTATACCAAATTGTAGTTAGATTAATAAGACATCGTGTCATAAATGAATAAGAATAATAAACGTAATGGTTATGTTGTATTTTTCCCCTAATAGCCAGGCATAACTTAGTACGCGCGCGGATTAACGCTGCAAGTTATTTAGAATCTGAAAGGAAAGGAATAGATGCATTTAGACAGTCAGACCTCCATTTTGATTGCTTTTGTCGTGGCCAACTTTCACTTCAGCCTGCTCTATCCGGTGTTAGTAACCCTAGCAACCGTTTTGTATATGCTCCCAGTGTAAATTACGTATTTTACAAACTCTTCCGCTGTTCTTTTCAAGACAGTTGTGTGAGGGTTGTATTAAGTACCTACTTTAAGATCTACTTATATTATTATAATCTATGCACCTTTGTAACCATTTATATGCACTATTGTACGAAATATATCTTAGTCTTGTTCGAGCCTTCACTAGTTTCATTTACCTTCAACACCGCACCTTACATGGCGACCCTGCCATACGCGAACTTGAGACTTTGAGAGTGACTGTGTAATTTAATAACATTCCATAGTGTACTCGTAACAAAGAATATGAAAATGGGACGATTATTGATTTATTGTGCTTACGGACTACACGTTACCGCGAGTGTACTAATCATCCTAAATATATCCATAATAACCATCGAAAATGGGCAAGCAACAATCTAAAGAGGAGACCGTGATCGTTCAAAACGCGGCGGCTGGCAATAACCAAGCAACAGCAGACGAACTTCGTTTTCATATGTCCACATCTAATATTATTTATCCTGTATCCTGCTCATACTACTACTCGGATTATTGGGCTTCATATATCGACTGTATAAAAGGTGCCATAAAAAATGGATCACCAATGAGATAAATAGGACGACTATGAGGAGATCTCTTTTCCGTCGACGCGTACAGTTGGGAGCCACGGAACCATCTTCAAAAAACTACGAGCATGAAATGGTGTAACAAAAATTGAAAAAAAAAAAAGTGGAAAAAGTGATAAAAAGTGCTAAAAATGTGTTTAAAGTAAAATAATAATTATAATACTTAGTGCTTCTCTATAAAAATAATCAAATCAAATATTAATCGCGTTCCCATTTCAATACAACATAATTAATCTCTTACCAAATAAGGACGATGCGATGATTGAACTTTGGACTTTGGTATTAATTTCGTGCGGTGTTTAATTATAATACTTGTACACTTACATTTATGTTTAACAATGCACTATAATAACATAGTCATTATCCGTCTACGTTATGGTGGAAATAAGGTATGGATATTATATTAAATTTATACAATGATTTAAAGAAAATTAGAGTTTATTTAATCAAGTTAGGATCGAAAAGAAAGACAGAAAGAGTATTAGAAAATAAATTAAAGGAGGTTGATGTTATTTATGACCAATATGAATCTTGGTTAATTGATTTTAGAGAAAATGTTAAGAAAAAATATTATAATGACCAAGATATTGCTTTAATAGAAAATTATTGTCGTCAATTTACAGATTTACATGAGGATATTTTAGTGTTGTGTGAAACTGATACTTTAGAGACGTCGTCAAAAATGAATACATTTGATTTGAAAACAGCCTTGAACCTTTTACCGGTTATGACAAATGATGAAGTTAGCATAAAACAGCTAATTGATAACATAGAATATTATAACTCTTTACTGAAGGATACCGCTTGTAAGCAAAATTTAATTAATTTCGTGTTAAAAAGTAGACTTTCACAGGAAGCTAAGATAAAGTTAAATACAAAGTATGATACTGTTAATGACTTAATTGATGATATGAAAAAAGTGTTACTGTCTAAGAAAGCTGCAACGGCAATACAAAATAAATTATTAAAAATGAGACAAAATGAGTTGTCGATTGCTGATTACGGAAAAGAAATCACGGAATTATTTGTTGATCTAACGATTACGCAAGCTAATGGCAATGAACCGAACTATAATATATTAAAACCAATTAATGAAAACATAGCCATCAAACAATTTGCCGATGGTTTGCGCAATCGTAGACTTAGTACGATTATTTCTGCAAGAAATTACAGCTCATTAAAGGACGCAGTCCAGGCAGCTCAAGACGAGGAGGCATCGACAGCAACTTCCCATGGAGAAATTATGGGTATGTATAAGAGACCCTATAATAATTTCTATAATAGCAGAAACCGTGCAAATAATTACAGAGGCCATCGTGGTGGAGGTAGAAACTTCTATGCATACACAGGTCAAGCACGAGGGCAGCAGCAACGATACCGTTCTACTTCACGAGGGCAGCCGACTCGAGGAGGACCTAGCAGTCGCAGATGGCAAAGAGGTAACTTCAATTATTCTAATAATAGAAATCAAGGGATACCTAAACAACGTGACGTCAATGTTCTAAATAACGCGGAACAATTACACTCGGAATCAGAATTAACATCCAATCAGTTTTTTCGTGATTAGTGATAATAATAAATGTATTTTAGCTAGTGATAGTAATTGTTATATTTCATTATGTTCATCATTACATAAACGTAACATTAAGAAACATTATTTTCTAGTAGATTCTGGAGCATCGGTGTCAGCTTGCACATATAAACATGCTCTCGAGTGTGGCATTCCAATCCATAACGAGCATGTAGCCATAAACGGTTTAGGTGGCAAAGTTCAAGCAATAGGACACTTGTATTTATATTTCGATTTAAACGGTGAGATAATTAGTCAGAAGTTTTATGTATTTTATAACTTACCAATTAAGGGGAATGGAATTTTAGGTCGTGACTTTTTAAATAGATATAAGGCTCAGTTAGATTTTAATAAAAGTTCTTTAACTTTATTTACAGATAGGACAACTATTTGTTTTCCACTAGTTAGCAAATATAATGATACTTTTAATGTACCTGCTAGGAGCGAGTCTATACACTACTTACAAACGAACTTTAATGAGGATTGCGTAGTATCTTCAAAAGAACTAGCACATGGTGTATTTTTAGCAAGTTCTATAGGTACTCCTAAACATGGACTAATACCTATTAAAATATTAAACGTTACTGAAGAAGATGTATCGCTAACTGAAATAGAACCTAACATTAAAAAACTTAGTGAATTTGACATCTGTAATTATGAAAAAACGCTAAACGACGCAGACAGGGTTAGAACGTTATTTTCTCAATTAAAATTGCAACATTTAAATAACGAAGAACAAAAAACCATTGAAAATATTTGTGCAAAATATTCAGATATATTTTACCTCCCTAAAGACAAATTAAGTACTACAAATATATACAGCCATACTATATCCGTAAAGCCTAATACGACACCAGTATTTTCAAAACAATATCGTTTGCCACATGCTCATAAAAGTGAAATAAAACGACAGATTAATAAAATGCTAGAGGAAGGCATTATAGAGCCAAGTAAAAGCGACTGGTCTAGTCCAATATTATTAGTGCCGAAAAAATCAGATTCAACCGGAGATAATAAATGGAGACTAGTAGTAGATTACCGGAAACTGAATAATTGCATTGAGGACGATAAATACCCATTACCGGATATTACAGAAATTTTAGAATCATTGTCAGGCAGCATTTACTTCTCACATCTTGATTTACATCAAGGTTATTATAATGTTAAATTAGAGGAAAATAGTAGAAAGTTCACAGCTTTTCATTCGGGTCAGTACCAGATGACACGTATGCCTATGGGTTTAAAAACCAGTCCCAGTTCATTCTCGAGAATGATAACAATAGCAATGGCCGGTCTAAACTATGAAAAATGTTTGATATATTTAGATGACTTAATAGTGTTTGGCCGTAACTTAGATTCCCATAATAAAAATTTGCAAGATATTTTTGAAAGATTACGGACCGTTAACTTAAAACTGAACCCCGGCAAGTGTGATTTTCTTAGGAAACAGATTTTGTACTTAGGACACATTATTTCAAGTGACGGTATAATGCCTGATCCTGCAAAAATAACTGTAGTGCAAAATTATCCGTGTCCAGCAAGCACAGATGAAGTAAAAAGATTTGTAGCATTCACCAATTATTACAGAAAATTTATACCAAAATTTGCTGAAATAGTTCACCCCTTAAATTCATTAACTAGAAAAGGTGTACCATTCGAATGGAATGACACATGTCAACACGCGTTTGAAACATTAAAACAAAGTTTAACTCATCCACCAGTGTTACAGTATCCTGATTTTTCAGAACAAAATCGATTTATTGTTCAAACTGATGCATCAAATAATGCTATAGGAGCAATTTTATCAAACAGTAACGGACGACCGGTAGCTTTCGCTAGCAGAAGTTTAAATAAAGCCGAAAAGAATTACCCTATCATAGAAAAGGAACTTCTTGCAATTGTATGGGCTGTTAAATACTTTCGTCCATATTTGTACGGTCGACCTTTTATGATATTAACGGACCATAAGCCATTAGTATATTTGTTCAACATGAAAGACCCATCTAGCAGACTAATGAAATTTAGAATGACTTTAGAGGAATACAATTTTGAAGTACAATATATTAAAGGTTCTGACAATGCAGCTGCAGATGCACTGTCTAGAATTACTTTAAAAGACTTAAAGGAAATGCATGAAAGTTTAGTAAACGTTATGACAAGAGCACAAGCAAGAAATCTAAATAAAACAAACTCAACGGTAGATATGAATATTTCAGACTCGAGGCCTGATCAACCAAAAGTCGTAAGTACTCATATCAAACCGAGAGAATCAGTAGAATTAAATTTTATTGGTGCTAAAGAATTAGGAATTTTAAAGAAAATGGGAGTTGTAACTAAAGAAAATAAAATATTCTGCTATGTTGAAAATAAATCTATAATTTACGTGAAATTTCTAAGTTCTCAATCACAAATGGCGCGAGACGACTTTGTGAGAGAGTTAGATGAATTTTGCAATCAATTAAAATTGAAAGAAATATACATATTAAAAAATAAAGACAATGAGGACTTTATTAAAAAGTTAGTAACAACGATAAAAAATAATAAAAGTAGGTCCGGACCACGTATATGCATTTTGAGTGATGTAGAAAGGATAGAGAATAAGGATGATAAAAAAGTTATTCTAAATGACTTTCATCTCTTACCTAGTAGTGGCCATGCTGGTATGAGGCGAATGTCAAATAACATAAAGAAATATTATTATTGGCCTGGTATTGATAATGATGTTCGAGACTTTGTAAGGCGGTGTGACAAATGTCAGCGGCAAAAGTATTCAATGCCTAAGAAGGAACCCATGGTGATTACCAGTACAGCTAATACTGCATTTGAAAAAGTATATCTAGATTTGGTTGGTCCTTTGGAAGTAGATAATGATAATTTTTCGTATGTACTAACTTTGCAATGCGAACTTACAAAATATGTAGAAGGTTATCCCTTAATTTCTAAGAAAACAGAAGAAGTAGCGAAATGTTTTGTCAACAACTTCATTCTCAGATACGGTGTGCCGAAAGCAATAGCGACAGACAGGGGAAAGGAGTTTCTCTCAGAAATTTTCCAACAGGTATGTAAATTGTTAAACATAAAACAACTAAATTCTACAGCATACCATCACCAAACCATAGGAGCATTGGAGAATACTCACAAACATTTAAATGCATTTTTGCGTATCCAAACCGAGAACCATCCAGAAATGTGGAGTAAGTGGATTCCCTTTTGGTGCTTTTCATATAACACGGGCGTACATACAGAAACAGGATTCACTCCATCATCCTCCTGCCCTTATCCCAATTTATTTGGGGTCGGCGCAGCATGTTTTCTTCTTCCATACATCTCTATTTGCCGTCATCTCATGGGTCACCTCTTTTCTTGCCATATCCTCTTCAAAATTTATTGAAAAGTAAGTTGAATAGAAAGATAGTATTCGATAAAAATGTTAATCCTGTGCACTATAATGAAAATGATTTAATTTTAGTAAAAAATGATGCAGCATGTAGGAAATTAGATAGCTTATATTCAGGCCCTTTTAAAGTTGTAAAAGACATACCACCAAATGCAGAAATAATTAATCAATTTGGAAAAAAGGACATTGTTCATAAAAATCGAACAAAACCATACTGTGTATCATAGTTTAAGGAAATGTGTAAGTAATAAAAAAAAAAAAAAAAGAAACAATATATTTTTTTTTTCTTTTTTTTTTTCTATTAGTACGGTGATGTGAGGGTTGTATTAAGTACCTACTTTAAGATCTACTTATATTATTATAATCTATGCACCTTTGTAACCATTTATATGCACTATTGTACGAAATATATCTTAGTCTTGTTCGAGCCTTCACTAGTTTCATTTACCTTCAACACCGCACCTTACAGTTGAATCATTTCTCCAGGACTCGTCGGGCTTCACTGTCTCGACGCTTTGCTGGTTGTCGCCACTGTTGATTCTGGTTTTCAGGATTCGCAGTGATATGGGAATAGTGTGGCGGGCTTGTACCATTTTTAAATGCTCCCGGTATTTCCACCGCTAGCATAGCATTTAGAGAAACGTAAACATAATCAAGTTCCTTATTGGATAAAGTTACAAGATCTTTATTCGCACATTCTTTATTTTAAATGGAAGCGGTGATGCAGTCAGTGCCTCGAATTACCATCTTCTTATTTTCTATGGCAGTTAGGTAATGCAGGTGATGGTATTGCTTGTACTCTTATCTAAGCAACGCATTTTAGTTTACGACAACCATGCGAATGCAGCTAGTAATAAAAAAAATATAGTAATAAACTTTAACAAACATCAGAAATTCGATTCAAAGATCGTGCAAAGTGTTATAAGGTTTTTGCATCTGGAACTTTTTAGGAGCCTGGATTGATGCCCGGTTCATGGCAATACGCTTGCCCTCTATCATAGGACCGAAACATATAGGTGTACTTATTATACGCATACCTTTGCCCAACCCTTCGGGGATTACAGGTGTGATGTTATATTGTAATAACAAAAGGTAACAATACTATGTTTATATGCTTTGTTAATTTTAATTAGTGAATGACAATCGAATGAGATGACGTCATTCCTTCAAATTTTACAGTTGGTTTTCTGAGTAGGTTGTTAGTTCCTACTTCTTCAGTGTTCGGGTATCAGTCATTGTACATACATTTGTATATTCGACACAATATTTCAAGAAATGGTGTGTACATACCTGTAAATATTTTTTTTATTTTACTTTTTGTGTGCTTGACATTAACGTTATGTCTATTGGAACGATTTCAAATTTTAAAATACTTATTTCGAATATAATATTATAGCGTCGGGTAGGACACGAAATGAAAAAGAGTTTGTAGAAGAGGCTACTTCTACAAACTCTTTTGTGCACTGAGCCAGTACGAAATCCTACTTCAAATGAGGCGAGGCGTACTGAATCTCGACGATACGTTTGACGTTACGACATTTGATGATGATATATGACATTTGATATATTTTATTGTAAAATGATTTACTATTGCAATTTGAAGCATGCCTCTCGCCCGGTCTCTGTCCTCGTCCTATAGTTTTACGGAGACGGAGAATGAGTAATGCGACTTCGCGACAGCCGTGACTTTAAATTTGAAGTAGTACAATATAAAATGTCGTGCCGCTCTTACATTTTGACGTCATGTACGGGCCAAATGCATGGCCTCTTGTATGTCCTACCCAACACTATAGTATTATTAGGTGTTACTTATTGTTCTTTCCTCATTCAAATGCTACAGAATAATAAAATTGTATTGTCAAATTTATAATCGTTCGATTTGACGTTACGTGTACGTCAAGAATTCCTTCTAGGCACACTGGTCTAGTGGTTACAAGTGAAAATTCAGGTCAGGCAAATCGTCATTGGGTATTTCATATGTAATTTCTCTATAGAAACCAGGAAACTGGATTTGTGCGATCCGGTAGTACATAAGATTCAAAATCACACATGTTTGAGTAAAAGCACTATCTGTTGTTTCTTTTTCGGGGTTTATACTGGCCTAATGTATTGTATATTTTTGTTAATTTTTATATTAATGATGTTTTACGTTTTTTTAGGTTATTACTCTCCGGAGTTTCGGCATATGGCATATACTTGGCTGTGCAGACAGTAAAGGACGCTTTAAAAATAAAACGTTCAACGGAAAAATATGATTATATAGAATTTAAGTCATTTGCAGATTTAGCTCATTGGATTTTGAATCAAAGCACAAGTACTCCATCTCCCATATTGTCACACTCGGAGTGGAGCTGAACCTCAAGAAACAAACTTGTTAACTATTATTAATAAGTTAATTGTTATTACTAGCATTGTTAGTCTGAATTATATGGGGTGCCTTTAACATATTGACAACATTTCTAGTAATAAGTTGTAAATATTAATTGATATTTATGTTTTTACAAAAAAGATCAAGATTAAACATATGATAAAATAAACTTACTGGTGTATTATTTTGCATGTTTATATTCAGGTATTTTTAACCCCCTAGCATCATTTATTAAAGTGGAAGAAATAAACACTTCTCGGAATAAAAAGTAGCCTAAAATAAATATAAAATAAATTATATAATAGTATTTTATTTTATATATAATAAAAATCGTTTTCATAGGGTTCTAACTTAGTCTGTACCAAATTTTAATAAAATAGGTTCTGAAGCCCAGCCGTGAAAGCGTAGCAAACAAACAGACAGAGCTACTTTCGTATTAATAATATTAAAAAGGATAAATTAACATTTCTATTTTGCAAATTAGGTCAAAATAACACTTTTACACGTAAATTTCAACTCGTTCTGGTCTATGTTTCCTGGTCTGCTCTAAAAAGATACATCTATATAAACATATTCTTTAAAGCCCATACAATAACTCCTTTGGCCAGATCAGAGAACCATGTTGGTTAACCATTGTCTGAAGTGGTCTCTTAAGCATTTGTCAGTCATAGTTTGGGTCAATTTTAAACTTAAGGAGCTCAACAATGGAGTGGGTAACTTCTGCCTGACACAGGTCCTCACCAGACACGGTTGTTTCGTGGTATACCTGTGCCAGATTCGACGGGAGGAATCACCCTGAGGATACGGTGGAGCATACGGTGGAGGTTTGCCCCGCCTGGGCAGAGCACCGCCGTGTCGACCTCTCGCTTCCGGCCTTGGTCCAATCTATGGTCCGGAGCAAGCAGGCATGGGAAGATGTGACCTCCTTTTGCTAAGCATTAATGCTAGCGAAGGAGGTAGCGGAACGCGTGAGGGAGAGGCAAACCTCACGCCCCAGCTGCCGCAGGAGATATCCTGGGCGCTGGGAGTCGCAGGCAGACCGGACGCACGTTAGTTCCGCAGACAATCGCTATACATGCGATAAATAATACTGTCTGGGAAAAGAATTCAACCACTCAATACTCAATTTTTTATTGCATTCCATATGTTACAAAGATGGTAAAAAAAAACAAGTTAAAGATACAAAATGGCACTGGCATCAGGCACTTAAAAATTTAGGAGAGAGGAAGATGACTGAATAGTAATAACAGTAACAATAGTAGTAGTAACTAGGATTATCTTTGAATAGTTTGTGAAAAGTCCACAGCTAAATAAAGTGCAAGGACAAGGGAGGTTTTAAAGATGCCGAATACCAGCACGCGCTTTGTTCGCACACATGTTCGAGCTGGGCTCGCCTAGCGTAACGCTTTTTATTTATTGAAACTCGATGTGCCAGTAATGATTTTGAGACGACGGTGATTATGGAAGAAGACATGCTGCGCCGACCTCAAATAAATTGAGATTAGTGCAGGAGGGTGATGAAAACAAAGAACCGTAGAAGTCTTCTTTCTTTGGGCGACCGTCACTTACTTGCAGAAAGACGCTGAGGGAATCAACTGCTTCGCCGTCTTAACGAAGCAGTTGACACACCCTCGCCCGTGGCGAATTTTTGCTGCATTGTAGTAGCGATAGAATCGCAAAAAGGCAGCGATGCTGTGGTAGTGTACCTTCGACACGTATGACAATTCTGCATGACTACACTCTGCATAGATACTGCCTCAATACAGCATTCATCTTCTTGTGCGTGCTTTCACAGCCATGCCCCCCACAGCTTGCCTATACTCGATCTCGCCCGAAAGAGTCGCGCGTTAGTAACGATGCTAAATAATATAGTCGCGCGTTTGCATCGATGTAGGACTGTATGGATGTTTTTTTTTTAACTTTGCCACAGACAAGGAAGTTCTTCTGTATCGTGGTTGCGTTTAAAAATAGTTAAACTAACATACACAAACAGCCAGACCCGGAACAACTACCTGTAGGCCATAAAAATATTTATTCCGTGTGGGAATAGAAACCACGACACGCAGTTCATCAGCCGATCGCTTAGCCACTGCGCCAACCGTGTCGTCAAAACTGCTGCGTATTTTATCGCTTCTGTAGCGTATTGCAAATTAAATGCGACCAACGGTCAAAAGTAGAGTGATGCGGGTGTTCTATTATAATGTTCTATTGCCAATCAACGGAATTACCGGAATGCCGACACAATTATATGTATAAATAAATAAATAAATAAATAAATATTGCTGGACAATCCACACAGCATCATCTAGCCCCAAGCTAAGCAGAGCTTGTGTTATGGGTACTAGATGACTGATATACTTAATACAATACATTACATAGATAGATATTTTTATTATATATAGCAAATACCCAGAACACCCGGAACAGATATTTGTAGATCGTACAAACATTTGTCCCAAGGCGGGAATCGAACCCGCAACCTCTTGCGTCGCAGGCGGACCTTCGCCCGCCGCGCCACATCGGTCGTCAAATGTATGGATTATTGTTGTACTTTTAAATGGTCATTATTGAAATAATTTTACCACATACCTAACTGCCATTAATTTGTATATTATTAATGCATAAAGTTATGTAGGTATTGTTAAATTTATCCGTGGAAGTGTATAAAAAGACCGGAGAAGTGCGAGTCTGATTCTCGAGGGTTCCATAAAAACTTTAGG
Source organism: Phlogophora meticulosa (assembly GCA_905147745.2). Taxonomy (NCBI): domain Eukaryota; kingdom Metazoa; phylum Arthropoda; class Insecta; order Lepidoptera; family Noctuidae; genus Phlogophora; species Phlogophora meticulosa. The sequence continues at coordinate 7,183,417 of LR990525.1, forward strand.
TAGTCGTACAGCTACTGTCACCTAAATAAATAACATTACGTAGTAAAGTTCATAAACTATAAAAGGAAAGCAACCGACTACGATAAGATAAGTAGGATTCAAGGATAAACTTAATTTATCGTTGAAAAAATGTTCTCCCACATACGTCAGGGTCAAGTTTGTAATCGTAAAAAAATGTGATAAACTTACAAATGATCGATTTCCGGAATCGCAAGTACCCACTTGCAATATGGTACACCAGACTTTTTGTTTTGATATTAATTTTAACTTTCAACCTCTATGCCTTCCTGAAAAAAGGGTCTTAACTGACAGAGGAGCAACGAAGTGATCCTATAAGGGTTCCGTTTTTTTCTTTTGAGGTACTTACGGAACCCTAAAACTGATTGTTTTAAGAACATCTTTACTGGAAATGGTTGTTGAATCTCAGCCGCATTTAAACAAAACGAGAAAATATAAATAATCTCCCCATTCACTATGGTTTTATTATGAAAAAATTCGTGTTATAATTCTATTGAAACCAAATGAACTATGCATTAGTTAATGGTGAGACGTCAACGGGTGTAGGAAAAGGTCATTGCCTTAAATTTCATAAAAATGTCGTCGGGTCCAGGACTGTGAGTTTTTCGTTAAATTTTTAATTTTATCCTGCCATCCCTTTGAGATGATTTTCTCAGGTTTAAGAACCTGAGAAAATCTTCTTTGAGATTTAGCTACCGTTTCATATTCAGGAAAGACCAGTTCCTACTTTCTAGATTTATCGTGGCATCAGTGATATTAGTGAAGGAAAAAATTTTGAAAAAACCTGGAGTGGATAATCAAATTAAATCAAAATCAATATTCATTTATTCAAATTAGGCTGAGAATCAGCACTTTTTGAACGTCAAAACGTTTACATAAGACAGTCCCCCAAAACGCCCACCCTTCACCACTTCCTAGTGTTTTTGCTGGGAAGAAGAAGTAAGTCTGAATGAAGTGGTGATATTAGTTTTATAGTAACCGCATATTATTATAGATACTATCAATATTTGCGTGGATTTATCTAGTTTTCATGACAAATTGGAGAAGCTACAGCATGATTCTAGATCGGATTGACGCGAAAGCAGACCAATATTATTATTTTTGTCACCATCTTTACGGTATTTATTTTCAAAAACTAACTTTTGTCACATTTTGTTAATATTATAATAATCACTGGGTGAATGAAATGGCGGTAGGTAACGGGGACAACTTGCAACCGCCGCATTCCCCTTAAACTTAAGGGGAAGATTTATAAAACAATGACAAGACCTGCTGTCTTGTATGGATTAGAATGTTGGCCCACAAAAGGGATGAATGAAAGGCAGTTGCATGCTGCTGAGATGAGAATGCTGAGGTGGCTGTGTGGTTTTACGCGAATGAATAAAATAAGAAATTAGTATTTATATATACGAGTATAATAAGAGGGAGTATGCAAGTGGCGCTTGTGACCGAGAAGTTGTGCGGAAATCGATTGTCATGGTATGGACATGTGATGCGAAGGAATGAGGATCACGTTGCAAGGAAACTTTTGAGTCTGAATGTGGAGGGTTACAAGAGTAGAGGTAGACCAAAGAAACGAGGATGGATGGATTGTGTGAAAGATGATATGGCTAGGAGGTGACTTTCGAAATGACTCCTAATAGAAATGTATGGAAGAAGAAGACACGCTGCGCCGAGCTCAAATAAATTGGGATAAGGGCAGGAGGCATGATAAAACAAGATAAACCGTAAGACTGAATACATTTAGATAGCTTCATATACTCATTTTCCTTGCTTTGCCCAGTGTCTTTAAAGGTTATGATAGATTTTCAATAAAATTTATCTTGCTCATTCGCATATTTTTGGATCAGGTGAAAGTAGGTGCATGTTCAATAAAGCCTTCAACACTGAGGTAGCAGCGTCATCAAAAGCTTATGTTTAATTTTCACTTAATTTCCTTTCTTCAGAAAGGTCAAATTCGTAGTACTCGCAACCAGCGTGCGTGTATGACCAGATGTATGAACGAAAACAAAGCAAGAGGAGTGTGCAAGGTTCTTAGCAGGTGGCGTTCTGTGGTTTGTGCCTACACCCATGGAAAAAGGCTTGAGTTAATGTATGTACGTTTTAACTAAAATCAGTATTTGGTTCTTTTTCAGATTCTTATTCACTGGCACATTATATTACTGTTTGTATTTAATGTACCCTACAATGAAAAACATATGGATCAATTTCAAAATGTTGCAAGACGCTGAAACTAGACCAAACCATCCAGAATCTTACGAGGATTTGGCGAACTGGACAGACACATGGACTTCAAATTTCACTGGAAATGAAACCACAATCCAATAAAAAATGGTCGGATATGAATAGTGACACTGTCGGACAATCCTTTATAATGTTTTGTGTTGGGTATCATATTATTTCTATCATCATCTGCCTAGCCTTTTCAACACTATGTCGGGGTCGGCTTCCAGTCTCACCGAATGCAGGTTTACCAGTACATATCCATCACATGAAGCGACTGCCTATATGAAGTCCACAATTCAGTTACTGGGTAACAGGATAACTCCTGGTAGTACTGGTGGTCTACCATTTGGGCTTCCGACTACCGGTAACGACAGTCGATTAATGATATGGACTGTAAACAGTATGACAAGAAGTGCTTTGTCGCGTTAGTTATTTTTAAACTTAATATTTGTTTATTTGTTTGGTTTTTTCGAATATCTGCAATATACTACTCTGTCAAGAAAGTATCGGGAAAAGATCAATAATACACAAAACGTTAATAATTCATCCAAATATATTTTATCGCCTTAAAAGTATGCTCTTTCAGAAACGCTATACTTTACAACGAATAGTCCAATCATCAAAACATTTTTTAAACTCTTTTCCCGTAATTGATTTCAGTTCTCGCCGCGAATTCTCCTTTATGTCTTCTACCGAATGAAAACGAAGTGGTAATTTGAGTTTAGGAAGAAAAAAGAAGTCGGCTGGAGCCATATCTAGTGAATAAGGTGGTCGTCCGAAAGTATTAATTGAGTATTTGGTCGAAAATTCGGTCACAATGATGGCCTTGTACGATGGCGCGTTATCGTGGTGTTAATTCCGAAATTCAAAATCTAAATTTTCTTTCCACAATTCTGGCCTTTTTCGTCTAATTTGCCCTGCGTCTTTTAAACGCCGCACAACACTCACACGCACAACTTTAACTCGTTAACCTCGGTGACGAGATCACCAATAACGATTGCGATTCTTTGAAGATCTTATGCGATTGAGTTTTTGGAGAAAATTCAGGTCTTTTGGTCCTTGGGTATGAAACATGTTACGGATCGAATCGTAAGACAGAGAAAGTTTGTGGCTATCTCTTTCAAACTATGAATTTACTGTTACTATTTCACTTCATCTTTGCGATGTTAAGTTCAGTTGCTGACATTGATGGCCTAACAGAAGGAGGCAAATTTTCCAACACATCTCCACCGCTTTTGAATGCTTTGAACCACTCATACGCATGTGTTTTTAATAACAATTCACCGTAAGCCTTCTTTTACATTTTCAATGATTCCGAATACGAAATTCCATTGGCGATGCAAAATTTTAGACTAACTCTTTGTTCGATATTTTGTCATTATGAAATCCGAAATACACACTAGATATGATATAACTAAAACGGCACTGCATTTAATCAAAATAATATATGTTACTCCAACTCCGCGCCAAAATGGAAAACAGTTGTGCCAATCTAAAAACAACAAAAAAATTGAATTTGGAACCATAAACAAATTATCCATTCCCAATACTTTTTTGACTGAATATTCGTATGGATTTTGTCTTTAAATAGTCGGCTTTTTTATTATTACGTATTGTTTATACTCCTTATAATACCTCTGCCTATCCTTTTGGGGAATACAGGCGAGATATTGTGTTAATTTTTATTATTTTATTTCCTTACACCAGGCATAAGGACACTGCCTCAAATAGTTTGTTGTAGAATTGATAAATTTTTGACTGCCTCGTTAGTGTAGTGGTGGGTAGCGGGACTGCTAAGCATGAGCTCCTGAGTTTGATTCCCGGGTCAAGCAATGTGTTATTGAGATTTTTCATTACGAATTTCTCAGTAGCAGCCCGAAGACTGGATGTGTACCCGGGTGATGGCAATAGGCTCACCCCCTATTACATGGGACGTGAAAACATAATTGGTGAAATGTGGGTGTACTGTAGGTTCACCTCTGCACAACCCTTCGGGGAATACTGGCGTAATATTTTAAAATTGTTTGTCTTCTTTAGGTTACGATTTCATGTATGTATTCCAATTACGGAACATTTGAAGGATTTATTAAACACAAGATTAGTTACTATTTTCGTGAAGTACATACCTAACTTATGCACCTAAATATAGGGCCCTACTGTATTTTTTCTTGCTTGTTTTTGCTTTGTTTTTCAAAGAGGAAGCATTCATTGAGATTTTTATAGCATTATAAAAAGGACCAACATCATTTGGTATTGTATTTGTCATCTAAACGGTTAGAAATTGGAGGCTGTAAATTACAGTCGGTATCCAAATTTTTTCATAAAATACGCCAGCATATCACGCTAACCCAAACTGTCAAATTTATCCAATAGAACAAGAACCTTATTTCTATTGCTATAAAGTTGAAAAACTATCAAAGAAATCTGACAAATTAGGGTAGTTTGAAGTGCTGGCCTCTATACAAAATGTACTGGCACATGGAAAGGAAAAAAAAACATAGATTTGGGACACGCACAGATAATAAAAAACACAAAAGAAAAAAGGAACTAAAAACTAAAAAATAAAATATAAAATAAAAGGACCTGTGCGATGCCAAAAAGGCTCCTATCTCAGCATATGCTGCGATATTTCAAACAACAAAATGAAATGTTAGTGTCTAAACACACTATGCCGAAGTTACGCTACCGAAGATCAGCACAATTACGCCTGCAATGCTATTTGAATTACTAACAACACACTATGCCGAAATTACGTCGCGTCATAGCGTACAGCTTAACTTCGGTTGGGCGTAAGTTCATCGGCAACTTATTCTGTGAGCACACATTATACGCGACCGAAGTTCGGTTCCATTGCAGACGAAGATCCGGGGGCGAGGAGCAGCGGGGAGCCGCCCGCGCCCCGCGTGTCCGGCCATAGTGTTCATTTCGCTTCTGTCAGCGCTTCAGCGCTTGACACACTGAAAACACACACAAAGTTGCGGAACTGAATTTCTGCCGCGTAAGTTCAACACTTATGGTGTGTCATATCAGCCGAATACGTCGGAAAATCAGTCTCCGAACTTGGGTCGAGTAACTTCGGCATAGTGTGTTTGGACACTTAATGTTAATGTGTATAACAAAATAACACTATGCCCTATATCTAATCACGTCACATACATCATCGACCATATTGTGTCGAGAACATGACGTCACAACAAACTTCATCTCTATTCACCAAATTCCATTATTCCTTATTATAATGCTATAATTGTCTCCACAAGAAAATAACAACAGGAATGTCTTACGTAATTAATATCATAAGAAAATAGAACAATACATATTTATAAGCTTTGTTTGTTATCATAACAGCCATTGTTAAACACCTATATTAAGTTCTTCTCAACAAATTCAAATTTAGTATTAGGAACCATTGTCGTTTAGCGGTGTTCATATCGCGAGCTGTATAATATAAGAAAAATATATTTTATTATTGTGCTAACAAGTGCCTCCATTCTGTTCGTGATTTAACTGTAAAGAAAATAAGCCCAACTAATTCGACAAGTTTATAGTGGGATTAAGAAATTACAACATGTGGATGTAGGTATTGCCTACTCTTTTGAGGCACAGTACAGATAATGTATTTTCTATTTTTATATATTTTATAATTGGTAATTTTATTTTACAGAATTTTATTCCTGGCAGGCGTGGGGTTCGGCGTTTATTTAGGCATTAAGAGTTTGGTTAAAATGGCCACGGAGAGATAAGACATTTGAAGAATTGACCTGTTGGGTTTTGAATCAATCCACAAGTACTCCTTCCTTTTTAATAAATGTGGGGTTAAGTTATCCACGAAACATGTATGGTTAATCTGTAGGTTTTACGCGTCGTAACTTTATTCCTCATTTATTTTAAGGGGGGCAAGTGTTTAAGTATTCATTTTAATATTGAGCTAGACTTAAATGACTTGGTAAGAGTTTATAGTAATGGACCCCAAAGCCGGTAAATAAGGAATAGTAATATTTTTTGTATGTTAAGAAAATTTTGAAAAACAAATGATGTAGAAGAATATATAGGTACTTAAGATAGATTGTTATTTAAAAATAATGATTTTAAAGATTGTTCACCTATGTAAATATGGTTGACTAAAAGTAGTGGCCAAACTTAAAGATCATGAAGAAATAAATGATGTTTGTATAAATGGGTTATGTTTTATTTTTCCAATTTCAACCCAATATTGAGCTCAACAATGTTCCAAGTCTTTTGCTACGTAAAGGGCTTATGGCAGGAGACTGGATTTAGTGGTATCTTTAGGAAGAAAAGGCACAGACGCCAGCACATCATACCTACCCTAATGTGTCAAATTTATTGAATAGTCTTTCAACTTTGGCACTGCACGGTTGGCGCAGTGGCTGCTGCGCCGCGTGTTTCTTCTCTATTAATTCAAATTCAAATTTTGAATTTGAATTATTGTATCCTAATTTGGTTGTCTAGAATATTATAATATGTTGAGACCAGTCGCCCTCCGAGCTCGGTTTATAATAACTGGGTACCATTACAATGTTCAATATAATATATTCATAATATCGTAAAGCTTTCAACGTTTCAATCAGTTCTTATCCGAATGACCCAACTACACAACACACCAGACCCAGGACACGCAGCCACAACCGGCAAACTTATATCAGAGTTTTATTTTTAATACTACAATGAACTCCTGAAATCCTAACTAAACCTCACAGTAAAATTATTACAATTAGGGAACGAAACAATTCATCCTCATCACTGTAGACTGGTAAAGTGCCCAAAAGACTGGCTGTGTTACCAAGTTGAATGGCAATACTAAGCTTACAGTACAACCCAGCCGTTTGGTCTGGGGAAGCGTCAACAAAACGTTTTGAGATGTCTTTGAAATGAACATGGGCACTCGGACCCCGGCTAGAGAGTTCAACCCCAAACGCCAAATTAAAAACTGCCCTGCAACGGGATCAAAAACTGGTACCTATTATTATCTTATACCTTTAAACGAGCAATTTCAAGAACGTATATACATATCTATATAATCTGAATCACTCAAACGGCTCCAACGATTTTCATGAAATTTAGTGTGCAGGGGGTTTCGGGGGCGATAAAGAATGTTTCATTTTTAGAAAACGTCGTTTTATCCGAGCTAAGCTCGGTCCAGGTACATAATGTAGTATGTGGTATTACATGAGTCAGTGGTCTGCTACCTACTGTATACGGGATGGAATCACCCTTGCTTTACATGAAATACCTACATTTGCACCATGACTGGGCCACGTCATGTTTGATTACTACTTAATACTTAATTTAGTGAATACATCGCCACTGTATGCACCACCACATCAGCTGAATATAACACATTCCAAAATAACGCAAACAATTTCAGGTTAACCAACCAAATGAAAAAAGTCTCCAATCATTTAATGTGTGTCATTTATCTCTATTCTGATTACCCAAATTCCCTACTGAACTTAGAAATTATAACGATATTATTTTTAGTATTTATACCAAAAAGCTAACATATACTTTTTGTTTCACTCCATTGCTGTATCACCATCATCTTCTGCCTGGTATTTGCCCCTATGTTCGGGTCGGCACCCTGTCAATCCATGTATAGTTGCTTACCAGTAATTTTAATGGGACTACTGTATCTGACCTTTACAACTCAGTTACTGGAAATATGGTATTTAAAAGTCGATAATGGCAATTAGTGGCAAGGAAATAATGTAAAGCTGATCTACAGTCAGTATGGAAATGATGACAATTTAAGGTAGTGATGACAATTTATGAAAATAATGACAATTTATGGAAATAATGACAATTTATGGAAATAATGACCATTTATGGAAACTATGACAATTTATGGAGAAACACACAGTTACTCCACGCTGTAAGGGCAACGCACAAATAATCATATTAGTTCCCGCAGATTTTTAACACAGAGCTTTATTGACAAAAATCAATCACAGGTTGATTAGCTCGTTGAGGGATGCTGGAAAGAGTAACCATGACCCTGGAATGTAAAAGGAAAGGTCGGAACACGCATGGGTTTTAGTCAGTAAAAGTCTGAAATCCCTTTCCGTTCCACCCAGAACGGGAGAAGTCATTGGATGATTTCACACTCTTAAAAAAAACAAGCAGAACTTATACATACCTATACATAAACCCGACAATAACCGTTTAGGAAGACACAAAACCTGTCTGGTGGGAGATTGCTCTCTTTTCAATAAAGGATGACTTTACACTTTGTTTCTTAAGTGTATCCAGCCGATGATGTAAACGAAGCACAAGACGTATGTAAGGATCGTAGCAGGTGGCGTTCTGTAGTTTTTGGTTACCCCCATGAGATAAAAGCGTGAATTTATGCATGTATGTATGTCATACATCTGTTAAAATTCATTGCACATTAAACACCAGTATAGAAAGAGACTAAACATCAAATTTCTAATCCTTGACAGCTTGCAAACTATTGTATACAACCTGTCAAACATTAGAAATTCGATGTAATGTCTCTGGTGTTGAAATTAATGTTTTTACCGCGGGACGAGCTAGAGAGGGATCTTTTCCCAGCAGTGGGACGATTCAGGTAGACAGTATCTACTGTACTTCGTACGTAGAATAAAGACAGCTGTATCGGAACTCACCTGCTCCTGCGCACCGCGACAAAGCTGATGATAAATGAGTGAGTAAGAGCGGCTTATTTATCCAGTAAATGCATGCCACTTCATTATTATTAGCTAGAATTTTTGTCAAAACCTACCTAATAATCGTCATAGATAGATTTTATACAAGATTTTTCAACGTATTTGTTTATTAGATGTATTTATATCGTTTATATATATTTATACCATTGCATGACTCATTGTTATTAAGGTGGTTTCAGCATTTCTCAGTACAAATGCCTTTCCCATATAATATTATTAATAACAGTTACTGTATCACAGGGGCAAAGGCCATTCTGAGGACTTCCATGTCTCCCGTTCTGCTCCCTTATCTGGATAATCTCTCATGAATGACTCTAATTCCTCACGCCACTGCATTGTATGCCTACCACGATGACGTCACCCATGCTCGGGCGCTCACTGCATGCCGATCCTGGTATTCATAAGAGAAATTAAAAGTAAATATTTATTTGCTTTGTTAATTATAACAAATAATTTATTATAATTATAGGAGTAACTATGGTCTATTCAATTTCTTTTCTTGAGTTCTAGTACTTAGGTAAGAATTACTGTTCAGTGTATCTGTGGACTGTTCATATCCGGCATCGGTTTCGAATCGAAGGAATATAAAACAAATAAAAATCGGGAAATGTACCTTTGGGGGTAGGTGCCTACTCTTTCAGTGAATAGTAACGAGTTATATGTTTAAAAAAAAGTACAAGTATTTAATTTTGTTTTTTTTTTCAGATTATTAGCCGTCATGACTGCATCGATAAGTATATACTTTTACATAATGGGTGGAAAGGGCGGCGTAAATTTCATGAAAAAGTTATTATAAACGTTCAGATGAAACACATCGTAGTGAAATCACGACATTTTGAAGATTAGCTCACTTGGATTTCTACACAACTGTTCTTCTCCCTGTTCAACCCCTTATTAATAATCGAGGAGTAAAGTTACAATCAACCTTGCCTCAAATAAATAATCGGAAACTAATACAGGTAATGTAACTTTACTCTTCGATTATTAATATTAGGCACACAATATAAAGACTTACAATAACAGTAATAAATATACTACTCAAGACGATATCCACAGATTACTATACAGATTAGCTAGCTATTAGCAGAACTAATTAAAAATAACTTATTTACTAATTACCATTAGTTTAAAATGGCTTTAATATTTAATTCTGTGTATATTGATAAGGGGGTAAGTATAGAAAGGAGTACCTTTATAAGAAATCTATATGTAGGGTTATTAGTTACTTAAAAATCATTTTGTAATAAATAACTAATGTATGTGAAAAATATGTTTATGTTTTATTTTCATCAATACACTTAAAAAAAGATATTTATGTACAAACATTAAACGAATAAACGACACTAATATTTGTATTTATTAAGACACGTAATTCGCGAAGAACCGTCAACCGCTGGGGTAAAGGCGTTCTTGAGTGGAGACCGCGACTCGGCAAACGTAGTGTAGGACGCCCTCTGACCAGGTGGGATGACGATCTGCGAAAGACTGCAGGCAGATGCTGGATGCGGATTAGGAGAGGGCTATGTCCAGCAGTGGACTAGTATAATAGCCTGATGATGATGATGAAGACACGAAATCCCAATATTACTTACCTAAGAATTCGCACATACATTGGACATCGGCAGGTAGGTAGATTAACTGACTAAGTACAAAATGGACTTACACACGAAGTGTTCCGTACCATCGTACTGGATTTGACGACCTATGTGGCGCAGCGGGCGGAGGTCCGCCTGCGACGCAGGAGGTTGCGGGTTCGATTCCCGCCTTGGGACAAATGTTTGTACGATCTACAAATATTTGTTCCGGGTGTTCTGGGTATTTGCTATGTATAATAAAAAATATCTATCTATGTAATGTGTTGTATTAAGTATATCAGTCATCTAGTACCCATAACACAAGCTCTGCTTAGCTTGGGGCTAGATGATGCTGTGTGGATTGTCCAGCATTATTTATTTATTTATTTATTTATTTATTTATTAAAGATACAGCGATGTTTAAGGTCGACCAAAAAACGAAAAAATCACATTAAGTAAACAAGTAAAATCAGAAATTAAACGTAGCAATCAGTAAAAGCACGAAATCTTTCAATGGGCGGTTAAAATCATCTACTGAATCGCTCTCCCTACAGAGACGAACACGTTCCGTCGTAGTCAAAGTAGGTCATCGGAGGCCAGAATCTTTCCTCTCTTGCTACCTGAGCTCTTGCAAGCCCATTTTATACATGACGTATTGCACACGATGGCGTCATAGTAGAGCTGTCGTCAACATTCTGCAAAAAAAAACATCTTTTCCAACTCTATAACTTCTGATGGTCACAAGTACGACGATCTTATATGATGATTTCTAGGTCATAAGTATGCTGATCACAAAATAATCTTGGTATGGTATGGTATCAGTTGGTGCGTCACGTTGCCTGTGGAGAAGAACACATCCCGTCGAAGTCAAAGCGGGCTGTCGAGGGAATCTCTCTCACTCTTACTGCCTGAGATCTTGCACACCAGTTTTGTACATTACGTATTGCACACGATGGCGTCATCGCAGAGCAGTCGTCCTCTTTCTGCAGATAACAACACCTTTTTCGACTCTATAACTTCTTATAGTCTTCGTATGATGATCACAAAATAATCTTCCTACATTTATAAGTATGGTATCAGTTTGTCCGTCACGTTTCTTGCGGAGTAAAACATGTTCCATCGAAGTCAAACCGGGCCGTCGAGGGCATCTCTCTAGAGAGAGATGCCCTCGACGGCCCGGTAAGACAAAACTGGCGTGCAAGAGCTCTGGTAGTAAGAGTACTACCAGAGCTCTTGCACGCCAGTTTTGTACATGACGTATCGCACACGATGGAGTCTTGGTAGAGCATACGTCAAATTTATGCAAAAAGCCATACCTTTTTAACTCTGTTACTTCTTAAGCTCACAAGTATGATGATTCTTATGGTCATAAGTATGATGATCACAAATTAATCTTCTTATAGTCATTAATATGTCATCAGTATGTGCGTCAAGTTTTCTGCGGGGAAGAACACGTCCCGTCGAAGTCGGGAGTCAGGTCAGTCAGAGAGTCGGGGGCCAGAATCTCTCCGTCTCTTACTAACGGAGATCTCACCTTTTTCAACTCAACGACTCCATAATTATGGTCACAAGTTAGTATGATTGTTATGTGTCACACCAACTATAACGTCGTGAGTTCTGTCAAACGTAACCACTCCCACTCGAAACGATCAATGTACTGCTGAGTAACCACTAAATAGAATCAGCGTGCGATGATAAATTTAGTTCCGTATACATCGAGCTGCTCGCGATTTCAGCACCATTTACGCCAGCGACATAATATATGCACTTCTGAGCTATGGCATGTATCCTCAAAATAATGATGATATAAAAACGCTATTGGGTGCATGCTTCTAAAGTCCATCATCATAATATTACTTACCGTTACAAGAGTCTTGAAAATCCCAGATTGACTGAAATTAAAGACGTTTCATGTCAAAACCTTTTACAATGGGCATCTTAGATTTCTTATTTATGAACGAGCCTATTGTTTCCAAAAACAAGAACTGTTTCAATACAATATATTATATTCATGTAAACAAAAATTCGATTATTTAAAATATTGTTATGACATAGCTTTAAAACAATGGTCTTAATATTCTTATTCGTTACAGCATCAAAATTAATTTCAGTCTTCATTTGGCATCTAATGAACTTTTAACGGAACCTTTTTTAAGTAAAAACGTGATTAATTATTCGAAATATATATATATATTTTTTTCATACTTTTATATTATCTGTGTGACAAGTGTTTTCATAAAATAATTGCAGAATATGGCATGTTTTGGGTAAACCATATTTTACACTAAATTTATTACTTTTAAAGTGTTGCGCCTCGTTAGTTTAGTGGTTATAAGTGTTGCTGCTGAGCATGAGGTCCTGGGTTCGATTACTGGGTCGGACAAAGTGTTAATAGGTGTTTACGTCTGGAATTAAGCATTATTTGCATAAGACTTAAACAAAGCTGACAAAAAAAAAACATTTTTTTTTAAGTATCATATATTATAATAATGGTATTGCTTATATATCTGTAATAACAAACCGTTATAAACACGATTTATACTTTTTTTTATTTCAGCCTTATCCTCTTTAGTACTTTACTTTATGGGATAGTTCTATTTCACAAAGATGTGAAAGAACGTATTGAAAATTTTAAGAATCCGGCAACCACTATCGCTACCAAGAAAAATATTGAACTGGGAGAGGAGACATTCACTTCAGACTATTATTATAATGATGACAACAACTTTACAGTTGTACCATAAGGTATGTTTGCACAAGCACACGGCGATGGCTTCCACGCCATCGTCACACTGACATCTGCCTCTTTGCTCTGCAGAGTGCGGGAGAACTCCAAATCCATTCTAAAGACCACAGAGAGGAGGTACGAGTCTCCTTTACTAAGTGATGTTGTTCGAAGATGTATTTCGAACAACATCATTGTTTTTAAATACCTATGAAAACATAACTTATACCTATGTATATCTTTTTGTTTACTAACCCATATAGATGTTGCTTATCCGAAATAAAGATTTTATTTTTTTATTTTATAAGGGAACTGCAGGTTAGTGAGGCCATATTTTAATATACAGAGTGGAATGGACATCGACACATAAACTGATATCATGAGTTCCGAAAATTATTGAAATTATGATGAAAAGTCAGCGCTCAAGATCCGTGCCGTTATGATTTAAGTAATTTTTTTTAGGCCACATTTAGGATTGAAGTTAGAGTGTTCCTAATAATTTAAGTAAATTGTGGTCCAAAACAACAGTATCAAATAAGTGTAAAAGCCGAATGAATGTTAATTTTGAAAAGTGTTTCTGAAACATCATTAAATTTTTTAGTTGTATTTTCTCCTCAATAAATGTGGGAAAACCCCAGGAGGTGGAGAGTATTTTTCACCGTGATTTTGATGTTAGGTGCTATTGTATCCAATTTTGTTATCATAGTCTGTCAGTCAGTGGTTTGGTGGAAGACAAATTTCGCATTTCGAAAGATTACGGTCTAGTCCAATGGAACCGATTTTTTCCTTCAAAAAAGTTCAATCTGTCAAAACTGTGTCTACATTACCTCCTTGGGTTCCATCATTCAAATACCATACGTTGAATTTAGAATTTAGTTGTTGAATAATTGGATTTATTAATACATAATTATGCTACACTATTTGGATAAAGAACAATAACAGGCTCGTTAATAAGATTATTGAAATAAATAATGAATGAATTGAGTTAGTTTTTCAGTCCAAATGAAACCATATTTAATAATCTTTCAAACAATATGAGTGAAATATCTAAATGACACAAACTGAACAAAGAAACAATGCGTGTTTATTTAGTATTGTTAGGCTAGGTTCATACACTCTGCTTTCTTTGTAGAAATCTTTGTAGCAGTCATCCGCAATTTTGTCAAACTACAAACTTTGATCCCCGTTTAACAACTGAGAAAATGAGTTTAGATAGCCTTCTTGGTCTACTATTTGCAGGTACAACTGCTGAGCTTAAGGTCCTAGATTTGATTCCCAGGTCAGGCAGTGTTTCCATCTGGAATTTCTCAGTAGCAGCTCGGTGTCTTGATTTGTATCCGGTTGACGACAGTATGCTAGTCCCCATCACATGGGGCTGATACATAGCAAAAATAATGTTACGACATTATTTCCTTACTAAGACGACTGACTGACCCCCGTTTGTGCTATGTGGTCTATGTGAGTCTCATCCAGGTCCTACCCTTGGTCATCCAACCATCTGGCTGATTGTTGGTCTGCCAAAATTACTTCTTCTGTGTCTGGGCGTTCAGTATGGCTTCCAACCAAATCATGCCAAGAGTCCTGCGCACTCACATGTCAAAATGGATTCCAGCATTTTGCCGCTAGACAGGTATAAGTGTACTACAAGCAGTTTATAAAAATAAAATGAAATTGATTGCAATAAAAGTTTCACATAGTTTTGAACATTGGTGCCAAACTAGGCAAAACTGTGTGAAACTTGTATTGCAATAAATTTTAGTTTATCTTGTAGTGCTATGGACTAATATGCCATGTAGTGTGAACCTAGCCTTGTGAATGAATGTTCTAGTCTTTCAAAAGGCTACCTTTGACATTGTTCATATCAAAGATTTAAACAACAACACATTTGGACGGTTGGACGAAATGGGTGCTCTGGGGTGAGGTGAAATACTTAATATTATTGTTTATATTTGTGTTTTGTGCCCTCTCATGCCGTGGTCTTAATTTTTTGTCAGAGTGGACGCCTAAAAGTGTTTCTATCGTGCCATATTACCAAGGAATACCTATATGTATGGTTAACAGAAATGTTCTATGCCCAGGTTTTAGTAGGCTACGCCAGTATATCAAGCTATCACAAACTGTCAATATTTCCCAATTGGAAATGAACCTTATTTATTTGTGATAAAGTTGAAAAACTATCAAAGAAATTTGACAGATTGGGTAGCTTGATGTGCTGGCCTCTGTATATTTAAATGAATAGTAACATTTAAACACGAAACTACAACTTATTTTTGTAGTAAATCGATATGGATAGTTATGTAATATTTCCATCGTAAAAGGTAATACTTATTATGTGTCGTACTGGTCCAAAGGTACTGGACAAATTTAATTTTGAAAATATTATAGTTATATCTGACGCCATGTGGCGCGGCGGGCGAAAGTCCGCCTACGACGCGACGCAGGAGGTTGCGGGTTCGATTCCCGCCTTGCGACAAATGTTTGTACGATCTACAAACATTTGTTCCGGGTGTTTTGGGTATTTGTTATGTATAATAAAAAAGATCTATCTATGTAATGCATTGTATTAAGTATATCAGTCATTTAGTACCCAAACCAAAAGCTCTTCTTAGCTTGGGGCTAGATGATGCTGTGTGGATTGTCCAGCATTATTTATTTATTTATATTCAATTCTATTTCTGATTTTAAACACAATTTTTTTTTTAGCAAATTTAACTCACCTAATTTTCTAGCTCAAATTATACATTTAATCAATATGTAGTGCATGATGTGCTTACCTGTAAGAGATTGATACACCTGACCCGATTTGATTTAATGTAACCCATAATTGTTTGAGTGTACTCAATTGTTGGTGAGCCAAATAAATAAATAAATAGATACAAAACTAAACCAGCTTTTACCCACAGCTTCATCCGTGTAGAATTGAATACTTCACCTAGTTGAATAGCATTTAATGTAAAGCTGTTAATTTGACATTACAAACAGACACTTTAATTTATCTGTAAAGAGTACAAATAGAATATCCTGAAAATAATGAAACTGTATTATCTTTTACAGAATGATAATGTACGGTACATTAGCTTACATCATATATTTAGTCGTTAGAGATGCGAAAGGAAAGTTTGAAAACTACATTGGATTTACAACAACTCTAAAACCAAAAAGGAAATCGGCCGAAGAAGCTGTTGATGACTTAGTTGAAGAAGCTGTTGATGAGTTACTTGAAGAAACTACTACGAACGTGTATGAATTGACGGATGACTGGAGTGAAACCACAACAATGTCCACAGTAATAACACCCAGGAATCGAAGGCTCAAATGGGCGAAGAGTGTGAAGTATGACGAGGACACGGGCGATATAAATATACTACATAAATAAAACAAACATAACATTACTCCTGAATAGGGTTGTGTCCTAGGTAAAAATATAATAAGTCTATTTAGTCCGTCAGTTAGATTACCAAAAAATATTGGACACGTATTTTTTGCTTGATCAAATTAATAAAAGGTGACAAAGATATAGCACATCAAAGTTCAGGAGAAGGGGCTTGTGACGTCACTTTTACATAAAAAGTGTAGCACGGCGTGACGTCACGCAAAATTTCAACGCACTATATCGTCGGCATTTTTGGTTTACGTGGCAAAAGAAAAAACGTGTCCAGTATTTTTGAGTAATCCAACTTTCCGACCAAACAGAATTTTTAAGGACACTACCCTATTCCCCAAAGGGTTGGGCAGAGGTGCACCTATAGTAACACCAACATTTCGCCAGTCATGCTTAAGTCCCATGTAATAGGGGGCGAGTCTGTTGCCATCAACCGGGCACAAATCCAGGACCCGGGCTTCTAATGAGAAAATTCTATTGGAAAAAATCAACACCACTCTGCTTACCTGGGAATCGAGAACTCAGGACCTCACATTCAACAGTCGCGCTTGGGAATACTAGACCAATACGGCAGTCCAAAGTTTAAATAAAAGAAGCAATTAAACATTGGAATTTTTTACGAACACACCAACTTTACCAAATTATTTTTTGCCTAACAAAGGTATAGGCAAACTTGTGCGTAGATATACAACAACAAATATAATGTTATATACAGGGTGGAGGGTCGCCTCCACCCTGTATATAATATTATATTAGTTGTTTCGAGTTTTCGAGTTTCGAGTTCGTTTGTGTATCGAGGCACAGACTGACACCATGTCTTGAGTACATGATTCTGGACGTTCGCCCCAGCGTTTTAATTTTTTGTAGTTTTTTCAGATATTTGTTTTCCACTTATGCCGTTTATACTTTTAGCTGTAAGACATGTATTTTAAGGTTCGAAAAACAAATCGTGCATTTCACAAAAACACAGGTGTAGACTTTTTATTTTATTATTTGAAAACAGGCATTACATCAAATCAACAACAAAATATATAATATAGTACAATGTCCTGCAGTAAAATAAAAATAATAATTGTTCCCTTAAGTACCGATTGAACACTAATAAATTACTAAAACTATCGATTGTGTGATGTTACATTATAATTACAATAACTTTTATAAAGTTCTATTCGATGTAATCTTATATCTTACCAAGTAGGTAAAGTGCGTCACTACATTTGAGGGCTCCCAGAGACAGACACGACGCGATATCGCGACACGATTTTTCTATAATGTCATATTTCTGCTGGATGATTTCTATGATAAACCGCGCGTCAGATTTCGTTGTCGCCTTATCGCGTCGCGCAAGTCTTAGCGAGCCTTAACATTGATTGTGTTATTATTTCTTAGGCTCTTCACATTTTATAATGTATAAATATAGTGTCGTCTATTCAGCATATTACTATGTTAATAATTGTCGCCATAAAAGAAGTGGTTGGCTTCTACCCTAATTTAAGACAAACATTGGAAATACATAGTAAACAATATCATAAACAAAATAAACATTTTAAATATTTATATTGAAATACTATTAGCGTCGTCCCTAGGATGCAAATAATTGTTATGCATGCGTATCGAACACTGAGCACGGAATTGCAGCGCTGTCAGCGACAATAGACGCCTTATAATGATATACGCGAAAGCGCGATTTGCGCTTAGCACAAGTGTCAGCTGTCACAGGCATAGTTAGAATAAGGTAACCTTGGACATGATTTTTTTTTAAACTTCCCGATACTTAAAAAAGAACCATGGTAAAAAATAAATTTTGAAATATCTTACAAAATGGAGAAATTGTGTTTTATTTCAAATCTATGCTGGCAAGAGATAACACTGCTAGCATCGACGTCAATAGACAGAAACGCCATAGTGACTTCGTACCAGGCTGTTGTAGATGAAGAAATACTTCAAAAGCGTATAACTTATCCATTTTTCCACAGATTTTTTTTACTTTTTTGACCAATACAATTGTCAATTTTTTTTTTAAATTACTTATACATGAACATTTTTGATAGGCGTCAAATACCATATTTTTACGGGCCGTCAGTTTCTATGGATATTCAGTGATTACACTCACTGACACGCTTGGTTTGTATGGAAGGTGTTGACAATGCTGTAAGTGGCTGCAGAGGTGTCTCCGTGTTTAATGGTTTCCAATCAAAGATAGAAGTTAGGAAATCATCTACTTAATTAAATTTGAAATAACTTTTCATTGGTGAGTATTGAGTTAGTTAATTTATGAATTTTTAATTTTCAACATACCTATGAATAATAATGTATATTTAAGTACTTAAGTTTTTAGTAAATAAAGATTATCTTGTTTATTTTGAAAATCGAAGTCAAACCTAGGTACCTAAGGGCAAAATTAATGATTTACCTATCGTTTTAAACATGGAATTACCTAAGCTTTTGATTTCATAATATAATGAAGATTCTGTCTATTACTTATTTTATGAAATTCTTCACCAAGTAGTACCTACAGTACAGTAGTAGTACTCCCCAATTTAAGTAAACACGCATGGCGCCGTGATGGTCCAAAGTGACAGAAAACGTGACGATTTTTTTTAAGATGGCGTCGCAAAGAGTGACAGTTTTTTTAAGATTGCTGTAAGATTTCTCCCATATGGCGATAAAGATGTTTCACTATATACGATATTCATTCAACATTGATTCACATAATACCGGGAAGAAAACCTGCTACATAAAAACAAATCACCCTTTTCCTATGTGAAGATGGAGTATTTATATTACAACAACATTATTTGAATATATGTAATTACTTGCAAATGATGAGAATAGACAAGGTTGTATGTTATTTTATATTGCAACTACCTATGGTTAGAATACAATGTTACTTTCAAATTTTTGTTTATAACACAGTTATAATACAGTAAGTAAGTATTTTCAGTGCACTGCCTAGTGAAATCCCGACAGATGAAGTATTCTACTACTTAAATATCAGAAACACATAATTTTCTATCATTTTCATGTTACGTTTGATATTATATTTTTCGAATGGTAACATCACCAATCAAGATCAAAGTTTTCTTTTCGTTTATATGCTATCATCATTCACTAATATGTTTATCAACAATATTTAGTTTTATTAAAAAACTTATCATACATTCTCCTTATGTTACACCCAACACCATTTTGTCAACTTTATATTAAAAAGTATAATATCACATTAATAATTTCAGTGACAGCGTTATAACCACTGTGAAAGATGTGATAATTTCTAGAAAATTTTGAGAATGTCTCACTAAACCTCTGTGATGTTTAAAAAGTTTAGACATCGCACTTAAAGATGTCAATATTTTATTCCTAAAATAAGATCCACTGAAAAAATCCAGCGGAGTTATGTGTTGGTTTTCGTAAAGAGTTTCACAATACTCAATCTTGTTTACAATTTCCTATGTCGAGCGATTTTACTCATTATTTATTAATCATTAAAGATTTTTTTTCCGTACAAAACGCTTTATTTTATAGATTGAGTATCGCTGTTTGAATATTTTAAAAGTGTTATTCCCAATTTCTTCAAATTTATTTCTTAATGGAATTCTTTTTGCTCTTTGGATATAGACCGTCCATTCCTTTTCCGAACGGTGTTTCAGAGTTTGTCGTCAAATAATATGATCCTTGGGCACTGGAATAAGAAAAATACATTACTAGGGTAATATTAACTGATATGGGTTGATCCTTATGGCCAAGCAGTTGAGTAGACATCCGCATGTGATTTGTGCGTTGTATTTCTTTAAGATTTAGGTATTGTTCACTTACCTATTTACATTGGTAAAAAGGTTGATGAAATTATCTCGACGATTCCTTATTAAATATATTTGCATATAATGCGGAATGTTCTAATAGATGAGCGTTGACAGAAATGGTCTCCCACAACCAATTACAACCAATTACTTTGTTATAAGGATTCGTGAATAGATCGATGTGTAATAGATACATCAAACATAATATTATAGAGTAATAAGTTGGACACTGGCTACTATTTTTTCAGGTTTAGAAAACCAGCAAATAGTATTATACGAGTATCTGCATGGCCTTTTTCCAACTATATTGGAGTTTGTTTCCAGTCTCACAGGGTGCAGCTGAAATAGCAGTATTTTAAATACATGGAGCGACTGCTTATCTGACCAACCTAGTTACTGGGCAACACGCTAATCCTTGGCAAGACTGGTTGTCAGACTTTCGGGCTTCTGACTACCCGTAAGAGCCGTCAAATATCTACAAATCACAGCCAAGACCAACCAACACCATGGAGGGGTCTCGATGTGTAGCGGATAATCACTTATTTACGATTCAACCTCGTCAAGCGCAGGTTACTTAGCCATAAGCTAATTATTAATTTTACCCGCCGTACATCTGCTCCGTGTTTTTATAATGATTCTGCTGTAATTATTTTTTCAAGAACGGTCTATTTGCATCGACCATACTGCAGAGACTCACCATCTACTTAAATTGTTGCAGAATTTCGATTAACTTACTTATTATCACAGCTAAATCCCATATAGACCATGCCTTCTTCTGGGGTGGAATTTTCTCTAAACTTTTGGTAAGATTCGGCTGGGGAGGCTGGGAAGGCTTCAGGGTTTATCACCGATTCCGCGAAAAATCGCCATGACCGCCAGTGGCTGCATAAGTCTGGAAATTGCGATAAAGCATAAAGTTTAGTGCATTAAAAAGACTACAGGTACCTAGTACAGACGCTAGCACATCAAGCTATCCCAAACTGTAAAATTTTCCATAAAGGATTGGACATAAACCTTTTGTAATAAAGTTGAAAATCTATCAAAGAATTTTGATTGAATTGGGATATCTTCATGTGCTGGCCTTTCAGTACCTTACTAGAGACAGTTTTAGCAGTTAACTTATAGGTCTACCAGTTTGTTGTAATTCTTATACCAAGATTGTCTTACAACTAATTTCGAAGATGTAAGGGTGATGATAATTTTTGTTCTTTGTCCTTTACTTTTTACCTTGCCTTAGTTCCTTACACTAAGCTACGGGTCTGATTATTTTCATAATGTTTAATGAAGTTTTGTGCGATTGTATTATGTGGTTATAAGTGCAAAGAAATGTCCTGCTAGATGCATCATGGGTAAGGTAGGTTGCACCTCAGTGGTAACAGAACCAGTATAAACAGGTCAAAATGTTACCCTTGACATGCAACGTACTGTACTGTACTTTTAGTACATTTCTATAGCTTTCTAAAATAGTTTATACCGTGCCGAAACCTAGATTAACTTTGCATTAATAAAAAATACATTCACCAATATTAAACCAAATTTTAAACGTCTACCTACTATTCATCCGTTTAGCGTTTTTCCAAGAAGGTTGGGCTCGTCTGCCAGTGTTACCAGTTGAGGCTGAATATTATTACATTTTAGAAAAATATCTAAAGTAATAGAAGCTACAACCATAGGCAAGATAACCATAAAGAGGACGTCACAATAGCGTAGCCGTTTGGAAAGCGTAAGCGCAATGCTACGTGAAAAAGACCTGCCCGCATTAGGCATTTGTTTGAGCAACTCAACGACCAAGCATAACATAGCATTCAGTCAGATTTTACCCAATTTACGGAGCTTCACTACATTGAGCAGCTGATGTGATCTTTAAACTATCCACACTGAAATTTTAACCGTTGTCCTCCCGCACCGAAACGATTTTGACTTGGTAACACAATTGATCTATGATTATTTTATTTTAGAATAAAAAATGACAGATTAACAACAATAAAACAAGAAAGCAACCTCGATTTTTTTAAGTTCGATAGACCAGGATACCGATTGGCGACATCGTTTCACCGCGGGAAAAAAAACAATTATATTTTACGCTGTACAGTTACAGTATCATCAACTTTGTTAAACCAAAATATTGAAATGTGAACGTTATTGAAACACTAAGTTGGTACGTACTATCATCGGAGAGAGGAATGGGTGCAAATCGGGGACATCCAGGCTGAGTGCTTTTGCCACCGTTCGGCCAGAAGTCTGCCGTTCCGGTCCGGACAGGCGCACCGTAGCCGCCAGCGTCAGTGTGTATGACGTCAACGAACTCGGCATCTTTCGCGTTGACGTGTTCCATCACCACACCGTCAGGGTAGAACGCTGGAAAAGCAGGATCGAGTGCCGTTAATCTGAAATGATTGTAGGCTGATGTTAATTTAGTGTGGTTGGAGAGAAAAATTGCTCTACTCCGTACTAAGGATAAACAAATAAATCGAACTGAATAAAATGGAGCAAGCAGAATATAATTATTATGTATTCAACATTGTTTCATTTTGATAGAATGAGTTTGAGGTTGCGGGGTTTGTGGCTAAATAATAACAGCGCCAAGGGTCGATCAAAGGTTAAGTGCTACGCTTGCCAAGATCGGTCCATGGATGGGTGACCATCTATTACTTACCGAGACCAACAGAGAAGCGGTTGGTCCGGGTCGTCATTCTTAGATATTTGACAGTCGTAATGGGTATTCAGAAGCCTGAAAGTCTGACAATCAGTCCTACCAAAGGGCAGCGTGTTACCCAGTAACTGGGTTGTGGGGGTCAGACAAGCTTTTTTGGCTGTACATAAAACCCAAAAAGGGTAAAATAAGTTCAAATAAGAATCTCAGCCTGCACCAGCCAGTTTGATTAACACTTATCGAATTCAAGGAGGTTCGTTCATACAAGTTATTTAGGTGTACCTTTTAACCACTTTGTTGTATTTAGTCTTGAGTTCCCTTGCAGTGTAGCCAGCCACATGGCTTCCTAGTGAGTGGCCTATGACATGAAACTTCTCCAGAAGTAGTCCTGATTCTAATAGTTTATTCAACTGTTCTGCCGCTGCTGTTCCCACCTGAAATAAAAGAGGATATCTTTAGATGGTGATGTTCATTGTAAGTCTAATAATAATAATAATAATAGGTCTTTACCTATGAAATTGCCGTTTTGTATGAAAAAATTTAAATGAATTTTTTTCATGTATTTTTTATTTGTATTAATCGAAGTAATCACCCATGCAATCAATGCATCTTTGCCAACGCAGTGGCAGTTTATTGATGCCCTTCTTAAAGAAATCAGCTGGACGGGAGGCAACAAATTCTTCAAAGGCATTTTGTACTGCCTCTCGGGTATTGAGTTTTTTTCCCGCCAAGAAGTTATCCAAATTCTGGAAAAAGTAGTAGTCTGTAGGCGCAAGGTCTGGTGAGTAGGGCGGATGACGGAGAGCTTCCAACCCCAGTTCTTGCAACTTGGAGACCGTCTGCTGTGCAGTATGAGGTCGCGCGTTGTCGTGCAGGAGCAGCGGAGACGAGCGATTGACCAATGCTGGTTGGAGATGTGCCAGCTTCTCCATCATTGTGTTCAATTCTTCACAGTACACATCTGCAGTAATGCTCACCCCGTTTGGTAAGAAGCTGTGTTGAATCACACCGGCGCTAGACCACCAAACAGTGACCATCACTTTTCTTGGGGTAAGTTTTCGTTTAGGGCATTGTTTAGGTGCTGAACCAGGATCCAACCAACTTGCTGAGCGCTTGCGGTTATCAAACAGAATCCATTTTTCATCGCAGGTAACAATGCGGTTCAAAATTCCTTCATTTGTGTGTCTGTTGAGCAGTGCAAGGCACGTCTCGACGCGTACTTCGCGCTGGCGATCATTGAGTTCGTGGGGCACCTATTTGTCAAGCTTTTTTACCTTGCCAATTTGACGCAAATGGACCAATATTGTTTTGACGCTAACGTCGAAAGCTGCTGCTAATTCAGCCGTAGATTGTGTATCATCAGCTTCCACAATCGCCTTTAATTCGTCATTGTCGACCAAAGTCTTCGGACGACCGCGAGGTTCATTTTTCAGGTCGAAATTTCCAGAACGGAAGCGAGCAAACCAATAACAGGTAGTGCGTTGGTTTGTAGTGTTAGCTCCGTAAACGTCGTTGATGTTGCGTGCCGCTTGTGCCGCGTTGCTGCCACGACGGTACTCATATTCCATAATAACTCGAATTTTTAACGTATCCATGATGACGAAAAAGATTTAAATGCGATGAAAATGTAACACTAATCAATAAACAAATGACTACTTTTGGAAAAAAAAATCCATGTTTTTAAAATAAAATTAATTTGAAATTGGAATTCTTAGCCAAACAAAAAATATTTTGATTTGAAATGGCCAGTACTGCAGAACGGCAATTTCATAGGTAAAGACCTAATATTATAATAATGCTGGACAATCCACACAGCATCATCTAGCCCCAAGCTAAGCAGAGCTTGTGTTATGGGTACTAGATGACTGATATACTTAATACAATGCTTTACATAGATAGATATTTTTATAATACGTAGCAAATACCCAGAACACCCGGAACAAATGTTTGTAGATCGTACAAACATTTGTCCCAGGGCGGGAATCAAACCCGCAACCTCCTGCGTCGCAGGCGGACCTTCGCCCGCCGCGCCACATCGGTCGTCAAAAGTAATAAAGTAATAACACTTTGTTTAAAATTTACTTTTTGCATGCATAAAGAAAGACAATTTTTCAGGCATTTTTTAACTAAAATATACTGGTACAGTTTTGACCTAGATTAAGGTGGAATTGCATCAAGTTTAATACTATTATCCTAATCATCATAGCTCATGTTTTCGACGTCTTTAAGTGTAGGTAATAATTAATTGACGAAAATAACTACTGGGGTTTTGGTGTACGTTTTCAACATTGTTTCAGTTTCCGTGTTATTGTATAACTCCAAAAATATACTTGTGTAATACAATAAGGAAACTATGCTGCCCTGATAATTTATTTTTAACACGGCTCTTCGATGTTTGTTAAGTTTCTATAGCATCTACCTATTGTACGTTCCTATAGGTATATAGCACATAATAAGATGCATAGATATATCCCCGCCTATCAAAATCTGTCGCTATAACCGCTAGTCACCAAATCGCCAATCCAATTTAAGTTCTTTACCTTATGCATTACGGTTTACTTTTGAGAGCCTACTTTTATTTAAGACGTCAATTTGAATATATTATAATAATTGTTGTCCCACTATTGTCATCAGACGGCGCTTATTTTGTTTCTGTTAAAATTGTCTATTCCCAACTGTCTTGGGGTCGGCTTCTCATTTTACATGGAGCGACTGCCTATCTGACCTCGATAACCCAGTTACTAGGCAATACGATAACCCTTGGTGAGATTGATTGTCAGACTTTCGGGCTTCTTCTTTCAGGCTACTCGTAATGACTGTTAAAGATCTACAAATGATAGCTGGGACCAACGGCTTAAAGTGCTTTCCGAGGCACGGAGGACTGATGATATGTTACGAATGGTCATCCATCCACAGACTAACCTCAGCAAGCGTAGCTTAACCTTCGATCAACCGGAGCGGCTGTTTTAATTGAGACACAACCTCCTCAAATCAATCAATTCCTATTCAAATTGTATTATACGTTCGAATACGAATTATCATAAACAAATTTGAATATATATCCCAATACTTTTCTAAGAATCGTTGGAAAATTCTATGGATAGACTAACCTCATATTTCTATTGCAATAGACCTAAATTCATCGACGCGTCAAACGTCATACGAGCCCGTATGATGGTCTAATTATAAGCCGACGTGATTTCTTCTAGAAAATAAATGCCTATGAGTAACGCAAAACAGGGTTACATACTTTGACGACCGATGTGGCGCGGCGGGCGAAGGTCCGCCTGCGACGCAAGAGGTTGCGGGTTCGATTCCCGCCTTGGGACAAATGTTAGTACGATCTACAAATATTTGTTCCGGGTGTTCTGGGTATTTCCTATGTATAATAAAAAATATATATCTATGTAATGTATTGTATTAAGTATATCAGTCATCTAGTACCCATAACACAAGCTCTGCTTAACTTGGGGCTAGATGATGCTGTGTGGATTGTCCAGCAATATTTATTTATTTATTTTATACTTCACTGTTAGGCAAATATTCATGTTTCAAATTGGGTTGAAAGTCTAGATATTTTCCTTAGATAACTACAGCAATGTCGTAAATTTCTAGTTATTATAAAGAAACAATGCAGTTGCCCCTTATTATTTTTATTAGCTAAGTATTTCATAAAAAATGAAGTTTGTACACGACCGTGTTACCGGTACTGTATGTAGGTACTTACGAGTATTTAAACTGTAGTGATAATTTATGTTCATATTGCAATTTATGAGAGCGTGAAACGTATGCCCCTATAAACATATGCGAAATCAGACTAGCTTTTAATTTTTCTGGACATTGCGAAACGTTTGGTTGACTCTTCACGTGATCGGAGGGCTGGCCTTTGACCAAAAAATCAGCCTTTTGGCCACTTTTCCCGTTGACAGCGACATGGATGAATTTTCGATGCCCAATGATTCTCTTTTATTTCGTTTAGATAGATACTTTTATATATAATGTTGATTTTATTACGATGTCCAGCACTAACAAAAAAAATATTGTTTATTTATTCGAAAAGAAAAATACTTTATTAGTTTCTGGTAAATTATTATGGCTTCTTATAACCATCACGGTTTATCGTGAGAAATACTTCATAATTATAATAGTAAACACATTATAATTAACGCCTTTAAGCCCACAAGGTTGATTCCACTGCAACGTTCTTATTTTATTATTAAATTATTCCTAGAAGAACATAATAAAATAAAAATATAATATTGCGGGGGTCATAAATGCGGCCAAACTTTTTTATTTTCATGCCACAATCTGTGAGTGTAGAGCTACACACGGCTACATATCAAGCTATACATTTCCAATATAAGCTGATCTATTATTGTACCGAAATCCTATACAATGCGAGATCAGCTTATCCTGGAAATTATAGATTGATATGTAGCCGTGTGTACCAGATACGATACGATGGCCGATAGTTTCGTAGTGATCGTGCACGAATGTTTGCTGACTCAAGATCAGGTTCAGTTAATTGGGTAACATAATAATTACTTATTCGGTTAACAATATCGATGAAGTTGAACTGTATTATAATCTCCGGTGTAGGCTGGCTCTTAGTTTTCATGTTTTTTTGAGCAGTAATAAGTGTAAGGAATTGTACCGAGAAACGAGAGCTGTTATCAACCTATGGATCTTTAGAACATTTTCTTTAAACATTCCATATACGAAAACCTCTTTGAATCTCATCTGCCAAATACTGGCTGCTGCTTTATTTATAACAGACGATTTGGAAATACAGTTTACTGAGAGAAATGTTGCCATTGCTTCAGTGGTTTTGCGTCGTATTAGTAAGGTTTTATTTATTACTAGCTGCGCCCCGGAGTTTTACCTCCTCTTAAGGGTTGAAGTATAATGTTATATAGCCAAAAATCTCTCGTGAGACTCAAATGCAACTTTTTTATCACATCTGTCCGGTTGTTTAAGACACTACTGCTTTCAAACAATGATACTCTTCAGCATTATGATATTAGTATAGATTATTAGTATTAGATTTTGGAAGTAGGAACTAACGATCCGCCCCGGCTTCGCTAAGGTACAAACATATTTTTGTTAAGATTTTCGTACAAGACCACCATCCAAATGTTCAACGATTCTGGTGGATTTTCCATAAAAATCTATCATAGAAATCTTGTCCTAAGCATTACAAACACATCAAAAATAAACACCCAAATTGGTAGATCCATTCTGAGGTGATGATCTTTCACATATTTAGGCATTGTTTTTTATTTATATAATATAGATATGTACCTATGTAGATATATGCTGTGACCAAAGCCTAGCCATATCGTTACCAGTGGCCTTGCATAGGTCTGTTATAGTGCATTATTCGTAGATGGTCAAAGTACCCATAAAACCTTTTAAGTAAATAATAGTGGGTGTCGAATAGTCTCTTCTAACATTAAATCTTACCTTTTTTGTGTTACGAGCGGCATTGACTAAGTAAGAGCCATGTGCCATGTTGGACCAGTCCAATAAAATAACGTTTGTGTCCGGCCTCGCCTCCAAGTATGAGCTCACCACGACCTGAAGATAGAAACGGAAATATTGATTAAAATATGCATATGTAATGTGTAATAATAGGCAATACACAGGCAAATGACGGAGACCTTTACCACGCCGTAGGACAAGACAATACAGAAAAAATGATTCTTCAAATTCAAATTAGGGCCAGTACTAATGTGAATATTCAATTCATTCAAGTTCTTTCTTAGTTTATTGTAGACACCACTGACATCGGTAAAGGAAAACATTGTGAGGACATCTGACTGAAAACTGGACTTAATCAATCTGGAATCGCTAGCCCACCTTGGGCTAGGGTGGTGATTAACTAGCCGGGGGGATTGCGGAAGGATCATACGTTCCCGCGACCCCCGGTGTAGGTGGGAGATGGAACACCGGGGTGGTTTTTAGCCAGTAAGAGTCTGACAGACCCCTTCGGCCCCCAGGGCGGAGGACATCCATGAGGATTTACCACCTCGTATAAAAAAAAAGGGTGGTGATTAACGTGCGTCCCTTACCTATATCAGAAAATACTGTTTTAATCAATTGTACATACATAAGATCAGGTTGATACGTGTCCCCCAAATTTATAGGTTCAATAAAATATGTTTGGTAGTATCTACGAAAGATTCCACCATTCTTTCTTTATCCCTATGTTCATTTACATCATGGTTATTTCTATCTCCCTATTTACTAAAAAAAAATCTTTGAAAAGTAATCCACTTCCCAGTATGGTCAAGATTATTAAAATTTCTCTTTGAAATCTCTACCTGTTGCACTTATTAGGAAGCAAATCAGTGGAATCAATAAATCGCACTAACAGCCTGAATAGATTTCCAAACGCTGACTGAAAAGTTGCCTTGTTAAAAGTATAAAGTAAGGAAAGAATTACCAATAAACCCAAAGTGGGCTTATCTATGTATATTGTCTTCAGTGACAACATTAGCAGTAGTATGACTATGTAAACACAATATCGCAGTCCTCAATCCCCTTCCGTAATTATACAACGTTTTCCCATGGCAGGAGATAGCGTAATGGAAGACAGATGCCTTCCTGTAGGAGGGCTAATGGCGAGATAACACAGATGTGTATAGGAAACGGCTTGGGGCGTTATGGAAAATATTAACGGACATAATACATCAGGCAGTACTTGTAGGATCTATCTCAGCAATGAGAAGCCATGCCAAAACGCAGTACTTCTAGGATCTATCTCAGCAATGAGAAGCCATAAGTAAATAGCATTAAGTCATTAAGCATCCTCCTATGGCATTAAGTCCGCCTCTGTACATTTGTGTGCTTAAAGTATTAATTAAATAAATAGCATTTGGTGAAAATAGTTCGACAAAATATTATAGGTGAGGTAAACAAGACAACTTTGTATCTACGCGGTGAAAGGGACATCGACATACAACCTCATTCATGATATTTTACAGTTTAAAGTAGAAAAAAACATTACGAAAAAAAGGAGTATGTATTTCGGAAAACTGCCGAAAAATTTCAACATTGGAGGGTCCAGGGTCATGTACTGACTGTACACATGGTATACGGTTGTGCATCGATGTACCTTCGAAGATATACTTATGTAGATGCTCCTTCGATGTACCGAGTGCGATTCTAGACTTTGCTATACACCTGGCAGCTGCATCAGAATATGAATGAATCGTTTCCGTTAATATTATTCATGAGTTTGTATGCAATTCGTAGAGTGCTTTTGCACATCACGGAATGCCAGGTGCATGATTCACCTGTCGTGAATGTTAAGAAGCATGATGTTGTGTTAAAATTGGGCAATACGTTGGAACTGATAATGGTGAAGAGACTTACTTTAGTTAGGAGCTTCCAACAAAACAGATATTTTTTATTTTTTGATAAATCGTGGCCACACTAGGAATTTCTCCTGTATCGTGGTTGCGTTTACAAACATTTGAATTCACACACACAAACAGCCACACCCGGAACAACTAACTGTAGGCCATACAGATATTTGTTCCGTGCGGGAATCGAACCCACGTCACGCGGCGTAGCAGTCCACTCAGCCACTGCGCCAACCGTGCCGTCAAATCAAATATCTGGAGAATGGTTGAAAAGTCGAAAGAATCTGATTAGTGAACTTGAGAGATGACTAGGCAAGGATGACTACTGACATGTAGGTATATAAACGAATTCATTTTACGTTAACTCAAATAAATTGAAGGATGATGAATGGTGGGGAGGACACCTCAAGAGAATGTATAGAAGTGAAGATACTGAAAGTAGAACTGGTTTTACTCTATCTTTTATCAGGAACGATAACATTCTAAAAAGCAAGTGAAGGATCTTCGAAACCGTGAAAATATCAATCTATACTTCCTACTAATTTGATTAGTACATAACGAAAGCATACTCATGTATTAGTGTTAATTACTTTATAGCATTCTTTGGCTCCCCTTGTATTGAGATCGATTCCAATCTACTTCGAAATTTTGCACAAACTATTCACCATAAAATTACACCATCAACATTTATCATAAATCATAATATTATGAGAGAACAGAGGGTTACGGTAATACGGTTAGTGAGGGCTCGAGTTTAACCAGATACAGCGGAAATAGTTTGAGTTGTTTCGCTTAAATGTATTTTTAGTTTTGTTTCATTTTTCGATAGTAAACTAGCAAATAGTTTAATATTTAAAGGTTGACAACCCTGTTGAACTTTAAGATGTACCTATATAAAATGACCGGTTTGGACAAGGCAGTTGCACCATCACCATGTAAACCGCCTTCCAACTATATTAGGATTGGCCCTAATATCATTGCTTTACATGATGCAACAGTTACATTTTTACAGTAGCCCTGATTTTAGTATTAAATATAACCCTACCTGGATACTCTCCTGCTGAGCGACTTCAATAAAGCCATGGATGTAGACGACGGTAGGATTGTTTTTGTCGAAGCCTTTGAGTTCAAATAACCGACTGGCTTGGCTGAGAGGAATGTCCACATAGTCTTCTACTGTTTGTCTGTAAAACATAAAAAAAAAACATGTCAGATCCAAGTGTGGCTGGAGGAAGATTGCCTCTAACGATGCCAGATTTAAAAAGGAGGGTACGCAGAGTAAAACTATAAAGGAAGATAAGTTATCAAATGCAATGGCTCAAAGTTGCTATGGCTCTTTCTTCAAAAGTCATTTCCAGATTTCACCCTGAAATATTCGACTCACATATTATAATATAATACTTGATTTTAAAGAGACTGACCGATGATTTCATTTTATTTCTTCAAGGATCAGTCAGATAGGCAAAGCCACGTATATAAGTGTACGGAAAAAATCTTCTTAAAGAAAATTGATATAATTTAGTCGAATGGTTTCAATCGGACACAAACATTTTTTTGTATATAGAAAAAAACAGTTAATGTATATTTCGAATCTAATAGACTTTCCTAGAATAGTTTTCTACGGTTTATGATCGCGTGACAAACTACAATACGGTGCGTTTTCCAATATGCATTCAATTTCCTAGACTGACTTATTGGAGCTGAGCTATGATTTGATTTTCTTTTTTGTATCGGGCTTACGGTGTCATTATCTAGTTGTTTTTTTTTTTAACTTACTCAATATGATTGAATACTTCTTTTTTAAATGGAGAAAAATTAAATGATATATTTTCAATAGGTTTTTTTTTGGTACCTGTCCCACGTTTCGTTTAGATAGTAAATATTAATGAACTGTTAACTCACCCATTATAATATCTTATATAAATATCTTCTACTCTGTTTGTTCTGTCTGGCAAGATTCCTGAAACAAAAAGCAAACCATTTTCTTACAAACATTTTTTAAACGGTCCTCAATGGTGGATACCATTTTTTTTCAGTAGTTTTTAGTTTTTCGCAACCACGTGTTTCTGACTATATTAAGAATAAGAATTTACGATGGCACAATAATACTGATACTATAATAATACTTTGGCCAGTAGATCCACGTAGAACTGATCTAAAACACGCACTTTTCTTCTTGATGGGGCTAAAATTTAGCCAAGGAAATACGCTGAGTAAATAATCAATGTCATTGCACATTTTTTTATTCAAGAGTACGAAAATCGGTATTACCATCGCCAGTTATAGCGTCAACTGTCCTTGTCAAAAGACCGGCAGCTATTTCCGTAATACCGTACGATATTAAAAATAAATAAGCGACATTCTTAGGAAACATTGTGGTGCTCCACTTCGGCCTATTTCTTTAGAATGCAGCTGTAACAAAGACGTTCGTTTATTGTTGAAAAACCTGGTTTTATAAAAAAAACACTTTTTTATTTTTAGAAAACTATATACTCGTGTTTTGTATTACGTATTCGCGGAAAAACTGAAAATAGAACGCCATAAACCGGCTATTTTATATGTCCGAAGGGAAAATTTGAATACAATAGCATGCGACTTTATTGCAATACTTATTCTTGAATGATGTTTCAAATTAGCCATTTATATTACGCAGTTGTTTAGAAAATGACAGTCATGTTTCGATTTGTTTACCTCACAGATCTTTGATCGCTCCAAGTTGCATATAGGTACGTCAGTCAAACTTCATTGGAATGAAGATAAACAGCATGGATATTCCAATATTGCAGTGGTTGCCTATCTATACTAATATAATAAAGCTGAAGAGTTTGTTTGTCTGGACGCGATAATCTGTGGAGCTGTCAGTCAGATTAAAAAAAATGTTTTTGCTTTTGAGAGCTCAATTCCTCATATTCATAGTTTGTCATATCATCCCACCGTTTAGATAAACTCTTGTGCACTTCTGTACGATTTCATCATTTAAAAATATGCGTTCACAAAACTGGTATAAGATTTTGACTGAATGAAAAAGTCTGACGACCGATGTTTCGCGGCGGGCGAAGGTCCGCCTGCGACGCAGGAGGTTGCGGGTTCGATTCCCGCCATGGAACAAATGTTTGTAAGATCTACAAAGATTTGTTCCGGGTGTTCTGGGTATTTACTATGTATAGTAAAAATATCTATCTACGAAATTTATTTTATTAAGTATATCAGTCATCGAGTACCCATAACACAAGCTCTGCTTAGCTTGGGGCTAGATGATGCTGTGTGGATTGTCCAGCATTATTTATTTATTTATTTACTGAAGCCTGGAGCAAAAAACTTGTGTTAAAATTAAAATCAGCAAAACAATAATATAAATAATTTAAAACGAAATTAGAAGGGTTGTATAATAGGCTAATTAACTTATATTGTGAACATTTTATGTCTTGGTTGACCTTGAGAATGCATTAAAACTGATGGTTTTTATAACGTAGTATTTTTTTGTAATAAATTGTTGTTTTTTTAAGCGCAAGTATTACGGATCATAAAAATACATTAATACACTGCGGTTTTGTTTATTTAGTACCTACTTTTTAGTTAGTCTGAATAGGCTAGTCTGAATGACACAGGGATTGGCGTAGTGTTTAGTGGTATTTTCTTCAATCTGTAGGTATGATTCCTTGATTGATCATCTGCCTAGCCTTTTCCTATATATTATGGGGTCGGCTAGCAGTCAAACCCAATGCAGCTGAATACCTGTATGTTACAGGGAGTACTGACTAACTGACATCCAAATCCCAGTTACTGGGTAATATGATATATTCTAGGTAAAACACTAGTCTTATTCATTCTAGTTTCATTCATTAGTGTGTACCTATTGTTCCTTTATTTCGTCAAGCTACAGTGCCTATGGTGAAATTTAATTCTTCTTCGATATGGTAGAGGTTGTATTTTCCCTCTCTTTTACTCATTATAACTTAGTCGTAATACGTCACACAAGGTAACAGGTGTGTGACCGTTATTAAGTTACTTAGAGGCTTTTCTAATTTTATGTGCCAGAACGGATTGAAGTTTTCCGGAAAATTCGATGGGTTTATAATTTCTGGCATGCTCATATTATTTGGGTGACCGTGTTTATGCTACGATCGAGTCAGATTTAAAGTACTTCGTCTGCGGGTGTTTAGAAATGGTTATTTTTGAGCTATGTAAATGCGATGCCAATTCAGATTCAGGTTAATATTCAGTACTTTGCATCGTATATATTAATTATTAATTACTTACTACAGTCTTGCCATAAATACCGGTTTGTAGTATTTCACATTAAAAAGCTTTCACTCATGGTAAAAACTTCAGAATACCTATTATTTTATCTTAGTCATTAAAATCAAGCCCAGCATTAAATTTTGTGTTTCAAGCTCCATGACGATATGCAAAATATTTTTCTCCAAAAAGTAGTGAATATAATAAACATTTCGAAGAATCTGATTTCAAAAAGTTTATGTGAGACTGTTTTATATGAATGAGTTATTGTGTCCACGTAACACGGGGCTGACCCGAGATACCAGGGCCAGCTGACCCGTAACGACCCATTAAAACAGAAACTCGATAATTCTATTCTATGATTTTGACGACCGATGTGGTGAGGAGGTAGCGGGTTCGATTCCCACCCTGGGACAACTATGTTTATACGATCTACAAATATTCTTTCCGGGTGTTCTGGGTATTTGCAATGTATAGTAAAAATATCTATCTATGTAATGTATTGTATTGAGTATATCAGTCATCTAGTACCCATAACACAAGCTCTGCTTAGCTTTGGGATAGATGATGCTGTTTGGATTGTCCAGAATTATTTATATATTAATTATTTATCATCTACCCTCTTACATGTACGGTACACTAATACGTCTTTTTCAAATCCAAAATATCCAATCCTTCCAATACAAGTGGTTCAATTTTCAGAAAGTATACCAAAAAAGTTGTTTGTGTAAGTTCCTGCGACACTCACATAAGTACACTCATTTGAAGGAGGAGTCGTGTCAACGTGACACGAGACGGGGCCGACCCGAGGTACAAGGGCCAGCTGACCCGGATCGTCCCATTAAATATTCATGAAACATCACTCTTCCATTGATATATAGTTCTAAACGTTTAACTATTGTGTTTAGTAAGTATCGGTGATAATTACTTCGTGGATTTTTTTTCCAAACAAAAGCATGTTGGTCTAATGCTTCTGGTATTGTTGGTAGGTACTTATAGCTTAAAAATACCTACTCTCAAATAAAATTTAAAATAATATATCTATAGAAGAGTGTCATGCTCTCCCGACTGAGGGCACTGCCTCGTTGGTCTTGCAGTTGCTAGCGCTACTGCTGATCATGGTTTGATTCCCAGGTCACACAACGTGTTACTTATTAGATTTTTCCGTCAGGAATTTCACAGTACTGGCCTGGAGTGTAAATTCGTGCCCTGATTATGGTAATAAGCTCGCCCCCTATTATATGTGGCACATATGCAATTTGTGGAATGTGTGTGTGCGTTTGTGTGTGATAGTTACACCTCTACCTAATCCATTAAGGAATACAGGTGTGATTTTTTATGTTTATATTTTATTAAGAGCAATACAATACAATGTAATATTATTTTGGCTTTTTTCTTCTTTAGGTATATTGATTACCTTAGTCCTGTGAATCGCTATTGATATCGTTGATATCTTGTCCTGGCCTGGCGCGACAAATTGTTTAATGACAAATTAGTACAACTATATTAATTAAAACTCGTATTTTAGTTTTATAATTCACATGGGAACAAGACAGCTGAAAGTAGGAAGGAAACATATGATCAACAACTGTTAATCAAGTTATTTGTAACTATAAATAACTTGACTTTGGAGGACATTCGATATTGAACTAAAATAGTTAACCTTATTACCTTCAACATTATGAACATTCGACCATTCGAACATTTGACGACCGATGTGGCGCGGTGGGCAAAGGTCCGCCTGCGACGCAGGTGGTTGCGGGTTCGATTCCCGCGTTGGAAAAAATGTTTGTACGATCTACAAATATTTGTCCCGGCTGTTCTGGGTATTTGCTATGTATAATAAAAAATATCTAACTATGTAATGTATTGTATTGAGTATATCAGTCATGATGCTTGTCTGATATTCAAATCAATAGGTATTTATAAGATTGCAGAACTAAGTTATAAAAAACGTTTTCGCAAAAAAATTCAACAGACAAAAAAGAAACCAGGTCAGTCAATAATTCACTTACGTTACAATAGCCTTATGTCAACTGCTTATCACCTTTTACGAAAATTTAGCAGGTATAAATCAATCATCTCCTATGATTTAAACTTAGGGGTGGATTCCCTGTTTCAAATTTCAATGGGACCAACTTTGTGGTATACATACTCTATCCAGCAAAAAAAGAGTTATCGAAATTGGACTAATAGGTAAGAAGTTATGCGCGGTCATACAAAAAAAGCACATATGTATGTACATGTCGAATTCAGAACCTCCTTTTTTCGTCGGCAAAAAAGTATGAAATACTCATTACTCATACCGCCAGTGTTAGCACACGACCATAAAAAACCTTAATTAAATAGAGTGTGCTGTTCTTTGCTAACAAGGCGAACGCAGGTATTCTACGATAGTAATCTATGTTTATGAAATTAAAAAAGAGCTTCTATTAGTTGTTATGATATTTTAGTATTCGTAGTAACGTTTGAGTAAAGCAAGTCAACATCTTCCTGCTCTCTTCCGTACATCTCACCACCATCATCTTAAAAGTCACCTCCTTTCTAGCCATATCATCTTTCACACAATCCATCCATCTTTTCTCCCTCTACTTTTGTAACCCTCGACATTCATACTCAAAACTTTCCTCACAACATGGTCCTCATTAATACGCATCACATGCCTATACCATAAAGCAAGGATCTTGAAAAATTGATGTAAAGGATTATCCTTCACATATGCGTGGATATACCTATTTGTCACTTTGCATTTATCACATTTTATGTGTGGACATTATTTCTCAAGACACTGGATTAGAATCAAAAATGCTGATAAGGGGTTATTAAAATTTACTCAGAAAGTAAGGCAGCTCCCGTTGCGCTTCTTAGGCAGCGACTAACTTGTGCTGACTTGGATATTTTGGCGGGAAGAATACGCTCTGCAGAGGCACAGGCAAAACATGCGGTTCAGTGTGCACATCGCTTTATTTGCTTGATTGCTTGTAAGCAATCAACAAGACGGAAAGGGAAGGTCCTGCCAATATCAAAATGACAGGTGTCATGTCTCAAGTGACATTATAGTTTGTGTTTAGTAACTAATTTACAATTCCTAAGACTGACATGGTAGATGAATTTGTCATACCTAAGTTGTGTATTGTAATGATGTTTACTCGTAAGATCGATAGCCACACTATTTCGAGCTTGTATAGTACCTATGGTAAGCGAGCAACTTAGAGTCATATTATATACTCAGATATATAATATGACTCTAAGTTGCTAGCCAGTAAAGACCAAGGACACGATATGAATGTCCGTAGTTGGGAAATTCCACTGAAATGCAGAAAGTGAGGCCTTATAAGGGTAAAGCTCCAACAATCGATCTTATAGGTAAGGTACTCAAAGTTTACTTTCTGAGTTTATCTTGGACATCACTGGCATCGGTGAAGGAAAACATCGTGAGAAAACCTGGACTTATAAAATCAATATAAGTCTGAAATCGCCAACACGTCTTGAGCAAGCGTGGTGATTAATGCTCGTGCCTTCTCTGTATGAGAAGAGGCCTTTACGATACGATAAGACAATGATGAAAAACAACCTCTGTACGATAAGACAATGTACCTAAACCACTTAACCGTATGTAACCAGAGCGGTTACTCGACCTGCTTAGCACCTAAATAGTTATTCAAGCAGCTTGTATCAAGGTTAGCGACTCAAGATTCTAGTACAGGTGAATATGAACACCACGCGTTAGAATCTATAAATATAGAACTAGTTTCTTTATATTTTAAATTTGTGAAGGTGCCTAGAAATATCACCTGAATTGGCACTCGATTAGCTTAGGTTACACTGGATGGTTAAGTTATTATGGAAAGGTGACCATCCATTTCATATCGAGACAGTTGATCCCGGGTGATATTTATAGAGCTTTGACTTTGGTCGTCAAGTGTAGTGTAGTAGAAATCCGAAAGTCTAAAAATTAGTCTTTCTAAAGGGTATCCTACTCCATTACACAGTTACTGGGATGTGGAGGAATAGGTAAAATTTTCTTAACATGTGTAGTTGAGAAAAAGACTATGCTGGCAGATGATGAATTGATTAATTCCAGTCAAGGAATAAAAAGTAAAGTTAGCATATTATACGAATATGAACCTTGTAAAGTTAGAATTTGTTTAAACAAAAGTGTGCAAGCTTATCTTGTGAATATGAACCAATTTTTTTTAAACGTTGCCCCACACCAGGAATTTCTTCTGTATCGTGCCTGACCTATATTCTGTATCGTGGGTGCCTTTACACACATTTAAACTCACATACACAAAAAGCCAGCCTCGGAACAACGAACTGTAGGCCATACAAAAACCGCGAGCGAGGGTTTGATGCCTGCATGGAAAAAATATTTGTCACTAAGATATAACGTACTTACTATAGAGTCAAAGTACCGTTTGTGAATGTTTCAGTCATCTATGTTGTTAATAGGTTCACTGTAGGCGAAAGAGACACAATAGTTAAATAATCACCATGGCCTATAACTTGTGGGCCATGGCACTGAGAACGGGTTAAATAATTATGTCTAATTTCTTCTACGAACCGCTGATTGTAACAGTTTAAGAACACCATTCATAATTAAATAAAAACCCCTTTTCAACGGGATTGACATAACAAGGTTATCGTTATCTCCAAATGATCTCATGTCATGTCACACAATGGTTAGAAGTCAGAACACGATACGGTGCGTATGCGTTCCGTGATAATTACAGAAGATAACACATTTTTTTCAAAGTGCCGCCAATCGCAACTTTACGATTTTATTTAATAAAAATACAGCTTACATAAATGAAAAGTACAAGTATACGAGTATAACATAAATATCTAATACTGTATTGTAAAATGGCTGGAGGTGACTTCTGAGATGACGGCAAATAGGAATGTATGGAAGAAGAAGACGTGGGCAGGAGAATGATGATGATGATCTTATAGTGTGGTGTCACGTGGGTGTTTCTAATTTACAATGTTGGAGTCGGCTTCAAGTCTAATACCAGTATTTTAAATGGAGCGACTGCCTATCTGACTTCCATAACCCAGTTACTAGGCAACATGATACCCTACGGTAACACTGGCTGTTAGACTATCAGGCTTGTGGCTAAGGCTTAGCGTGCTTTCCGAGGTACGAAGGTGTCTCGGTCGGTATATATCGTCACCCATCCACGGACCAATCGATCCGTGTGACCGTTATAATTCACCAACGAGATTACTAGGTACTTATAAACAAAACTACTACTTATAATAAAAATAAATAAGAGCTGAAAAGTATAATTCCTTGTATTCAGTTTTTTTCTGGATTTACATACATATGTACCTATTTTTGTGACAAATTTTTACTTTGATTGTTTTTTTTTGTTACTAAAACACCTAATTTATTAAGCAACTAGCTTAACCTGCTTTCCGAGCAAAGGAGGAGTCTCGATGTGTTACAAAAAGTCACCCATCCACAGACTGACCTCGGCAAGCGTAGCTTTACCTTAGATTACCCTGGGTTACTGTTTTTATGTAACCAAAATCTCCTTACCATACCTTATTTACCAAGTACGACATCCAATTAGACACAGTAAGACAAGTACATTATCAGTGCTGAGAACCAGCACTATGCTGTGGCCCTCCATGGCATAGCATCATGCTAACTGGTATCCTTCTTGTCAAGCATCCTCTACACGTTGGAGCAATATAAGCCAATGTACGCCACAGTGTACTGAAACAACTATCAGAACCTTGACCTACTGTCATTTGCGTAAACTTATCGTTGTAATCTAGACATTCTGTGGTCAATACTGGCGCATGTTGGGCTAAGATTTAGAAGGAGCATCATTATCACGCACGACGTGTAGCTCCCAACAATTATACCTTTAGTTAGACGTTGTACCTTTAGCTCTAGTTTCATCTTCATTAACATAATATATGCAAAATATGCACATACATTGTATACAAATGTGCACGTATGTCTTTTGAGTATTAATTATAAATATTTTTTAATTGAATAATACTGAGTGGAAGAGACTCGTAGCGTTGAAATTTTTCGTCAACTGTTACTACGATTTTTTCTGATCTTCTTTTTATTTAAACTACAAAATCGTAATTTCTATCAAAGCCAATGGAATTTCTAAAATAAGTGAATTATTTACTTTTAAACTAAAATTCTTATTGGGTTGGATAGAAATTATTATTTTCTCATGACGACTATTAACAACTTAAGTAAAAAAATATCAGAAAATACATGAAAATGAGTAAAAAAACTACTCTGGGAGGTACAGAATCTTGTACTGAACTCACGGGTATCAGGATGTCTTTTTTATAGAAAAAAATGACATATCAGGAACTAGCAATCAGATATAATTTATGAACCTAGCTTATACTTTCTAGTACCTGCCAATATTACTTCATCTTTTCCATAGTATGCAAAGAACGGTTGATCATTTCGAACGAATCAATTTCTAAATATTATATCGTAGATATTACAATATGACCTCAATTGTTGTTGGGCTCGAGTTATAGTCTAACCGGCAGCTAAATACTAGAACTTTACATGGAGCACGTACATCTAATAACGTAGTTGAATTGGATGTTAGAAAGTACAACCTCCATTTAGAATCACAGGGCGTGTCTCCAATCCGGGTCATAACGGATTCCACAGTACTACGGTAACATAAACATTAAGCCTGATTTACACTATGGGATTTAATTGGTAGCGGCATACCATAAGTTGGAGCATAGTTAAAAGTTCTACAGTTCTACCAAGGCTCCAAAATTCATAATACAAGCGCTCCTTCAACTATCTTGTATTATATTCAGCGTGCCTTATTTAAGCAAATCTTTACTTTTTTTTCTTTATTTTTTCAAGTTGGCCACACGCTAGGAATTTCTCATATATCGTGGGCGCGTTCACAAACATTTAAACTCACATACAAAAGCAGCCAAACCCGGAACAATTACCAGTATGCCACACAAATATTTATTCCGTGCGGTAATCTAACCCGCGACACGCAGCGCAGCAGCCAATCGCTAAGCCACTGCGCCTACCGTGTTGTCATATTAAGTCAATCAATCGACGTATCAAGGCAGCGGTTCGACGTTGGGACGGAAACGGGAGACCAAGATGTGAAAACACCACTGAGAATGCAATTTCACAAGGTTTTCATGTGTTAAGTTCGTAGACAAGACCGATACAAGAGACGGTCTCTACCCTACACATACTATGTCGATCTTAAGGCATAGTAGGTAATATCTCGGTCACCTGTATGTCTTCTGACTCGGTCTTGTCCTGGTCTGCGTCTGTACACGTTCGGCTGCGTTCAGCTATTCACTATTGTCCTACGTGTAATTGTTATCAGATAATTAAACAAACGATAGTGGGTGGTTGACATCAATACATTTTGTTTTACGAATACAAAGAAAAAATAAATATATTTTTGAAATGCCATGCTTCTAATTATTTCTTGCTGTGACCCAAAGTAGGGCTTGCGCCACTGGTTGGGAGTCCATGGTTTAAACAGATGGTCCATACGATGCAAATCTTTTGTTGCTACATTATATTGTATGCCACAGACAAGTAACTTGCTTCGGTTGTATGGGGCTTTATAATGACTAACACTATCTTCTCGTAGTAGATAAGGACTGTTGATAAGGAACAATGTACGAGTGTATAGTACGATATTAATAGTAAGAGATAATGATATCAGATACGGCTACTTCCTTGAGATTGTTTTAAAAATTAAGACGTGGGTGAACCATTTCAAGTAAGAAAAATTACATGTTTTTGGGTATGGGGATACTATTAATGATTACAAATGTGACCCACTTACAATTTTCATTATCTCATCCACATAAATCAATACTTAACTCTGTTTGTTTATTTGTTTGTAACTTGTTTAC
This sequence comes from Phlogophora meticulosa, assembly GCA_905147745.2. Classification (NCBI taxonomy): domain Eukaryota; kingdom Metazoa; phylum Arthropoda; class Insecta; order Lepidoptera; family Noctuidae; genus Phlogophora; species Phlogophora meticulosa. The sequence continues at coordinate 7,226,004 of LR990525.1, forward strand.
GACTAAACGGCTGATCGGATCGTAATGAAATTTGGCAAGGAAATTAATTATATACCGGGAAAGGACATATGATAGTTTTTAATCCGCAACTGTATCGCATCCGCGTTAACAGACATTCACAAATTCACACATTCCTGACGAAGTCGCGGGCAATAGCTAGTTAAAATAAAAAAAACGACCCCTAAGCCCCCGATTATTTCATAGAATCCTTTCTTAAATAATTATCAAAACTAAATCACAACCATGAAAATTGCACAAAGGTAATCAAAATACGTCAACACAAAATAAGTTATCAAAATAGTATTCACATTGCAGGAGGGTTCATAATACGCTTAGGTAGTTGGCCTGCACATTGTTAATGAGCCCAGTCGTCCATTGGGCTTATGTTTCAACATATGTATGTCTGTTCACTACTGGCTTAACTACACCTGACGTGCCAATTCGCGTGAATTATCTGTGATTTAAGTGCAAATGATGTTCATTAAGAAAGATATAGGCTGTTAGTGTATATGACTTTAAATGTTGTTAAACCCACCCACGATACAGGAGAAATTCCTAGCGTGGGGCAACATTTTTAAAAAAAAGGAAAGGAACGAAGGACAAAAAATAGGTTGTAAAGATTCGTAATCCCACAATACGCTCAAAAAATGGTATTGATAATGTGGGCCATAAGAATTGCAGGGTTGAAGTGGGATTAGGCGGGCATGTCTGTAGAATGCGTCAGGACCGATGGGCCAGATTAATCACGTAGTGGGTGCTAGAAGACGGGCGTCGTTGCCGAGGGAGGCCTAATACGCTGGCGTGACGACTTAGACGCGTTTGCAAAAACCGCACAGAGACAGGACTGGAAGGCTATGGGGAGGCCTTTGCCCAGCAGTGAGACAATAAAGGGTAAGAAAATAAAATGTGAAGATTCTACGTACTACTGAAAAAGTTCCAACATGGGGAAGCAATAAAAAAATCGTATCTTGTGTTAAGTATGTCTCGCGATTTCACCCGCTCTTAAGGGTAGTAGCGTGATGTTAAATAGTCTAGTATATCCTGCCTTAAGAATTGGGCTATTAAGTGCAAAAATAATTCATCAAATATCTGATAGTTCCAGAGGTAAGCGCGTTCAATCAAACAAATAAAATAATATAGAAAATAAATATGTATTCATTATTAACTACACAATCGAATTGGGAAACTGTAATGGTATGGTAGCTATATTGATGTAACAATCAAATAATCTCTTTAGCTTTACTACATATGCACAAACGTAAACTCATGCCTTTTTTTCCCATGGGGGTAGGCAGAAACCACAGAGCGCCACTCGCTTAACATACACGCACGCCCGCGACGGTAGTGAGTACGCACCTAACCTTTTTGAAGAACATCGCCTTCAGATTTACTATTTTACTGTTAAAAGTATAGATATCACCGGTGAGGCATTTTTGCCAAATCTCAAGACAAAATAATCACTTGATAAGTTATCAAATTAAACCTTCATATTTACTTTTTCAACTTCAGGTATAATACTAATGTAGCGATATCGCGACCTTACATGATAGCTGTTATCTGTATATCTATTACCATTGTAAAAAAAATAATGATACGAGACACGTCAGTCATGTCATGTCATACATGTTTGGTTTTTTTATTTACATTTAAACGTTGTTTACATACTAACAACACGGTGGCGCGATATGTATCTTGCTTTACATACGATTATAAATGTATTAGTTGTTCGTTTTTATGGTATCGGAATAACTATAAAAAACTGAAGGTTCTTGCATTCATGATATGGTATGGTATGCTTCTGTATGGGATTGATAATAAGCCCGCCACACTATTCTCAAACCACTGCAACTTCAGAGTACCAGAATCAACAGTGGTGACTACCAGAAAAGCGTCGAGACAAAGAAGCCTGAAGAGTCCCGAAGAAACGATTCAACTGTTTTCGATCACGCAACGAAATTAGTCAGTAAAAAACAGTGGAAGAATTAGAAAAAACACATGCATTTCTCTCTTCTCTTTTGTCATGGGATTGATAAGTTCAAAGAGTAGGATAACTTTTTGCAATAATCAAGTTCACGGCTTCAAGAGTTATTCACGAAGCGACGGCCATCATACCTATCGAGAAGACAGATTTGGACTAGATTCTTAATTTAGAAGACTACAAAATATAGTATTATTCCCCTTTATACCCCGAAGGGTTGAGCAGAGGTGAACTTATTGTACACCCACATTAAGCCAATTACACAAACAACAAAAGCCAAAAAGGCAAATGTAATAGGGAGCAAGCCTATTACCATCAACCGGGAACAAATTGCAGAACAGATTCCGGGGTGCTATTAAAAAATTCCATTTAATAATGTAAAACCCATAGCATTTTGTATGACCCGGTAATCGAACATAGAACCTCATTTACCCATCAGTAGTGCCTGTGACTACCAGACCAACGAAGCAGCCATACAAATAGACTTATTAAACAAATTATATAATAAATTTCTACTCTTTCTACTGCTGAGCAAGAGGTCCTGGGTTAGATGCCCGGATCGGGCGAAGTGTTTTTGGTTTCTCTATCTGGAAGTTTTCAATAGTGAGCCCGGAATTTGGATTTGTGCCCGGTTGACGGCAATAGGCTCGCCTCCTATTAAATGGGACTTAAACTTAACTGGCGAAACGAGTGTATACTATAGCTACGCCCCTGCCTAACCCTTCGGGGTTTACAGGCGTGATGTTATGTTATGTAGCGCGAAAATGTTATCTGAATGAAATTGACGGAATCGTAAGCACTAAATAATACCTATGTAATAGGTAAATTACTAATTGCTTTAGTGGTAAGAGATATCCCTATTACTTTTACAAATCTAAGATAATCGTGCGTCGCCTCCATAGAGTTCATTATTCTACGCAAAGCAAAGATGACATTGACATAATGATGCATGAATTTCCATACACGTAGTACCTACATAGCTCAGTGTAACCGGGTATCTGCAGTGGCTCAACCGGAGCGATTTCGCAGAACAATCATGTAGAGGTTTATAGGTTAGTAGGATTATGTACTGACCTACCATACTGCTATTTGGGACATAACGTACTTAGAAATGGAGATTTTCAGTTCCTGTCATACGCAACTGCGATGTACCCAAATACAAAGTTACACTATGCATAAAGCTTGTTTTGACCTTGTTTTCCTAAGTCAAGTTAGCGTTTCATAGTTTCATCGTCCTCCTGCCCTTATCCCAATTTATTTGGGATCGGCACAGCATGTTTTCTTCTTCCATACATCTCTATTTGCCGTCACCTCAAGAGTCACCTGTTTTCTAGCCATATCATCTTTCACACAATCCATCCATCTTTTCTTTGGTCTCCCTCTACTCTTGTAACCCTGCACATTCATACTCAAAACTTTCCATGAAGTTACACGCATGATACATGAAGTTTAAATAGTTCATATTGGTAAGGAATGCTTGTTCATATTCTCTTAAACAAATAAGAACATTTTTATTGCGTCTTCACTTAGCATAGCAAAGTCAAAGTACGATCTATGAATCTTTCCCTGAGAATGCATACATCAGTATGCTATTTTTGCTTTGCGTACACTGTGGCAGACATCAACAGCATTGCTTATGGCTCGACTCACGACTCATGACGTATGAATTTTTAATTACTGCGGTCGCATACATGATTTTTTTCCCACTTCTTATTCACATATGTTAATTGCCTGTAGCCTACAGCTTTGCTCGTGTAAATTAAAGGTTTTATTACTACTGAAACCCTACTGGGGTGGTGTAGGGTTGCGTTGCTTAAAAGAGTTTAAAAGCGTGTTTGATATCGTGCCATATACTAGTGAAATCTATGCAAGTTGGTTTCTTGGGGGGAGAATTAATTAAAATTGAGAAAGACCCTTCTTATGAAACTTAACTATTGCATTTAATTATTGACAGTATCCAAGTCATTTTATTGATAGTAATAAAGCATTTTATATAGCTAATAGTGGTGTAAAAGTACAAGCAAAACGTAAATGCTATTTCTGCAGTCTAAATACAGAGATGAAGCAAGCAAAGGGCCGAAATAGAGCTGCAACATGGATACGTCGCTTAGGTTGACTTGTAGAAAAGGAATTAAGTCCGCCTTGGTACGGTTATTTTTATTTGCACGATCAAACGTTGTGAGGACGTGCATTGTCTTTCATAAACTGAAATGAAGCACCCGATTGGATTCGCAAAAAAAAAAGTTTCGCACTGTTTTGAACATTGGTCCCAAACTAGGCCAGCCTTTATCTTGGGTACCAAATGAATGACAACATTCGACCCAATTATTTCTGCAAAAATTTAAGCGTTGACATTGCTTCTGTTCACAATTATTTCGGGTCTTCCATCCCCCCCATATCGCGATTGTTCCACTACTATAATTATGCATAGACTTCCTCGCATGACCTAAAACATTTTTCCAATCTATGTCTGTACTAATATTATAAACAGGTAAAATTTGTTTGTAAGTTTGTATGTAGGGGTAATCTCTGGAACTAACGATCCAATTCTAAAAATGTTTGTACTGTTAGAAAGCTACATTATCCCTGAGTGTTATAGGCTACTATTATTTAACAAAACTATGCTTTAAAGGGGTGGAGGGGATGTTCAAGTTCGAAGGGAAAAGTACTAAACGTAAAAAGGGAAAAGTACGGACGAAGTCGCGGGCGAAGTAAGTAGTAGGAAGAGATGGAGCTATGAATAACGAAGATAAGTGTGTAATTAGCAACCTATTAAGCGCTAGGCAATCACTTACAGACATCCTTGGATGAACTAAAACAAAAAGATGTTGAGACAGAGTTGTTGAGCATGAGACAGGTATTGTTGATATTGGTATATAGTTTTTTTTTTTTTGGCATATTGGTGTGTGCTAGCTAACATGTAGCAAATTATTGAATTTAATGATGTATAAAGAAGACTGACATAATTATTATTTTTTGACATGTGCTGTATACTTTGTATAGCTTCAAGTTCTTCAAACTATCAGACAGACGTGTTGCTGGGAAGTTTGTTCCACCACTACTTCTTTCCAGCAAAAACACTAGGAAGTGGTGAAGGGTGGGCGTTTTGGAGGACTGTCTTTTGTAAACGTTTTGACGTTCAAAAAGTGCTGATTCTCAGCCTAATTTGAATAAATGAATTTTGATTTTGATTTTGATACTGGGTTCGATACTCGAATCGGGCAGTGTTATTAAGTTTTCGCGTCTGGAATTTAGTAGCAGCAACATGTAGTAGTCCAGAGTCGGGGTTCGTGCCCGGCTGGTAGTTAGACTTGCATAACTAGAGATAACATAACTGGCAAAATATGGGTGAACTATAGGTACTACTCTGCCTAACATTTCAGGGATTACAGACGTGATATTATTGTTATATTATAAATAAATTAATAAATAATAAATTGATTGATTGCGTCAAGCAGTGGTTCGTATGTCACGATCTTGCCTGTGTGTGGTGTTGCTAGATCGTCCTCTGTAGAGCTCAGCCATGGAGTCAGGCTGAGCTCTATAGAGGATGATTTATATAGGGCGGAACCGTATCCAGGAACTAATTATTGCACTGTGCAAAATAGCCATAGTAGCAGGTTTCTGAGAGCCACCCTAAGCTGAACCCAGAAAAAATGGAATGTTGTCCATTTTTTCTGGGTTCAGCTCGGCTGTGACGGTTTTTGTTCATAATAGCGTAAGTTTGTATTGATTTAACTCGGAAGTGTTTTAGTAATCATACCGGCTTTAGTATAAAACCCGTTGGCAAAATGTATAGGAAATACGACTTAATAAAACACATTCATCTTTATAAGACCATTCCTTTTAAAAATGATGTAATTGAATTAAAAGAATCAATAAGTGTTCCAAAAATTACTTATATCTCGTAGTAATTCGCTTGAAATTGCTTGTTCCGTAAATAAATTTAATACGAATAAAAATAATATGATATAACATTATCATTTTCATTTATTCTATACAAAATTATAACACCTGATGGTATAATATTGTTTTGAAGAATCTCAGGGTCAGTTACATACATAAATACATACATTTTGATATAAAATCGTTTGGTATACTAATTACAGACAATGTACTTGTTCAATATACAAATATATGCCCAATTTCAAGAATAAATTAACACATTGTAGCATTATTAGTAGTATTTAGTAATACAACACGCAATCACGTAGTGTTATTGTTGTTATAGGATTGGTATGCTCTCAATGCTATAAAATGACTGTTAAATACGTTATTCGATTGAGCAACTATCGGAATGTAAATAATTATTATGTTGGCAGCATCTTGATACAATACCTATTCTTCACAGAGTTATTGGTTTGAATACTAACGGAAATAATGTAAATTGATTGCAATTGAAGCTTAATTGGTGGGCTGGTCCGGCACTTTCCTATCCCTGGTGGTATTGTTTGACTCATATACATACATATTTTGATTTTAATCGACTTGTATGTGGTTACACGTCTACCCATTCCTTCGGAGAATATAGGCGTAATGTTATAGTAATTTTAAAGATAAATTTGCTAAGCCAGAGTGGGAAGATCGTTAGATGATGTATTGCCTATGTTCATATCAATGATTAATATGTGTTTGTTTAAGCATTATTAAATTTTCCACATAGGTTGTCATCCGAAAACAGCTTTCCGTACATAACATTATGTATATTAGACAGTTAACAGGAGAATGCAGCAAATTGGTTCAATCAATCTACACTCGACCGCAATCGATTTGATAGGAATGATTGCTTCGCTCAATTTGTTTGTCTCATAAACATACTCACATACCATACTGCGTTGGTTCTGTTACGTAGATTATGAGCGTTATATTAAGGTATTATATCCACGAAAGGGATTGAAGGGCTCGTGGCTAAATAATAACAGCCACACGGATCGATCGAAGGTAAGCTACGCTTCCCGAGGCCGGTTCATGGATGGGTAACCATCCAAACCATTACATACCGCGACGCTTTCGTGCCTCAAAAAGCACGTTGAGCCGTATGTCTCGGCTGTCATTTGTCGATCTATAACAGTTGTTACGGATAGTTAGGTGCCTGAAGTCTGACAACAAGTCTTACCAAAGAGTATCGTGGTACCCAATGGGTTGTGGAGGTCAGAGAGGCAGTCGCTTCTAGTATAGAAGTTAACCCCAACATAGTTGGGAAAAGGTTGGGCAGAGGATTTATTTAATCCTCGACAACGAGATCCACGGAATTCTGTATCTTAAAAAAAAAGTTTGTGAACTATCCGTTTATTAGAAATAATTAAAATTGTCTTCACAATCCGACGATTAATTATAATCATTCATTTTTAATTATTATCAAAAAATATAATCGCAAGTAGGTACTGTAAATAATTAAATATCGGTCGACATCGGTGTATATATTTTAAGTTCAACTTTAAGTCTTATACTTTGTTATAAGTATTATTCTAGGGCTTATTTTCACTATCCCTGTAATGATTTCCCGTTCCGTTATCTTTTCTTTCAATTCTAAAACGATAAATGTACTAAGCATTACGTTTTAGGTTAAGAAAAATGCATCGAAACCACAAGAACAATCACAGCTGTAGTCGTGGAAGTATTTTCCTCCCCCCTACCATTTGCTAGAGCCAGCCTGCGAAGCTGAGCCGGTAAATGATTAAAAAGTCCCTAAATAATATATCTATTTGATCCAGCCTGTCCCTTGCTGTCCTCTCTCAGCGACGTCCTAAGCCGAGGCTCTTAGCGATTGGTCGCTTAGTTTTTAAGTTTTATACTTGGCTGGAGGCCTTAATTTTAACTAAGCCCCACACAGGAAAGTTCGGTTAAGCAGTAGATATCCCTAAAGGATAAACTGCGGGATGCCCATTCCAAAAAAAAAAATCGCGGATTTTTTATGCAGAGGTGTACCCTCTCATTCGTGAAACAGACAATGCTTGATTTGCATGACTCAAGACATTTTTTTTTTTAAACTTTGCCCCACACTAGGAAATTCTCCTGTGTCGTGGGTGCGTTTACATACATTTAAACTCACTTACACAAACAGCCAGACCCGGAACAACTACCTGTAGGCCATACAAGTAATTGTTCCGTGTGGGAATCGAACCCACGACACGCGGCGCAGCAGTCGATCGCTCAGCCATTGGGCCAATCGTGTCGTCAATATGGTTGAACTATTCTCTATTTTTTTTTATGTATAATAAAAAATATCTATCTATGTAACGTATTGTATTAAGTATATCAGTCATCTAGTACCCATAACACAAGCTCTGCTCAGCTTGGGGCTAGATGATGCTGTGTGGATTGTCCAGCATTATTTATTTATTATTTTTAACAAATTTATGTAATTACTCGTATTAGCAAATATATTAATTTGAATTTAAATATCGTCGACAAGTCGTAAGTCAACCAATATTGTTGTGAAGATTTGACTTTTATCAATATTGGTTATAACATATCATCGTTTGGCCAAAATTTTACTTACGTCTTACTAGAATTAGGTCGACGATATCAACATTCGTCAATTGTGTTGTTGTGTGTTGTTCATCGAAAACTACCTACTAATATAAATTTCTAACTGGTCGTGATGATGATAAGTGTATTGAATGAATGTAAACGAATGAAAATGAATCCCTGTCAATATCATTTATATTGCATTTTCGCTGTGCCGTAATTCCAATCCAAGGCCTTACGTAATTAATGAATTCTAGCGAAGTATCGAACATTCCCTATAGACTGGTTTAATCATTTGATTGCTATCGACCCGCAGAATACAATATTATCACGAAGGTATTATAATATAATAAGCTGATTGATAACACTGATTAATTATTAACTAATGCGATCTCTATTTTATTAGAGTTGGCTGGTATTAACGATTAATTATTGTTAGTCATAAATGCGAAGGACGGGTGCGTAATTGATTCTAAGTGATAAAGAATTGGCGATATTTATTATTTGTAATCATTTACGGATGTGTTAAAATAATTATAATGAGTAAAACCATTTAGCTTGCGACTTTTAAACCAGCGAGGCAGTATTGCAGTATCTAATTGTAATTAATAGGTGATAAGATGGCTGTGCTATTTTCAGTTAACAGTTTAGTAAAAGAAGTGTAACGTGTAACGATGTTGGGAAACTCAAAAACATACATTACATCACGGCTGTATTCCTCCGGTTGGTTTGGGCAGAGGTGCACCTATAGTAACACCCACATTTCGTCAGTTATGTTTAAGTCCCCTGTGGGGGCGAGCCTATTACCATCAACCGGGCACAAATCCAGAGTCCGGGTTGTTAATGTGAAAATAACACTTTGCCCGACCTGGGAATCAAACCTAGGACCTCACGCTCTGCAATCCCACTTGCGACCACTGGACCAACGAGGAAGTCAAAACTCAAAAAAATCAACCTCTAGGACGGTAATGGTAGAGATTAATAAGAATCGACATGATCTACCTGACATCCAATCAAACGAATCTCTGTCAGTTTTATAACAATGCCAAAACAAAACAATGTCAAGTTTGTATTTTCGAAAGAGTTCCAATTTAAATATGCGCTTTATTTAAAATAGGAATACTTTGGTTATAAAAATGTTCACATTCTCTGATCATAAAAAAGAACAATATGGAAAGGTTTATGTAACCCAGATAATCATAACCCTAATATTTGTTGGACTGTGAAAAACAAAAGAAAACTGGAAATACTCGTTTGCTAGCTGTTAAATCTTTACACTAAGATATTACGTGACTAAACGAGACGGGACTTTTAATTAGAATCTTTACTGTCATCTAAGGGCATAAAAACGATAACCCAATACTCAAAGGTTGCTGCAAGGCAGTTCTTTTATAGATAATGTTTAAAAAAACGTACGTAACGGTTTCATGCGTTTACTTTTTTTTGTTTGGGTAAAAAAGATATGATTTAAATGGCTGCACTTAATGTTAAGTGCAGCCATTTAAATCATATCTTATTTATTCACGATATTTATTTCACGAGACTTAACATAATGCTCTGTGAAAGTTGAATTCGGCATTATGTTAAGTCTCGTGAAATGTAACAATGTGTACCAGTTTCTTGAACAAGTATATCACACGTTCCAAAGATAATCTTGTGAGGAATATCTAAGTCATGATCATGACAAAATCATTTGTCTAGGCTTTTTCCAACTGTGTTTGCGTCGTCTTCCAGTCTAAGCAGATGCAAATCAATTATTAAAAAAAAAAAAAAAAAACCTTTATTTTACATGGAGCGATTGCCTATCTGACTTCCATGACCCAGTGACTGGGGCAATACCCCTTGATAAGACTGGTTGTTAAACTGAAGGCTTCTTCATTCCCAATTCCAGTCAAAGATCTATAAATGTATGCCAACGACTTAACGTGATTTTTTTCAAAGAGCGGGGCGGTCGATTTTTAAATGGATGGTCACTCATTCTCGGCCCGACCTCGACAAGCTTTGCTGTTTTTATTAAGCCACTTTTTTTGCATATTGATGGCAAAAAGTTCAAATGTACATGTAATGACATCGAAGCACAAATCTATACTATCAGTACAGGACATGATTCTGGTCCTCCACTGTGTTGAAATTTATCATCGGTTTCTTGCTCATATTTACGTTTTTTTCTGAAGTGTTTTTTACTAGAAAAAGTAAAAACACGTGAGAAAATCATCCTTTCTATCGAAGCCAATGAGATTTTAAATTTAATAGTTGGATCTTTACATGGCTCATTAAAAGTCTCATTGGGTTAGGTAGAGATCATGTTGTTTTAGGTTAAAATAAAATCAAAACAATAGAAAACAACATGGAAATTAAGAAATACTCATGGTATTACTTTTTGTATTGCTATTAATTCTACCCTGTATTTTACCCAAAAATCAGCAACACCCACCCCGCTCACTGACTCAGTCGTAACATCATCAAGGTGTACACTTATGACAGAGAATGCGACGAGCCTCAATGTCTATTGAGTGTACATTTCCATACCGCGGACATTACAGAGCTTGTTCATTCAGTACCAACCATCGAACTCTTGCGATAAGATTTTAAATTACTGTGTCATTTCAATTTATACGGCCGTAGACATTTAATTTACGGTCATATAAACTACGTAGTTTACAGAGATTGTCCATAGTTCACGCGCATGACTCAAACTTGGATTCCTGGTACCAGTTACTGGCCACGACTTGTTGTGCAATGGGACCGGTTTATTAAAGCAATGAAACCGTATGAGCTCTCTGAACCGGTCGATTGTGAGCATTCCGTTATAAATGTTGATATAAGATGGATGATACGTTTATTCTTCTATTTGTGTGGGTGTGTTTTATTTATGAGCGTGTGAACATGTGGGTTTATTACTGTTGATGTAAACAGCGGGAAATCTTTGATCAGCAATAAAAAGCTAAAAATTCGAAAGAGTAAAATAGTAGCCACAGAAGGACTTCCGTGTAGAAGAAAAAAGAATGATTGAATACATGGTATTCTTTTCAGCTTTTATGCCCGTTTCCATAAACGTCAAGTTTAGTAGCTAGTTTGGTTATGCCTAACGTTAGGCGAGCCCTAAGCAAACGCTCCTGTTTGACCATTCGTTTCTCAGAAGGCCACTCGTACGCTTCGAAATATTCAGGTTTGACAGTTGTCTGTAGGTTTTTAATTCATGTTTAGTGTCTATTACTTTTGTTTGAAATCTGTTGCTAAGCAACTGTAGTGGACTTAGCTGCTTAGACTAGAGGTGTTGTTAATGTGACTGCAAAATAAATAAACAAATGTTGCTGCTGTAAATGTTTCTTTTTTAAGTTACGCATTACATTTATATGTCGTCCAGTGGTATTAGAAACGGGGATTACTTAATGAAGATTTTTTTTTAAATATCGCCACCATTCTGTATCCACAGTCAAATGTTAGAAAAGCTAACAATAATTTATCGTTAAGTTCGTCTCGTTTATAAGTACAAGTCACATATCCCAAGGTCGGTCCGTGGATGGGTGACCATATATATCGACCGAGACACCTTTGCGCCTCGAAAGCACGCTAGCCCCAGCTGTCAGTCCAGATCATTGAAAGTAGTTACGAGTAGCCACAAGCCCGCAAGTCTGACAGCCAGTATTAACATAATGTATCTTGATGTCTAGTAACTGGGTTATGGAGGTAAGACCAGAGAGTCACTCCATGTAAAATACTGGTATTCAGCAGTATCCGATTAGATTGGTATATATAGTTGCCGTTGGTCCCGGCTGTTATTTGTAGATCTTTGACAGTCGTTATGGGTGGTCAGAAGCCCGAAAGTCTGACAGTCAGTGTCACCATAGGGTACCATATTGTTTATTTATTTAGTATTAAGGCACATCAACATCATAAACACAAACATTAATAAGAGACACGAAACAGAGACATATAGCTATTTGTTTAGTTGCTGGGTTATGGAGGTAAGAGATTCAGTCACTCCATGTAAAATACTGGTATTTTACTGTATCCAATTTGATTGGTAGCCCACGCCAACACAGTTGTGAAAAGGCTAGGCTAATGATGATGAAATATAGGTGAAAATAATAATGAAAAGAAAACCACATATCTTGTTTCAGAGCATTTTAGTTTTTTTACAAGTAACCATTTTACATCCACATAAATAGTTTTAATAAATGACGAACCTCCTCCACTATTCATTAATGCGAGATTGTTTAAGATCTTTTTAAAATATGATGGATGGTTACTTTTGTCTGTTTAAAACTCTATGACTCTGACAATGTTCTGACAAGTTTTTTGTGAAGGTTATATGTTAACTGATGTAGTTATTAAGTACACACCGATCTGAGGCAGTTAAAAAAATGTCTGGTTGTTTTGATGAATATCATTTATCATCAGTTATTAACCCACTGTTTCTTAAATACATAAGTCATTACGCCTGTATTCCCTGGGTTGGGTTGGGCAGATGTGCACCTATAGTAGCACCCATATTTCGCCAGTTATGTTTAAGTCCCATGTAATAGGAGCCTATAGCCATCAAACGGACACAAATCCAGACTTCGGGCTGCTAATGAGAAAATTCCTATTGGATGAACTCAATAACACTTTGCCCGTCCTGGCAACGAACCCAGGACCTCACGCTCTGCAGTCGCGCTTGGGACCACTAGACCAACGAGGCAGTCAGTGTTTCTCAAAGTAATTAAAATAATAAAGACCAGAATCTTTGTTAGTAGCATGTTATTATTTCTAATTAAGTATTTGAGCAATCAAATATTTAAAAGTGGAATTTAATTTGGTTTTCTTTTTATTTTGTTATTTATAATATCTATTATTATAGTACGGTCAGATGTAGTAGTCGCTACCGGCTTGCGTATATCGAACACCTGAGTCAAAACTGAGACAACTCAAAAAAGTATTTATTTCAGTAAGTACAAAACATTAAAAAAAAGTATTTTTCCATTTTTTGGATGTGATTGTGAAGTAACGAATCCGAATTTTAAATCAGGTCATAAACATGATGAAGAATATAACTGTAAGCCTACTTACAGTTACATTTACAATTATTGATTCCTAATACCTATATTAGGAATCAATTATTGTTATTTTTGAGTTATGTCAGTTTTGATCCAGCAGTGCGAAATGTATGTGTGATAAAAATCACGTCCTTTCTTTACCAACTCAAAGATATGAACTAAAGTCACGTCCGAAACGTTTCTAAGTCTGTCTTTTTATAATTTATGCTAGAAATCAAAATCATATGTTATTTTAACACCAAGCCATTACGTATATTAATTCAATTGATTTTTATTTTTATTAAATATACCACTTACAATGAAATCATCATCGTGACTGTTGATTTATTCAATTTTGGTTTTTTACTTTTGATTGGCGTAAGAACCCGTTTTTTTATTAAATGGATATAATACAATTATAGCACCTTAAATAGCCATAGTATAATTGATTCTTGTCGGTTTTGTGTCAAAGTATTTAGGGCCATTTTAAAAGTCACTTCTCACACATGTACCTACCTCTTAATGATAAATCAGCAATACCTATTTGGAAAATTTTGCATGATAGTACAAAAATCCCTGTTTGTCTAAGTATTTATTGTAGAAGTATTAAAAATAAATACATCACGCATCGGAGCGAGCGCGACGATACTGACACTTCAAGGCAAGCAAGCCTTTTGCCGCTTGAGAGTTACTTGTTGTACATAATTGTAAGTGATTAACTAAAAGTACTTACAAGTACATCTACCAGGAAAATATTGACTTTATTTCACAACTGTCGATTGATAGCCAACTTTACCCAAATGTTTTCCTATTGTACTCTAATTTGGAGCATTGTTATTGTATGTTTTAATGAATTATATTAATGTATTATATTATAAGAATTATATATTTGTATGAAAATATCCTCTTTAGGATGATGCAAAGAAAAGGAATAAACTGCATGAGTAATCCATACTTCCATTATACATTGTTTTTGTTTTTATATCGACACCTTTAGGGCTTTGGATGACATTTAGCTCAAGGATAGACTACGATCTGGGTTGGGAAATAAGATACTTTTATACCGATAGTGAGTTCTTTTGGGATAATATCCGACTTGAACGCGGGCGAAGCCATGGGAAAAACCTAGTTAGGAATAATTTGTGAATGACTCCATTGCTGCACTGGTTACAAAAGACAAGAAATACCGGTCTTTTGATTAATATTAGCAAAATCCGCAATACATGGATTTATAATATAAGTAGGATATGAATAGGATAAGCAATTATTCAAAAGAGCAGCGTCTCAGAAGTCTGTAATAGCCAACCAGCGTTGAGCATACGTGGTGATTAATGCTCGTGCACCCTATGTATGAGAAGTGGCCTTCACCCTGCAGTGGGGTATTAACGGCTTGATATGATTATTCGATCACATAATTAAACACCACCTACAGAAGTGAATCTATTTCATCAATTGGCACCACTTAATATTACTCGTACTTAAATACAATTTACGATTCTTTGACTATGAATCTTGGTATTTTTATAATGTACTGATTAAGGCTATGGAAGTTGGGCTATGATTTTAGAAATTGATAACAATTACCGACAATAACAAAATAACTAAATAGATTTTAAATGACCCTTGTTGGAATTTGAATGCTTGGCTTTATAATGTGTAGTTAATTCCAAGGTCTGTGAAACAATTATTTACTGATTATGTAGTAGATAGTTAGTAATTTTAAACACGCGGGTATTCAGTTTCTGAGGTAATTTACATTTTACACTGGCGTTCGTTGCCAAAGGAACGTTTTGCACTGGCATTCAGATTTAACCAAAGAGTTTGTTTGTAGTTGACATTACATAATATTAATACATTATCTGTGATACTTTTATTTTTATTGTTATAGGTAATTGGTAAATTCTTGTAATGCATGTAGTTAGCATTAGCTAGTAGAATAAAGTAAAACCAGTTTATTAATGTCAATTATTAAATCACTGCTTTGCAGAATCGAGATAATTATCTTGACAAATTAATTCAATGAACCTGCCTGCAGAATATAATTGAACTATCACAGGGCATTGTAAATTACGACATATACATTGTATTGTTGTCAAATCATAAACAGGCACTATCTTTCCAAAAACCGGAAAGCGAATGTTGTTCTTGTTATCGGTTTTGCAACACCTGTCAACACGGTCCCCTTACCACGTGCTCCGGAAACGCACGAGCGCGCGCGAAGTTGAACGAACGCAGACGCAAATAGTTTTGAACTTCTGAGGTGTGCTGTACTTCGCACCGGCTAGCACCCTTTACACAACCAGACTTTTCTTTTGCAGCAACACGATGCGACGTGTTAGTTTTCACAAACAATAATCATCCGTAACAATAGCACATAAAGAATATACCTGACACTTTTAAATTCACCCGTTATTTTCTTTGCTAAGGTCGCGAGAGAAAATTTTCGCGGGCACGAAATTTAAAAAAAAAACGACACTTTTTCTAGTCACGTGGTGATAAATAATTTGGAAGTTTATTGAGGAAGTCGTGAATTTTATTCCGTACCTGCTCCCCACCAATATCGCTTCCAGCCGTCTGTCACAGCGCGGAACATGGCACTACGTGCGACGCCTACTACGCGTGGCGGCCAACTGACTGACATACCAACCAAACTCCGCTGAGAGTGTGTAAATACGTTCGAAATAAATTCATAATCCAGAATCGATTCTTTATCACCATGACTTAGAAATCAATCAAACTTTATTCATTTAGCTACAATTGAAAAGTTCTTATTAGGGGTTCGTTTGATGGAGAGGGCGTTTTATGCGAGCAACCGACAAAGGGCTCTCCGTCGCTCCCTGATTCAATTAATCTCTAATTAGAGACGAGAGTGCTCTTAATGTTGAGTAGAGACGGATTTGACATCGTTGCCTGTCACCGAAGTAAATGGAAATCTGACAGCAGGATGGGTTTCAGCGACCCTATAACTGAATTGAGGTCAACTGTGTCAATGTAGCTACACCAGGTATACACAGGTATATGAATTCATATGTGTATCATCACGGACACATACGCATCTTTGTTTGTTTAAACATAACAAATATCTAGAGATTCTTACGCACACAATTTTAAGCAATCGTTGCCCAAGGAGTATTAAAATATCTACAATTCTCAGTACTGTTTATGTGCAAAATATAAATTGCTCATTATTTGGTTTCATTTTTTAATGTTCCTTTTTTTTTTCACGGGGAGAAACTTTCAAAAGGCGCATGGAATTTCGGGGGGAACACCAGGGAGTGTGGGATTCGTACCTCATTAAAGCCACCCGGGTGATCACGATCAGCATATGGTCCCCGTTACCTTTTAACCACTCCGGGACCCCCTCTGTGCAACGTTTGTTAGGGCACATCTCCTGATCCTCGCTGTGCACGGCGATACGTGATCACTTTGTCACCGTCTTTCCTGAGGTCACTCGGTGGGCGAATAGAGTCCTCACTCTGAGCTTCCGCGACCCCAGAATCTCGCCTGCATTAAACGGTGCAGGTGAGGTCTCGGCGTGTTAGGCATCAAGGCGATGGCCTCTTCGACGCCTTTTTCTCGGAGCGATCCCGCTCGACGGCTTCCTTCTGGACCATCACGGTCTTACAGAAGGAGGTAACTTCCCTCCAGTTTTCTGTCGCCGTCATCATAGCCCTCACTGGCAGAGACAGGTCTCAGGAGGCTCACGCAGGGCACTAATTGAGCGTGTGCTGTGCAGAATCTAGGTCACCTCCGCAATGGTGGCAATTTGCTGTGGCCTCTCGCCCAGTCCTATTCTGGTACGGTGAATGCCTGAATTAAGCAAACGTGTCCAGTCAGCACTTGCGTGAGCTTGTAGGAGATGCGCACCCCTCTTTTCAGCCAGGCTTCGAAGTGCAGTACGGCTTCGACAACGCGCTTGCGTGAAAACTGCGGCTGCTATAGCCGCTCGCGCCAGCGCTCGAGCACGCGTCGGGAAAGGAGACCGTTTGGTATCCACGTGCGATGCGAATGGCAATCTTTCACTGCAGGCTGGTGATTTTAGTCCTGCAGCGTCGGACACCTGACAGTCCTTTTTATCAAACAGGTGTCCCATAAAGGACCATTGATCGTACGACGCCCGCGTAGGAGTGACAAACTTCTTCCCGTGGTACCTTTCCAACGCGGGGAACCAGGCTTAAGATTTGTATCTATGTGATAAATAAATATTTTGATGATTATCTTTCTTTTTTTAATGTCTAAAAGTAAAAGCACTCCAACTTTTAAAATAATTTGGTTTTCTGTTAATTCTGGACTATTTATAAAAATGTAACACATCGATCAAATATGAATAAAAATTAGCGATTGGTATTCATATTAAGTCCATGATAATTATATTAATTTCTAACCTCACTCAGCCATTTTCGACACGAAAGAAAACAGAAAAAGATTTGTAAACAAAAAGAATATGAAGAAAACCCAATAACCAAATACCACAGAGTAAGATTGGCAGCTTATATGTACATAGGCCAGCACACCAAGCTACCCCAATGTATCATATTTATTTGATAGGTTTTTAACTTTATTACAAATGAATAAGTTTCATATTCAATAATGAAAAGACGCCAGCACGTTGATGTGCTGGCGTCTGTACTTATGTCAACTTTGAATAAGTAAACGTTGACATTCTTAATGATACCAGCTATTTACCTAGTGTCGCACTGCAGGGCAAAAGATTCTTCAAAGTCAGTAAAAAAAACTAGCAGAATACCAAATGCTTTGGTTTTAAGCAAAACATGTTTAATCTATTTATTTTTAAAATAACACCTTGTATACCATATTTTATGCAAATAAAAATATCTTATCTAATGACACCACCCACGACACAGAATAAATTTCTAGTGTGCCCCCACACTAGAAATTTATTCTGTAATACATTTTAATTTAAAAAAGAAATAATCGAAATACCAATATATCAAATCTTATATGGAGTCATCATTGAAACTCTACTAAATAATTTTGAACCCTAGATTTTATAAGATTATAAAATAAATAAAAATGTAATACTTGCAGGTGTCAATTTAATAATAGGTACTCATTCCATTGAATGAAACGACTTAATAGATTTTTGAAGGTTGTTTTCTTTAATATTGTATCAGGCAGTTGTTACATAATATCACGCACGTATCCCTAAAGGGTTAGGTTAGGAATGAAAGCTCCGCTCAGTTTGTTTGTCTCATAAACATACTCATATAGTCGTCGTCTCTCTCTCGCTCTCGTCTCATGTGTTGGTTCGGTTACGTAGATTATGGGTGTTACATTAAGATATTATATTCAATCCACGAAAGGGATTCTGTATACAAAACATCATTACTTCACACCTATATTCCCCGTAGGGTTAGGAAGTTTGTTTATAGTACGCACCCGCACCCCTTCGCCAGTTACGTATGAGTCTCATTTAATGAGGGGGGAGCCCATTGCCACCATCCCGGGCACAAATCCAGACTTCGGACAGCTAATGACCTTTTTCAGATGGAAAAATCCAATAACTCTTTACTCGACCCGGAAATCGAACCCAGAAATTTGAAAGGCTCGAATCCAGACGTCGGGTTGTTAATGAGAATATTCCCATTGGAAAAACTCAAAAACACTTTTCTCGACCTGGGACCTGGGATCGAACCCAGGAGCTCACGCTTCGCAGTAGCGCTTAGTACGACTAGACCAACAACGAAATCAAATCAAATTAACCAGATAAAAAAAATCTAGTTGCCCCTTCCAAAGACAATAAACTCCATACTTACTTATTTAAAATTGTAGATGACTGTTATTGTATAAGAGTTTACCTCAGACACCTCATCTAGAATTATCATAAATAGTGTTATGCATTATATACTATGTATTGCTCTAACACTCTTGGATAGTTACGAGCGTCTAGATTGGTTTAGTTCTATAAGATAATGGAAATGTATTTTACTCGTTCACACTTGAATACGTTTGCTACAATTAACGCCGTCATTCATCGTTACCGTTTTTGTCACATCTCCCACTTGACTTCAGAAATACAAACAGCACAAAATAAAATAGTACTTCCATTTTATTTTGTGCTGGTACATAGAATTACCTTTAGCATATTTTTTCTGGTCTTGATTGACACTTATATACATATATACAATCATCATCATTGTAGCCAAAAGACGTCCTCTGCCAGAAAAAGGTCTCCCTGCAAGATTTCTAACGCGATCGGTCCTGCGCTGCTCTCATCCATCAGCTTCTTGCGATCTTCGCCAGATCGTTGGTTCACCTTGTGGGCCTAACTACGGTGCATCGGTTGCCATACTAGAACCTTTCCAACCCAACGGCTGTCGGATCTGCAAGGAATGGGCCGCGCCCACTGCGACTGAAACTTGCCAATTATTTGGGCTATGTTGGTTACTTTGGTTCTCAACACTTATGATATATATGTATGTATATATTATATAATATACATAGTTGTAAAGTTATTTACTAAAACATGGAGCTTCTCTCGTCTCCATTTTAGTGTAGGCCCTAATTCAACTAAAACTGAAAATAACAATGATATATTCAGATCCGACGGCACGGATTGCTGTGCTGTGTGCCGCGGGTTCGATTCCCGCACGGAACAAATATTTGTATGACCTACAGGTAGTTGTTCCGGGTCTGGTTGTTTGTGTATGTGAGTATAAATGTGTGTAAACGCCACACACGAAACAGGAGAAATTCCTAGTGTGGGGCAACGTTTTTTTTAAGAAAAAAAAAAAGAGAAAAGAGATAATGGAATGCCAAATGGTGTATTATTTGACTGGCCGGTATCCGCAACTCCACGACTCTGAGCGTTTAATTCACCTTAGCTGGGGAATGACTGGCGTTGTGAACTACCTCTCAATAAAAACTGTTTACTCGTAACTGTATACTGTTTACAAAATCATTTAAATTACACATAACAAACTATTATCTAATAATGGCTCTGAATATTCACTTCCAAATCAATGGACAGCATTCATAGCAGTATCCGGAAATAGAAACAGAACATCAGCCCGGAATCCCTGATAAGATTCCGGATTCTGGATGTTCGTGACTATCTTTAATCCACGATACATTGGTCAAGTGTCTAGTATCTTGTTGAATGTCTGACGTTCTACGTATCCGTGTCATGTCACGTTCATATCGAGTCGAGGGGAGATTGTATTCAGCATGTCTGCCTCCGTTTTCAGGCCACGACGTTCGTCTTCAATCTGCATTGTTTGTTTTGAGTGTTAGATTCTTTAGCTCTTTTGTTTTAAATGGTGTTGATGATTTAAAATGGTGTGCCTTTTTATTTTTGTTTTGTTTTTTATTTGGATTTAGTCTATGTATGAAAGCTATTCACAAATATTATAGTATTTTTTGGCAGTTTCCCGTCAATGTAATGATGAGATTTGGTGTAGCACATAACAATTATTCTCTTTTTATGTAACTAGCTGTGCCCCGCGGTTTCACACGCTCTTATAGGTCGTAGCATGATGTTAAATAGCATATTACCTTCCCCAACGATTGGGTTTCCAGTGAAATGCTTTTTTTTCTCTTTTTTTTCCAATACTGCTGGTACTTCTAGCGCGAGAGAGATTAGCGCGTTCAAAGATATAAACAAACAAAATCTACGGCTTTATTATACAGCAAATATGTATAAGTAAGATAGACAAGATATATGTACACAATATATATAGCATCATATTTCATCCAGCTTTGTTGAATTTATCTGCAGCACAAAATGAGATGTCCACAATGATTCTATACATTGCTTAGTTCACATACATAGCCTAGTATGTACACATCTACATAGCAGACTGCGTACGCACGAGATCGATCTCATAATTGCACAGTTGACATTGTACCTAATGGTCAGTTGTTGCAGCGTTCGAATAAGGTCAGTAGGTGACATCAGTGCCAATTTCTCTGACATGATTTTTTTTATTGGATTGGTGGGCACAGAGCGTACGTTTATAGAGCGGCGTACCTACATTTGCTGCCATAAACTATAAAGCTTCAAAGCTTTTAGAGTTGTGTTTTAAGTAAAGGTGAAAGCGCCAGGATCGCCCGGGAAATTCTATTTTGGTTACCTTTTTTGCTATTTACCGCCCAGTATTAGGTAAATAACTGTTTGTTACTAATATCTTGCAAATAACTTAATTGTCTAAAATTACATACGGAATACATACTATGTAATACGGAATCCCAAATTGTGAAATAGGTCTATTAGAATAGATCAGATTGAATGTACATTTTGACCATCCAGTGTGCTGTTTAAAATTTTATTTCTATATTTATTGTATTAAGCAAGGTCGTATATCAGTTCGGAGCTATTTTAGTTTTTTAAAAGGAGACCAAGATAGGTTGTAAGGAGTTTTGGCTTTTACCGAGAGCTTGACATATAGGAGATATACATATATACCTACTCAATACTTTACAGCATTCCACAATGTGTACAGTACACATACTTGGTATGTTAAAACATCGAATCAATTATGGCCCCTGTCGGGCACAGCAAAGTTATTTTTTAATAAGAAACAGGATGAAGTCGCTTTTGGTTCAGAAAAAAAAAGTATTAAATTTAAATACTATCATTTACTTTTATGGTATTTATATGTTGTGCTAGTATTTATATATTTGGTTTGAAGTTCTAAATATATAAATTGCATGATTTTCATTATTAACACTATAAATAATAATTAACTAAATATTTTCAATTGTATTGAGTCTTGTAGAATGTTATTATTGCGTATTGTGCACTGTTTAGTGTTTATAGTTT
This sequence comes from Phlogophora meticulosa, assembly GCA_905147745.2. NCBI lineage: Eukaryota > Metazoa > Arthropoda > Insecta > Lepidoptera > Noctuidae > Phlogophora > Phlogophora meticulosa. Next base: position 7,248,253 of record LR990525.1, read on the forward strand.
TTTTTATTAGTTTTTATTGTTCAGATTTTTTTTTTAACTTATTGATAAAGATTTTATTTTTATTTATATACTTTGAAAGAATAACTAAAGGTCAGCTTTCACTTTAGTTAAAATTATGAGTAATCGCGCTGAAGATTGTAACTAAAACTGTGAGTGCTGGAACTAAAATTGGGACACCAAAATGATCACATGTATATTTTTTTTATTATTGCTAGGGTTGAGGAATCCCAAAAAACTGGTTCCGAGCAGCACGAAATTTACAAAATTGTTCAGGCTTATGCTACCTACTTTGTTTCTCAAATGACGACCCAGGACAACATTCTACTTTTTAGTGATAGCTATATGTGTGTGTGTGTGTGTGTGTGTGCTATGTTATTAGCAGTATATTTTGGTGCAAGTGTGCAAGGCTTGATTTTGTACCAAAGGCGGGAGTCGGGATTGCAGACCGTGCCGCTAGCGAGGGTGTAGGTAATGAGGCCGAGAGTACAGTGACAAAGGCTTTTCAAACGGTATTCTTCCACATAGGTACTTGGATTTCTTAATCGTGTGCGGTCACAAAGGAAGGAGTCTTAAATACAAAAATAAAAAATACAAACGTCTACGCAAGACGCATGTCTACAACTTGCCGCATAAAACGGTCAGGCGTTTCGTCAACCAGAAAAGGAACGAAGTACAGGGTTATTCTGAACTCAGTTTCAGCTTACTTTTATGATACCACAGGATATCGATGTGCCTTGACCCTACCGTAATCCTCTGTAGAGCTGGTGATGTGCAGAGCAGGTCAAGGTCATGTGACAGTTTACAGTTGGTACGCATGTGTAATATATATTTATAGTATTTTTAAGTTTTATATTGTTAATATAGTATTGTATATGTTTATATGGGCCTTGATGCCTGAAATAAATGGATAAATAAATAACACTTTAAATTTTATTGACCAAACTCGTTTATTTATTTCGTATAAATATTTACTCTCCAGGTAATAAAATTACATACACAGGGACATGGTTGGGTAACTACAGTTAGTAATATGTGTAACAGTATTACCTACAACTGAAAAGTGCAGTTAATATTGCCAGTGTACTTCAAAGTAGTTTAGTTTTTATAGTGAGGCTCAGGATGTGATTTTCAAGAGAAGAGCTTTATTTAGTGTGAGTCTTGTGAGAGATTCCGGGTTTGTTCTCTTTGTGATTTTCATATTAATGGCGTGTCCTTTAGATGATGATGATTAGTTCCGAGTCTTCAAATCCAGTGTTTAGGAACCATTTCTTTAGTATCGTTTCACAGCTGCATGACGAAACATTTTGAACGTTTCAGTGTTTCCAGAATTTGTCGTAGGTGTTAATGTGTCTAGCTAAGACGGCTGGTCAGGTGTTGGGATTTTATTCTTAATTGAAGGGTAGTTAGGTCTTCTTTTGAAACTGCTGTACAGGCTGATAAAATAAAAATCTGGCGTACTATGAATATTCGTGTCTCACGGTATAGCAAATCCAAAAATCGGAAGGGTTCTAAATATAATAAAGGTTACCTTAAAAAAGAGCTCACTCAGCTCTTTCTGATTCTACTATAGTACGAGAGCCCATGACCATTTTTTTTTGTCTCATCGTTTTACGACCAAACCCGTATTTAATAACTAGTTAATTTAGTTATTCTGATTCCAAAAATCTCAATCAATCTCTCTCTATCTCAGGTCCAGTTGAAAACCAGCGTCAGGCACTAGTTGACTGGCATTTTTTGCTGAACTGGACCCTTTTAGCGCAGCTGAAGGCACATACTTAATAATATATACTTATATATGTTTTTAATGTATTTCTTGTTACTCGTTTTTTTATGTATTTTTATGTTTAGTATTGTTGTGTGCCTGAACCCGTGCTGAATAAATGTTTTTTCTTTCTTTCTTTAAAAACACTAATTTTAGAAATTTTACTACGTCACGTCTGATCACATTTCTAAATGTGTCAAAAAATGTTACCAAACTTTTTGATGGCGATCTGTTTGATTTTTCAGAATATAGTTTAATAAAAAAAAACAGGCACTGGTACCATCTCACGTACCCAAGAGGCCATTTGGGAAAATTCAATGTGAGCCAAAATAACCCATAGCGAACTGTCTGAAAATCTTATTTTCAAGTGAACATTGGTTAGTTGATGAGAATAAATCATTTATCAGAAGAAAGTTTGAGCATCTTATGTGTTGAAATAATACTGGACGTGTTGAAAAATTTTACCTATCAGTAATATAACATTATTTCTGGAAACTGTAAGCAATGGTGAAAAAAGTGACCCAGTTGTAGAAAAAATATATCAGATAATTATAGGGTGGCGCCTTACCTATCAGACTTTCGATAATCAGAAATCGTATTGTCATTTATCAAGCAATAAGTCAGAACTCTCAAATTATTAGATTAATTAGACAAATGAAGAGCTCATCCAGAAACATCGAACTGAAAAATAATATTGAACCAGGCTGCATAATAAATCGGAGCACATTTGTATCATTTTTGAAAATGCGCTTTTGACCAGTACTGCTCACCTAGTTGGAATCAGATTCATAAACTCCAACAATTTTATACGGTGTTGGCCATAAAACGATGGAACATTGTTTTGGTTGTGGGCTCTCGTACTATTACGACTATTTATTTAGTTGTTAGTGTAAATGTTAATTAACCCTCTGGGTTACAGACCGGCTGAATAAAACCGGATACTTAGTTTTGTATCTCATTTTGCACAACACCATTACATTTCCTCTTTCGACTTCCTGCTGCAGTCAAATGAATTAAAATCTTGCATTTTCAATACTATCGTGCGTTGCTTTCACATTAATAACAAACACGTGCTATCTTGCAGACTTCGAAACAGTATGACCATGTATTATGAAGTGTAAATGAGTGAAACAATAAAAAAGCAATGTGTAAATAAATGGCTTCCGTCTAAAGATTTGAATAAAATTCAAATAAATTGTGTTTAAATAATTTCCGGACTGACCCTTGAGCAAAACCTTTAACATTGGTGAACATGGCCTTTCCTCCATTTAGTTAACTTGAAGTGGTTACAAGGTGATGGTGGTCATTTGGTTACCAATAGCTGGTGAATACCGTACAGGTAATACTATCAGCTAAGTTCAGCAAAACTTTCTTGGCTAGTGATATGACGCTCTCCAGTGCTGTAAAGGTTTCTGTGTGCTTCTCTCATATCAATACTTCCCACAGGTACTCCAAAAAGCTCAGATACTACTGAGTTCTACTCTAAAACCGAACTGTGACAGTCTTCAGCATAATAAGATATTTGCAGACTCCGGAATCTCTGATTGAAAGGAATCAGTGTCCCTTCTGTGCCTCCCAAGAGAGGCACAGAAGGCGTTCTGAAAGAAAGTTTTTTTCCAAGTAAGTAATGTCATCAGATCTATTCTGAGATGATTTTGCTAAGAGACTGAACGTGTAGATCAGTCACCGGATAAATGTGAACACCGCCAGTTTGTAATAAATCTTGCAAGATTGTAAACTGGCGCAAAATTACTCATGCATTTACAAATAAGGTTATAAAGATTAAAAAAATACCTTTCTTTATTTGAAAGATTATGGCAAGCCGTAGTAAATAAAATACCAATACCTAAGACGGTAGTGTGACTTCAAGGCGGCCATTCAAATGCCCAATAAGTAATCTTCTAATCTTTCACCCGCTTAGTAATAAGAGTAGGTTTTACGTTAATGCGTCCGTAACAATACAATATGGCGATGTCGTCCCTTGAATACACACCATCATAGATATATACTCAATGGAGTCGTATGGTGTCCGTATTGATGGTATTTCGCAGTATTGGTTATACTGCAATTGTTTCAAGATAGGTAATGGCCAACTGACAGAAATACGAACTAGTTATATATTTAAATTGCGACGTTCGAAGTTCTGATTACTAAAAATAGTTCTTACGGTTGAAGGCATGTAATTATTACTTTGGTTAATTCGTGGTAGGAAGTATTAATAAGTTATATATTGAGTTTTAGGCTAGAGCTTGACCACTATCTCACCTGTTAACAACCGATGATGTGGTCGATGACAGAGCAGGCTTGTCTGGAAGTAACCAATACTACTACAAATAATAAATAAAATAAGCAACGCATGGCTTGTTAGCCTAGTTTTAGTATTTTATTTACTTACCCAGGAAAGAGCACGTCAGTTCCTATATCCCACATCCATTTCCTTTCAAATCGCGTGATAGGAAATAGATGTATTGAATATTTTAGCGAATGACATGACTGTGATAAAGAGTGCCGTTTTCAACTGCGAATATCTTGACAATATTATCTTACACTCATTTTGAAAGAACGGAAGCCTATGTTTAAAATAACAATTTTGTAGAAAATTTAATGCCTGCTGTTTATATTTTTTTTATATTGGGTCACGTCTATTTGTATTTTCAAGGTCAGTACAATTTGTCACAAGAATTCAATGCCTAAGTATTTGAAATATCTTGCAAATTATATGCGTGGGGCCTATCTTTCTGCAAATAGACAGATGTGTATTCGTCTTCTGCTTTTTAATTTTCAGCTACAATTATTCTAGCCGTTCCGCTCATGTTTTAGCTTTTTTTAGGTTTCATTCATTTCAGAGTATAACTAGAAGTGTATAGCATGACTTTATGGGAAGGAATAACATAAAAAATAGACTTAAACTTTAATCAGTCGGCAAACGATGGATTTTCTTTAATTCAGAGGTTACCTGTTTTCCCAGTACAAATGCACGACGTAAACGGAACTCGAGCGGTTCGGTAGTAGTCTGGAGACTGGATTTGTTCCCGATTTATGGCAATAGGCTCGTTCCATATTACTGGGACTTTTACTAGTAACCGGGTTCATACTATTGTCCTAATCCCTAAACTAAGTTATGAGCCTGTCCTTCTATCTGTCTGTCTGTTTATTGGGATGACTATAAATTGTCGTAATATCGATCAATTTCCGAAGACAGGTGTATTTTATATACCACTAATCAATAGTGAACATAAATGACGAAAACACATGAAAGGCACATACTTAACATTACGCCTGTTATCATCGAAGGGCTAGGCAGCGGTGTACCTATAAGTACAGCCACATTTCGCCAGCTATATTTAAGTCACATGTTATAGGGAATGAGGAGCTTATGGCTAAATAAAAACAGCCGCACAGGTTGATCGACGGTTAAGCGACGCTTGCCACGGTCAGTCTGTGGATGGGTGACCGTTCGTGACATATCGAGACTCCTCAGTCGCTCCATGTAAAATACTGGTATTCAGCTACATCCGGTGAGACTTGAAGCCGATCCCAACATAGTTGGAAAAAAGGCTAGGCGGATGATGATGTTAAAGGGAATGAGCCTATTGTCATCCATCGGGTACAAATATAGACTCAGTGTAGCTATTGAGAAAAAAACCAATAACCTTATGCACGACCACGGAATACAATAAAAAAACATTGCTTATAAGGGTGTTTATCCTTTATTATGGTATTACAAATTGCATTTCTAGATAGTTTTACATACATAACGGTACCTTGACCTCTGATAGCTACATCTATCGGCAGGCTCGAGAACTCCTTTCATTTTAGAGCAGCACCCGTGCATGGCCGACACTTTCCCTCCATTTTCCTTATTTTTACAAGTTACAACATAGATGGCTATGCTTGCTGTATTAAGATGACTTAAGTTGACCGACGATCGAGCAAATTTTGACATTACTATAAAAACCCTAAAATGTTTAAGCATACTGAAAATTGTCTGTTAGTCAAATTTATGTAGGTACATAATTTTAACAAATGCAAATGAGTCAAATATCTAATCCAACCGATTATATATCTAGCCTTGTTATATACCAAGCACAGATTAGTGGTGATTAGTGGTGTGGGGCAACGTTTAAAAAAATAAATTGACAAAATTAAAAATTATAAATTAGTGGTTTTCTCAATTGTATGCCGGAATGTACTTACCAATAATAAAACTAAGTTGTAACCTGAAATGCACTGTTGGATTTCAGGCTGAAACTCAATGTTTTCTTATACTAGCTCGCGATCACTTGGCACTAGGATTTAAAAGTCAATGCCAAAATATAAATGCATAGAGACAATAACGATCCCCACCCAAATTTACATTGAAATAAAAATATTCATGGACTTTTCAAAAGTAACACTTCGAAATGACATACAATATGATACGTTTCAGAATAATAATGAGCTTAAATAAATTAAAAACCAGCCAAGTCGTGTCGCTTTCGTGCAATAATGGTTCCGTATCACCAACTTCCTACAAAGAGGTCGTTTGGATCTATACGACTGTTTTTCCACTACAAAGCAGTTAAAGAGAAACTTGACGTTACGGTGGAAAAAAAAACATCTTACATCGGTCTACATAAGGATTGGATTTTTACCTCTTCTTGTAATCTGAGATGTTGCTCCATGACGATAGGTTAAAAGGAAGTTCCCGATAGACTTTTGCGACTATCCAAATTATAATACCTATAATATTGACCGCATTTGTTGATTGTGTACTCAAAATTTGAATTTTGTACCAAGGGACCGCAACCCTTAGCGCTTGGTATTAATTTCAACTTGATATATCCACCCGTTTCTGAGAAAAAGGGTCTTGACAGACGGATGGATAACAAAGTAATCCTATAAGGGTTTCGTTTTCTCCTATTGAAGTACGGAACCCATTCGAAATTTAAATAAAACACCATCAAACAAATTATACGTGCATTAGGAACTCTATAAATTATTACGCATCAATTTCTTCAGCTTACTGTTTTAAGTTATTTTGAGTTGCACTGACGTTTTTGTAGTTAAAATCGATATTGATATTGTTTACAAAAAGAAAACCTGTGTGTGTGGATTTTACTAAAAAATATCCTTTTTTTTAAGGTTGGTGATGTATTGAGCATTGTGAAAGATGTGTTATGAATAGACGATTCTTTGGGTCTGTAGTATCAACACCCAATACTTTATTTCATGAGTGAAGTGATCATCATAAAATTATGCTTTTCCCTGCTATGTTGGGTTCGGCTTCCAGACTAACCGAACACAGCTAAATACCCGTACTTTACATGGAGCGAGAACTATCTGACTGTACCCATAACGACTGTCAAAGTCTACAAATGACAGCCGAAACGCACGGGTTACCGTGCTTATTACGTCCAGTTTTTAGTAGTAGTGTAGTGTAGTGGACGGTCACCCATCTAAAGATCGACCTCAGCAAAACGTGGTTTTACCGCGAGACCCACCATAAGCCATAAGCTATGAGTAACTTGACATTTGATTTAATATTAGGTGTCGGTGTGAAGTGGTGGTCGTGACCTATATTGTGTCGAACATTTTTTTTTAAATATTTGTCTCTGTTTTCTAGATCATTGTCATTAAGGATATAAGACACAATGTCCAATGTCAATGGGTCAAAGGTGGCATCCTTTTATAACGGAAAATCCGTGTTTATAACTGGCGGAACGGGTTTTCTAGGGAAGGTAAGAAAATTGTTTATTTTTTTGGATTTTATACTAGGTATGGTTTTATGATGCAAGAGCATTAATGCGCCAAAGTGTATTTTGCATGGCTGCTAAAACTATTTAAAATCAAAGTAAAAGTCTAGCAAATAATGCCTATTATAATGGATATTACTGTTATTTGACGACACGGTTGGCGCAGTGGCTGAGCGATCGACTGCTGCGCCGCGTGTCGTGGGTTCGATTCCCGCACGGAACAAATATTTGTATGGCCTAAAGGTAATTGTTCCGGGTCTGGATGTTCTTGTATGCGACTTTAAATTTTTGAAAATTCCTAGTGTGGGGCAATGTTTAAAAAAAAAAAAAAAATAGTAACTAGCACTTTGCCCGCGACTTCGTCCGCGTGGATTTCGTATTTTTCACGTGTACTTTAACATTGTTTTCCATTTTAAACAACTGTTGCCTTAACAGTTGTTTAAAATGCAAATAATTCGGTTTTAAGAGGTATTTCTTTCCGACTTGCTAGACTAACATTGTGATAGCTTGGCTGAAGAATGAGCCAGCCCTCTGGTCACGCAAAGTGTCGATCAGTCGTCGAGAAATTTCGCTGTAAAGGAGACGTGCACTCGGGCCAAACGGCTCAAAACTGAAGTTGTAAATATGTAAATTAAAATATATTAGTTTATTTGAACATATCAAACGTTTAAATAAATAAAAAGATTTTTATTCTGGTAATTTATGAAATGAATCTCGATGGTCTCGCATCATTAAACTTAAAGTAAAAGTAAAGTAAAGTACCAGCCTCTTCTCATACAGAGAAGGCACGAGCATTAATCACCACGCTTGCTCAAGACGGGTTGGCGATTTCAGACTTATATTAATTATATAAGTCCAGGTTTCCTCACGATGTTTTTCCTTCACCGATGTCAGTGATGTCCAAGATAAACTTAAAAAGTACATAAGAATTGAAAAACTGGTCCAAAAAAAACATTGGTACTTGCCCAGGTTTGAAACCGCAACCTCGTGCACAAGAGGCGAGGCCTAAACCACTGGGCCATCAAGACTCTTATTAAACTTACACCTTATTTAATGTTGTATGATGTATGAACGTAGAAGAAGCGAAATGAGTAAGAATTGTAGCAGATGGCGTTCTGTAGATTCTGCCTACCCCCATAGGAAAAAGGAGTTGAAATATGTATGTATGTATGATAGGTGCATGAGCCGTCGTTAAGAGTCACCATCTCTATACGTACCTACTAGTCTGCGAATTCTAGAATCATAAGCATATGTACCATGCATGCACGTAGTTTGCTTCTAAATAGTATTCAAAACAGCGTGTTTAATAATTTCAGACTTTAATAGAAAAGTTGCTGTACAGCTGCAGTGGGATTGACAAAATTTATGTCCTTGTACGTGATAAGTGTGGCAAGCAGGCGAGTGAACGACTGGCTGGTATCACTAGCACACCAGTAAGTATGGGTTTTAAATGTGCATTTCCTTTATTGGTACAATTTTTCTATCGGTGGGCAGAGAACACAGAAACAGAGACAGAGATTACTTAGAAATAAAAGAAAGAAAGAAGAACATTAATTTGGGACACGGACAGGAATTAACATAACATTTCGCTTGTATTCCTCGAAGGGCTGTGCAGAAGTGCACTTAAAATAACACCCACATTTCGCTGGTTTTATCCAAGTCCCGTATAATCGGGGGCGAGCCTATTGCCATCAATCGGGCCCAATTCAGACTCGGGGAATATAAACGATAAAAACTAAAAGTAACAAGCTTACAAGAAAAAAAAAAAGTAGCTGCGCTTACCTTAGCGCCATTCGTGGCAAAAATTACGCTACGAACATTTTGCGTGCTTATGTTTTCTATGTAAATTACGGACACAATTTTCGGCTTGAAGTGCTGATGAACGGTAATTTCAAAGTAGTTCCGACGTAAACGCGTCGAGTTTACCGACGTTTAGTCTTGGTAACTATGGTAGCTTGGTATAAATGTATGATTAATTTTTGTTACAAGAACTCACCATCGTCCTGCGCTTATCCCAATTTAATTGGAGTCGGCGCAGCATCTCTTCTTCTTCCATGCATCTCTATTTGCCGTCATCTCAAAAATCACCTCCATTCTAACCATCATCATCTTTCACACAATCCATCCATCATTCTCAAAACTTTTCTCACAATGTGGGCCTCATTCCTTCCAATCACATGCCCATACCATGACAAGGCACTTCCACACAACTTCTCAGTCACAGACGTCAATTTCAAATTTCCTCTTACATACTCATTTCTTATTCGTAGTTACAAGAACTATGAAATATGTACCCTTATTTTTTCAGGATTGATTACAGAAAAAAAGCTACAGCGATATTGTGTATTTCATTTCACATCTTGAAATGAAATACTTAAAATACTTTTTGGCCAAAAGAAATTCTGAGCTACATCTAAATATTAAAATTAAATATCTGTATTTTTCAGGTTTTCGACAGATTAAAGGGAAGCCGAAATGAGGAGCTGAAAAAAATTACGGTCATTAGTGGAGACATTACCAGCGAATGTCTTGGATTGCCAGATGATATTTTAAAAACGTTGGAGGACGAGGTTTGTAATGTTTAAAAGCTTTTACTGATGAAATGTTATTTTAAGGTTTTACTAAACAATAGGGATGTGCTCTAGGTAAAAATATATTAAGTCTATTTAGTCCGTCAGTAAGATTACCAAAAAATATTGGACACGTATGTGTTGCTTATTCAAATCAATAAAAAGTGACAATGATATAGCACATCAAAGTTCAGGAGAAGGGGCTTGTGACGTCACTTTTACGTTAAAAGTGTAGCTCGGCGTGACGTCACGCGTAATTTCAACGCACTATATCGGCGTCATTTTTCATTTACGTGACAAAAGACAAAATACTTGTCAAATATTTTTGAGTGTTGAAGCTTTCGGACCTATCAGAATTCTTAAGGACACTACCCTATTATTAATTAGTCAGTATTTTACCTAATATTGTACAAGAAATCATTAAATTAAGAAAATACCTATAAATTGGAAAGTACAAAAACAAACTGCCAATTTCCATAACGTATCTCAATCCAAATCTAGTGATCGATCGTTGTTTGTTACCAATCAATGGCCGAGATGTCAATCTGTAACATAGAGAGGGCGAATCAGAAGCAGCAGTTTAAGATCGCGGATTAAGATTAGGATTGAGATAGTTATATGTTATTGAAATTGGCAGTAACATAGTAAAAGGTGCAAGGCCGGTAAAAGAAAAAGACCAAACCATTTTGAATTGATTGAGAAAAATTAAACAGATTTGGAAAATCTTATTGTCGAAATGTTTGTTGCTGAAGAATTTTCTTTACAGGTTTCAGTTGTATTTCACTTAGCTGCAACAGTTGCATTCCTGCTACCTCTCAAAGATGCAATGAGGATCAATATAAATGGGACGGAAAGAGTCATTGAGTTATGTCGCCGGATGAAAAAACTAGAGGTGAGATGTTTTCGATAAAAACATAGAGATTTTAATATACTTCAACGCGCCATTTATAATTTGTCGTTTCTGCATTCAGCCATACTAGCCCATTTTGTCCCACCGCAATGCAAAGACCTCTTTATTATATAGAGGAGGCCCAAGCATTAATATTAATCAGCTTGGTTAAGGTGGGTTTGCGATATCAGACTTAAACTTTTTACAAGCCCAGTTTTCCTCACGATGTTTTCCTCCATCGATGTTAGTGACTGTGTGAAATTTTGTATTTGCCACGATTAGAACCAATAATCTTTAGCATGAAAGACAATGCTGTAACCTCACGGGGCCATCACGTCGATTGATTTTTATAAAACTGACTGCATAAACACAATAGAAAAACTATTGTTAATGTGAGCTAACTCGAAAAAAAACCATTAAATACTACTGGTATTTAATGTTTTTTTCAGGTTTTCATACATAGGTATACAGATCCCATGATTACTATTCAATGAGTAGTCATTGAATAGTAATCATGGGATGTTAAGTAGGTAAGTAGGTATACGTAGGTATATATTAAATCATGAGGCTGGAAGCGCCTAGTATTGATTGTACAGACAAGTGTTTTTTTCTCATAGGTGTTACTTGTTTTATTACTTGTAATGTGACGTCATAAATTGAACTTTATAGAAATCATTCTAATTGTACTTTCTGGTCACAGAAACGTTTGCTGCAGGTAATTAGTATTTTTAAACATGTTATTTACTAATTGCATGAAACATAACAATCTGTATGCCCCGAAGGGTTAGACAGAGGTGTAACTATAGTACCTATATGCTAGTTATGTTTAAGACACGGTTGGCGCAGTGGTTGAGCCCTCGGCTGTTGGGCCGCGTGTTGTGGGTTTGATCCCCGCACGGAACAAATATTTGTATGACCTGCAGGTAATTGTTCCGGGTCTGGCTGTTTGTGTATGTGAGTTTAAATGTTTTTAAAAGCACCCACGATACAGAAGAAATTCCTAGTGTGGAGCAACGTTCTTTTACAAAAAAAGAGGAAAAGAGTATGGAAGGCCCAATAGATGTTACTATTTTTTTATTTACCGTATTTATTATTTATTTATGTATAGCGTGAACGTAGACGTATTGCGTAGACGCCATGTTCACGTGGCGTTAGCGCAGCGCTTACGTTTGACGTATGATCTAACTCAATGTGTGCCTAAAACTTACTTAAACTTTATTAACTTATCTTTCATTTTACGCAGGCTTTTGTGCATGTATCTACAGCCTTCACCAATGTAGATCGAAGAGAAATTGGTGAAGTGGTCTACCCAATGCCTATGAAGTTAGAAAGTGCTAGGCTTTTTGCTGACATGTATTCAGAAAACAATAAGATTGTCCACAAGTTTATGGGTGAGTGGGAATTTGTGATTTCGTACTATTATAAGGTGTGATCGATATGAATAATCAATTGATTTGGAGCCAAAACAATTCTGTACCAATCAGTTTCCAGAATTTCTTTCTCTTTTATCAATCAGTTAATAATGGGTTAATTGTTGCACAAAGTGCATTAGAAAGTATCAGCAATGCGGGTGTATTAATAATGCCATCCAGTTACTGTCCTGTGTGTGTCAAAGACCTCTTCTCATATCCAGAAGGCATAGGCTTAAAACATCACTGATGTTTTCAGACTTATGTTTCTTATAAGTCCAAAATTCACCACGATGTTTTACTTTACTGATGTTAGTGATGTGTAAAATAAACTTACAACGTAAATATGAATTGAAGAAGTCGAAATGGCACTTGCTCGAATTTTCTTGTATCGTTTAATCTTTCGGCTTGGCCTTAACCACTGGGCTATCACGACTCTTTTCCCAGGGGTATTAAATTAAGCCACCAAAACGTGATTTTTCTTCTAGAAACTCCAAACGCCCGAGTCTAAAATTATAGCAATATAACAAAACTAATATTAATTGCAGGAATGAAGCCCAACACGTACACTTTCTCAAAAGCGTTCGCCGAAGAGCAAGTTATGAAGCAATGCGAATACTTGCCAGCTGCGATCGTCAGACCATCTATAGGTAATAAGATTAAATTATACTTGGAAATGGCCCTTGAAATTAATGAGTTCCACAGTGAAATATGTTTTCCTAGCAAATTTGCTGGGAAATAGCTATTAATAATGAAATTCAATGAAATGTTTTTACGTAGACCTTCGTCTAAAACTTGAATAGTACCTACGCCTTCACTGGTTTAGTAAAAAATATAATTACTTTGGTGGTAACAAGATCAGAGTGTAAAGTTCCTCATCCACCATAGAAAAGGGAGGATCCTCCGACGAGACGGGTGTTGTGTCTGGTGGGCTACTGCCAGATGGTTGTTGTCGGGTTCTTGAATATGTTTAATAGCACGGATAACTTTAATATCGCCATGTAAGATAAGTCAGATTTAGTTCGAATGTGGCGAGATAGATGTCGCTACATTACAGTTCTAATCTTACTTGTATATAATATATGTCCATACCTGCAATGAAGACATGAAAAAATGACTATTAAATTTACTATTTACTCCATCAGTTCAATTGCCGTAATACTGGCTGAACAGACACAGGGGCAAATTGGAACGAAACTTTAAAGGGGATCCTAACGTTAGGGTAAAAGTTGTTTGTTGCAAAAAATAATTCTAATATTTTACTGAATTGAAATTTTCAATATGAAAACCTTGTTTGTTGCAAATAATTTTTAAAACAAAAAGAAAGTTTTACTCATTGTTACGTTTCAATTTACCCTTGCGTTTGCATTCACCCCGTTTACTGGTACAATGATATTTTGGAAATTTTTCGTAGAGCGACGGGTGAGGTCTAACAACCGATTTCAATCGTGTATTTATACCAATCGCAATCCGTATTAGCTATAAACACAGATCAATCTCTAGATTGGGATTGACAAAATATGCCTTTTCACTATTCCGTTGAAGGTTGAGGGGTTTTTTTTTTAAGCCTTGCCCCACACTAGGAATTTCTCCCGTATCGTGGGTGCGTTAACAAACATTTAAAGCCACATACACACAGCCAGACCCGGGACAACTATTTGGAGGCCATACAAATATTTGTTCCGTGCGACAACTACTCAGACACTTCTAACATTCCTCATTTATGTTCCAGTGATGTCAGCCCTCAAGGAGCCAGTTCCTGGATGGATAGACACTTGGAACGGGTCCACTGGGCTGTTCGTCGGGATCTCGGCTGGAGTTCTCAAAGTGGCTATGGGTAGAGGAAGCAACGTCACTGATTTGGTTCCAGTTGATATTGTTACCAACCTTATTATAGTCGCTGCTACGGAATGTAAAAAGTAAGAGTTTAATTATTTTAACAGTATTAATAAATCTCGACTGCCTCGTTGACCTAGTGGCCGCGTGTGCTACTGCTGACCATGAGGTCTTAGGTTTGATTGCAGGGTCGGGCAAATTTTCAAACTGAGTGTTTCGACTAATTCAACTGGGAGTTTTAGGACTAATCGCAATCATAAAACAATTTAAAAAAAATTATACGAACTCTCCAGATTTAATTTTATCTTATAGTATAGATTATTCCGGCCAAGTCCAGTTAATTTCCAATAAAATTTCATAATTCGTCATTTAATTTTCAAACACATTTTAGTTCTACTTGGAAAAAGTTTTTGCACCATATTAATGTTCTATTTAATTACAGATCAAAACAAATTAAAGTGTACAACTGCTGTAGTGGACAATCCAACCCCATCACATGTGATGAAGCCAACGCCATCACCAGAAAAGTGGTTCTCAAGTATTCATTAAGTGAGTTTTTTTAATTTTACTTCCCTAAGGTTTTTTAATTAACTCATAAATAAATAACAAATAATGCTGGACAATCCACGCAGCATAATCTAGGCCCAAGCTAAGCAGAGCTTGTGTTATGGGTACTAGATGACTGATATACTTAATACAATATACTACATGGATAGATATTTCTTATTATACATAGCTAATACCCAGAACACGTACAAACATTTGTCCCAAGGCGGGAATCGAACCCGCAACCACCTGCGTCGCAGGCGAACCTTCGCCCGCTGCGCCACATAGGTCGTCAAAGTACGTCACCCATTGTTGTAATCCCGGAAGAGTAAGGCAGAGGTGTATTGCTATCAACCGAGCACAAATTCAGTTTTCAGGCTGCTAGTTTATTATATCGGAGACACCGAAATGTTCCAAAAAATTATAATAATTATATATAATAAATATAAATAATTTTTCCCTTCTTTTCAGATGACCTCCCGTGGCCTTATATCCTATTCACCACTAATGCGTTTTTATACTATTTAATAACGTACGCTCTACAGATTATACCTGCATACTTGATTGATTTATGGTGTATATTAACTGGAAAGAAAGCAACGTGAGTATAACTCCTTTTTTCATTCCGCACTTTTTATAAGTCCAGCCCGTCCCTTGCTGTCCGCCCCCAGCGACGTCCTAAGCCGAGGCTGTACGAGCCTCGGCTTAGGACGTCGCTGGGGGGTGCCCTTAACGATTAGTCGCTTAGCTTTTAAGTATTTACGCCCTGGCTGGAGGCCTTAATTTCTAATTAAATCCCCACAAGAAAGTTCGGTTAAGCAGAAGATATCCCTGAAAGATAAACTGCAAAAAACCCATTCCAAGAAAAAAAACACTTTTTATAGGGCTGCGTTTTTACACACTTTGTAGGCTACTTCCTATTTTTTAAATAGGACGATTTATAGTTTTGAACTTCTAGTGGTTAGGCAATCATATCCCTTAAACGTATTAAGGGGTAAATGGGGTTTTTCGTTGAGTTGAAGCAAATCTGCACCTGTTGGAAAGACAGTTTCTTCAGTTTAGAATTAGTATTGCCATCCAACGTGGCAATGCTGCAACGTGGCAGTCTCTTGGGCACGTTTCCAGATGACAGCGATGCGGAGGAGTACTTTGACGCCTCAGTGTCTTGGTCGGCTTTTTATATAATTTTGTTCTTGTAAATATGTATATATTTAGTTAGTTTTATGGCATAATTGTAAGTATGTAAATACTTTAACTTTAAAAAATTAGAGGTACCAGTTTCTACATAATTTATTTTGTATTACAGACATATGCAACTTCAAAACAGATTGAAGAAAGTCATAGATGCAGTTAAGTTCTTTCTACTCAACGAATGGAAGTTTTCTGACGACAACATAAGAAAACTTTTGAAAAAGATGACTCCTGAAGATAAAGAAATATTTAACATTGACGTGAAAACGATTAACTGGGAAACTTGTATTAGAGATTATATCTTAGGGGCTAGAAAATATTTGTTGAAAATTGATAAATAGATATCATCGTCCTGCCCTTATTCCAATTTATTTGTATGTCTTCTTCTTCCATACATCTCTATTTGCCGTCATCTCAAAAGGCACCTCCTTCCTAGCCGTATCATCTTTGATACAATCCATTCATCGTTTCTTCCTCTACTCTTGTAACCCACCACTTTCGATTTCATAACTTTCCTCACAACATGATCCTCATTCCTTTGTATCACAACAAATTGACCTATAGATATAAGACAAATTATTTGTCTTAGTATTTATGTTAGATAGATATAATATTAGGTAAGTATTTTGTTGATATATTGAATTGTATAAGTAATGAGTAAATGGGTTTTGTTTGAGCCATTTTATGTTTTTTTTTTTCAATAAAAACTTCTTCCATATTTCTTAATGAATTTACGTTTACTTACGAGAAGTAAAACACTCCCTTAATGCTGAAAGCTTTAGTAGTTCAAAAATTATATTGGTCTAGATTATGAGATGAGTTGTGAGGAGTTACTAAGGTTACTAGCGCTGCATACTAAGTAAGTAGTTCCATTCCAGTGCCTCCATAAAAAAAACCTAACACCCTGTATAATATTGTAAAATAGGTATATAGGGTAGAAGGGTCGGCCAGCCTGAATACCATGAGTTTCTGAATACCATTCAGTACATGATTCTGGATTCCTCAGTGTTGAAATTTTTCGTCAGTTCTCACTTTTACGTTTAATTCTGATAGTGTTTCTACTTAAAAAGGTTAACAATGATGAAACAATCATTATTTCTATTTTTACTTCTTTCATTTAAAACTGCATTGGATTACAAAAAAATAAAGTTTTTTTACAGTTTTCAGTAAAAAAAACGTTACAAAAGAACGTAGGAATTAGGAAAAGCCAACGAATAATGTATACTGATATCCTGAACTCATAGTATTTGGCTGTGGGTGAATGTCCTTTCCAACCGGTACAATATATACATATATTTAATAATACATATATAATGAGAGATCGTCGGTGTGAAGTCCTACCCTTAATTCAATTAAGACATATACCAGACATAGAAATAAATTGTTTCCGTCAAGGAACCTGCCTGGACTCAAGTCAATTTACCTTTAATTACTTCGTAAAATCATAAATAATAAGAGCCCATTAATTAAGGATCAAAAACGTAACCGAGCAAAGCCACAGGATGTCACACTACTCACATATGTATTGATCTCGGCTTGCCAACTAACGAAGCGGAATGCTCACTAAATCATAGGATTATACGCACTATCTCACTCATGCAGGTAACACAGTTAAAATAAATGAAGGTTTAGTATCAGCTAGAGAATAGTTTGTGCTCTATTGTGTGGTAGGATGACAGATTTATGTATATCTCTGGTCTATGTCCTTGCTTTCGGTGAAGAGAAATGTAGCATGTACCTTCTAGGAGCAATGTTGAAAGTCAGGGCAACACCAGTACTTGAAATTCTTTAACATATTATGAATAAATTATCTATTTTTCAATGGATCGGGAAACCTCTGAGTTCATTTAAATTAAAGTAGAAAATCCACCCAGTGTAGAAAATAGAAGATAATTGATTATTCCTATCTGTATTTTTTATATATACCTACTGAATTTTACGAAAGGTCTGTTGAAACTAGGCTATTGTATCTTGGATTAATTAATAACCGACCCACTAGAACGCGAGAAATGAAAACGTTATTACAAAAAACAAAACCACTACAAAAAAAGAACACTATTACGTGTAAATTAAGTATAATTTCGGAAGTCGGTGGCAAAACATTAAACAAACAAAGGCACAAACTTCCGAAATTATTAATTATTTACACTTATTAGTGTTTACTTTATCCGAATTGATGACAAACAGTGTCTTGTGACTTTTCTTTGATCACTGTGACAGAAAGTTAAATATCACACACGTTATTGAATATGTATATGTAAGCGAAATTCAATACGGTACTCAGCAATATCGATTTTTACTGATTATTTCCTGATGCGAAAACCCAATAACACCTGGCCCGACCCGTTGATAATTCAGAAGCCCAAAATTCTGACAACTATTCATACCCAGTCTACATATTAACTGAGTAGTAGATGTCAGATAGGCAATCGATTCATGGAAAATACAGGTATCCAACTGTATCCTGTTAGACAGGAGACGACACCAAAATACTTACTGTCCCACTGCTGGACAATGGCCTCTTCTCATTCAGAGAAGGCACGAGCACTAATCACCTTGCTCGCTCAAGACGTGTTGGCAATTTCAGACTTATATTAATTAAAAGTCCAGGTTTCCCCACGATTTTTTCCTTCGCCGATGTCAGTGGTGACCAAGATAAACGTAAAAAGTACATATGAATTGAATAAGCCAAATTGGTACTTGCCCAGGTTTGAACTCATAACCTCGTGCATAAGAGGTGAGGCCTAAATGGCCTGGGCCTGGGCCATCATGACATGGCATGTGGAATTAAACTACAGAATTAACACAATAGACCAAATATTGTTAACACGAGTTAGTCGACATTAATCGCAACCATATTTTGTCTCATGCCTATCCTACACAAAATACTCGTAAATTGTAATTTCGAACACAAACGCGTATGACATTCTATTTTTGACCACAACCAATTTCCCTGTCAAAATCCATAAACGTTTCAATTATTCTAGAGACTGACTCGACCCGACCATAGGTTCTATAGTAGGATCACATTTCAACCACGTTCATCTTGCTTTAATGTTCTATTTGACATGCCCGTATCTCGTTACCATGCAGTTTGCGTTGGCATCAGCACAAGTATTGTGGTTTGCGGGGACATAGCTTAGCCATATGAGATGCTTCATTCATATGCGTGAGTGTGTTAGAGAATTTAATCGTTTCAATGCAAATTATTGGATTATAAGAACCTGGGAATTACTCACAGTTCAAAGACATTACTTTTTGCACGATGGGTTTGCTAGAGGTTCATGACAGCCATGTTTCATGTGTGACTTTTGTGATTGAATAGGTATAGTTGAAAGGTATAATCTCCATTAGATTTCCAAAAAAAAACTACGATATCTAATACTTTCCCAAACAGGAAATCCAACGCGAGATCAAGATTCGAACGAAGCAGGAGCGGTACCAAAAAGTAAAATCAAACCAATATTTAAAAAGGTACCCTTTATGGACTGTGGGATATCCAATTCACAGCAAAATAAGCATACATAATTTGTATTCATTTCGTAAGGAATCAAAAGATCAAACCAACCAAAGGATCAAGACCGCCATTTAAAAGGTTTGTCCTTTTATAGAGACCTTATTTTCATTCAGTGGAAGATAGCTAGAGGTAAAATAATATAAGTAGGTCAATTCATTTGTCAGACTGCCTCGCTAAGTACCCCAGTCAAGGATTATAATAATTATGGACAACCAAGCGTACAGAAATCTTGATCTTTCATGCATGGTCGGCTTTTTGTATGAGATAATCTGCACAAATTGGCAATTTCGACATTATTGGCGATGTGCGTTATTATGTGTGTTCGTATTATTAGATTCGAGGATAATGATCATACGTGCCAATGAATGCAATTCCAAAAATCTTAATATTTGCTCGTATGTTTTGCAAAAATCTTTGTTAGTTTTTGATCATTCGGTATTTTGTAAAAATCCTATTATTAATTATTCTGCAACAAATAAAAACGTGTTACGTGAATGGTGGTTAACTGGTAAAAAAGTTTAAGCCTGGATGTTTGAGAACCAGTTATAACAAGGGGTATCGTGTTACCCAGTAATTGGGTCAGATAGGCAGCCACTCCATGTAAAATACCTACTGGTTTTCTGCAGTATCAGGTTAGAGGGAAACTAACCCCAGCATATGCAATGGCTAGGATGATGAGGAGCCGTGCAGCGTCGCATGAAATGGCAAGATGTTAAGAGATATGTAACATAACTCCGCTAAAAGCTTAAGGGGCCGAGATTCGGCTCCTATAAGTTTCGGATTTTCGGCGAGGATCCGTTACAACCGGCACGACTGCCTTGTTATTATCGATGAAAAGAGAATAATTTACGTCAAATATTTGCCTCCTTCGGTATCTCCTAAAGCATAACATCACGTCTGTAATCCAAGAAGGGTTTGACAGAGGCGTACCTATTATAGATAACCCACATTTATGTTTGTTTAAGTCCCATGTAATATGGGGCGAGCCTTTTGCCATCAACCGGACACAAATACAGACTCAGGGCTGCTACTGAGAAATTCCAGATGGAAAACCCAATAACAGTTTGCCTGACCCGGGAATCGAACCCAGGACCACGTGCTTTGCAGTGGCGCTTCCAACCACTAGACCAACGTCTAGCGCCGCTTTTAAGGCAACTAGACCAACGAGTCAGTACATAGCTCCTAAAGCCATGTCCTAAAGCTGATTATTGAATGATGAATCTTACTGTGCCTGCGAAAAGTGGTTGTAATTTCTTAACAATCTGCATACTCCATGTTTATTGCTCTTCGTAGAAATAAATGGTATTTTTCACTCAATCTCACTTCTCGCATTGGTAGCGCAATGCACTACAATGTTCTTTAATCTCAGACACAAGATACAAGTTCAGCTGTTCCTTTCCTCCGAACTCTATGAAGTCGTCCTTTGTTTGAAGTAAAACATGACCAAAAATAAATGTGTATTTTTAGCTGTGACGTCTTTTTTGATGACATTACGTGAGATTAAGGACTTTGTTTTATAATTTAAGACTGATATGTATGTGCACGAGATCACTCAATGATATTCACTGCGTAACTATCGGTCGTCAATAATATTATAGTAATATATGTGACAAAGCCTTTGCGGCTTCGAGTTGATCTATCCCGATAGAAAGCTGTTTGCGGTTATCATTCATGTCATCAAATGTTCATCACCCACATCGTGTAGTGATCTCGTGTACTAGCGTCTGAACTGTTCCAGTTGGGAGAAGATGATATTTTACTTTGAAAAGTCCCTCGTATTACCAAGGAGAATAGAGAGATTTCGTGATTTCGTTGAGAAGGTGATAGGTGATGATTGATAACGCAGATGTAGGCGGAAACGCCGAGAGTCGACGCCCTAGAAGGACCCACACTGACCTTATTGGTGATGTTCTTCAAAATCGTCAGGTACGCAGTACTCGCAACAAAAGGGGCATGTAAGGTTTGTAGATGGTGGAATTTTGTAGTTTTTGCTTACCCCCATCGAAAAACGACGTGAGTTTGTGAAATATGTTTGTATGTTTTACCAATGATACTATACTTTACGAAGTTCTTAGAAGTTCCTAGAAACAATAACTATCAGATTCTGCAAATGCAGACAAAGTTACTGTAGTTAAAAAATTTATGATATCAATCGAATAGTCTAGATTAATTACAGGTCTTAATATAGGAAGATTATTACCTGAAAGTAGGTTATGGTTCGTAAAACATCTAGCCGGTACAATTTAGGTCGATAAATATTGTAGGTACTCGTATGTGTCTATTTCAACTCTTTGTTGAAATCCCTTAAGTTTCAACTATCGGAGTTGAAAATATTTTGAACATTTCTGAAGTACGAGAAATAAAATCAAATTTATTCGTGAATGTAGTTTTACAATAGGATGTTATAATAATATGGTAAGTTCACTACATTTTACTCAAGAGCATACAAATAAGAGCATAGGAAGAACGGATTTTACTTGTAAATATAGTTTTAGCCCTGACTGGGGCCCTTCATTGTAAGGTCACCACAGCATCGTTCGGTTAAGCAGTAAACAGCCGTCTAGTGCTGAACTGCTACTGGCCCTACCTAAAAAAAAAGAATGGATTTATTTACGAGTCGTAAATAAATGTAAAATCTATAATCTTTCACTTGTTTTCATTTTAATTGTTTTCGTAAGACTTGTACAACTTTTGTTGTTGTGTTAAGCAGCGCCTCAGGTGGTAGATGATCGTACTATTTGTATCAATTCGCCTAGGGATAATGTATACGGCGTCATCAATCATCAATTGGGTTTTAAGGACACATTTCCCCTTCGACATAAGACATAACGCTGACAGTATGCAAACGGACGGCGCCGACGCCATATGTATAATCATGAAGAATCATATCTACAGTCTGCCTGCTACATATTCTATTGCGAAAGTTTGTGAAGATGTATGGCTGGATGTT
Source organism: Phlogophora meticulosa (assembly GCA_905147745.2). Classification (NCBI taxonomy): domain Eukaryota; kingdom Metazoa; phylum Arthropoda; class Insecta; order Lepidoptera; family Noctuidae; genus Phlogophora; species Phlogophora meticulosa. Next base: position 7,270,658 of record LR990525.1, read on the forward strand.
TCTCACTCATTCACGAAAAATATTCTACGAATTTTAATGAAACGTTACAGTATAATACTGTAACGTTTCATTAAAATTCGTAGAATATTTTTAGAAGTATAAGCTACAGTAATTGTAGCTTATACTTCTTCATAACACATAGGCTATTAGTATAGGCTGTTAGTATAATTTATAGGTCATCTTCCTAGAATAGGGCAATACAAACTTAAGCACGAGGGTTCTATAAATATAATATTTCTGTGTGATGTGTTAATGTATGACGAACTAGTTTATATCCATCCCACTATGGACTAGTTTACACTTACCTAAATATAGTAAAAATGAATGGAATTTCATCCTTATATCTCCTGTAGATAGGTAGACACTACTGTAAGAGCCTTCTGACCTCCACGGCAATTTATAATAATTTAATGGCTTGTTATGAGACAAATACTAGCATACACAGCCGCTGGCCGCATGTAAAACATAACTAATTCATAATTAAAATAAATCTTATCATTAACATGAAAAAGTATCTTCAATCATTTCAGAAAATTCAACAAACCCGTTATTACTAAATTGTTCCAAACAAACATTTACGCATACAAATGTTTTGTTTGAAACAATTTGTTGTTCAAAAAACAGTAACCAATACATACACAGAAATAAAGGCCCGCAAAATACGAGCAACACAAAAATATACATTACCATTGGAGCGGGCCAACTTCCTTTTGCTCGGAGTTAGTTCGTGGAACAAAGCGAAACTACCACCTACACTTTTCTATCAAGTGTCTGTCTGCAGACTTTGTGCCTCTGTTGCTTTACCTCCTGAGATCGCGACAAGTGGGACGCGTCTTCCATTGTGGAATGGAAAACATGTAGGCAACATTCAGGTCGAATGGGATTTATTTTTAGTTAGATACGTTCTTTTTTTAAATTGACGATTACTGCGATTAATTTGTTGTTTTTATTTTCTTGTTGGTTTTTATTTTATTAAATATATTTTGATTTTTGACTTTTTTATTTTTATTTTTATGTTAAGCTGTGTATTTCTGGATTATGTGCAAAATAAAGAGAGGTGAGTGAGGTGATAGAAAACAGAGATGTATGGAAGAAGACATGCTGCGACATCTACAAATAAATTGGGATAAAGGATAATGATGATGCTTCTAAAGTATAATTTTGTATACTCACATTTTTTTCTTGTAAATGCACTAGCATTCAAGTTAATGTGCAAATCCCAACTCGCAACTTGAATAACACACTTTTTTATTTTAATGAATGAAAACACTGTTTAACACAAACATACAAAGTCACGATCAAAGAACAGAATTTGAAAAGTAATATCAGATTTTTGTAGAAATCAATAAAGGCTCAAGATCTCATGCAAAAGTTACAACTCGGTCACGGAAAATACTACTCTGTTACCCTTTTTGTTGACAGAGGGGTCTCGTCACCGAGGTGTAAAATAGCAGTGTTTGAGTTTCTCAGCCTTCACCTATTTAAAAAGCATAAGTAAACTCCGCACGTAGGAAAGATTCATTATAAAGCAATCAAAAAATAATTAAAAATAGAAATGATAAAATATCTTTGTTATTATTTTATTTGAAATTGATATTTTAATTAATTATCTTTGAAAATAACTAAGTAGCTGCCTTTAGGATTTAAATAACAAGTATATTAAAATTCGATGAAATAATTCCATTTGTTTACCTATTTAAAAAGTGGATGTAGGTTTATCAAGCTTGGAAATAGTCACTAAGAAGCAATAAATAGATAAATATAAAAATATCTTAATTATTATTTTATTTGAAGTGTAAATTTTAATATTAATTTTTTTAGTAACAATAGTGTAACCTATCTAGGTTACACTATTGTTATGATTGCGAGATTACACAACTGTTATGAGATAGTGTAACTTAAATAATAAGTATTTTAATGATTTGATTTTCGCACAAAATCCTTTTGTAAGAGCGCATAGTGATACGATTTTTTTTAATGGAATACACCCCCGTCACACATTTTAAGATAAATAAGTTTTTTAAAATAGTAAACACAATAAGGCAAATCTAAGATATTACTTTAATCTAAGGAGGATGTCTCATGAACCTATTCGAAAGTATTACTTTGCCAACGCCCACGGAATGATACAAGTCCCAGAAAAGTATTTTTTTTTCATTGTGTACACGACGATGATTGAAAATAGAAACATATTGAGTACGAAACACAATGGCAAGTATCTCAACGTACAGGCTACAAATATACCATTCATGTTAGTCGGAATCCATCAGGAACACCATGTTATTATTTTATTAAATTCATGTTTCTGAAGGTTAAAACAATATGGTTATTCAGTCAAATAGTATTTGGATGACAAACTCTGATGAATATTTATATTATTATTTTTTTGACATTTTCACTACTTTATCGACACAATTTTAATAATTTGACATGCATATACTCGTATTTTTGACATTATTATTAACATTTTTATATTTTTTTATTCTTTCATGACATTTTCCCTACTTTATTGACACAATTTTGATAATTTGACATGCATATACTAGGACATTTTATATTATTAACACTAAAACTGATTTTGTATGCCTATCGGAAGGACATGGTTTGTACACTAATCTATTCAAAAACACCTGTAATCACCTATGTTCACAAAATGAATAAATGAATTGAATTGAATTGAAAGGTAGAACATTTTGAGAATCGCTTATGTGATAACCTATTTACAGGCCTTTTTTTTGGCCAAGATATCAGAATTGCCATTCAACGTGACAGTGCTGCCAGGCTTCTGGGCACTTTTTCCGTTGACAGAGATGCGTTTGAATTTTTCGATGCCCTGTGATTCTCTATTTTTTTTCTTTTCGTGTATTAAAAATTAATTGCTTTATTGAATGAAAATCATTTACAAAACTACTTTTTTTGACTTAAAATAATATACGACACTCCCTTTGTGGCCAAATAAACATCTTGTCTTTCTTTTTTTTTTCATACTTACCTACCGCTTATCGATTTCTCAAGATATTTGGAAAGCAATTAAACGTCTTTGGCAAAAGCACTCCGCTTGGACGGACTTTGGTTTTAAATGCGCCTAAAGAAGTTATAATATTCCATTCATCAGCGTATTTGTGAGGCAAAAAGTTGTTTCAGACTTTAATTGAAAAGTTGTTAGCTGCAGTGGGATTGACAAAATTTATGTTCCTGTACGTGACACGACCGGCAAGCAGGCACGCGAGAGAAAGGCGAATGTGTAACTGCCACGCCACTGAATTTATTTATTTAGACCTAAATGTAGTTAGGTAAAATTACATAAATTGTAGACGTTGATAGCCATTGGCGCTGGCTAATATTCATAAACACGTTAACTTGCTACATATATTCAATAATGTTCATATAGTTAAAATATATTTTTGAAATGAGTAACTTTTATTCTGTTAAATTAAATTATTATTAGTGTAATTAAAAAAAAACTATTATGAACATAAAAAAAAAAAAAACTAGAATCATAGGGGATTAGCGTAAATTTATTATTAACAAAAGCTAGACTAGCTTTTGTTAATATTAAATCAATAGTACTGGGACTGACCTTAGTGGTGATGTTCTGCAAAAAGGTCAGGTGCGTAGTACTCGCAAGAGAGGCAGCCCGGAAAATATAAATTATCTTATTATAGCTGCCAATTGCAAAAAAAAAACAAATAAAATTTGGGTTTCGTGGACTGCTTCTACGCATTTGCCTTAACCAGACCCTTCGCTGGAATACGCACCTCCGCATATCTAGTTAACTCGCAAGGGTTGTATGAGCAGATAAGAGATTATAAACGAAGCAAAAGGAGTAGTTAAGGCTCGTAGCAGGTAGCGCTCTGTAATTTCTGCTTACCCCAAAGGAAAAAGGTGTGAGTTTATGTATGTTTGTATATAACTATTTCGTAGTTATATATCGCTAATTATTGAAAAAAACGGCAAGTATAGTTTTCATTTAAAACGAGCTGGGTACTTACCTACTGCTGCAGTTGTCAATCTACATCATCACACTGCTGGCCAAAAGCCGAGGTCATAAATTCCAGAAACTTTGCTCGGGTCAGGTCTATCAATGAATCAGCATTGCCATTCAAATTGGCAATGCTGACGCTTTTTTTGGCACTTTTCCCGTTGACCGTGAGTCGGGCGAAATGTTTGATGGTCTAAATGATGCGTTCTTCTTTTTTTTAAACATACGGCAATTATTGTTTTAAGTCCCCCAGATTATAAGTTAAGTAAAATTCAAAAGAAAAATAAGAATAAACCGTTATTGAATGATACCGATACGGGGTCATTTAATCCAATCAAATCTATAACCAAAAATGCTTATTACGAGCCAGACATCGATTTTTAATTTTGTGTTACATTCCTCATACTGTTACGTGTAGATAAAACCAAGGCTAGACATGTTGGAGTCGTCCAAATAATTATAGCCTTGTCTGGAAATGTTGCCAGAAAAGACCTTGTGCCGAACGTTGCTTGTCTGAGCGAAGCCTATTAATATTTTACATAACATCGACTGACACGATTTAGAATATGTTTAAGTTTAAAGAAATATTAATATTGGATAGAGTGCAGGGTGCAGTCTCCTGTATCTCTAACATTTTTACTTTTAACATATTTAAAAGTGTGTAAGTTTACGATATTTTTTATTATATAACAAAAAAAGATGAAGAGATTGTTTGTTTGAACGCGCTTATGTTTGAAATTATCATTCCGATTTGAAAAAATATTTTTCGCTTGATAGCTCAATTTTTAAGGAAGGTTTTAGGCTATTTAACATAGAACAACAGCAACCCTTAGAAGCCGGTGAAGCCGTGGGGTACGTCTAGTTAAAAATATGGCTCTGGTCTAGTTATTAAATCTGGATCATTTAATTTAGTTACCTATTTTGAGCTAAATCATGTGTTACATGTAAAATTATTTATATCTAAAAAATGGAATTCAATGAAAATCAATGAGTTTGTGCAAATTGGTTAAGTGATGTTTTCGTTGGAACTTGGTTCACATGTTTGTCTATTTTATAGCTGTGCCCGCGACTTTGTCCGCGTGGAATTTAACAAAACATGGGTTTTCATTGTTATTGCGTGGAACCCTAATTCTTTTTCTAAAACAAAAGAAGCCTAAGTTACTCCTTATAACATTAGTTATTTGCCAGCTATCGGTCCAACAGTTTTGGAGACTACCTCAGATAGACAGACAAACAAACATTTTTTTAATTGTTTTTTTTGTTATGACTAACTTTTACATGCATTTAGTAAAAAACTGTTATTGGGACAATACAAATAGACACTTCAATTTCATTTAATTGTAGAGATAATGCTGATGTTATAACGGATTTCCATAGCCATGGATCACACACATAGCTTTCAATATTCATACAAAAACAAAAATTCATCACTTTTGCAAGCGACAGCAAGGAATGTCCCTAAAAAATGATTTTTCACCATAAAAGGCCTTTGTGAATATTTTGACAGGCGTCCAGGTTCGGTTGTGTATAAAACAACCGAAGTGTTCGCTTTGGCGGTTATACTATGGGACTCGATTGGCGTCTGAAAGCAAAAAAATAAAACGAATGGTGTACATCAACATACTTGTTAATTAACAATGAACTACATGTTAATGGAACCTATTGTCAATCATCATCCTCCTGTCCTTATCCCAATTTATTTGGGGTCGGCGCAGCATGTTTTCTTCTTCCATACATCTCTACTTGCCGTCATCTCAATAGTCAGCCTCTTTTATAGCCATATCATCTTTCACGCAATCAATCCATCTTTTCTTTGGTCTCCCTCTACTCTTGTAACCTTCCACATTCATACTCAAAACTTTCCTCACAACGTGGTCCTCATTCCTTCGCATTACATGCCCATACCATGACAACCGATTTCCACACAACTTCTCGGTCACAGGCACCACTTTCAGACTTTCTCTTACATACTCATTTATTATTATATCCATTCGCGTAACACCACACATCCCCCTCAGCATTCTCATCTCAGCTGCATGTAACTGCCTTTCATTCATCCCTTTTGCGGCCCAACATTCTGATCCATACAAACACCTAATCTCAATATGCTCAAAAAAGTATTTTTATGAAAAACTTTAAAGCAAGATTTACACGTTTAAAATTATAACATCTGTAAGGCTTTTTAGCATGAACTTCAAATTCGGTCAAATACCAATTTTCCATTCATATGTACTTCCTAATTTTCTCGAGGACGTGACTGAAATCGGTAAAAAAAAAATGGCGGAAACCTGGACTTGCAAAATTAATATAAATCTAAAACTGTATTAGTGAATTCTTAAATGTGAGCCTTTTCCTTGCAGTGAAACAGAAACAGGCTAATATTATTTATAAGGTTCTTATTTATTATAGAATACGAGAAGGCAATCAACTCCACAAGCTGTAAATAAATCCTATTATGATAACGTCGTATCAAATACGGTAACCTACAAAATACGGTTAATGTCAATAATCTGATTAGGTCGAGGCTATATAATAATGCAGGTTGGTCGAAGGTTAAGCTACGCTTGCCAACGTCAGTCTGTGGATGGGTGACCGTTCGAAACTTATCGAGACTTCTACAATTCTACATGCCTCGGAAAGCACGTTAAGCCGTTGGTCTCGGGTATCAATTGTAGATCTTTGACAGTCGTTACGGGTAGTCAGAAGCCCGAAAGCCTGACAACCGAAAGTCTTACCAAGGGGTATCGTGTTACTCAGTAACTGGGTTGTGAAGGTCAGATAGGCAGTCGCTCCATGTAAAATACTGGTATTCAGCTGCATTTGATAAGACTGGAACCCGATCCCAATTCCCTATTCTGCCGTGAATAGCATAGCTGCAGTAAGATGCTCTAAAGTCTAAAACATACTTACTGCAACTATGCTGATATTTTCATGTTTATATTCCAGCCAACATAGGCTAGTTCAACATTTGCAAAAGATAAAAAAATATCAGGTCATACCGTTTTATTTTTATTAGTATTTTGGCTTACCAGTTGACAAGTCACTTAAAATCAACCAACAAATTGCCACATCACGCAACCGTTTATATGTAGGTTAGGTAGTATAATAATATTCCAATGAGCAAACATAATGGGCCCTTATATTGTGGTACCTTATCTCAGTAGAAACAGGAAACATGCATGTTTGTCCAGGGTGACGAATGCCCACGAATGGCCCCCTTGATCGTGTTGACTATACCAACTTACTTATATGGGCAATACATAATTTTAACGATCCCTGAAGTTAAGACAGAAACTTTGCAATTGATAGTTCTATTGCGGCGTCCCTTTTACTATTGTATTTTACAGAAAATAAAAATAAAATATTAAAAAATATTTTTTAAGTTCCGCTGTGTATAAAGGCAGGGAGTAGTCGGGTAATGAAAAGATACTCTCCTTTTCATCATCCAAAGGCTTTACTCAGTGCTACAACATGCCTTATTGAAAAAGTGAGTTTATTAGCTTGGCTTTTCATCCAAGAAAATAGCAATTTATTTACTTTTCCACTAAACAATTGCCGTTCTTTGCTTTTCCCGGAACGCGCGACCTCACCAACAATGTGTACAATAATTCTTAGTTGGAAAACTTCACTCACCTACTTAAGTTGGTGATCTCCGTAAAATTAATGTTTTCTTGTGAAGTGATTTGAAATTACACAGCCTCCAGCATACCTTATACTTATGAAAAATTCAAAAGTTATTTTGTCGTGACGTCAAAGTCAAATTAATTATTTCAATTGGACCATTAAAAGGTCACTATTGAACGTCAACTTTAAAATTAAAATTATTTACTAAAATGATTCTAGTTGCCCCTTCCAATAGGTAGTTTCGTGTGGAGAAGAATGGGCAAGAAACTCAACTACATGAACAATTGTAACTTTCGAAACAAGACCTATTTCATAGTAGAATGGTTTCAAACATACTATGCTCATACCACCATACAATTATATCGATGCTTTAGAAGCAATTTGTTTTTAAATCTGTGTGTACGATCTTTATGCTGGTACGTAGTCTAGGACAACACTTTTTACTGCCATCAGTCTTTTTTTGCTGCATTTATTTGTCAAAGATATTATGGTAGGTACGTATTTGAGGTTTCAGACACGTGTAAATTAGCTATAATGGTAGGTACTAATAAAAGCTTAGTCACTGAAAATAAATAATGATGACTATGTTATTATAGGTTTCAAACATCACATTATTGTTTTTGACATCCTATGTAATGACTCAAAAATGCGCGATAAATATTATTATTAAATAAACAGTATTTCTTTTTGTACCTATTTGTTTGAATATGACTAAAATTAGAGAATTGATCTTTATAATTGACACACAGTTTGAAGGTGACGAACAAACAAACTTAGTGACAGATATGAAATTAGTTTTTGCATTGATAGAACTTTGTTATGTTTTTGTTTATATGTATGTAGGTAAATTCAACTTAAATTTGGAAGCTCTTATAAATTTAAATGTCTTAGCCCTTTCTTCTTTTATATGAGGGAAAAAGATAGAAATAGCCTTAATTATGTTTAGTCTTAGAACAAAGGAATTGGTACCAATTTGAAGACACACTGAGCATGGATTAAGCAGTAGCAGTAGAAATGCTGGTTTATGTATCAAAGACCAACTAAGAGAATCATGTAGTTGTGTTACTGGGAAGTTTCTTGAAGCGCTTTGTCTTTCTAGCTTTAGGTAAATCTCCTTCATCGCTTACAGAAAGCGCTACAGGGTCAGCGGTTTTTGGATGTTCTCTAAGTTCAGCTTGTCAAGAGCTGTATTTTAGTCTATTCTTCAATAAAAGAGTTTATTATTCTGCCAAAATATGCAGAGACCGGAGCTGAAAATTGATAGTTAATTACAATACTAAAATTACACACCTTCTTAGTTCTAAAATTAAAGTTCGGAAACTCAATTACCTATACAAATGTTTGATCTAGACAGACTCTTTCGAAAATAGAATTCTAAGAATCTTTTAACTAAATTTTTTCTACAGAATCAGAAGGCTTAAAGTAGGTCGCATTTTGATAAAATCTCTTTGCTCTGACATCTTGTCTAAAAAGTAATACTATTGCCGAAGACAACTTGGTTGAATTTCGATCTTTCAGATAACGCTTCAGTTAAAGGCGTAAGAAAAAAATTGATAGGTAATGCTAAATCAGTTTCCCAAATAATAACATCATTTATCTTCAAAGGGTTAGGCAGAGGAGAACCTGTAATACACCCTTATTTTGCCAGTTACGTAAGTCCCATGTAACAAGGGCGAGCCTTTTAGCATTAACCGGGCACAATGCACACTCCAGGCTGCAATTGAGAAATTTTAGATGGAAAAACCCAATAACACCTTGCCTGACCCGGGAATCGAACCCAGGATCTCAGCCTCTAGATCAACGAGGCAGTCAAATTAATCCCAAATTAATCTGCGTATACAAAAGCAATGGACGAACAGAAATACATTCAAATGAAAGACTTGTTATTTTATTGTGAAGGTCGCAACCTTACCTTCTAGATCCATTATCACCCTAAAAATAACTAAAATTAGATCTTACATTTCATAAGTAGCAACTTAAACTAATGTAATGCCTAAATATGTTTGCAATGTTGCGCGCATTTAGGTGTTACCTAGTAAAAACAGGCATTAGATACGCGACCAAGTGAATAGGTAACTAATCGATTGTACACATCAGTGATTAATCGAATCGACTCTTGCATAATTAAGCCAAGGTTTAACAAACATATTCATTCAGATATCCAAAATGTTATTGCGTACCGTTATTTTTGGATATTTCACTAATTAGTTACCATTAAAATTTTAACCTCAATGGAATTAATATATTAATTTGGCGGCTTTCATGTGCAATTAACCAGCTGCACTAAATATACATATAGTAGTATAATATAGTATAGTATAATATATAGTACCCTTCGAAAATAGGCAAACAGACTGTGTTGCTAGTGAGAGAAGTGAATTGACAGACAGGCAGTCACTCCATGTAAAATACTGGTATTCTGCTGCACAGTTGGGTAAAGGATAAGCAGATGATAAAGTATATCTCCATTTAGTTAAGGTAGTGTAATTGTGTGTTTGATATATTGTTTGAAGACACAATTTGGGTGGCGTACCCCCAAAATTAATAAAGTGAAAAAAAAAAAATCTTCTAGACACTTTACTTTTAAAACTAGATTTCTTTTGCTTTTCCCAGACATATGATCCCTGAGAAGAATTGCTGAAACCAACTCTGAGACGTCATGGTCTCTTTTCAAGTAATATAATTATAATGTGATTCTAATGATGCAGAGCAAAGTCTGGAAAGGCCTTTTTAAGAAAGAGCCATCGGCCTCATCATCATCTGCCTAGCCTTTTCCCAACTATGTTGGGGTCGGCTTCCAGTCTAACCGGGTGCAGCTAAATACCAGTGTTTTACATGGAGCGATTTTAAAATTAAAATAAAATACTAAAATGATTCTAGCTGCCCCTACTAAAAAGTAACTATTCGTGTCGAGAAGAATGGGTAAGAAACTCCACAATTCACAATCAATTACTTACTACACGAAGAAATTTTCTTATCTTTAATATCATAGAAACGACATAAGCCGTTAGAATCTTCATTTTCATGATTATTATAACAACGGTAACACCCACTTGCGGGTCTCAAATTCAGGTATATTTAGCTAGTTAGTAGTAAAGCCAAAATTAATTTGATTTGGTAAACCCTTAGTTATTTATTGAGTTATCCCTGGACTATCATTTTAGTTATAAATAAACAGGAGCCACAATTGGGCTACGAGTAACTGTTGGAACAATATTGTAACATAGTTTGACGCCAAGCCAAGGGGTATCGTGTTACCCAGTAAATGGGTTGTGGAGGTCAGATTGGCAGTCGCTCCATGTAAAATACTGGTATTCAATTGCATCCGGTTATACGAGAAGCTGACCCAGCGTAGGTACTTGGAAAATGGATGATGATGAGTTAAGCGCTATGAAGGTCAGAGTCAGCTTCAGGATATTTATTTTAACATGTATCAAAGTCAAGCTAAGTCTCATCTGTACAAATAAATCAAATTGAAGTGTCTATTTGTAATGTCCGAATAGCAGCTTTTTAGTAAATGCCTTAAAACTAATTTAAAAACGGTTGTCAGTCTGTCAGTCGGTTTGTTTGAGGGAATCTCCGAAACATCTGGACCGATTTGAATGGGACTTTCACTGGCAGATAGCTAGTATTATAAGGAGTAATTTGATAGTCATTAAGTACCACGCTTACTCATACGGGTTGGAGATTTCAGGCTTAATATGTATATTCGTTTTATAATGTAGGTCGAACCGGGACATTATAAATAAAAAGAGAATGCAATCAAATTCGGTTTAATGAAAGAAACTACATTACTACACAATTACATACGGGTCGTATGTTTGAAATGACACATCGTACTTAAAATAAGTGCTTTTAAAGAATTGTTTTGTTTCTTTTCTTGCTGTAAATTAAAATTACTCAAATAAAATTCTGGGTTAGGTAGGTTGATGTGCTGGCGTCTGTACAGAAATAAATTATATTTGATTTGAGTAATTAGGTAAAATATGTCACAGTACTGGGAACAGTTTTTATGTGTCCTGCCACATAGAGTGGCATATAAATATTATTTTAATATAAACCTTAATCTATACTTATATGCTAAAAGATCACTGGAATGTTTTAAATATTATTTAGATGTAGCGAATGGCACTGTTGGTTACTGTGAATGAAGGTGAGCCTTATTGCCTATAACCGACTAAAAATCCAAATTCCGGAAAGCTAAGTAATAAGAAGCGTATATACTATTTTGAAATTTAACTTTTTTTCTAATTGGTCTTGCTTTCATTTTTTTATAATAAAATCTTTTGTATTAAACCAAAACAACCCCCATTCAACCATCTTCACTCGTTAGCCATGTTCAATCTTCTAAGAATAAATTAAAAGTACCTCTAATATTAGTAAAAAAATATCCTTTACCAAATAGTGGTTGTACTAGCATAACAATTATTTTTAATCTAGATTATTCATAGTACTTTTTTCATATGCCCTTGGCCCCATACCATATCGACGATCAGCCATTGGCTTGTATAGTAGAAAAAGTTTTCAACAAAAACGTATGTTACTAAAACTGGAAACTTTATCCCTGTGAATAGCTTGAGGCCTGGGTAGATGAACTCGCCTTTCAGGACACTTTGCACGCACCTGAAAAAAAGAAAAACAAGTGAAGATCATAGATTTATTGACGACAACGAATTTTTCAGAAAGATAATAAAAAAAACACGTTTGATTTGTTTGCTTGTGTTTTGTTATGTCGATAGTTAATCCTTCAAAACTGTGTTCATTTGTATGAAATGTTATACCTACAATCTACAAACATATACTTAATACTATTGTAACTGGCCCATGTCTATAAATAGAAGAAATTTGAGAAATCTTAACATGATAGGTCGTTCATCATAACAGCAATTTATAGAGCCTCAAACTATTTAATAATGCTAATAATAATAAATAATGTTGGACAGTCCGCACAGCATCATCTAGCCCCAAGCTAAGCAGAGCTTGGGGCTAGATGATGTTATGGGTACTAGATGACTGATATACTTAATACAATACATGGATAGATATTTTTTATCATACATAGCAAATACCCAGAACACCCGGAACAAATCTTTGTAGATCGTACAAACTTTTGCCCCAAGGTGGGAATTGAACCCGCAACCACCTGCGTCGCAGGCGGACCTTCGCCCGCTGCGCCACATATGTAGGTCGTCAACTATGTTGGGGTTTGCTTCAAGTCTAACCGGATGCATCTGAATACCTAGAAGACTGATATACGTAATCTATTACATTACATACATAGATATTTTTATTATACATAGCACATATATTATACATATATTATTATTATACATATATTATCTGACAAATAAATGAATAATAATAATAGCAAATACCCAGAATACCCGGATATGTGAGGGTTGGCTTTCAGTCTCACCAGATGCTACCAAAAATGTGTATTTCCCGCGCAGCGGCTGCCAGCTGACTTTTGCAACCCAATTACTGAGCTCTGGAAAATCGAGACACACCCAGAATATTTTGATGCAATTATACAGTGCAGGCTGCGGAAACACAACGATTTTTTTTTCTTTGCTCAATTTATTATGAACTTGGTCTTGTCATGACGTATTATGGTTTATTTAGGAAATATTAATTAGTCCTTGGTTAAGAGTAAAACTAGACACTTAGGGCTAGATGATGCTGTGTGGATTGTCCAGCATTATTTATTTATTTATTTATCTAGTTGGTAAAAGACGTGGGTAGTGATATAGATTTTAGCTCCATGTTCGGTTGAGTACTTGGCTCAGTGGTGGTGACTTTACTCCAAAAGCTTATCTATAACCAGCTCTAATAATATTAGTATGAACAACTAACTTTTGCTCGCGACTTCATCCGCTTGAATGCCGGCAAAGTTGAGGATTAAAAACTATTCCATGTCCTTTCCAGGGTCTCAAACAATGTCCATACCAATTTCACATTTATAAATCGGTTCAGCAGATTTAGCGTAAATAGGTAAATAAATAAAAAATATAAAAAACAAACAAACAGAGACACTTTCGCATTTGAAATATTATAAGGTATGGATATAATCTTTATGAACATAGATGTGTAAGGAAATACAATGTTGAAGGCGGTTTACTTAATTGTTGTTACAACTATTAATACATGGAGAAATAAAATAAAATAAGTAATCACAGGGCATCGAAAAATTCATCCGCATCACTGTCAACGGGAAAAGTGCCCAGAAGGCTGGCAGCATTGCCACGTTGAATGGCAATGCTGATTCTTTGGCCAAAATAAGGCCAGCCCTCTGGTCACGTGAAGAGTCGACCAAACGCTTCGCAATTTCTCGAAAACCTAAATGGGCACACGCACCCCATAGCCTTAGTGTCTCAACCCCAAACGGTTCCAACATATAACTTCCAATTAAGTTGTTTTATTTCCGCCGTTTGAGGTTCAAATGGATATAATAATAATATAATAGTTCGGCACGGTTAACGCAGTGGCTGAGCGATCGGCTGCTGCGCTGCGTGTCGTGGGTTCGATTCCCGCACGGAACCAATATTTGTATGGCCTAGAGGTAGTTGTTCCGGGTCTGGCTGTTTGTGTATGTGAGTTAAAATGTTTGTAAACGACCCCACGATACAGGAGAAATTCCTAGTGTGTGGCAACGTATTTATTAAAAAAATAAAATAAAAATAGTATAGATGGATCGATGTGATTTACTTACACAACAGTATAAGCAACGAGAAAGCACGATAGTATCCCCATACTTAGTGCATTGCTCTTGGGTCTCTCCCTCCGCACCAGAACTAGGTCCATTAGTACGACAACTAAAGAGACTGTGTGCATACAGTGTTGGGACCAGAATGGGACGACCTTATGGATGCTTGGCGGTGCTATCAGCTCCCGATGAGTATTCCATACTCGCCAGAACAGAATGTCACCGAACTGAAAACAAATGAACATCGACATTATTTTAAAAGTACTTTGACGCCGGAGTGTCTTGGTCGGCTTTTTATTTTATTTTGTTTTTGTAACTATGTATATAGTTAGTTTTATGACGTAACCTGTATTGTATATATGTGAATACTGAATATTAAATGTTATAGATATTGTTAAAAAAATATAATTAAACAAATTTGAACAATAAATTATGTCTGTACTACCCGAAAGAGTAGACAAAATTTTAATGGACCCTGATTCAACCAGGATAAACTGGTTATGAAGATAACTGTTTACAACTGCCAACTCGAAGAATGGCATCCGCCAGATATAAAGTGTGATGCAGTGTTTAATTGCTCTGATTTTGTTATTTTAATTAATACACAAAAGAACACTGCACGCAATATATGTAATTGTGCCGGACGGAACGGTTGGCGGAGTGGCTGAGCCATTAGCTACTGCACTGCGTGTCGCCGGTTCGACTTCCATACGAAACAAATATTTGTATGAAGTACAGGTAGTTGTTCTGTGTCTGGCTGTTTGTGTATGTAAGTATGAATGTTTGTAAACACACCCACGGTACAGGTGAAATTCCTAGTGTGGGGCAACGCTTTTTAACAAAGCAACGGTAAATAATTGTTTAAATTATTTTAACAAACACATTTAAAAAATTGATAAATACAATTTACTTATGGAACTTCATGAAAAGAACTAATTGTGTTTTGGTAAAAATTATAAAGGTATGAGAATTGTGCAATAAGATTATGCCAGTTTTTCTTGGAAAATATTTTGCAAAAGAATGTTATTATGTTTAAATATATATCTAGACAAACAGTGTTCAAGTATTTTACTGGGTCGATCTCCTGCTTCGTTAATATGGGATAAAAATACTGGTAATCAGCTGTATCAGGTTAGTTCACATAAATTGCATTTTATCTAAGCAGATAAAGATGACGTAATAGAACGTAAGTCGATTGTTATAAACTCAACACAAATATGGACTCCGTCAGTTTCAGAGAATTTTCTATTGAATGTTAATAATGGGAGATTAATAATATTGTATGATAACTATTGGAAAAACAATGTCGATTAAACATATAGTGGATAAGCGTGCGGAAGTTCTACGTTCTTAGATATTTTCCGCCGGATAATTTTCTACTCGTACCTACATCATAACTGAAACAAATTAAGAGTATTTTTATCTTTCCCTTATTTATTTATGTCATCATCTGCTTAGCCTTTTCCCTATGTTGGTTGGGATCGGCTTCGGGTCTAACTGGATGCAGCTAAATATCAGTACTTTATATGGACCAACTACCTATCGGACTTTCACAACCCAGTTCAGTAATGGGCAACACGATACCCCTTGGTAAGACTGATATCAAACTTCTGACCACCTTTAACGATTGTCAAAGATTTACTATTTACAGCTGGGACCAACGGCTGAACGTGCTTTCCTAGACACGGAGGAGTCTCGATGAGTTACTAACGGTCACCTAACAACAGATTGACCTCGGCAAGCGTAGCTTAACCTTCGATCAATTCGTGCGGCTATGTTTATTTAGCCACGATCTCCTATTGTTTATTTATATGTGTATATTTTTATTGTATTCCAGAAAATAGATTACTTAGGTATTAAGGTTCAATTCCCGAGTCGACAAAAATGTTATTGGTACACTTGGATTTTCTGAATAGATTCGTGCTCGGTTGATGGCAATAGTAACCCCCTATTACATGGGACTGAAACATAAATGGCAAAAAATAGGGTTTCTATTGGCTATTGGTATTTTTTGTACGATCTACAAAGGTTTGTTTCGGGTGTTCTGGGTAGTTGCTATGTATAATAAAAAATATCTATCTATGTATTGTATTAAGTATATCAGTCATCTAGTACCCATAACACAAGCTCTGCTTAGCTTGGGGCTAGATGATGCTGTGTGGATTGTCCAGCATTATTTATTTATTTATTGGCACACTTTTGCTTAACCTCACAAACACAGGCGTGATGTTTTACTATGTTATTTTTTTGAATTGATTTATAACAAAAGTTCACGGTTCAACCGTTTTAGAAACTCTAGCGGTTACCACGAGTTTGGAAAAACCTTGAAAGTTTATTATACATTTAACGATTAGAAGAAATAATTAAAGAAAGACACAGTAAGGCATAATTGATTTACCTCATTGTTCAATTATTACCATTGATTACCTCTAAAACGTCACCCACACCTACATACAAGGATATGGAGTCATAATTTCAACCACAATATTTGTCCTTTGTCATACTAATGTCCTGTTTATATTTCACACGTAATGTTTAGCATGTTATTTTGCATTTCACATTCCAGCAAGTTGCAGTAAAAGGCCGTGTCGCTGTACCCATTTTAATTTGCTCCAATTTGAGTTAAATACAGTCAAGTAATTAATCATTATCATTTCTAATATTTCTTAGTAACGTCTTTGTTATTCTGCTGTCCTTATTCTAGCTAGCAAGGGATGGTTTTTAGAGTTCCATACTCAAAATGGGCTACTGGGTCATTACCCTAAATATCTGAGTCTACTCACTGTTTAGTCACAAGGGTAGAGGTTTTATGTAATAGACCTTATTGTATACAGGCTGGTAGAACATTGGTTCTCTATGGTTTCAACCATTTAAGAATGATTATAATAGTTTAAAGAAAGACAAGAAGGAGAAGAAACCTCCTAAAGATAATTCTAAGAATGTTATGAGAAATCTTCACATCAGGAAACTCTGCCTGAACATCTGTGTCGGAGAGTCTGGTGACAGGCTGACTCGTGCTGCTAAGGTGTTGGAACAGCTTACTGGTCAGCAGCCAGTCTTCTCAAAGGCCAGGTACACTGTCAGATCCTTCGGTATCCGTCGTAATGAAAAGATTGCAGTCCACTGCACTGTCCGTGGTGCAAAGGCTGAGGAGATCCTCGAAAGAGGTCTTAAAGTCAGTGAATACGAGTTGAGGCGTGACAACTTCTCAGCCACCGGTAACTTTGGTTTTGGTATTCAAGAACACATCGACTTGGGTATCAAGTATGATCCCTCCATTGGTATCTATGGTCTTGACTTCTACGTTGTACTTGGACGACCAGGATTCAATGTAGCCCACAGAAGACGCAAGACTGGAAAGGTTGGGTTCCCCCATCGCTTGACAAAGGAAGATGCCATGAAGTGGTTCCAACAGAAATACGATGGTATCATCCTGAACAGCAAAGCAAAGTAAACTTAAGTAAACTTAAACTTAAGTTTAAAAGACGAGATATGTCGCTTGTCTAAAGGAATTTTTTTGATTGTAATATAGTGAAGTAAGGTTCGTTACTTAATAAATACCATAAAATTAATAAAGCCTTATTATTTTACAATAGTAAAATAACCGTCTATATAAACCAACCGACATCTTTGTGTCTAGCACGAATTATTGAAGCAATCGTTACGACAATGTGAACGATTTTAAAACTGAAAAATGAAACTATTTTGTAGCATGAAGGTTTAAAATGAATCAAGCACAATACGTTTCACACATATATTATTATATGAATAAAATCTGAAAAATAAATTTGTATTATATTCCAAACGAGTGTTTTCAATTTGAAAATTGTTCTAATTTACGTTTCATTTACTTCAAGCATTCGGGCTAGGTACACTGTTCCCTGTCACATAATATCCTCCTTTTATTTTTGATAGGTAAACACACACACATTAACATACGTATGTATTCCCCTGAGGCAGAGATGAACGAATAGCCATTTCACCAGTTATGTTTAAGTCCCATGTAATAGGGGGCGAGCCTGTTGCCACTGACTGGGCACAAATCCAGACTCCGGGCTGCTAGTGAGTAATTTCAGATGGAAAAAAAAGTCAAATGAATGTTTGCCGCTTGCCTGACCCAGGAATCGAACCCTAGACTCATTCTTAGCAGTAGCACTTGCAACCACACGATCAACGAAGCAAGTATTTTAAAATAATCTCTAACAAAAGTTTAAAATGTCTCAATCTTTTCGTCATTTAATAATGACACTGGCAAAACTGTCTAATTGAAACTCATAGGCATCCATGCTTGAAGGTTTCAGATTGAATCAATACAAGGTGCCTCTACTGACGTGTAGAGTACAGTCGTCAACAACAACAATAAAAAAAAAACAATAAAATATTTTCACATTAATGAAGTGCTAAGACCGCGCCGCTCATGCGCGAGGTTGTGGTTTTAAATTCGGGCAACTACTAATGAGACTTTTTCAATTAAATGTACTTTTTGATTTTATCATAAGCCGGGTCTCCTGCGCGTGTTTTTCCAAAACATTAAACAAAAATTTCGAAACACAATCATTTTGTTTTCCGAACTGCATGGAAAACAATATTTTGGGAATTATTTGTTTCATGTTCTATACAAGATGTGTTATCTTTATAATAGGTCTTTACCTATGAAATTGCCGTTTTGTATGAAAAAATTTAAATGAATTTTTTTCATGTATTTTTTATTTGTATTAATCGAAGTAATCACCCATGCAATCAATGCATCTTTGCCAACGCAGTGGCAGTTTATTGATGCCCTTCTTAAAGAAATCAGCTGGACGGGAGGCAACAAATTCTTCAAAGGCATTTTGTACTGCCTCTCGGGTATTGAATTTTTTTCCCGCCAAGAAGTTATCCAAATTCTGGAAAAAGTAGTAGTCTGTAGGCGCAAGGTCTGATGAGTAGGGCGGATGACGGAGAGCTTCCAACCCCAGTTCTTGCAACTTGGAGACCGTCTGCTGTGCAGTATGAGGTCGCGCGTTGTCGTGCAGGAGCAGCGGAGACGAGCGATTGACCAATGCTGGTTGGAGATGTGCCAGCTTCTCCATCATTGTGTTCAATTCTTCACAGTACACATCTGCAGTAATGCTCACCCCGTTTGGTAAGAAGCTGTGTTGAATCACACCGGCGCTAGACCACCAAACAGTGACCATCACTTTTCTTGGGGTAAGTTTTCGTTTAGGGCATTGTTTAGGTGCTGAACCAGGATCCAACCAACTTGCTGAGCGCTTGCGGTTATCAAACAGAATCCATTTTTCATCGCAGGTAACAATGCGGTTCAAAATTCCTTCATTTGTGTGTCTGTTGAGCAGTGCAAGGCACGTCTCGACGCGTACTTCGCGCTGGCGATCATTGAGTTCGTGGGGCACCCATTTGTCAAGCTTTTTTACCTTGCCAATTTGACGCAAATGGACCAATATTGTTTTGACGCTAACGTCGAAAGCTGCTGCTAATTCAGCCGTAGATTGTGTATCATCAGCTTCCACAATCGCCTTTAATTCGTCATTGTCGACCAAAGTCTTCGGACGACCGCGAGGTTCATTTTTCAGGTCGAAATTTCCAGAACGGAAGCGAGCAAACCAATAACAGGTAGTGCGTTGGTTTGTAGTGTTAGCTCCGTAAACGTCGTTGATGTTGCGTGCCGCTTGTGCCGCGTTGCTGCCACGACGGTACTCATATTCCATAATTACTCGAATTTTTAACGTATCCATGATGACGAAAAAGATTTAAATGCGATGAAAATGTAACACAAATCAATAAACAAATGACTACTTTTGGAAAAAAAAATCCATGTTTTTAAAATAAAATTAATTTGAAATTAGAATTCTTAGCCAAACAAAAAATATTTTGATTTGAAATGGCCAGTACTGCAGAACGGCAATTTCATAGGTTAAGACCTAATATAATATATATTATATTAGGTCTTTACCTATACCTAATTAATTCTACTGTACTTGTGTATGACACTCTGAACTTGTCCTAAACGGCTGGACCGATTTGATTTTTTTTTGTATGCGTTTGGGTGGCGCCCTGGATGGTTTAGATTTACAAATGGACCCGGTAGGTGGCGCTGTACTGGCAGGACGGCGTCTGTTCGGTCCGCTAGTTTAGCATACTTTTGTTATTATCTAAAAATATTTTAATACTCAGGAGACAGCTTGTGTATGAAAACAAACGTTTAAGTTTGTGTAAGGTATTTTATTGTATTGTTTGACGGGCCGATATTCGCAACTCCACGACTCTGCGTGTATTTTGCGTATGTGTAAGGTAATTTATGTAATGTTTAGAAAAAAAAAACGCATGAGACACGGCTTTAGACAGTGCTGACATCTGTGATGGAAAACATCGTGAGGAAACCTAGACTTAGTAATTAATGTAAGTCTGAAATCGCCAAATCGTGGTGACAAATGCTCGTGCCTTCTTTGTATGAGAAGAAGCCTGGCACCGCCTTGAGTGCCTTGTAGTGGGACATTAACTGGCTCGTATTATTATTTAATTACGTAGTATTTTATATTCGTGTCTGCATCTTCAAAGTTAATTACGTGTTTTTCGGGTCACTTCCAAACAAGCCAAGGATGTGGCATTGTGAAGTAATTGCGATCTGATGACATCTCTTAAAATCTTTCACATTTTTGACAGTATTAAGGCCGTAGTAGGCATCTTTTTTACTTTAATATTACTTTTAATACGACGTCCTTTTTAAATTAAATCCCTTCCATAATTGATTGGTTAATTGATTATGATGAGATTCGTTGGGAAAGGGCTATTTGTATTATAAGTTTTGTTCGTTTTTACATGATCAACACCGTTCTTTAAAAAGTTATTTATAAACGGAAAGGTTTTTATAGGATCCAGGAAGGAACTCAATATTTTAATAACAATTGTTTGGAGGCAAGTCATCCATTTTTCAATTTTACTTTAATTGTATCCAGAATAAAAACTTTGAAAGTTAATGAAGGTAAGTAAACTACTCTTCATGGGTGGGTGAGCGGTTGACTGCTTTGCCGCTTGTCTTGGGTTCGATTCCCTCAGGGAACAAATAGTATGGCCAACAGGTAGTTGTTCCGGGTCTAGCTTGTTGTGTATATGACTTTGAATGTTTGTAAACGCACCCACGATACAGGAGAAATTCCTAGTGTAGGTCGACGTTTTTTTTAAAAGAATAATATCTTAATCTAAATCTTAATAATCTCTTTTATGGACCTCCCACCATGCAATAATTCTTTCGTTGTTTTCTAAGGAATTGCATGTACCACTATTTGTGTCTGCATCACCCAAAGGTTGACTGGTAGAAAATGCCTATGGCATTAAGTCCGCCTCTGTACATGTGTGTGCTTAAAGTATTAAATAAATAATTGTGACTAGCATTACTCTTTATGTAATGTAGTGCGTAATTTGCAGCCATGTCAAAAAGTATTTAAAATATGGATTAAAAGACAAAATATCAAGTATCTAAAGTCGTATGTATTCAGTTCTACGGCAAGTAAGGGTGACTGATTGCATTGTATCTGCGTGAATGATTACATTACTTAAGTTATTATGACAACAAAGTGAAGAGGTATATACCAACTGCTAAGTTTACTGATCTTCTGTTTCAGTCTCATACCGATGAGAAAATTAAAAATAAATAAAATAAAATATAACTTAAGTTCTGTGATGGGATTTGATTAGTTAGTCTACAAATGACGAATTCACTATACCCAAAGCTGTTTGTGATATCTGTTTATGTTTGTTTTAGTGTGTAAGTTGTTGAAGATAAATAAATTCATAAAAATAAAAATTAATAAATAAATAGGTTTTTTTTCTATTGTCGAGTCAAAAGGTTTTGAACAGTGACGTAGTGCACATTTTAGATAGTTTCATTGAGTATGCTGATACGAAAACACTTGGCTATCAATTTCCGTTTGTTATCTACTTATCAAATCAAAGCGATTCGATAAGTAGATTCTAAAAGTAAATGTTTGCCGAGCGATTTTCAATTATGCGCTACAAAAGCAACTCGGTTTTTTCCTCGATATTTCCGTGTCCTACTCGAGCTGAATTCTTGTGTGTCTTACAAAAACATTTGATAGGAAATTAGCGGGGGCGACAGAAATTGTCATGTCACCTACCGGGTCCAATTGTGAATCTAAACCGTACAGTCACTCAAACACTCACAAAAATTTTCCAATAGTTTTGGAAGAGTTCAGTGTAGTACATTAAACATACGTACAGAAGAATTAAAATATATTAAGATGTATGCCAACTATTTACATATGTGGCCACCATAATTGAACAAAAACAAATGACTGTAGAATAGCTTGTTTGCATTCGTAATCCAAGTATAAAAGTAGTTTTTTATTTCGATTAAAAGTAACGTTTTGAGCACGTCTGTACTGGTCTTTATATCAAGTATATAATATGTTTACGGGGTCGCTTAGTGGCTATTTGTATGTTGGAACTTACTGCAGTGGTCGGCAGAAGGATGCTCGTGAAGCATAAGTACCTAACTTGATTGAGAAGTTTCACGTGAGTCCTTCCGTTTTCTCCTCTCAGTGCCCTCCAATCGCAGTAGAAACATATCGGGAAATACACCAACGAAAAGAGCTGGAACAAAACATTATTTTAATTAATTTTACGAAAGTTGAACATTACATTTGTTTGAGAAATTCGAAGGTTTTCTTATACCTACCGAAACATGTGGAGGTTGTGTTCTTGTGTTACACAGAAAACTTTGTTGAAAATGTTTCGTCGTAAAATGTAAGGGCTGAACGCAGCGAAATAATATTTTTTGTTGATTTGAACGCACGTCACGTAAACAATACCGGACGGGTTTTAATGGGATTTTAATCTGCGGGATCCTGAGGAATAGTGATGTGCCTGATACCACCTTCGTGCAAGAGTTGCTCATGATGAAAAATTTATGAGATATTTTTATTTGAACTGGATTTTTGGTGGTATTTGGTCCATATTGACTTTTTAAATGCAGTGCTTGTTATCAAATTACAACAGAAACTAGATTCAATTCTTTCTTTACCTAATTTATTATCTTCATTGTCTTTTCCCGACCATGTCTTCGTCGCCTTTCAGTCTAATCAAATGCATCTGAATACCAGCAGTTTACATTTAGCGACTGCCTATAGATATGACCTTCAAAACCAAGTTACTGGGTATGACGATACTCTTTGGTAAGACTGGTTTTTCGGGCTTCTGACTATCCGTAAAGACTTTTTTTTTTAAATGGGACAAGCCCGCCCCAGTAATTTCAAACTACTGCAACTCCTGAAAACCAGAATCAAGAGTGGTGACCACCAGAAAAGCGTCGAGACAATGAAGATTCAACTGTCTTGGATCCCGCAATGAAATTGATTAGAAAATAACAGCGGAGGAGTTAGAAAAACACACAATTTACACTTTCCTCCTTATCAAGCAGGAGGCAGAACAGAGCTAGGCCAATAGGCACAAAAGGACGTTTAGAACTGGGTAAGGTTAGGTTACCCGTAACGACTGTCAAAGGTCTACAAATGGCAGCCGGGACCAAGTACTTAATGTACATTCGAACACACGGGATTGGTATGTCATGGATGTTTATCCCAACCACGGCAGATATCGGCAAGCGTCACTTAAGCTACGATCGACCCGTGCAGCTGATCTCTAAAATACAGGGATACCTAGTTTAGATATCAGGGTTTCATGTACCAAGCCAAAGCTTCTTCTCTATGTATGTTTACTATTTGCGAATCCTGGTATATGTACGCTTTAGTTATAGAACTGTTTTACGTCCGTGACATCTCACAACCTCAGGCCCAGTTGAAAACCAGCGTCAGGCAAGTTGTCTGGCATTTTAGCTGAACTATATAAATATATTTAATATTTTTCTTGTTACTTATTCTGTTTCATACAATATGTATAACTTTTATGTTTTCTATGTTAAGTATTGTGTCGTTGTGTGCCTGTTTTGTTTATTGTTGCTATACAGCTCAGCTACAATCCCCCTTTCAACTCATGTACCTAACCGTAATCAATTAAATTAACTAACTTATGAAATATTTATTTGTCACCGCTTTTCATCGACTAGACAATTGGTAATAATGCCGCAATCATAGTACACGCTAATACTGTGGTCTGACATCACCACTCACCAGACATAAGCTATGTCGCCTGTATCAGATTAAATTAGCATAATGTCATAATAATGGTTTCGCATGTTTCTGCCAAGTCCAAATATGTAGGTAGATATCTAATAATGACGAAAAATATCTGCAAAAGATCGTGTACTTTTTTTTCTTAAACAATCGTCTTGTGCTGTGTTTGTCAATTTCATTATAAAAAACCTTATTACCCGTAAACATGCAAATCACTGTCTTTTGTCAAAAGTGTTAGAACTTTAGTTTGGTCACGTGATTTTAATCTACATCAAGATAACAGAAAAGTATTGAAATAAATCAAAGGACACGCTTTATAATCTATATGCATTACATGATTATGCCGCAACATATTTGGCAAAAATTGTAAACAACGAAAACAATAACAGTGATTATGAAATGCTTTCTTTATTTCCATTAAGCAGGTCCTTTGCAATAATCCAAGAGATTTCGCAAAAAAAAAACCGAATTTTTGATTATCCTGCCACATAATTATGCTAGTAGCAGTACGCATTGAACTGCTGTGCCTTTATAGTCAGGCTGTTATGTCAGATTATTCTGACATGCGTGATGACCCTGGCAGTAATACCTGACGATCGTTTTAGGTGTTCAGTTTGGCCTACACAAACAAAAAGGTAGGTAACTCTTATCATTTAGGCACTCATGAACTTCCTAGTGATTGAAACACATGGTAATTCTAAGACGTCAGCATTCCTATAATATAGGTTGGTACCTACATAGATAGCAAAAGTGCCTCTTTGGTTTAGTGGTCGCAAATGCTACTGCTTAGCATGAGGTTCTGTGCTTAATTCCCGGGTCGTGCAAATTATATCGGGATATTCCATCAGAAATTTCTCAATACTAGCACGGACTCGGAATTTGCGCGGTTGATGACACAAGCTTACATAACCGAGGGAAATATCCGGGGAAATGTGGGTGTACTACAGATATGCTTCCGTTTAACCCTTCCGGAATAAAGGCGTAATTTTATGTCAAATAAACTAAAAAAAAAGTGATGTCTTTTTTGGTGTCTAAAATTAACCAACCAGCTGGTTACCTAAGACCAATGCGACACTTAACACGCAACGGTCCGGACTCATCGGTTCTTACGAATTAGGTAAGCTACATTCATTGTGTACATAGCCTAAGCAAACTATCGACAGAAGGTCAATCGTTACGTATGTACATAGGGACGGAACCTATCGAGATAACTTGGTGGTAGATGTTTAAAATCAACATTGGCCTTTCAATAACCGGTAATTTGACTTAATTCTGACCAATAGTAAAACGGATTGGTGATCCCCGTTAGCACTGTTTAGCCGATTCAAATTCTGGAAATGTGCCCTGAGGAACTCCAATTTCTGAGAGTCTCATCAGATCTGTGGTAAGTAATACCATAGTACATGCATCCACTGCATACGTAGAGATAGTTATAAGTATTTACCTACTAGCATAATATGGACTTGTATCATGACTGTGTGCATGGTATGAAATAAATATTTTCAATTTCAATATCAAAAATATGTGTCCTGAGATATATCACCAGGTATTGGAAGTAAGTTATACAATGCGTCCTCACATCTTCGTAACATCGTGATTAATTCTTTGTCAGGGACCTCTCAATAACGATAATAGGTATAGAAAAATGAAATTTGTCGTCCTGCTAATTCCACAAAGGAAAGAAGCCATTTTGTTCCGTAAGTTATTAAATTAAGCCCTGTTCTGACGTTATTTGCTGTAGAGTTGGGGACGTCGAAGGCTTAATCTCTAAAAACTTTGACAGAATGAAAGTGGGGAGCTCCCAAATGGGGGGGACAGTGCTACAATAATAGCTTTTGTTGTTGCAAGCTTTTTATATGATAAGTTTATTTTAAAATTAACATAAAAAATAATTTGTCGCAGACGTCGGCAATAACGGTAATTGAAGCCCTTAATATTGATTTAGGTCCTCAATGAGTTTTTATCAAAGTAGCTATCACAGTCAGCATCCTTCTTTAAGTCAGCAAACTGTTAGTAGGACAATAAGGGCAACTTGCACCACGCACAACTAAATACGTATAGCGCTAAACGTATTTTAAACATCATTCTGACTCTGTCACTTTCGAACAAGTGACAGAAATAGAACGATGTTTGGAATTGAAGACCTAAATCAATATTAAGGTCTTCAATTACCGTTTTTGCCGACGTCTGTTGAAGTCAACGACGTTCCTGTAATATTGCTATAGCCCGAAATCACTTCACAAAGAAACAGTTATTTGTTCAATACATCGTGTCACTAATTTACGATCAAAATATTTGTCTGACCTACGTCATGAACAAAATGTCTTTTTAAAATGACGTGTTATGCACGGTCGAATGACACAATAAATATTATTAGTTATAATCATAAGTGCAAGATCGTTCATTCTTATACTAAGTACGTGTAAGTTTGGGATTGACCACCAGTGTGCCACCTTTTGAGTTGAGGTTCTTGTATTTGAAACAAATCTTACAAAAACACAGTAATATCTTATGGTAGTAGACTTAGTTAATATATAGTAGTAAAATAACAATTACCAATCATAATATATATAAATTACGTGTCACGTTGTTTGTCCGCTATGGACTCCTAAACTGAACCGATTTCAATAAATTTTATTTTCAGACTACAGTCCATAATTTAGTAAGTATTTTGGTGTAAAGCAATGGTGCTTAAGGAAGAAGGTTATTATATATAAATGGTAGTTTATATAAATGATTTATTTATTTATACCTATGACTGTCCCGACCTACTGTCCCTGAAAGAGACAGCCAGGTCTGGCAGCTATCATTTAACTCTTTCCTCGATGGTCTTCTTCAATGAGAACAGGTCAATGACTTAAAATATAGAAGAGTGGAAACAGAGTAGAGGTTTTACCCTGCAGTGGGAAATCGAAGACCTTTCCTATAATAGACAATAAAGCTGGTTTTTTTTTGTTTGAACCCGCAAATTTATGGAGCCTGCCCGTTTGATTTCTGAAAAATACTTCTTGCATTTGATAGTCATATTCTTGCTTTATAAAGCTATTTATCATCACGCTTATACCACCTTCCCTTAGATCACTAGCTAGTTAATAATGTTCGCAGACGTATGTTACTTAAGATTGCATATTTTATGTATACC
Source organism: Phlogophora meticulosa (assembly GCA_905147745.2). Taxonomy (NCBI): domain Eukaryota; kingdom Metazoa; phylum Arthropoda; class Insecta; order Lepidoptera; family Noctuidae; genus Phlogophora; species Phlogophora meticulosa. Next base: position 7,298,257 of record LR990525.1, read on the forward strand.
TGTGTATATATAAATTAAGTACACCCGGGACTGCTATCTTTCCTCCTTCTTGTCTGTGAGTGGTGGTCTGTCAAAGGCGGAAATCTGCCCATTTTAACACCATATGTACGAGTAACTCTGATAAGTTATTATTTTTAAGATTGTAGTGTAGTATTTAATAGTGTAAGTCTATGCTTCGAATAATGCAGGCGTGATGTGTAATGTGTTATGTATTGTATAGTATGCAATAAAGAGTACTCTATTCTATTATATTATTTGCTGATAAAATGCTGCTGTTTGTTCTCTTCAAGCCTTGACTTAATAATCTTTTATCATGTGGTTCGAACCGGATACCAGACTAGACTAGATGGTTTACATTATTGTAGATCCCAAATTTTCAGAAAAGTGCGAGAAATAAAAATAATTTTATTACTTTCCGGGAAATATATATTTTATGAATGCTATTGGTCCACCGGGATAGCCGTTTGCTTATCTCTCACAATAAATTTGGATTGGAATAACTTTTATGTAGCAATATGAATCTGATTCGTGTTTTTACGAAGGTTTGGGGACGCGGTAATTTATATGATCAGTGGAGATCCAGTCAGTGCCCAATGCCCGGTCTGTAATGATATATCTCGGTATAGCAACATATTTTGAGATGTGGGCCCATACAGAACGAGTTCAGTTAGTCTACTGTATTCATTCATCTAAACTGGCTTTTTCTTGATGCTGCAGTACTTGAAATATAATTAATGTCTTAGATGTTGACATTTTTTGTGTCGCTTCCACTGATTTTCTCAGGTGCCATAGATACTTAGGAAGCTTTTCTTCCAAAAGCAGGAACAATAAATAGCTTACAGTTACTTGAGGAGTTGGGTTAGTAAAAAGTGCAACAAATGCTCTCTTTTTCCTTTTTTGCCTAACTACGGTGAAGCAAAAAAGTAAAGGTGGTTTTAGTACTCTTTGTATGTCTGTTTGGTTTCTTTTTTTTAGTTGTAAGATCAAAGCTATAACGGAAAACTTTTAAAATAAAAAAAGTTTTAAAACTATTTTTTTTAATTACCTCACTATAATTGAAGGAAAAATAACTACAAAACATTTTATCCATTTACGTCTGAATTAAATAAAATAACAAATCAGAAATAACTTCGTTAACGATTACTATTTTCGACTTATTGATTAAGATAAGTATTTTAATGTGTTAAAATCATATTCCTGTTACTTAATTTAGTTTTATTGAAGTCTTTTAGCAGTTATAACTTTATAATTGAATTCATATTTAAAGTCGTGTGTTGCCGACTACAAAAAGCAAACATTCTAATTCTATAAACAAACAAATCGTTTTTGAAGTATCTGTTTGTAAGGCTAAAGTAACAGCTTTTTACTAAGTGTATGTGAAAATACGAGTATTATACCTACGGATGTTATACCAATAAACAAAATTGTAAAATTTGTGTCTGTTTTTTCCGGTTATTCTCCAAAAATGCCTTCACTGCCAGATAGCTGATGTTATAAGGGTTTAGGAGTCACTTTTATTTTATTAACAAAACTAGGTTACCACGCAAAAAAACATAACATAAAATTTCATGCAGATGCAGTCGCTGGTAGCAGGTAGTAGACAAATAAAATAATAGAGATGCCGTCAATTTAGAATGATAAATACGCACGAAAACCATATGAATTGGATAATTACATTATTAATGGTAAACTGCCAGAATAATTCAATAGAAAATCAACAATATTTGAAGAGGATAAGCAACGACGGCACGGTTGGCACAGCGGCTGAGCGATAGACTGCTGTGCCGCGTGTCGTGGGCTCGATTCCCGCACGGAACAAATATTTGTATGGCATACAGGTAGTTGTTCCGGGTCTGGCTGTTTGTGTATGTAAACGCACCCACGACACAGGAGAAATTCCTAGTGTGGGGCAACGTTTTTCTTAAAAAAAAAAAAAGATAACATAATAGTATTCCATAGTTTAATTTATTATTTAGTATTTTAATTATTTTTACTCCGAAGTGCTTAGTACTGATCCTTGACGTAAACTGAGGTGTACGTCAAATATTTTCAAATTTAAAATCGTTCGAATGTTTGTTTCTAATATATATATTTTTGCTTGGAATAAAATAATAATTTCTTGAATTTGAGTTTAATATAATGTAATTTAAAAAAAAAACATAAAGACTTTACTCATATCTATGGGGGGAACTAATTGTCCATGCCTTATTAAATTAAATTATATTGACCCTTAATGCCACAGAATAGTTGTTAATTCTAAATTTAAAAAATCGTTTGAATTGACGGCAAGTTTACGTGAAATATTCGTGCTATCCACATAGAAGGCCAAGTCCAGCGTTTATGCAATGTTTGCAAAAAATATTCGCTCAAGTTTTCGCAACTCTGCCACGTGAGACCACCGGACCAGGCCACAATTGTGAATTAGATAGACAATTAACACACAATAGGTCCGACTATAGCTCGGTGACCTGTCCAAGTGTCCATTGCCTTTGCCGACTTTAATATCGAAGGTTATTTATGTTTGTATTGAATTTAAACGGCCACGAGGAGCTCATGGCTAAATAAAAACAGCCGCAGGGGTCGATCGATGGTTAAGCTACGCTTGCCGAGTTCAGTCTGTGGATGGGTGACCGTTCATAACATATCGAGACTCCACCGTAATTTGGAAAGCACGTTAAAATGTCATTTGTAGATCCTTGGCAGTCAGACAGTCAGTCTTACAACCAACCAGTCTTACTGTCAACCAAGGGGTATCGTGTTGCCTAGTAACGGTTGTGGAGGTCGGATAGTCAGTAGCTCCTTGTAAAATACTGGTGCCAGCTGCCTTCGGCTGCACTGGAAGACGACCCCATCTTAGTCGGGAAAAGGCTAGGTAGGTGATGATTTAATTAAAACAGCCAGCCCTTCGTGGGCTGTACTTATGGGTAACAATGTGCTTGATGATAATTAAGATTAATTTATGTTGTTTATTGATAGGATTTCATTTGATAGTCTTCTTCGACATTTGTGTTATTATTAAATAAATATCCCGCACATTTCTATAGGATGTGGTCTAAATAATTATAGGTCATCTTTATCACTTAATTGAGATAATTGCTTTTTTTTTGGTAGGGCCATTCGCAGTTCAGCACTAGACCGCTGTTTACTGCTTAACCGAATGATCCTGTGGTGACCTTACAATGGAGGCCCCCAGATTGCTGTTCCCATCTTTATTAAATATCAAGCAACAACTAAAAATGTATTGGTGGAAAAAGTCTGAAATTTAAGTAAAATAATTGCAACTAACTGCAATAGACTGCTTCAAAAGTCATCTTGTTTTAAATCTTTTTGTTGTTTCATGCAGGAAAGTATTTTGATACTTACTTTAAAAAAAAACCCTTTATTGAAGTGGGTTATATTTTTGCAATCTCCTAAAGCGCTTTATTTAGATTCCATGTCCATATCATTAAAAAGTGGAATAGTTAAAACAATTGTTTCATTTTGCTTATACTCATTCTTTATTACATTTAAAGTTATAAGTTGAAGGTATATTTTTGTATCACTTTTTAATAGCCTACATTTTTATACTTTTACATTTTTAAAATTTGTCACCCAATACAATCTGCCGTTTTGATTTTTATTCAAAGTCAACCAACCTTTGATTTGTCTCAGCAAACCTAGTGTCCTAACTTGGTTTGCAAAACAACGATATATCAATTGTAGAAATCTATCTAGCCATTACGATGATGCGAGGTTTTAAAGAATATTTTACTTACTCACATAGATTTTCGAAAGAAACATAAAACTACGAGTACTTTAAAACAAAATACGAAGGATAGGATCTTAACTTTTATTCGCAACTTTCTTTAGCCACCATATAATTTCAAACTTACATTAAACCAAGCTGTGATCAGTTTAAATCTGATCTTCTGATACATCTGGATATCCGGATCATCATGAGCACCAAAGTCGATGGTCAACAACAAAGTCGCAACCGCAACCAAATGCACATAGGAGAACGCATAGAACCATAGTCTCACTTTCAACAATGTCCTACTCTCTTTCATAAACCCAGTACTCAAAATAGCTGAATCTAAACTCAACATTATTTAAAACAATAATACACGAACAAACTCCGCGCTCGTATAAGAATTATACGAAAATAATAAATGGCCGGCCGGTCTCGGCTGTCAGTGCGCGCGTATACAAACTTTAGACGATGCCAATGTACTGCAGCACTTGTACTTTAAGTCAAGTTTAATGGATGAGTCGTTGCTATAAATCGCTGTATATAAGGAGTGTAAATATATACGACGATAGCCGTATATGTTTGTGTTTTGGTGGACAAAAAATGGGTGCCATTTATTTTTACATAAATTATAGTACATAATATAATTATTGTCAGTGTCATCCCCTCGTAGTGATACTAAGTGACTTGCACTGGTATTGTGTAGAGTTTCTGTGGTGACGTGAATGTTGCAAGGTTATGCAGAACGATAGACGGTTGCGCAGGCGCACTGTGTATAGTTATTTTTTTCATATCAGAGCACCAGGGATAGGACACCCAGCAGCTCGCGAAGATAGATAAAAGGCGGAAAGGCGAGACGCGAAATTGAAATCGCAAGATCGGGTCGTACTGTTAGGTCGGTTGTGCCACGAAACCCTTAAAATCGTCTTCTGCAATTATTATTGTGACACTGAAAAATAAATGGTTTGAAGGTTATTAAAAGGCAAAGGATGTTAAGATTCATAAAAATGTAATTTTTTTTTTTAATAAGGAAGAAACGAAGATTTGGACCCAATATGCGGACGCACATTAATTAATAAATAATCTGATAGGACAATACGTCAGGATGTAAGATATAAGTCATTCATACCGCATTATGTGCGCCGATTGATAAGGAATCTCTTCGTTATCGTACTATATTTATTTGCTAAAAATGTGGTCTAATCCTAATATATCACAAACCACACAATACACTGTATAGTACGGGGTTTTGCTATAATGCATCGTAATGAAAATGGCTCATTGATAATTAACATTGTTCATATAATATAATGCAATTGTCAGTCCTTAACCATGTGGACATTGATGGATCAATTAATTAGACACTATTGTTTCTACAAGAGGCCCTAATGGCATCGTCTTAGCGTGCATATAATATTAGTGGTTTGACTTAATCTGAGCCTACTTATCGCCAGTTCAGATGAAGATGGCTGGACGAGCTTAACGTACTGACGGGATTGGTTCCTTCTAGACAAGGAGGAAGGTGGAAAGGAGACAGGGAGGTCATTGCCCTACAATGGGACACCATCAAATCGGCTAAAATCAAAATACATAAATAAATAGCTTCATAATCAAAAGGCATGAGCGATGATGATGAAACTTTTTCTTGATTGTCCGCCTTGTGGAAAGAACAGCCTAAAAACGAATATGATAATAAAAATATATGTTTAGTTACACGACGGACTACTGGGTCAACTGTTCCTTGGCTAAGCTATAACACGCAGTTTTACGATATATGCTTATATTTATTTTATGGATTTAGGAAAAAGGTAATGAATCAACGGCTCCTTATTGCCATCTAATTGAGGAAAAGGATCAGCTTGTCTACTTATAATTGGATTTTTTTGCTAAGTCGCAACATTTTCAGGAAGATATTGCTAAGTAATATCATACAAGTGGGTCTCCAATGTTTGAAATTCGACCATATTAGCTTTCTGCACTTCTTCTTCATCTGAACTTTAACAATGCCGAATTCAACGCTCCTCTGAGAACACAATATAAATAAAATAAATAAATAAATAATGCTGGACAATCCACACAGCGTCATCTAGCCCCAAGCTAAGCAGAGCTTGTGTTATGGGTACTAGATGACTGATATACATTACGTAAATAGATATTTTTACTACACATAGTAAATACCCAGAACAACCGGAGCAAATATTTGTAGATCGTACAAACATTTGTCCCAAGGCGGGAATCGAACCCCCAACCTTTTGCGTCGCAAGCGGACCTTCGCCCACCGCGCCACATCGGTCGTCAATATGGTTCTTAAGGGGAACAAAGTTTTCTCTTCACGTGGTAATATATAGATTAGGAACAGAGACCAGCACATCAAGCTACCCCAATCTGTCACATTTCTTTAATTAATTTTTAAACTTTATCACAAACGACTAAGGTTCATGTTCAAGTGGGAGAATTTCACAGTTTCTGTTTGGCAGTGCTGGCGCACAGGCATTCTTCCGCATACAAGAACTTGCTATATAAATTATAAGACAAACTGTTAATATTTCTAGTCTGTATAAAGATGAAAACAAGGAAATTAAAAGGAACCGCACCCTACATTTGGTAGTCAGCCTCATGTTCAATTGCAGCCTACAACGTTCAATTATATCCATGATGTGGAATGAGACGTCAGCGTGTCTGATCATGGGGTCTGTATATACCTATAAATACTTATAAATTTTTGGAATTTTACTTGCTCATTTTTTAAATTCAGCTATGAAAAGACATGGCTCTTATCGTCCTAAGACAGCAACAGCTACAGCACGTAAAACATACTTTCTGTGTTCTAAATTATGACTATGGACAAACGAAATTAGATTTGTCAAAAAGTATGATAAAAAATCGAGTACGATATGCAAATTTTCGTAAAAAGTGAGAGTTGTCAAACAATATATAACCTATTAACTTAAATCTAATCTATAATAGAAATATGGAACAGGAAAATAAGATCAATATTCAAGTCTTGATATCAGCCTTTAGATTGTTTGCGAAAATTCGAGGTAAGTATTACGCATATTAAATTACACGTAATTAATTTATGATGCATAAAATAAGTTGTATTCTCGTTCAGGCCAAACGTTTTGGATTGGCCCGTTATGAGTTTCTCGGTACCAATATGTTACCTTGATAGTTGTGGTAAGCAACTAATATGCTCGCCCCTTATAAGGGACTTAAGTATATATACATAACTTGTTTTAGACGTAGTTCTAGTTAAACAGGGAAACACATACTTTCATACACATCAATTCTGTAACATAAAGAAAAGAAAATAATTGACAAAATGTGACCATACTATTACTCGCACACACCTGCATGATATTATGTAAACAATTAACTCTACTGCAATCAGCGACACTACAAAAACATAATAAATCTGATGGTGAGTAATTCTTTTGATCTACTGGAATCTTCCAATGATCCCACCTGATTAGTGTCAAGGCACACTTGGTAATGAAAAGAAGACAGGTGAAAGACGCCATTACTGTAGCTAACATAGTCAGAGGTTCTCAACATGTGTGATAAATTGTAGTGGTAGGTGACCTTACGTACTTAATTGTCGCGATCATACGATGTGTGGTGAAAGCCGGTTTTTGAGAGGGCGAGGACACGAGGATTTTTGTTTGTTTGCTTCCCCATAAATGGTGAGGGATATGAAACTTGTTCTAACCGCAATACTGTATGCATTACTGGATTTTGTGAATTTACAGAGTGGAACGCACAACGCACAACCTTATACCATGCGTTCAGTATACTGGACCTCCCAAAGTTGAAATTTTTAGTCGGCTTTTTCTCATTTTTATGTCAAATCATGACAAAATCATCATATCGATCTACCCAATGAGATTTTAGTTAAACAGACAATCACGTCTTTTATTAATCATCTCATTGGATTAAACAAAAATCATGAATTATGATGATGGATAAGTCGATGAAAAATATATACGCTGGGGTTCTACAGAATCATGTACCTATTGAACTCGTGGTATTAGGTAGTGCGTCGATGTGACTTACGCCCTGTTTAGTTGGGACTGGTTACCTCCTATCTTATCTGAGTGTTGCGGAAGGATTGTACTGTCCCGCGATTCCCGGCGTAGGTGTGAGATGGAATACTGGGGTGGTTTGACAGACCCCTCCGTCCCCCCCAAGGACGGGGGACATCCATGAGGATTTTCCACTTCGGTAAAGAAAATGGTTACCGTAATCTGCCACGGCTTATCTTAATTATTTTATATTTTTGGATTGTTTATCACTTTATCTTTTCAATCTGGACTTGAACTAGCACGTTTTTCTTTATCGTTCCTAAAATACTCATATTATGTTGGTATTATTACAAAATGAATTGATAAAACCAATATTTTGTAACACCAGCATGAATGAATGAATGTATAGAATGTTCAGGAAGTTTTTTGTGCGTACTTCTCCATGGGCACCTTCTACACTTCAAAATGGACAACTAGCTTCATTTTTCTGGCCAACTCTTCGACTCCTTACAGCTTAAACGCCAGGTGACCGACACACAATACATTTTCTATTGTGTCTCGTTCTCTGGCAGTTAAGGTGTTCACAATTCAAAAGGTCCTGTAAATGATATAACTGTAATTCTTTGAGTTTGATTTTGAATAAAGAATTTCATTTGTTTCTACTTCTATAGGCTAGTGAAGCAAAACTGTCTTTTTGAGTTTTAGATGTTCTGTCAAATCTTTGCTGCTGCTCATTAGCAACAATTCCCTGCAAGCCATCTTCGTCCTTAAGTACAACACGACATCAGTCGCCAATGGCATAGCACAATGTTTAATTTTTTGACTCAGGCCCGAAGCTTACCTACGTACCATGTATGTTAGTATAAGATATTTGTTCCGAATCTATATTTACTGTTGACCTGGTATTGACGTCACAGGGTGTTTGTAGTTTATTTGTTGACTTGAAAATAAAATATATCCGAAGGCACGTAAGTAGATATTTCTGGAAAACGTTCGGCGAAGCCTATACTCTAAAGGTTTAGGTAGTTAAAAAAGCGTAAACAAAAAAAACCACGTGACTCAGAGATGCAAAACCTTTTTTTTCAATTGTTAAAATCATATTATTTAGAGACACATATAAAAAGGCTCTATTCTGAATCTGATGAACTATCTGTCACATTAATAATAAAGCGTTTCTTCTTCGGTGATGGAAATGTGTGCACGAAGTTGGTCTGACTAGTACCAGCCTCGGGTTCACTCATTTTTCCACGATACGAATTTAAAAACCAATAACGATAAATAACAAAAACTAACAATAACTAAATAACAAAAACAAAACAAAGGAACAAGCCAATAATATCACAATTTATAAAATCGATTTGCATAAATTCGCAAATGTCGAGAGCGCTGTCATGTCAACAAAGGCGTCTGGTTAACCGACAAAACGTAATACTACACACTTCAATTGACAAACTACACCACAGTTGTACTCTTCAATTTAGCAACGTTATCTAATTCGTTGTATTTTATAAAAGGTTTGGGGAACCTGTTTTTTTAGGCTCTTTACAAAAGACAGATTACAAAATATTATATTATTATAATAAATTTAACTAAAAAATTGTGCTCAAGCAGTTATTTCATTTTAACAGTAGTTTAAGAATAAATGGTAAAGTTGAACATACTATAATAAAAGAGGAAACTATCGTGTGATCGAATATAAATTTAATTTTGTTAGAACGTATTTTTAAACAAGATAGTGTCAACTATAAAAAACCCTTTTTACGATTTGTTTACCCTTTTTTAACTACCTAAACCTTTAGAGTATATGTACATTTTTGTAGAATATGTATGTTTTTGTAGAACATAGGATCTAAAAATACTTATGACATTTTGAGGTATTTTTATTAACAATTAAATGGATTCAAATGGATTTCTAATAAAATTATGAAATATAAGCTACTCATCATCTGCCTAGCCTTTTCTTAACCATGTAAGGAATGGCTTCCAGTCTAACCAAATGTATTTTACATGGAGCGTCTGCCTATCTGACCTCCACATCCCAGTAACTGGGCAACACGATACCCCTTGGTAAGACTGGTTGTCAGACTTTCAGGGTTCTGACTACCCGTAACGACTGTCAATGATCTGCAAATGACAGCCAGGACCAACGGCTTTACATGCTTTCCGAGGTTCACGGAGGAGTTAGATTAGCAAAAAACGGTCACCCATCCATAGATACTTCGGCAAGCGTTGCTTAAACTTCGATCGACCCCTGCGTCTGTTTTTATTCAGCCACTCATAAAAAAATAGCTACTAAGCCCATGAAATTATATATAGGCAGACAGAGAACTAAGATATTATAGTTAGCATACCGTAAAGGAAACCGATCCCACCAAAACAAAAGTACCTTGTGAAATCACCACCATCAGCTACAAGACGAACAATGATACACATATGTACATATACACATAGACCCACGCCATTTTCCCATGGTATAGAACTAAACTATAGAACGCCACGATACACGCTACGATCCTTACAATTTATACTCCTTTTGCGTTCACACATCTCTGGTCATACACTCACGACGGTTGCGAGTACTACGAACCGGACCTTTATGAAGAACATTTAAAATAAGTTCAGTGTACGTCCTTCTTAGATTTCCACTTTCATCTTCCTTATAAAAACCTTTTGTTAGTCGTCTTTCATTCATCCTCTCTACGTGACCAAACCATCTAAGCATAATCTTTTCAATTTAAGTCACTTCTTCTTTTGAACCACAACTTTGTTTTATAACATCATAAACAACGATAATATTCTCAGGCTCAATCCAAAGACAACCTTCCAGTTCAAACACAGACTCCTCCATTAACAAATATATTTAGCCTAGCAACCCAGGTATTGGCAATATAAGCCAATAATCCGAGCTCTTATAGTCGAGTGTCATTACTGTGAATGGTTGGCACACAATGCACCTAGATTACGTCGATAGTTCATATTGAGCCTGACAGGTGGCAGGAGTGAAGGCAATATGGAGGCTTTTGTTGTGATTATAGACAGGTACTATGGGTATATACCCAGATACTTAATTATTAAGGTACGTTAGGGTATATACCCAAACGCACCTTAATAAGAAAGTATCTATTTTTAACATTGTTTCTTCGATGAAGAACCAATTCTTAATTTTTTTTTAATGCGTTAGCCGTCACGGGATATTTGTAACACCGTATTGATGGTTTTTGAAAGGTTTTTTGATTAAAGAAACCTATTAAAACATATGGAGTAAAATTGTATGTTTTTGTTAGTATAGTCAGTCAGACGTTTGGTCGATCTGTCAGTTGGTCGGTCGGTGGGATGGTCGGTCGGTCGGCCAGTCGGTCAGTCGGCGGAGAGGCTTACTATATGCCCCCTATAGTAAGCGGCGCACAAAGGAGTCAAGACCGGTGGAGTAGAGGGGCATGACGGCACGATTGCCGTGACGGCACTAGGCGCGGCCATAGGAGTTTCACATCAAAAACAAATTGTTTTTGATCAAGTTTTATTTATGAAATACTTCTACTATTAACTTATCAGTTTTCAGAAATATAACAAAAAAATAAAATTAGGGCAAATAACAGAAAAAGGTTTAATTATAATTCTGCTCATTAATAACATGCACTTAACTATTTCATAATGTAAGTAAGTAGGTTTATTCTCTCCTCATTATGTAGTAAAAGAGATTACGCTATCAATGTGTGCTAATAAATTCACATTTTATTAAGTAATGGACCTTAGTTTACTCACAAACAACGCTAATTATAATCTTTACTTAGATTTTTATTTTAATCAGAGCGAAGCAATTTTAATATTTTGGCCTTGCATACCTGTAGTACGCATTTTTAAAGATTATTTTGTGACGAAATTAAGGCCTACGTCTAGCGGAGCACTGTATGTTACTATTTTGATGTGACTTTCGTCATAGGTGTCATTTTCCTGATTTTCGGGGTCGCCAATAACGAATAACGACGACCTATGTGGCGCGGCGGGCGAAGGTCCGCCTGCGACGCAAGAGGTTGCGGGTTCGATTCCCGCCTTGGGACAAATGTTTGTACGATCTACAAATATTTGTTCCGGGTGTTCTGGGTATTTCCTATGTATAATAAAAAATATCTATCTATGTAATGTATTGTATTAAGTATATCAGTCATCTAGTACCCATAACACAAGCTCTGCTTAGCTTGGGACTAGATGATGCTGCGTGGATTGTATAGCAATATTTATTTATTTATTTAATAAGGGGTCAAAAATCAAAATCCAAGATGGAGCCGATGAAATTTACTAACTTTTCGTCATGGGTGTCATTTTCGAGGTTTTCGAGGTCCCTTATAACGATTATGGGGTCGTTAGGAACGCCTGACTAACAACAACTCTTAATTTATATTGTGCGTATTTATTTTTTCGTTTTGTATTAAAAATTAAAATCTGTCTATCTACAATTTGACCTAACCTTTGCTCAAACCGTTTCGTCGCTCAAATTTTTCAACTTTTTGTAACGAAATTCCTTATCGCGAGTTGCGAAAGGGGGCTAGGCGGAAAACATTAAGACGAAAAGTTGTAACGACACTTTTTGCTATAAGTACACTCGAGAGCAATGAATCCGGGTCACTTAAAGAATCCTAAAAATCTCGGAAACTAAAAATGCTAGGTTAATGCAATAAATTGTATTTAATAGACAATGTAATACTCCTTAAATGAAGGTATTAAAACTTCTTAGTTATTGTAAAGTTATATCATAAAAAAATCAAATTTGAAAAAGGGCCACTTTCGAAGATACGAAATTACAGCATTTGGTTTTGCTTTTGTTTGTAATCTGTCATTTATGTGGGTACATAAACCATGTTGATAGTGCTCTATATTCATTATTCAAGCTGAAATTATGTCGCTTACGCCTGAAGAATGCACCAGAATACTTACAATGCTGGAAACCGGCCGGAGTCAGCGCGATACAGCCAGGACTGTCGGTGTGTCGCTGTCAACAGTACAAAGAGTTCTCCGACGTTATGAAGAAACTGGTTCTAACCTACGCAGACCAGGAACGGGCAGAACCAGGTGTACCACAGCACGAGAAGACCGATACTTGGTGAACACCATGCTTCGAAATCGCTTTCTCACAGGAACTGAACTCACAAATCAGTTTCGACGCCTCGGAGGAAGTAACCCAAGTGCATGGACAGTTAGACGTCGGCTTGCTGAATGTAACTTAAAACCCCTTAGACCTGCAAACGGCCCTAAACTGGAGCGTGGGCATCGTATTTCAAGACTAAGATATGCCCAGAGCCACGTAAATTGGAGTATTGAAGATTGGTCAAAAGTTATGTTCTCCGACGAATCAAAATGTATGCTCTACAAGCACGATGGAAGACACAGAGTGTATCGAAGACCAGGGGAAAGATTCAAGCAAGCATGCATCGAAGAAAAAGTAGCCTACGGTGGTGGGTCTGTACTTGTGTGGGCCGGAATTTCTTCTGAAAGTCGCACAGAGCTGGTGATCATAGAAAACGGCTCTTTAACTAGCGTAAGATATGTGGAAGAAATCCTCAATGATCACGTTGGTCCATTTATGGTCAATTTAGGTGAGGATGCTATATTTATGCATGACAATGCCCGACCTCATACAGGTAGGATTGTGAATGACTACCTTCAAGAGATGAACATTACTCGTATGGAGTGGCCAGCGCGCAGCCCGGATATCAACCCGATCGAGCATGCTTGGGACGAGCTAGGCAGATGCGTAAAACAACGAAACCCTCCCCCAATCACGCTTCGTGAGCTCAAAATTGCTCTCACAGAGGAATGGGAGAATATTCCCCAAAATCGTATAAGGAACTTGGTGTACAGCATGCCAAACCGCTTAAACGCAGTAATGGAAGCACGAGGAGGCAATACGAAGTATTAAAATTCAAGAAAATCGTAATAAAGTTCAAAAATTTCATGTTTCCTATTTTTGTTTTAAGGAGAGATCAGCAGTTTTTTTCTTTATGTAATTTTGTGTTAATAAAATGTATGGTGACTCATATTTTTTTACTTTCATTTAAGGAGTATTACATAGGTTAATGCAATAAATTTTATTTAATAATAAAATTTATTGCATTAACCTATCATTTTTAGTTTCCGAGATTTTTAACATTCTTTAAGTGACCCGGATTCATTGCTCTCGAGTGTAGTTGTAAGCCGTGCGTCGTGCGCGTGTTTCTCTGTCTGTCTCTCTCTCTCTCTCTCATAGAAAGCAAGCCAGTTATTTTTGTTTCGTCTTTCTATTTCGCATTGAACAGTGTGGTGTCGCGACGATTATTTTTATTGACTGTATAAAGGTTTTTGTACATAATAAAGTAATAACAAAAGGAACTTCGTTCCATCCGGGTGTCCCTTGATACTTCCAAGTTTTTATTCAGCTGAAGGAGGTTCCTGGTGATAAGATGTTTACACCAAAATAGTGTATAAATATTAAAGGAGTGCACTACGAGAACTCGACAATTTGATTTACTATTTTTGCGACTACATTTGTTCGACAAAACTGTAATATTGCGACTCACCATACTTCGAATATACGCTTGTGCGACACACTGAAGTTCGACATCACACAAGTGCGTCATGAAGACTAATAAACATTTGTATTCATAATCATAATGTATATCTAATGACCTCGATAGCTCAGACAGAGCACCTAATTAATTTAAATTATTATAGGTTCTATAATTCCTCGAGCTGATTTCGGAACGCTGCAATATTTATCAAGTCTCTAGCCCGAAATATTTAAGAAACACTGGTTTAAATTAACTGAAATTATGACCAACCGGTTTCGTTCGGCGGTAAATAAACAATGCCGCTTCGAGATAACTTGCAAAATATTGCAAAATGTCTGCAGATCGAGTTATTTCGTGAATGTTTCGCAAAGTAATTACTTCATTATGATGTTTTTTGAGGTGAACTTTGGATGCTTTCTTGTTCTACTCGTGGGAGGGGGTTACAAGTTGATGAACTTGAAGATCCGCCTGGAGGCTAAATGCTATACATAGACATAGGTATAAATAAGTTCACGGTATCTAACTGATTGGGATTGATGTACCTACAGATATATAATGAAAATTTGAATACCTTAAGATACGTTTGTATTTGCAATCTACTTCTACGTACTGCTGAATGATAGTGATAGTTCGTAAAGGTTACATCCGCTAGCATATAAAACTTTTACTTCTTGACTGTATCAACGCGTTTCCAATAAATGACGATGAATCAAACGACAGACGCGTATTTCATCTTTTGTCACGTAAACCAAAAATAACGACGATATAGTGAGTTGAAATTGGGCGTGACTTCACGCCGTGCTACACTTTGATGTGCTATAACACTGTCACTTTTTATTGATTTGAGTAAGCAAAGAATACGTGTCCAATATTTTTTGGTAATCTTACTGACGGACTAAATACACTTAATATATTTTTACCTAGGTCACATCCCTATTGTGATTTGTGTGCATAACACGAACACACTTTCTTAAAAACTAAACGTCATGCGTTTAATTTTTAAGAAAGTGTATATTTGTAGTATGCATACATTCGTGGCGTCCTTAATCCTAACCCAAAGAACTGAAATTACTTCTCTACCTTATCATCATCTGCCTAGCCCTTTCCCAACTAAATTGGGGTCGGCTTCCAGTTCAACCGGAAGCAGCTGAATACCAGTATTTTACATGGAACGACTGAATGTTACAGCCGTTGGTCCCGGCTGTCATTTGTAGATCTTTGACAGTCGTTACAGGTAGTCAGAAGACTGAAAGTCTGACTACCAGTCTCACCAAGGGGTATCGTGTTGCCCAGTAACTGGGTTGCGGAGGTCAGATAGGCAGTCGCTCCATGTAAAATACTGGTATTCAGCTGCATCCGGTTAGACTGGAAGCCGACCCCAACATAGTTGGGAAAAGGCTAGGCAGATGACCTTTACAACCCACTTACTATGCAACACTATCGGGTTGCACAGTGACTGGGTTGTAAAAGAATATCATAGGGCTAATATCATATGGGATATCCCCCTTGGCATGACTAGTTGTCAGATTTTTGCTCTGTCATTGATTACGATACCGGTACCTTTACTTTTTTTTATTAACGGAGGGAAACCTTCAAAAGGCGTCTGGACTTTTGGGGAAAAGATCAGGGAGTGTGGGATTCTCACACTTATTTATTCACTAAAACCACCCCGATGATCACCATCAGCACACGGAAGGGGCTCCGTTACCTCTTAAGAGACCACTCCGGGACCCCCTCTGTGTAACGCCTGTTAGGGCACATCCCTGAGGAGACGGTTAAGAGGTCTCCCCTAAACCTCGCTGTACACGGCGACACGTGATCACTATGCCACACTATACCGGTACCTACTATCGCTCAATTCATACTTACCTACAATAACAACTGAGTAATCTAACCAAATCGGTCCAATCTTTACCATGGCATAACATGGCCTGACGCCTTATCCCGCTATTCATGTGCCACCATATACGTACCATTAGGGAACCATTAACTAGGAGCTTCAATAAATTAATCAATCAAACCACGTCAGCCCAACACTACGTGACGTCTATATGATTTATAGATCCTTATTTATGGTTCGAGTGGTTATTAGTGCGTTAGTAATTAATTGTTTATGTTTTTTCTTTGGGGCGATGACTCTTCTTGAGTACCCGCGTTTTGACCGTGACTCTGTTGGTTCCTATGGTCAGGGGGTTCAAAATTATTTTACGACGTTTTTATATAATTTTTTTTTGAGTATGCTTAGTTGGAGGTCACTTTTGAGATGACGGAAAATGGAGATGTATGGAAGAAGAAGACGTTCTGCGCCGACCCCAAATAAATTGGGATAAGAGCAGGAAGATAATGGTTAATGGTTTGGTCACTTTTAGAGGATGATGAATGAATGTCGACTTACCAAGGTAGGCAGATATAAGCGGAAACGCTGGGGGACGCCTTAGAAAGACATACACTGATCTTATTGGTGATGTTCTTCAAATGGGTCACTTCCGTAGTACTCGATACCGGTGTGCTAGTATGACCAGATGTATGAACGTAGACAAAGCGAAAAGAGTATGTAAGGATCGTACGAGATGGTGTTCTGTCAACGCAGAAACTAAGTACAGTTACACACATAAACTAACGCCTTTTTCCCATGTGGGAAAAAAGCTCAAGGCTCAAGGCTCAACGGGAAAAAAGCGTTACTTAAAGTTTGTAAGTAATTTTTGATTTTTATTATTTATTTTTTCCTCGCGGATGAATCACGGCATTTGATGATATTTCTGGGTATGGATCTTTATCCATACCCAGAAAGTTCCACCAAGTCTGCATAGTTATTCCTTTATACTTTTATAAAGGAATAACTATGCAGACTTGGTGAAACATAACTTTGTTTTGGAAATTGTCACAGCATTATTCCTGAATGAAACTCGTAATTAAACTAATCGGACGTAGTGCTTCGTTTATATCAATAAACAAATAAAGATAACCTTAACAATATAACCTCTAACATTAGTATAACCTTTCACAAAGAACACCAATTACTGCATGTATTGATATGCAGTTATCGGTATCCCTTGTTCAACAATTTTACACGTTAAACAAGCAAAATATTGTTAAAACTAGGTAAGGTCGGTGTTTACTATCTGACTGCTTTGAGAAGAAACACTGAAACCAACTCTGAGATCTCTGGTAAAGTCCAAACAGTAACTCTGAGGTATCTGGTAAAGTCCAGACAGTATCTTGCTCAGATCATGTAAGGACCATGCAGTGTCTGAGAAGTGAGAATCCTCAAAAACTACTTTTGAATAAAGAACCACATGGAGATGAGTAGACTTGTCTAGTCAATGCACTTATTTGTCAGTCATCGTGTGATTTGGAACCGGTTGGACTCAGAACATAAGAAGCTCAACGATCCCACGAAC
This sequence comes from Phlogophora meticulosa, assembly GCA_905147745.2. Lineage (NCBI taxonomy): Eukaryota > Metazoa > Arthropoda > Insecta > Lepidoptera > Noctuidae > Phlogophora > Phlogophora meticulosa. The sequence goes on from LR990525.1 coordinate 7,315,949, forward strand.
AATACCAAAAAAAGAACATTTGGGTAGACAGCGTAAAGTACCCAAACTACCATGCAAAAGTTTAAAACAATGAAATTATTCTCATATCAATCATTCACAATATTTAAAATTATAATACTACTACAAACTACTACACTACCACACTACTACTATATATACTTTACAAAGATAATATTCTTGACATTATGTATTATTTAAACTCACCAAATCATCATCTATTGAGCCTTGTAACGCTATTTCATGACTTTCCTCTATAAGGCAAGGTATGTCATTAATATTTATGAGAAATGAGGCTATCAATCAATCCTACGCCTCACTCTATCACCATTTTCTGTTGGATGTATGTAGGCCTCTCCCAAACTGCGAAACAAAACTTGGTCCTCCGGGTTCTGCATCCAGTCCGGTCCCTGGCACCTAACTGCCGCCTAAGGTTGGAGGAGGTCCAAGCTACATCGGTGACACCGGTTCTTTTCTAGATAATCTCGTTTTAGATCTTATACTTACACCAATTGTTCTAGCAAGATTGTTTACCATGTTACCTACATTTATATGCGAGTACACAGTATATGCCACAACAACATACAAACATATACAGCACGAGAGACTCCATATTAAACTTTAAGGACTCGCGCACACAGTCAGCTAAATAAAATGCTGCATCGCGCCAGGCAGTTGGCCGGCCACCTAACGAGTTCAATTACGCGCTGTACTGATGCTTGCGGTTCACGGAGTGATGAATAAATGGAATGATAATGACAACACATACTATATGTGCGATATATTATATGAGCTCATTTGATACAAGATAAATGATTGGACGGATATACTTATGGGCTAACGCTTGACAAAATATTACTTTGCGACTCTAAGACACCGCTATTCCCTCGAGTGAGTTGTGTCGCACGCGACTCAAAGACAATTTGCAATGGACTCATTCGAAGGCGCTTCGCGTTTCATTTCACCATCACGTCTCACTAATCAGTTGGGGTAAGTGAGGTCGGTTTTATTTCCGAAATAAATACGTGTATTTAAAGCTCCATTTATTCACTACTCCTTGCTTGGTTTGTCGACGTGATAAACAAGCAATACGATGGAACTTCAATGAGAATACACGAACTGATATTGACTAGACAAATGAACATAAATATTGTCTTTAATATCTTCAGGTTACACTTCCTAAGTTTATCTTTGATCATCAAAAATAATGAGGAAAGCAGGACCTACAACTAGTATAAGATAAAAGATAAAATATTCAATGCCTGATCAATGCTCCTGATGTGATCGATAACATGCCGTAACCTTTATTTAAAGTTACAATATACGGCGATTGCAAAATTATATTCCAAAATCTGTAATAATTTTCAATGCGGACGTAGCCCAAGAGATGTTCGGGCTAGTGTTGGAGTTACTGAAAGTATCAGTGAACGTAGCACTACATAGCTAAACTACTACTATTGCTGCAATCAATAATGAATGAAGAAGAAAACTAGTAGAGATGATATTTATTTCTATTACTAGTAGGGTAAAAATCTCGAAGCTGTATTATACTTTTTAAGGTAATGTGGCAACATTACCTTGAAAAGTATAATCCAGTACTGATTATTTCATCGCGTGATTCCACCTTGCCCCATTGTCTGATAGCAGTTAACTAGAAGATATAAAGTTACGAGGAACTGAGGCGCTGTCGAGCGACATGTCATTATTTATACACAAATGTGATCGCTCATCCAGCACTTTGCTGTAGAAGATACGGAGCATTGAAAGGTGAAGATTGACGAGAATATCCGTTCATAGTGAGGTTTCGTGTATCGCGACGAATGACGAAATTCTGTAAATATAAGGATTGACGGGCTTTTTATTTTTGTGTTGATGTCAATAGTGTTACAAAAATCTTTACTGCTACTTTTGGTAGTTTAAAAATTATAACTTTTTCATTTAATGTTAATGAACTGAAAAAGCATTAGGAGAATATATGAATATGGACTCTTTCTTTGTTATAGCTTATTCTATGAATCACGAGAGTAATAGTATTACCACGTAAATATAGCTCTTTAAGTGGTGATACTATTATTCTAATAAAATATATAAATAAATTAACATTTACTGTTTTAACAGCCTGTACACCATCTGCCTAGCCTTTTCCCAACTATGTTGAGGTCGGCTTTCAGTCTGAATACCAGTATTTTATATTACCCAGTTACTGGGCAACATGGTACGACTGGTTCTCCGACTTTCGGGGTTCTGACTACCCGTAAAGACTAACAAAAAAAAAAGTACAAATGATAGCTCGGTTCGGCGCTTAACGTTATGTTAGGAACGGTCAGCTATTCACGAACTTACCTCGGCAAGCGTAGCTTAGCCATCAATCAACCCGAGTGGCTGTTTTTATTTAGCCACGAACTCCTCATCTAACAGCTTGTGCATGTGAATAAAAGTTACTAACATTTTAGCAATTAAATTATGTGTTGCATGTAAAAAAAAGTGATAGACAAAATACGCATCGTGTTTCCCGTTTAAATATTTACGAATTGTTAAAATAACACGCTAACAGAACACAAAACCGAGTGGTACAGGTGGTGTTCACATAAATAGGAAAATAAATAATTGATTTTAGAGGAAATCATTGCTGGTTTATGAATTAAATGATTTGGTAACATGCTGTATAATAGATAAAGAATAAGGTACATGAGAAAAAAAGTATAGTGGCAACTACTCATCTTTACACACCCTCAGGGTCACCCCCCACACACAGGGTCATCTCAGTTCTATTGCAAGGTGATCAGAAATGTGGTCTTAATCGGCAAGAAAATTATTAAGAGTATTAGGCAAACTACTTTACAAAATGATTTTACATAACAAGCTGTTATCAGATTAAAATGGCTAATTGAATGCGCATACAAAATTTCGTGCCTTTGATGCTGACCGTAAAGAGTTCGTTTTTCTTGAGTCATGCCTGGGTGTGGAATCAGGTCACGTTTTCCATAAAAAAAACTCCTTGGAACTGAATCTACGTGTAACATTTCAACTGCTTAGGATAAGAGGAAAAGGGTCAGATATAACTTGCAATATTTGATTACAGACATACTGGGACAGGTACTGGAACCTAAATAAAATCATGATAAAATCTATTAGACTGTAAAAACAACTAAATAATCAGTGTCCGTCTTCATAGACTGATCAAGATTAATTTTGAATGACAAGTTAAAAATAAAATAGAAAGTGGAAACTAAAGCATAGAAATAGAAATATTTCATTTGCCAACAATGTAGGTATACAGATATGCTGGATATTTTGATTAGCGTCCTGGTACATTTTGCCTTAATACGTTGTTTATTCGGCGTTCAAAATTATTATAATTACATTTTAATGTCGCTAATAAAATAATAAAACGCCGAATAAAGAAAGATAAAAAATAAAAGAAGTATTCCATTCACTAAGCAACATTACTGTCATTATTAAAAATACTCATATTATTCAAAAGCATTCGGAATTAGGCCCAATGCCAATAATTTCATTTAAAAAAATATTAAAACTGTCAACAACTTAAACTACAAATGTCAACAAAACAAGTTTAAAATGTCAGGACATTAAATAACAAATGTCAACAGATTTAATTTAAGATCACAATTTAGTAAATTACTGAAGTCAAAAAAATAAAAATAATAATGGCAACAAAAACAAAATAACATTACAATTACAATACAATTAAAAAATAAATAAAGAGAATTAAAACGTCACAAAATTACAAACGTCACTAAGACACATAGGGTCAAGCTACGCTTACGATTCTCGCAACAGCTGGGTACATAAGCAGCGCTTTAGCTATGCCATGCTATATCTATATATGCCATGCCTGGAGGAGGAGTTATGTCCAGTAGTGGACGTCTTTTACTGACAGATGATCGGCTGAAACGTCGATTTTATTCTATTGCAGGCATAACTGTTTCACCTGTTTAAAGATTAACTTGTTAGTTTGTAATGTGAAAATAACAACCTTTTACTAAATACATTTAAAACTGAATACGGTGGTTTTAACAATAAAACAATTTTGAATATTTTTTTCTCTTGCTGTCTGTTTGTTTGAGGTAATCTCTGAAACGGCAGGACTAATTTTGACAGGGCTTTTACAGGCAGTATTAAGGAGTAACTTAGACTTCTTAGTTTAATATATAATATTTTAGGGTACCGCGCAAAAAAAAACCTGACATTTTGTTAAATTCTACGCGAATGAAATCGCAGGCACAGTTTGTGCATACACAAAATAAAGTAGGAAGTAGCAATGTAAGTAAGCACATATGTACGTACAATACTCGTCTTTCCAACCTATTGAAAAGTCAATAAACTAATGCAGATATTAAGAACCAGTACCAGTACCAGCCTATTACTGTCCCACTGCAGGGCAAAGGCCTCTTCTCATACAGAGAAGGCACGAGCATTAATCACCACGCTTGCTCAATACGGGTTGGCGATTTCAGACTTATATTAATTATAAGTCCAGGTTTCCTCACGATGTTTTCCTTCACCGATGTCAGTGATGTCCAAGATAAACTTAGAAAGTACATATGAATTGAAAAACTCACATTGGTACTTGCCCAGGTTTGAACCCACAACCTCGTGCACAAGAGGCGAGGCCTAGACCGCTGGGTCATCAATTCATGACATGATATTAAGAACCATCAAAGGTTATTTAATGTTTGCCGCATGATTTCAGTTGCTGATTGTTATAAAATGGATGATAGCAAAGAGTATATCGTTATGTGATTGTATCTTATAATGCGTTGCACTTTAAAAAGTGTTCGCACTAATTAATGACGTAGATACTACCAATGACGTATTTTAGGATTTAGCGGAACGGCCAATCAAATTTTAATGAAACGCAGAATAAACTTAAAAAAAGCATGATTACTATCTAACCCTAATAAATGTGTAATGAAAGATTTTGATTATTTACTTTTTCATTTCAAGTCACACTGGCTTAGAAATAAATCATGATTATCAACGGATTTCAAAAACTAGAAAATCGCGTAAGAATTTTGGAAAAAGCCGATGAAAAATTTCAAAAATCATATACTGAACACATATTATTATGGTATGAGGTTGTCGTTGATATCCCTTCTACCCTGAAAATATAAACTTTTATTTTAAAGGTGGCCATGGACGACTGAGCTTGGGCACGACTTACTCTTCCTATTCGCATGGGTGACTTCGGCGTCCTCAAAATTTCCAGCTTTAGTTTACAGGCTGCTATATCCTCGACCCAAGGTACTAAGAAACTTATCAGAAATATTGTAGCTTCCACACTGATTGATTTTGACGTGCCGTGCTTCACCAATATTATGGACTTCATACACGATGATGGCGATCCAATAAATTAAATAAATAAGCAGTTATAAGGCTCTTGCTTGACGCCTTAGTTCGATGCAAGCTTAAACACGCGGTAAAACAAGCGCTTGTGCATGGATTTTTTGGAATGGGCATCTCGTAGGTTATCCTTCAGGGATATCTACTGCTTAACCGAACTTTCCTGTGGGGGCTTAATTAGAAATTAAGGCCTCCAGCCAGGGCGTACAAAACTTAAAATCTAAGCGACCAATCGCTAAGGGCACCCCCTGCGGGGTACGAGCCTCGGCTTAGGACGTCGCTGGGAGAGGACAGCAAGAGACGGGCTGGATCTAATTGATATATTATTTAGGCTGGAGCAAATGGTCGTGGGGAGGATATTGACGGGGTCTAGGCGGCGAGGACGGAATGAATTGTGTATGGAATTTCTACAAGGTTGGTTATTTTTAGATACACTCGTGTTGGAAAAGGTGAAAAAAGCGTTTCTCAGATACCTTTATAAGTTTATATTTGGGTATTACCTTATTATTACGTATGTTTTTGTACGCTATTAAGTAAGTTTTTAAGGATCTTTGAATTTTAATTGTCTTAGAGTTAGGCGAGTTGTCATCGTGCACATAGGCACTATATGGGAACCTGAAATAGTCTAAATATATCCTACCGAAAATTGCTAAAAATATATTTAAAAGTAGACTATTCTCGAGCCGTTGGGTCCGAGTGCTCATATTCCATTCAAAGAGATCTTGAAACTTTTGGTTAGCCCAAGAGCTGGCCTTCTGGCTTTAATTTGCCTAATAGACTTTAAATCAGGATCTAAAACAGACAGTGATGCGGAGGAATTTTGGCGCTATACTATAATAACGTTTGGATTCGTATGTTTAAATAAGAATCCAGGAAATAAAGATTAATAAAACAACTTGGCAAATCAGTAAAGTTTTAGTATTTGCGTCATAAAATAGATGGAGACGTAGGTTTAGACCAGCAAGATGGTATCTCTTCAATCACGTCACGATTCATGTAATCTAGCATCAATTTTATAACGATCAGTAATAGAAATCAATCGGAAAAACATAATTAACCTTTGAAGATAAAATAAAGGCTTTTATCATATAATTTTTACTCGAAAGATTTTGTTATCATATTGTCTTATCTGATTATGATTCTGTGTGATCTGATTTGACATAATAGTCAGTTGATTATAAAAACAAAATCATCTGTAAACTTTGTATAGTAAGTGAACGGTCGATCAAGCAGTATGTTGAGGTTCGCCATTATTTTGGCTGCTATAGCAGGTGAGTTAGTTAATTTAGTATATTGTTATTATATAGGTAGTCTATTTTTTTTTTTTAATAAAACGTTGCCCCACACTAGGAATTTCTCCTTTATCGTGGGTGCGTTTACAAAATTTAAACTCACATACACAAACAGCCAGATCCTGAACAACTACCTTTAGGTCATACAAATATTTGTTCCGTGCGGGAATCGAACCCACAACACGCGGCGCAGCAGCGGATGGCTCAACCACTGCGCCAACCGTGTCGTCGAATTAGTAAAGTATATTATTTTGTGGTGGTGTATCTTGCAGTAGCTAGAACTCCTTATACAGGACCTCGCTCGAGAAGTGCTATAATGATACCGATTTCTTCCGTCAGCAGCATTGGTCTGTTCCAGTTTGAATTTTATGGTTTTTATGGTCACATGACATATTTCAGAGTTATCTCTAGGATAGTAACCCGCCTGGAATGCGCCTGGTATTCCACCTGGACTACCGGGTCGTTTGCCCATTTAATAACATATTGAAGACAATAATATACTTATGACAAACCTATTTCACGTTTTAATCAAAATGTTTGTTTTCTTTCTAGTCTGCCATGGACAAGCGACGAGTTCATATTTTCTTTACACAAGGTAAGCAATTTAAACTCCAAAATAATAATCATCTTTCTAAGTGTTGTCGTTTTGGAGCGAGTGTCGGGGAGGGCATGGACACACATGGAAGGACGGCGGTTGCCAAGAGTACTGGTGGCCTTATTATTCTCCTGGAGGAGAGTTAAAGGTTCATCAGATTCGGTGAGGGTATACCTCGGTCGGCGGACGTTACCGGAACGTGAGGCAGTTGATGTGATGCTTAACTGTACAATCAGTGGATATCCGACACACACCGCACACCCATGTGGCAGCGGTGAAGAGAATCAAACAAAGCCAAGTGCTGAACACTAGCCAAATCATTTTCGTAGTCTACGAATGCAGAGCAAGATTTATATTTAAGAAATGTATAATTTAAAATTATTTTGTACATTATTCGACAAGTCAGTCACCCTACTACCTATTCAATAATTTTGTTTTTCTTTATGAAAAGGTCAAACCCGTCAGTGCCTGAGATTTTGATAGGCTCAGGCGAGCTGTCTACGACCCTATTCGATCCAACTAACAAAACAATCATATTGGTCCACGGGCATGATGGAGATGCGGGAGCACTATTTAATCTGAAAACCAAAGACGGTAAGCCACATAATTTCTAAAAAAAATTAGCTGATCTCTTGCTAATTTAGGCTAGGATCGTATTCGTTCATAAAATAATGAACTAAATCACGAAAAAAAAAGTGATACAAAATAGCGTGTTGGAGATAATTCCTCAACTTACGCTGATACATAGGGGCGAGACAAAGCGCAGACGCGTGATCCTGGTTGCGCGGGTGCGTCTTGCTTAAATGCACGTGAACGCCTGGCCCTCAGGACTGGCGCAGATCTGTTTTCACTGCCAAACATAATATCAACTTTGCTGTCCTTGAAATAAAGTCGGAACCAAATAACCTGATTATGTGAGACGCGGAACGAAAGAAGTTTTTTTTTATTTTTAACTTTTTCTCTAGAATGGCAATTTGTATGTTGGTTTAGGAGTGAAAACTATTCGACAGTTAAATTTTGAAATAATGGTAGATTTTATAAATCATTCAATGTTATTCAGAGAGTTGGTTCACAGATACTTACTGAAACGATATTGCAATGTCATTAAACAGTGGAATTTTGAAGAATGTATTATACCAATTGTATAATATATTTGCTTTATTACATCCGTTAATAGTTATAATATTTAACTTAGAAGACACACCTCTACTAAAAAAATATTAGTTATTAGATCCGAAACAGGATGCTTAACCAAAATAATACTATTTAACATAGTATTATTTTTTATTATATTTTTATTTTTTAATATAGTATTACTTAATTATAGATTAGCCGAAGTCCGCCACATTCGGCTAATCAACCTAAGCAACGTCATCATAGTTCCTACAGTGTTGTCAACAACGGGTGTAATTTCTGAACAGCTCAACCATCCTTTTAATATACATATTAGAGACGTTAGAGTTTTTCGAAATCACATCGAATTATCATCAGCCATCACCGCCTCACCAATCGAGCAAAACACGTAACATTAACCACCAAACAAACACAATCTCATGGAGTATGTCTAATAATATCTCATACTTATCTGTACAAATTCTGAATACACCATCACCTCACCATATCACCTATTTCCAAGGGCATCACTTGGCTCTGGCCCTTACTACCCCGTGTACCCTGCGCAACGCTGAGATACGAAAATGTATAAAAAAAGAATAATTTAACAGTTTTCATCGAATAATTTGAGAAAATCTGTTGCACATATTTTGTGCGGAATAGAAAGGCAAAGCATGTTTCAAAGTATTGATTATCCCAGTAATTCCAGTGTTTTATGTATGTGACATGTGGGGGCACATGTAGTTTAATCAATTGACGACCTATGTGGTGCGGCGGGCGAAGGTCCGCCTGCGACGCAGGAGGTTGCGGGTTCGATTCCCGCCTTGGGACAAATGTTTGTACGATCTACAAATATTTTTTTCGGGTGTTCTGGGTATTTGCTATGTATAATAAAAAATATCTATCTATGTAATGTATTGTATTAAGTATATCAGTCATCTAGTACCCCTAAAACAAGCTCTGCTTAGCTTGGGGCTAGATGATGCTGTGTGGATTGTCCAGCATTATTTATTTATTTATTTAATTATGTATATAACACTTTTCAGTTTTCATTAGTTAGGGCAACACCGTCATGTCCGTACTATATGCCAACTTATTCCAAAACAACTCTCAAAAATGTTTATTTTTTTCAGAAATATTGACATCAGACATTCAAGAGCCATTTAACGTTATAGTGGTTGACTGGAGTCAAGAGGCTCAGCAAAGTTACGCGATCGCATCTGGATTTGTACCAAATGCGGCTCGCAGGTTGAGACTGTTCATAGAGTGGTTAAAAGAGCAAATACCTGCTCTGAACGTAAGTGATCTGCACCTGGTTGGTTTTGAACTTGGAGCTCATCTTGTCGGCATTGCTGCTAGACAGTTACCATTACAGCACGGTAGAGTTGGCAGGATCACTGGTAAGTGTTTGATTTTTTAATTAATCCGTGGCTATAATTTGGTTTTGTTATGTTTTTGTTCGTTTAGTAATAATGTTACAAAACGAAAAATGCTTACTTGAATGAACGATTGAATGATTTCCCTTATAAATAAAATTGGCAGCTGACTTATGTATTTATATGTACTCGGACAAGTGTATGTTACACCACGCAAACATACTTTATGACCTGAAAACCTGGAAATTGCAAAAAAAAACGTGAAACAATTTCGTTTCGAGGGCTGTTTTTTCTTTTAAATGGAACACCCAGTTAGTACTTATTGGAAAGCTGCTGTTACTTTTTTGTGTCCTATTATTTTATATTTCTATTCATCTGTCTCATGATATTATGCCTGTCTAGGATTGGACCCAGCTGGAAGAGGATGGGGCTCCAATTCGGGCCGCTTGAGCGAAGGAGACGCAACGTATGTCGAAGCGATCCTCACGGATGGTTTAGGTCCTCTTGCTAACGGTATTGGAAATGCAATTGGTCGCGTAAACTTCTTTGTTAACGGTGGAAGCAATCAACCAGGATGTTTAACCCACTCCTGTAGCCATGAACGGGCGTGGGATCTGTTTGCGGCCTCTATCTCCAATAATAGACTAGTGGGATACCCATGCAGCACACATACGCAGATGGGCCTTAACTTATGCGTAGGACACCCATTGGTGATGGGTGGTACACAGTTATCGAAAATAGGGTACGTATCTACGTTTTATAAACTTATGCACAAAACACAAACATTACTAAGCATCTAAATTCCATGGTTTACCAAGTTTTAGCGCAATATATCATCACGCCCGCATAACCTGAAGAGTAGCAGAGGTGTATTAGGACACAGATTATTATTTTTAAGTCCAATGTAGACGAGCCTGTTGTACAAATCCAAATAAGATAACTTCAACTGAAATAATTACAATCACATGTTTCCAACATTGAAATAGTAACTTACATAATAGTCTCTCTTTGACGCCAATGTTCACTTATCTACATAATTTAATTTGTTTTTTTTCAGGGGCAGTGCAATATACAGGGCCAATACCAGGAGAAGCTGGCCTTATTAATAATGGATTGCTTTGAAAATAAATATTACTTTTCTCTCCTAATAATTTGTTTCTTGTTAATTTCCTTCATTGAAGGTATTAAGTGGGTCGGTGTGGACATTTTGTACATGGAGTGTGTACGAAATGTCCACATCGACCAACCACCAGCAAAATATTTCCTTGAAAAGCTCTCTAACATAAAAAATAAAGAAATAATGCTGGACAATCCACACGGGATCATCTAGCCCCAAGCTAAGCAGAGCCTGTGTTATGGGTAATAGATGGCTGATATACTTAATACCGATACATTAAATGGATAGATATTTTTTATTATACATAGCAAATACCCAGAACACCCGGAACAAATGTTTGTAGATCGTACAAATATTTGTCCCAAGGCGGGAATCGAACCCGCAACCTCCTGCGTCGCAGGCAGACCTTTGCCCGCTGCGCCACATAAGTAGGTCGTCAAATACATGATTCTATGGTTCATTGAATTGAATTACATGCAGGAGTTCGTTCTTCATTCATCAATTACAAGACATACAAAGAGCTTGCCAATGACATGTCTTAAGTCATAATTGGCTTTGTGTATGGGTCCCTAAATTTCTCCTATAAGTCCCTACATATCTCCTTTAACATAAAATAGAGTTCTGCTTAGATTTAAAAACTATCATCATCATTTAAATGGATGTTGGTAGTATCAATATTTAGGGTATGTACTTACTCTCCGGAGCCCGTTTCCACTTTGTACCCTGTAGGTATTTTAAAAGACCAATTGCAATGAACAGCTATCGAGGAACGACATGAGGCATTCATATAGACGAGTAGAAACGAACTGTGACTGTAATCCTTCTGGATAAGTTTACTCACTTCTGACACATTACTAACAAACCTCGTCAGAAGTTCAAGCGGCAAAACGACCGGCCGATGGTAGAAACTCCCAATAATACCCCAAATTACGAGAGCCGACGAAATTAACGCCTGTTTTTTTTGTTTAGAATCAAATATAACAGCGAGCATCCCGCAGTTTATCCTTTAGGGATATCTACTGCTTAACCGATCTTTCCTGTGGGGGGCTTAATTAGAAATTAAGGCCTCCAGTCAGTGCGTAAAAACTTAAAAACTAAGCGACCAATCGCTAAGGACACCCCCTGCGGGGTACGAGCCTCGGCTTAGGACGTCGCTGGAAGAGGACAGCAAGGGACGGGCTGGATCAGATAGATATTATTTAGGGGTTTTTTAAACATTTACCGGCTCAGCTTCGCGGGCTGGCTCCAGCAAAGGGTCGGGGGGATTTAACGCCTCTGTAATCAACTCCATTATATAGCGCAATGTGATCCACTCATTTGACTAAAATATTGCGAGTGTTTGGGGAGGACCTAAATGCGTAGGAGTTCTCAAATGTATTATACGAAATTGGCGTCGATGCATACCCCAAACAAGAAGATGGTAAAGTTAATTTGGCGGGTAACCTATGTATTACCAGCCTATTACTGTCTCACTGCAGGGCAAAGGCCTCTTCATACAGAGAAGGCACGAGCATTTATCACCACGCTTGCTCAAGACGGGTTGGCGATTTCAGACTTATAATAATTATATAAGTCCAGGTTTCCTCACGATGTTTTCCTTCACCGATGTCCGTGATGTCCAAGATAAACTTAGAAAGTACATATGAATTCAAAAACTCACATTGGTACTTGCCCAGGTTTGAACCCATAACCTCGTGCACAAGGGGCGAGGCCTTAACCACTGGGCCATCATGACATATTAAATATGGTAACCTATGTAGCCAACAGGAACTCATTTCTTCTGTGTACGGTAAATGCACAGACATTGGAAACCACGTAGCGTTGTAGGCTATGCCAACGAGCAATTCGGCTCCTTAGCAACGAGCAAGAAATGAATACACAAACTATTGACATCGATATTGACACACGTTTCTGAGGAAAGTAAGGAATATACTTTTATTAACACGGCTATGGATGAAGAAGATGCAACACACTATCCGGTAAAGTTTTTCAATTCCCTCAGCACACCCGATCTCTCTGCTGCACTAAAAATATGTTTGAAAGTTGGAGTGCCAATAATTCTTCAATATTCTTCAACGGCACTCGGGTGAAAATCATAAATATCTAACAAAATGCTACGAATTCGTAATCAGAACAGGTTATAAAGCCGGTGATCTTATTTTTGGGTATCCAGGAATCCCTAGTTGGTAACCCTAGATATGTTTTTGCGTATGTATGTATTGCTATGATAACATTAAAACAGAAAAAAAGCTAACTAATATCTACTCAAAATATAATATAATATAAATCATGTATGTATCAAAAAAAAATTTTTGATAAGACAGTAAACTAAAAACAAAATGGTAACAAACCTGCTCATAACAGACTATGCCATCAATGCCACATCCAGTAAGAATCAAACTACATCCATGTTTGTGTTTTGTTAAACGTATGATCGAGTTTCGGTTATTATTTATCTGTGTACCCACATAATCTGTGTGCTCTAATTATAAATTTTAATTTTAGTGTGTTTCTCAGTAAGTAAATTAACTATGTAATTCTTATGAGAAATAAAGTTGTTCTTAAACCTAAAATAACATTGTGTATAGAAAAGCATTTGTAAGAAACAAATCTTTGCCAATATTCTGTAATCGTAAGTTACACTTTCTCTAAGCGGCACATTTTTGTTTTGACGTGAAGGTAGTCGCGGGATAAGCTAGTAATTAATTCAAGTATGAAATCGCCATCTCGGCTTGAATAAGTGAAGTGATCAATGCTCATATCTTCTCTATATAAGAACAGGCGCTTGCCTGGCAGTGAGATAAATGGCTAGTATTACTTTTTATTACAATAAACAATAGTGACATTAATAATATTATTATTGGTTGACTTTTTAAATAAAGCGTCTTGAAGCGTAATCAACACAAAACCTAGACTTTAGTTTACGCTTCGTACCTAACTACATTCGTACCTACTTGAGTTGATTAAAAAAAAAAGGCTAGTAAGATTTGGTCAGGCGCTCATGTTAGAATGTACGCATACATACATAATTATACACGGAGTGGCGCAAAAGTAATGTCAATCAAACCCTTCTCAGAGCTTATTGTACCTCTTTGTACACGTGCAACCTGTGGGTGAATCACACGATCACAAAAAGCAGATTAATCCCTTCGCGTCCAATATAACAAACGCATTCAAAGCGCTGGTGAGGCTGCCGCGATAGTGTAGTGCATCGGGCATGTTCGCCGAAGCTAGCGTCGACTGCGACGGCGTCGCCCAGCACTCATCCAAATCCAAAACCCTTGGGGATTTCAGTTCTGACTCCAAAATCACTTCAGATGCCTAGATAACTGCGTAGAAATTGTGAATCATTCATTCATAGTAAACCTTTTTTATGATATTTAATTTTATTTATTTAATAATTTAAGCCCACAAATGTACAGAGGCGGACTTAATGCCATAGGCATTTTCTACCAGCCAACAATTTTCGTTTATAAAAATTATGGCTATTTTTATGATTATTTAAATCATAAAAATAGCCACATAATTTGGAAACGTAGCAACGCTGCCAGCCTTCTGGGCACTTTTCCCGTTGACAGTGATGCAGATGAATTTATTTTTAAGGATGGGAAATCGTCCAATGACTTCTCCCGGTCTGGGTGGAACGGGAGGGTGTATCAATCTTTTTCTGACTAAAACCCATGAGTGTTCCGTCCTTGCCCTTTACTTTCCGGAGTCACGGTAACTCTTTCGAACATACTGTAACCCCGGTATGTATTTATATGTTCTTCTGTTTTTTTATTGTATGAATGTTACAAATAAAAGTATATTTTCAATCGTTTTTATATTTCATTAAAATTATACAATTATTAATAAATGAAGAAATAAAATGAAATAAATAATCATAGGGCATCAAAAAAATCATCCGCATCGTTGTCAACGGGAAAAGTGCCCAGCATTGCCACGTTGAATGGCAATGCTGATTCTTTGGCCAAAAAAAGGCCAGCCCTCTGGTCACGTGAAGAGTCGACCAAACGTTTCGCGATTTCTCGAAAAACTAAATGGGCACACGGACCCCATGGCTCTAGTGTTTCAACCCCAAACGGCTCAAACATATAACTTCCAGTTAGGTTGTTGTATTTTCGCCGTTTGAGGTTTTCTGCACCTGCAGCAGCCGCACCTGCAAAATCCACCGTAATAGGAAGATGGGATGGCGCAAGGGTGTCGACACATGTTGCATCTCACACCAAAGGCCTACCCATCTTCCAAGGTATTATGGTCATTCCATCTGGTCTCTTACCATCGTTGCGTGCCAAGCCACTGGGTTCTAAAATAGCTGGTACCCCGGCGGTGGCAAGAGCACGACGGATGATGTCATTGATAATGGCGTGTCAGGCTATGCGACCTGCACTTTTACTGCAGGATAGGCCTTCCGAGGCAATCGACTGCTTCACCGCATTGACAACGATGGGGAGCCCCGCAAGGAGCGGACATGTAGCGAGCCGGAAGGTAGTGTCACCCAGCATGGTGCCAATGTTGGGTGACGGTAAAGCCTGAAGCCAAAGGCCCGACTCCCACGTACCCACAGCCAGCAAGCGGGCACGCTCAACAGTATTGGTGGACGTATTAATAAGATTATACCGTACCAAACTGCAGAGCGGCTCATGCCACTGTCTCTGGGAAGATGGGTTCACGGGCGTATCTGTATCCGGGCAAGCCACTTTCCAGGCGTTCCCCGCATCGGTCGGGCACGGCACTTCAGAGTAAACCAAGGAGGGGGCTAAAATTTGATTAGTTAACTTCTCGGTGCTGTGGACAGATTTATTTATTATGAATTGCTTTTACTAAATAGCCGGGTCCACCCGTTAAGTCACCGCTCAAAGGGATAATATACACATTTATTTTTTTATTACAAAAAGTATTACCTTTTGTACAAATATTGAATCAAAATTAGAAAATTGAAACTTAATACTAAAAATGCAGTAAATAAAGGATTCTAAGTCTATTTTTATACTATTTAGTAATCTTACAGAAACTAACAAAAATGATAAAATCACAAAAAGCGAAACCTTTGAAGGGATTTGAACGTCCAGCCACTGGCTCTGACTCGGTAGTAGTCAGACGTATAATAAATTTTGCTTCAGAAACGTAAAAAAATAGCCGTTCTTATACGAGATATATGTCATGATTAATTAATATCTTGAATCGTTTACTGAACATGAACACACTGAAGATAGCACCAGGTCTAGCGCACGCCTAGAATAGATTTTTACATGATAACCATGTAAGTATGGATTTAATAAAAATGTATTTCAACTAGTGACAACCATTTATTAAATTCATTAGAATTTGACTAGTTGTAGGCACATAATCATTTACAGCTTTTAAATAGATTTCTAGGTAAAGTCTCTGGCAATATAAATAGGAGTATTTGATGAATCAACTTTCTCATCCAACCCAGTCAAAGGTTTGACGACGAAGATAAGGCTGAATGCCTGGCCAACAGCCTTAAGGCCCAATGTTGCCCCAGTTGCCATCCTGCAGACCCAGCTTTCATAGCGGGGGTAGATACTGAAGTGGAACAGAGGACCTCCCTCCGCGCCAGTCGAAGATCCCGACGACCCCCTGCCCCAGTCACTCCAGACGAGGTGTAAAAAATCAAAATCAAAATTCATTTATTCAAAGTAGGCTGAGAATCAGCACTTTTTGAACGTCAAAAACGTTTACATAAGACAGTCCCCCAAAACGCCCATCCTTCACCACTTCCTAGTGTTTTTGTTGGGAAGAAGAAGTGGAGGAACAAACTCCCCAACAACACGTCTGTCTGATAGGTTTGAAGAACTTGAAGCTATACAACATATTATGTCAAAAAATAATAATTATGTCAATCATCTTTATACATCATTCAATTAAATAATTTTCTACATGTTAGCTAGCACACACCAATATGCTAAAATAAATAAATAAAAAGTTATATATACCAAAATCGACAATTAACTCAAGCAAAGCCTGCTAAACTGAATACATAAAAAGCCTCCAAGGCAGTCCAAGGGCGTGCCCGCTGACATGTGCAATGCTGAATTATATTAATACAACTCATTCATACAATGTAATGAGAGGATCATGTCAATAACATAAAAATAAGGATAGTAGAAGAAACATACACAAAAATAAAGAAATATTCAACAGTAAAAGAACATAGTAACATTGTCCTGCGTTCAACAAAGCGACCAACTATTCTTGTCTTCTAAATAGTCGTTGATCGAATAATATGCTTTAGAACAAAGGTTTGATTTAACTTTAGCTTTAAACGCGTTAAAAGGTAAATCCAGCAAAGACATCATCATCGGTGTTGGACATCATAAAGGGCCTTGACTCCTGGAAAGCCCCTGGCTCTGACGGGACCACAATCAGTGTATTTAAACTTCTACCTGCTTCCATAATATTACTAATATCTATCCCACAATATGTTCCCACAGACGCGACGTGGAAAGAGGCTACCGTCATCGGTATTCCCAAACTGGGCAAACTTTATTCCTTTCCAGGCAGCTATCGCCCCATTCAAATACTACGTCGAAGCAAACATTTTAATCCCGAACGAACAGTTTTGTTTTTGAATTCAGCATTAATGCGTCCGACAGGTTCACCGCATCGTAGAACACATAAGTGACCGCTTCCAACGCGCCATGATGACAGGTGTTCTTTATTTCGACATAGCAAAAGTAATCGACAAAGTCTGGCATAACGGGCTGATATACAAGATATACCAGCTGGGTGTGCCAGAACGTCTCGTACTCATCCTACGGGACTATTTGTAGAACCGCACTTTTCGATATCGCATAGAATAGTAGATAGTCCCATCCGTGCAGGAGTCCCTCACGGCTCCGTGCTTTCTCCTTTAATCTTCACGCCGTACAACAGCGACCTCCCATTCGTCACTAGGGCACACATAGCCTTATTCGCTGACGACACGGCCATATACCACTCCAGCCGCAGGCGTCCAGCAATCGCCAAGACCCTCCAATCTTCCGCAAACGCCTTAGGCGATTGGTTCCGGAAGTGGAGAAACGAAGTGAACCCCAACAAGAGCTAGGTGGTATTATACTCTAGGGAGGGTATAAACCCACCACCTCCTCCCCTGATCACCATGTACGACAAGCCGATCCCTGGGAGGGAAAGGCCAAGTACTGGGGAGTCATCCTCCACCGTCACCTTACCTACAGAAAGCACATAATGATGGTGCGCTCCCTCGCCACATTCACCCTGGGGAGGTTACATCCCATGATCAATGCACGTAGCAAATTGTCACTCCGGTGCAAATTGCGCATATACATCACGTACATCCGCCCAATCATAACCTACGCCTGTACCCTATTCGAAAAAGCGAGACCTTCCTATATCCACAGGATACAGACTCTCCAAAACCGGAGGACCAAGGGAGCACCGTGGTTCGTAAGGAATGAGCGACTTCACGTCGATCTAAAAATCCCACTGTCAAAGAATTCATGAAACGCCTCCAAGCGTTTCGTTGAACGAGCCGAGCGACACCTCAACCCACTCGTTGTCTCGGCGTCCCGTTACTTCCCAATCAACATAGGAAATAGACCATAGAGCCATTTTATGAGATTTTTAGATATATCAATAAAATAACCCAGGTCCTGATACTCGTATTGAACACTGGCACCTCGCCAGTGTTCAATACGCAGTGAACAGTACCTACACCACCGTCCTTATTACTGTAAAATCCAGTTGTTTCCTTATCTCTTCTGAAAACTTCATATCGATTATCAAATAACTCATCATCACACTACCCAGCACACTACTATTTAACCAGGTTTTCGTTAATATTATGATCATAATTCCGACAGCAAAAAAACAAAATTGTTTTCGTTCGCAAACCTCTACAATTTTGGTAATAAATTAAGATATCGTGCAATTGTATACCTTTAGTCCTGCTAAATTTAGACATTTTTTACTTATTTTATGTCCTTGGCATATATATTATATACTAGTATCTGCGAGAAGGTCTCTTATGGTTGGTGACAGATGTTCCGTAACGTACAGAGGGAGATTTAGGTCCTGAAAATCCAAGGTGGGTACAATTTAGTTGCAGCCAGTAGTTAATATCGTAGTCAGTATGATGGTGATGCCATCTGAACTATTACTGAGCGAGAACAGATGTTGAATGGATTGGTCTTAGCGATGCGTGTGCAGTGTATTTGTTGTTTGTTGCACTTATTTTGCACTATACTATACGCGCGAGTTATGTTATTATACTTTTTCATTTATATATATTCAGGTACACATTGCACTTCTAAATATTTGGAACGGGACTGTTGCTCCAAGTTATTATTAACTTGGAGTCTCTTGTTTATATCTTTAACTGTGGCCTTAATCTATATTTTTTAATTTTAAGTTTATGACACGAAATATTGAAGAACAAGAGTTTTGAAGTGTTCTCAAATTTTTCGTTCATGAAGGACATTGAATTCCTTATATTTATTTCTGTAACGGTTCTAGCTCTTAGTAGATCGCACTGATAACAGTTTGATGATGAATTGAATTTATTGATGAATGAATGAATTTACCATGATATTAGTAAATAACATGTCGGTATATTCTTCTATTATTATTCCTTTAATGACAGAGCGAATGTCATCTTTATCGTTAGACGATAAGGGAGCCAATGGCTTGTCTTTTGGGCACTTGCACATGGAGACGTTTCGAATTGGAGTTCAGTCGATTTGCATATTTTCGGGCACCACTCATACATGTCGAACATTTCCAAGTAGTAATATTATTTGGAAGTTTTTTAATGGAAATATAGGTGTATTGGTAAGATGGTCCACAGGTTAAACATTTAAAATAATTTTCCTCTAAGTCCGTTTCATTTTTATAAGCGCAGCAACCCCATATAGTGCAGCTTCAACAGTCATTATAACCAATTAAATTTATATACTCGAAAAAAAAAACTAATATAAAAAATCTTTTTTGCAGTCAACAGCTGTCCAGTAGTAATTTAAAATGTTGAACTGTTAACACTTTATAATTTCCGTTGACGCACTTAATAACGTTTCTTTGAGAAATTCAATGAAACATGTTTGTTTACTAATTGGTCTGTGATATCATAACATTTTGTACGGTCCACCATAACTTAAATTAAGGAAAGTGACAAGAAAACAGTTTTTAGGCCAGTTCAAAGTTTATTAAGTTTTTTTTTCGATCCATTATTTGTACGGATAGCTTCTCTTAGTGTTGATCCTGTATACCTTACTGTCCCTGAAAACAATCAAAGCAAATTATTCATAAATGTTAACCTAGGCGTAAAAGAAAGACTAATAATTACTTATTTTACTCTGTTAGAAGTGAATGTAATTTTTTACCGTTGAAATTAAATAAATAAATAAAAATAAATATTGCTGGACAATCCACACAGCATCATCTAGCCCCAAGGTAAGCAGAGCTTGTGTTATGGGTACTAGATGACTGATATACTTAATACAATACATTACATAGATAGATATTTTTATTATATATAGGAAATACCCAGAACACCCGGAACAAATATTTGTAGATCGTACAAACATTTGTCCCAAGGCGGGAATCGAACCCGCAACCTCTTGCGTCGCAGGCGGACCTTCGCCCGCCGCGCCACATCGGTCGTCAAATTATCTTAATAAGATTTGTAGCTACACAGGACTTTAACATAACCAGCAGTGTACTAATACGTACACCTTTGCCACTCTTGAGGAGAAAAAGGCGTGATGTGTATGCGTTAAATTAAATAAAAAAAATGTAAATTTTGATGCTAATATATAAATACGTACCCTCTTTTATTTAACTGTGTGCCACCCATCAACAATGGGTATCCTTTACATAAGTTAAGGTTATTCTGCGTAAACGTGCGGCATGGGTATCCGACTAGTCTAGTATTGGAAATAGACGCTGCAAACAGATCCCACGCCCGTTGATGGCTACAGGAGTGGCTAAAGCATCCTGGTTGGTTACTTCCACCATTGGCATAGAAGTTAATGCGACCAATGGCAGTTCCAATGCCGTTAGCAAGTGGTCCTGTACTATCAGTGTGGATCACTTCGACGTATATTGCGTCTCCTTCGTGCAAGCGCCCCGAATTGGGGCCCCATCGGCTTCCAGCTGGGTCCAATCCTAGAAAAGCATAAGGCAGATGAATATACATATAAAATGCGAAGACACCAAAAAGCTTTCCAAGAAGTACGAACTGGGTTTTTACTTAATTGTGTCCGATTTAAATAAAAACCCCTTTTAATAATATTGGAAATCATTCATAATGTTACAAATAACAAAATAAATAACATAACCAATAATCGTCACGGTTATACAAAGATTAATTAAAAAATAAAACACTTACCAGTGATCCTGCCAACTCTACCGAGCTGTAATGGTAACTGTCTAGCAGCACTGCCGACCACATGAGCTCCAAGGCCAAACCCAACCAGGTGCAGATCACCTATGTTCAGCGTAGGCATTTGCTCTTTTAACCACTCTATGAACAGTCTCAACCTGCGAGCCGCATTTGGTACAAATCCAGATGCGATCGCGTAACTTTGCTGAGCCTCTTGACTCCAGTCAACCACTATAACGTTAAATGGCTCTTGAATGTCTGATGTCAATATTTCTGAAAAAAATAAACATTTTTGAGAGTTGTTTTGGAATAAGTTGGCATATAGTACGGACATGACGGTGTTGCCCTAACTAATGAAAACTGAAAAGTGGTATATACATAATTAAATAAATAAATAAATAATGCTGGACAATCCACACAGCATCATCTAACCCCAAGCTAAACAGAGCTTGTTTTAGGGGTACTAGATGACTTATACTTAATACAATACATTACATAGATAGATATTTTTTATTATACATAGCAAATACCCAGAACACCCGAAACAAATATTTGTAGATCGTACAAACATTTGTCCCAAGGCCCGTTGTGCCGAGTGTACGATATGTCGTACCATACCAGGAAACCGCTATAAATAAGTGATATGATGATATGTTTCAGACATTATTAGATATACTCCATGAGATTGCGTTTGTCTGGTGGTTAAATTTTTGTGTGTTGCTCACACTCCCTGTGAGGTGGTGATTGATGTGGATGATTTTGCAATAATAATCAGACGATCCTGCAGGTATTACGGATTGTGATTTTCTGGAGACTTTTAGATATGTAGTGGCAAATCGAGTATTTCAAAAGACTGGTTGAGTTCAGAAATTACATCTGTTGTTGACAAAACTATACGCACTATGATGACGTTGTTGAGCCGCAACATTCGGTTAATTTAGATTGAGTAAATTCTCATTTGTATTCAGTCCTGTTTCGGATCTGATAACAAATCATTTATGATTATAATTCTGAACTAGTACATAGATGTGTCTTCTAAGTAAAAAAGATACCTGAATACAGATTTAATAGAGCAACTGGATACAACTCGAAAATTCACTGCTTTAGAGATATGCAATTTAATGTCATAGCATTTCTGTATGTATCCGTAAATATACACAGAGTGAATGAAATGGTGGCAGGTAACGGGAACAACCCACATTCCCCTTAAACTTAAAGGGAAGATTGATAAAACAATGATACGACCTGCTGTCTTGTATGGATCAGAATTTTGGCCCACAAAAGGGATAAATGAAAGGAAGTTGCATACAGCTGAGATGAGAATGCTAAGGGGATGTGTGGTGTTACGCGAATGGATAGAATAAAAAATAAGTATATAAGTGGAAACCTGAATGAGGCGTCTGTGACCGAGAAGTTCTGTGGAAATCGGTTGTCATGGTATGGACATGTGATGCGAAGGAATGAGGATCTTGTTGTGAGAAAAGTTGTGAGTATGAATGTGGAGGGTTACTTGAGGGAGACCAAAGACAAGATGAGTAGATTGGTTGAAAGATGATATGCCTAGGAAGGAGGTGGCTTCTGAGATGATAGCAAATAAAAATGTATGGAAGAAAAAGACATGCTGCGCCGACCCCAAATAAATTGTGATAAGGGCAGGAGGATGATAGTGAAGATGAGGTATCCG
Source organism: Phlogophora meticulosa (assembly GCA_905147745.2). NCBI lineage: Eukaryota > Metazoa > Arthropoda > Insecta > Lepidoptera > Noctuidae > Phlogophora > Phlogophora meticulosa. The sequence continues at coordinate 7,338,850 of LR990525.1, forward strand.
TGAATTTTCCCTCCAAATAATATTGCAATAATTTACAAAAACCCACCAATGTCTCACAATTCAAGTGTCGAGGACCTGTTTCCACTACCAATCAAATTAAGAAATTGCTTTTCTTTTAGTTAGTTAGTCGGGTTAATTAGTTCCGACTTTATTTAAAGGAAAGCAAAGTTGATATTATGTTTGGCAGTGAAAACCGAGCCAAATCTGCGCCGGCCTTAAGGATTTGCATTCACAGTGCTTGAGCGAGCGTCCACGCGCATTTAAGCAAGACGCACCCGCGCAACTGCGGTCACCCGCCTGCGCCCTGTCTCGCCCCTATATCTCAGCGTACATTGAGGAATTATCTCTTCTACGTTATTTTGTAACATTTTTTTTTCGTGATTTAGTTCAATACTTTATATATGAAAACAATCATGAATTTCGCTAGTCAATTGCTCAATGTGCGCTGACAATACGACGCTCTGTGAGGTATGGTGGTACCTTACATTATTTTGATATTAACTTGTTTCGTAGGTGCTAAGAGAAACTACCTGATATTATATTGGTTCTTAGTACAAGGGAAGGGTTGTGGCTAAATTATAATAGCCCCATGGGTCGATCAAGTTTAAGCTACGCTTGCCGTCGTTAAATTATCCGAAATAAGCAGGAGATCAACTAAATTATAAGTATTGATTAAGTAGCTTACCATCCTTGATTTTTATATTAAATAGTGCTCCCGCATCTCCTCTATGCCCATGGACTAATATGATTGTTTTGTTATCTGGATTAAATAGGGTGGCAGTGCGATCAATAAAAGTGCCGTGAGACCGTACGGAATCAGATTGCGCCGGCGTCGTCACTTCCGTTATTGGTTCTGTCGTCGCTTCCGTTATTGCTTCTGTCGTCGCTTCCGTTATTGCTTCTGTCGTCGCTTCCGTCGTCGCTTCTGTCGTTGCTTCCGTCGCCGCTTCCGTCGTAACCTCCGTCGTCGCTTCTTCTACCGTCGTCGTAAGCAGTTCGCCTGAGCCGAGCAAAACCTCTGGTACTGACGGGTTTTCCCTTTTCATGAAAAAAATAATAATTTATGAAGTAGGTAGGGAGACTGACTTTAAGAATAAGTTTAATGTTTCTCAAATATAAATATTGCTTTGCATTTGTAGACTACGTAAATGATTTTCAAAGGGTTGGGGCCCTAGGCTGTTTGATTCTCTGCATTGCTGTCGAATGGGGCTGTAGGTACACCACAGTGAAAATGTAGGAACAACTTTTCTATTTAATTTTCAAAATCCCAACAAAAAAGGGGCCGGCAAGGGGACGCTAGTTCAAAAACTTTGGAAAAAGATCGACATTATTTTATGCCAATTTTTTTGAGGTCAACTTCAGTTGGCGGATCACCTAATACAAGATCTCTAATCACAGCTGTAAGAACTTTATGATTCATTGTTGAAAGAGGGTGTTTGATAAAAAGTTTACACACAACTACACTTATTAATACCACTACACTGGTGGTGGTGGTGTTACCAACTGTTGACATTGTTTATCTTTAGAGTTTATCAATTGGCAAGCTGGATGACGTTTTTAGGGACTGAAATGTACCACAATGCCTGTAAACTTATCTTATTACTAACGTTTTGTCTAATGTCAGATGCGGGGCCGAAACATGGATGCTCACTAAAAAGACTGTGTACGTGTGTGTGTAGAAAAACCGAGTCTATAACACAAAATACGACGTGGGACTGAAGTCTGAAAGTGACTCTGAAATGGATGCAAGCAGGACACTAAACTTGGATAAGCGTGGTGATGGTAGGTCGAGTAGAACCTTCACTGAAAGGTTACCGAGAGACGGTAGAAGAAGCATCGGTAGACTAACAGTCTTAAGGGTGTAACATATTAAGAAGATCACGGGTCTGTGGGAGTCTCTGATTGAGTTTCGCAAAGACCTGGGAAACATGGTTCATTAAGGAGGAGGCCTATACGCATCAGTGCAGTGGACAAACATGGCTGCCCATGATCATGATGAGTAGGTAAACCAAATGAATCAATAGTATTTATAACATTGACTTTAACAAAAAAAAAATACTATATCCTCAAACACCAATTATTGCTTCTCGGCATTTTGATAATACATGCAACATCTAAAGAATTGGACCACAAGAATTGGAGATTTACATTATTAGCGAGAAGCAATTGAAAATGAGTGTCTCCTACCGCCTATGTGTTACCTACGTGACACCGCTTAGAAAAATGATTATTTATTGGAAGCTTACCTTGTGTAAAGAAAATATTGACTCGTTGCTTGTCCATTGCAAACTAAAAAAGAAAAAAACATATTTGACATAATAACAGATTAAAAAGTGAATCATGTTTTAAAAGAAATACTCTGAATCTAGATATGTGCGCCAATGTTCTAATAACATAACTGGCAAAATATGTATGTGTAAGTACACAATCCACCTGGACATCAGCAATACCAGACGCATTCCAGGTGGGTTACTTTCCCAGAGACAATGGAATGAAATGAAACTGGAATATTTCATTTGCCTGTAACTACCAGCAGGCATACCTTTACAACCATAAACTTAAAAGTGGACGCAGCAACGGTGCTGGTTGCAGTAACGTGTTTCTCGATAAAAAAAAATTCACTTCTACAAGAAACACCCCCACGCAATAGTCTAGTTTACAATATAGACAATGACGCACACAAAAAAAGAAACTGATAAAGAAACGCAAATCAAGTATCTTGACTTAGCCCGCGAGGTTGCTGACATGTGAGAATTGGATGCAGCAGTCATTGAGCCGATAGTTGTATCAGGCAATGGCTTAATAGTTAAGAGCCTCGACCAGCACCTGAAGAGGCTTTCGTTAGGCAGCTAGATCAAAGGCTTGATTGGGCTCTGAAGACCTGACCGTCGGTATCTTGGACCCTGTTCTCGATGCTGATGGGCTACTTTTTTTTTAAATGTTTTTTTTTAATGCCTGTATTAAAATATTTACTAGCGGCAAGCTGAAGACAGGGCGCTATGGAGCTCATTAGGAGAGAGCTATGTCCAGCAGTGGACTAATATAGCCTGATGATGATGTCGATTAAAATATTTAGAAATATAATTAACATGTAAGTAAAAAATAAAGGAAAAAATAAACTCACCTGCCAAAGCAGCCAAAAGAATAGCGAACTTCAACATACTGCTTGATCGATCGTTCCCTTACTGTACAAATTTTGCAGAAGCGTTTGTTTTTATAATCAGCTGACAATTATTGCTAATTCAGCTTACCTGATAACATAATATGATAACCAAACCGTTTGAATAACCTCCAAAACCTTCATTTTATCATCAAAGGTTATTTAGTTTTTGCCGAGTTAATTCGATTGCTTATCGTTATAGAATGGATGATAGTTTAGATATGTATCGGTGTGTAATTAAAAATACTATCATGTTGGGCTATACCTATCTAATAATGCGTTGCACTTCAGAAGATTTTAAAATTAATGACTAGAACGTTAATGCTTTGCTATGAGACAATTGGCGGTGAAAAAATTCCATCAAGGACCGTCACCTCCACCAGTACTTTCAATCCGTTTGTGAGCGGTTGGCTAGGAAATGGCAGAAGAAAAATGACTGTTTTTCCCAATTTCTCACAGGTCATGGCAAGTTTAAGAGAGACATATTTTCTTTCAAGGTCTCCTCGCCTTTTTGTCATTGTCCTACATCTGACTATAAATACGAACAATCTGTACATCGTGCCTTACAGCAGTGTACTCTATGGCAGAATTAATGCAATTTATTATTAGAATTTACAGTTTACATTCGCAGTAGTAGGTATACTATGCGGTCTTTGAAAAAACTAGATCAAAATCTGTGCGTTTTGCCTTATCTACGAGTATTATTAGAATGAAATGTAACATTTTAGGAGCCCGTAATCCGTGTTGCTCATCAACTGGGATTGGTCCAGTTGTAAACGTTCAACTGGGCTTAGCTCATTGTGCCTATTGGCCTAAGCCTGTTCTGTATCTTGATCTCGCAAGTATTGTATTTTCCTAACTTCTCCGCAGTTTTATAATGATTATTTTCGTTAAAGGGTCAAAGATAATTGAATTGTTTCTCCGGAACTATTTGATCCACATTCGCTGAACGTTTTACTTATACTCGCTGTTGATTTTAAGGATCAAGGGTTGCAATGGTTGAGGGTAGTGTGGCGGGCTGGTTTAGACAATTTGTTTCTAATATTTTGCTATTTATTTATTTCAGGGTTTTTATCAAAACAGATATCAACCCGATCGTGTCTTCTAACATTGTTAACCAATTGTTAATTGAATTGCAGGGAATGCAATAACATTCCCTGAAATTCAATTAGTATATAAATTACACACTTCTCTGAGAGGTACATCAGTACCTCTGAAACAAGAAGCGCATAATGCCGTAGTATACCAAACAACTTGTACCGGCCGCAAGTCAATGGATACAAGTAATAACTGAAAAAAAATAGTTAAACTGGTCTTTTATTCTGTTGAAACTCTGAACTATGACTAGACCAGCACAATATAAAAATGCATCGTGCGGTCGACTGTACCTAATCGTATTAATATTTTATAACGGTCTTAGAGACCTTTAAATAATCCTTAATAACATGAACTGATAACATTATTTTAAAGCCAATTACAGGACTTGTATTTGGCTTTCTGTCGACTATGCTTACCTTCCTAATTTGTTTTTTTTAGCTGTAAGTCTTACAAGTTCTATTAAATAAATAAATTAATTATGTTTCTTTTAGAAGCTTTGTATGTATATTTATCTCGTCATAAACTATGTTCGTACTCGGTTACAATAGAAGGTGGCAGCTTCTTTAGTATGTGCATTTTCTGAAAAAAAAAATTAAGATGAAAGCATACATACCAATATCTATTACAAGAAGTACCATTCACCTTCCATTAAAGCCATTACTTATGCCACATGGGCCATCTAATGAGTAACCTGTAGCAACAGGCTGTGGTTGAAGCCCTGCGAAAGGGTTGCGACTCCCGAGCAATTTAGCCTCATAACACCAGAAAGGGTGTAAGTCGACCCAACGCTAATTGCACATAGTCATATTAACAGTTACATTCCTCGTTTCGCATTGTTTTAGAATATGTTCAGTGGGTTTCGAGAGAAAACTGACGATATCTTTCTTCTTTATGTCATAGCTTAGGGACCTTCAAAATATTAGTGGCGATTTTCCATTTTGCCATTTTAATATTTCGAAAAAATCAAGTTGCAAATATTCATTGTCGGAGTTCTTTTTCCTATTTCGATTTATGGTAACTCTACTGCTGAAACACCAATCTATCCCCGATTAGTTGAAAAAACGTATATAAAAGAAACAGTACCGCAAGACGGGGTCAATAGTAACGGGATCGTATTATAAATCCCGGGAAGATCCATATTAATATCCACATTTCGATGCAAGTACATAAATAACTACCTAATTCCGACCTCTGTTTATTACTGACAAGGTGTCGAAATGATTCATATCAATTCCTTGAAAAAATAAGAGTCCTGGTAGTAACACACAATTTTAAACTAATGTGTAAATCCCCTACAAAGTTTTGTTTCGATTCACCCCGTTTTAACGGTGCCAAATATTGACGAGACAGTATCTGGTACCGTGTATGGTGCGCTGCAACACTTGGTTCTCCAAATCAAGAGCATGTCTGTAGTTAAATAATAAATCTAGGTGTACTATTTCATGTGAAGTGTAGACACATAATATTATGCCGTTAAGAACTATTTTGGATATCATCCCGTTGTAGGTCAATTTATTCAGGATTGACGCATACAGCAAGAAACTTGGCAGTATCTTCGTGTAGCTCTTCCAAGTGGTATAAGTTATGAGGGCCACTCACTTGCTGACCCAAAATTACTTGGCAGACAGTAGAACTGCTTGGAGACGGCTCAGTTCGACCACTTCGCGAATAATGATACATAAGTGTGTGGATTTAATTAATGCAACGTCATCTATGTTTGAGAAGACGGGTGATTTCAATAGGTTAGAGTAGCGAAGTAAGGGTGTCCTTAACACCTGTCTGCCTTACCTGTTCAGGGAATCCAGGCGTGATGTTATCAACTGTTAGTGAAGAAAAATAAAGATTATACTGATTCATCGTTTTGTGCTACTAAGATTACTATTTATCTTTAATTTTCTAGGCTAATGAAAAAATTTGGTTGCATGTATGTATTATCTAATTAATAAATCAATCAATCGATAACCATATTACCTACTGTCAGAATCTTCACGGTCGCTCGGTTGCAATGAAAAAAAAGTGTTATTTTTCTTAGTATTGTGTACCGATAGTCGTATCTGTTAATAGTTTGATAACAAAAAAAAAACGACCAACACCTAGAGAAACCATTGCTAAAAGCTGGGTCAAGAGTCTGATGTGGAAATTTATTTATAGTAATTTTAAAGGGTTCCGTACCAAATAGTAGAAATAAAACTTTATGGTGTGATTTCGTCTACATTAATGTTAGAGCTGCTTAGTTCAGAGGCTACTGATGAGGTCGATTTTTAAACAGTGCTTAGAAACTTAAATCCTGAATGGGTTTGTTTGAACCGACTCCAAAAAAGGAGGACATTCTTTTTTTAAGACATGTATTTTTTAAGCACCTATATAAGTATATTCACCGAGGTCTCCGTCAATTGCTAAACTGATTTAGTAAAATCGTTTTCTTTCGAAAGGGTTTTTTCTAGGCGGTCTAAATGTCACCAAATCATTATCTGATGATGGGATTTGGGAGAAATCGAGGGCACTCTTCAAATATTTTTGGTAGGTACACTTATAGCGATTTAGGTATTTTTATAGTTACTCGTGCATTTGATGGACAGCACCATTTGGTGAATTCGAACTGGTAATGAAGACCACAGTTGGTCAACTACTCAATAATAAGTATTTCACAGGTCACGATTCCAGTAGGTACTTATTATGGTTGCAAGCAGTTCATGCTCGTCTCAAAACAAACGTTGGAGTGTGGCTGATGGTGAAGAAATCCTCAACAATCAACGTGCCTGCATCGGGGAAAGCAATATTTTGCAAAAAGTAATGAACAGTTGAAATTAGCCTATATTTGTGTCTTCGATAAGTAACAAACCAACTCACAATCAAGAAAAAAATCAACTTTCTCCACAAAAATTGTAAGTCGGTGGCATAAAATAAATCGGACGGAATAACCAAAGCCATCGAATTCCGAAACTGTTGTTATTTTTCACCTTGGGGTTTTTTTTGGAGTCGGTCACCATAGTACATCACCATTATATAATTATTCTCTAATAGGTAATTCTAGATTAGACTGGTGTGTTCTTTAGATAGGCAAATATGTTAGCCTAGCCAGCATTGCCATTAGTTATCGTACATTCCTAATAGGTACTATTAATCTAATCTAATGTTCCATATATAAAACAAACAAGTACGAAATCAGTATATCTTTCAATAACAAACATGAAGATTTTTCGAGAAATTTTTCACTCGTACAGTTACTATCTCAATTGTGTGGTAGCATCACAAAAACCAAAAGTCCGTGCAAAACGATATCGTATGAAAAAACAAGTGACTGTTTTAAAAAAACAATCACGCTTTGAAATTAGTTGGTCGTGATCCACTGAATGCAGCTAAATAATAACAGAATTATAATCTGAATAAACAGTCGCTCCATGTCAAAAACTGGTACTGATATTCCACATGAAGCAATTGTTTATTCAGATACAAGGAGTACTAGGTAAAACGATACCCTTCGATAAGACTGTTGTTAAACTCTAGTATCTCACTACCCGTAAGGACAGCCAAAGACCTACGATTGACAGACGGAAACAAATGCTTCATGTTTTTTGGTTGAGTGGTTTCGGTATTTTATAGATGGGTGACCATCCACGAGTTGACCTCGGGAATCGTAGAAACGGCCGATGTAAGTTATATTCGACGGCACGGTGGCTGAGCGATCGACTGCCGTGACGCGTGTCGTGGGTTCAATTCCCGCACGGATAAAATTATTTGTTTGGCCTACAGGTAGTTTTTGCGGGTCTGGCTGTTTTTAAATGTGACTTTAAATGTTTGTAAACGCACCTACGGAAATACGGAAATTCCTAGTGAGGGGTAACGTTTAAAAAAAATAAGAAAAGGAGCTTATTGAAGTATAGTAATAGTCTTTAAATTGTTAAAAGTTACGAGACAGTGAGGGTTAATATTACGAACAGATTTCAAAGAAGCCCGACTGTTCTGAGGACTAACTTTAGTAAAGTTTCATGTAGGTAGTTGTGGCACACGCTTATCCGCTACGTACTGCAGATAACTGTACCTAAAATAAATATAAATTGGATATCACTTTGTGTTTTTCTATGATTTAACATGATTGATTTAAATTATTATCTCCTTTATTAAACATACATTCGTATAAATAACATTTTTAAATATTTCAATATAAAATACAAAATATTTTAAAATAAAAAAAATTGTGATCCACCGATGGCGGGAGCAGGGTCCAAGATACCGGGGGTTAGGGTTGCAGAGACAGGAACCTCCTCACAATGCGAGCCGTATCTAAGAGTACTGCCTTCTGTATCAGGCCTTTGATCCAACCGTGTAACGAGAGCCTGGACAGATGGTCGTCGAGGCTTTTAGCCAGTAGGCCATTGGCCGTAACGATTTAAATTATTATTATTTTGTATATTTAACAGGAAAAAACAAGACTGTAGACATACCGATAGAATATTGAGACACAGGTGAGCGCAATACAATATTCGTATATAAATTTTGTCAAACCATGTTTTTGTCAAAAATGTTGTCATGCCTTACTTTTTGTAACTTTTCCGGAAAAGACCCCCAGAAAAGTTCCCTTGCCATTATATTACAATACCAGTATATTTCATGGAGCGACTGCCTATCTGACTTCCACAACCCAGTTACTGGGTAGCCCGATACCCCTTGGTAAGACTGATTGTCAGACATTTAGGCTTATGGTTACCCATAACAACTAACAAAAATCTATACATGACCATTGGGACTAACGGCTTCACGTGCTTTCCGAGGCACGGAAAGGTCTCGGTATGTAGTGGATGTTCGCCCATCTACGAACATACTTCAGCAATCGTTACTTAACCCAGAGAGCGTCCGTGCAGCTGTTATTCACGAGCCCCTAATCCTCAATTTAATAAAATATATAATGCATTTTAATTGCAACTCTGCCCAAATTACAAATTCGGTGCTTACCTAGTGTTTTGAATTAAATGTAGTTACTTGATGGTAGGGTAGGTTATTCTTTACCTGAAATTTAAAGGATAACGTGACCCTGGAACGTAAAGGGCAAGGATGGAACACGTATGGATTTTAGTCAGTAAAAGTCTGACGCACCCTCCCGTTCCACCCAGAACGATAGAAGTCAATGGATAATTTCGCATCCTTAAAAAAGGGATATTCTTTAAAAAACATCATCATGTGGGGGCAAATCAATCAGAACCACTGATGGGCACTGGTCACCATCTACTGTGGACATATTAACGCTGAAACGTCTTCTGTCTCTTCATTTCCACTGTAGCAGGAATACTTATATCTGGTGGTAGTACTTCCCCGGACAACCTATCCTCTCGACGATCTCCACTGTTAAAATATAAAGCTAAATATTTAAACAAATACAAAAAACAAGAAAAAAATACTTAATTTTTGAACACACACCAAAGGAACCTGTCCTATGTATATTTATTATGACATTTGGGAAAAAGAACAGTAGTACTCGTATTTCATTTTCATTTTTATATCATTAACAGTTGTGTCTTAAAATTAAACTTAAGTTTATGAAGTTTTTGCGGGTACTTTTCCATACAGTTTTCAAAGATAAGTTGGGTTTTCTAAGAAACTCACAAGCTTCGCGGCTTGTGACGTTTCATGTAACTACAAGCAACACCAACACACACACCACACACACACACACATGACTTAAACATAACTATCGAAATGTAGCTGTTACTATAGGTGCACCACTGCCCTACCCTTCGGGGAATACAGGCGCGATATTATGTATGTACAGGCAATCTGATGTTTTCAAATACTGAATGACTTAATACAAATTAACAAAAGTCACGTCAACCGGACATCGGTGAAGGAAAACATCGTGAGGAAACCTGGACTTATATAATTAATATAAGTCTAAAATCGTCAATCCGTCTTGAGAAAACGTGGTGATTAATGCTCATGCCTTCTCTGTATGAGAAGAGGCCTTTGCCCTGCTGTGGGACAGTAATAGGCTGGTACTACTACGACGTCAACCGGATGCATAATGACCGTTGGGAAATAGTTATCACATGGTGTGTCTTAGGATTGTCAGCGCCGCCGAGGCCAGCCCAGGAAGAGGTGGCGAGAGGACCTCGTCGCGTACTACAAGGTATAGTTTGAGGTGGCTCAGGATCAGGTTACCTGAAAGAATTTTGGGGAGGCCACTGCCCAGCCGTGGAACAGTTACGGCTAAAAAAAAACTAAAAAAAGAACAACGTACTAAGTCTTAAAACAGTTTAGACATTTGTTTATACATTTTATCTCCCAATACCTTCCTTGGTTATGTCACGCCGCTACCAATGAATAAACTAGATACATTTTAGAGCAGTTTTATTATCATTTTTAATAGGGGGGAGGTCATTAGTTCGCGCATGCGTGTCAAAAGGTTGCGAGTTCGTTCCTGCCGGATGATCGCGGTTGTCGGTAGTTCATCGTCTGGTACCGTCGCAGACTGCCGCATCGGGTCCCACCGTTCACTGCTCCGCGTAAAAGTTTCATCTCGTACAGCAAAAGAAATACTACTAAGTTTCGTTTATGGAACGTTGTTAAAGTTCTCTATGACGTGTATTGTGTAAGTTACGTTAAGAAACGTCAACATGCAGTGGTGTATGACTGCAGTTTTGTTCGTCGGCTTGTTCTGTTCAGGTATGTAAACTTTTTAGACTGTTGTTAAAAAAGTTGGAACTAAGTTTTCATCCGAGTTCATTTTTTCCACAAAATGTGTACATTTTGTGGAAAAAATGAACATGGGATCGTTTTTAGGTATTGTAATAAATATGCCTGCCAGTCCACGGAGTCTGGATTTGTATCCATTAAGTGGCAATAGGCTTGCCGTTTATTGTATAGGACTGTAAAATTACTGGCAATCGTGGGAGTATTAAAGATACATCCCTGCCAAACCCGTCAGAGAATATAGGCGTGATATTATGTTAGGATGTGAAGTTAATACTTTTTTCGGTTTAGGTACGTGTTGTACGTGATTAGTTATTTTGGCAATGAAAATATTTGCTATTTGAAAACTAGACACCTATAAAAAAAAAAACCTTGAGACTGATTTTTTAAATCAGTTCTGATGATTTGCGCCTTGAGATAATTGTGTAACTAACCAAACCGCACTGATAAAATTAATAACGTGACCAAGTAGCTATGTACCTACAAACTTAGTATTATATTCTATAAGTACATAGCTACTTACGTAATATTAACTGTTTGTTATATAAGTAGGTTTGCTCGTTATTAAATCCTATTTATCCAGAAATAAAGACGTGCTTCCCGAACAAACACGTATCTACAAAAGGAATCAATATGAAGGAACCTCGTTGTTCAATTACCAGACTCATTCGAGTCACGTATGTTTGTAAAGGAAGCCTTCCAATGCATCCATCAGCATCAAGGATTCTGATGAAATCATAAATATATGGTGAATTTTCGGTTATATCTTTTCGATCAACCTTGTTCCGGTTATTTTTCCCTAACTCGTGCAATCTTCAAAGAATTACCTACTTTAATATATTGTAATGAAACTAATAACAAGCTATTTTTAAGTGTAGATTGTAAGACCTTACGACGGGTTATAGCAACACTGAATCATATTCAGAATTCACTAAGCATCATTATAGTTGTCATACATTAGTATGACAACTGTTATTTTCAAGAGAAATCTGATTTGATGATCCGATATTTGTGGATGAAACTGCCTGCACATCAGTGTTTGACGAATTAAATAAAGCCGCAACTGTTAAAACTTACGGTCCATTGACGTTAGTTAAAACGGACATTGATTTTTATTTTTGTACAAAGTAAACGTTGCACGTTGTTACAATTGTGTTCGAATATTTCAGAGAAAGAACGAATGAAACCCATGAGCGCATTTAATTGACAGGTCAGCCGGTGTGTCAATTATAGTTCGTTCAACTAATGAGGTTACGTACCAATAAAATTCATGGTGAATGACGAGATGGCTCTATAAATACGACATAATATGGCTTTAAAAATCTTTGTAATATTTGCAAATGTAATTGTGACCATTGTTCGTCTGCACACGGAGTACTGGTTTTAATAGGGCTCGTGGTTAAGTATTAACAGCCTCCCATCTAACTCATCTAATCACGGATAGGTGACTATCCGTGACATATCGAGGCCCTCTCCGTGCCTCGGAAAGCACGTTAAGCCTTTGGCTTAACCGCACGTTAAGTTGTCGGTCTCGGCTGTCATTTATAGATCTTTGACGGTCGTCACGGATAATATCAGTAGCCCGAAATTCGAAAACTAGTCTTACCAAGGAATATCGTGTTAACTGTTGCTCAGTAACTCAGGGTCAGATAAGTAGTCACTCCGTGTACCGATACTGCTTTTAAACTGTACCTTATACACGGCGACCCCAGCGCAGTTGGAAAAAGCAGTTGTACAGATGATGGCGGAGTAGATAGTTTTGATCTCTAGGCCAAGCAAAGTGTCCTTTTTTCTCTCAGTAGCATCCCGGAGTTTGGATATTCGCCGGTTATGGCAATAGCGAGCCAGATTCATCTTATCCACAAGGGACTAAGCCACTGAAATGTACGTGTAGTATGCATTCCTGGCTACCCTTTGAGGAAATAATGGCGTGTTGTTTTGTTTTAACGCTGGACCTACGACCTACGTAAATCCCTTAATTTTTATCTGTGCTTAGTAGTGGGCGTTCGGTTAAATCCGTAACACCGCTATCACTTTGGATTGCCCTCAATAAAGTCGGGCAAAATGGGTTTTTCTGTTTAGATTTTCTTAGGCGTAAACTGGACTTGGAACCGAGCCGGTTTATAGTCATTCTGTACTGGAATAAACTTTAATATGGGATTGACTGTAGTTTGATTACATAGCCTTTTTAACCTCCAGACAATTTGGTGTATTATCGAATCACGGTTTCCTATAAACAGTCAAGATAAGTCAGACGAAAATAGATAGCCAGAAACATTTCATTAGTGCACTCATGAATAAACCTGTAGTATTCGGCCTCTCATTACAATAGTAGCTTCCGAAGTTTGAGCATACAATACAGTAACGCACCAAAGTTGCGCAATTAATTGTATTGACAAGGACCCGTAAGGATAACCGCGATACTGTGAAATGTGGATACAGTCGCAGTTAAAGGCTACTTGTTATAATCACCACGACAGGTTCAGGCAAAAATACACGCTGGTAAGGATAACATTTATGGAAGCTAACTTATATTCATTATACATCGGTTTTTCATACCAAGAAACTAAACACGTTTTGATCTCTGAAAGTGCGGAGGCGAGGTCGTAGAATTCAGTTCGAAGAATAGATCTCTGGTCCAGGAATACCTGTAAACTTGATCTGTTATTCGAATGTCGTAAATAGTTATAATACTAATGGAAAGTACCTACTTGGAAATTCTGAATAGTCAAGTCAAAGTCAGGTTCGTGATTCTCAGAAATCTAAGAGTCTAGCCGTGCGAAATTTTATCTATTAATATCTTACAATAACTATCGTTATCGCTAACTTTAAACCACAACGTATATTTCGTTAAAAACTCATCCAAAAGTACATTCAGGTCTGAATCAAACAAATCAACAATCAGAATTCCGGATTTTTTTTATCCTGTTATAGATAACTTCGTGAGGTTTGAAAAATGACATTCATATCTGTATTTTTATTACACATCTGAACCGATTAACAAGTCGGAAGAAAGAAAATTTGTAGTCAGCGCTTGCCGAGGTCAGTCTGTGGATGGATGACCGTTTGTAACATATCGAGACTCTTCCGTGCCTTGGGAAGCACGTTAAGCCGTTGGACCCGGGTAACGAGGGTACGGTAACGGATAACGGGTAGTCAGTAGCTCGAAAGTCTGACAACCAGTCTTACCAAGGGGTATCGGGTTGCCAAGTAACTGGCAACCCGACTGCCTAGTAAGGCAGCCGTTCCATGAGAAATAGTGGTATTCAGCTGCATCCGGTTAGACTGGAAACCGACCCCAACATAGTTGGGAGAAGGCTAGGCAAATGATGTCACCATAAAAGGATATAAAGCGCCTTCAGATCTCGATAAGGACATTTATCACATTATTTTATCACATTTTTGCCGGCTTCAAGGGAATTAACTTGAACATGATATTTCCCCATCATTCGTTAAATGGGAGTGGTGTTGGCCGAGCCCTAAAGATAATCTACCATTATTGCCGGGCCGGGTCAACGTACCTTTCTTACCTACATTCCTGATATAATTGAAGCTTTCGTTATCCCTTATTTGCATTTTCACGACATCAAAATGAAGTATAAACCGTGTAATACAAACAGAATTCATACTTTTCGAGTATCATAATCATAACACTAAACTTTCTATACTTAAACATAACCATCGAATTTATATCCTATTATCTAGACTTATCTCCCATACCTTCATAATGGCTTTAAAACCGTTAAATTTTACGATGGCTGTTTCAATATTTTTACACTTTTCCTTCATTTGATGCACGATAATCTATAAAACGGGTTGTAGTGCGCGTGCGGCGAACTACGACTAAATTGAATTCATTTCAGCTGCGACACTTCTAATTGGTGACATGTATCGGACGGAACATGTGTTCACTGTCTCTTTGTTTCATTACCAGTGAGTATTACGATAAAAAAAATGTAGCAAAGAATAATAACATACCCAATTTGCTCCATCATACAATTTACTTTAATATGATTGCTTCTCTGCGGGAAATTCTATCTAATTACACTTAGTTGTAACTATGAAGGTACGTTTTATGATTGAGTATACAACTTCTGTGGATTATACTCGCTCAGACATAGTCATTTATCTTTTGGTTAGGTGCCCGCTGGGATCCCGCGAGAAATATAAAGGATGAAGTCAACAATCAAATATATTTCTTTCACTCACTTTTGCTCTTTCGTTTGATTCATAAATCATGGTGTGATTCATTCATTACGTGTTATGCTGCGATCTTGGATGTAAAGTTCGTCGAGGAATACACGTTTAAAGTTGATTTATTTAGGGTGATTGTCTTGATTATCGTTACGTGACTCGGAAGGAACATTAACCGTCTCATTTTGAACTACCAAAGCCAAAATGTTTGGCTTTTAATTTTTACTTAACTGTCACGGCAAGTCAAAAGTCGAAAATGCTGACAATACTTCCTTATAGGTCATCGCCTGCCTCTCGTAATTGGGTTTCGGGGATCAAATTAAGGCAGCCGCTGCGTGTAAAATTTGACATTCCGCATTGTGAAAGGAGTGGAGCTGACTCCAAAAATGGAAAAGGTTTGGCTGTTGAGTATTGCTTGTGTCATTTTGGATCCATTCAGATGGATCAATATGGACATGACATGACAAACTTTTTAAGCTAGAGACGACCATTGGGGCGTGCATTTTAATTACGTAATAATACCAGATTAGTACTGTCCCAATACAGGGCAAAGGCCTCTTCTCATACAGAGAATTCACGAGCATTAATCACCACGTTTTCTCAATGCGGGTTGTTGATTTCAGAGTTATATTAATTACTAACACTTCTACACTAAGACTTCGTCCGCGTGGATTTTGTACTTTTCCCTTCAAAGTTTAGTATCCCCTCCTTCCGCCCTTTAAAGCGTCGTTTAGAAAATAATAGTACCCAGGAATAATGTTGCTTTCTAACAGTAAAAAAAATCCGGAGATTAGCCCACTAGGAATTTCTCCTGTGTTGTGGGTACGTTTACAAACATTTAAACTTACATACACAAACAGAAAGACTCGGAGCAACTACCTGTAGGCCATACAAATGTTTGTTCCGTGCGGGAATCGAACCCGCATCACGCTGTGCAGCAACAAATCGCTTAGCCACTGAGCCAATCGTGCCGTCAAGAAGTACGTCTGTAGATATTTTTATGAGCTGCCTTAATTGACTCAAGAGGACCTGTGATCTATGTGGCTATAATGTATATGATTTGGGAATGACATCTTATAAGGATCGTCATAATATAGTGTATCTACATATACCTACCTATCAATAAGCGAACATAAAAACCTTGAGTGATGCATGTGAAATGTATGCAGTCGATTGGAGTTAATTTTATCTAACATTAACTCCAATTATTAATACATGTATATTTAATATTATTTTTATTATCCATAGCAAATACCCAGACCAACCGGAAATTTTTTTTGTAGATCGTACTAACATTTATCCTTAGGCGGGAATCAAACCCGCAACTACCAGGCGGACCTTCGTAGAACCGCTCTAGTACCCATATATATATATATATATCCGTATATATACAACTATATATTGTACCAATAGTAAATATAACCTACCGGCAGCACTTCATAAAGCAAAAGTTGTTAAAACAAGAACGAATAATCTTCATGAGAAGTATTCCATGAACTCCCTTTGTTTACCTGACGTTACGATACTATAATTTATAGGGAAATTTAAAGCTTGTTCGAGTAACAACATTCCCGGAACTTATTTATTTTTATTTAAAAATTTCTTCTTTGTTATGCAGTACCTACTAAGTACTACTTTATTATGAGATCGTATTGAACAGTCGCCCTTACAAGAGGTCCTTGGTTATTAGGTTTTTCCAGCTGAAATTTCTCAGTAACAGCCCGGAGTCTGGAATTGTGGTGAAAACTGATTCAGAAGCTCATAAAACCCTACTAAACCATTCCCTAATTTAAAAACGGCCATGGATTTCCAAAACAAAAATAATTACCAAGATGAAAACCTATTCTTTTAACCTTAAAAACACTTGTAAGGTATTTCGTTTCAAACAATTTGTATTGAATGGTGCCAGGCTTGGTACAATCCCCGCACCAATACCAGCGCATTTCTTCAACCTGGAACATTACCGTCTCATCATCTGCCTAGCCTTTTCCCAACTATGTTGGGGTCGGCTTCCAGTCTAACCGGATGCAGCTGAATACCAGTACTTTACATGGAGTGACTGCCTATCTGACCTCCACAACCCAGTTACTGGGCAACACAATACCCTTTGGTGAGACTGGTTGTCAAACTTTCGGGCTTCTGACTACCCGTAACGACTGTCAAAGATCTACAAATGACAGCCGGGACCGGCTTAACGTGCTTTCCGAGGCACGGAGGAATCTCGATATATAATAAGATATTTAATCTACGTTGGAACGTGGAACATTACCGTCTATTGAACCCTTAATAGCAAGTAACTGACAGTCAATCAATCTGACAGTGGCAATGGGGCAAAGACATGTTTTGAATCAATAATTTGGTTCACAATTTGTGTGCAATACTTATTAATTAATTATTTACAATTATTTTTACGCATACCTAAATAGAGAATGCAATGTCTTGTTAATTCGGCTATTGTCACACTATTGTGTATTATAAAAGCAGCCAACCGACCATGTACAGTGAAGGATTCAGTAGTTGGGATAAATATCTACCCGTACGTGTGCACATTGCATATTGACTGCATTTTTTTTGTATATTATACTATTTCTCAAAGAAACCATGACTTTAGAAGAGTAAATCTCACCAATCTATATTGACTTAAATATAAAAGTCACTTGGAATCATTAGAATCTTTTCAATCATGGTATCCAACAATATCCCATACGTTAATGTGCGCTAATTTTATTTTTCTTGCATATTTATATTTTTTGTTGTCAATACCATTATTAAGTGGTACATAGAATACACCTCTCTTCCAAATTGCGTCAATACGCCAAATTAGGATATAATATAGTCCCCGAGTTAAATAACTGCGTCCGGGCGGACAAACGGGCTGCTAAAAATGATAAAGATTTTGCTTTCGCCATTTACCTACGGAACCCTACAATGATGAGACTGGAAAACTATACCTACATATAAATATATAATTTAAAGAAACAACATACAGGAAAAGCACATGAGGAAGTCACCTAGAACGTTGTGTGTTTCTTTCACTCCTCGCCTGTGAGAGAAACTTACAACAAATCGACACAAAGTTTCAAGATTAGCGTTAGTACATACGGACAAAATGAAGTTGTAACACTTCCTTCTAACCTTCTATGTAGTGATTACTTAGCTCAGTCAAACAGCGGAGACTACTCAACTTAAATAAAAGTTTGTAAGTCAAATAATGTATTAGGGGTTGGTTTTACGACTATTGTTTCGGAGTTAAGGGATTATTTTACAGTTTTTGGCAGCGTTCCCCTGTTCCACGGCGCGAAAATTAATAGCAGTCCTGCATTTGACAATACCCACCATAACTTCGGGTACTGCCTATATAGCCATTGTGGATTTTATAATAATTTTAAATTACGCATTGAATGCGGCGGATTTTCTTTTACCTAGATTTTCAGCGCCATTGATTCCGTTTCGATCAAAAGAGTATTTGTAATGGGGCCGGGTCATGTATTTGTAACTATGAATATAATAGCGCAGTGTATTTTAAGATACTCTGGTGTCTGTTAAAAACCACCAGGCTATCTTTTGAATGACCATTATTTATAATTTTTAACACAATTTTGGTAATTTACCTTCATTATTTATCAATTATATGAAATAAAGAAAGCAATAAATACCATTTAGGTATATTAATTTTTATGATAAATATCTTCAGGAGCAGAAGTTATGGGCCCGTTTGAAATGAAGTCACAAATTGTCAAAATAAATAACATCATAAACAAACAGAAATTGTTTGTTCAAATGTTTATGATTACTTCGGTAGTTGTACCTATAAACGTATAATAACCGACTAAAATCCAAAAAGCCTGTACTTACATAAAATCAACCGATAGGGTCAATCTTATGGATCAAGTATTTTTAACAAACATAGTAAATTAAATGAATGGAAAACCTTAAAATCGCCACGGGGATAGGCAGAAACTACAGAGCACCACCTGCAACCATACTTACATACTCCTTTTTGTTCGTTCATGTTCACATACATCTGGCCATACACGCACACCGGTTGCGAGTACTACGTACCTGACCTATCTTAATATCAATTTAAATTTCATGCTCAATAGTGGTAATGAAATCACAATACATGAAGTTACATTCGAATAAGCTTCTTAGTTTTTTGTTGTTCAGCTATGCAGGTATCAGAAAAATTCGTTTATCCAAAAAAGAGAGACTCGTCATTTCTCTCCTAGATAAATCTAAAACACTAACATAAAATATCGCCTGAAACGGCAGCATACGGAATACGAATCAGCAATATAGGAATATAAAATATATTGGGTGCTTATTTCTTACTGCATATCGTAAAAATAGACCCGCACTATAAGACTTAGGTTTAAACTAGCCTGAAAAAGATACGGTTAGGTATAATTTTTTATCGGTTTCATAATATTCAGGATAAAAGAACGGCCTAGAAAAGTGTACTATAGGATAGTTTAGTTTATTACGGTAACACTCGTTTTCGTATACGTAGAAAAAATATCGTTGTTTTTGTATACTTCTTATGACTAGTTCGGATAGGAATCTAAATACATAATTATGTCATTGACCTTCAATCCCTCTAAGTTATATCAAATGCGAACATTCTAATATTTTCTTAATATGGCTTCCACTTTCAATGACCAGTTAGTTAAAAAAATATGTTATCATTATCTGCAATTTACATACTCGTATATAAACATCAATTGACGTGTGCTAGTCTACCAGAAACTCGAATATGGCTGGACCATTTTGAATGAATTTTCTTGTGTGTGTTTGAGTATCTAAACCGACCAGGGATTAGATTTATAATTGGACCCCGCAGGTGGAGTTGCGATCGGGCAGTCCACTAGTCTTGTATCTATCTACATATATAAAAACAAATTTTTTTTAAGTTTTATTATACTTTGTACAAGGTTCTTCCGCAAAGAAAATTTAAAACAAAATTGCAGGAAATTGGGAATTTTCAGGAAACTTAACGTCTGTTTTAACTTCGATCGTTTGATGAATGTGAATTTCAAACGCGGGTAACACCGCGAGGCGCGGCTAGTCATAGATAAAAATCAGTGTGTTCATCCCACTATCTATCTACCACGAGCATAAATAGCAAGTCGATACGGAACATTATAATACAACACATGGTACATGATTTACACGGATACTTGTGCCCAAAAGCCGCACGACATGGATGTGAAACAATGTTCCCTGGTGCGCCCGATGCTGTACATCGACTCTTGTTATGTTCTCCTACGAGAACAACAGAACTGATAAAGTAGATAATTTCACGTATTTATTTACGTAGTTTTACTGCTCAAAACTTCTATTTATATTCAAATGAAAGGCACGTGGATCAGTATTAGGTGTGTACACAGATTACCAATTCCAATTGAGGGAAGTTTTTAGTAAATAGATTAAGCTTTGAGGTGTAACTATCATCGTTAATTTTGTAAAATAATTCTTGCAATCTTCTTGATTCTTTTTTAGTCTATTGCATTTTTTGTAGTCAGCTCAAAAGTCTGGCAACCAGTCTTACCAAGAGGTTTAGTGTTACCCAGTAACTGGGTTGTGTGGGTCAGACAGGCAGTCGCTATTTGTAAAATTCTAGTTTCCAGCTGCATCTGTAACTGGAACACCGGAAGCCTGGCCTAAAATAAGCTGGCTTAAATTTGTCATCTGTATAGCAAAAAGCGTGATTGCTGCTAAAACAGAAAGAGAATAACCCTTTTTAGATGTGGGTCGTGTTATTTTTTTATTTAAACACTTTTGTTACTGACCCTATCACACAATTAAAGATAGTAACTCTGCGATATGAAAACAAAGATTACCTAGTTTAATTACTCGAAAAATCTTCATGTTTGTTTTACTATTTATTACTGATTGCAAACTTGTTTGTTTATAGAATATAGAACGATAGATAATCTATCTATTATCTATAGATATAATCTAATGATCTTAATTATGTTCTATCTTCCTAATAGACATGTATGGCAGCTAGACAAACCTACTTGGGTATCTAAAGAACACATCAGTCTGATTGCGAAAGTATCTTTAAAAAATAATAATATCATGGTGATGTAATCTAGCGTTGGTATAAAATTAACTCATCCTAGCCTTTTCCCAACTATGATGGGGTCGGCTTATAATCTAATCAGATGCAACGAAACCAGTGTTTTACATGGAGCGACTGCCTATCTAACCTCCACAACCCAGTTACTGGGTAACACGCTGTCCCATGGTAATATAAAATTAACTACATGACAAAAAATCATCAAACTGTGACAAAGTGCAATACTAGATGACAATATATAGTGGCAGTAGCTATGTTTAAAGTCATCTAGTGCTCACACTTTGTGCACAAATCCTTAATTATTTGACGTGCTTTAGGTATATTATTTTACGTATGTTTTTATATCGGTCGCGGTTAAAAGATTAGCTTATCAGCAATCTAATAAGATGGAATCGGGGCTGACAACCCAAAATTCGAAAGATGTTCTAAAAATATTACTATTCGTGGAGGCTTTATTAATACAGACTTCAAAAGATACTAGAGAAACACAGGCCTCCAAGCAAAGAAATGTGCTGTCTCTATTTTAAAGTCCAATATTTTAAATAAAAGAAACTTAAATAGGTTTCTTACTGCGTACTTAAAATACTTTTTCGAAAACTTCTTCAAGTCGTTAGTCTTCCGTTCCTTAAAAGCGTAAATAAACAATATATATATAAGCCCAATTGTGTCTAAGAGTAAATCTTGGATTCTTGGAACAGATAACCAACCTTTTTCTCGGAAAGAATTATCCGTGAAGAGTTATAGCTCTCTGTGTTTTGTTTATCTATTGCATTTTATGGGTGAATAAATATAGAAGTATTGACTATGGGATAAGTAGGTAATACGTTTTCTTGGAAAACTCTGTGACCGTTGCTTATATTGAGGTTATTGCTATAATAGTATCTGAATGACCTCTAGTAAGGTACCTAAGTAAATACACATGTAGGTAAATGTAGTTTTATTCGACGACGAATTATCAATATCTTCTATCTACAAAATTGAAACTTTGCAGGAGACAAAAATACCATACCGTACCGTATTGGTGTTTTATGGGATAAATAGTTAAATATCGTGTTAGGAGGTTTTGCCAGTATATGCGAAATAGCATTTTGATTAGCATTCAAGGCTAAAAATCGAAAAAAGGCACTCAGGAGGTTATTATACTTCATCGTCGAATTACTATAGTTTCAATGTACTAAATAGATGTTCTTATTTTGAATTTTGGAGCAAAGGAACAAGATAAAAATAAAGACCAGCAAACAAAAAAGGCAAATACATCTATCTGCGAAAACATTTCTGTAAATCCAAAAACTACATCATTATTATTAGTAACATGATCATCCCCATAACGATTTTGATCAATCAAGGATTGGTCTTGATTGTCGCCTTGATTGATCAAAACGTCCACTGCTTACAATCGATTAAAAAAATGACCGATTACCCACAAACGCGTACCCTTCACCGATGTACTCCCTCCAAACCACGAAGCTCCAAAGATACCCTATAACTTTATGAACCATTAAATAATTTTAATACGACCAAATAAATCTTCGCCATCTATTACCGAAGACTGTTCCTCAGCCAGTGATTGGACAACCTGTGCGTTTTAAAGCTATTAACAAGTCACGTGTCCCTAACGATACTTTAATAAGTTAAGTCATCGCGACTCCGCCTTTGCAGCTTACTAATGAAATTCCCGTCTTACTAACTTTATTACAATGGGTCAAGAGGTTAAATGGGCGATCTTCGGGCTCTGCCGGCCGTAATACTCTCGCTCCTATATTCCTTTTAATTATTGCTTTTAGTAGCGTGTTTTTGATCTTTTTAAATGGTGGCGCAAAAGGTTGCGGAGGAACGAAGTTATGTGTACTGACCCTCCCTTTTAATACAGGGCCTGGTATGTTGTGTGTTGATGACAATTTTTGGGATAAATTATTAATTTTGCCGGAAAACGCGCTCGTGTTTCAGCAGTGTTGCTATGTAAACATATATTTGAACACTTAATAAAGACCGCAGCAAAGTGGCTATGTCTTATGGATTTATTTAAATTGGTGAGGCCACGTGTAAATAAATGTGGGCATAATAATTAATATTGGATCATCACAAACGAACGAAGATGTATTTTTAATATTTAAGCAGCTTTACTAATATTATTAGGAAGTACAAAGTTTGGAGTGAAAAGTATTTTTTTTATAGCAAATTAAAGCTATGTAAAACTTCAGCGCTATTCCCAAATGAATTCGTCAAACATTTCAGGATCGCTTGGAAGAATTTAAAGTCAAATAGGGAACGTTGAAAACTATTTTAATTGAGAGCTCATATTTCACGAATGGCGTCAAATTCTGCCGAAAGTACCTATAAATTTATAGCTATGTATTTTCACACTTTGATCATTTTAGCAATAGAATTCATTTATAAGTATTTTGTTACTTCTTTTCAGCTTTGATAGCATTCTGGTTTTGGTCAGCCATATTGGATTTTCGCTAGTCAGAGACATTCCTTACGTAGCCCTGTGACAAAACGCCATTCGAGAAATTGGATGCAATCAATTGAGTTACACAGAAAATAACAAAAAACTCTTCTGGTTCAAGAGTTGAAAAGAAAAAAAAACCAATAGTCGAGGTGAATGAAAGTATCAAGACTTATACCAATTGCCTTCAAGAACATTTTTACTCTGTCACTGAAGAAAAGTTGTGTTTTCAACTTTTTAATTCCTTTATACAAAGTTAGTTGGGTAATCCCTCGACAATTTAACTTGGCAGTTCATTGCAAATTACAAGTCACTGTAGATATATGAATACATAGGTACCGACATTTCTTTTTGGAGGGGCTCGTGGTTAAGTAAGACCAAGTTGACCACTAAAAACCAGCGCTATGCTGTTGGCACCCCATTGCACAATATCATGCTGAGCTACCTAGTCCTCAAAGGAGTTGGGAAAAGGTGAGCCAATACCGACCTTTTTGGATAGGTTTAAGAGCTGACTGACGGTCTGTGTGGTTATTGAAACTGTGGTTTTGTACCACAGTTTCATCTCATGACATTGGATTAGTCTTACTCTCATCTTGCACTCAAGATACGTCACGAGATACTTAGTGTCCGACGGTTGGAAGTTCTAAGTAATTGACTCATACAATAATAGGTTAACAGGGTGAAAGTCATAAAGCCGCACCTTTTTTCTTTATTACATTGAACAAGATTAATGACATAGTAGGTATGTGTCCCATAGGATCTTTACAATAGGGTAGTGTCCTTAAAAATTCTTTTGGTCCGAAAGTTGGATTACTCAAAAATACTTTACAAGTATTTTTTCTTTCGTCACGTAAACCGAAAATTCGCCTGACGTCACGCCGTGGTACACTTTTTATGTGAAAATGACGTCACAAGCCCCTTCTCCTGAAGTTTGATGTGCTATATCTTTGTCACCTTTCATTGATTTGAGTAAGCAAAAATACGTGTCCATTATTTTTTGGTAATCTAACTGACGAACCAAATAGACTTATTATATTTTAACTAGGACACATCCCTCAAAAGAAACTAACCCTGCTGGAAATCGTGAGTTTATTTTTTACTGGCAGATTTTATATATTTATAAGTTTCATGAACCAGGTAAAATGTTTTTATTACTCCTGTGTCTATGTCGAAGACTGAGTGTATTATGCAAACTTAGTTTAAGTTATTACTAACAAACACGATGTTTGTCCTGAATGAAAAGTCAATAAATAAATTAAACAAAATATCTTCCCATCAACTTGATGCAGCATATTTTATTTGTAGTCGTTTTGCGACTGTAGTTGAAGAGACCTGAAGATTATTTTGACTTTGTATTTATATATTTTTCTACATAGAATTTTGAGATGACGGCAAATAGAGATGTATGGATTGATATGATGTATTAATGATAATAAATTGGCATAAGCGCCGAAGGATGATGAGTTGAAGAGAACCAAAGATTGACATCTGTCAGATAAATGTGTATTTGTATTAAATTAACCTAATTTTTCTTCATATTAACACCTATTTAGCAACGTAACTCATTGTTAACCAGATCTTAATTACATTTCATTTCAGTGTTATTGTGGTCCAGCAGTAACTGAAAACGATTTAATTATCGATTCTGGTAAATCATTTTATCATCGTTACTGCATCGCTGGTCTAGTGGTCGCAAGTGCTATTGTTCATCATGAGGTCCTGTGATTGATTCCTTGGTCAGGTGAAGTGTTATTTTCCATCTGGGATTTCTCAGCAGCAGCTACGAGTCTGGTTTTGCTCGCTCCTATAACATGGGAGTCAAACATAACTGCCGAATTGTGGGTGTATCACAGGTAAACCTCTGTTTAGCCTTATTTTTTTCTAAATTACTGGCATGAAGTTACGTTACGTTTGTTATTTTAATAAAATTGGTAATTCAAACTTTAACCTTAACAGTTCAGAATATAGACGATATTTTTGGCTCCAACCCACTAGAATTAACCTTTATGTCCCAAAGCCCCAAGGCAGCCATTAAAAACTAAACGTTCACAACAATTCCATTTCAGCGAATAATAACATCCATAAAAACCCATTGTCTAAAATTAACAGATTATTTTGAAGACACTGTTGACGTAGTGGTTGAGCCGTCGGCTGCTGCGTTGCGTTTTGTGGGTTCGATCCCCGTACGGAACAAATATTTGCATGGTCTACAGGTAGTTGGTCTGGCTGTTTATGTATGTGAGTTTTAAATGTTTGTAAACGTACCTACGAGACAGGGGAAATTCCTAGTGTGGGGCAACATTAAAAAAAAAACTATATTTATATCTATAACAGTACACGATCACGATCATCCAAAAGTTTGTTCAATAAAGTAATACGATAAGCCATCTATTCCAATCGCTTATAGACTTTTTATGTGAAAAAGGCCTCTGAATCAGTAAACAGCTCGTGGGGTATTACGAAGAGAAGCGCGTCCCCAGCAGCTGTTGCACGATCCGTGACGCCAGATGTCTCTGCCATCGATAATAATAAAAACACTGTTCCACGATGATTTACACTTTAACTTTCATATGTAACGTTTGTAATATGAGTTACTTCATTACTTTTCTTGCATTTTAAACCTTATAAGTAGAATGGTTTGTGTTCGGGATGTTTAAAAAGCTTTTGGATTATTCCACCTTCTAAATAAATATTTGTTCCGGGTGTTCTGGGTATTTGCTATGTATAATAACAAATATTTATCTATGTAATGTATTGTATTAAGTATATCAGTCATTTAGCACCCATAACACAAGCTCTGCTTAGCTTGGGGCTAGATGATGCTGTGTGGATTGTCCAGCATTATTTATTTATTTATAAATGTCTACTTTGTTACCAATATTGTAAAAATATCAGTTTGTTGCCTCTTCTCAAGTGGAGAAGGCACCGGCATTAATCACCGCTATTTCTCAAGGCGGGTTGGTGATTTCAGAATTGTAGATGGAAGTAGAAACGATGGGAGGGGACGCCCTACAAGAACATACTCTGACCTTATTGGTGATCTTCTTCAGAAAAGTCAGGTGTGTAGTATACTCGCAAACAGCGTGCGTGTATGATGTTTGAACGTGGGCGAGGCAAAGGGAATATGTAAGGAACGTAGCAGGTGGCGTTCTATAGTTTCTGCGTACCCCCATGGGAGCAAGGTATGTGTTAATGTATGTGTGGATGAATGAAAAGTCTGAAAATTTTCCGTAAAAATGTCTTTGTGAAAACGTTGGTGAAGTGTAAATGAAGTGAGCTGTCAACCCATACTAATAGATAGGGATTGACACTTAACTTCACTTAACTTTTCACTTGGAGAGTTTTACAGAATAGACCAGCTGCAGGTTTTATCTAACGATTTATTCTAAACAAAAAAAAGATACTTAGAAATAAATGATAGAGCTCCACTTAGATTAAAGATTATAACGATTCCATAGACTGTCTCGTTGATCTAGTGGTCACAAGAGCTACCACTGAGCATGAGGTCCTAGGTTCGATAACCTGGTCGAGAAAAGTGTTATTGGGTTTTCCCGTCTGCAATTCTTCAGTTTCAGCCCGGAGTCTGGATTTGTGCCCGGTCAGTGGCAATAGGCTTGCGCCTTATTACAAAAGACTTAAAATATGACCGGTGAAATGTAGGTGTACATACACCTACATACACCTTTTAGGGAATATAGGCGTGATGTTATAACGTTTTGTAAAAAATCCATTGAAAAACTGTTAGCAGCTATCAACAATATATTTCAAATCTAGTTTCGTTCATAGTTCGATGGAAACTAACCTGCAGTATGCCAGAGAATGCCCTCCATAAGCGAGCCTGTTATTGAAAATAGGTCAGCAGTGCTTTTTTGTGTAGTCATTTCAGTATGTAGACAGTTATCTGGTATTCTGTTTGATCAATGAATACAGGCTTTGTAAAATGTTTATTTCGAATTTTTGGTTTCAAATATTTCTAGTTGGTGGTCGTGATTTCGTTATAATAATACCAGCCAGTTACTGTCCCACTGCAGGGCAAAGGCCTCTTCTCATACACAGAAGACACGAGCATAAATGACCACACTTGCTTAAAGCGGGTTGGCAATTTTAGTCTTATGCTTTTTACAAGAACAAGTTTCTCAAGTTCAAAAAACAATCTAATTTGTAAATAAAAGCACAAAAAGTGTTGAGTTTATCATTATTTTGTTCAAACATGGCACCGAAGAATCAAAAAAGCAACCGTGACATGTCAACTCTGTTTAAAATAAATAATAGATTATGATACAAGTTGCATACTTGCGTGTCGATTTATAAGACTGTCACGAAACGACGAATTTTATCTCTATCAATACTTTGGGTTAAAACGCTTTTGAATTTCACATACGTTATATTTGCTGCTGGAGCTTTGTTCTGTGGGGAAACATGACACATTCAGATGTAGGTATTTCCACACATTTCTGAACAACTAGGGATAGTATTATTGTTGGTCTGCAATAGATAGGTAACGATGGATGATATTACAATTATTATTCGATACTATTGGGTTGTAGGTATATTCAGTAAATGGCCTTCATTGAATACATACCTAAGTAACGAAAACACATTTAAGATTTTAAGTTGCAATGAAGGAATTGTTTTGAAAACATAGAAATAAAAATTTGGAAAATCCAAAAGTGCACGTCTCAACGCTCATTTTATGACAAAAATGACTTGATTGAATTAGACGGTAATTTTCAATAGGCTATTACTCAGAATGATACTGAAGCGGATGAAAAAAAAAATGACTCAAAAAGTGAAGTTTTTTGGGCGATATCGTGACCACATACATCATCCGAACATACAGACAACCCGACGTCCACTGAAATAGTTTTTCAAAACGGTTTTTTATTTACTATCTAGCAAAAATAGTGTTTTTTAAAAGTATCTACTGTCATAAAAAAGTGTTATTGTTGATATTTGTCAACTCATTTAATACTCAAAGTCCAAAAGGATCGGATAAAAGCAATTTAAGCCGAGATAATTGCTTGACCTTGAGAGAGTGAGAGTAAAGCACAACTCAACGCTTCGCGTTGAGACGTGCAATAGTGTACCTGAACTTTCTTTTCATTAAACGGAGTAAAGCTATATGCCAAACTTAAATAATAATAGTAATAATACCAGCCTATTACTGTCCAGTTGCAGAGCAAAGGCGTTTTCTCTTACAAAGCAGGCAAAAACATTAATCACATCAAACCACCATTAAATGTTATTCCAGGAATATTGATGAGATGAAGGAATTAAATGTTTTGAGTATTGTCTGTCTGTCGATCTATGAAAATATCAACTTCGCTCTTATTAGACCAATATATGTATATAACAGTACTTTCGCCTTTATAGATACTATTTCGATTATCTTCAAAACATGATATTCTTCCTAATTCATTGAGTTTTCCGTTATCAAACTCAAAGATAAGATTAAAAAATAATATTGCCTTTCACGAATAGCCTGATACTTCAATTTCATTGGACCTTTCTGTGTTATTAATTATATTTAAAATTTTCGAACGATAAATTGAATTTGGTAACCAAGCTTAAATTACAATGTTGTTATTTGATTTTTATCCAATTATGTATCGCGAAATAGTAGCCATACAATATTTCAGTAAATATTTCACTGTTATTTGCATGCGTCGTTGGGTGCTATAAGGCTTTTCCATCTGGAATGTCTTAGTAGCATCCTGGAATCTGGATTTGTGCCCAGCTGAAGGCAACAACTGGGCACAAATCGTGCACACAAAACAAGCTCGCCCCCTGTAACATGGGACTGAAACATAACTGGCGAAATATGGGTGTCCTATTAGGTACACCTCTGCTCTACCCTTCGTGTATTATGGAGAACCAAACACCCAACTCTCCATTCCTGCCCTTTTTTAAACAATACGTCATCTGACTTACCTACTTTTTAACGGCTATTCATAAGTCATGGGTCATCTTGGCTACTGGTCAGCGAACCGAAAAGTGTAAATAATTTGGCCTATTGTAATCCCGAACAATACCAATGGTGAGTTGATGTTAAAATAAATGTTACGCATTTTAAATACAATGAAACCTTGTCTTAGGGATTACAGTTACACTGTGTTTACTCTATTTCATTTTCAAGAACGAGAGCTAAGTTCAATATTCCATTTTACATCAGCAATTAATAAGTGGAACAGGATTTGAATCTGCGAACAGTAAAGGTAGTCAGTCACAACACGATTCCCCTTGGTAAGACTGCCTCTTACCAAGGTGAATCGTGTTGCCCAGTGACTGGGTTGTGGAGGTCAGATAGGCAGTCGCTCCATGTGAAATACTGGTATTCAGCTATTGAGCTGAATACCAGTATTTCACGTCTGCGTGTTTCAGCGTCTTCCTAACTATAATGGGATCTGCCATTGGGCAGATCCCATTATAGTTAGGAAGACGCTAATCAGTAAAGGGAGAACTTGAGCCATACAGCAGGAATCAAGCCAGACTAGACCAACACATGAACTAGTTAGCTGCTGGAGGGAGTAGGCAGTCTAAGATACTCTCGCCTCAAGAGATATAGTAAACCAGACCTAGCAACAAGATTCGCAGACAAAAGATGAGAATGGCATTAATGGATGCACAACTCAGCTGAAGGTATATCCACCGATGAAAATCTGACAACATTTTCGATTCAATTAATCATAATAATATTGCTAACTAGCAGGATAAATGGAAAAAAACAGTTCACGCACCTTATGCCTAGTTTGGCCTTTTAAAAGACAACAATATCTTAAGTTTATCATCATCATCAACATTTCAGCCAAACCTAAGTCTCCTCCAAGGACCGGTCCTGCGCTTCTCGAATCCAGTGGAAACTCGCAACCTTCACCAGTTTATTGGGCCTCCTTGCCAGCCTACCAATCCAATGCCTTTTCGTACACGGTTGCTTCTTTAAGACCCTTTGGCCTCATTGGCCATGTGTTCTTTGTATGCATGTAAAGTTAAACATTTTTTTATTTATTTACTTAACAGGTTATTTGCGGGGGATTTAATCCCTTATAAACGAACACACCTTAATGATCACAAAAAAACAATAAAGACCTATTAGGAAAATCCATTTCCTACCTTTATTGGTCGTAAAAAATCTATCATGCAATACTAGTCATTCAT
This sequence comes from Phlogophora meticulosa, assembly GCA_905147745.2. Taxonomy (NCBI): domain Eukaryota; kingdom Metazoa; phylum Arthropoda; class Insecta; order Lepidoptera; family Noctuidae; genus Phlogophora; species Phlogophora meticulosa. Next base: position 7,369,672 of record LR990525.1, read on the forward strand.
CCATTTCAAAATGGATGCTCCCCTATTTGATGCTTCCCGGGTCTCATTATAACTCACGCAATGTAGTTGGAAAACAAAAGTGTCATGGCGGCATATGTTTACTTCGTATATTAGTTTCAGCTAGTTTTATGGTTAAGTATTTACCTTCGCATGTTCGTTACATGGAAGTTATTTACAGTTACTGTCAAAATTTTGTAAAAGTACTTGAAGGCGAGAATACTTTTGAGGAAAACTATTTTCAGAATTCAGCATTGGCTTCAACTTGATATAATTTAATATGAAATGTTGTGTTTTCTGATGAAATGTTCATTTTATATAACAACATTTTTATATCGAGAAAACATGAAGATGATTATATAAAAGTACCCTTTCTTTGCTAGAGATCATAGTTAACTCCTGGGTAAATACTTACCCTATCTCCTTCTAAAGCTCTCGGTTATGTGCTATCTCTGGCCATGTTTACCACACCCAAAAAAACAATTTTACACCACCTTCACCGCAGTGGATTTCGTCAACCTCCTCCCTCAGACATCTTGTTTGTGACGATCTTTGCCCATCTCTCCGGGTATAAACGTGTAACGTGGCCAACCTACTCCCACTTCTGCCTACCTCCATCAGACTTTTTGAAACATCCGTTACTTGAGTTATGGTGTTTTCACCGTGTTATGCTGTCCATTGCCCGTCGGTTTTTTTTTTCTTTTTTTGACAGCATTTTGACACACTCTTGTAGGCAGTGCTAGATATTATTAATAGAATTTAATTTTTATTTTCGAGTGTTTATTTTATTTCGTGATATATTTTTATATTATACAATTTTTCCATTGTATTTTTTTAATGGTCACCAGTGGTTACTGTATCTAGTAGAATACAGTTAGCAGGCGATCTCATAACGGGGAATGCTACTTGTGGAGTCAAGGATTTCAATTATGTATTTTTGGTCATTTTCGTACAACCCACGTGTATTTTTATTTTGTTGGTTATCACTACGTTATCGGTATACAAATTGATGTCGCTAATATAATCCCCTTACTACCTCCTACGGTTCCCTGGGGAAATGAGTGCTTGTCATGTATTTTGGGACTACCAAACTGGGTATAAAGTCACACATGAATTATTAATGAGCTAAGCTTTGATAATAGAAAATATAAGTTCAATATAAAATTGGGTGTCGCAAAAGAATACTTTATTTTCCTAATTGGAGCGTTCCAATTTTTTATTATCCCACTTTGTTGCTAAGTTTTGTCTTCAGTCGTATTTCCTTCACCGAATTTAACCACAATTAACTATTTATTGATTATGTACACCTCTTCCTGGATAGTAGGCGTGATGATATAAATATGTGTCTCTTTTCTGTCTGCGTATTACTGAAAGACACAAGAGAAACGTTTCAGAATTGTTTCATTTGTCAAAAAATCAAACATCGAAATAAGAAATCGTGTCGAGTTATAAACAGAATTTGGCGGAAATGTACGCAATTCGGCTATAAATCAACTGAGAAACACATTTTCTTTTTTTCCGGTTGTGGGCAAAGGCACACTCTGTAGAATGCCAACATAATATATCATTCAATAAACTTGTTTGTGCACCTCTACAATATTATGATACTATTATTTTTGTATATTGCTGACGTCATTTTTGTATTTTCGACAGAAAAGAAGTAATGACCTCTTTTGCAAATACTCCTTCAGAAAAGTGTTTTGAGAATAAATACTTGGCTACAAAACACGTAATTTGAAAAGCAAATTACTAGTCTAGTATCTTCTCAAAACACGCCTCTCACACAAATAAATATTCGGCAAAAGTATTTTCAAAAGAAAACAGAGGTAATGTAAGTTTCAAGGAGATTCTGAAACTTAGGTTAACAATAAGACGGGGGCGAAAATAGAAAAACATGTTATAAGTAATTTATATGTTTGTTTACCGCACCGTCCTGTGATGGTTTATTTGTGAAAGGTTCATTTATTACTTCTGGTATATGGGGCAAAATAACTCAAGTGAATATATTTTTGAAAATATTTCTTTAGGTATTTAGGTTCGTAACATATCGAGACTCCTCCGTGCCTCGAAAAGCACGTGAAGCCGTTGGACACGGCTGTCATTTAGAGACCTTTTACAGTCGTTACGGTTAGTCAGAAGCCCGAAAGTCTGACCACCAGTCTTACCAAGGGGTCACGTGTTGCACAGTAACTGGGTTGTGGAGGTCAGATAGGCAGTCGCTCCACGTAAAATACTGCTATTCAGCTGCATTCGGTTAGACTGGAAGCCGACCCCAACACAGTTGGGAAAAGGCTAGGCAGATGATATTAGATTCACCTTCATTTTTAAATAATAAAAAAAACTACATATACTGCCTCGCGGCTTCTAGACATGGGGTCCTGAATTCCATTACCGGGTCGAGCTATGTGCTATTAGGTTTTTACATCAGGAATTTCTCAGTAGCAGCCCGGAGACTGGATGTGTGACTGGTTTATGGCAATAGGCTCACCCCCCTACTACATGGGACTTAAACATATCTGGTGAAAAGTGGGTGTACTTCAGGTACACCTCTGCCCAACGCTTCAGTGAATGCAGGTGTGATGTAATGTTATATTCTTTGTGTCAGATAGCACTTAGCAGTGGCTTTGTGTGATACTGGATTCCACCCTAACCTTGTTTAGCTACACTAAAATTCCTATTCTATTAAACCTTCATTTCGGTTAGTTTTGAAGGGTCTACTCAGAAAAGTATTAAAATAAATATTCATTAAGAGAAAGCTCACTTATATCTAAAAGCCAATTTAATTAATTTGATACCAGTTTCGTCTACAAGTATCAGAATACAATTTTCAAGCTCCAATCAACCCTTGCTTTGCCGCGTTGCTTCTGATGCGATGCGAGGTACTTCAAGAACCCAGTTCGTACGTTAGAGCGCTTTGCATACCAAGCCACATTTAGTGCAGCGTAATAACCGGGTCTTACAACAATTAATTAAATTAATTTGATTGCTTTGCACGGAAACAGCTCGTCACTCGTCGTTTCTATTATTTTGAATGTATTTTGAATGTAGAACGCAATAGCTTTTTAGTCTAGCAACCGCGGGCAAATCTGTTATGCCGTTTCTGAGTGTGTGTGAAGCGTATTATAGCGGAAAAAGGGGTTTTTGAGAGTTTTGTCTTTTTATGAACACCGTGTTATTTCATGTTAAATTACGTTTTCGTTTTTTAGGATTCCGTATCAAAATGGTCAAAGGGAACAACCATGGTGAGACTTTATCTGTCTGTCTGTGTGTTACAGCTGTTTATTTCAGGAGCTACTAATGCTATCGACTGGAAATAAGGATAAGGAAATATAAATATATTTTTTTAATTTTGAAAAAATATGTGATATTTTTAATATAACGGGCCCACGGGATATTCAGATTTGGAAGTGGTTAAAAGTGAAAGTATTTTTATTTTCGTCTCATTCTATTGACATGACGAAAACTATTCGTAAAATATACCATTGCTTACCTTAGAACTTTGCATACTTAAAAATCTGAAACAGTTGTGAATTATGGAAATTTATGTTAATATTACAAGAAAAATACAACGATGAATAAGCAGACTTACAGTTTTTAGAAATCATCAGAAATTTTTACAACCTTCGTAAATTGAACTGCCTTTCCAACCGTTATTCTGTAAGTCCGACATTCTCTTCATCGTGTAAGAAGATAGGTGGTGCACCTAATGATACACCTGATAATTAAAATCATTTGCAAATTGCGTAAACGTACGTCCATAATATGCAAAGGCCATATCACGTTTGTCTCCGTGTTAGGATTCAAAGAAGCTTTTCGAATGTAAAGCGTACTACGCATCTGCCAAGCCCGGTCAAATTGCACAGAGAGCATTCGCTACGTTACGCATACCAAATGCAATGTGATGACGCTTTGACGTGATGCATTCTTATCATGGGATAAGCCTTTTAATGACACACACAAACCTACTGAGAACCAGAACAGTGTTCCCAGCAGTCAGATATAGGATAGGGCCAGTAGCCGTAGGTAATGTAGGGACCTTACTGTACCTGAGGTAACGGGTTATTAATTAAAGGTATAATAGTACATATAGGTTTCTCAAATAGGAATTATACATAAAATATTACATTTATATTCCATGCCAATAGCCTGTCTGTCAAATCTAAACTAATATCAAAAAGAGGAAAGATTTGGGTTTTTTTGTTTGTAATGGATAACCTGAAAAGTAATTAACAGATTTTTAAAAATCTATCACGTATAGAAAGTTACTTTTTCAGCTTGTAAAAAGAACGATATTATATTTGCAAAACGACGCTTTAAATGGGGTGGACGAGATGCTAAAGTTCGAAGGATGAAGTGCAAAATCCATGAGGACTAGTCGCGGGCGGAGTGCTAGTCTCTTCTAAATATGAATTAGAGTTTATCTTATAACAAAACATGCAGTTATAAATATCCATGAAGGTTCGAAAGCTTCCAAAATACTGTGCGTTGCAACAATTCTTGGAAGTTACATGATTTAGCAAACTTTCTCTCTTTCGTTGCTGAAACTCCACAATAATGATAAAGTGAAATAAGTACACGTAAAAACTAAAAGGATCTCATTTTTATTGCCCTCAAAGCCACTGAGCCCACTTTTATCAAATAGAAAAGCTTTGACTAAATGCAAACTTCAGCTGTGGCGAAGAAGAGAGCGCTCTTAAAACTTGAAAGTTTATATTACAACTTAACCTTCCCGACCTGTATAAAGGTTTCAAAACTTATCCAATAAGACCCTACAACTTGCTACCCTCGCCTTATACTTTCCTAGTTTTTATTTAAGAAATGGTTAGAAAATCGACGGTTAAGCTATTTTAGGACCATCGAGTCATCCAATAGAAACTATCAATTTTTATGTGAAAATTTTATTAGGTTTTAGTAATGCTGCACAAGATAGAAAATTCTAGTCGTTTAGCTTAGTTATAGTAGATATGAAAGCTTGGACCACTCTTGCTTTACTGCCAACAAAATGTATTTATTTTAGTTATTGTCCTTATTAATGCCATGTTGGCCCAGTGGGTTAGGCACAAGAGGCGAGCTCTTGTGCACGAGGTTATGGGTTCAAACCTGGGCAAGAACCAATGTGACTTTTTCAATTCATATGAATTTTCGAAGTTTATCTTGGACATCACTGACATCGGTGAAGGAAAACATCGTGAGGAAACCTGGATTTATAGTTAACATAAGTCTAAAATCGCCAACCCGTCTTGAGCAAACGTGGTGATTAATTCTCGTGCCTTCTCTGTATGACAAGAGGCCTTTGCCCTGCAGTGGGACATTAAAAGGCTGGTATTATTATAGTCTTTATTATATTTCCATTTTTAAAACAAAGTACTAGTACAGTTCCGCTTTCACAAAAAAAAACCAAATCGAGCGTATATTGAAATAAAAGATTTAATATCCACCACGTAAATGTTTTCAAATCGGCTATAATTTATTACGCTCGCGCTTTCGACCATAGTCAACGCCGTTTTTGTGCGGTATTTTTAATGTATGATTAATGGGTAAGACCTCGATGTGAAAAAACTGTAAAAAAAAAGATTTTTGTAGTTCTGAAAGGATTTTTGGTTACTAGGGCGTTGGTAAGCTACGCTCACTAACCTAGTGGCTTTGACAGAAGTCTAGCCCAGCAGTGCACTGTTGATAGTTGACAAGTCGATAGTTGTTTAAGTATGGTACAGTAAAACAGTTAAGCTAGCCTCGCACCCCAATCGCCAGCTCAAGGTCAATGTGGAAAATGTACCACCGACGAGCAGCTAACTGTACAATTGTTAATTAAAACAAGTAAAAACCAGAAAACCCCATGTTTTTAAACAACGAACGTATCCTTCTAAAAAGAGAAAGCCATGTACCATAACAAAGTGGAACACGTTCCGTCCTAAAAAAATATCCCGTCACTCGAAAGTACATGCAGATGAGCTGTACGTCCCTCACAAATTACGTAATTAATCGTGAGAGGGACCACGTCCGCGAAGCTTTCAAGTACCAAGAAGTTCTTAACAAAGAACGCAGCTCCAAATGAAATACGACTTTTAGTTGTCAGTTCAGGATGCCGTAAAAACTTCACCCTGTGTCTAAATTCTCGTTTTCTAATTTCAAATTGAGAGCAGAGCTATGACGTAATACTTTTTATTTTTTTAATCACCTTTAATTGGTGAAAATGATCTGATATTGCTGACATAACTGTACCAATAAACAAATAAGAAAAAATACGAGTTTCTGTGTGATGCGGTTTTGAGAGTAATTCTCTAATTAGCGTACTTCTGGGTTTTATAGATCGGCACACTGATTGGTACTAATTCGAGCCTTAATTGAACTAACTGTCAGAAGATATTCACCTCCCTTAAATATAAAAGTGGTACAGTAGAATGAGTTGCTTATATGAACTATGTGTCAGGGATTTCGAGTTAATAATATCACTACCGATTTAAGTGTGCTGTTGGGGCGGAAAGGTTCTAGTATGGAAAACGTAGGGTACGGGTACGTCTGTAGGCCCTCCCACAAGGAGGACCGATGGTCGGGTTAAGATCGCAAGAAGCCCATGGATGAGGGCCACGCAGGACCGATCGTTGTGGAAATCTTTGGGGGACGACTATGTGCAGCAGTGGACGTATTTTGGCTGAAATGATTTAACCAGCGATTGCGAGAATCAGTCTCAAATGGAAATAAAATCCGACAAAGCGAAAAGAATCAGTCACACCAATCACATGTACATAAGATATAATCCGGATTTTCACAACGCACTCCGTCATGCAGGAATATGCATGAGCACACAATATGGCGGTTGTAAGCCACACCCATGAGCATCATAACATTACCATTAAACACCGTTTATCTTTATGGGATCCAGGAATTAAAGCAATAAAGACCATACAGGAGCTAGTTGAGGTAACATAAACTGCTAGGTAGCAACTCATTAATTTGAGTCAAAGGCCCTAACTTCTTGGGGATTAGCCACGTGGCATTTTGGTACTTAGTGCACTTGAATACCATACATTTAGGACTTTTTTGGCATCGCTCTTCGTTTTGTTTTAATTGTCGTGTAACATATAAGAAATGGGTAAGTAACTGCACTAGGAAACGGGTACCTAAAAAGCCAATAAAAAACTGTTGTTTAAAAGAAAAATTAAGATTTTCCGCAGTATCTGCTAGAAAGGAGCGAATCTTAACGAAATACTTCTGACACACTTTACATTTTTTGTCTGCATTACCAGGTTTTTGGCTTGCGTATACTTGTGAAAAAAATAAGAAATCTTGCCAAACACGTAAACATGTTCCATGGGATGTATGGCATATCATCTGGGCTCGTATCGATTCAGTCTCTGACGTCACAGGCGACGCCATGTCGCGCCGTGGCGTCGCCGACGCACCCGCCAGATAGGGGATGAATCCTTCGACCTCAATCCAGAACATTTATATTGGCAGAAGGCTATTGTTTGCAAAGGTAATAATCGCGAAACTACATGTTTTTATGCGGTTTTAAAAATGTTTCTTGGCTGGTTTTTTACGGTTTCTGTTCTATTATACAAGATGGATGATATTATCGAAACGGGTTACCAGGTTTTTATATCTGACATAGATACTGGAATAGTATAGGCTTCAGAACTTTAGTATCTCCTATTTCATAGCAGTAAGTACTTAGCCTGTCTATCTGAGTGGAAATAATACCTCAATTTTCAACAATTTAGTTACCTACCAACATTAACAATATTTATACAAAACATTGTCCCAGAAATTATTTCCATTAAATGAAATAACCGCTAGAGAATACGTCGATGAGTCGCTGGTTATATTTTGGGCGTTCGCAAATAACATATGGCGATTAATTAGATAGATAATTAGGACAGAGTAAATGTTATTACATGATATGGCCAGCATATAACAGCTAGGCACAAACAACTGCAAATCAGGAGGAAATAAAACGATAAAGTTGGTGCGAAAAAAAATATGTAGACAGCCAGAATCGTCTTTTATTGTGCAATAAAATCTCCTTACAGGAAGGTAACCTTTACTCCCGCACCACAAAAGTAGGTATCTTTTATCGACTGTACCTTTATAAATAACGTCAAAATGTGAGGTAAGTCAGCAAATCAAACTGTCAAACTGTCTCGCGGGTATTCTCGACTGTCGGACCTTGAATATACGAACTATCCCTGATTCCCTACTCCAGTGACCTCAGCGACTTTCACTGTGACGTCACAGGTGAGGCGCCTGGTTGTCGCGACTGGGAGACGCCAGACCAACACCTATAAAATATACGATCACGAATTCTTTTGAAATTTCAGGTTCTGGAATTGAACTTTATTTCTTTAATTTTGGAACGCGATGGGGGGCAGTCTTATAATAGTTCTAAGTCATACCTAATGATGATTATTATTAGTGTCTAGTAACCAAAGTAGAAGGAACCAACCACGTCACTCTGGAGTTAAATAAAGGCCAGTGCGATACACCTGACGTAATATAATAGGTATTTCACCTAATTATAATCATTAATTAGACGGAACGAGTCTCATAAAAAATAAATAAGTAAGTATACTCTTACTCCAGTTATCGAAACATACAAATATTCGGGTACACAATATATTACATCCGACATAACATCCTCTAATTAATTATTATTACGTAAATAATAAAAGTAATAAGAAGTCTTTTGATCCAATTATTATTTATCCTTGGAATCAGATGGATACACAAAAATATCATATAATATCTTTGTATATTTATTGATAGAGGGGGATTTATTTTCTTTTTCTTTAAATGTTACTGGTTGCTAAGGACGAACTTATGTAGTGACTCATTCCGCAATTACTTATAGAAGGTGGTATCTCTTAAAAATATGGTCCTAGTCTTCAATCGAATCCAAAAATGAGTTGATCGACATAAAACATAAAAAAACAGTGCTTAGGTACCAATTTAAATTCACTTACTCGTACATGAGAAATATTATACTGAAAAAAAAAACTGACGCACAGTAACCGTTTTGATCAAAAGAACAATACAAAAGGAATATTAAATAAACCAAAGGCTTACCCTACATTTTGTATTCTTTTCGTATTGTAAATACTTAATTTACGAATTCATTATGGAACCTGCTGCAAAAATATAAATTTTCCATTTTGATATTTTTTCAATCGGTAACTTGTTTTTGCTCTCATATCTTACTATTTTCATGTGATGTCTTTTCAATTTATGAATCATTTTGAATTTCATGTGATTAGTACATCACATGTGATTTCAACAAAAGACAGACGTGATTAATGTTACATCTCTATGTGTGTGTGTGTGTATTGTAACACCCTATGGTAGCTCTTTTACTCATTATTTGTAAGTTTTCATGGCGTACAATAAAGAGTATTCTATTATATTCTACACTACAATGTCATTCACCGTATATTGCCGTATATGAGCGAGTTGGAGCATATTGCAACTAACAATGCATCTTCATAATAGAGCTATAAAGTCATGCCATGTATTTCAAGGAATACTTGAGTGATGCTTGAGATGTTGTGTACTTCAGAAGTAATATGTAGACATTCTGTATTATATGAAGCTTGAGGAACAAGTTTAAATTAACTAGAAAATGCGTTATTAAGACGCCAGACGATCGTGGGAAATTCAACGTAATATACGTTGTCTTTATGTTGACTCTAGTAATATAATAAGTGCTACTTCTGAACATGAGGTCCTGGGTTAAATTCCCGGGTTGGGCCAAGTGACATTAGGTTTTTCCACTTGGCATTTTTAGTAGCCTGGAGTATGGATTCGAGCCCAGTTGATGGCAATAGGCTCGCCCCCTGTTACATGAGCGTTCAAAACATAACTGGCGAAATTTGGGTGTACCTACTATAGGCACACGTCTGCCTAACCTTTCAGGGAATGCAGGCAAGATGTAATGTTTGTGTTTTTAAATGTTTCGACTGATTTGAGCAATTCGTATAATAATCTTATCTCTTATGGGGCTAACATTATAAAAAAATAACATCACGATGGTAATTTTCATCCTTTACGATGCCCATGGAAACTAACGCAGATAAAGCTCCACCACACTGCTTTATTAAGGGCATAAATAAACCAAACAATACTGTCAATTTTGGTTAACAGCAAAATCCAATTTAATACCCGCATTTAGTAGCTCTAAACCTTTAATATAGGAATATACTAAAAGCCGAATTTAACGCAATCAGTATAGGCAAACACTACATTGTGTTTAATCACTATAAATCATCTAAAAGCGTGTTTTAATTACGTCATATGTTGACAGCGGCGATGCGACGGCGTAGTATGCAAATGTTATGTAAATCTCTCTAATATGCATTCAGTTAACGACTCACTTTTATGCCATAGTAGCGATTTATATCGAGCACTAAATTGTAATTGTTTACGCGGTTACGTACCTAGTTTCTAACTAGACCAGTGGCTCCCAAAGTTGACAACTAACAAACACTTACGAATTCGGGACTCAGCTCTTTGTTTGTCATGTAAAAAAAGGAGCATAACTATTTGAATGAAAGATTGTTGAAATAAAAAAATAATTTTAATTTTCAGTGACAGTTGTCCTTTATATGTTTTAGTGGGTGTCTGAGCTAGACAATGTGAGGCAGTAACTAGTACAAGTAAGGTGTATTTACAGTAAGAGAACAAATAAACTATGGAAACGTGACACGCTTTCAAAGCATGAGAAGAGTATAATGACGTCACCAATCCTTCTGTCAAGATTGACAATTTACTAAGACAATATACAACTGTGATTTATGGTAAGATAAAAGTTAAATTGTGTCTTTTTCTTTGTGTTAGCTATTGTCTTGATTTATTGGGGGTCAGACTTCTAGTACTTTGGCGTCACACCGTACGGCTGTGGGTTGTCTATTTTGTTGTTTTCTCCAGCTATCTTGTCGGTTTTATTGTTTGTAGCCGGGTCCTTAGTGGGGTCATCCACGGCCTCTTTTTCAGTCTTCTACCTGTATTTATGACTCTTGTAGTCTTATGGTCATCTTCTAGCCTCACCATATGTCCGTACCAGCGCAAACGGTATTCACAAAGATTTACTTAGATAAAAGTTCAATAAGCTTTTTTTTTTCTTTTAAATAAAAACGTTGCCCCACACTAGGAATTTCTCCTGTGTCGTGGGTGCGTTTACAAAAAATCAAACTCACATACACAAACAGCCAGACCCGGACAAATACCTGTAGGCCATACAAATATTTGTTCCGTGCGGGAATCGAACCCACGACACGCAGCGCAGCAGTCGATCGCTCAGCCAACCGTGCCGTCAAAGTCAAAATGAAATATTTTAGTGGTGATACCTAACATTTTTAATATGAAACTCAGATAAAATATTAACGAGTGATTACATACTATTCCATACTAATATTATAAATGCGAAAGAAACTCTATTTGTTTATTTGCTTGTTATTTTCACGTCTAAATGGCTGATTGGATCGTAATGAAATTTGGCAAGGAGATAGGATAGTTTTTAAGCCGCGATTCGTCTGATCCGCGATAACCGACATTCACGATATTACGATATCATAACTTATTTGAATGACAATCAGTAGTTACTAGTAACTCTAATCCTTATTAATATGTCTGTGGATCAAGGTTACATTGTTTAATCGTTTCACGAATTAAAGCTATATGTATGAAAATGTGTACGGACCTTGAATATCACAATGACGGTTAGATAAACTGGGTAGACAGTTAGCTTTGCTGACAGGTTATAATTGAGGGAATCGGAGCTTTGTTCACAGCTTCCCATGGGTATATGAATAATATCCAAAATCGAATATTCACTACATCGTTGGTCTCGTATTTGCAAGTGCTTCTGCTGAGCATGAGGCCTTGGAATCGAATCGGGTTGGGAAAAGTGTTAGTAAGTTTTCCATGTGGCATTTTTTAATAACAGCCCCAAGTCTGGATTTGTGCCCAGTTGATGGCAATAGGTGCGCCCCTATTACTTGAGACTTAAAGATCTGCAACTATATGTAGGTGCATCATAAGTACACCTCTGCCTTACCCTTTCGGGTCTACAGGAGTGATGCGATGATGTTTTGTTTAAAATAAATCCATTTCTAGTTAGGTAGTCGGTTAGGTAGTCTTAGATATTAGGTCCATAAAATGATGCTACCTCATTGTTAATAAATATTGAAGTCTAGCAAATTGATCATGAATAGATATAGCGTATTAAGTCGACACAGTTTTTTTATTGGCATTTACAAAAAAGTTATTGGAAAATGAATTTATGATGGAGCTCCAAATCAAATTAAACTTTCAGTGCGAATAAGGTCAGGATTTGAATATGAAGGGTATACATGTTATGTTTCCATTGTTGTTTTAACACACAGGCTAGTCTTTAAATGCTAGAAAGACGGGAAACAGAAAATAAATTAGATGTTCTCTGATGGTAAAATTATTATACTACGGTACTGATTATGGCTAAATTTCACTTTTTTTATTAAAACGTTGCCCCACACTAGGAATTTCTCCTATATTGTGGGTGCGTTTATAAACATTAAAATTCAAACAGCCAGACCCGGAAAAACAATCAGTAGGCCATACAAATATTTGTTTCGTTCGGAGATCGAACCCATGACAGGCAAGCGCAGCAGCCAATCGCCACTGCGCCAACCGTGTCATCAAACTTTCAACTTGCCTATTGCCTATCTTTTATAATAAGACACCCATTTTCAGATAAAACTAATTATACTTTATTGTAAATGCAAGTCACCGTACCGCAATATTTCTGTACAGTACTATACAACATAGTCTGTTCTACCCTTTATACAGTAGGCTCACTAAATTTTGTTATCTATGACAGCGAACGTGACAGCTCGATACGTTACGATGCGATGCGGCAAAGTGTGAACCGATGACATCCATTTGTTACACAGCGGACAAGCTCATGACGCGTTACAAATAACTTTGTGTCGTGTGTTAGACATTTTTCTATTCAGAGGCGTGCCAGTATCATTATGTCAATGCATATTTAGGAGGGAAAGGGTTAGTTTTGGAATGTTAAATAAACTACTTAAACACAACACCATATATAATATTCTCACATTTCGCCAGTTATGTTGAAGTCTCATTTTTTTTTTTTTTTTAGGTAGGGCCACTCGCAGTTCAGCACTATAAGGCTGTTTACTGCTTAACCGGTCGATCCTGTGGTGACCTTACAAGAAGGCCCCCAGCCAGGGCTAACTACAAGTTACATTTAAACGACCGCTCGCCAAGGGCGCCCCCTGTGGGGCTCGAACCTCGGCTTAGGGCGTCGTTGAATTCTTAACAAAAACAAAGGCTGGGTCTCGTTATTATTATATCGGGGGTTTTATATGCTACTGACTCAGCTACGCGGGCTGGCCTTGTAGAGTCTAAAGATTGAATTTACATTTAACTAATTAAAGTTGAAGTCTCATGTAATAGGGGGCGAGCTTATTGTCATCGACCGGGCGTAGATCTAGACAAATAAACTAAATTGTAGTTAATAATGTATCCTTATAACCTAACGAACGTCAAAATATATATTGATACCACGAAACTGTTGATACGTTATCAGCAACATTATAAAAATTGAAATAAAAAAATAGGAATAACAAGATTTTCATTTGGTCTCGGTAGGTACCGACTAATAAAACAAATTATTTACAAATTGATTATTATACTTTGATAAATTAACTCCAGCGTTCAAAGGGTCAAACAATGATACAATGAACAAAAAAAACAATGAACAAACAGTGATACATAACCAAACATTAAGATCTGACCACACAAGTTCTAAAAAATATTGATGAATTATGTTAAAATGCATCTTCATTAATCATTTAGACACTTTGAAAAACAGAATTTCTAGACAGTGTTTCTTTTTTGTTAATTAACAAAACAATATACAATAGGTATCTAGATTAATGACTCATCGCATCATCTGCCTAGCCTTTTCCCAAATATGTTGGGGTGGGCTTCCAGTCTAACCAGATGCAGCCAAATACCAGTATTTTACATGGAGCGACGGCCAATCTGGCCTCCAGAATCCAGTTACTGGGCAACACGACAGCCCTTGGTAAAACTGGTTGTCAGACTTTCGGGCTTTTGACTACACGTAAAGTCTGCCAAAGATCTACGAATAGCAGCCTGGTCCAATGGCTTAGCGTGCTTTCCGAAGCACGGAGGAGTCTCGATATGTTACAAATGGTCACCCATCCACAGACTGACCTCGGCTAGCGTAGCCTAACCTTCGATGAACCCATGCGACTGTGTTTATTTAGCCACGAGTTAATTAATAAAACACAACAAGGTTTTTCTTATTCAAAGGAATAAGAAAAACCTTGAGTGTTTATTTTTGTATTACGTTAGCACTGTACTATCAGTTTCAAACATAGTTTTACTACAGACTCCCCAGCAATAGCACATGTCTTGTTGTACATTATATTTATTATTCTAGAGGTTAGGATCTCGTGGCTAAATAAAAACAGCCGCACGGGTCGCCCGAAGGATAGGCTAAGCTTGCCGAGGTCAGTATGTGGATGGGTGACGGTTCGTAGCACATCAAGACTCCTCCTCCGCCTCAAAAAGCACGTTAAGCCGTTGGTCCCGACTGTCATTTGTAGTTCTTTGACAGTCGTTACGGGTAGTCAGAAGCCCGAAAGTCTGACAGCCAGTCTTAGCAAGGGGTATCGTGTTGCCCAGTAACTGGGTTGTGGAGGTCAGATAAGCAGTCGCTCTATGTAAAATACTGGTATTCAGCTGCATCCAGTTAGGCTGGAAGAAAGGTTATACAGATGATGAGATGAGTCATTATTCTAGATACCTATTATTCTATAAGATATCCAAATTATGAACTTTAATAAAAAGTTCTTGTAACGATACTTTTATGTTAAATATACAGAAAAATACATATTATTATTACCGTTACTGGAATTCCGATTTCTCCTCGGTCAGAAAATGAATTTATTTTAAATAATTCCCAATTTTTTTTTGCATTTCCTTTATTGAAATTATCAGCAAGTCAAAAATCAACAACACATTAGTTGAAAGATGGAGGAACCCAACCATTTTACGGAACCGATAATGTATGAATCAATCACAATCAAAATAAATAGATAGTACCTATGTAAGTCATAATAATCGTAATTTTCGCTCAACTTAATTTGTCAATTAAACTCATCAAGGCAAATAAATATCTGATGAGAAATAACTACATTTCCTTGATTATCTACTTAGGCTACAGAAAGAGATAATATAACATGGAGTACTTTCCTTGATGCTAAAGACTACCTATCACAAGAAATACTACTGAAGCGGAATCTAACCAAACGTTTACAACTGATAATAAAGTAAACAAAATAATCTTAGAGATTATCTTATTTTTAATCGTCATCTAAATCACAATCGATAAAGAAATTGGACAATAAATGGTAATCCTAATCACTAACCAATCACTACAACACACTTACTTAGGCAATTGTTTTTCAAGATAATAATCGTAAATTATTGGTCATAAATTGTCGTATTGCTGGCCAAAGAACACTTCTCATACAGAGAAGGAATGCCCAGTGATCACCACTAGTCCACGTTTCCACTTACGCGATTGCACGTATGCCCCTTTCCCCACTGTCCGGGTGCCGGATAGTAGGCATCAGCTCCGTTGGTACACGGTGATGAACTATATACATACGAGTACATTTCCAGCCGTGCATTCAGCCACCGGCCACCATTTGGCAAGACTGTGTCAGTCAGTAATGAAGGTATCAAACCTATCAGATGAAATTAAAAAATAACGGTTCTTTTAAGTCCATCTCGTTTTGAATCCGACTCCTCGTGCTAACTTTGATTTTAAGAATGCGTGTAACAACAGAAAAAAATCTCACCCCTTTGCACAATAATAAAATCAATATTATCTTATAGTCACAAATTTATTTAAAACTAGCTTTTTCCCGTAACTCCGCGTAAAAACAATCATGTGTCCTTCCGCAGGACATAATCTATCTTCTTGCCGAATTTAATTACGATCCAATCAGCCGTTTAGGCATGAAAAGGTAAAAAACAAACAAACAGATACTTACATTACTACTTACTTACTTACATTAGTGCTTACTTTCTTACATTAGTATGGATTGCATAGACGCGTTTGCAAAAGATTGGCTGGAGAAAACCCCACGGAGAGAGGACTGGAAGGCTATGAGGGAGGCCTTTGCCCAGCAGTGGGACAATGTAGGCTAAGAAAAATAAAATGGATTGTATACGTGAGTCTTACATATTATATGTAAAATTCAATATACCGTTGGCAATTTCAGTTATTTCTCTAAACCTTCAGGCAATCACGAACTAGAAGATATGCAATGGATATCGTCGGTCGATGTTTAATTACCTACTTATCTGTGATTGCACATAAAATTACCAAAACACGCAATTTCTTCACCTCAAACAATCCTTCAACAGATAAAATCTGAGGCCACTATTCTATCCTCAACCTAAATTACTCGTATAACATAGGACATCAGAAACTATCGCGATAACAATCGAATCTTATCAAACATCGTCTAATTTTATTGTTATCAATTTTATTGTCCAGCTATTTGAATCGATTGGTATCCGCGAAATTAGTCGATAACCTATTTTACTACTACTACTGCCAAAATACTTATCTACCTATCATCAAAAAATCTTGTGGCATTGACATTTTAGTCTACAATTTCTAGTTTATCGGATTATCAAGATACATAAATCATATTCCGCTGACGTGGTCATTACACCAGCAGGCTAGCTAGAAGAGCGCCTTAACGGAATTACAGCTACTCTATCGTCAAAAATGCTGATATTTTGGCCTATTTTGGCCAGCATCTACCATTCATCTCGTTTGCGACTAGAACATTACCAGATAGACTGAATCAGGAGACGTCAAAGCTACGTACGTCTCCCACTAGATGCAAATGTGCCAAACGCTCGTGAAACTAGGGAAACGATGCGGATGCGGCGAATTCAAGTGCGGACTTTGATGCGGACTGCTTAATTGAAATAGTTACAATTGGTTCCGTTTTGGCTTTGAGTTGAAGGATTGCAGGTCTCGTACGGTTCGTGATATGAATAGCTGTGCGATTTTTTGGCCCATATTGTGTTTTGGAGTTGGGTTTAGTGGGATAAAAGATTGAAGGACCAAACATTTAGTTTAGTCGATACAACAATAAATACACTAACGTAGGTACATATGTGCAATTCAATCAGCCAGGCTTCGTTTAGCTCGTAAGTTAAAATACCCTTAACGTGTTACAAAATGAAATATGGTTGGCGGTATTGTGTAACGCATTTTACTTTTACAAGAACTGTGTTTATGCGTCACTTAACATAAGGTCTAAATGAAAGTGAAGATTTTGTGACCGATCTTCCGTTTTTGGACAATCATACCTTAATGGTGTCCCACCTTCTGCACGACCATTAGATACACAATAAAAAGAGGAAATATCGCAAACCTTTTTTGGGTCTCCATTATTTCAAACACTCGTATTCCGCATTGAATGTCAAACTTCAAAAGTACGCATCGCATTCGGCCGCGCGGTCAGTGGGACGTACGATGCCGTCGCTTGGATATTCCGAGCGCGGCACTGCCGTTACGTTTCAGAACGATATTCGACAGCATTACAGTCGGGACGTGCTGATGCATGAGCCAACGAGTAATCCGACGAGCAAGGCGCCCATCTAGCCCACATTAACGATTCGATTCCTAACGTTTACTTCGGTTCCAATAACATTAACGATGCGCAGACAATAACGTGCAGATGCGTTTTGGAGAGCTTTTAACGTAATAATATCGCTGAAACGGATTGCTATCGAAACCTGTTGAAAATCTCTATCCTTTGCTGCCTGTGAACAATGCAAAAGCTGCGTGAGTTCTACAAAAAATTTGCTTTCGACGAAGAGTTGTGAAGTACCTATGACAGCTACGTCCAATATGTATGTTTGCGATTTCAATGTTAGGTACCTATTTGTTTCCTCGAACGATATTCTCTTATTGACGATGGATATACGTATACCTATTGTACTAGAAAAACCAATTCCGCTTTACAAAGGCGGCCAATTTATGACCCCGGTACACGCGAAATCCGTAGGGAACGAATTGTACCTCCCCACACTACACAGGGACACCATCCCTAAATTTCGAATTAATTTCAAGATCAGAAAATGATGGCCGAAGCCCTAACGTCAATAGCGAATTATTATTTTCGCACAAATTGTGTTTCATTGTATACATGTCAAATATAAATCTCAAAATTTATTTTCCCTTAGGCCCCCTGTTCAGTCGATATCGACGTCAGTGTCAGGCCAATCGTGTCGAATTGAGTCGGGTCGCGTCACAACGCAACGTGAGTCGTTCCCAACACTATTAGGAGTTTTATTAGCTGTCAATTCGTATTTATTTTTTCGTAAAAGTCGATGCGAGTCCGAGCAATCGATATCGTTAATTGAGTTCTTCTGTCGGCAACCCTATGCTCGTTAAATCAGTATCGACCTTTAAAAAGGTGTAACGAAAACGTCAATATTAATCGAAGCTTTGTTCCAAATTTGATTCAAAATATTGACATAACGGACATTTTAAGTCCAGTCGGCTCAATGTCTTAATAATTCTGCTGAAACAGTTAATTGAAATAACTTTTAAAGGCTTCAATACAAATTAAATTTTAGGAACGGAGGTAATTATTTTTAAATGATTTGGTAGCTCGTTTCTTGGGTATAGGTTAAATTAAACCCAGAAACTTAATCCAAATCCAGGATTTGGCTTAGCATACACTTACGAAGGTATGCACTACGCAGTATTCGAGTGAAGCCTTAGTACTTTCAACAACATCAACTATTTCAGTTCAATGGTCTAAGTTAGTCTGTTGCAGAAACCTAACTTGTGCAGACGCCTATAATGTAGCTTTTGGATCAATCTGTACAAAAGATAAAACTATATCTATAAATAGATAAATTGATTTATACTTACAATTCTTCTGTACACATATTACTGAACTCCTCGTAAACGTCTGGAACGAATTTTATGACTTATTTTTGTATGATTGAGTGTTTTTTCGTATTTTTTTCGTAATTGGACTAGATAGGTAGCTATCTTCTGGCGGGACCACGTCTGGCAGGTCCGTAGTATACAGTATTATACAGCAGTATACAGTTATACAGGCACATCATATATATTCCATATTCAAACTTATGTTTCCATTTATATAATTTTCACTTAAACACATATCAATTTTAATTTACTGTAAATTAAATCTATTTTACAAAAACTAGGTTTCACTACACTTTTTTTATAAAATTTGTTAAAGTTACAGCACAATCTGAACGTTATTTGTGGGTGATAAAGTTAATTTTTCAAAAACATATACTTATTTGTTTGTCATTTTGAAAACAAAATTGCATACTCACGATAGGTAGGAAAGTAATCAAACAAGATTATAAACCGAGGCTTTAAAGTGATTGATACATCAGTTGTAATTAATCACGATTGAAGATTATAACCTAGCTTTTTATTCATTTGCTGTTCCAACGATTTCTCTTTTATTCGATAGGTTTTACATACTTTTCTTAGCACAAAACTAAGCTAGTTATTATAATTTTAAATGTTTTTAGTGACCTAGAAAAAATACCCTAAAAGTAAAGCCCGTCAAAAACAAAAATTGAAATTCAGCGACCGCTTCAAACTTATACCAAGCCAAACAGGCGTTATACATAGTCTGTCGATAAAGGCTAAACGGACGAAATCAGATTAACATCACTATCGGCCACCCACCTACAGACCCCAGCTGCCAATAGAGCAGAAATTTAATTTATCATCAAGGATTTAATCAGGTTTCATCTTAACGTAATTCGAATTATTGTAGGCAACAGAATTTAAATTATTCAAGGCGGGGATCTCTTTCAGTTATTTCGTCATTCCTCTAAGATACAATGTTTCATAAAGAGTTATTAAACAATAATTGAAACAGTAAATGGCACGTTTTACCGGACGTCTTTAATTAGATTGAACATAACATCATCATTACGATTGTTTTCCCTAAGGGGTTAGTCAGAGGTGTACCCATCTATATTATCCCCATCCAAACTACAGTTGTTTAAGTCCCATGTTATCCTATTTCCATCAACAGGGGCTAAATCTGCACACCAGCTGCTACTGAGAAATTCCGGAAAAACCCAATAACACTTTTCTCTACCCGGGAATTGTAACCAATACTCATGCTTATCAGTCGGGCTCTTATCAGTCTATAATTTTAGTCTAATGTAAATTAATAGGTACATACATGGACTGTCAATATACTAACAAGAAAAAGAAAAAAAAATCCTATGGTATTAAGTCCGCCCCTGTAAATTCGAGTGCTTAAAGTATTAAATAATTAACTATGCAACCAAATCCAGTAACTATAACAAGTATTTTAGTCTCTTGAATATACCGAGTGAAACTTTATTTCTCTATTCAACATAATCGGGTAAAAGCTTTGTTAGCGATTATGATATTGGCTCATGTTACAATAATCGATTTTAATTGAATAATCTGTAATTGGATCACGACTTAGTCATGTGCCTACGAAGCTCGTTTAGAGAGTACCTACAGAAGACCGAACGTCATAGTAACTATAAGCGGGAATTGGCCTAGGGTAGTACGGAGTTTTGAAACTCGCAAGTAAATCAAAACCTATAGGGTACTTCCCGTGGACCTAGAATCATGAATTTTGGCATGAAGCAAGGTTTCACAGCACTATGAAAGGGAAATTGTAAATATGTCATTTAATCAGTCATTTTGACGACCTATGTGGCGCAGCGGGTAAAGGTCCGCCTGCGACGCAGGAGGTTGCGGGTTCGATTCCCGCCTTGGGACAAATGTTTGTACGATCTACAAAGGTTTGTACCGGGTGTTCTGGGTATTTGCTATGTATAAAAAAAATATCTATCTATGTACTGTATTGTTTTAAGTATATCAGTCATCTAGTACCCATAACACAAGCACTGCGTAGCTTGGGGCTAGATGATGCTGTGTGGATTGTCCAGCATTATTTATTTATTTATTTAGAAAAAATATTTTTGTTATGTTAATTATACTGGTGAAAGTAGCAGAATCATTTAACGTTTGTAAGGTACCCTCGGTTCGTGAGTCAGACTCACACTTCTCAAGATTTTTTTGTAAACCCTTGTTGAGAACCCGGACTGGCGAACCAGATTACTTTGCAACCTTTTTCCTTTAGATAACTAAAGGAGTAACAATTATGAAAGAAGTCTAACGTCCTTAGGTAATGTCCATTTAGAGATCAAAAGAATAACCTTTTGATCCCTAAATTATAAAATGATATTTCATGGCGTACCACACTTTTTAAAATAAATAAAATTATTATTCAAACCAGCTATTTAATTTTCAGGGCAGATTAATGAGATGTTACGCGAATAAACATACAATGTTTTTCTTTCCTTGATTACGTCATAAATAGGTTATATGGCGCTGACAGGAAAACAAATTATGAAGTATAATGATCAGGTTGTTTGGGACACGTTGGCAGGTAAAAACCCTTTTTACCGGCCAATATTAAAGCGGTTGGTTTTCTCTGCGAATACCCAACACTGTTTTAAGCATTTCGTTTTACATTTTAAGCTAAAACAAAGTTTTAAAATGGAATACACCATCTCTTAGTAAGTTAATTAACAATTAAGCGTTAATTAATAAACATATGTTTTACAAAACGTGATTTCTTTTTCAAAACATTTCATTTTAAACCTTGCTTCTGTGTTCTAAATTCAAGACATAAGTATTAACCGACTTTTCGAAATGCAACAAATAATCCAAAGCAACTGATTCAATAATCGAGATAAAATGAATCGAATACGATATTCGATATTCTTCCATCAATATCGATAGGCACTGTAACCAACTTACGGCGGGCAAATTGCAACCTACCATAAAAGAATGAGTGAAAGAAAATTTCCTTGAATTTAATTAATAAATATGGCGTGATCCTGGTTCTTTCATTAGTGTAATCCAATCTGACAGCAGCTGTCTTGGGTATCGATAAAAAGCGTCGTTTTCATTAATTAAAATTGCCGCCGGAACCCATACATATTGTACTGCTGTGGACGTCTTAGGGTCGTATGCGGTTCGCAACAGTATTTTAATTAGTGTCCTTATAAGGGTAAATTATATTAAAAGGAGGAGCTCGTGGCTTAATAAAAACAGCCACACGGGTTGATCGAAGGTTAAGCTACGCTTGCCGAGGTCTGTCTGTGGATGGGTGACCGTTCGTAACATATCGAGGCTCCTCCGTGCCTCGGAAAGCACGTTAAGTCGTTGGTCCCGGTTGTCAGTTGTAGATCTTTGACAGTCGTTACGGGTAGTCAGAAACCCGAAAGTCTGACAACCAGTATTACCAAGGGTTTTCGTGTTGCCCATTAACTGGATTGTGGAGGTCAGATAGGCAGTCGCTCCATGTAAAACTCTGATATTCAGCTGTATCCGGTTAGGCTGGAAGCCGACCCCAACATAGTTGGAAAAAGGCTAGGCAGATGATGATTAGGATAAATTATCCATAAGTACATTGTCGGTGAAAAACATAGTGAATACATTTTTGCTAAAAATATTTCTCCGTCGAGCTGGCTATTAATTGAGTTATTCATGAATTATTTAACTCAAAAGAAAATTGAAAGTGGTAGATATAATGCTTTTTCTTACTCTTCTTTTTGAAGATACTTCTATATTGCTTCAAAAAGTTTAGATGAAAGAATACATTTATTGAAAATAAAAGCGATGGCGAATATAAACCTGTTAACATAACAACATCACGCCTATATTCATCGAAGGGATGGGCAAAGGTGTAGGTACCTAAAGTACACCCACATTTCACCAGTTATGTTTTTAAGTCCCATGTAATAGGGCATGAGCCTATTGCCATCAACTGGGCACATATCTAGTAAAAACATTGCAATAACATATTGCTCGACCCGATATCGAACCCAGCACCTCATGCTTAGCAGTCGAGTTTGCGACCACTAGTCCAACGAGGCTTTATGCTTTATGTAATAAAACAATTTTATATTATGTACAGAGTCGGCACATCAAGCTACACCAATGTGGCGAATTTATTTGATAGGTTTTCAACTTTAAAACAAATGAAGGTTCATGTTCAATTGGGAAAATCTGACAGTTTGGGGTGGCTTGATGAGCTAGCGTCGGTACATTCGCCCATTCAAAATACTACTACCCACTTAAAAGTAAAATTAGAATACAGACATTCAAAAACTAATGATTTTCTGCAAAGTGATAATTATTTTTATTCAATGATACTTATTATCCTTATTAATTTGATAATTATAAAATATTTACATGTTAATATTATAATGAGAAATTTATTTAAATGACAAAGCTAGTCAAAAGCAGCATGCATTGTATTACTGATCGAATTATTCGGAATAATTTTGTGTTGATTTACCAGTCACGTTTCAATAGTGTGATAATTATTATAATTTTCTTTGTTTGGGTAATTAATAATTAATATACACAAATTATTATTGATGATTTAGATAACGATCTAGGTATAGACTAAGCACACCCTGAATAATAATGAAGTACACAGTTTTTTTTTTGGGAATTTGCCTCTCGCATTTCAACCTTGAGGTTGTCTGCTGCTCACCCGGACTTAATAAATTAAGGCCAGGCATCGCTGCTGCAGAGGTTCTGGGGCAGCTCGAACAGCCTCCTGAAAATCATTACGGGGAAATTTGATTGCCCTTTTATGTACTACCTGACCTACATGTTTTACTAACATAGTTTTTTAAGGTTTATGTTTACTAACAATATCTGGATGTATAATGTCCGAAATAAAATGATTTTATACTATTATTATAAGATACTAACGAACTAAGCTACTACAAGCTAAAGCCTCGGCTTAGGGCGTCGGTGGGTGAGGACAGCAATGGGACAGGCTGGATCTGATCTAGAAGTATACAGTGGCCTAAGGCCCGGACTCCACCAAAGCGGATATGAGAGATGTGTTATAAAGCACCAATGGAATTTCGTGATTCACACTAAACGGAGACGGGAAGTGTAAATAACGACATTCTATTGGTGGTTTCTTCTGTCTCATCTCGTCTCCGCTTTGGCGGAGTCTGGGCCTAAGTGCGAGTTTTAATTCCCATTCGATCGTGAATAAGCACCATCTGGTGACAATAAAGGGAAACACATTGTCGTAAGTCAACGCTAACGTTAACGCGATCGAATAAGTATTAAAACTTTTGTAGGTAATTGGCTTCATAAGTTACTTTGAAGGAAACTGACATTGTGTGCCTGCTTGTAGAACTTTAGCGGTTGTGTACTAGACTATATATACCTCAGAAAAAACAGAAAGAGCAGGCAAATCAGCAGCAAATCACGAAATAAATTTTAGTGAAGTTTTCACCAGAATTATGTTTATAACAATAGTAGAAAAGCTGTTGAAAAGTCCATAAACAAATCACAGAAAGAAAGCAAAAAAAATCAGCGGCTCAGGCACACAACGACACAATACTAATAACGAATAAGTACTTTCAAAACGTAATAATTGCAAATAAAATATACTAAAACATACCAAATAACTGTGCAATTTTATTTTCATGCTAACAATGCAATAAGTTCATACAGTAGAGTAACAAACAAATAATCCACACCATTGTCAACGTATAAACAGAATAATTAAAAGAAGTGAATAACTGTGAAAGAATTCATAGAAAATTAGCTGATAGTGTGATTACTTGACTTAATAACTAACTTACATTATACTAGACAGTAATAATACTAAACAGTATGTCAATAGGTGAATCAGCTTAGAAATACTGAAAAATAAGAAGTTATTAGAGATGGTGAAGTCCAATCCGAGGCATACGAGTTAGAAAACGATCTACAATTCACAAAATTAACTCAAAATTCATGCGCTATTTAGCCAACAAAAAAAAACTAATTTGACCTTTAAAAGTGCCTTTTTAATGGTCTAACATATAAATAATACCAACTTGTTACTGTCCCACTACAGGGCAAAGGCCTCTTCTCACACAGAGAAGGCACGAGAATTAATTTTCTCAAAACGACTTGGTGATTTCAGATTTATACTGATGTCCAAGATAAACTTAGAA
Source organism: Phlogophora meticulosa (assembly GCA_905147745.2). Lineage (NCBI taxonomy): Eukaryota > Metazoa > Arthropoda > Insecta > Lepidoptera > Noctuidae > Phlogophora > Phlogophora meticulosa. The sequence continues at coordinate 7,394,821 of LR990525.1, forward strand.
AGTACATGTGAATTGAAAAAGTCACATTGCTACTTGCCCAGGTTTGAACCCATAACCTCGTGCACATTAGGGGAGGCCTAAACCACTAGGCCGTCATGACATTTAATGGTCTAATTGAAATAAATTATTCGACTTTTACAAAGAAAAACGCACTTTGAGAGCGACGCCACACGAGTGCATTGCGTCGTCGTCGCAGCTCTGTAATTTCACTCAAACAATGGACGACGTTGCAGTGCACCGTTTGGCGTACCACGGATATTTGTATAAAATACGAGGGGTCCCTTTTACTTTATCGTAAAAAGGCGGCGCGGACACAAAAGCATCGCTATACCCAACTTTTCTCGAGAAATATTGGTTCTACGTAAATCTAGTTAGGGAACATTTTCTTCAAAATTAAATAAATAATAAAGTTATGTTACCAGAAGTTCTCCTGAAACGAATACTATACAAAATATTTGCAAAAATAAAACCAGAAACTTCGCACCTTTGACAGTCAACATTTTTTTTGGTGATTTCTTTTGCAGATAAAATGTATTTTTCTTGATAAGAGACCAGATGGAATGACCATAATACCTTGGAAGATGGGTAGGCCTTTGGTGTGGGATGCAACATGTGTCGACACCCTTGCGCCATCCCATCTTCCTAGTACGGTGGATTGTGCAGGTGCGGCTGCTGCAGGTGCAGAAAACCTCAAACGGCGAAAATACAACAACCTAACTGGAAGTTATATGTTTGAGCCGTTTGGGGTTGAAACACTAGGGCCATGGGGTCCGTGTGCCCATTTAGTTTTTCGAGAAATCGCGAAACGTTTGGTCGACTCTTCACGTGACCAGAGGGCTGGCCTTTTTTTTGGCCAAAGAATCAGCATTGCCATTCAACGTGGCAATGCTGCCAGCCTTCTGGGCACTTTTCCCGTTGACAACGATGCGGATGAATTTTTTGATGCCCTATGATTATTTATTTTATTTTATTTCTTCATATATTAATAATTGTATAAATAAAAATAAAAATATTTATTTTTCTTGATCGAGATTTTCTTTTTGACTATCTAGACATTCTCAAAAAAAAGTCCTCAGTTTTAATTTAATAATCAATGAGGACAATGCAGACGTTGAGATAAATGGTTATTTTTTTCAAATAGCTTAATTTAAATTATTTTTCAACTTGGTAGCACCATCGAATGAAATCGTATGGATAACCTATTATCTGGGTTTTATACTTAGCGGTGTTCGTAATTTGAACATCTGATGATCAGGATTTATTCAGTTACAATCAGTTGTCACAAAAATAGGATTTATGCATTGACGTATACGACGTTTACGTACTTAGTTAGATAAGAAGAATGTTACTAATTACTTGCTCACGATTGATACGAATTAATTACTGCTAAGCAAAATCCTTACTCCGAGGCGTTCAGAGCAGCATGTCTTTATCGCAACGAGTTCAACGTCACGATTCTGTAGAAGTCCGCCAAACTTTAGTTGTGCCAGAACGTCACAAGGTAGCGTGTTAGGGATTATATTTGGGGTAATACCGGATTGGTGAAGGAAAACATCGTGAGGAAACCTGGACTTATAAATAATATAAGTTTGAAATCGCCAACCCGTCTTGAGCAAGCATGGTGATTAATGGTCGTGCCTTCTCTGTATGAGAGGAGGCCTTTGCCCTGCAGTGGACAGTAACAGGCTGGTATTTTTTTATATAAAAACCGGAGAGAACATAACTTTTATGATCTACTATCGAAGTAAGTTCTGATGCACCTACAGACTTATCTAAATTATTTTAATGTCAAGATACATAGGTTAGTCCACCTTATTCCTAATAGTCAATTTCCTATTTACAATTCTCACCACTGACAAGGTTTGATAAACTCATTCTCTTGGCATGCTAATACCGTCTTCTTAAAACACACAAATGTAGACATAAGACCCTATTTTATTACTTTTTTATTTTATTACACTGGAAACAGTGTAATAAAATAAAAAAGTAATTTGCTAAGAAGTTATTTTTATATTATTATGTGAAGCGAAATTTCTTTGGATCCCTTTTCTTTCTTTTCCACGGAGGAGTATGAGATTTGGTATAGTTTAAGTTTATATATACGCAGAGGAGAGCAGAAAACTAAAACGGTCCCAACCACTGAATGACCTCTGGTCCTTTTAATTATGTATTTCACTTTTTATACCGATATAGCAAGAATGATGTGTATTCCTTTTCCGTAGGAAACTGCCACGTAGTTACTGCTTATACCAACCTACAAAATATAGTACTGCACTAAAAAGTTGCATCCCGTTGTTTATTATTTACTGGTGGATAAATATTGAATGCTTCTATAAATTGAACAGTATCTCGATCGGTATACCACAGTACTATAATAAATAGACCAGTTTTGTAACAACAATGTTACTGCAGAGCTGCGCTTAACTTATCGTTCACAATTTAGAGGTGCACATAATACTGGCAACAAAGAACGGAGTATTTGGACGGTAACAGGTTTAAAATATTAGGTCTTTACCTATGAAATTGCCGTTCTGCAGTACTGGCCATTTCAAATCAAAATATTTTTTGTTTGGCTAAGAATTCTAATTTCAAATTAATTTTATTTTAAAAACATGGATTTTTTTTTCCAAAAGTAGTCATTTGTTTATTGATTAGTGTTACATTTTCATCGCATTTAAATCTTTTTCGTCATCATGGATACGTTAAAAATTCGAGTAATTATGGAATATGAGTACCGTCGTGGCAGCAACGCGGCACAAGCGGCACGCAACATCAACGACGTTTACGGAGCTAACACTACAAACCAACGCACTACCTGTTATTGGTTTGCTCGCTTCCGTTCTGGAAATTTCGACCTGAAAAATGAACCTCGCGGTCGTCCGAAGACTTTGGTCGACAATGACGAATTAAAGGCGATTGTGGAAGCTGATGATACACAATCTACGGCTGAATTAGCAGCAGCTTTCGACGTTAGCGTCAAAACAATATTGGTCCATTTGCGTCAAATTGGCAAGGTAAAAAAGCTTGACAAATGGGTGCCCCACGAACTCAATGATCGCCAGCGCGAAGTACGCGACGAGACGTGCCTTGCACTGCTCAACAGACACACAAATGAAGGAATTTTGAACCGCATTGTTACCTGCGATGAAAAATGGATTCTGTTTGATAACCGCAAGCGCTCAGCAAGTTGGTTGGATCCTGGTTCAGCACCTAAACAATGCCCTAAACGAAAACTTACCCCAAGAAAAGTGATGGTCACTGTTTGGTGGTCTAGCGCCGGTGGGATTCAACACAGGTTCTTACCAAACGGGGTGAGCATTACTGCAGATGTGTACTGTGAAGAATTGAACACAATGATGGAGAAGCTGGCACATCTCCAACCAGCATTGGTCAATCGCTCGTCTCCGCTGCGCCTGCACGACAACGCGCGACCTCATACTGCACAGCAGACGGTCTCCAAGTTGCAAGAACTGGGGTTGGAAGCTCTCCGTCATCCGCCCTACTCACCAGACCTTGCGCCTACAGACTACTACTTTTTCCAGAATTTGGATAACTTCTTGGCGGGAAAAAAATTCAATACCCGAGAGGCAGTACAAAATGCCTTTGAAGAATTTGTTGCCTCCCGTCCAGCTGATTTCTTTAAGAAGGGCATCAATAAACTGCCACTGCGTTGGCAAAGATGCATTGATTGCATGGGTGATTACTTCGATTAATACAAATAAAAATACATGAAAAAAATTCATTTAAATTTTTTCATACAAAACGGCAATTTCATAGGTAAAGACCTATTATTAGAAGTAATACTGGAATATATTTTGGGGGCCTTTAGACAATACTTCATCCAATAGAAGCTTAGCAATAGATATGTCAACAAGCTAAGAGAAATTCTGGGTCTGGCTGTTTGTGTATATTAGTTTAAATGTTTTTAAACGCAACCACGAAACGAGAAAATCCTAGTGTGGGGCAATAAGTATAATAATAATAATAAGAACTTTTGTTATGGGTACTAGATGACTGATATAATTAATACTATACATTACATAGATTGATATTTTTTATTATACATAGCAAATACCCAGAACACCCGCAACAAATCCTTGTATATCGTGAAAATTTTGTCCCAAGTCGGGAATCGCACCCGCAACCTTCGGCGTTGCAGGTGGACCTTCGACCGCCGCGACCCCTCGGTCGTCGGTAAAAATTAAAAAGAGGAAGGAAAAACAAAGAAAAAAAGAAATCATTGTATTTCGCTAAAGGGTTGACACGTACCTATTTATATTAATAGTGTCATTTGCCAATGTGAATGTAGTAAATGCGGTTAACAATATAGGCTAAGAAGAAATAAAAACAATAGACAGGCGATTTTTCGATGCTCCTAACTGACAAGTCTCTTCAAATAAAGTTATTTGAAATTGAAAATTAAAATAGGTACAAGAAGATTTTTAAAGAAATCAAAGACTAACTGGAATACTTTTAGATTCGTCGAAATGAAACAAACTCTTTTTGCTAGTGAATTACTCGGAATATTCTATTAACACATTGACTGCCACAACATAAACACAATCATATTGTTAAGACAAGAAGTCTAGCACTTAAGATTGAAAACCGTCCAGAGTCCATGCAATTATCAAAAGACAGTGAAGCTGTCAGGCAGTACCAGGTATTTTAAGCACTGCATCTATTATTAGCAGCTGTCAGTGATTCAGTTATTTTAGGTCTTACCTCTATAATCTAATGAATCCCTACTATCACCAGACGTTGATAGGATAATTTTATCTCTATTTTGGGAAAACAGAGATAAGCTTTAAAAATTAGTTGAGCCTCATTGGTTGGTTTCGATCCATGTTTTATTGGCTACTGAAATCTGTTAAGACATTCTTGAAAAAAAAAATGATTATGTGGTTTTATGAAACTTTTTTCACGGTATAAGTAATAGTATATACACTACACGGTCAGCTGATGCAAACCATAGGCGCCGCCATATTGGCGTCGGCTGCTCTGTCGAGCGCTTTTCACTTTACCCCTACTCCGCGGTCGACCGTCACGCAACATGCAATAGATGGACGAAAAAGTTCGAGGCGAAGTAATAAAAGTTTTACTTTAATAAACTAGAATAAGTATTTCCAACTGAAATAAGTTATTTTAAATATTATAAAAATATTGTAGTCTGATTAAAATAAAACCTCCGTGTATTTAATGTGTCTACTCTTTGCCTTGTTCAGAAACGAATATAAAATTTAAAATTGTGTTGTAATAAGAATCTCTTTTTGAATGACAACAATTACATAAGAAGAAAGTCACCCGCCCTTTACCAATAAATGCGTCTCTTCATAGGGAAAAAATAAAATGATGGAAATCAGACAATCGTGCCGATTCTCTTGTTGACAAGCTAAACTAAATTTAGACAACTTTCATCTATTTCTCTCTTACAAAACCTGAAAGAGACGGTTATTCATAAACGCTGTCATTTTTAATTGATTCGAATTTGACAGTTAAAAAGCACCGATCAATACATGATCAGGTTCGTGCCATAAACTAATTTGACATCTCTAACTTAGTACATAACTGTCGCCGTCCTTTTTTCGAGCTATCGATCAGAAAGAGATGTCAACTCTCTTAATTAAGTTTTGTTTGTGATCGGGACTAATATAGATAAAGGTCGATATTATGTTATTGTGAATGTCAGATTTTTATGAATGTTAATATACACCGGTGTGTCTGCAGCCACCATTTTCGATGACGCAAATAAAAACTTGTTTGTGACTTACCTATACAAGTTATAAAAATTATACACCAAGCAAATTCAGTGAATCTTAGATTTAGTGATTTACAAGTTACGCGAATGTTAACCATGTTTGTTCTGAACGCCGCTGCCACTACTGCACGGCTGTAATAACTAAAAGTAAGATATTAATAAATTTACCTAGTAGGCACTGCTGTATTATCCACTGATTTTTATTAAGGCATGTATTTAAGACTGTCTCGTGATCGTAAAACTGGTCGTAAACGTGACTGCTACGCATAAGTCCTGGGTTCGGTTTCCGGGTTGAGCAATGTATTATTGGAATTTCTCAGTCGCAGCCCGGAGTCTGGATCATTGAACTTAAAAACGTAACTGGTAAAATGTAGTTGTAGACTTGGTCAACCCTTCGGAGAAATACAGGCGTATGTATGTATTTAATCTATCCCAAAATAATTATAACTTTTATTTCTCGTAACTACTAATCTATACGCTAATATACTTGAACGGAACTGCAATAAACTTGGAGGTAACTCTCGCCAGCTGCTACCGCGACGCTGCTCACTTCGTTGGCCTGGCTTGCCTGGTTCACCTGGCTTGCAGAGTCTTCACAGCTCTCACATAACTTAAGTCATAACTTTTTTGGTTGGGAATAACAAGAAAAACAGACCATAATATTAAGAGAGGCTCACTTTTTTTTAAAGGGATCGAACCTTCTACAAAGTATCAGAAAACTTAAAAAAAAAGATGACTTAAAACGTGGCCATTGAGTCTCTAATGTCTATAGGTATTTTGTTATAAGATATTGTATTATTTTTTTATTAAATATATATAGATTTTATCCGTGTTGTATTTAAATTGTTATAATCATTCATCTTACAAATTGTGTCAAAAATGAATTTGTTGTAAATTATAACGCCATGGTTAAATACCATTTTAACCAAATAAAAACTTCTCTCAAGCACCGCGATGCCTCAAGAAGTACGTTCTCAAGCAATAACCCGTAAACGGTGACACCAGGTGGCGCCCGCTTCGCTGCTTAATGCCCTTTTTTCCGACTCTTGCTTGCCATACAACCGGAGTTACCAACGCAATATTTTAAAGATTTATTACGTTGGCAAGCCCGTTCGTAGATTTGTTTAATTGTTTTAAGTGGCCTTTTTAAACGCTCGGAATGAAATGGCTGCGAAGTGTAGGGTTACTTCGGTCGGTTGTTGGGACTTATGAACGTAATCAGTTTCAGTTTGAAAAAGCTGCTTAACTGTTCGGTTTGTTTTAGCTGATTGTATGGAATTTCTCTTCAATATTGCTCATTAAGATAATAGGTACTCTATTGCAGTTTGTGGATGGTTTTATAAGATAATTTAAAGAAAATTCTTGTTTTCTGTCGTTAGTATGTAATCCTGACAAATTTGAAAGAAAAAAATATTGCCGATAAAAGCTAAGATCACAATTTTTTTTAAATAAATACACCATACACCAAAATAGAATAGCATTATTAATTGCAGACTAAGAATTTGAAGTTTTGTGCCCCTAACAGTAGTTCAGAGTCTACACAGGTGTCGGAGATTTTTTTCTGTCTGATGCTGTTGGGCATCAAAAGACGATCTGTTTCGTTTGACACCTCTGACACACACAATTATGTTGACTTGACTGCAATGGTAAATAAATATATGAGTTGTTTCTGTTCTCTTATCTTAGTACGGAAACTTTTCACGCATCATAAGTACGGAGAGGGTACATTTGACATTTATATCAATGGATGTGGCAGAGATCGCTTTAACCTAACATTAAATGTAAATATATAAATAATGGCTAACTTGCCATTGTCCTATGCCTTTCTTACTAGAAGATCTATTTTAACCACTTAATTAAGTCTCCGAATCGAAGTACCTAAGTTCCTATGAGTATACCATTAATAATCAGCTCAGAGCCAATTCAAAAACAATTTACTGGACGACATACTATGTTTCTTTTTAAACTAAATTCACGTCATCTAAAATATTCAAACAGTAATCAGTGGAGCAACAAGAGAGTAACAGATAATATTAAATTTCAAATACAATTAGTATTGATATCGGAACATTCCTTTAACATTATTACTGCGCCGCAATCGTAACTTTGAACATCGGAATAGAGGCAATAGGGAGGAAACAGAACCAATAAAATACTGAATATAAATTCACGCTACAAATGGTAAAATTACGAGTTATAACTGCGGACAAAACGAACTAAAGGGGAGGCAAAATCTCTATTTGGTCAACTAACTGAATTATCGGTAAACAGAGTACGCGTCGGTCGCGCGTGCTGCAAATAAATTTTATTTTGAACTTTTATTTATACTAGAATATTTTGAATAAAAAATGAATAGATTCTAGCTTTAATGGAGTATCGGGAACGGAGGGAACATAAATATACAAATTCACTGCTGGCTTTGGCTTTAGGGAAGTGGGTTATTCTATACAGAAGCAACACAAAAACAAAATGGTCGACACACGTAGGTTCACTACGGCAGCTAGTATAGATTTATACTAGAAATATTTTAGTAACCTGCTAGAAAGAAAGAAAGAAAGAAATCATTTATTTGCTGATAATGTAGGTATACATATAAGTTGGAATATTTATTAAGTGTCCCGATACATTTTACCTTACGGCATGCAAAATATTAGGTTTGAATTAAATATTTATTAAGTACTATAGATAAAGCTATTACGATCCTTATCAGCCATAGTCGAGTTTAATAGATTGTTACAGAACAGACAACATAAAAAAATAAAAAATAATTACCTATAAATCTCTCGCAAATCATACACACATAATAAGATTATAAATATCGTAAGGTGTAATGTCAAATAGCTTAATGTCACAATATTCAAAAAAGCTGCTGCTAGCAAGTAAGGTAAACCAATTATAAAAAGGAGTTTCAAAATATTAGAGTCCTGGATTCACTTTAATATTAATTTTTGTATACCTCTAAGCATTAACAAATCGTTGAGCTCGTCGTTCGTATGCTCAGAAACCTTTAGAAACACCTTTATTATTTCAAGGGCTCTCAGAAAGGTTAAAAACCCACTACACATTACTTTAGTGTCGTGCCGTAACCCAGTAAAAAGCTAAAATAGCGGTAACAAAGAAAATTGCTCCAATTTCCTATCTGTTGTTAATTTAACAGCGGATTTGCGGAATTGCAATGTCTTACATTTTAATAAATGTCCGCCGCACCTGGTATCCGATATTTTTATTAAAATGCAAATTTTTGTTTAATATGTACCTTTGCATTTCTCTTAGCTAAATAATAACAGTCACTTGGGTCGATCGATGGTTCAGCTAGGCTTACCAAGATTGTTCCGTAGATGTTTGACCATCCATTACTTATTGAGATCCGTGCCTCAGAAAGCACCCTAAGCGGTTGGTCCCGGCTGCTATTGCAGATCTATGACAGTTATAATGGGTAGTCAGTATTAATTAAAGTAATACCTGGGTGACCGAGCTTCACTCGCATATAACGAGGTTTTCTAAAAATGAAAACTAGCCAGATAGATGTATCGCCCCCGAAACCCCCTGCATACTAAATTTCATGAAAATCGTTGGAGCCGTTTCCGAGATTCAGATTATATAATATTTACAAGAATTGCTCGTTTAAAATTATTAGACGTAAGATTTCGAATAAACATTTAGTCTATTATTGACTTACAGTTATCAGTCAAGTCACATACTTGCGTATATACGTATAGACACGCCACACCCACTTGATTGGAGATGTAGTTTGTGGATATTAAGAATCTTACATGTCTGTTTTTTTACAAAATTAAGAATATTATTATTTTTGTTCTTGATAGCTTGTGGCTAAATAAAAACAGCCGCACGGGTCAATCGATGTTTAAGCTACGCTTGCCGATGTCAGTCTGTGGATGGGTGACCGTTCGTTACATATCGAGAAAGCAAGTTTAGCCGTTGGTCCCGGCTGACATGAGTAGATCTTTGACAGGGGTCTACCCTTTATAGCAGAACTTTTTATGTCATAATATTAATTAGCATAACAGTGCATAGCATAAACTTCATTTCGCAGAAAATCGTTCGGCATACACTCATTTATAATACATTAAAAACGCATAATTTTGTAAGTCAGAATCATCTTTAGGCATAAATTTCATATCCATAATAATTAAACAGTAGAACCATCATATTGCAGAAAGTTCACTGTCAGAATCGTCTTTTGGCATAATTTTGTAAGTCAGAATCATCTTTAGGCATAAATTTCATATCCATAATAATTAAAAAGTAGAAGTGCATGCAAACATGCAAACAAGCTTACACCATGCATGCATCAAGCATGTAGCATGCAAATATGCAAAACAGCACACACCATGCATGTATGCATCAAGCATGTAGAATGCAAGCATGCAAAAAAGCACACACCATGCATGCAGCATGCAAGCAAACATGCAGCATGCAAGCAAGCATGCAACATGCAGCAGGCATGGTTTCTGTCACGGCTCCGGCGCTGCGGGGCTCCGGCGGTCCCACGCAAGCTTCTCGTCGCAGATGGTTGAAAAAACCACCTGCTCCTCAGCCCGCGGGCCGCCTTGCCCCTCCGCACCTACGCGGGCTTAAATTACACTCTAGGGGTAGGGCAGACAAGACTACGTGCAGTCGGTTTTGTAGTACAACATATTGACTTTTCAAGACAATATTTTAATTTTAATTTATGGTTAAGAATATGATTACATTTTATAGAAATGACAATAATTATGCCTAATAAAATTATTCCAAATGAAATTCTGCCATCTTCTTAATATGCCAAGTGAAATTATTCCAAATAATCGTCGCTCTAAATAAACGTTATGTGAAACGAAATTATGCGAAATTAAGCTTTGCCAAAAGTAATAATGCCAAATAAAATTCTGCCATCTTAAAAGTATGCCTTTGTAAATTCGGACGTATAAACATTCGGCCAAACAATAATTATATTAAATGATTTTTATGCCATATATATATTCGTTTAAAGAAGATTATGCCAAGTGTGTTATGCCAAATAAATTTCGGAGCATCAAAATTCTGCCAGATAGAGGGAACCCCTTTGACAGTCGTTACAGGTAGTCAGAAACCCAGAAGTCTGACAACCAGTCTTACCAAGGGTTATCGTGTTGCCCAGTAACTGGGTTGTGAAGGTCAGAAAGGCAGTCGCTCCATGTGAAACTAGTATTCAGCTGCATCCGTTTAGACTGGATGCCGACCCCATCATAATTGGGAAAAGGCTAGGTAGATGATGATGATTATTGTTCTTGACTGACTTAAATGAATGGAAAAGCATGAGGGAAACTTTAACCCAACATTGTAACTGTGGGGGTTAAATGAATAAAAAACATATTAAGCTCTCCCTATCGAGTGTCAAGATACCTAAGCTCCTTGTAGAAAATCTTTTATATTTTCTTTTCAACATTAATAATTTTCAGTCTCATAATAATGCATGTACCTTCAGTTTCATATTCCTTTGTAACTTCTGTTACGTGTAAAGGGAAAAATAGGATTTTCTATAATTTATGTAACAAAGTGTTCAAATTCTTTTTGTATGATATATGGCCGTCCTAAATATTAGAATAAACATATTTTGCACGCCATATGTTTTTCTTTTGGCTTTCCTCCTTACACGTCGTGTTTTCTGTTACGAAGTTTAATTGCTAACAGGTAAATTTATGTGAACAAAACCAGCCAAGTGCGAGTTGGATTCGCATATGGTGGAGTCCGTACCCAAGAACTAGATTAAAAAAAATCAAGTTTCTGGTAAATCAAATAAAAAAAGTGATTTGATTTTTATTATGGGTTGTTTTGATATAAGTGTAATGGACATACACATTCTAAGAATTCAACTGTGTACTCATGTACATGAGATCCGCTGACGGACAGCCAAACGGACTGACCACGGAGGCTTAGTAAAAGGGTCCCGTTAACTCCCTTTAGGTACGGAACCCTATAAAAAATACGAATGAACTCTTAAAAGCTTAACATTTTGTAAATAAAGCAATCAGAAAGTAGATACTTATAACGCTTTACTTTCTTTGCAAAAAAAATATTCGCATTGTATCTTTTCATTTGCATTTTTGCATTGGTTATTGTTATATTATAGCTGTATATAGATGTACCGTGTTCCAAAATCAATGCACACAAACAATTAGCCTTGGTTTTCTATAATTAGTTTAAAACTCCATTCCTACTGGCCTTTTATACACTTACTTACAACGTAGGCACGTACGAGTACATTTACACGTACATACATTAACGCAAGCGCAGAACGACGACCAATGTCAATAAAGGCAAAATGTAATAGCATTAATGAAATGTAAACTAATATCAACGATACACTCACGTCTGAGAAACATGGGATTTCTCTCAGTTATACATAGTTATGCAGCAAGAACAGATATTGCATGTGCAAACTGTTTGTAGAAGGCAACCGCTCCTATAACCTGGTGTTGGGGGAAGCACATATTCCTATCTCCGGCAGTGCACTACGATAAACGGATTTGATTGATTGATTTTAGAAATTGAATCCATCAAACTGAATATATTCCCCTGAATATATGACAAAATATTGACTGTGTATAGTGGATTAAGGAATATAAATACAAACACAGAGTTAGTATATTTATAAGTTAGCTCTTTTCCATTGAGTTGAGCAGAAACTACAGAACGCTAAGTACCTGCTACGATCCTTATACGAGTATACTCCTTTTGTTACAGTAACGTTAATATATCTGGCCAAATTATGTATGTATATGGAATAGAAAAAGATTGGACAGGTTGACTTAACAATTCAATAGGTTTGTTGACTAAAATAAACAGAGGATAGTTTCCACAAGCCCCGTTAAGTGGAAGCAAAATATCAAGAGATGTAGAAGAAACAGCGGAAAGCCTATGTCTAGTGTAGATTCAGAAGCGATAACACGAGGCTAAATAAAAATAACCACACGGGTTGATCTAAGGTTAAATTACGCTTGCCGAGGTCAGTCTTTCGATGGGTGACCGTTTGTAACATATATACTCAGAAAGCACGCCGCCGTTGTTCCCGGCTGTCATTTGAAGAACATTGACAGGCGTTACGGGTAAACCGTAACCCGAGTCTGACAACCAGTGTTACCAAGGGGCATCGTGTTGTCCAGTAACTGACTTGTGGTGGTCAGATAGGCAGTCACTCCATTTAAAATACTGGCATCCTGTTAGACTGGAAGCCGACCCCAAAATAGGGAAAAGACTAGACAGAAGATGATGATTCTGACATTTTTTCGAGACTGGGCCATATTCATAGTATTTGACTTTATTTCACTAAGTACAGTAAGCGAACATGAATGTTTTTGAATGAATGATTTGCAAATAATGTTTAAATTTGTATTCGAATTACTTTTGTTAGCACAGTTTCAGTTCTATGTTTGATCTCATTCCCGAGAAAAATTTCAACAAGCTGCAATTGTATGCAAAGAATGACTTCAAAAGACTGGCTATTGAGCTTGAAAAAGGCTATGCACAGCAAAACGTTAAAGTTCTACATTGACTGTTACACAGCTTCTAAAAGATAAAAACATGATTTATATTCTCTGTCAGCAGAGCACACTAGATTTTCATTCGACCATTATTAATTTTCATTGAAATTCTAGGTGGTCAATGTGGTCATAAAGCGTGTTAGTTTATACTCGTATTTAGTTTATATTAGATCTTATGATTCAAAGTTAGTGCCACAAAATGGAATAGACGAGTGTTATCTGTTAGTCAATTAAACTGCAAAATTCACAAGCCTTAAACTATTAAGTATACACATAAGTATTCATACAGAAAAACAGCTAATAACATAAAAGAAACTGGTACACAAAAGTTCTTAGACATAAATTTTTCAGTCAAATATTCATTGTAGCCAATTACGAACAGGTGGACTGTCCGTCATTTCCTTATTGCATAATAAGACCCTTATTCATACTCCCTAAAAACCCTGAAAAAAGTGATTTCAGAAATGAGGTAATACTTGAAAAATGTCCTTTAGATTCACAAGTACATAACTTTGCAACCTCGAGGCAAAGCCGGGACTACTTTTATTTTGACTTCTGCCGAAATCCGTTTAGTATTTATACCCAAAAGTTAAAGTTTCAGTGTAACATATTTTTTATTTGGTACACGATCCTGGAATCAACTATTCCGTTTTATATTCATAGTTTTTACGTGTTCTAAATAGTAGTTTGGTTCCGAGTTTAAAACTAGCGAAAAATAATAAAAGTTTCCGAACAATATTTTGAAAAATATTAACTAACTACATACTACAAAGAGAGATGAAAATCGCACTACAAAAGTTAATACCTACCGTCGTACTTTACAGGACATCTAAGATCTATCTCAAGATTCTATTCTCACGACACAGAGGGAAACTCGCTCAATGCAGTTGGTATACTAAACAGAAGAATGCCCATAATTCTTAGTCAAGCGGCGACTTCGAATCTTATATCCGGATATACGGTACAAGTGTACACAACTTACAAATACTTAGTTCGGGCTGTAGTGCCCGGATATTTGTGCATGTGATTTGAATATGTAATGTTACCCACGCTGTATAAAATCCTATTGGATTACGCTGTGATCCTATTTATTGAATACGCGTATTTTATTTGCAAACGTATGTTTAGTCAAGTGTGTAAGCACAAAACAGGATTATGTATCCGTTTGACATTTGTAGTGTTTTGATTTTGGAAATCTCGTAAATGTTGAACAAAGGACTTTGTTACTCTTTCAGTGATTTTCATGGTTGTTTTATATGTAAATCACTGAAAAGTGATGATGGATGATGGTCGTTAAGAAATTCAGATGACGATTGTGATCCTCGAAGCTGCTACTGCATTCTGATGTTACTAATCTGTTAACCTGACAAGTTTATTAATAAAAATCTGTTTTCACTGCGGATTCTTAATTCCCTTTGAACCCGTTTGGGTTCTCCACGAACTAGCATTAATTATGAAATCAGACGGTTACGTTGGACTCATACCCCATACAACCCCGGTCCTCACTAGTACCATGAGTTGGGAAGCCCGGATGATAATCATACATTCGCAGGCACCAGCAATTGGTACCAGCCCACCTCGTCTAGTGCGCCAACGCGAATCCTCCCTTATGAGAAAGCACGGAGGGAGGTAGAAATTATGTATTTTTCTGATGATTGAATCCAAGAAATATTAATGGTCTCTCCGGGACTCGTCAGGCTTCATTGAATCGACGCTTTTCTGGCGGTCGCCACTGTTGACTCTGGTTTTCAGGAGTTGGAGTGGTATGGGAATAGTGTGGCGGGCTTGTCCTATAAAAAAAGCAGGCCTGCCTGCTTGAGCAATAACTCAGACTATAACATAACCACTTATACTAATCACAAACTTGCCCTACATGAGAGATCTCACTGCTGTCCAAACAATCCAAATGGCCTTCAAAAACATTTGCCCCAATACATAAATCTCTCACTATCAGAGCAAACTTCAAGCACACATAGGTGTAAAATATTAAATTTTACGACGTCATAGGAGAATTGAACATGAACTCGTGTTATTAAATCGAACGGGTACGGCAGGTGTGCCTCCAATATTACGCTGTTCGTCTATGATTTAAAATACACAGTGAATATCGACGTTGTACACTTACCTACATCGTATTTTACCGACAGTTACGCGAGTGCCGTCGTAAATTCAATTTGGACCTTTTTTCGTTGAAGTTTGTCTGTCATAACATAACATCAGACTTGTAATCCCTAAGGTGTAAGGCAGAGGCGTACTACTACACCCACATTTCGCCATTTATGTTTGAGTCCCATGTAATGAGGGCGAGCCTGTTGTCATCAATCGGACACAAATCTGAGCAATTTCAGATGGAAAACCTACTAACTATTTTATCTATGTTTACCTATTTTACTTATTACTTCAATTGTGCTTAGCAATGCTTAGCGAAATTAGTATTATGGCTCCTTTTAATGGAATATCTATTTAAAGACGGCTTTATTTACCTATTCCTATCTTCGAAGAACTTTCAATGGAACCGCGTGCCTTATTTTGTAGATTCACCAGACCCGATGTATACCTACAAACTCATAATTCGTCCCCCGTTAAGGTCGATGCGTAAAATTTGATACTGTTTTATAGGAAAATATTTAAACTAAAATAGAAGTTCCAACAATATTAATGTTAGATACTGAATAAATTTATCTTTCAAATATTTTCCTTTTACATTTACGATCTCATCCACGTGTTTCGAGGGTCATTGTTGTTATTCATAAAGTCTACTTCTAAGATAAGTAACATAACACCGGGTTCCTGAAACAGAATAAAACGCTATTCAACGACTGTTGATAATAATGAATTCATTCAACTAATCACAGCAGTTAACGCGCGCTTTACAATAATTTGTCACATAAATGTTTCGACAATTTTCCTTCCTGAAACTGGTAGTCAGTTTCGTTCGAAGAAACAACTTCAAGACTGCGACTTGCAATTTGAAATTAGTTCCACTCATTTTAATGTTAACGTTATTCTTAGTTTGTCCTTTATACTGAACTGCAAACAAGAGACAAGACTGTTCTATAAAAGCACGAAGCTCTGGACACTCATAAAGTTTTTAAGTGCCAGTTTAGCACTAAAATATTGTACAATAGTAATTAAAGGAAGAAAGTCTTTACCTTTGTTAAGACTACGTTTATTTTATTGTATCTACAACATTTTAGTTAACAAAATGTCCGCCGGCCGGCACTGCTTCCTTCATTTATGAAACAATTCCCAGGACTTAAAGACTAACTAGTGCAAGATTAGCTTGTCAGCAGGCTTTAGTAGCTTTGCCTGTCTGCGGGTGAAATTTTGGGGCTTGCGCTTCGTATAAAAACTATATTACAAAAGGAGTATTTATTATTATTATTCATTTAATTCAGACATTGTCCATATGTACTTACACAAAATTAAAATAAAATATTACAACTAATATTACATACACAGTGACACACACAAATAAATTAAATACACAATGTCATAAATACAATTAAAATTAAATACAAAATGTCATTTATAGAATTAATTTAAATATAAATGAAATAATACATATTAAAACAATAGTAGTTATTAATAATATTGATGTTTTTTTTTTTAATTCTATTCCAGAAATATAAGAAATTTTAACATGTAGTTTGAATGTTTAGTCATTTGGATACATAAGTACTTAACGCGACAAACGAAAAGATATTCACTTTTGAATGTACCTCCATAAAAATACGAAAAACTAAAATTTGGAGAAATCCACAGCCCAAAAACTGATTGGAAAAGAGTAATTCAGCACTCATCGTTCCCCATGTTCCCGGTTTAATACATGGATTGTTACTAAGTAACAGTTTTCCAAAAAAGTTTTCTGAAAATAAAATATAAAAATTGAAAGCCTTTTATCAGAATTATCTGCTATCGTAAATATTTGTAGTGTATGTAATTTTCATCACAGCCATTAAAACAGGATCGCGAACGTTCTAGGGACGACGATAAAATTTTATTTTGCGTTGAAATTTCGCTGCTTGGTATATTTGTTATGGACCTATTACACGTAATACCACAGCTATTTTAATAATTATTTTAGAAGTATTTGCTGAACCATTACTCAGAGTTTAATATACGTATACTTAAAAAAACTGGTCAATCACATAGGCCCATAAAGTTATTTTTTTAATTTTTTTTTGTTAGAAAACGTTGCCCCACACTAGGAATTTCTCCTGTATCGTGGGTGCGTTTACAAACATTTAAACTCACATACACAAACAGCCAGACCCGGAACAACTACCTGTAGGCCATACAAATATTTGTTCCGTGTGGGGATCGAACCCACAACACGCGGCGCAGCAGCCGATGGCTCAACCACCGCGCCAACCGTGTCGTCGAAACGTCAGTGTATCTATTCTTATCAAGTAATTCTGTCTATCACTCTCTCTCACTAGAAAGTCGCAGAGACAGCATGAGAACTTAATGCCGACTTAAAGTTGAGCCTAAGAATTCGGCATATAAATGCTAGGTTATTTGTCACCTGTCAAACGTTAAACTAAAGTAATGATTCGTCTTTCTACAAAAAGTGTCCAATTAAATTTACCGTGCTAAATGGTTGCAAAGTCAAAAGCGGATAATTATGAGTAATGTTCTCGCGCCCCGCCCCGCCTGCGACTAAGTGCAGCGACGGCTGGCTGCATCCAATGCGAAACCATACAAAACGTAAGCCGCACAATTCACTATAAATTTACTGGAATAGGCGTGTTTGTCAATATTTTTTTTGGGGAAAAAATTAAGCTATAATTCAAACTAAGCTGGTTTTGACCGTAGACTGGCTTAAAAACCACTTGGTTTTGGTTTTAACTCAGACTGAAATAAAGGTTTCTTGAACGAGAAAATAATATTTTCGTGTTAATAAGGTTTACTTTTACAACCTATTCACACAATAGACAATACAAATAAACAATTATACTTAAGACTAACAATCGTGTAATCAACAACGTTATTCACAGTATAGAGACAGAATATTAATAACGTGCTTCAAAAAACATTAAAAGTAACAAGTAAATACAACAAAAAAAAATACAGTCAAAACGTAACATAATACCAAGCAAAAACAAAAAAATAATTATATTATTACAATCCAAGATTATGCAGTTTCCTTGATTGCTTCGATGGCAGAATTTCTAAAACTTCCGGCCGTTGCACAAAATAAGTCGATTTCATTAAAATACTTATTGTAGTGATCGGGTAAGACGCCGCAATGGTGCTCGTACACCAGCATTTGTTCGGCATGCCCTGCCCATTTGTTCTTAGTATGAGAAGAGGCTTTTTCCCAACTATGGGGCCGTACAGGCAGATACTATTATTATTCATTATTTCAGCACACAATAGGCTGTAGCGAATATCACCCCTGTTCAACTAAGTATATTAGGTCTATAAAATACGTAGTGTTTCAGCAGATATTACAGAGATTGTTTCTTGCAAAAAAAACACAAAGGCCTATAATGAATGTGGGATCCATAATGTAGAGAATACAAAGCATAGCACTTTGAGTGTTTTCGTGTTATTGACTAGAGTTTTCAAAGGATCCCAGACGTGAAACTCAAGTATCATGGCCAACATATGGAGCAGCGAAAGGTTCCGTGACTGGCAGATAAACTAAATCGAAAAATGAATAAGATAATAAAACTGTACATAAAAAAATAAAATAAAATAAATAATCACAGGGCGTCAACAAATTCATCCGCATCACTGTGAACGGGAAAAGTGCCCAGAAAGCTGGCAGCATGGCCACGTTGAATGGCAATGCTGATTCTTTAGCCAAAAAAAGACCAGCCCTCTGGTTACGTGAAGAGTCGACCAAACGTTTCGCGATGTCTCGAAAATAGAAATATTATTATATATATTATTATATTAGAAAAACTGAAGAGGACGTAGGTCTGTACCCTAAGTCTTAGGGTACAGACCTACGTCCTCTTCAGTTTTTCTTTGGAACTTTCCCTTCATTTGTTCCCACTTACTATAACTGCTCTAAGCTAGAACCTTATATAGTAATCAACAAGGAGAATAAACACAGAAAAATGAAGCTTGGCAATCTCAGAAAAAAAAATCTACTTTTTTCATTTTTGTAGTCGTAAAGAGGTCATACTTATTATTATTATTATTTATTATTTATTAATAAAGGTATACCAACAGCTTCTGTATATAAAATATCGAATTAAATAGTAATGAGTAATAGACTTATACAGTTGCCAATAACAGGTGAACCAACATTCAAACATAATAGTAAACTATACAGAGAAATAACAAAAATTGCAATTATGCTTAATTAAACAAATTATTAAATTAACAATCATGAGAATAAATGAATGAAGAATAAAGAAAAAAAAAAAAAAAAAAACGAATAACACTAATAAGTAAAAGTTACAAAGAAAAAGGTTGCAAGATAATTATATACTAACACAGTTAATTCAATTAATCTTATGTTGTATCCTTTGGGACTTTAGAATTTAATATGTGGGTTCTAAAGATATTCATGGAGTCATGATATATGTCAACATCTGAATTGGATTTTGTATATGAATTCATCTCTTTACTGAACCTATTGAGAGGTGAGTTTGCTCCTATATTTGTGTTGGATGCTTTAGTGTGGAATAGATGGGTAATGGGATATCTGGGTATTTTATGGGGGACTTTTATTCCAATTTGTTCTACTAATTTATCACAGTCCAGTCTATTGTTAACCAATTTGAAAAGGAACATGAGATCCTGCACCAGTCGACGGTCGCGCAGTGTTTTCATTTTGTAGCATTGAATGCGTTGTTCGTATGGACATCGTGGAGATATATCACCGAAGGTATATGCTAGGTGTTTTGTGAAGGCCCTTTGTATGCTTTCTACTCTTTGTGAGTGTACTGCGTAGTGCGGGTTCCATACAACGCTGGCAAACTCAAGGTGGCTCCGAACTAAGGCATTATACAGCACAATTTTTGTTCTCACAAGTCTAAACCCTTTAGTGCTTCTCTTAAGAAATCCTAGTAGCCGTGCCGATTTCGTAACGACGTTATCAATGTGACTTCTGAAGTTGACTTTACTGTCCATGATGATGCCAAGATCGCGAACCTCATTTACAGATTCCAATAAAGCTCCTTTTATGTTATATGAGACAGTATTAGAAAGTTTTTTTCTCGTGAATCGTATATGGCTACATTTATCTACATTAAGTTTCATGTGATTAAGGCTGCACCAGTGATCTATTCTATCTAAGTCCTCTTGAATTAGGATTGCATCTGCATTTGAAGTTATAGATTTATAAATTTTGAGATCGTCGGCAAACATTAGATATTTACAATGATGGATTTGGGCAGTAATATCGTTAATAAACAGTAAAAACAGAATCGGTGCAAGGTGAGAACCCTGGGGAACTCCTGAGTCGGCATAATATGGGTAGGATTCGTAACCATTCACAACAAGAGTTTGCGATCTATGTAATAAATAAGAAGTAAACCAGTTTAAAATTGAGCCATGTATACCATTATATTCTAACTTGGACAGTAACAGAGAATGGTCAACTTTGTCAAACGCACTGCTAAAGTCTGTGTACACGGCATCTACTTCTTGTCTTTTGTCAAGAGCTAAGGTTACATCTGACACAAACTCTACGAGGTTTGTTTCTACGCTGCGTCCAGCTTTAAAGCCATGCTGACTTGGTGAAACAATTCTGTCAATGTGGCGAGTTATAATTGGACAGACAAGAGACTCGAATATCTTTGAAAAACATGATAATATTGAAATAGGGCGGTAATTTTTAACATTAGCAGGATCTCCTTTTTTAAAAACTGGGACAATTCTTGCGTTTTTCCATATATACTTACATTCCATTTTGAAACCAATAAGGAACTTAGCACTTTCCACTTATTTTGCATCTTTGACAGTGACAGACGGGATACTTGTCACGACAATACGTAAGCTAGGTGTACACTGTAACATGTACCTGTGAATTTCACGCCTCATTACACCAATTGTTTATAGTCAGTGACTGGCAATATAAAACCAATTGTTGAAATAATAAAATTACATATTATTTCTCTCGTAAATCAATTATCTGTATAAAATTATAGGTTACTTCGTTATGTTAATTGATGTACTTTTATCCAATTAATTAATGTTACAATCTACTTCGCTACTCGCTTGGACTGACACCCGATACAGGTTGATCTGAGCAAGGAAAATCTGCTCAGGTGGGGATTAACCGAAGATTCTAGCTTAGAGTGCAGGTGTAATGTTCCACAAGGATGGAACAACTGGAATATTATTCTGCTTGCTTGGATACCTGCCTGCTGCAGACGTTGATAGACACTAGTGATGGTGCAAAACGCGTAGCTAAATTCTGGGCCGACTTAATATATATTGGCATCGACACGCTGAGAAGATAATTTTAAGCATTTAGTCAACAACAACTGCCTCGTTACATTTAGTCTAGTTGTAACAAGCAGTATTGCTGCGCATGAGGTCTAAAGTTCGACTCCTGGGTCGGTCAGTGTTATTAGGTTTTTCAACCTGGATTTTTTCTGTAGCTGTCGGGATTCTGGATGTGTGCCTGGTTTATGGTAAAAGACTCACCCTTTGCCACATGAGACTTAAACATAGCTAACAAAATGTTGGCTTACAATTGACTGACCTCTGCTTAACCCGTGGAAGAATACAGGCGTGATATTGTGATGGTATTTTATCTATACCTAATATGTAAGATTAAAAAAAAAACTCATTCACAATAGAGAAAAAAATAATCTTACTACTTTCTATATAATCTATCAATATAATCATCATAAGAACACAACATAGAAAGTCAGGTTTTCTCTGGAAATACTAGTATCATAACTAGCTACTAACTATCTAGGTAGTCATAACTTCAAACCTAAGCTTCAGTTATTTTTAGCATTTCTCATCCACACACACACACAGACGCACACGCGCGCACACACACGCACATATACGTAAATACTCTACACGCTACTATTTATTACTAACCACATGTTTATTTACTGGTTTAAACCTACACGTCAAACTACATTCTAATCTATTGGTCATCTTACTACACTTGATAGCGCATTAGCTCATAATTTGGAAAAGGAAATTGTTAATGGATTGGGACCTGGTGTCCTGAAACACAGGCCTCGAGCCTAGCTTAGGCACCAGTCTCCTACAATATATGTCTACCTGAATTATGTAACTGTAAAAACTATTACTGTATTACCTGTATATTGTAGTGAGAAAATAAATAAATACATTATATTATATTATTATCGTTCAATATAAAAGTGCTGAAGTGCTCGCTGTCATCGCTAAAAAGCGCGAGACAAAGGCATTTTCAATTATCCCCTAATCCTCTTCATTAATAAACTTAAAGGAATAAATACTTCCTTGAGGGAACCGCCACCAAAATATTAAAATGTTGTACCAAAATCTTTTCACGGAGCTCGAGGTGCTAAATAAAACACAAAAGTTATTAAAACTTTCCGAGGAATCTGAGGGAAGTTTAAATGTAACACGATGAGATTTAATAATTTCATGAAACGTATATTTGTGTTATTGAAATTAAGATTTGAAATTAACGATGACAGAATGTCAACTCCTCCGTGCCTCGGAAAGCAAGTGAAGCTGTTGGTCCCGGCTGACATTTGTGAATCTTTGACAGTCGTTACGGGTAAGAAGCCTGCAAGTCTGACAACCAGTCTTACCAAGGGGAATCGTGTTGCCCAGTAAACTGGGTTGTGGAGGTCAGATAGGCAGTCCCTCCATGTAAAATACTGATATTCAGCTGCATCCGGTTACACTGGAAGCCGACCCCAACATAGTTGGGAAAAGGCTAGGCAGATGATGATGATGAGAATGTCAACGCAAAGTAAGAAAGAAACGGTTCCTGAACGCGACAACAAGTCAAGTGGGGATCAAATCGATATCGGGTAAATTATTCGAATTGTAAAATCGAATGGTGGAATCAGCATTATTGAAGGCTTATTTCTTCCTTACTTTGAGCCTTAATTGCTCCGCCAGCAAACCGATTTCCTTTAATAAGAAAACCGGCAAAAACCGAGGCGATCTAGCACACCGAGTGTTCCGTACATACATATATTTAAGAAAAATTTGTTTCCATTTTCAAAAGTGTTTTTTTTTGGTCACCGCAAAACTAATTTTTTTTTCTGAATGCAAAATTTTGTTGTAAGAGACATCGTTGTATTTTTCCTGTAATACATTCATAAAACTCCATCAAGTAGGCTTATTTTAGATATATGTAAGATTGAAATCAAGTGTCCCCACAATTCCAAATTTTGGAGTCGAGAACGTTACTATGACAGACTTACAAACGAAGTCGCACCATTAGGGATTCCTTTTTATCATTTTGGTACGGAATCCTACACATCAATTGCGCTACTCAAGGACTGTATTTCGTTTTAACAATCACAATAATTCCTTTGATGCTTTTGCGGGCAGCTGTTACAGTCTAATCTCGACTACTAACGATTGGCAAGCGATTCTACACAGCTATACCTGAATAATGAAGACGATAAAAGAGTATGTTCCGATCAAAATGTTTTTAAAATGCTATTTTCTGGGGAAGTTTTTCCTGACAACCTTTATCTACAATCTCTTTTACGT
The DNA here is from genome assembly GCA_905147745.2 of Phlogophora meticulosa. Taxonomy (NCBI): domain Eukaryota; kingdom Metazoa; phylum Arthropoda; class Insecta; order Lepidoptera; family Noctuidae; genus Phlogophora; species Phlogophora meticulosa. The sequence goes on from LR990525.1 coordinate 7,418,749, forward strand.
TTACACATTATCTTAATTTAGGAAACATCAAGGTACGACGGGATATCTAAACGACGACGTGAAGGTTGTTTAGAAATCTGACCTTAACTTTTACTGCGTCGTGGGTCTAGTGGTTCCAAGAACTTCAGTTTCTGAGTTTTTGCAGCTCGTAGTCTGGATTTATGCCCAATTGATTAAAGTCCCGTGTTATAGGTAGCGAACCTATTGACAGATTTGCTCCCTATTAAATGAGGGTTAAACATAACTGGTGAAATGTGCTGTTGAACTCTCTTTCTTCAGGTTACTAACTGTTTTCTTTTCTCTCTTTCAGGTATGTCGTGTTCAATTTTACTTTGAAAATACACAAGGAAGAACCAGATAGGTAAGTTACAATTTGAACTGGAGACAATGGTACGTTGTGCTGACTACGTCGAGTTGATTAATAAACAAGTTTGCCACCCTAACCTTGTAACAAGGGCAAGTAAACCTAAATAAATTTTATTTCTAGAGAACTTATTAAAAATTACAACAACAATATTGACGGTTTGTTGTACATTCATACATTTTAGGGCACATTAAAAAAAGGCTAAATAAGACATTAATAAAGAAGGGATAATAAGACGCTTTTTGGTTAAAACAAAAATCGCACCTCTCTGACTAGTATGTATGTAGTTGTATGTAGAGCACCTTCCGCACTAATGTAGGAATCAAAATTAAAAATCATCCTGTTAAACACGTAAAAATTGTATATCTACTAGAACCAGCCCGTCTCTTGCTGTCCTCTCCCAGCGACGTCTTAAGCCGAGGTTCGTACCCCGCAGGGGTGCCCTTAGCGATTAGTCGCTTAGCTTTAAAGTATTTTACGCCCTGGCTGGAGGCCTCAATTTCTAATAAAGTCCCCACAGGAAAGTTTGGTCAAGCAGTAGATATCCCTGAAGGATAAACGGCGAGATGCCATTACAAAAAAACAAAACTTAAACGTGTAAAATGGGTGCTATAAGAGCAACTTTTCAAACAAGTGTGTTGAAAATGGTATTTGTATTAGAGTTGCTTAATATATTGTTGTATTATATTGTTTGACGAGCCGTTATCCACAGCTCCACGACTCTGCGCGTATTTTGCGTAAGTTGCTGCTTAAAATAAAGACGCGAGCTAATGCACTCAGTATTTATGAGCTATCCAACTATACATAACTTAATGTAGAAAAGCATTATACTATCATACTGTATGAGGAAAGCCATAAAAAGGAAAAGGGTTCGCTATTAGTGAGATAAGTAGCTATTTTCTGCAAGTTATTTATAAATCCACATAAAACAGCATACATTTTTTAAGTGTTTCTTACTTAAACTGTTGGATATACATATTTAATCATTCGCCTCGACTACCTTGTTGGTCTAGTGGTTGGAAGTGCTACTGCTGAGCAGGAGGTCCTGGGCTCCATTCCCAGGTCGGTCAAAGTGTATATAGGGTTTTTCCATCTGTTCATTCTGTGATTTCTCAGTAGTAGCCCTGAGTCTGGATGTGTGCCCGGTTGATGGCAATAGACTGGAGAAATGTGGGAGTACTATAGCTACGCCTCTGCCTATCCCTACGGGTATTACAGGCGTGGTGTTTTGTTAATCATCTTTTCAAATATAACATTTACCTATTCTTTTGAAATGGATTAGTCTAAGAAACTCTATGAACTATTGGTGTACTGGTATAGGTAAAACATGCCTTTGATGATTTTTTTTTCATAAAAAACAACTGAAACACTGAAACAATCAGAACTATGTGCCCCCACCAAAACATTGGTCCTAAGTGTAGTCTCATTATATTCGCAGTGTTGCTGTCTGTCTGTCGTTGTCACTCACTATCAAACGTGCATGGCTCCGTGAAGATAAGCATGTTACCTGTCAGCTGAACGCTTCGATATACTAACGTTCAGGGATGGGTATGTGAAAAAAATATATCGATAAACATCGTATCGATATTCTCAAACAGTACTTATATTAATATTTGATATTTTAGTCTAAGGCTAGTATTCCTAAATTATTTTTTAATAAAGTCGAAAGTGAACAAAAATTCGTAAAATTAAAGACGTGTGGAAGTTTAAAAAAGTTTTATTCCTTAATATTTTTTTTTTAAAACGTTGCCCCACACTAGGAATTTCTCCTGTATCGTGGGTGCGTTAAAAAAATATTCAAACTCACATACGCAAACAGCCAGACCCGGAACAACTACCTGTAGGCCATACAAATATTTGTTCCGTGCGGGAATCGAACCCACGACACGCAGCGCAGCAGTCGATCGCTCAGCCACTGCGCCAACCGTGCCGTCAAAAATTGACATCAGGAAAATTCTCTGTTATACATGTTCCCTGGTTAAAATATTTATGTTCTTTGGTACAATCAACTTAATTGGAGAGGGTTGGCAAATCAAATAATTAAGCGCGATTTTTAAAAAGTAAACAGAAAACTGGAATTTAACATTTCAAACTAAATCGATTTTTGATATATTAAGAATTTAAGAATACTTACAAAAGCCTTGCTTCGGCCTTTTTGAACACGCACAGGTCCTCTTTATTTTTTTTGTATTTTATCAGTTTTTTTGTGTATTTATTACCTGCACGTGTCCCTAATAAATGTATTTTCTTGTCCTAATTTTCTTTCTTTTCATTTTTTTTCTATCTTTTCGTTCTTTTCAATCTTTTCATTCTTTTCTTTGTTTTCTTTGTTTTCTTTGTTTACTTTCTTTCCTTTCTTTTCTTTCTTTCTTTCATACTTTTCTTAGTTTTCTTTCCTTTCCAAAAATATCAGCGACATAATATTGCGATACATCGATATTTTTTTCGCAAGCCTACCAATGTTATCGATCGACATGGATTTAGCTTGTCATACCATGCTTCTTGGGCGAAAACTGACTTGAAGTTTCTCTGTTTAGCTATGATTTGTAAGTTTGTGGTTTGATTGTTGTTCTTGTTTTGTTAACGATGATGCGGTAAACTCTGTCGTTCGTAATAATTATATGGAAATGTATAAGTTGCTAACTACTAAATGATCGAGACTTAGCTGCCAGACAACGAGACACAATAGAAAATGTATTGTTGTCGGTCACCTGGCGTCTAAGGTGTGAAGTGTTGAGGGATTCGTAGTCCTTGTAGAAAAAAATTGTTGACCAAATACCTAAGTTCTAATTTCATGTTTATTTAAGGGACCTTGCCTAGCCTTATTTAATAAAGTGTGTACTTAAATGCCTAATGGTATTACTTTCTGGAACATACATACACCTTGTTTATTGAAATATCATTTGAGAACTCTGCTCTCAGAAATAGATTTATTATTTTTCATATATTTATAATCCTAAATTATAATAATAACTTACACGGGTAATTCTGAAATTGTGTCTCTTCAAAATATCTCATTGAGTATAAAATCTTACTCTTCATCGCCTTTTATAGTACTGAGAACACTTTCCCGTGAATTGGCGTACTCATAAATATTATATTCCCAACCTTTTAAAAGGATTACTTTGAGTAATATAGTATTTACATATTCGAAGAAACATCTCAAAGATTTTGTAAATATTTTATAACTAACTTCTCTCTTTCCCTCAGAGAGCATTTTAAATCATAGTTGGCAGTTATTGGCTCAGGTTTGCAAACTAGTTTCTGGCAAAAATAAAACGAAGTGACCGCACCCTACCGGCTCGCTTTTACCGGCTGCGAAAGTTAAGAAAATGTCATAATTTAATCAAAGTATTCTGCATTCGGTTGCAATTCTTTAAAACGGTTTATTTTTGGAATGTTTTCTTCAAAGAATAAGAACCAATAAGTTACCATGCACAAAAGAATATTCTGTTACCTAATTCAGAGACAGTAGGTATTCACGTTTTTAAGCAAAGACAGGCTCAAACGTTGTGTAAAAATATAATAAATCATAACTTAACTTTCGAGAACGTTGTAAGCAACTTTGTAAAATTGACCCCTCAGGGTAATTGACAGCATTTTTATGCAAAAGAGAATTGTATTGAAGGTGTATTTACCATAGTCACTTTAATTATTTGAGGGATATTTTAAGTGTGGTATACCAAACCAAGAGACTTTGTAGGTACTTGGTGTACCGAAAAAATAATAAATATTTTGTCATTCTTGTTACAATTTTCCACGTCGAAAGGAATCAATTAAATTTTCTCGTTCTCCGAGTATTTTAAAATAAGTTTATGTTCTTTTGCTTAAATAAAATATATAATATATTAACGTGTCGTATGTGGATGGTTCAAGAATGGATCTTTGCTTTCTATTAGGGCGTTATGTGTAACGAGCGAGGAAGAAACTGTAATGGAAATATACTTAGACGTTTTATTTTGAAATAAAACAGTTATAACAAAACCACACACTTTTGTTTTTATATCTCTTTGGGAACACAATCACCATAGTCCAACATTCGTTGCAAAGAATAAATATCCACCGGAAAGACACGTATTTTATTTCTCTAAGAAATACGAGTAATGAATAATTATGTATAAATGTAGTTTTTAGTAGCTACATAGTAACTTACATCTAGCTTCCAACGATCTAGTTCAACTCTTAACACACTATTCATTAGTAAAATTACTTTGCGAAGACTGTCGAGTCATTATAATTCAATTAAAACTACTTATGTGGAAGACGATGCTCACATTAGTGTTGCAGGCTTTTACAAAGCAGAATCGTCGGAAGACATTTAAGTTTCTACTCTTCCTTTAGGCATGTTAAAAGCCTTTGTACCCAATTAACTACCATTAACATTAGCCATTATTTTATTATAGTTAGGCGTGAAAACTGTAGGACATATTTTATATTTTCCGTTATTAGATTTATATTGGAGGTCAGACAGGCAGTCGTTGACGACCAATGTGGCGCGGCGGGCGAAGGTCCGCCTACGACGCAGTAGGTTGCGGGTTCGATTCCCGCCTTGGGACAAATGTTTGTACGATCTACAAAGATTTGTTCCGGGTGTTCTGGGTATTTGCTATGTATAATAAAAAATATCTATCTATGTAATGTATTGTATTAAGTATATCAGTCATCTAGTACCCATAACACAAGCTCTGCTTAGCTTGGGGTTAGACGATGCTGTGTGTCTGTATGACCTACAGGTAGTTGTTCCGGGTCTGGCTGTTTGTGTATGTGAGTTTAAATGTTTGTAAACGCACCCACGATACAGGAGAAATTCCTAGTGTGGGGCAACATTTTTTTTTATAAAAAAAAAAAAGTTATTTATTTTATAAATTATAATTCGTAGAAGTATCTGTTTTCTAGCAAAAATAGACATACGTATAAACATATCAAAATTTTCGTATAGTTCCAACTCCACAATGTACCAGCGTGTGAATTTTCGTTTCTCCTCTGTAAGTAAGCCTTACAGCATCGCGCCGACGGTTGAAAGCTATTCATAAATAGAAGTCCACTGATTTATAATTATATATTTAATATGTGCACGTTATCTGATACACACAAAACAAAAAACGTGATTTCTTTCTAAAAAAATCTACAGTAACTTGAGTGTATCCAGCCAGTACCTACTATTATTCTGCATATATCCTGTTAGGTTCTTTTTAGTATGCAAACCTCACATTATCGACATTATTACGACAACAGGAAATATTTTTATCGATCGTAAAATAATAGAGACTAACCCTTTTTGTAACGCAATAGATCAAGACCTATTTCATAAGAAACTGAATGTTTATGAAAGGTACTAATTTTATTGTTAGGCCCTATTTATAATGTTGAACACCAAAAGTGTTTTGTACCTCATGATTAATGATTTTAATAATTCAAGGGCCCTATGAATGGGTAAACAGTTCTTAGAATTTGGGCAGCCGATTTTAACACAAAGGGTTTTGTTTTAGTAATATATAATTAAACAGGTTATATTTCCTTTTGAATGAAGCAAATATAACTTAAACTAATATTGTTATTATTTATGAAGAAAAAAAACTGCAAGATTAAAGATAGATTTATTATCAACCAATTTAACCAATTTTAAGCAAAATTACACCTCTATTACCACTGTATAGAAGTGTAATTAAAGGCACGTTATTATTTGTTTAAAGCTTAATTTATAAATATATGTTTATGATATATATACATTTGTATGTTTATATATTGCGATGTCTTCCATTGTTAGCTTCTGCATTTGCAGATACGGACGTTTATGCCGCAGGATACTATGTTTTCTTTTTGCGAAAATTCTAGGAATTTTGCACAAATCCTATTGATATATGATATTACCTCGTATTATTACGGAACTCTTTGTTGGTTTGCAAACATTTTCCGATTTTTCCGATTATCCTGCGACATATACTATCATAATATTGTTAGGTACTAGATTTGTAGAATAGATTCTGTGAAGGCAACCGCTCCTACACTTTATAATCGTAAGAAGCTCTCCTACTGTTTTTTAACAACTACTACTACTTTTTAACAACAAAGTCTACCTTCATCAATTATTTACTATGTTTTGAAGTTGTTAGCAAGGCAGTCCTTGAGATTAGAGGTACCTGCACAAAGAGTATATAATTAAAGTCCTATCAGACACAATATTTTATTTCAATACATTAAGAGTGATTGTCAATTATATTCCGTAGGATTTTTGCTACAAATAAAACGTTTATCCAATACACTGTTTATGATCTGTGTAACGGCTCTCCTTGGTGTACGTGTCCCGATTTAATTTTATGAGATTTTGCGTTAGACTACGGTATACTTTATAGATTACACGGAGGATTTAGAAAGTTTTCAGTTCATAGATAGGATTAGAGTGGTGAGCAAAAGATAATAATTTCATGTCGCCTATGTTGTAATTTGGTTTGAGATTTATTATTTTGTGTCTGTTATGTTTACAAAAATCCGCTTCTTCGCCTAAATACTTCAAAGATATTTACTAAAACAGTAGGTCACTTAACAACAGAATAATACCAGCCTCTTACTATCCTACTGTAGGGTAAAGGCCTCTTCTCATAGAACGCACAACTATGATTCGCCAAGCTTGGTCAAGGAGTGCGATTACGTACTTATTTATGAGTACATACTACAAATATTGGTTATAAGTAGGTACAGCATTCCTCACAATATTTTCCTTCACCGATGTCTTAGTTAAACTGTTAGAGTTTTGACTTCACGATACTTTTAGCGACAAGTTTTGTTTTAGCTTAATAATTAAGATAATATTTATCAATTACATATTTAAGCTGTACAAAAAGAAAAGAAAAAGATTTTGATTCCATCCGTATCGCTGAAAACGGGAAAAATGCCCAAAAGGCTGGCAGCATTGAAATGTTGAATGAATGCTGACTCTTTTATTAAATAATAAATAATTGTATTTTTAAAAAGGCCAGGTAAACTTAAAAATTACATATGAACTTGCCCGAATTTGATCCGACATCACATGTTTTAGAGGCGAGGCGAAGCTATTACGATTCGTTAATAAAATACGTATAATATATTAATTAATAGGTTTATTTCCTGGAAGATAGGACTCAGACTTCTGTTAATACCTATGACCTTACTGAAGGTAAGGTAACGTTTGAAGTAACAAAAGATACCTATTTATTTTCCAATTGAATCTTCTTTCAAGTCAGTATAACGTTAAATCCGGTCTAAAGACGGTTTAACAATGCTATCGTGATCCTCAACAATAGCCTTAAGATTAATAGATCTATCGACAGTATCGATAGGCACTTATTTTATCGATAAAGTGCAGCATTAACGTCATTGGAAATTCGATAATAATCTCAGTAAGAGGCCCGGCGCAGATAGTGTTAAACTGTTTTGTAAAGAGTGTTCTTACCTGATTACGAGGTAGGATCAATACTTATAAATATGTGACTTTCTTGAATGAAATAAGCAGTGTCTTCCTTAAGTTCTCTTAAGAGCTAAACGACGAGACAAGTTCGCTTATATCTGTATGGTTCTTTCCTCAAAATACCAATATGAGCAAGATAATGTCTGGACTTCAAAAATAAAGTCAAAAATAAAATTAGGAAATTATTTTTTTATTCTTTGACGTGTAAAAGTGTATTTTAAAACTAATTTACGGAAAATAATAAAAAAGGAATAGTATAATTAGAAGGCAAAAAACATCTTAGCTACCTAACCTAGTCATTTTACCGGAACTTTTCGAAAATTTTATACTAAAATAAAATACGATCGCGAGTGTGCACGTCACTATTGGTTTCATAGAGCGATAGTCCGATACCTAATACTACAGTCAGTTCAGTGTGAGCACAACCTAAGCTCGACGGTGTCATAGGTCAGGGTTCACCACTCAGCAACAAAAGCAACGTGTGCAATGTGCATGACCTATTCAAACTGGCCGATGCCATCACCGCTGACTGGGCCATATGCGCTAGTTTTAGCACGTTCATTGATCAGAAGCAATTATTCATGATTGGTTTACTACCAACACTACATAAGGTGTGATCATACACACAAAGGAGCCTAACGTAATATTAGACACAGATATGAATGAAATAAACCTCATAGTAAAGTATGTAGAGTAACAGACTAACTTTTTATTTAAGTAAAAACACTATAACAGTGTCAGTATATCAACGCTTTTATAATTATAACTTAAAACTTGACTTCCCCGCTCAACACAGGCTTAGTTCAAAGAAACTTTCCCGTTCTAGATAATTATAGAACGCCGGACGAGTCCCAGCAGTAATGAAGCAACATTAGAATCTACTTTGTTTTACTGCACGTACCCTCACTATTAACAAGCAAACATTGTTCTCGATACACACGGAATGAGTGAATGATATCCACTTTCAGGTCACGTATGAAGGCCTGTTGATTTGGTGTATTATGTGTTTCTGTATATCTTATAAATATATATATTACGTTCACGTTTTTGTCATTTGAGGTGAGTGGGGCGAGACAAATGCGGGAAAAAAGATTGGTGCTTTTGTAAAACTACTCTTAGCTGTTTCTCGGTATCTCAACTTCTGTCGCATACTAACTCCAAGCCCTAATCAGTGAAAGAGTTTTGGTAAATCTTTTTCCAGTGGGTACTACTGTCCTGTATATCAGGACTCCAGGTCTTCCTCCCGTGGCGAGTGAGTTCGTTACAATTCATTGATGGATGCAATGTAATCAATGTATGTATATATTATGTGTATATGCATGAGTGCGTGTGTGTGTTGTGTATGTGATGAAATTCTATTATACATATGTCTTAAGCGATTTTGGCTTTGTTGTATGTGAGTATCCCTATATATTGCCGCCCTGGGACAAATGTTTGTATCTACAAAGGATATTCCGGGTGTTTCTAGGCTATGTATAATAAAAAATATCTGTCTATGTAATGTATTTTATTAAGTCAGCATTATTTATTTATTTATGTTCTGTCTGATGATTCACACAATCAATTTGCACTCTAACTTATTATACTAACTTTATCAATACTAGGTTGCATCAGAATTATTCCCCTTGACTTTTACTCCCTTATGGCAAACTTCTCCAGGAATCACTCTAACTGTGCATACATGGATGATAACTTAGTTTATTTACTTTATAAACTCTGGGTTACAATATAACTCTAGTATGTACAGTCAAGTCAAAGAAAGACAAAGAGAAGGTCAAGTCAGAACACATAACACTTTTTTAAGCACATAATTCTATCTTTAATTACGTCAACAAAAGTCAAAATATCATAATCCTTTAACTAGTGCCTAGTCGACAATAAACTAAAACCTGTTGAGTGGACTGTACATTATAGGAAATATAAATCAAATTAGTGTTATATCATAATTATTAATTAGCATTGTCACATTAATTAGCAACTGAGTATAATTCTGCTACATTGACATAATGGTTGCAATACTGAGTCGGTAAAACAGTAAAGCAGTTTTTATTGTAACCAGAGCAAATAAAAACAGACTTTAAGGTATCGAAACTTATTTTACTGTAATTTTACATAATAATTATGTCCATCCAAATATATGTTGACAGTGTGCGTCATATATACATAATAATATATAACAAAACATCTGCCGAATAAATATTGCAACCGGTAGAGGGCTGAGGTTGCTTATGTATTTTAAACAGATTTTTTTATGTCTCGACAGGATACGATATTGTAAAAGTAGATGTTTGCTTTACACACAGCACCATTAAATATTAGAAACAAATGATACAATGTGCAGCTATAGTAAAACAAAACAAAATCTACGAGAAATACATAAAAAGCAACTTATTCACATTTGAGAACAGCGAGAACACGACGTAATACATTGTACGTGGTTGAAACTGAAATAGAATTCCCAGTAGGTGGAGTTTTTAATTCAATTATATAACTGTGAGCGGCCATACTCGGAAAAAGTTAAACACTGCGTGGTGTTGCATGCTGTCATTAAACTTACTTCCCTGTACTCTAAATAGGTTGGTCTGTTATCAATCTATCAACGGAGAAGAGGTGATTGATTGACTGTACATGCTTGATTGATTGCTTATCGCAGTTTATTGATAGATATAGCCCTCCCCCAGGTTACCTTCTGTTTGCATTCTACACTAGGTACCTTCTACGAGCATCGATCAATCTAATTGGGGTAACCTAATACTGCATTTGACGATAACTTTTCTCTCCATTCCGGGATTCTTCGACTCAACTTTCAACTTACATTGGACATTTAAATCTAATGTGCAGACGCCAGCACATCAATCTACCCCAAACTGTCAGATATTCCTAATTGAACATGAACCTTATTGTTTTGTTATAAAGTTGAAAATCTATCAAAGAAATTTGACACATTGGGGTAGCTTGATGTGCTGGCCTCTGGACAGGGTTACTTCTAAATCATTAACAACCTTTCAGAGCCTTTTCAGAACCTTTCAAAAAGAGATGACAATTTACTATGATACCAAATATGTAAATACAAAAAAAAAATCCTTAGTTTTTTTTTTGAGACAGATTTTTTTACAGATGAAAATTTATGAAAACACTGCATTTTTTTGCCTATTTCATCATTTCATATGATGTTAGGAAAAATTGTTTATCACTATGATTACTTTTACCCGATGAAAGGTCGTCAGTGTTTTATAAATAACCCTGTGTGATTTGGGATATATAATCTGATATGAACTTATGTACGGAACTATATTAAAGTTTTATATGAAATCGTTTAGTCCCCTCTCTTATGACACATCTACCTTCATATGTCCCAGCCGTGCCTCCATTATTTCATCCTAGACAGGCGTCCTAAACCTTTTCTTTATTGTCTCCGTTCCTTTTTTTCGCAGACCGAACAAGATTTTCACTTAAATCACAGAGTTGTCCCGATAAACGAATATTTATGTAAATGCAGCGTTTCCTGGCGACCGCATAAAATTGTACGATATTCCACACGATCTCTGCACAATTTCTCATTGCAGAGTCGTTTATGTCAGGGAAAGGCGGCTGGGGTTCGATTCCTGTTGGACAATTTGTTTTGTCTTGTTAGCGCTTTGGGATATGGCTTGTTGGAACTTGTTTGATGTAATAAATTATCTGGGGACAGGGAAAAGAACCCGAAATTATTTTGCACTTGTACGGAGTTACAAGGGACGCGGAAGATACTTAGAAAGTTTACCATAAGGTCGTATGTTTTTATAAAAATACAGTACATTTAAGAATATGTCAAACTGTAAAATTTTCCCAGTTGAACATAAACCTTATTGTTTAGTAATAAAGTTAAAAAAAAAAAACAACGAAATTTTAAAGATTGGGAAAGCTTGAGATGCAGCTGGCCTCTGTACCTGACTAAAGTTATAAAGCTACCTGTTATAAAGCAGGAGCTGGATGGATGTAACATTAACCAACCACACATTTCGCAAAGTAATCCGAAATTCGACAACACAGAAACACACAACATTTCCAAATAAAATTCTAAGCATGCAAGCGAATAATACGTATCTTAATACACTCGCAACTCACCTTTAAGTGAAACATTTTTGCGAAGTGCAATATTTCACACCTAAAGTAGCTAAATGCTATGCAAAAGAGAACCGAGTTATTTTAAAGAGACCGGCCATTAAGCCAGCTATCCAAAAACGCTTAGCTTCAAGCACGGTAGGAGATTTTTTGGAAAGGAATGGGTAATAAGAAAACTGTGTTTATTATTCCCTTTAACGGACAAACTAATTTTAAGATTGAATTTAATTTTAACTGACTCGTTGGCATAGTGGTTGCAAGCGGTACTGTTAAGCATAAGGTCCTAGGTTCGCCTTCTGGGTTGGGCTAACTGTTACTTAGTTTTTTCATCTAAAATTTCTCAGTAACCTAGAGTCTGAATTTGTGCCCGTTGTATGGTAATCTATTTATTACATAACTGGTGAAATATGGGTTTACTATATAGGTACGCCTCTGTCTAACCCTTCGGCGATTACAGGCGAGATGTTATGTTATAATTTGAGGAGCTCGAGGCTAAATAAAATCACCCGCACGGTTTGATCGAAGGTTAAGCTACGCTTGCCGAGGTCAGTCTGTGGATGGGTGACCGTTCGTAACATATCGAGACTCCTCCGTGCCTTGGAAAGCACGTTAAGTCGTTGGTCTCGGTTGTCATTTGTAGATCTTTGACAGTCGTTACAGGCAGTCAGAAACCCGAAAGTCTGACAACCAGTCTTACCAAGGGCTATCGTGTTGCCCAGTAACTGGGTTGTGCAGGTCAGATAGGCAGTCGTTCCATTTAAAACACTGATATTCAGCTGTATCCGGTTAGGCTGGAAGCCGACCCCAATATAGTTGGGAAAAGGTTAGGCAGATGATGATGTTATGTTATAATTTAAAGTTTTGAGTATCTTTCGGTGTTTCTTCTCAGAGTTGTCAGATAGCGAAACACCAAACTAGTTTAAAAAAATATTATACTTGTTGACGTGTAAAAGTGCTTGTAGTAAACCTATTTACAGATATAAATATCTTATAGATGGTACTCGTATCAAATTTGTAAGGCCTACAGGTAGTTGTTCCGGGTCTGGCTGTTTGTGCATGTGAAACTAAATGTTTGTAAACGTACCCACGACACAGGAGTAATTTCTAGTGTAGGCCAAAGTATTTTTTAAAGAAACAAGAAAGAAAGAAAGGTTTTAGAAATTATTCTGCTAACTCGTATTTATATCTCGTGAAAACGTGTCCAGATTAACAAAATCTATTGCTAGTTTTATCTCAAATTGGACGCTTTATCTTCAGGAATGTGTAAAGACTTAAAGGATTAATCGAATGTTTGCCTTTGATACATGGAACGAGCCCTCCCGGTTGAACAAACTCGTGCAAACGAAATAGCTATCTTATCATTCTTGCCTCCTGGTCCACAACATGGCCTCTGAGATTTTCAATATCTATTAGTGGGTGTCCCTAAAATTAGAACGATTGTTCTGAATGGGGACTCTGTCACTGTCAAAAGTTATAATTGCGTGCAAAAGTTTACGCCACCATTTCAAAGCTCTTATACAGGTTGTTCATTTGCATTTTTGACGTATTTTTTGAGCAACACTAGAAGGTATTTAAAAACAAAATATTTTTTCGTAACATTTTACGGCAGTGATTTTTCTTTAATAAATCTACTCTTTTTGTCTGAGTATGAGAAGATTAGTGGTCTCCATAAAATGGCAAGAATCCTTCTTTACATACCAACGTACAACTTTTGTTCTAAAATCACTATCTTTGCTATTCCATCCAATGCTTTCGTTCACGAATGATTTCATAAGGTAATTAAATGTAAACTAGTCACGAACCCCAAGTTTAATGTAGGCATATAAGTTCAAGCCAATTAATTGTTTGATCCAACAGACTACCGTGTAATACGTACCGATAATGGCTTGTTAACAAGCTGATAACTTGTTATTAACAATATGGCGACAGCTCTAGCTGGATTACAGACTATACCTCCTTCTAATCTCAGTCTAACTTAGAACAAATCTACGTGAAACTAAAATTGGAGCTGAAACTACTGCCGAAGATTAGGTACGGTTTCATTCACAACTTTCAATTATTATCTCCTAGCGTTTTGCTCAAAGATTTGTCCGGATTTCATGTTTCAATAAACCATTTCACCCCTTTAGGATTGTTTGTCTTTTAGATTGGCGGCTGGGTCTGCCTGTTTCCTAGCTTACGTCATGAGTTATACCTATGCTGAACTTTATTGAAATCAGTCCAGCGGTATCGCCGTGAAATATAACACACGTAGATGTAGAATACCTCGATTAAAATATTAAGCAATTAAATATATATATATACATATATATTTTATTACCTTAAACAATTGTACAAGAAACACTTATTTATAGGCTATGCAGCGTTACAACTAGAGAAAAGAGTGTTTTCGATGAGCTCTGGCACCCAATGTAAGGTTTAACTTGTGTCTAGGGTGCCAGCGTCCTCGCCTATGAGTTGAACATTAGCAGTAGTTGTAAAACGAGCACAATTATGACACATGCATACATACTCTATAATGCTTTTATTATTATTATTACGTTACCGTGCCCTAACCGAGTTTCATGTTGGAACTTACCTACTTATAACAGCTAAAAGTACACATGAATGCAATTGAAAAGAAATTTGATTTGATTTGATTACATACAGAAACTTCTTCGCAATTTATGAGAACGGATTAAGGGCTTAAGACCGATCCAAAAGTTATTGAAACCACTCAGTACGAAAACAAGTTGAAGTCAAGTCTTCAAAACAGTATTTGGATAAGGATACCTAAACAGTAAGTTTGCGGGGAAGCAAGAGACGCGCAGAGGTTAAAAGTTTTCGCTCCCGTTTCGCTGTTGACTCTGCAGCGGAGATCGCGATGTGAGAAGATTGTAACTTTTGACGCGTGCCTCATGTTTACTTTGAAAACAAATCTAGCGTGTATACGTTTGTGTTGACAGTTACTATCGTCGTTTGTAAAAAAATTGTAATGATTTCTTAGTAGGTATAGGTACTTATGGGTAATGGTGAAACCTACGATACCTATGATACACTATCAGCCAATTATAGCCTCTGTTTTACTGAAGTATTAGCTACTAGCTGACCCAGCAAACGTTGTTTTGCCATATAAAATGTTTGGGGTGGACCACCCTTATCATTTAGGGGTATGAAAAATAGATTTTGGCCGATTCTCAGACCCGCCCGATATGCACACAAAATTTCATAAGAATCGGTCAAGCCGTTTCGGAGGAGTGGGAACGAACATTGTGACACTAGAATTTTATATATAAGCTATAATACGGTACAATTTCCTTTAAATCTGTTCAGTATTTTTTTTCGTGAAAGAGTAACAAAACAATTGTACATCCTCACAAACTTTTATATTTATAATATTAGTAGGAAATGGAATAGTTTGTAAATATTTACATATAAATTCTGTAAGAAAACTCCTTTTCTCCGTACAGCGGTGCAAGTATGGCTCTGCACCATGATTTTTAAGGTATTTTGTTAATTAAAACGTCAAAATTTAATGCCGTATTCATATTGGCAACAAGATGGCGGCAGTTGGCAAAATATTTCGTAATGACGTCAAAGAATCTCATCCACCAACTTTCAAGGTAAGATAACTATTCGTTTATGAAACTTGCGGTGTCTCCTCCTCAAAAGCTTTTAATGAAGACTTGAAGGTGAACTACTCGTTATGATTCGATAAGAATATGACAAAGAACCGTCAAAAACAAAACTACCGTCGATAATGCTAGAGTTTGTGTCAAATTCGACGTTTGAAATGATAAAAAGTTTAGCTGTTAGTTCAAAAAGACAGCACCGTAGATTTGTCTTACCGCATAGTACCTTTATATCGACGCTCGGTCGAATCAACGATGGCTGCAGTAGGATATAATCAAGTATGAGGTCTTAATAAAAGACGCTGTCCATTAAAATGATAAACAGCCCCCAACAAAGACCAGTAAACCCAGCATCAAAGGCTTGCGTTTAAAAAAAGCTCGGCTTAAACGTCAAATACTTTCGAATGAGATTGGAGGGAATCTCTTTATTTCACCACGAAACCGTGGTAGTACTTACTAACGAAATTCAATTACTGACGACAAAGAGTAAAAATATTCTTTCCCCAGTCTGAGAGGGAATAAAATAAAATGGTGTCTAACTACGGGTACGTATTCAATAGCGGATACGGCTGTCCGAGCCGTGACTCGTGACACGAATTGTAGAACATTTTTCCGATACGAGTATGAAAGTGAGTGCAATGGAATTTAATCTGGAATGAAGGGAATCATCCCGTTTATTTGACTATTGTTAACATGTTTTATGCATATGGAATGAGCTCACAAAAATTGGTTTAGTATTCATTCGCACGATTGTGGAGATTTTTTTGCGTTGTGTTTCTGCTTTCATTAGTTTTATTGTTCCGTGTCATCAATATTTAAATGGATATAAAAATATGAAAAGGTTCCTCGGATATACGAGAAGCTTTTCTATACGGGGTGTTGATTCGATTTACTGTCAAAATTGATTGACAGAAAGCTTAAAATGAACGCTGAACCTACTGAAATACTTAGTCTGTACAATAAGAGAATACCGCTGGCTTCGTAACCAACAACTTTGACTTTAAAATTCAAGATTTATTCAGGAGAATTCTTATTAAAATTTAGTCGCATTAAAAATGCAAACTAAACTCGCCTCCCGGCTTATTCTGGTACCCTTGAGCGGTAATTAGATACTCGCGAGGGTTCAAAAGGTGCACGTCTCAAAGTTCTAGGGAAAGCAACTAATTAGTGGTACTTCATGCTAGTTTGTCGTTACAGAAAGAGTTCCGAGTATACTTGAAGAAAAATCTGCGACTTTAATGCATATAAGCGAAGCGGTAGAACAAAAATTACCTGTTTATTTTTCTGTGTTGCCTGCTTCAAACGTAGTCCCACATCTGTTAAGTAAATGACAGTCACTTTCATCATCTATGATACAAAAGATCTCGGTGCAGGACTTTTGAGCAAGGTATGAATGACCCCACTTCAGAATAAGTATTAGGTTAATTTTAAAGTTGAAAACAGGAAAAACTCACAAACTCTCAAGAGATCACTGAATTTTATAAATGTCGTAATAAATGTTTTTGGTTTTTTAAAAGAAAAAGTTTCTCGATTAAGATACAGGACTAACAGGTTTAAAAAAGGATAGTATTAGAGATGCTTAGATTGTTTGGTCAAGTTGAATGGATGAAAAGCGGCTAACAAAACGTAATTAATATAAGGCGGGGCTATAGGAACGCCCTAGAAATACATACACTGACCTTGTTGGATGTTCTGCATAAAGGTCAGGTGCGTAGTATTCGCAAGCGGCTTGCTTGTTTGTTTCTTGATGTTTGAACGTATACAAAGCAAAACGAGGTAAGGACCGTAGCAGGTGACGTTCTGTAGTTTCTATCTAATCATGGGAAAAAAGAGTTCTGTTATGTGAGAAAGTGAAGTTCCTGGCGTTTGATGGTTATAACTATTTTATCGTTTTATAACCTCTTAACGACTTGACACATTTTTTTTTACTTTCTTCTTCTCTTTCTCTCTTACACACTCAATGCTCTCCCTCACGCATTACTATCATGCCCATATTTATCAATGTAAATATGCATCTATGTATAATATAGTGAAACAAAATAAAACTAACACTATACAAACACAAGTTTCCAATTCCTGAAGTTTGACTAAATCAAACCGAAATAAAAATGCATCAAAATGTCTAAAGCACAAAACCCTGTAAAGACACGTTCGTATTTTTAGTGTTCACAAATCTCAACCAACGTGTCTTGGTTTTCACGCAGCTAGGAATAAGACGGCGAAAATGTATACGAGACAGTCTTTAGAGATTTTAAAAGAAACAGCTTCTTTAACATTTGATGGTAAGTAACAACTCTTTTATAGCAAGTTATAAGGTGAAGTGTTAGTTGGATGACGTTAATATTTTGTCTCTTATCACGTGTCACAGCTTATTTCAAGTAATCTTTAAAATGGAATTGATGCAGTTCTTACCTAACACCATCATTATTTTAGAAAATTTGTCCGCAAGGTTTATAAATGAAATACCATTTAAACTAAAGAATTTCGCTGTTTTGAGCAGCCGTAAAAACCGTGAGGAGTTTGGCTCGCTAGTAAAGTAAAATAAAGTACATTTTTTTGAGAATGTTATTAAACTGTCTCCATTTTTTTTAGTATGTAGAATCTAATCTTATCTTTATTTGTAGTTACACAAGAGTTTTCAATGGTTAGGTATACGCACAGGTACTAGGTACATAATCGGTTTTTTGCTCTTTTCATGGCAATAGGCTCGCCCCCAATTACATGGGACTTAAACATCACTGGCGAAATGAGGGTGTTACTGTAGTCACTAATTAGTATTTATTGTAATCACAAATCGTAATTAATTATTTAAATCTAAATTATTTTGACATTTACCTAACAAGTTATTTTGACTTTTCTTCCTTTAGTAATGAAATAATACAATCATTTGTGTAGTTAATTTGTAGCTTAGTACGATTAAGCTCTCTTTTGCATGTAAAAATTGTAATGAATTCTTTTTGTATTCCTATAATAGGCTGATCATAGCGCACATTAACCTAAAACATGTCCAACCACTTTACCTATGTATCACGAATAAAATATTTCTATTTCTACTATAGCTGGTGCACCTCTGCCCAACCCTTTGGGGAATACAGGCGTGATGTTATGTCATGTATGTACCATAGATCACGGAATCACGACAGCGAATAGACAAGTCATTACTAATAATGTTAGAGTTCGAATTATTTTCAGCTGTAACAGACATAGAATTATCACGGGTCGTTAGATTCTATAGATGACACTCGCTAACACGCTTGGTTCTACAGTCTTAACAACGCCGTCTCTAGGCGCGCCCGCTGAGGCGTCTCCGTGTTCTGAGGGCTATAACAAACAAACCTATTCGACACGATAGTATAGGAACCCCTGGGATGATTTGTAGTGCGTCTCTCTCTCTCTCCCTCTCTACAAATATATGTAATAAATATTTACATTATACAGACACTGCCGTTAGCGTCCTAGTAACTGATGTGCATTTCCAGATGAGGTAAATACTAAATAAACCCTTTGTACAAGGTAAGCCGAGGTTTGAATTGATCCCAATACTTGGTAATAAGTTTGCCCTTACGTTAGGTAGGTTGTAGGTATGGTAACATCAAAGAATAAAATGCTCGTATGTACAGTAGATATCACATCATTTGACCTAATGCTGGCCTAGGGTAGTAAGGAGTTTTAATAGAATGCGAGGCCAACTTACTCTGGTATTGTTGCTTACCTGTACTCTCCAGGATTTAAAAGGGTCAAAATAATACTTAAATATTAATAAATGTAACAAAGAACAAGCCAGCTTATCAACAAAGCAGAATGAACGAGCGAAATCGTGTTAAGTGTCTATCATTGCCCGCAAGATGACATTGAATAATTCTTTGTCCCAAGCAATCAATCACAGGATTATAGCCAACGCAACACTAATGTCAACGTTATTAATAAAACTGCTGGATTAGCCCCTAATTCACTATAAGATGATAAATGTGTCAAAACGGGGAAAAAATGGTTTATGTTTCTGTAGGTTAAAGGTGAGCTTCAAACCTGTTTAAGGATTACTGGGAAATAGTAATGAGTTATTTACTACGTACCTACACGTGGGATCTATATTAGGTACTTATGTAGGGGCTCGTAGCAAAATAATAACAGCTGCACGGGTCAATCTACGGTTAAGCTACGTTTACTGAGGTCCATCATTAGATTTCTGGCCGTCCATGATATATATCGAGACCCCTCCTTGCAGATTAAGCTGTTGGACCCGCCTATCGTTTGTAAATCTTCGACAGTCGTTACGGATCCCCCTTAATTCTGACAACCATTACTTACCATGTGGTATCGTGTTAGTAACTGGTTGTAGTGTTTAATATAACTTGATGTATTTGTTATTAATTCACCCCAATGTTGCTTAACTTTTCCTCGAGATAAATTTGGAACAATGTACTTTTTTAATGATGCAATGCTTTATTAATGCATAGACGGGCGCTGATAGCTACAACACAGTTTTATTAACCTTTAAAAGTTATCAAGTCAATGGTTTTATGTTCCAAAATACCGTTTTCTTTCCTCGTCTCTCCGTGTTTCATGCTATTATTCAGCTGTATTCGTTTAGACTCGAAGCTGACCCCAAGATTGTGGCAAAAGGCTAGGCAGATGATGACTTAGGAATCTGTCAGTTATACAGAAAACCATGTGTAATTTAATAGCAGCATTACAACTAAAACACTATTTTTAAGAGCCTTAACTGAAATCAAGAGATCAATTAAAACGTCTAATATGTAGCTTGACCCCTAAGCGTGACTTCTATATCATAATTACGAAGAAAAATGACGTTTTCCTGTTTATGACTGTTGAGGAAAAACTTGAGAAAAACTGAATCATGTTACAGGGCTTCACATAATGCGATATACTTGTATCCATGTTGTAGGTAAATATCTATTATAACATGATTTAATTCAGGAAATACTCAACCGATTTTAAATATTATTTCTATTATAAATAATAATAATAATAATAAATATTGCTGGACAATCCACACAGCATCATCTAGCCCCAAGCTAAGCAGAGCTTGTGTTATGGGTACTAGATGACTGATATACTTAATACTATACATTTCATATATAGATATTTTTTATTATACATTGGAAATACCCAGAACACCCGGAACAAATATTTGTAGATCGTACAAACATTTGTCCCAAGGCGGGAATCGCACCCGCAACCTCTTGCGTCGCAGGCGGACCTTCGCCCGCCGCGCCACATCGGTCTTCAAATATACAAAGAATATAAATACAAATTATAGAAAGGTACATTGTTAAAGAGTGACATAGGTTATATTTTATTTTTAAAACAACGTTTTAAAGGGGGTGTAGGGGATGTTGAAGTTTGAAGCGCAAAGTATGAAATCCACGCGGGTGAAGTCACGGGCAATGTACTAGTGTGATATAAAAAAAAACAACTATAAGCTGATCCACTTATAAGAAATTTCCCAGAACAAGGTCGGTACACGTGAATAAATAACTAAAGCACAAAATCGGCGTCGAGCAGACAGCTCAGCAATATACGAGTGCTTTTATTTTTCCCTGATAAATATTTGTGAAGAAGGTTAAATAAATAATAATTCTGCCAATTTTGTTCCACTGCAGAGCAAAAGCCTCCATTTCCTATTTCCGCTCAACTGGATCCTGTTCGAATGTGGACCAATCTCACCTGTATGCGTCAAGCTCGTTCTGCCATCTACGCCTAGGTCTTCCGCGATGCCGTTAGATGTTTTCAAAACAGCCACGTGGTGACGGACCAGGTTTTATATGCTAAAATATTACAGAGCTAAACATTAACTCAACATCTGCCTAGCGTTTTCCTAACAATGTTGGGGCCGGTTTCTAGTCCAGCCAGATGCAACTGAATACCAGTATTTTACATGGAGCGACTGCCTATCTAACCTGACCCCACAACCCAGTTACTGGGCAACACGATGCCCTTAGTAAGATAACCAATCTTTACAGACTTTTGTGTTTCTGACTACCCGTAACGACTGACAAAGATCTGCAAAAGACAGCTGGTACCAACGGCTTAAGGTGCTTCCTGAGGCACGGAGGAGTCTCGATATGGCATAAACGGTCACCAATCCATGAACTGACCTCGGCAAACGTACTTTAACCTTCGATCAACCCGTGCAGCTGTTTTTATTTCTGATACTGTATAACTGGGAAACAGTATTATACAGTGAGGTTTAGATTACAATAATTAATCATGTTGGCAACACAATACCGTCCGCATTGCTGATTGATTAATATTAAGCACTCCACGAACCTCTTGTAGATATTGATAGACTTAGAGCGATGGATGATGGAGAAAGTCTTGAACAAATGTGTATTGTGTGCCTTCATACTCCCGGCCATTATTAGCACAAGAATCCACATGATATTTAACATCATGCCTATATTCTCCTAGGGGTTAAGCAGAGGTGTACAAATTAAATACATCTCTATAAGTAAACCCACATTTCGCCAGTTATATTATATTTAAGTCCCATGTAGTAGGAGGCGAGCCTATTGCAACCAAACTCAGATCCGAACTGCGACTGAGAAATTCCATATGGAAATACCCCGTAACAGTTTGCCCGACGCGGAAGCCTAACCGTGGATCCTTAGCTCAGCAGTAAATTTTGCGACCACTGAACCCTAGAGGCAGGCCACATGATACGGAGGCAATTATTACAAAATATATCCTCGTTTGATGTCCATAAACTGTGACACAAACTCTGAAAGCCGAACCTGATAACCGGAAACTTAATTTAACTAGCTACAATAAAGTTGAGTATATTTCTCAAAGTTATCATATTAATTTCACGAGCGATTAGTTATTAAAGCCGGCTTTATTCGGACTGGCTACAGGTGGGGTAATAAATTATTCCCAAGTCCCTTTACCCTCCCCGTTAATGGGGAAACACACATTCACTTTGTATAATATTTTTTTATAAATAAATTCTATACTTACGACGGCGGGATTCCGGTCCCTTTACCGGTTTTGCCCACGGCTTTGCTTACGTGAAACTTAATCTATTTTTTTTATAAGGATGATTTAATTTTCTTTATTTCCAACAAAAATATAGTGTTATTTTTCTAAGGAAACGGAGTTATGAAAGAGGGAATAAAATTATATCGTAAATCTTTTGACGTTATATCTTTTGCGACAGTTGGTGACGTGGAATATATTTGGTTTGATGCTCATAATACACTCCGCTGTCAAATTATAGTGACCGATTGTCGCACTAAAATTTTGCAGATTGATATAAGATGGTTGAATTTTATAAATAGTAAAGTTTAAGATCCCATAATATCTTTTCACGGAACTAAGTTTAGAAAGAGTCTTCTTGAGTCTTTATTTAAAATCCAACCTTGATTTATTAGTTTGTACATTTAATGACTTGTTCGGGCTATCGGAAAATTACGGCCCAATTCGTATCCTAGTTAATTACCCTATTTGCCCATTAAACCCTACTGTGTATCAAATGAAGAGTGCCATAGTAAGTCAAGGCCTTGCTTTTATTTCATATAAAAAAATTGCCATCTTCAGTAAACAGGCTCGTATGAATAGATGAATAAATCGAAGTTACCCCCCGCAAGTAAATGAGTTTCCACATCCTTCGTGTTATCGCGCAGAGACACAGATGAAGGTCATATGGGAGGCACTATAATCTTGAAAGTTCGAATAGAATAGGGACGCGTTTCTACGAAATAGAGGCTTAAAATTTTCAACTTAAGTACCTAGAAGCGTTTGTTAACTATTTTGTGTGGAACTACCGTCTTGTCGAGCTGCGCTGTTTGTTCATCAAAGAAAGAACTTAAGTGTACCTAGCAGAATGCTTGATGAAATATTGAACGTAAAGTCGAACGAATTCAAAAATTTAAAATAGTCGTTTCTTTAAGACTACTAGTTACTAGCTGCTTCATAGATTTAAACCTAAATTCTACGGTGAATATCCATGTTTATTATTAAAACAGATCGCCGCGCCGTTACGTGTTTATCAAGGATTCGTGCTAAGCGCATTGATAACTGTCACCTTCTAACCGCATCTAATTTATGCTCCTAATATTCGAACGGATACAAAAATACATTTATTTAAAAAAAAACATTCCATTCTCCAAATGCGCATTTATTGGGACGTCCGATTCCATTTCAAATTCGTTCTTTTTTGTACCAATTAACATCCTGTATCGAGATAAATCGAATGACGCGTCATTTGGTCGGATTGGTTTTGTAGCTTTTGCGTGAATTCCCAAATATATGCGTATTCAACATGTGCTTCCATGTTATGTACCAGAAAAACATAACCTTTCTGTACGCGAAACCTGATAAATACAATTTATTGTGTAGGTATTTATGTGGCCCGGAAACTGTGGTGTTGCAACAAACTAAACGATATAAACATCACGCCTGTATTTACAAAAGGGTTAGACAGAGGTGTACCTACATATAGTACACCCACATTTACCCAGGTATGTTAAAGTCCCATGTTAGGGGCCAAGCCTGTTGCCATCAACCTGAGACACATCCAAACTCCGGATTGTTGCCGATGGAAAAACCCAATAACACTTTGCCCGACCGGGTTATTAAACCGACCTCATGCCTAGCAGTAGGTACTATTGGGCTAATGAGGCCGACACGAAACTAAAATAAGGTAAGTACTTACCTTTCTACTAAAATAAAAGTAAGCAGGTTTGTACATTTAACATTATGCAGTTTTAAATGAAACTCATGTAAACATCCCCTATCAAATTTAAAAACTAATTAACTTGGGTTTTGTTATGAAAAATTCGAGTTTATTTATGAAATCCAATTTAATATTGCTTCTACAATTTAACAAAATGTATTAAGGGGTGAAAATGTTTACCTGTACAAAAGGTTCGCTCATATGCACAAAAGTGCTGCATCTCTGAATACCGGTTCACGAGAAATACGGCAACGAAAGATGTTATTATGATATTATTGATTGACGTGCCTTTTGAAGAAAATGAATGATGCTGCCATGGTGCAGCAACCCCGGGATAAAGATTAAGACATCTACAAACTGCTAAAGTAGGTTTTGCAATTTAACTTCTAAACATATGTGATGTATGTAGGTACAAATACGTGTTTGTTTTAATATCTTGATTTGAATTTCCACTTGAATCACTATACTAAATATTTATCTGATTTATGTAGGTATACAAGATGTTGTTTAAAAATTATTTTAAAAGAATAAGTGTGGCGTTTTTTGTCCATTCTTTTTTTTAATCTAATTTTGTTTAGCGGCTTTTATCAAAGATATGTCAGCCCCATCATACCCTTTTACATTGGTTGGCTATCTTAATCGGTAATTGTTTAAATCTTACTTAATATTTAATCTTAATGTTTAATGAATAAATATTATTTATTTATTTAATACTTTAAGCACACAAATGTACAGAGGCGGACTTAATGCCATAGGCATTTTCTACCAGTCAACCTTTGGGTGATGCAGAGACAAACAGTGGCAGGTGCCATTTCTTAAAAGAAAAGTGAAAAGAAACATATATTTAGATTATAATATAATATAATAGAAATATTAAGCTTCGTGGAGGACCCTAATTAAATGGCACAACTTTTTGATAATCTCTTATCCATTCTTCTGCACACTTTTTGGAAGGGGCAAACTATGTAAAATAATTTCATAATTTTGTTATAATTTTCAAATTTGAGTTCAAACGTGCCTTTTCTAATGGATTTGATCTGGATGGTCTAATGTATATTTAAATTATTTTGAAACTTTTTAATGTCATTTTGAATAGACATTGTCATTGAGAAATGACTTAAAATACACCTTCATAAAGTAAACATTTTTCAAGTGAAAAGAAGACAAAAATGATATAAATTCAGGTGCCTTCAGAATATTTTATAATCACACATTTGCTGAACTGGAAGTCACTGAATACGTTATACACTCAAGTTGACCCATCTGTAAGTGGGTTAAACAACCCTCCACTGTTACAAAAAGTTAAACAAAACATGAAAATCAAACAGTTAGCTTTGTGGCATTTGAAAAAAAAATACAACATATGTATACCCGAACTGGTTTTGAAATTAAATACAGAGTTTCTTGTATTTTTTATAAACTGTTATTTTATACACAAAACCTCTAAGTGTCGTAAACATATTTATCTCTTGTATAAGAAAGAAGTTTGTTATGGAAATGGAAACCTTCATGGATCAGCCGTGAGAAGACCAACCGGAACCTTACCGTGTACCTATCAGTACCATGGCTCGGGGGCTCGGGAGATTCTCGAGCACCCCCTACTGAGTATAACCTGAAATAATACCTTCTAATTCCATTAGGTCCAGCCCGTCCCTTGCTGTCCTCTCTCAGCGACGTCCTAAGTCGAGGCTCGTACCCCGCAGGGGGTGCTCTTAGCGATTGGTTGGTTAGCTTTTAAGTTTTTACGCCGTGGCTGGAGGCCTTAATTTCTAATTAAGCCCCCCCACAGGAAAGTTCGGTTAAGCAGTAGATATCCCTGAAGGATAAACTGCTATATGCCCATTCCAAAAAAAAAACCTTCTAATGAAATGTCAGACTCATCATCTGCCTAGCCTTTTCCAAACTATGTTGGGGTCGGCTTCCAGTCGAACCGGATGCGGCTGAATACCAGTATTTTACATGTAGCGACTGCCTATCTGACCTCCACAACCCAGTTACTGGGCAATACGATACCCCTTGGTAAGACTGGTTAACGTGACCAACGGCTTAACGTGCTTTCCGAGGCACGGAGGAGTCTCGATATGTTAAGGAACGGTCACCCATCCTCAGACTGACCTCGGCAAGCATAGCTTAACCTTCGATCAACCTGTGCGGCTGTTTTTATTTAGCCACGAGCTCCTCGAGCTCCAATGAAATGTCAGACTAAAATAAATAAACTACAGTACAGCATTCGCTGTAATATTCTCTACTCAACAAAACAGGTGTGTGTTAGTGTCGGGGTTTTAACTTCAGCATGTGTCAAAATGAGTGCCACACTTGCTAAAAAGTTAAGTGTTCAAGTATTCAGGTGAACTGTCTTTTCTGTTAACGTTGGGAACTTTAGAGCCTTCACTTAGACCACGAAAGACTTAATGGTTAACTTAGACGTGGTAGATTTAAAAAGAAATTCGGTGTGTCTGAAGCAAAAGTTAGTGATGACCGCGCACTGTTGAAGTCATTAATATTTTCGACATGAATTGATATAAATCGATTTAACAAAGTTGACGTTAAAAATTATTGGTAACTCTAATATATCTGCTGCTTATCATAATTTGAGGGTTAATTCAAAAATCTTTCTACATAACTTTCGTACAATTAGTATCGACCATCGCACACAGCAGACAGCCCTCAGGGAAACGCAATGGCGGATCGCACGTCAAGCATATTTTCAGACCGCTGTTACGCGTTCTATGCGCCCGCCTGTTGTGAGCGATTTTTGCTATGCCATGCAGCACGGCCCGCACAAATGTGCACGAGCTTATACGTTGCACTGGACGTGTTACAATCGATGTCAGAAACTGACTGATTCTGTTACTAATGTGCTATCGCACAATTTGTTCCACAAAGGCCCACTGCGTCGCAGCTTGTAAAGTCAATGTACTCTTAGCTTAACCTTTCAACCGTCGTAAACCCCCATATTAAAATCGTGTACATCAAATTAAGCCGTTAACAAATACTAATAGAGTGTAAAACAGATTGGCGCGCCTGGTACACATGCGTATCCACGGTACTTTAGGGGTCCTAGCGATAGATCAGTGCTTCGCGACACAGTTACACAAATCATGTAATTGAGTGAATTTCTAGTTTAAAGTTTAGTTAACAATACCGAGTTAACATTCAAAGACGTACCAATGTACATGATGTATGCAAATAAAATCTGCATCTTGTATGCTCAGTCACGATGTTTATTGTAGAAAATATTCCTGTATTGGAAGCAATACCTTTATGTCACTATCAATATTGTGAATTGTAAGCACATAACGGCATACTCCATATATTATGTGAATTCAATAGCTATTCTCAAGGACCTATGTTTACATACATATAAAGACTGACTGATTGGTTGATCGACCGAAGGATTTGGTTTTTGTTTTATTCAACGATATCGTTTTTGAATAAATAGGAATTAGAATATTATATCTATATAATAGAGCTTTAAATTTTGCTCGCATAATTCAGGAAGTAGTTAATTGTATTCATTGAAATTGATGTAAGGTGTGAGGAATCCGTAATTAATACAAACGAGGCAATTAATGATAAAAATGATCGATAACCGCTTAAGATGGTGTGGACACATTAAAAGATTAACTGAAGATCATGTGGTACATACTGGCAGTTCATCTGCCGAAACAAACAGAATAGGGGCAGAAGCCTGGTGATCAAATAAAAAAAAGAGACCTCAAGAAAGCCCAATTTCTAGAATCGAAGAACCTAAGACAGAATAACTTAGTGCAGAGTTCTCCAAATGATGTCCAACCGAAACTCAGCTGGATGGCTTAGATACCCCAGACAGACTGGATGCGGGAGACGGAAAACCAGATGTTGCGGTGCAGTTTGAGAGAAGCCTATGTCCAGTAATGGATTGCGATAAGCTGAGTTGTTTATTTCTATTTCGTTTTATGAATAGTGAAACATAGTGCTTTTTTAAATATTACCAGCGGTAAAATTGTGTCATAAAAAACTTCCATTTTCCAATTTGAACTGAGCCATAAAAATTGCGTTTGCACAAAAATAGGAGAATTAACGTTTGTTAGTTTTTTTTTCAATCACCCGAAATGCATGCGAAATTGAAAAGTGATATTCATCAATACGCTGCAGTTTAAAAGCGCTGTCAAATTCTTAATTAATCCTAAGAGTGAACTAATTAGAATATTAATAACAGTTTCCATTAAACAATGCACGAACGAATTGAATGCGAGCTTGTTTGCGACATGTGCGTCCCATTTAGAATTGTGTGACGTTAGAGCCACAAAATATGCAGATAGGATGGTAGAGAAGGTCTACTTCATACAAAAAGTGAACACAGCTCACGTACAGCACATTGAAAGGCTCAGGCCAGACAGGAAGGGCGTAAGGCGTGGACGGGGCGCGGAAGATGTGTCTTTTACATGAAGTTTCATACAAAACGAAAGGAAATCATATAGAGGCGACGATACTCAGCTGAGGTGAGGACAAGTCACAGACGTAGCTGGGATGCATACCACGTGAAACAGAAGTCGCTGATATCGCGTTAAATGCATAACTGCTATCGCCTCGTCTGTCCGGCCCAACTCTGCCTTGTCTACGACACGTCCGCGTCTTACGTCTCTTTTATCTGGCTTCCCCTAACCGCACTCGCGACTGTCATTCGTTCGAGATCTATGTGTGCGTGCACCTGTTTTCACTCGCTGCATGAAGTGGGCCTTCTCTATCTATCTATTATGTGTGTGCGACGTCAGAGCTATTTATTAGCCCTCCCCCCACCATATTTGAAGGCCGCATGTTCACCCCGAACGCTTTCATGTCCTACTGATATTCGCGTTGACCGACTCATTAATATAAGATAACCACTAACTACCATACCTCAAAAACTGCCATAGCCATGTTGGTTTGACCTTGTAACTCCATTAGATATTTATGTTCTAGGTAAATATTTCTTTTAGCGGCCTTGTTGTCCAAGTAGTAATAAGTGCAACTGTACAGGGTGGGTTGTTACGTTAAATCCAAAGTCCAAGGGTGAGAAAGAGTTCTAAGAATGGAC
The DNA here is from genome assembly GCA_905147745.2 of Phlogophora meticulosa. NCBI lineage: Eukaryota > Metazoa > Arthropoda > Insecta > Lepidoptera > Noctuidae > Phlogophora > Phlogophora meticulosa. Next base: position 7,448,026 of record LR990525.1, read on the forward strand.
TTATCAGTGAATAATTTTCAGTTTCCGTCTAGTTTGTGCCCAGTAGACACATCCATCACATGTGTCTTCAACATCCTCATCATTATCACCTGCCAAGTCTTTTCTAAACTATGTTGGGGTCGGCTTCCTATTTAACCAGATGCAGCTAAGTACCAGTATCTTACATGGAGCGACTGCCTATCTGACATCCACAACACAGTTACTGAGTGACACGATACCTCTTGGTAAGAATGTTTGTCAGACTTTCGGGCTTCTGACTACTCGTAACGACTGTCCATCGGCATAACGTCTCGGTGTGTAATGGATGGTAACCCATCCACGGAAGGACCTACACAAACGTTGCCGAACCTTGAAGATTCCTTGTGGTTGTTTTCAATTAACAAACTGGTTCTGCCTACCCTTTTGGTTAAATTTGAAATCATGTTATTTAATTTAATTAACACCGCCATATTTACACTTGAAGAAAGGAACCTGTATAAGTAGGAACCTGTATTGAGCCGTCTCTGAAATGTTAAATAACATTTTGAATGTCTTAGTATGTGCGTATCGTATCGTCTCAATGAAGCAAAAAATAACAAAGAAACAAAGGAAACTCGCGTCACGGAAAACTAAGGCTTCTTCTTATCCCCAATAGATATGGATTCCCGTGAAGTATGTCGTGAAGAAATTATACCTCTTTGTAACAGTATAGTCACACCTTTGTTACGAAGAGCAGTCATTTGGAATGATCGTTAGGATAACGATAATGGGGAAAGGTGAGGAAACAGAACAAGTTCATGTTTCACAAATGGATTATCTTTTTAACCTCAGACTCTGTAATATATGTATGTTGTACGGTCGGAACGTGAGGAAGTTGTCTAAAGCCTCGTTACAAAATGACCAACCTTCTGTCCCACTGCAGGGCAAAGGATCTCAAACACATAAGAGTCAAGTATTAATCACCACTTTTTCTCAAGGTAGGTTAGCCACTTCAGACTTATATTATTACACAAGTCCAGGTTTCTTCAGCATGTTTTCCTTCACCAATACCAGGGATGTCTAAGATAAAATTAAAAAGTACTATAAATTTGAAAAATTCACATAAATATTGGATATGAACCCACAACCTCGTGCCTAAGAGGCGAGGCCTTAGCCTCTGGGCCAACACGACCCTACCTAGTCATAACTAAATAAATTAATAACGGTCCAACTGAATTATTCGGGTATGTTCGGCTATTTACGAGTTCAACCGAGCCCTTGGTCATTAATTCCCCACGCGCTACGAAGTGAATATAACTGCAGTATATACGTAGCAGTACAATTTGACTTTTACAATATTCAAACTTATTTTTTGTTGTTGTTTCATGTTTCCCACCTAATTTTCTTCTTGTATTCCTTCATGTAAGGTGCGATTACTCATAACGATTATTTTTTATTTGCTTACGATGTACCTATTGTTTAATTATTATTTATAAAATAAAAATAAAAAAAGCGCAATAAAAGAACGTGACATTTCGGCCTTCGGCGTTGGTCTATCCATATCATTTGATAATCATAATATAATATTACTATATACTATATTATACATGATTTCATGATTTTTTATTTATCCAACAACATACCTATTTTTTTTTGGGTTTTCATGTTTCATATCTGAATTATATCCTATTTAGTGTTAATATCAAATATTTCATCAATTTAAACAATAACTAAAATTTTAAAGAATGTGAATATAATTCGATAGATTTCTGGTGACCTTGGGATTGGCCACAAAGTCACCCGGTTGTCTAGTGAAGATCACGGGAAGCCGCTGAATGAGGGCGCAGGACCGTTCGTTGTTGAAATCTTTTAGAAAAAACCTTTGTTCGGCGGTGGACATAAGTCTTTTGACTAAAAGATGATGATTAAAAATTGCGCCGCGAAAATATTGGAATCCACCCGAAATATACATAAGAATCAAACCATAAACATGTTCTACGTTATTTTACTTTGGTAAACAACACTCAGTTGTCAATTGGTCACGTGATAAAGTATGACCCTCTTCGTAATATAAGCCCCTTGTAGTATTTTATGAAGTTTATTTTCGTACGCCATATTATGTGTGTATTTCGCTACGACCTCTTTATTTACCCTCAGTATATAAATTAAGGACCATCGAGAGTATATTATGTGCGTCAGTTTCCTTATACCTACGCAATGAATAATAAACAACGACCTGAATGTTTTCAGGACGAAAATAGACATTCATACGTAACCGCGGACTATGTAAAAGATTTGAGAGAACCGGGTTTTATAAAGAACAATTTAATTTAATTAATATGTTGGTGTTGAGTCTACTTTGACGCCAACTTAAGCCCGTATTCTAAAAGGACACTGTCATAAATTTCGATTGTTACTGTAACAACTGTACAACACAAATACAACGATACAATACACAACACAAAAACACAACTAAAAAATACAGGAGAAATTCCTATCTTGGCAAAGTTTAAAAAAAAATAATTGAAAGATAGACAAGAAACTAAGTCATACTATTTTTACTGAAAAAGTGGATCGTGTTAGAAATTTTGACTGTTTCTTAACAGTTGGTGTAAAACAGTAAGCTAAAGATGTAAAATCTGGTCCCGAATTTGTGGACAAGAGTTTTTTTTTATATATATTAATAAAAGTTAAACAAAGCACAAACAAACAGGCCAGAATAACCAAGATGCCAACATAAAGTCCTATTTTAATAAAACATTAGTATGATAACATTACTAATTTGGTACTAGGAACACGCCATAATACGCACCCGAAACGCGGGGCGTGCAAATTTCCTGTCTAGTATAATGGTTCCACCTTAATTCATGACCTCGGGCTGCTCAAACCGCAAGCGTGACGTAATGAATATTGCGTCGCCTATAAAAGCCTTTTAAAGACATTTAGTCATGGTTACCGTGAGCTGCCATGTGAACAGGCAAATTGAAATAAATCAAAAGGCACTAAAATGGTTGTAAGTTTTGTGTGGAAAGTTTTATGTTCGATACTTTATAAATGTCTAAGGAGTTGAGAATAAGGCCTCTTTAAATTAAAAGACAGGCTACTAAAGAAAAAGTAATGAAAGATGGTGTGAATTAAAAAAAACCGTTCAGTTTATAGTGAGACTCGCGCACGGAGCGTACCGTACCATAAATAAATAAAAAGTGTGTTATTTAGAGACCTCGTTTTATTTTTCCTGTAATTTTTACATAAACTTCTTTCAGATTTTTTTTCTTTGCGTACTTCTGAGATAATGGGAGGGGGGTGGTATTTCTTTTTACATTTTTCGCCAAAAGTCTAAAACTATGCGACCTAAAAAAATTGAGAAAGCATTTACGGTTTTTAAGTTCGTCATTGTTCCGGTAGGCATAGTATTTAAACCATTTTCCCTATCGGAGTACGGGAATATTTTTAGAATACAGTACATACCTATAGAAATGAAACGTGATGAATGCATGGCTGAGTGAAAGAGATCAAACAGGAGTGTAAGCGACAGACAGATATAATTTATGCTACAGATTATAGTTAAGACGATGTGTAGTATACAAGTTGTACCTATTTAACCTTTTGTAAATATATAATGTATATTTTAAGAATTGATATTGATACCGATGAATTGACGACGTTAATGTTTGTACGATCTACAAAGATTTGTTCCAGGTGTTCTGGGTATTTGCTATGTATAAAAAAAATATCTATATATGTAATGTATTGTATTAAGTATATCAGTCATCTAGTACCACAAGCTCTGCTTAGCTTGGGGCTAGACGATGCTGTGTGGATTGTGCAGCATTACAAAAAAAAAAAAAATATAAAATTGATTTACTTAATCCTCAAAATCCGCTCATAATTGTATATTTGTACGCCAAATGGCAAAACATCGAGAAACTTTTGTATTACAATTGTAACATCGTGCACACTGTTTTAACCCGTGTTTACAAATAAAGACTATAGATTGATTAATCGAGTAGGCAAAGGAAACCATAGGAACCGTACCTAATAGCTGATAACCCTATTTGATTGGTAAACCGGGATTGGTTCTACGTATCCCGTGTTGTATATTGGCTATAAATTAATGTTTCACACAAGTAGTTATGTTATTATCTGCGCATAATGTAGTGTATGCTGTACTTTTCTGTAAGTGATCAGGCGCTTAGACTAAAGTTACCAATGTAAAAATTATAAAGTGATAGTGTACTCTTTGTTGAGAAGCCTAATAATAAAATAAAATAAATTCATTAATAAAGTAATAAGCGTCTCCATAGTGATCAACATTTTGGAAACAAAATAAAAACCTTAAGACGGTCGTTTTTAATTTTACCAATGATATCGCCATTGTCCGTTATGAAGTAGTATTTCAAATGAAATAGGGTTTTCAAAATAATATTTTAGCTACTAAAATTTTATTAATAGAAGCAAATACAACCGTATTAAGTTAAAGGTAGACTCCTCAGTGTTAAAACTGTATAAATTCAAAAACTAATTATTTTATATTACTGAACTTTTAGGCTCATATTAATAAATTACTTTTAGATGAGAGCTCTCTCATTAAGTGTCGTTTTATTACTGACATGTTTTTATGATGCCATTTAAGTGAAATTCACAAAATAACACCTTTTCACTTCTAAACTTTGGTCCTGAAAACAGTTTATTAACATAGAAAGTTATGAAAACATTCATACGCTCATAATTAATAAATGCGTGAGACACTATGCTATGATTTAGTTCCCACAAAATCGCAGCTCTATGTTGAATTTAGGTGTATATCACATCCATTTATTTATCTTACGAAGAAAGCACTTAGCTTTAAACAATATTAATGTCTGGTTAGCTGAAAGTGCTACAAGACAAATTCCTACACCAATATAGACCAGACTTAAGATTGCAGAAATACACAGTTTAATTCTGGTTCAAAGGCGTCGACGAACAAGTCCGACCAACAATTTCTGTTCTAATTAGGTGCACAGAAAAGGTGCCTGAACCGCTTTTCCGTGTAGATTAGCGAAACAAAACACAGCCTTGTTATTCGTTAATTCATAAAGGTTTTAAAAACTGAGGGGCAATTCCCGTATTTTTAAAAACGTTGGTATTCTAATCACAGTCCCAATTTGTTCAAAAATATGTCAAATTTACCCACATTTTTGACAAGCTTTAGACATCGATTGTCTCTGAGTCGAGATTGCAACTAGATTTTGAACGTTTTAAATTACTGGAATATTGTCCTTCAGAAATGTTATCTTCTTTTTCAGGGTATGAGCTTAGAGTAGTGTCATTCTATCAGTGATAACGATTGACAAAACTTCCAAAATGTATGGGTTTGATATTGATATATATGGACACGTCGGACAGTTTTGAAAGCATTAGTAAATATTTTATGAATATGGCGGGTATAATGTTGACCCACTCCTTTGTTTTAAATAATAAGGTAACAAGCAATTACGTATTCTAGATTTTCAAAGTAAATGGGGCCTTTTACTTCAAGATTTTGAAAGCTTCTACCATTAGGAAAGATCGTTAGTTTTACATCAAGACTTGATGAATTTGTAATGTTACTTCCAAAACTTTGAGACGGGGCGGCGCTGTGTCATTGTTTTCTTGACAAACGTTAAGAAATTCTGATTGTATCGTCGCAAGGATTTCAAAAACTTACTAGAAACAATTTCTACAAAACCCTTAATGAATCCGTTTCAGCGTCGCGATGTATAACACGATACGTTTGTACGTATTTTATGGCGACACGGATTAAAGGCTTTCTGAATATTACCAACCGTTACTGTGTCTGGGCAAGATTCATTGGGATATTATCTACTTAGGGGTTTACTTATGTCTTTTTGGGACCAAACATTGGTAACTACTATAAATGAATCGTATTTAAAAGTCGTTTTAGATGGGACTAAGTGCTAATAGCGGACGATTTATAGTAATAAGTAATTTTAGATTGTATGGCTTTGAAACAATTTCCGTCCTTCCTAAAAGGTTCCTGTAGACATTTCAACTAGCCGACGAAGATAGTTACTGTAGTGCATTAGTTATCAGTAAACGTGTTGCACGTGACTCCATGTCCAGCATACGTGGTTCAATGGTCTGCCCGTTTGTAAGTACTGATATTCTGCGACTTAACTCATGAAGACATTCCTTTCTGTGTTTCTTATTTTTATGTCAGACGATATTAATCCCGGCTTTGGAAGCGCCCACCCTATGCCGTAATGTCTTTTATTTTGCTCGGATTTCTACAGACTTGTAGACCCGTAAAGTAAATACCCTCTTAGACTACAACCTCTTTAACGTTATTAGCATTCAGCTTGCTGAGCGTCATAATGGTATCAAGTAATTTACCTGGCAAGAAAATCAGCTGCCTTTTGATGTTCCTTTTTCGAATTATAATTATGAAATTATTTCTAGTGTTTGTAAGACCATGTGGTGGTAAGCTTTTCTCTACCAACAGTATATATACAGTGGTGCCCGTATTATGACAGGTCTTTCGTTATTGTTACTCCCATAATTGAGCAACGACCGGTACCGGGCAGTGTTTGTCTCTGAGAGTACATCATCAATTCTCGCCACGTTGCTATCGTAGATATCTTTGATAATTAATGCTATTTCAGTGCCAAATTCTATAACAAAGGCTTGGCAACGGGGCGACAACCACAAAAAATAAGGTTAAGTAAATTTATCATCGCAAACATTAGTGTGTATCTGGGTTTAATTGTCTGTGAGCATGAAGGGTCCTTCAGTACTTGTAGGTTATGAAAAAGTATCGTACATAGTTATTACTACAGTAATACTAGTAACATACCTGTTTATACACAGTTGTTTGCTGCGTATAATAGGTTGAAATTTAGGTCACAAGGCTTCGGTACGGACTAATATATTGGCACCAAATTTTCATGGACTGTTTCTTGGCGAGACGTTACGTCGCCACTGTGACCCCAGACTTGGCTTCCATTCAGTATTCACATTGATATATACTCGTAGTACTTATCCAACAAACTTATAATCTGGTGCAATGGGTTCCGTGCCCTGATTTTGTATATTTGCTGACAAGAGTCATGTGAGAAGCTTTAATGATACTAGTGGGCCTTTAGAGGTCCTTTTTCTCTATATAAACTTTAACTTTGCCCAAATCTCACACTCACCGTGCCTGATGTATTCTTAAAAAGCGATCCAAAGTTTTCGCTTCACGGATTCGTATATAGATAAATTTGCATGTCATACTGTATAATACTGTACTAGATTGAATTATTTGATAAAAACCTTCATTTTGTCGCCTGCATTATTTGCAAATAAATTATTCAGATTCAGTTTACCTAATATTAGGTAGAACGATGTATGAACGTAAATGGACTAACCATTTGCGCTCACACATCTGATCAGATACGTCTTTATAATAAAAATTAAATTAATTTGACATTGAACGCTCCATGCCAAATAACATAGCCCAATTTAAAATAGCTCTAATGCAAACGATTCCTCGTTATGCACGTCATCCATGGCGAATAAACATATTTTCTTTCTTTCTTTTATTGTTCTATGTGTGTTAATCAAAATTAATTTTGGGAAACAATGATAAAACATTTTGTATATTATCATGTTTTATTAAAACATCAATGTAGCTTTTGAATTTATATTTGCAGACATTTTGATAAATTGTGGCAAATATAATTTCAAGCATCAAAATGAATTTTCATTTAATATTAATTGTAAAATAGTGCTGTAATGTGCAAAAACACGTAAGCAGTTTTGAATAGCAGGCTATATTGACGGATCCCCCTTAATGAACAGATGCCAGCACATCAAGCTACCTCAAAGTGTCAAATTTCTTTGGGTTTTGAACTTTATTACCAAAGAATAAGGTTTATGTTCAGTTGGAAAAATCTGATACTTTGGAGTAGCTTGATGTGCTGGCGTCTGTACTAGCTTGTGTCGCCACTCTATGAGGTACAAGTCTAACTTTCTAAGTTTGCGTTCTTAACTAGTTATAGTCTATAGCAGACAATAAAATTAGATAGAATTTTCCCAATTAGTTAGAATAAAAAATTAGATGGTACTGTTGTTGTTTTGTCATTTTCTGCGACTGTAGTTTGTTTTATTGCCAAAAGTATTATTTCACTGACAGAGTATTTTAGCTTCTGTACAAATAAATTTGTGTGTCTGTTTGTTTTTTTTTAAATAAATGCATAATTATGGCAGTAGGCATATACTGTTTGTTTGTTTGGGGTAATCTCCGAAATGGCCTGACCGATTTTGACGGGACTTTCACTGGTAGATATATATAATTTAGTTAATGTTATAAGGAGAAACTTAAGCTTTAGATTTCTTTTAAAAGAAAAAGTTAGGTTTCTGCCTAAAAAAAGTTAAATACATGTCGAAATTACGGGCACACTACTCGGAGAAATAAAAAGCGTAGTTATTTTTACAGACTTCATAAAAATTCATTCATTTATTTAGATGGACGTCAATTAGTAGACTATTGTTTCTGTCTTCTTTTTCACCCCGCCTAATGATGCTAAATTGATAATGAAACAATCAGCTTGCTTGTAGAGACTAAGAAGTGATCTCATTAATTAGGTACAGAAATGACCACGAATTTGTGCAATATACGGTGTGAGTGGTAGTAGGGTGTCCACTGGTTTCCCGTCAGATTAGACGTATCTCTTGGGGTCGTTGTTGTTCTCGTTTCCGCGCAGCTTGATATGCTGGACATCTTCCTTCAGAAGTTGGTGGAAACTGTCTCCAAGATAGATGTGGTCTAATGTTTCTTATGCAACATCTGCCTAGTCTTTTCTCAACTATGTTGGGGTCCCCTTCTAGTCTAACCAGTCCAACTAGGTCCATAAAAATTGATGGTATTTAACTGCATCCAGTTAAATACCATCAATTTTTATGGACCTCCACAATCCAGTTACAGGGTAACACAATAGGTACAACTTGGTAAGGCTGGTTGTCAGACTTTTGTGCTTGTGGCTAACCGTAACGACTGTCAAGGATCTAAGAAAACGGAGTACTTAGGGAGCTGGTATGTAACGGGTCATCCATCCACGGACTGACCTCGGTAAGTGCAGCTTACCCTTCGATCGACCCACTTGGCTAATATTATTTGGCCTTGATACCTAATCCGATACTACTTACTCAGATATTTCAAACCTTTTGCCAACCCTAACGTCACTCGCGGAAAATTGGGGTTACCCGTTCTGATCAAACACAGGGTTTACAACACTAAAAAAAAGAGTAAACAACATAAATTGTAGGTTCCGGTTCCTAAGCTTATTGCCAACGAGGTTCTGTTTTAGTTTTAATGCTTTGCTTAACTAAAACTAGGTTGTGTTAGGTAACCGGAGCCCGTATCGGCGATATATAAAACAATTTGTTGGCAACCAATAAAGCCCGCGCATTGGTCTAAAAGCCGAGCTTTGTAAACAGCCTGGCTTTGATTTATGATCGAAGAAATCGGGTTTATGAGATATTTTTGGATCTATCTGTATTAATAAAAATATAGTAAAGATTTTTATGAGTTATCCTGCGTTATTGGTTGGCGTAATAAAGCCGCAACTTTATTGTTGTGTGGGTTATGTCCTGATGATCGTATTTTGTCTTTTGATTAAGTTTTTAGAGCTCGTGGCTAAGTATAAACAGGCGATCGGGTTTCCAAGGCTAAGCAGCACTTGCCAAGGTCTGTGCGTGCATGGGTGATCGTCCATTATTTACCGAGACCCTTCCGTGCTTCGGAGAGCACGTTAAGCTTTTGGTTACGGATAGTTTTACCACCAAAACGTACGCAGGTACGTCACTGCCTAATAAGTTGGGTTGTAGAGGTCATATACGAAAAAATACATAACATACGGTCATATATATAAAATACTGGTGTCAGCACGATCCGGTTAGACTAGAAGTCAAACTTTGCATAATCGCGAAAAGACTTGATGATAATAACGTTATTCGGAGTATTCTGGCAATATTTTTATATTTATTCATTGTTTAACACGATGGAGATAATGACTTAAAAATATTTTTTTGTTCGTCAGGCCGATTATTAAAAATATCAGACACGTATTAAATATTTTTTACGTAATTAAAAGATTATATTGATACATTAAGTTAAAATCTGGCATGACGTCAGTCCAAGTAGATTTTATACTAAGTTTTAACGTAGCAAGCCCACACTCCCCAAATTTAATGCGTTTTATCTAAGTATTCTTTCATTAATAATTATGATAAAGAAAAAAAATCGTATCTAATTTTTTTTTACTATCCGCCTGACGGACGACACATTACTTCTTTTTAACCCTAAGCGTCACCCCTATTATCATCGGTTTCTGGCTCCAACATAAAGATTCGTTCTATATACGAGTACCTTTCAGAATCACAAAATATAGTCAGTAAAATAAACCTATGTATGGAAATACTAAACTCTTGGGTTAAGTACAAGTGTAACGTAATAGAAGCAGGTTTCTTAGGTAAAAAGTTCATCGACTTCGTTTCAAAAAAACAAAAAAGCTCTATCGACTGAAGAGACCAAACACGACGTGTCCCGTTCCCAGGTCGACAATACCAAAATTCATTGACCTTTTTTAGTGCGGAACTCAGATATGGCTGCGCGTATGTCAACATTTTTAGTACTTACGGAACTAAGGAATACTCGATAAGGAAGGTGCTTTTGTACATGATGTCCTGATATTGGTACTTTATGGGTGAAGGTGAAAATAAATATTATGAGGTGAATACGATGAGTGATGGAGGTTTGTGAGGTAGTTTATTTTGCTGTGTTGGTCTATGTGTATGTAGGTATCTTTCACCAAAATGGCTCTTGACAATAGCATCCGCGAGTCGATTTTCAACGATATGCAATGCTTGCCGAGGTCGGGCCGTGGATGGTCACATTCCATTACATACGGAATTCCATTACATCCGTGCCTCGGGAAGCGCGTTAAGCCGGCTGTCATTCATAGATTTCTGATAGTCGTTACGGGTAGTCAGAAGCCCTAAAGTCTGACAACCAATCTTACCAAAAGGTCTCTTGTTACCCAGTTACTGAGTTGTGGACGTAGCATAGGCAGTCACTCGGTGTAAAATACTGGTATTCTGCTGCATCGGGTTACACTGGAAGCCAAACCTAAGCCTCACTTTTTCCACAGTTGTGAAAAAACTAAATATTATGGGTTTTATTTGAAAACTGGGAACGTTCCTATCGCTGTTTTGATATTCTTCATACGATACTAAAACGTTCATGAAGTCATTGGGTGGAGACCTAAAAGATAAATTACGAGTAAACTGCTAAGCCAAAACTTGATGCAGCTGCAATTTTTCTTACGTTTATACCGATAAACAGATAAATACTCGTATATATTTAATCATTTGAATAAAAATATACAGGATGTGAGAGAAAATGTAAAATGAAATCCTGAAAGCCAAGTAATGACGGAGATATGAAACGAATGGGCTTTAATAAATCTTCCAACACTTTATTAAATGATTATCGACTCACTTAACTGGATAATTGCGATCACAAGGCCACCTGGGCATTGATATATTACTTTCAGGAACTAATTAAAACATTTCGAGTGTACCACTCAGCCGTATTGGACGGTGAGCGGAAGGTCCAAAATTTATATCGGGTTAAAACAATTTACGGCGTGTTTAGGTCCTGTGAACTGACAGTTTGGACCACAGATATTTTCATCCTTTCAAATGCTGCTGGTGGAAACAACCACCAGTCTTCGTGCCCTTTTTTGTTTATTTCACCGTTTGAATGGATTTATTGCGCTCTGTGTAATACAATTTCCTTTTATGCCACGTTTCAAAGATTTACCTTGCAGTAATTGGAATTTGTATTTAATGCTTTTCACGTATCAGAGATAGATATTAACAAGTATATCTAGCTTATGAGGGCGTGACAAGCCAAGTCAGCCTGGTTGAAGATGGGAGTGAAACTCAGAATAAGACTGAATTTACTTAAATGAACACAATGAAATTCACGTAAAAGTAGAGCATATATGAAAACATAACATTTGACGACCGATGTGGCGCGGCGGGCGAAGGTCCGCCTGCGACGCATGAGGTTGCGGGTTGTATTCCCGCCTTGGGACAAATGTTTGTACGATCTACAAATATTTGTTCCGGGTGTTCTGGGTATTTGCTATGTATAATAAAAATATCTATGTATGTAATGTATTGTATTAAGTATATCAGTCATCTAGTACCCATAACACAAGCTCTGCTTAGCTTGGGGCTAGATGATGCTGTGTGGATTGTCCAGCAATATTTATTATTATTATAAACTCACGCCTTTTTACGCAGAAACTATAGAACGCCAGTTTCTAAGATCCCAACATACTCCTTTTGCTTCGTTTACGTACATACATCTGGTTATACACGCACGCCGGTTACGAGTATAACGCACCTGACATTTTTGAAGATCATCACCAATAAGGTATTTCCGCTTACAAATATGTAAAGGTAGTTTTTTAGTAAAAATAATTACCCACCATATAAAACAAACTTTTAGTTTGATCCTAAAACTGAGTTATCCAACCAAGTTATAATGATGATGAGGATAAATACTTGCTTGGTGGTCAAAATTTGTAAAAAATTGAAATTGAAAAATGAATTAAATGAATGTGTAAATGTATGCGTAAAATGTGTGTGGCGTGTGTGTGAGTGTATGTGTCTGTATGTGTGCTATGTGTAATAACTTTGTAGTGTGATACAGAACTTCTCAGCTCTATAAAATATATTCTAAAGCAGACCAGCGGGAGTATGCGACAATAAATTAACATTTCAACGTTCTCCTGAGGTGGTGAGCACTTGTTTTATTATTTGAAGCCTGCCGGGAGAACTCACGTTTCGGTTTTAGTGATTCTACTCGTATTATTACAACACGGAGAGGACAATGTGTGCTGTAATTTGAATGTACGGGTCCTTGTATATAAAGGGCTCTTATTGGATATTGAACCGTGCACGGACGGCTGCATTGATTTGTTACCCCCTCTTCAAATGTATTTTGAACCTTATTTATATGCATGAGGGGTACCCAATTAATTCAGGTGCTTGTACATAGTTCACCCGTATATTTGATTGATTTCACATGCTCTATAGCTGGCTCTGTGCCTCCCGGAGGTAACGTAACTGGGCATATAAAGACAATTAATTGTGTCTTACTAGTCAAGATCTGACAGGGTAATACATAAAACATCCCCTTTGATCTCGAGGTCGCAAGGGCGACTGTTGAGCGTCAGGTCCTGGGTTACTGGTCAGTGTTATTGGCTTTTATAAGAAGACCGGAATGTAGACATTGACAGTGTAACACCGCTGTGCCTTAAAAAGCATTTAAAGCCGTTGGTCCTGCGCTTGATCTTTCCCCGGTCGTGTTGGATGGCCGTCCCATCAGACTATGATAGTAAAGGAACAGAGAGTACACCTGTGTTTGCGCACTCAATTGTGCACTATATTATCTCCCGCGTACTTGGCTAATCTTAGTTTAGATTGGACGCCGTGACCGAAATTCGGTTGGGAGGAAATTATATTACAGAAATACTAGACCTTCGTCCGTGTTGTTTCCTTCCAAACTTTAACATCCCTCCACCCCCTTTTAAGCATAATTTAGCATATAGCCTCAGATATAGCCTCTATGTAACTGGTTGATAATGTTTTTTTCTAGGTAAAATATATTTTTTTAATTGTATCAGAAAAACAATCAAATCTTCACTCTTTTTTAAATTTAGATGACATAACATAACGCCTGTATTGCCCAAAGGCTTGGGCAGAGGTGTACCTACAGTACACCCACATCTCACCATTTATGTTTTAGTCCCGTGTAATAGGGGGTGAATGCCCAAAGCATTCCACATTAATAGGTTTCAGGAAATTATAAGTGCGTTATGATACAACGTTAATTACCAGAACATTTCAATGTTCAAGGCTTTGATGTTTACAAATTACAACAAAAAAGTTTTCTTTTAAGAGGGTGAGAGCCTGGAGATCTGCCATACAGGTCCCGTACCCACTACAGACTCCAGCTCTCATGAAGGTTACAAATTTGTTTGAAATAATATGTCACGAACCAATGTCTGTACCTTTTTGAGAGAAATAAATCTTTATTATAAATAAATAAATATTGCTGGACAATCCACACAGCATCATCTAGCCTCAAGCTAAGCAGAGCTTGTGTTATGGGTACTAGATGACTGATAAACTTAATACTATTGTATTACATTACATAGATATATATATATATATATATATATATATATATATATATATATATTTATACATAGCAAATACCCAGAACACCCGAAACAAATATTTGTAGATCGTACAAACATTTGTCCCAGGGCGGGAATCGAACCCGCAACCTCCTGCGTCGCAGGCGGACCATCGCCCGCCGCGCCACATCGGTCGTCATATAATTGTATTATTATTAATGTAAAACTAAATTTGTCTCGTAACAAATTTTAATGAGGTATCTAGTTATCAATAATGTCCCTTTCTAAATATACCGTTAGTTATTAAAAGGTAGTATAAGCGGATTTAACTTTGTTAATTTAAAGTCACTTCGTTTAGCAGTTCCTCGGAATTTAGGTTACTCCTGTTTGTTTAATACGTAACCAGTGTGGCGTAGTCGTCGGTTATAGGGTTGCTCCCAACCATATCTTCATGAAAACATTACAACGCTTCATTGTTTGTTATTTTCAAGGAACAAATCTACAATAACTACAGGATTCCTAATTGCTTCTTAAAGGGTCCTGATAGTTCCATATTTATTAACCTCATTTACATCTTAAGGTCCTACCAGATCTTCGTACGAGGCCATTAGCCGATAACGAGGTTCTAATGATACATCCACAACACTGTAATCTAATCAGTGTCAGATCTTACAACCCTGCACAATTCTGGCGTTCACGTGAACTATCCAGAATCCAGCACGAATTCTGACCACGTCTGTTAATCAAGTGGGTATTTTAGGGACGGGCCTGTGCATACTTAATGAAATTATTTGCATAATCTTCGTTTGTTACCCGGGATTGGTTAGCGGGGCTGTTGCAGTACACTTTGTTATTTGAAAACAATGTTTAATTGTTGTTTTCTGTCTTTTTATCTCGTTCGTTCCGTGTGCTGTCGCGAAATAACTGGCGGGATCTTAATTTGGTTTTGTTCTGGAGGTATTATTGCTATTGTTAGGACAGTGATTGTCCTGTTTTGGGATAATGGAATGGTGTAATCGTTTAATTGGAATTGTTTTGTTTTTGAGTAATGTTCAAGGTAGATAGGTAGTTTGCTGACTAGCTAATTTATTCAAAATAAACAGTCTACCCACAGTCAAACTATTTTTTTTACATAGTATCATTATATTTATTAGTTTTGAGTATGACTGTGCAGGGTTACAAGAGTAAAAGAAGACCAAACAAAAGATGGATGGATTGTTCGAAAGATGATAGAAAGGAGGTGACTTTTAAGATGAGCGCAAATAGAGAAGTATAGAAGAAGGAGACATGCTACGAAGACCATAAATAAATGGGAATAAAGGCAGGAGGATGACGAATAATAAAAAATATAAAAGACCAATAAAAAAGCATACCGTCGTTCAACGTATCGTGGGTCTCTAAGTAAAACTGAAAAACAAATCTAGATCATAAACGCAATAAGGCATAATAGCGTTAATCTAAATTAATCGACTTTGACGAGCGCTTTGCCGAAAATTTGACGCTCGCGCTGATTTTTGAGTGGACCGCGCTTGCGACACGGATATCAATGAGTCTTAAAAAAATGTTAAGGTGGCGTTGCTTTGTCCCTATATTGATAATGTTATGAAAAAGCATTGAAAATCCTAACACTAACTCTCCATGATATTCAGAAGAAGATTGACTAAATTACTTCTGACTTTGGTCCAATGGGGTATAGTTAATCAGTAGGTTTGTTTGGAATGTTCTTATAGAAATATCTCAGTGTAGAAACTTGCACTGAAGACAGGATGTGTACTGATTTAAAGGCTATAAATTGACTATTGCGTTTGACCTTAAACATAATTATACTGTTATGTTAACCCTGTATAATAAACGCATTGTCTATAGCCACCATAAACAGCATTCAATTCAACAGCCAATTCTGCCCAGAGGTACGTGCCACAGCACATAAACAGGTATAAATCCATTTGCAGTCACATTGCTGCACGCAACGGGTGCAACATCAAACACAGGGGGCTGACGCAGCAATGAATGTCGCACGTAAATTACACAAGCCGTCAGATATGTGGCACTGGGGCGCTGGTCACACTAAGTAATGGCTTTTAAGCGCAATGCCCGTACATTTTACGGACATTGGTCAAGCTAATTAGTTTGGGGACCAAATATTCAATTGGAAGTTCTGTTTCTGTTCAAATTAATGTATGAGTGTGAAGGTTACTTACACTCATACATTAATTGTGTGAATATACATAGCTCAAGTTACACACATGCCAGCACATAAAGCTATCCCAAACTGTACAACTTTCCGAATTGAAAATGAACCTTATTCTTTTGTTAATAAGTTAAAAATCTATCAAAGAAATTTCACCGATTAGGGTGGCTTGATGTGCTCTGTACTTTAGAACCAACAGCTCTTGTCACTCATTCCCAGCAACTAATCTAGTCGTTACACTGATGGCTAGCTCCACTGTAGTAGCTTCAGTCACATGCGTGAAGTTACATGATGACGTCATAAATGTACCATAAACACTCTAGCTTTGAACGTTCATTAGGTAAACCTACCCACCCTACGAAGGTGTGTAAAAGCTTTCAGTTAATGCAACCCACATTGTTAACGGGGCACTTTACTGTTGCCAAGAAATACATAATATACTGTGACTTTTTATACTGTTAGCGATACTATAAAATAAAGTCCATACTGATAATAATAAATGCAAAATTAACTCTGTTCTATCTTTTCGCGACTAAGAGGCTGATCGAATCGTAATTAAATTTGGCAAGAAGATAGATTGTATCCTGAGGAAGGATATAGGATAGCTTCTAATTCGCGACTTCTACTCGAAAATCACGCGGACGTAGTCCAATAAATAAATTATTTAATTAATTAAATTTAATTATATTAAAGCTGGACTATAAATAAATTATTATGTTGACAATAAGTTGCCTGTAAATGATTATAACATGCAGACAGTTGTTTGGCTTTTTACTTGTGCATGTTATCACAGTTTTGATCTAGGTACATCCATTAACGACCTAACTAACCAGTCAGAGCAGTGGTGAAAATTTTAATCATAAATATTATTCGCAAAACAACAAGTTTCACCAAATTGTCTATAGCACTACACATTAGTACATAAACAAACGGGCTTGTTCCGAACTATTCGCAGCCACTGAACAACGAACAGTTCCCAACTAAAACGTAAAAACAATTTCTAAATGGAATTGTGTTGGTTCGTTTTGGTCCATTTGAACCGTTTCGCGCAAGATACATCCCTATCACTCCGTAGAAAAAAGTCGGTCAATAAATTCAATTTCCTCCTGTAGAATGTGATAAAAGACGCTGAAAATTGGTATTATGTAACCGAAAAATATACTGATTACCGATACTGTTCCACCGTAATACAGTTTATTGTGTCTACTACCTACGGGGAACAGGGAAAACCTATATATTTTTCGGCTTTTGTAAACCAACAACCATAATTTTAACTAACCAATATTAAATCAAACAATACATTGTTATGGGAACTTTAACATAATCAAGTGTGTAGTAGTAGCTATAATTTTAGACGATACGCTTATAAAACTGTGATTTTCTGAACATTAAGTTATACATTTAAAAAGTTTACCCAGCTTAGTACCTACTGTCATGGAATAAGTGCAGTTCAAGTTTTCTAAACACTAAAATCTTGCACAATATAACCACGCAGAAGTTAGAAATAGAACGCGTTAATCACTTCAAAATACTTGACCGATGGCACACACACATACGCACACATATCAACACACGAATACCAATACACACACACATTAACAGTTCCCTCTTTCCAGACGCTAAAGAATTTAATATTTTATCTACAAAATAAAATAACGAGCAAGCTACATTGATTAAACCACCACATTACCATGATATAAATATTAATATCGCCTCAACTGCCGCATTAGTCTAGCCATTGCAAGCGCGACTGCTAAGTTCCCAATAGACTGGATATGTGCCCGGTTGATGGCATCAGGCTTGCAACCTACTATAATACCAATACATATTATAAATTAGTGAGGATGTACGTATGTTTGTTACACTTTCACGCAGAAAATTTGTGTACATATTTTTTATTTTTTTTTATTTTATTGAAACTGTACTCGTACCTTCATTACACATCCTTGTATTTCAGAATAACACAGGGTAATAAAAAAACACGCAAAGTTGCGGAAGGCTGCTAGTCTAATATTATAACAATGAGACTTAAACACTTTGACTACCCTTTTGTCGCGTACAGGCGCGACGTTATCTAACGTTAAATATGAATGCCTCCCATACTATACACATATATCATCAGATAACTTGTAACATCTTACAAGTAGGAAGAATGTAGGAGCCTGATTAATGGCCCGAGTTCAGGAACTATGCAAGTGCAATGTAAAACGGCTTGATTTATACCTATGTCTGACTTTGGACACTTCTTCTTTGTATAAACGATCGAGTTCAGTTAAATATGCATGTGTATCCTCTTGTGAATTTCCCTACAAAAGCAGGAAACTAAGAGTTTTGAAAATTTGATCCGTATACTGTTCTGAATTTTCTTGATCTACTTAATTTTGTAAAAAGGTCGGTGCAGGAAACTGTGCAGAATAAAAACTGTGTGGTGGTCTAAAATGGTTTGATAACATTTATCCCGGAACTACCTACGTCAAAATCATCTGAATATACTTGACAGGGTTATAAAATAGGCTTCGTAATATATACATATGTCAATGTTTTGGCAATGCTCATTATTTTCACAAGCTCTGCAACTTTTTTTTCAATTTCGTTAACGAATCCGGAAAGGGGCAATTATATTTCGGTTTTCAACTCGTCGATTGACAAATTGAAAAGCCTTTTCATAATAAAGTGTTTTTCGTACCTACATTACAGGCCAAACAGAAATTCCTAGAATCGGTGGCTCCCAATCTGTTTTTATTGTTGACTGCAAGCTCACAATAAGCTTTATTTACTAAAGGGTCTGTTTTGTGACCGTTTCTTCCAATTAAGGCAATTTCATGGCTACAGGACTTAGGTACGGCTATGTTAGGGGCTTACGCATAAATGAAACGAAACTCCAGAAGTATATTAATTTATTGTTTTATGATTACGTTCTGTCGTAGAGATATTTTTGAAGATTATGTATAAGGAGGCTTTTTTTTTTTTTTTTTTTTTGTGGTGGGAAAATCATCTTATGACATCCCCCGCTCTTGGGCGGGGCGGGAGATAGTGTCAGACTTTTACTGACTAAAAACCCACTCCTGTTCCTTCGTTGCCTTTCGTACCAGGGCCGAGTCTTCCTTTCAGAATCAGACCCTTGGCCCCGGTAGGCTTCGACCCTGCTGGGTCCCTGCAGTTGCTGACATCTCCTTGAGGCGCGCGTGGAACAATACGCGCCGTCGACGACTTGGGCTCGGTCCGGATGGTTACCGGACGGGCGGACGACGAGCCACCCATTGCTCGCCGTCCGCAAGCCCGCGCCTACGGTGGCCGGTAATCGGGATCGGGATTTCGGCGGCGGTTGGGGCGTGAGGACCGTTGCCTCACGCGATCGGCCGCCTCCTTTGCTAGCATTACTGCTTCGCAGAAGGAGGCGACCGCCTGCCACTCCTCCTCGCTCCGGACCATGGCCTGTACCAAGGCCCGGCGCGAGAGATTGCCGCCGCCGATTGCCCCCACGAGGACACGGCGATGCTCTTCCCAAGTGGGGCACACTTCTACTGTATGCTCCACCGTGTCCTCCGGGCGGTCTACGCAATGGTGACACCCGGGCGTTTCTTCCGCACGAATCCGGTGCAGGAACTTCCCGAACTTACCATGTCCGGTGAGGACCTGCGTCATGCGGAAGGTAAGGACGCCGTGTTGCCTTTCCAGCCACTCCTCAAAGAGGGGACTTACCGCCATAATTATGGCGTGCCCAGCACTGGGTTGCGACCGTCGCTGTCGCCATTCCACCATGAGACCCCGCCGGAACTCTGCCCGCCATGCCGCGACTTGTCGCGGCAGCGGAGTTTCGCCCCGCCGTTGCATCTCCACGCGCAGATCGTGCATGTCTGCAAGGCAAGTTGCTTCCAGATCCCATGGTGGCTGGCCAGCAAGGAGGCTCGCCGCTTCGCGGGAAACCGTGCGGTATCCCCGCACCATCCGTATGGCCATGACCCTCTGGCACGCGTTCAGCTGGGCCGCCGGTCGCTTTCGCAGTGACGGCGCCCACACCGGCGCCCCATAAAGGGCCATGGACCGGACGATGCCTGCGTAGAGCCTCCGGCAGGAGGCGCCTGGACCCCCGAGGTTGGGCAAGAGCCGCTTGAGGGCAGCCCCAGTTCGATTTAGTTTGGGAGCCAGGCGTCGGAAGTGCTCCTCGAAATTCCACCGGCTATCGAAGACGAGTCCCAGTTACTTCATCGTCGACCCGACACCGATGTGAACTCCTCCTACCGTTAATTGGGAACGCCGAGGCGCTGCGCTCTGAGGGCCGTGAAAACACATGGCCTCAGACTTGTGCAGCGCCACCTCGAGTCCCAACTGCTGGACCCTATCAACGACTATCGCAACCCCACGTGTCGCTAATTCGACCGCCACCTGGTACGACTCCCCCTGTGCTAGGACCAGCGTGTCGTCTGCGTAGCAGACCACGCTAACTCCGTCAGGGAGGTCGCCGCGCAGCACGTAGTCGTAGCCGATGTTCCACAAGGGCGGCCCTAGTACCGATCCCTGCGGAACACCGCACGACATCTCTCGCCGTTTCCACTCTCCCTGGTGACCAGGGTAGATGATGTACCTGTCCGACAGGTAGGCCTCGATCACGCGACAGAGGTAGTCAGGCACCCGGTGATACCGGAGTGCCCTCCTAATGCTACTCCAGGGCAGGGAGTTGAAGGCGTTGGCGATGTCCAACGACACCGCCACGACGCACCTGCCCTGGGACACCGCATCCCCCGTCGTGAGAGCTCGCACGCGCATGATGGCGTCCACTGTGGAGCGCCTCCTGCGAAAGCCGAACTGGCCGTCCGCCAGGTCCGGCCCCAACCGTGTTAGGTGCGCGACAAGGCGGTCTGCAATTACTCTTTCAAAGAGCTTGCCCACCTCGTCGAGCAGCACAATGGGCCGGTACGCGGATGGAGAGTCAGCTGGGCGCCCCGGCTTCGCGATAAGGACCAGTTTCCCTGTCTTCCAGCGAAGTGGGAACTGGCCCCTCTCCATGCATGCGCTGAAGAGCTCTCTCAATCGAGACCCGAGAGCCCCCATGGCCAGGACCCAGGCTTTACCAGGCAAGCCATCGGGTCCTGGGGCGGCATTCTTGGCATTCAGCCTTCGTACCGCAACACTCATCTCCACCTCTGTCACCTCTGGAGTATTGTCATCGTCGTCGTCATCGTGATCCGTGTTAGACACCGCTGGTGGCGGAGCCATGAGCGGGGGAGAGTATTCCCATCGTGCAGGGAACAAAGTGCTCACCACACCCTCCACAATCTGGGGCCGGAGACTCTGCGTGAGTGGGGGAGCCCAGGGTCGGAGTTTGTCCCGCACCACCTTGTAGGGGCGTCCCCACGGGTCTCCGTTCAGAGTCCCCAGCCACACGTTGCGGGCCTCCAACTTGGCCCGCTTTATTTCCGCTCGGAGGGTGCGCTTCGCCACTCTGTATCCCTCGTACAGCTCCGCCTCCCTGGCTTCCGCATCTGGCGGGCGGATGCGGCGACTGCAGTGTCTGGCGTACCGGCGCCGCGCGGCATTGCACGCATTGCGCAGTGCCGCGATCTCCGGCGACCACCAGTACACCTGGCGCCGGGCACGTCCTGGCCGGACTCGGGGCATTGCCGCGTCGCAGATTTGCGACATGGCCTCCCGGAACCACTCTGCCTCGACGTCTATGTCGACAAGCCTGTCCGGTGCTTGCACCCAGGCCTGTACCATCGCGGCTTCCAGGAGGAGCTCCCGGTCCAGCTGCTTCAGCGCCCAACGCGGACCACACGGGGTCTGTTGGACCGGCGCTATCGAGGTCTGGGGGGAGATATCAAACCGAATGTACTGGTGGTCTGAGTACGTCTCCACCCCCTCCATGACGCGCCAGTCGACGACACGCCGTGACAGAGCAGGGCTGGCGAACGATATGTCCACCACTGACTCGCCCTGCATCCGAACACACGTGGGGACAGAACCCCGGTTTAGGACGACCAGGCCTGACTCCAGAGCCCAGTCCTCCACCATCCGACCCCGCTGGTCTGTGTACCGGGAACCCCAAGCCATGTTCTTGGCATTGAAGTCCCCGCAAACGACCACGGGGAGGGAACCAAACCCAGCGACGACGGCATTCAGCTCCATAAGGGAGATGTGGAGATCGGCGAGAGTTCTGTTCGGGGACAGGTAGACGCCTACCACAGCAATATCCCCGAACCGTGCTGCCACGCAACCCCGTCCCCTCGTGAGAGCCTCGAGGGACGGGGTACCAGCGGCGACCGACGAGATTAAGGTCACCGAGCCGTTCAGGTCCTGGACCCAGTCTCCCCTGGGCAGGACATAGTACGGCTCGGAGAACACGGCGATGTTGATCGAACACTGCGCCATGCTCTGGAGCAACAAATCCTGAGCGGAGGCGCAGTGGTTGATGTTCGCCTGGAGGAGTCGCAATGGAGCCGTTATTGACAGTCCATTACTGTCTCCTCCCGAGCCCGCAGACCCCCTGCGGGGGTCGCAGCGGCGACAGCGGCGGCAGCCAAAGACGAGGCTGCGGCGGTGAGGGCATTGGGGTGAATGGGCCTCTGGACTTTGCCCTTGGCTTTGGCGGGAGGGTCACAGGACCTGCTCCCAGCCCGGTGGTGGGCCGGCTTGCCTGAAGCCGCACATGCGTAGCAGTACGGCGATGCACGGCATTCAACCGCCTTGTGACCGGGCTGACCGCACTGGAAGCAGCTGTCGCTGCGGTCCACCTCCGCGGCGCAATAGGCCCCTACGTGGTGCCCCACGTGGCAACGGTAGCACCGCAGAGGTCTGGGCTCCAGCAGTTTCACCTGCGCGGAGACCCAGCCTACCAGAAGCCGTCGGCCTTCCCCGGTGATGGTCTTGGCCGCAGACACTGGGCAGCTAACCGTCACGGCTCGCATGCCCGTGCTGTCAGCGCGGATGGTGCCCGCCCGAACCTGCTCGGCAGTGCAACATCCCGCTCCGACGATGGCAGCCACCACCTCATCCACCTTGACGGAGTCGTCCAAGCCCATGATGCGCATATCAATGCACTTGGTGGGCCTGGACACTCATAAGGAGCCTTATGATGATGCGCTATGTAACTCAATACAGACAATTTCCCTAAGGAAATACTACGAGGTTATTATTTTAAGAAGTATTGCACTGCGAAGCCATTTGGGCCAAAACGTGTGGGTTGCATTGAATATCCTGGAACTGAGAATGACTGTACCGTGTTATTCTGTTAACGAGATGTTCGAAGTAATTATTCTCTCCAGAATTTATTCTTAAAGTTAAATAGGTAACATAACATCACGCCTCTAAATTTGGAAGGGTTAAGAAGAGGTGTGCGTATAATAGTACACCCACTTTTCGCCAGTTGTGTTTCAATCCCATGTAATAGGGGCGAGCCTATTGCCAAATCCAGGCTTGGGGTTTTACTGAGAAATCCGTCCTGGGAATAGAGCTTAAGACTTCATGCTCAGCAGTAGCGCGAGGCATATATTTCACTCATTCATATTTCTTTACACGTTTACACAAATTATCGTCGTGACGATATCGATAATGGAGATTGGTTCATACAGTTTCTGTTGTATTTGATGGTATGGCGAGACATCCGGCGGGATTCTCATCTCTCGCCTGTAGATGGTGCCTTAGCGATAGCTTTCATGATAAATAAACCTCATATCTACACTAATATTATAAAGAGTAAAAAATTGAATATTTGTGTGTGTATGTTTGTAAAGAATGAACTCAAAAACAACTGTGCCGATTTCAATTTTTTTTTTTCACCATTGGTAAACTACATTATCCCTGAGTAACATAGGCTATATTCTATTTTTTTTAATTGTCTTGAAAGGGGTTGCTGGGGATGTTAAAATTCGTAGGGAAAAGTAACGAAACCCACCCGGACGAGGTCGCGGGCGACGTGCTAGTTTTAATAAAAAGCAGCCAATTTCGTAAAAAAAAAGTACCAGCCTATTACTGTCCCACTGCAGGGCAAAGGCCTCTTCTCATACAGAGAAGGCATGAGCATTAATCACCACGCTTGCTCAAGACGGGTTGGCGATTTTAGACTTATATTAATTATATAAGTCCAGGTTTCCTCACGATGTTTTCCTTCACCGATGTCAGTAATACCCAAGATAAACTTAGAAAGTACATATGAATTGAAAAACTCACATTGGTACTTGCCCAGGTTTGAACCCACAACCTAGTGCACAAGAGGCGAGGCCTAAACCACTGAGATTTGAGCCAATTTCGTGCTACTGTTTTATTAATACCATATTTACTTCCTCACCGGTCAACAAACAAGTGAACTTACAATATAATTCCTTTTTTAATAAACATAATCATTTCAATTTTTATCTAAGAATATTTTTATAAATGTTAAGTATTAAATTTATGTACAGGAAAACGTAAATCTATTTTACTTTAGTTAGAGCAAACGCGGTCGATTTTCGCTAATAGAGCGTATCAGCCGCCATTTTACTTGTTCTTAATTACAAGAGGGTAGAAGACTTAGTTGTTTTCGATAATTATCTGAGGTTGCTCATCATAATAACCTATTACTTCATGTTTAACAGCGAAATTATTAAGTATAATAGCAAAATTAATATTACTTAATATCAAGCACGCATTTGTTAACAGCCAGTCTATTCTATAGGCGTGTCTGTGTTGTGTAGCTAGAGTATATAAATCCCTAGCATTAGCTAGGAACGGCCTTGTTGGTCTATTGGTCCTGGGTTCAACTCCCAGGTCGGGCCAAATGTTATTGAGTTTTTCCAATGGGAATTTTATCATTATCATCATTAGTACGGATTGTGGCAGGTTGATGGCAATATATCGCCCCTATTACATGGCACTTAAACATAACTGGTGAAATGTGGGTGCTACTACAAGTCCACCTTTTGCTAACTCTTCGAGGAATATAGGCGGGATATTCTGTCATGTTAGTTAGGGATTTACAGTTCACTCCACGCTCACTTCACCTAACTTTTCACGGGGAGATTTTTGCACAATAGGATTACTGTTGTGTTTGGTTAAATGAATTATCAACAACGAATTGCATTACTTGACTTGCATTTAATTTGAGACGATTTCTTAACAATAGATATAACTGACAAACTTTTGGTAAATAAACTGACTGCAAAATTATTTCAGTTTCTAATTTGTCACAAGTCTGGCATCTCTCTCATCTGGCACAAATACTCCTTGTAAAACTTTAATATCTTCAAGAAGAAGAAAACCGAAGAATGAATCTAGAACCAGACTAGTTTTTTCTTTTATCTCGAGACTAGCTTTTATCTTGAGACCAGGCATGAGTATTGACTCATGCCTGGTCTAGATAAAAGCGATGGCAAAAGTTTGTCATGCTGCATAGTACTTAAAGAATTCTGCTGAAGGCCGAATAAATTCATTGTGTCCGAAACGAGACTACATGTAGATTCTCAAGTCAACAATGTCCTCCTCCCGACTCTTTGCTCGAGCCAGCCCATGTAGATGAGCCAGTACTTGTTTAAATTAGTCCCTAAATAATATATCTAGTAGATCCAGCCTGTTCTTTGCTGTCCTCTCCCAGCGACGTCCTAAGCCTAGGCTCGTACCCCACAGAGGGTGCCCTTAGCGATTGGTCGCTTAGCTTTTAAGTTTTTTACGCCCTAGCTCTTGGCCTTAATTTCTCCCCACAGGAAAGTTCAGTCAAGCAGAAGAAATTCCTGAAGGAAAAACTGCGAGATGCCCATTCCAAAAAAAAAAAACATGGCCGAATTAATTGAATGGGCGTAATATTTATTCCATCTCAGGTGTAATAAAGGTGTCTACGGATGTATAAAACAAGCAATTAGTCTGTCAGTAACTACATTCAATACCCATGCGGTAATTAATGAATCCCCATAGGAATCGTAAGGGGAAACAAGCTACTAAAACTCATGGGCAATTTATTACGTTGACGCAATACGTATTCTGTGCAATTTATATACGTAGGTGTGTAACTAGTCACTAGGCAGCTACTGAATAGCAACCAATTTTGGCCATTTAGGCCGTGTTGAATAATTAAATTGTCCTTCAAACTATAGTACTCGTACACGCACATAATTTATGGGACTTGGTCATTAATCGTTTATTTTTTTCACTAGGTGTGTCCCGTGGTTCACCTGCTCTTAAGGGTCGTAGCCTGATGTTAAATAGCCTAATAACACCCTCCAGAATTGGCCTATTCAATACAAAAAGATTTTTTCTAATTCAAATTCAAAACTGTAGTTCAAACAAACAAGCTGTTCAGATTGTTTTAATATTAGTATAATTTAATATAGATTATTAGCACAAATCAGAATTCAAACATTCACACTTCACTTCAATAAGGAAGCTAGCACGCTCTATCAATGAACATCAAATAAATAATCAATATTGACT
Source organism: Phlogophora meticulosa (assembly GCA_905147745.2). Classification (NCBI taxonomy): domain Eukaryota; kingdom Metazoa; phylum Arthropoda; class Insecta; order Lepidoptera; family Noctuidae; genus Phlogophora; species Phlogophora meticulosa. Next base: position 7,474,810 of record LR990525.1, read on the forward strand.
GTGACAGATACATAAACACCGGACCAGTGCCATCAGTCATCATCGCCAATTTTAAAACTGATCTCTAAAACTGGTCTCGATAGATTTGTGGTACCCTGATGACCCTGGAACCCTTCAGGATTTCACCACCTTCCTAGTTATTGTTGCCGGCATTTAACTTGAACTGTGGGTGGTGTGGTGGAAGTTTGTTTGCGCATCGAACTGTCTCAGCAGTAAGGACCAAAATCGCTCAAAGTAACTAAGGATCGGAGCTAAAGATTCTTAGCGGAAACTATAAGAAGCTACAAATGAGGAGTGTATTAATAAATGAATGTCGGACTATCTTCCTCCCTATTTTTGACCCTTCTAAGGTACCACACTGAACTGACATTTGTGGGTACCTAACACCTGGGAAGTGGCTTTCGGTTAATCTTAGGCAGGGTTTAACACTGTCTGCCACTGTCTTACTGCGAATTCTTGACAAATCGTAAGCTTGTAGTGTCCTCGCCCGTCACCTGTCTTTTGACGCTTCTATTAAACACGCCACCGGTGTCCTAAAATACAGGCTTCGGTTTAGTTTAGGCTCCAGTCTCCCGACACAGATGAGATATTTTCAGTACCACCTATACGGGTTCAGGATACAGCATGAGAATATGACCAGAGCAGCGACCATTTTATATTAGGATCTTTTCGTTAGTCTTTAACAGATCTTTGATTGATAGATCAGGTGCGTAGTACTCGCAACTGGCGTGCGTGTATGACCAGATGTATGCACATAGATGAAGCAAAGGAGTATGTAAGGGTCGTAGCAGATTGTGTTCTGTAGTTTCTGCCCACTCCCATGGCAAAAAAGGAGTGAGGGGTTTACGTGAAATATCGTCGCAAATCCGGATCTACGGAGAAAATCTTGATTCAACTCCGTTTCACAACGGGCTTTGTAATTATGCTAATAGGTTTAAGTTTGGGGAACTGACCGGCCCGTCATACCACTGAGGCCGTTCATCTTGTGTTGACATAGCAGTTGGGAGAAAGAACCATCACAGACGATTTACTTGGAACATGCAAGGTTTTTGACTTGGGCGAATTTACTCGTACATAGCCAGAGGTCCTATGTCATTCTGCGGATGACCCTGGCAACAGACGCCTCCGTGCCTCGGAAAGCACGTTGATCTTTGATAGTCGTTACGGATATATAGACGCACGAAAGTCTCATGTTGCCCAATAACTTGGTTGGGGAGGTCAGATAGACAATCGCGCCATGTCAAATGCTGGTATTCAGCTGAATCCGGTTAGAATGAAAGCCGACCCCAACATAGTTGGGAAAAAAGGCTAAGCAGATGACGATTATATACCATACTAGTAAGTCTTGCCCTGGTACCTCACTAACTAAGAAGAAAAGAATATACTATATACTCTTGTACATATAGCCTAGTTAGAGACAGCTGTACCACCATCATATTCCACAAGGCTTTCTTTGTTTTATCTAAAGTCTCAATTCATCTTACCATCACTTCTTGAATTGATTACACTCTAACACAACTTACACCACAAGTTAAACGAGCGTGAAGGTAACGAGCTCTCTGTAAGTCTATACCAACGTAAACTAAATCAGACCGCATAAATAAGATCGCTGACGTTCGATACTCGGTTCAAGTGGTCACGTTTGGTGTACAGCGGGTAACGAAGGCAAATATTCTGAAGCAAAATGCAAAGTGCCGTCGTCGGTTCCTAGAAGAATCTTTCAGACTTGGAACTATTGGGGTTGGTAATTTTAATAAGACCTAAGTTATTCAGGCGAAGAAATATTTTTAATGCTTGCTCATATAGTCCAAGGGAGACGATTTTAACAGATTTTTTTTGTCTTTGGTACATTTTGAATTGTGAGATAAAAATATGCTTTTAGTTTGCGCAACATGCGACTTAAGATGACTTCTTCTTTTGAATAAGGACGCTGTAGGTGATAAAAGTCACACGGTTCTATAAAAGGTAAAGTTACATTTACTGAGTTCGGTCCGTGGATGGGTGAGCGTCAATTACATACTTACCGAGATTGGTCCGTGGCTGGGTGACCGTCCATTACTTATCGAGGACCCCTTATTGCCTCAAAAAGCAGATAGTTCTGGCTATGATAAATTGTAGATTGACGGTCATTACGAGTAATCAGTAGGCCAACAGTCTTACCAAAGGGTCTCGTATTACCCACTAACTGGGCTGTGAAGGTCAGATAGCCAGTCACTCCATGTAAAATACTGGTATTCAGCTTGTACTGGTACTCATCGATTTTGACTGAAACTCACCCATCATGACATCATTATCTACACAATTGGGAATCCGCTATGTAGATGATGATGTCGATATTAAAGTTTTAATATAGTGCCTATTGATCATTAAATATAAACTTCAACTACAACACTGAAAACGTTTAAAGCCTAGTTTTGATGTTTTTAGTGTTGTAGTTCCAAAACATTGACATTATTACCATTATTATCACAATTCAGAGCGTATACACGCCATTTTGAGTTTGCATATTCCCTTTAATTACATGCTATTGTGTCTAGTCATACGTTCAACATCAGAATTAAATTATGCGTTACCGCTGATATTCTGCACATTTAATTAAACTTCAACGGTACCTACTTGGACTACTTAATGCAGACTTCCCGGGAACAATTCCGTACTATCTACGCAGAATGACAAAGTCTTTAGGAAGATGGTAGTAAGTTCACTAAATAATAGGAAAATTGTATTACTTTCATGGATATGGTGTGAAATTAAAACATTTCTCTTAAGCGTAAACCAGAAAATGGAGAAGACAAGTATGGCATCTCATCCAAGATTTTTTGCAATGCTATTATAAACTTGCTGCTATACATGAAATTAAATACCTTTTTAGTTACTTTTAACGAAACTTAATAATTATAAACCTGTATCTGGTAACACTAACTAAAAAGCAAAAAAATATCGTAACTACAAACTAAAATATGCCTCACGAAAATTTCTCCGTATCGTTGTCAACTGGGATTCGGAAAGACTGGCAAAATTGCCATGTTGTATATTTTTTATTTATATTTTCTTAAGCTTAATTAATTATTTTTATTTGTGTGCTAAATAAATAAAATGTGTTTTCAAGAGAAAAAACCATCCCCTGGGATACTGGAAGTGTCAACCAAATGTTTCGATATCTCTATTAACTTAGAGCAACGAGCTCGAGCCGTAAATCACTTGAAATTTATAAAAGATCATTAGAAACAGACTTTGATATTATAGATTGGATCAAGAAATGTCTAGATTCTAAATCATATACTCGTATATTGTCTCCTGAATTTGAATTATGTCAGCTGTTAAATTGGTTAGTCAGAAAATGACATCGCAATAGTGAGTGCTTCAACTATATTTTCCCAAACAAGTGAGTTCTGTAGTTGCATATGTGTTGTAAAAAGTAACTCTTTTACTATTTTCTGTAGTAGTATTGCAGAGAGAGAGTAATAAACGTCTGTATGTTGCGGACGTCCGCTATTTTGTGTAGTGTAGGTACACATGTTTTTAATCGAAAAACTTTATTTATGAAAATCCTCCATCCATATTGTGCGAGAAACAATAGCGTCGTGGCACATAACCGCAACGTTTTCATAGGAATCTTACATTAAAAGGTTATTTTATGCTATGAACTATGAGTTAAGTGTTTTATTATGCATTTTCCTGAGGAAATCCTCGTGAGGCGTGTTAATCGTGTGTTTCAAGACTCTGTGAGGTTTAGGCTTATCGCAACACGTGAGTAACTACAACAAACTGAAGCCCGGTTTTTGAGTGATTATAATAATAGTCGTGAGGTGATTATGGGAATACTCTCACTACCGTTTACCGTATGTCCTGAAGATAAAACTTGTTCACCTATCAAAGGATGTCTATGGTTTAATTGATACAGTTATAACAGGGTGAAAGAGACTGCGTCGCACAGCTAGTAAATAATATCAGCAATGAGAAAAAATTTCAACGCTGTGGGTCCAGAATCATTTACTGTAAATGTGATTGAAATTTCAAAGTTATGTGGATCATTCTACATAAGATTAAAATTCCAAACTTTTCAACTCAAACACTACATTGTTGCAAACCGATTTTAAGTGTCTGTTCTGCTTAGCGTGTCGATGGTAATCTAGATAGAGTCGGCCCAGAAATTAGCTACGAGTTTGGCGCCATCAGTATCTAGCGTCCATCAAATTCTGCAGCGTGCAGTTTCTTCCGTTACAATTATAGTACCTACCTACTACTAGACTAGTTTTTGTATTTTTCTAACTCCTCTGCTGTTCTTTTCTGATTAATTTCGTTGCGGGATCAAAGACAGTTCAATCGTTTCTCCGGGACTCGTCGGGCTTCATTGTCTCCACGCTTTTCTGGTGGTCGCCTCTGTTGATTCTGGTTTTCAGGAGTTGCAGTGGTTTGGGAATAGTGTGGCGGGCTTGTCTAGCTTTTCAGTTTCGTTAGTATGCTAAAATAACTGATACATTGTTGATTGTACTGAAAATTCTGGTCCCTGCTGTCCATAAAGTAATCAAAGTGATCCCAGGTCAAAAGAAAGGTTGGGAACCAATCCTTTAGTCGTTTATTGTGACATAGGGCTTTAACCATGCTTATAAGTCTAACTTCATTATGACAACCACTAAGCCCCGCCGAAGTAAAGCTTTCTTTTGAACTTATATTATTAAAAGTTTGTTATTACAGAAGAGATAATAAAATGTACCAAAGTTAGGATGTGAATGGCAAAGAAAATTTGTATAAATGGCTATACGTAAGCCTAAATGACAGAATGTACATGAAGGTATTTTTGTTTCGTTTTAATAAAAATCTGACATTTCAGACTTAAAACTGACTGCCAGAATATATTTGTGGAAATGTACATTTCCCGAGATAAACATTTGCTTCGTTTCTCCAGATAGCGAGAAAACGTAATATTATCTTGTGGCTCAGAGTTTTTGTGTCGGACATAATAAATGCGAAGACAAAACATTTCCGTGCTGTCCTAGTAATGAAAATAAAAATAGACAGCTGAATGAATCTGTCTGAACTAGAACTGAGGGTCTACTAACTGTATTTAATTAACCTAGTTGCAAGATACAACTTAAGTTAGCCCTAGATGACAGTGTTTTTCAAAGAAAAAACAAATGAGTACGTTCCTATTTGGGATGACACATGTAAAAAGTTCTTGCGCGAAGTTGAGAAGGAAACAGGGGGATAAAATATCGTAATGAGAAATAGAATTAACTTGGACATGGCGACCATAATGAAAAAACCGGGAAAGATCGAATCGTACTAAGTCTGTTTGGTAAGTAATTTATTACTGAAAAAATATGCTTCTTACAGACATCGTTTTATTTACTATGTCATATTTACGTAAGCTCCCCACCTACAAGATTTATTCCAGGTTTTGCGCATTGCGAAAAGGGTAGAACAGTGTTTTAACTGTAATTTCTCACCATAAGTCGAAAACTATATTGAAAATGAAACTAGAAATATGTTTTTTGCACGATTAAAGTCCTTTCATAATATGATACCCCACTTGACACAGTTACCCCACTTTAAAACACCAACTCCCCACTTCGGTCCCTGCCGCAGTGAAAATGACATTTTTTTTAAGACTTTTATCCTCTTTGTAAGAGGACCAGCATTGTTTATAAATATTCTAAATTTAAAGTCGATAGCATAAGTAGTTTCTGAATAAAAACAGACAAACTAAGTCGCATCATAAGGGTTACTCTTTTACCACTTTATTACGGAACTTAAAAATACTCCCGCATAATATTCTAAAGTACTACAGTATTCACGTAACAGCAAGTACCGATGATTTAATTATACGTGACGCAACGCCGGTATCCTTGCTATGCAGGGACAGTCAACACTGAGGTCGCAGCCAGAACTCATTAGTGACAGAGCAAAGGTCAGGGGCGGGGAACCGACACGTTTGATCGATAAACAGACCCACTTCATGAGGAGTTGGGATTTGAACTGCAGTCGGGTTAGGTAAATAGTGAGCGTGTTTAAGCAAGCATGTAGTATTAGCCTCGAGTGGAAATGGGACCAGTGGGCACTGTGAACTCGCTTGAATGTGCAAGAACGGTAATTTAATTCGTTCTAAGACAGCATTGTATGATGTCACTCTGGGATCGAAAAGCTAACATGGTGAATACCAAATAATGCGGTTAAAAGTAAAAATAGCTACAAGTTCTTACGAAGGTTTTTATGATTATCTGCTATTTTCTTTGGACAGAAAACCTGTAGATGATAATAGATAATCCTTTGTACGCATGAGAGCAGAATTCTGCAGTTGAACTGATGTTTTTCTACCTCATTAGCGTGGATTAATTACCATGTTATTTTAATAATCCTTAGGGTATTATAACCTGTGTACTTGCCTGTATAAAATTATTATATGTGACGTCATTCCTATATACAGTAGTTACGCTCCCTCGCGGGTTAGAACAGTCAACCGTGTGTCAATCATTACGACTGGTTCGCCATCATTACGTCATCAATCAGTCAGGTCAAAGTGGATTCCCGGTACGCCGGTAGTTTAATCACCAAGGACATACAATGTACCACAACAGGTGCTGACTATTTTAGACTTTGTATATTATGATTACCTAGTTATTTATTATTTTAATGACATTTCTTTTTTACTGCTTTTCTTACTAACCTAATACTTGTACGCGCTGAGCATGAAGATCGATAGGTGGGTTCGATTTCCAGGTCGTTCAAAGTGTTATTTATTGGGTGTTTCTATCTGGAATTACTTAGTAGCAGCCCGAAGAATGGATGCCTGCCCAGTTGATAGTATTAGGCTCGCATCACAATATATGGGACTTAAACATAACTAGCTAAATAGTTGTTGAATAGTTGTTGTTGTTGAATGTTTATCATTATCACGTTTAGAGATTAATAACAAGCTGACTCTTTCTGATAATCTCAAAAAATATTGACATAAATACTAAGCGAGAGGTGTACTATAGATATACCTCTTGCTCACTCTTCAGGGACTAAAAGGCGTGATGTGCTGTTACATCAAGGACATATTGTATATTCGGCTCCACAGCAACGAAAGGTGGGAGTATTTTACCTTAAGTCAGTCTCCTGTCTTATAAACGTCTAAACCAAAATAGTGTAAACGTCTTTGCTCTTCTACTTCATTGACATGAGAATGACAATGGCACGAACCAAGTGATTATAAATCTCAAGATCTCGCAAATAAGGAAGGTTTAACATTTTAACCGCCAGCTTTTAAATCGTCAGTACATTTATCATCTTGCCCAAAATTAGCTATTTTCGGGTAGACTGTATAGTAGAACCTAATAGTCTTAAAGTTGACGGCACGGTTGGCGCAGCGGCTGAGCGGGGTTCGATTCCCGCGCGTAACAAATATTTGTATGGCCTACGGGTAGTTGTTGAGGGTCTGGCTGTTTGTATGTATATGAGTTTCAATGTTTGTAAACGCACTCACGATACAGGAGAAATTCCTAGTCCCGACTTGGGCGGTTAAAGGGCTAAAGAAGGTGGACCACTAAGCAAAGATAGCAAGCTATGGCGCAGGTTGCAAGTAATCACCATCATCATCAGGCTATATTAGTCTACTGCTGGACATAGCCCTCTCCTAATGAGCGCCATAGCGCCCTGTCTTCAGCTTGCCGCATCCAGCATCTGCCTGCAGTCTTTCGCAGATCGTCATCCCACCTAGTCAGAGGGCGTCCAACACTACGTTTGCCGAGTCGCGGTCTCCACTCAAGAACACATTGTCCAGCAATATTTATTTATTTATTTATTTATTATTATTTACTTCAACTTGCTAATTCTTTGAGTCAGAAAAGTCTAAGCAGCAGGAACTAAAAAATCTAAGCAGCATCACTATCTGCCTGTAGATAGGTGACCGTTCATTACACCGTGCCTCGGAAAGCACGTTAAGCCGTTGGATCCGGAGGTCATTTGTGACAGTCGTTACGGGTAGTTCGAAAATCTGACGACCAGTTTTACCGAGGAATATCGTGTTGCCCAGTAATTAGGATGTGGAGGTCAGAAAGGCAGTGGTTCCACGTAAAATAATAGTATTTTGTTGGGTTGGAAGCCGACCCCAACCAATTTACATTATTATCTTTTAACTTGAATTGTATAATTCAAGTTTTTCGAACTTATCAGACAGATGTGTTGCTGGGGAGTTTGTTGCGCCACTTCTTCTTCCAAGTAAAAACACTAGGAAGTGGTGAAGGGTGGGCGTTTTGGGGGACTGTCTTATGTAATTTTGGACATTCAAAAACTGTTGATCCTCAGCCTTGATGATTGATTTATTGATTTCGTACATGAAAAACTCGAACCAGCATGAACGAAAAAGTCTAGCTAGCATTTTACGACACCACATGTGTTTCTACCGATTATAATTAGACTTGAACGCATAACAGGAACATGTACGAGTTAATCGAAGCAAACAATACATATGAACGGTTATTATTAACACCAGATTATTCCAGCCGGAAGAGGGAGGTTGTGTTTCGACAACGGATATTATGAACGTAGGGATCATGCATACATGACTTAGTTAATATCAGGAAGAAGCGAAGCAAAATCAGGCAGTACTAGTAAAAAGTAATTTTTGAGGTGCTGATAAGAAGCAAGAAGTAGGTGGTGTCGGTTAGAAAGTAATTCTTTTAAAACGCGACATATATACCAGAAATGTAATAAATAATAACCCGTTAGAAATGACTGCCTCGTTGGTCTAGTAAAAAAAAAAATATAGTTCTGGTCATTCACCACCCATATAAGCTACAAACATACACAATTTCAACTGTCAATTTTAAATTTTTTCAATGACCATAATTATTAAAATAAGAGAAGTAAATAAATGTCAGATCAAATCAATTAATTTCAAAGGAACAAAAAAAACAGTGAATTACGAATTAGGTTGACGTCAGAAGCAAAAAAAAGAATAAAATTGTTATACTATCCATTATGCATGAAAGCTGTATAAAATGACAAATTAAGCACAAGCAATATGCCTGCTACAACAATGCAAACGTGAAACGTGAAACTAACGTTTGTGATCACATAGGACCTAATGCTTCGATCACCGGGTCGGGCTATGTGTTTATTGAGTTTTTCTCTCTGGAATTTCTCAGTAGCAGCCCAAAGTCTGGATTCGTTTCCGGCAATAGGCTAGCCACCTATTACTAGGACCAACACATAACTGCCCAAATGTGGGTGTACTGAAGGTACGCCTCTGCCTGACCCTTTAAGAATTATGGGCGTGATATTATGTTACATTGTTTATTTACAAAAGCTCATTAAAACACTTTAGGTATCTAACAATGTTTTCAATTTTATCTCCAAAAACAGCCAAAGCAAAGTAACTTTAGAATCTAAAATCGCTGAAGAAAGTCAACTACGGCGCCATTGTGCGTCCCGATCGTACGTTCAAGTTATTGAATGAAAATAAAAAGCAGACACCTAAATTGAATGGCGTTCCTCGCAGCAAATAGCGAAGTAATCAGTGCGATGCCAAAGTCGCGGATGTTAAATAGAACAACATTTTTACAATAAAGGCCACTGTACACGATGGAGTCTAAAAATAAACTTCGGAACTTGAACGGAGCTAATTTCTGTACTTGATATTGGATCGTGTTCTTACTTTTTCGTACGTGGGTTTTCGCTTAATTAATACTGATGTTCTGTAGGCTAGGCAGCGGTAATCTTAGATGTGAGTATGAAGAAGGTGGGCTTCAGAAAATACACTTATATTGTATACACAATATTAATAACGCCTAATTTGTTTTCGGATTTATGTAGGAACCCTTCGGCACTGAGATTACACGAAATAATAAAGCAGTGGCACGTGGTAGAACCATCCATGACAACAAAAGTACAAGTAGACAAGTTTGTAACACGTATGTTTGGTAATGTTTAAAAGAATGCTACATTTTATTGCTCATAGACCAGCGGGTAATCCTCTTCCTACTGAGGCCTAAAGTGAACTCCGCAGGAAGCCCAAGAAATGCTGGCAGGATATCGTAAAAGCCGACCGAAGTGCTAATAAACTCGACATGAAGGCCGGACAAGATTGCGCGAAATTGAGAAGACTTAGTTGCAAAGAGGCGCAACGATAGCATAAAGCTCGGTAGAAGATAATAATTATGTTTGGTACAACACGTTTTTATAGCCAGTGAGGTCAAGAGGTTACTTAAGGGACATAATAATCTAGAAAGATTTTCGAAACTAAGACAAATCTTAGAGAACACGAATCAATATGACGAAAGGTTTAATATTTTTTGAACATCATTAGATAAATATCATTCAATATCCTATTCTGGGATTGTATTTATAAGTTTCCGAATAAACCCTAACTTTATTGTGGCAACTCGTAATTGAGACGAATCCAAAAAGTTTGTGTGGTCTCTGCGGAGGCTGCCTTATTTACTTTTGTTGTAATGAAGCAATTTAGCGATATAATAGGAAGCTCTTATGTTTTTCGGCTACGGGAAGAGGATGATAAGTCTTCAGTCTCTCAGGTCTTACGAAGTAATCATCATGCTGCCTCATTTGTATTATTTCTGTGTTTTCTCTATGCTTTTGTTATCTTTATTAATATGGAAATAATAATGATTCAGAAAAAGAAAACATCGTGACTAACTGTAGTACTAATAAAGAGTTAAAATGTATGACTGAACAATAAACACGGAATTTTCCGACAGTATTAATCATATTTGGCAAGCAAACAAGAGTTTGTTTAAATTACAATTTTGCGAAACATAACTTTGTTTCCAAACAATAAAGTAAACTTACAAAAAACAATTATTCTACCAAATAAAAATAACGTATTGTTTAAGCCGACATCAATTACAGTATTTACATTACACATTTAGGTTAAAGAACGAGTGTTTTAACTGACAAACTTAAAGACAATAAATACATATTGTTTTTATTTAAGAGATCAGTGGTCGGGAACTAGTACTCAGGGTCAAATTGTCCGGGTAGAGGTGTCCTAGGGTGAGGTTGTCACGGGGTCGAGTTATTCCAGGGTTGAATTACTAGAGTCAAGTTTTTGGGGTCGAGTTATCTTGGGGTCGAGTTTTTGTACAATTCCTATGGTGTCAATCAGAATAGTAGGTATTTTAGAATGACACAATGGTTTAACTAGCGCCAAAGTTTGTGAAATGTATGAGGTAGATTTTTAATTTATTATGTGTTTGGTGGATGATTTGTGTTAGAAATTATTAATAATAACGATAGTCTTCGACAAAAATATTATCAAAGCTTGTAGAATAATAGGGTAGTGTCCTTAAAAAAAAAGTTGGATTACTCAAAAATATTGGATACGTATTTTTTCTTTTGTCACGTAAACCTAAAATGACGACGGCGTTGAAATTCCGTGTGACGTCACGCCGTGCTACACGTTTACCGACATAAGCCCCTTCTCCTGAACTTTGATGTGCTATAATATCATTGTCACTTTTTATTAATTTGAGTAAGCAAAAAATATATGTCCAATATTTTTTGGTAATCTTACTGACGGACTAAATAGACTTAATATATTTTTACCTAGGCCATATCTCTATTGTATCATCACTTAAAAACCTGATAATTCAAATAACAACGCAGTGATATTCCTAAAATCAACGAATAAGCTCATTTTAACTTACTTTTCGGAGTCTCTATTTATTTATTTATTTATTATTTTTTTTTTTTTTTTCAGTTGCCAAGTAAACTCCAACCACAATTAAAATAAGAATCACAACCTTGACAAAGTTCTCATTTACGCAGCGATATGAATCCAGCTCGCTCAAACCAATATTACTTATGCAAAGAATACCGACAGTCTTTAGTCGTAAGCTTAGCACAAAGAAACGCTCGAAGCAAAAACAGAGAAAAATTGCTTTTTATTCCATTACGAGACTGAAGAAAACGTGATACATTTACAAAAAGATTCAGACGAACATAGAGAGAATTAAGAGTGAGAGAGAGGCAAGCTGGTTAACATAATGCCCGTTTAATAAATTTAATGGATTCAGGAGTACGTATAGGCGTTTATGGCCCTTGATAAATAGCCGATGAGTTGCGTGTTTCTCGAGGGCAGCCCATCATGTTTATAGACTTTGTGGGTATTATGTTCAGTGCGGAATATTGAATGATGGTTGTTGTTGATTATGCGGTTTCATTTTGAGTGTCGATTGTTTTTTCTTTATGTATAAAACGTTACCCCACTCTAGGAATTTCTCCTGTGTCGTGGGTGCGTTCACAAACATTTAAACTCACATACACAAACAGCCAGACCCGGAAAAACTACCTGTAGGCCATACAAATATTTGTTACATGTGGGAATCGAACCCACGACACACAGCGCAGCAGTCTAATTGGTTTTGCAGGATAAACAATTATGCAAAATGCTTTTGTATCAATTTCACTTCTCATACTAGTTCCGTACCGCCTTATATCGATTCTTAAGGAGTAATTACGTAATAATTTCCATTTCAGGTTATAAGCTTACAGAGTTAAACTAATAATACATACCAACAAACATATATTAAGTTTCCTAAAAATGAATTTAAAGGCTACAAAATTTTCGCCGGAATCGCTGTCACCGGGAAAAGTGTTCAAAATGCTGTCAGCATTACCACATTCAATGGTAACGTAAGCCTGCACATGGCCAGCCACCTGTGCAAAGTCGACTTACTTTGGTGAACTTGGTGATGTCCCGAAAAAGTAGAAGTGCACTCAGACAGAGACTCCTTGGCTTTAGTGAATCGGTTCAAATACGTTACATACACACACACACATTTGGGATTAATATGACCATATAACCAACCCAAATGGCGTTGTCAGGCACATAAACAAAATAAATTTGTTCCATAATTTATTCGTTAAGACGAATGAAGATCCCTGCCATTACAAATCCAATAACTAAAAGTAATGTAAGTAATGAAGCGTAGTCGTAAAATACTGCTCCAATACAGTACGTATATCTAGAACTACAGTTATAAGAAAAGGAATAAAAATACTAGTACTATTACCAAAAGACATTACGATCACAAAAAGACGGAGGATAAGGTAATAAAAATAAATAAAGATAACATTTAGGGTACTTAATGTTTTCTGTCTTATTATTCGATATTGATTATGACGTTGTCTGACTCAAGTACTAGGCTAACATAGAATGTAGGTCTATTCAAGTGTTTAACGGGAAGGTCCCCGATCGAAGCCGAAGTTTCCATTTTCAAAGCGCTGTCAAACTTGACGTAATCATTGCTCAAAGGCTGACTATATAAGGGGGCCAAGTGGAGTGTTGTTTTAATGATTTGTTCTTGAAATAAACATTTAAAACTTAAGTACTGTAGTGTCACTAAAATTGTTTATTTTTCAGAAGGATTTTGATTGGAATATAATATTGTTATTTGCGAACGTCTGTGCGACCAAGTGTGTTGGAGATTAAGGGTGAAGTCACTTGTATCTATCTATACGGCATTTGAAATATTGTTTTAAAATATATACAAATACATGTTTTTGGAAAAACTCTTTCCTACCCAACAGTTAAGTGCGCTACACCTTCAAAGAAATTTGTTGTTTTTTTATTCGCAACAACTTAATTTACACTTGCATAAAGTTAACATTTGTTTAAGTAGAAATTACATCAGATTTCAATAGAGTATACTTAGAACTATCGTATATAACCGTATTCTTTAAAATGCTAGTAGCACCGCTCAGCTTCGATGGCTTAGCTAAATTCTTGTTTTCTAAACTACGCAAGCCATTAGCTCTTCTACTTTAGCAGCTAGTTTACATAATAATAGAATTGTTTGCTGTTCTATTCGGTGTTAACAAACAAATTCAAACAAGCTGTTTTAGTTCGCAGAAAACAACGTGAGTCTGTGAAGTAATTGTTTACTTTACAGTAAAAAGGAATGCTCCAGGTTATTCCGTAAAATTCTTTTTTTTTGTACTTAATGTTTTTTTACAAGTAGCAGCGCAGTAGAAGAGCTCGTGGCTAAATAAATACTGCCGGTTGATGGAAGGTTAAGCTACGCTAGCCAAAGTCAGTCGGATGGGTGACATATAGAGACTCCTCCGTGCCTCGGAAAGCACGTCAAGCCGGGAAAACGCTAGGCAGATGAGATGAGCTCAGTTGTAGGTTGTGTGTTCTATAAATATGTTATTCACGGGTCAGAAATATTTTATGTATGTATAGTACATACAACTCTGTTACTTTATAGCTTTTTTAATACAATACAACCTCACATTGAGAGGTAAATGGCTAAAATACGTAACAAAATTTGAACGTAGAGGGCTAAATTGCAGAAATCGGCACGGTTTACGGCAGGGTTGGCGCAGTGGCTGAGCGATCGACTGCTGCGTCGCGTGTTGTGCGTTCGATTCCCGCACGGAACAAATATTTGTATGGCCTACATGTAGTTCTTCCGGGTCTGGCCGTTTGTGTATGTGACTTCACATGTTTGTAAACGCAGCCACGACACAGGAGAAATTCCTAGTGTTAACGTTAACGTTTTTTTTTAAAAAGAAAAAAATATAAATTCTAGAACTAAAATAAAAAATCGCATTTGTAAAAATGCCTGAAATAGACTTCATTATCAAAATGTAACATCTTTGGTCTTTCGGTGTGTCTCTTTAGATACTCCTTTATGTTATTGTATTTATGAACAGTATTTTTGTCGAGTGCTTTAATAGAAAAGAACTTTATTCAAATAAATCAAAAAACAGGTTGGACTTGCGCGTCGATGGTTCCGTATCTTGGTCAAAACATACTTTTCCATGTTCAAAGTTAAACATGCCTATGACATTGGTGGTTCCTGAAATATGCAGATATGACAGATAGACAGTAAAATTAGACCATAAGAGTTCCATTTTGACAACCGATGTGGCGCGGCGGGCGATGGTCCGCCTGCGACGCAGGAGGTTGCGGGTTCGATTCCCGCCCTGGGACAAATGTTTGTACGATCTACAAATATTTGTTTCGGGTGTTCTGGGTATTTGCTATATTTAATAAAAATATATCTATCTATGTAATGTATTGTATTAAGTATATCAGTCATCTAGTACCCATAACACAAGCTCTGCTTAGCTTGGGGCTAGATGATGCTGTGTGGATTGTCCAGCAATATTTATTTATTTATTTATTTTAGGGCTCAATAGTCAAATGGTGAATATGGAATCCTTTTTACCGTCTCCATCTCTGTCTGGGCGTTACACAGCCATTTTACTCGGAACTTTTTATTATAGGTACTAACATTTCGATGAATTATGGATGAGAAGTGTATTTTATGTACCATTAAACAATTGTGTAGTAAGATTACAAAAAAAACCTGGTTCAGGAATATTTTTTTGTTCGTGCCAGACCTCATAGAATGCGTCCAGATCGTCTCGCCACCTCTTTCTGGGTCGATCTCGGCGGCGCCGTCCATCTTCAGGCACTCATTGTGTGGAGACTATTGCCCAACGGTCACAATGCAGCTCACGTGACCCGCCCGATCCCATATTATCCCAAAAATATTATTAGGGATTTCAAATAATTAGGGCACTTACAAACATCGCAAAACTGACAATAATAGTAGCAATCAATCTAATAATATAAAGCCGTAACCCAACAAAAATATTAAATTACAAAAAGTAACATTAAAACAGGTCCCTGCTAAAATAACAGCGCAAGAATTCAATGTTCAAACTACTTCTGCGATTAACTATTACTCAGGTTGCTAACGATACTACGGTTGGGCCATGAAATAAGCGACTCAGGGGTAATTAAAATCTACTATAACCCGCTTGAGAAGTTTCTTCGAGTTGTACTGAGATATTAATGATACTATGTTTTAATTTAATCTGAATTTAAGCGGCTTTCCTTTAAATAGATCTTTCAATGTAGCAAATTTAGAGAACAAAATGTTTTATTTATAATGTTTGGTAGAATAAAGCTTGTTACACATTGTTTTGTGATTAGGAGACTGTTATGGTCCCAGCTGTTATATGTGTAGTCAGAAGCCCAAAAGCTTGTCAACCAGTCTTACCTAGAGATATCGCATTACCCAGTAACTGGGTTGTAGAGGTCAGACAAGCAGTCGCTCCATGGAACATACTGGTTTTCAGCTGCATCCAGTTAGGCTGCAAGCAGAACATAGTTGGGAAATGGCTAGGCTGATGATAGTGTAGAAGGCGCTTTTATTTATTTAGCTAATAAAAGCCTACTTTTCATTAATTAAAAACCAAACTGATTCCATCGAGAACGAACATAATAAAATATAGTTTTAAAATAAATAGTAAAAAAGTGTGTGTGTACACACGTATGAAGTGAAACTTTGTCATGATTTATTAGTTATAATCTCTCACTTTCACTATGTAAACACGCATGGCGCCGTGACGGTCCAGAGACAGAAAATGTGACGAATTTTTTCAAGATGGCGTCGGAAAGTGTGACGATTATTTTTTTGACATTGAAATTTCACTTCAAAAATAAAAATTAAATACAATTTATTAATTTATAAATCATTGTAGTTAATAAAAAACAGTACTGTCTATCTCTCACAATGCATTTCCATAATCCTTAACCAATGGAATGATGGGTATAATCAAAGTAATTTCATAGAGACAGCTTTCACGAACTTTTCACGAACATTTAAACGTTATTGTAAAGTTCGTGGCACATCCCTATTAAAGCCTTTGACGCCTGTCAAGCATTTATTTCGTAATCGTTCTTCTTACTTGTCTGGGCTTTATTTTATAAATGACGCAACTTTATTAAAATTAAGCATCAATTAAAATAACATTTATGAACTAACACCAACCTTTATGGGATTTAAATTAATTATTTATGCATACTTTATTTAATAGATCTCGCTTGTCATGCATGAGGTGGGTTCAAATACGGACAACTACCAATGTGACTTTTTAAATTATTACTTACTATGTTCCCTTTAAGTTTATCTAAGACGTCACTGACATCAGTGAAGAAATCTAAGTTTCCTCACGAAACATCGAGAGGAAACCAGGACATCTTACTAGAAGACTGATATAACCAGCCCGCCTTCCCTGTATGAGAAGAGGGCTTTGCCCTGCAGAAGGACAGTAACAGGCAGGTATTTTTGTTAGATAGTACCTACGTTTGTAGTGTCAAAATATGTAATGATTTTACTTCACGTGCTGATAATTCATGTTTTAATTGAAGGTAAATCATAAAAAATAATTATTTGAAAAAGATGGATATCCAATCTAAACTGTATTGGACCGTCGATGTTTAAATTAGTTCTGGTTGTCATGCGCATAACTGATTGCTCAGTTTGAATGTCGGAACTAATATAGCGACGTAGTTTATTGGCAGCACCAAAACTAGGAGATAAACATGACTAAATAAGATATCGGGTGTAAGCATTTGTGGCTATCTAGTTCGTTAAATAACAGAGGGCGTTCCCTTGAACTCGTTAATCTATATTATTAATAGATCAAGAAAAATAACAGCATAAAAAATTGTAACAAAATTCGAATTCAATAAAAAAAAAGACAATCAATTCGAAACATCCTGTTTAATATTTAAATAGTAGCGCACGCATAATGATAGCAGCCGCACACGCGGCCCGTCATGAATAAATGCAACATTGCTATACTTCCATGTTGAGAGACTAGTGCGCGTGCACAGAACAATGTGCACGCGCACTTGTCTCAATATACTTCTAATAAAAAAAGGCATTTTGTTTTGGAATGATAATATTTTTTTTTTAATATATGGACGCTTTACTATTGTGGGTTAACGGGAACGCCTTTTATTAATTAACACACTGTATACCTAAGGGCTCGTGAATAAATGATAACAGCCGCAATAAAAGTTCAATTGAAGGTTAAGCTACGCTTGCCGCGATCGGTTAACGGATGGACATCCATTTCATACAGAGCCGTTAAGCCGTTGGTCCCAACTGTCATTTGTAGATCTTTTACAGTCGTTAGGGGTAGTAAGAAACCCGAAAATCTGACAACCATTACCCAGTAACTGGATTATGGAAGTCTGATAGGCAGTCGCTCCATGTACCTATCTATAGTAGTAGTAATCAGCTGCATTCAGTTAGACTGGAAACCGACCCCAATATAGTTGGGAAAACGCTGGGCAGATAATGGGTAAGCGTTGTTTGCTAAAGTCAACCAAGGAAGGGAAATCTATAGTCTGTCCACACCACAACCAGAGTTGAAATTATCTTTCGTGGCACTAATGCACAAACAGTACTGACGACTTTTATACATCTCTCAGAATAAAGCAGTGCAGTGGTCGCAGAGGACAAACTTAAGTGTTTTTTTAATGAATTTTGTCTCACTCTAGGAACTTCTCCTGTGTCGTGGGTGCGTTCAAAAACATTCAAACTCACATACACAAACAGCCAGACCCGGAACAACTACCTGTAGGCCATACAAATATTTGTTCCGTGAGGGAATCGAACCTACGACACGGAGCGCAGCAGTCGATGGCTCAGGCACTGCGCCAACCGTGCCGTCTAAAATAAAGTGCGGTTGGCGCAGTGGCTAAGCGATCGACTGCTGCGCCGCTATTATTTGTGTGGCCTACAAGTTAATTGTTCCGGGTCTGGCTGTTTTTGTATATGACTTTAAATATTAGTAAACTTACCCATGATACATGAGAAATTCCTTCATCATCAGGCTATACTAGTCCACTGCTGGACATAGCCCTCTCCTAATGAGCGCCATAGCGCCCTGTCTTCAGCTTGCCGCATCCAGCATCTGCCTGCAGTCTTTCGCAGATCGTCATCCCACCTGGTCAGAGGGCGTCCTACACTACGTTTGCCAAGTCGCGGTCTCCACTCAAGAACACGTTTACCCCAGCGGTTGTCGGTTCTTCACGAGATATGGCCAGCCCACTGCCACTTCAACTTGCTAATTCTTTGCGCTATGTCGGTGACTTTCGTTCTCTGTCGGATGTATTCGTTTCGAATCATATCCATCAGAGAAACTCCGAGCATAGCTCTTTCCATAGCTCGCTGAGCGACTTTGAATTGGTGGACCAACCTTACCGTGAGTGTCCATGTCTCGGCTCCGTAGGTCATGATGGGTAGGACGCACTGACTAAAAACTTTCGTTTTTAAGCATTGCGGTATGGATGACGAGAAGACTCGGCGCAGTTTCCCAAACGCTGCCCAGCCCAGCTGGATCCTCCTCTTGGCCTCCTTCTCGAAATTGTTTTTACCTAACTGCAGAATCTGCCCGAGGTGAGAAATTCCTAGTGTAGGGCAATTAAAAAAAAAAAGTAAGTCTCGTAAAAAAAATACGATCGCTATTTTGGGAGCCCCAATCAATATCTTTATACCACCATAGTTAATTAACACACTGTCCCGTAACATGCCACTCCCGTGTACCTTCCTACTACCTATTTAAACGAACATCAATTTGTGGCTAATCTATGTTAACTACCCGGAGATCGAGTAATTAAGTGTTGAGGTACACGTTATTTGTAAAGGGACCTAACTACATTCAATGGTTGCCTACATATGCCCTTTATACTCTGAATGGAACTCCGTACCTTATAGATTACTTCTTGATCACATTGAAGCATTCATAAAGGATCTATTTCGATCTATTGTGACTATTTTTGAATGTGTATGAAAGAAAATTTATTTTGGAATAAAATGTGCCTAAGTACTTTTATAATTTTAGATTTTCAATTTGAATTGACGTCGTCGGTCTGGTTCTGAACACAAAAGATCTTCTAAAAGAGTATTTTGGTAGACAAATTATTATTTCGCGAGCAAGTCTTTCATAGACTCGTATCTCTGGTAATTTCATAAATTTGCAACAAATGTTTATTTACGAAATATGTTTGATGGTCTAAAAACCACTTAATCTTAGTTTTGAACTCTTGATTGCTTTTCGATTGATGAAAGTGATTTTAAATTACAAAATGAATGTTTTAAAGTTGATCAAGTAAATCATTCGTTGAAAATTGTTGAAATTGAGTTCTTTGATATGGGAGGGGCAAGGTGGTACACTATTTTTTTTTAAAACGTTTCCCCACACTAGTAATTTCTCCTGTGTCGTGGGTGCGTTTACAAACATTTAAAGTCACATACACGAACAGCCAGACCCGGAACAATTGCCTGTAGGCCATGCAAATATTTGTTCCGTGCGGGAATCGAACCCACGACACGCGGCACAGCAGTCGATCGCTCAGCCACTGCGCCAACCGTGTCGTCGTGTGACTATTAAGTGCCTAATATTGGGCCCTACACATTACTATTCTCATCTTATCTAGGTTATCTGTCTATCCAATGAAAGTTCTGCTAAGACTTTATACTTCACGTAGGTATGCGGGCCACATTGTCGTAAACTAGCTCATTAAGAGTTATCTAACTGAATATTGGAAGTCTTTTCATGTATTTAATGGAAAACTTTAGTAAGTTTTCTATTAAATAATAGTTTTTAGTACGTATTAGTATACTTACTTGTAATAATGGGTACTCCGAATAATCTTTAATTTGTACTGTAGGTAGAATCTATTCAGCAGTCTTGTCCTATTTAAAATTAGCTTAAGTAAGCCTAATACAAATAAAAAACTTCCATATTTATGAGTTTTATTGACTTTTTTATAACATATAAATTTACAGCATTTCCATATTGCAACGTAAAACAAAAATATAAAAAAGCGTATAGCCTACAAAGTTTCACTTTGTGGACAAAGCGCACGTTTATATTTAACTAATGTCTAGGTTACCGCATTTTCCCAATTTAAAATTGAACGAATTCATTCGATTTTGGCTGCTCTCTATCTATAATCTATAAACCTTGTATCAAATGCGAATGGTAATCGATTCAGATTGGCAATAGGCGACAATTTATAACGATCTTTAAGAGAGAGTAGTTAGTGGAAAAATTGATAGTAGCCTGTGTAGGAATATCTTGAGCGTAAGCCGTAATGATGAAGTATCTATTGATCGTATCCACTCAGCGTTCAGTAACTCACAGCGACACCAAATGGCACGTAAAGAGCCCATATATCTTGTTCCCTATTGATATACTAGGATCACTAGTCCATTACCCTACATGCTTCAGAGTGATTGCACATTAGTTGACGACGAACGTCCGCACAGACTAGTTAAGCGTTAAAAGCGCAATTCATGCACTTTTTTCGGACGTTTTTGTCCAATTTCGTTTAAACACTTTTCATTCGTCGACGGTTTTATTCGAGCAGAGACGGGGCTACGTTTCAAAAGATAGGGCAGCTGAGTGGATATACGATTACCGTTTAACATGAGCTCATACTGTCCTTCGTAAATTACCATTTTTGTGAAAAGAAATTAATCCATTTTGGTGTAGTTGTCACAAGAACTACTGCTGAGGATGGGGTTCTGGGTTTAATTTGGGGTTGGAGAGTTATATTGGGTTCTTCCAACTGTAACTTCTCAGTAGCAGCTGGATTACAATCCAGTTAAGGCACGCCACAAGAGACATAAACATAACTGGTGAATTGTACTATAGGAGCCACCTCTACCTAAACCTACGGAAAATACAGGCGCGAGAAAAGCATTAAAAATATCGTTACATTTTTCTTCAGTATGACAATACTTACCCACTTCTTTACTCAATATCGGGAGATTTGTACAGAAGCATGTTTCAACCCCAAAATACTGATGGTATTTCGCCTCACCACACCATATATTTACAAGCATATCGGTCGATAACAGGCAGATATGGCAACCAGTCTACACTGTATGCGGCATATGTAGTAACTTATACTGAGATAGACACGATAACGTGCATGCAAACGGATAATTTGCTATCGCCAAGAGACCAGCATCGGTGTAATAGCCCATTAGCTTCGAACAGTGATACAGAGGCGATTTATATCAATCAATATTACAATGGGCTATCGCATCGCTTGAATGGACTGCATTGAATAGTTTACGGCGTGATAGGGTTGAATTGCTGCAGATCAATAGGCAGTATAAATCTGATCGAGGATGCAATTTTGGATATAATCGGGTTGATAATCGAGTAAGGGACTGACATGTTATGGAACTCATACTAAGTGGGACTATATCGGACTAAGATCTATAATGATCCTCCACGATAATCGTAATCGTTCAAAATTTAGTCGATTTCTTAACACAGTTTGAGGACATTATGACACGATAAGTATATTTAATCAGACATCATGCTGTCCATACTATGTCGGGGTTGGCTCCCAGTCTAACTGGATGCATCTGAATAAGTTTAGTAGTAGTAATAAGTTTAGTAGATGCATCCATAAGGGGGTTTTGGAGGCAAGATATTTATCTTGCCCTATCTCTTACTAGGTAATACCCCTTGAAAAGGCTAGTTATCAGACCATCGGGCTTCTGGCTACACTTAACGACTATAAAGTTCTACAAATATTAGTCGGGACCGACGGCGAGGCACGGTGGGGTCTCGTTCTGCAACGGATGGTCACTCATCCTAATGCTCATCATAAGTAATCGTAGCTTAACCTTAGGCCAATCCATGCTTTATTATTTACTTTATTCCTTTTTATACTTATTCAATACATTTTTAAATGTTTAAGTTAAAATATATATTTATATATAGTAGTCCACCGGCATCGAGAACAGGGTCAAAGCTACCGGTCGTAAGGGCTCTTGAGAAAGGAACCTCCTAACTATGCGCGCCGAGTCCAAGAGTACTGCTTTCTGCATCAAACCCTTGATCCAACTGCCGAACGAGAGCCTCTTTCGGTGTTGATCGAGGGTCTTCGCCAGTATGTCATTGGCCGTCACGACTATCTGTATAATTTTTTTTTTTTTTTTATATTTTATTGCTGGACAATCCACACAGCATCATCTAGCCCCAAGCTAAGCAGAGCTTGTGTTATGGGTACTAGATGACTGATATACTTAATACAATACATTACATAGATAGATATTTTTTACTATACATAGCAAATACCCAGAACACCCGGAACAAATATTTGTAGATCGTACAAACATTTATCCCAAGGCGGGAATCGAACCCGCAACCTCTTGCGTTGCAGGCGGACCTTCGCCCACCGCGCCACATCGGTCGTCAAATGATTGGCTGATGTATTCACATCTCGCGGGCCAGATGAAGATACTTAATTTGTTTCTGTTTCTCAGCCTTCACGAGGGTTCCACTCATGCTTTTATCATAAGGCACGAGGCACATATATTTTATCAGTCATCTTTATAAGTCAAAGGATCGATTAAGTAGTTTTCCACCGGCCCTTATCGACTGGCTTACCCCACAAAGTTTCATCTCTACAGAGCATTGTGCTAGTATCTGGGTTACCTGTCCCTCCAAAGCGAATGGGGACGCAGTATAAACAATCTCCAACCTCAATCATACGTCGTTATAAGGAAGTGTATGGAATCTCGGATGAATTATTTATTTATCTCGCCCTCGACACGTGTAAACGGTGATATCTTTCTTTTGTTTTTCGTATAAATAGATTGACGTAAACAGTAGGTACAGTTCCATTGGGGTGTACTTTTTGGTTCCGTTTTCTTGACCCAAAAACTTATTTTGGCCTGTATTGACCAATATATCTTTACAGTGGTCGAGGTCCAGATCATTTTATAGAAGAAAAACTGTAGGTGAACCAAATCAACTTTATTAAAACTTATCTATATTCAGTAACTACTTCGGTTTCCTAAGACTAGCCACGTTTTCCTGTCATCAAAAAAATCATACTGCTTTCTTTGTACTTCTCATAGAAATCTTAGCTAATTGTTCTGAATGGGTCTGATTTGCATATTCATTTTCTATGCGACCAAATACTTCATATTTATTTATTTCACCTACGGCGGCGTCCTAATAAAGCAATCTGGGTTATTTTCTAAAATACGAGTATCTGGTGCTAACGTAAATGGCGGTACATTCCAAATTAATTAGGCTGCCCTTTTTATTATTGGTGGTTCTTTCTGAGGCTTAAATAACATCCAAGGAAAAATAAAACTGGCCAACGGCAAGTTTGGGACATTTATTTTTTTGCACGTTATGAGCCATATCTTAAAGAATCTGGCAGATTTTTTGTATTCGATCACGATAAGAAAGATATCTCTAAAATCCTAAGAGATTGCACTTACACACTATACCCAACACGTTCACTGAATGTGCATAAATGCTTTTTTTAATTAGGATCGAATTAACACCCCAAAGTGAATTACAGGTTTTTTAGAAAAATCTCGGTGATAGACAGACAAGAAACGGTTCTCCTTTTACGATTCTTCCTTTTAAGGTCAAAGCCCTTAAATATGACCATATACTTATTTCTAAAAATAATGATGAAGATAAAAACGTATGATAAACTGACAACGCCGTTTGCCCCTTTCCGTTCCCTAGGGGTTGAAATGGGTTCATATCTTTGAAGGTAAGCACCTTTACGATACGCATGCATTTCCCTATTTACTTTGAAATACGATTGGAAGATATTTGAGGAATATCGTGAAACAGATGTAGGAACATTTTACAAGGTTTTTTGTTTAGCGTTTCGTCAAAGGAGACAGACTCGGTTGCCGTAAAAATGAAATTGCACATATGACGCTAGAAGCTGCAATTGCATAGCAGGAACACGTTGTTGAATGAAAAAGTAGAAACATTTGAAGTTATTATTTTTCATGCACGCTCGTAAAATTTACATCTTGTGATATCTGTCGAAGAGCATTTTAGATATTATCTGCCAGCTTCTGCTGGAGCTCGTGGAGCTCGAGGCGCTCGTGGCTACATAAAAACAGCCGCACGGGTTGATCGAGGGTTAAGCTACGCTTGCCGAGGTCAGTCTGTGGATGGGTGACATATCGAGACTCCTCCGTGCCTCGGAAAGCACGTTAAGCCGTTGGTCTCAGCTGTCATTTGTAGATCTATGACAGTCGTTACGGGTAGTCAGAAGCCAAAAGTCTGGCAACCAGTCTTACCAAGGGGTATCGTGTTGCCCAGTAACTGGGTTGTGGAGTTCAGATAGGCAGTCGCTCTATCTAAAATCCTGGTATTCAGCTGCATGCAGCTGAATAACAGGATTTACCAGGTTAAACTGGTAGCCGACCCCGACTGGTAGTTGGCTAGGCAGATGATGATCTGCCAGCTCCTGCTTGCGACTTCGTTCGCAAAGAAGTCGACTATGAAACATATCCAGCACTCGGACAAATAATTTAATTTTCTTATTGTGAAATATGTTTTTAAATCGTATCAGTATTTCCAGAGACAAACAAAAACAATTTTCTAATATGAAAAATTGCACATACTCATTTAATTTGCTCAACAATATCCTCAAGTTTATTAACACTTAAATATTTAACAACACATTCTCGCCCGCAATTGCAACCATAAATGTATCTACAACACGATAAAACAACATCATGTTTACAAGCACGACAACAAAGTAAACAATTAAAAAAAGTTATTAACGTAAAAGCCTTTCGGCTGGCCCAGTCAGTCCAGTTGCGGCGATATTGGGCCACAAGGTCGGCACACACTCGTACAGGTGGCAAAGACACGCCCTGCTCTGGTTTATAGCTAAGCGAAAATGACGCACGAAATTATTATGTTTGATAGAGGAAAAGGGTCAGAAAATCGGTAATAATATGTCGTGATTGCCTGGCGGAGCTGCGGAGGGTCAAATTCCTGCCGTTTGGGCCGCCATAGGCTAATTGTATGTGATGCTACCCACGCCGGAGATTATCACTCCAGCGATTACCTATTAGCGTATTCGTATTACAAGTTTATAGTTTCCCTAAACTGTTTAATGTTAAACGAAACATGCATCTTGCTTTTTTCTGTAAATAGCAAAAAGCTGATGTAAAAACTCAGCGAAATTAAGGTTTCGTCCTTCACCTTGATACCTAATGTCACCCTCATAACCGTTCCGCCACAGAATGTATACTGTTACAACCGCAGAGCAAACAAAAAACAAGTACGTAAGTACTACGAAAGGTAATTTGGCGCTATCTTATTTATGTAATTACTTTAGTATTGCAAACATTTGACCGCCGTTACGGACCGTCATTTGTAACATGCCGGACTAACTAAGTTTCCGCATCAAATGCTCCTACACACGAGCCGGAGTTGCGGAAACCGAGCCGCAGCAGGAGTTTGAGTACGCGGCCATAAAAACAGCTCACAAAAATAAAATAAAAGCAACCTTCTGGCCGTTTTTATTCCTATAAATATGGACATCGAAGACCAAGTAATAAAGTGTGCAAAGCCATGAAAATAGCACTTGGAGTCGATAAATTGTTGTGCTTGGACACAAACTACCGGAGTAACTTGGATGCTGTTTTGCTTACGTCTGCAAATATGGGTATCGTGTACCGTAATGGTCGTAGATATAATATTATGTGCAGGGAAGATTTGTTACATTTGTTGAATAGGTAAAACGTGTCTAGTATTTAATTTATGAAGTGCTCGGGTCGTCCAGGCTTCGAAGAAGCAAGAATCAGGCGTTGTAAGCTACGTAGAAATATTATTTTTTTCAATCTTATAATCATGTCCGCCTAACCTTTTCCCAATTATGTTGGAATCGGTTTCGCTCTTTGACCAGGTGCAACTAAATACTATCATTGAACATGGAGCGATTACAAAACTGACTTCCACAACCCAGTAATTAAGTAATACGAAACCCTAGGTAAGACTGGTTGTCAGACTTTCGGACCCTTGATGACTGTACCTGGAACGACTGTCGCTCTCTAAATCTGGGACCAACGGCGTGACACGGAGGGTTGTTTTTATGAAATAGATGGACACCCATCTATAGACAAACCTCGGCAAGCGTTGGTAAACCTTCAACTGATTTTGAGCCACAGGCACCTAAAATTTACCAAATGGCTAATAAAAGCACCAAATATGAATAATAAGACTTCAAAGGCAACTCGTTGGTTTCATAGCCGAAAATTAATAGCATGTACAGCCACCATCTACAGCTTGTGATTTAATACCAACTACAACCGCTAAATACCAAAATGGTTAACGAACAACGATTTAATTGAAATCTCAAAATTTCATCGACGTTTTAGATTAAATTGTTGTGGTGGCTAGAAGTTACTGAGAAGACTGGAAGCTAGAATAGGCAGTATTATTATTTAATACTGTTTCATTTAAACTTACTTTACCACTTTTTTTTTTTTTTTTTTTTAGGTAGGGCCACTCGCAGTTCAGCACTATAAGGCTGTTTACTGCTTAACCGGTCGATCCTGTGGTGACCTTACAAGAAGGCCCCCAGCCAGGGCTCACTACAAGTTACATCAAATATTGTCAAGAAATCAAAATGTATGTTACTTATTTAATGGTATTTTCTCGTAAACTTTAAGACTACATTTCACAAAGAAACTTCATGACATTGGCAAAACTTTACGATGGAGTTTTAGTTTATAGCCGACGGTGCTGCATATTTGTAGCATGAAAATGGACTCGCATCTCGAACAATTTCCAATAAACGAACTATTGAGATTGTTTTAAAGGTTTATATTGTAACATGATAATGGAAAATGTAATTTTCGTTTCGAAGACTCATGGTGACAATTTTTTACACTAAAATGTTATAAAACGAGTTTCGATTGTCACATTAATGCTAACTCCATTTCGTATATTTTTTCCCAACTTTGAAAATATTTTATCTTCACTCGTAGGTATAATAAATCCTGACATTAACATCAACGTCAGCATGGCTAACCTGATTCTTCGTATAAATGTAACCTTTTTAAACATGGCTGCTTCAGACCGCTGCTGCGAGCGTTGAAGAATAATTCTGGTGAAAGATAAAAACTCCCATTATAACTGCGGTTTTCATGAAAAATATATACTACATTAACGAAGCGAAAATGAGACAAAAACAAGTGTTGAACACAAAACTAACTCGACCAAATGTCGTGTTGTTTGACTATACGCGGCCATTTTGCTTTTATTTAAGTTGGCGCAGACAAAAAGATCTCAAAACTTTCGCGTCCTCTAGTTTTTCAACTTCCTGTTTCTGGAAGACAGACTAGACTTTTCTGCTAAGAAAGGAAACACTTCTTTACTTAAATAACTTTTAAGTTAAGAAAACTGCTTTGAATTTTATTTTATTTTATTAATATACCGTTTTTAGTGCCGAATGTCCTCGTCAGTGGTTTAAAGTTTAGTGCCTTATGTTAACTACAAATGAAAAATTTGTAGTACATATATTAAATATACATATATTCCTTATCAAACCAGGCGTTACTGTTTCACAAGCATTTGGCATTCTTGTCGACAGATTAGACTAAATGTACTTACGCTATTTCCAAATTTGAAAAGAGAAAGGCACATTATAATAAGAGCTGTGAGCTGTTGAACACAAGCTTCCACACAAATACAGATGACATATCAGAACGTATCGACCAAAAAAAAACACGGGGGCATAAATTTTGAATTTCAAGTTCAAGGCATTAACTAATTTGGCCATCTCGCTCCTTTTCTTGTGCTGCCTGTCAGATAGAGATGTAAATTCTCTTATTTTAGTTTAGTTTTTTAAAACGCAATCGGCGCTAGTGAGGGTTATAATATTTCAGATACGTCATCGTACGACGGTTATAAAAATAAAAAGAGATAACGAAAAGACAGTGCAGTACACAGTCTTTTCATTCCTTCATTTTTGATCATTACTTTTCAGAAAGATGAATACATAAAGCAGTTAAGAGGTTGAATGAAAAGTGACTAAGTTTTTATTTATAAGCCTAAGAAATAAGTGGCAACGACCGTTGGTGATCGTTTTCCGTCTTACTCGCATCTCAGCATGCGCGTATCAATGAACGAACATGGCCAGATGTATGAACGTAAACGAAGCATGCGGAGTATGTAAGAATTGTAGTATCATGGTGGCGTTAGTAGGCGGTAGTTTCTGCCTACCCCCGTGCGAAGAAGGCGTAAGTTTAAAATAGCTGTTATACCTACATATTTTGATATTACTTGCCAATTATGTAAATGTTGAGTGCTCTGATACTTAGGGACCTACTTATTACGTTGAAAAACTTGTCTGCTAACTTTATTGTGGAAGTAGCGAGAAGTTTGATAAACAGATTGCACAATACCTATTGTGGAAGATATTTCCCCTTGTCAGGAACGTGTGCTGTAAGACAAATGCTGTACTTACACGTGCAAATGTCTGTGTCCTTGGTTATAAAGAAAGTTCTGATAATAATTTTAGCAATCTACTAAGTAACTATGAGACTTATAAATATTGTTTTTCTATTTACCTTGTATTCGACATCGACGAGACTGCCTCGTTGGTCTAGTGGTTGCAAACGCTACTTCTGGACGTGAGGTCCTGGGTTCAATTCACACGTCGAGCAAAGTGTTATTGGGTTCTTCCATCTGAAATTTCTATTCAGCACCCGGATCCTGGATCCAATTGGTTGCAATAGGATTGGCCTTTATTTCATGAGACTTGGTTTATCCCTGCTATATCCTTCGGAGAATGCAGGCGTGATTTTATTATGGAATCAACATCATTTTTTTGTGCATTTTTGACACATTATTTTGTTTTTCATTTTAAACCGGAAAACCTGGACTCTTCTTGTAGAAAAGAAGGGAATACGATACTCTCTATTATACACCATAAAACCTAACAAAATAACTAAAAGCTACAGAGGTTATTAAAAGCGATATCACCAAAAGCCAATAAATATTTTAATCTTCGTAAAATAATGAGATCCCCCTCTCAATATAACGGGAGATCTGAAACAGAATAATCCCTCACAAATGAGTTAAAAATGGACGTTTCCTTAAACGGCTTATCTGTTTTTCCGTCAGCATTACAGATTATAAATGAAGTAATTCATTTTCCGAGAGCAAAAATAAAGGGGCATCAATGTGTTGGTTTCATTTTTGTTTTTGCGGTATTTTAGTTAGGATCTCGTTTCAGTTTCGATGTGTTAGACAATCAATCACGCGGATCCACCTCTATTTGTATTGACACCAATCAAAACCAGTGCGGGATAACCTGTCAAGCTCAGAATCCTACGAATAGGCAACATAGCCGCATCACTATTTCTTATTCCAGTTTTATTCCGCAGTAAAAGGCCTCAGACTTAATTGAATTTGAAATTGGATGACTTTTAGTTCTAGTCTAACGAACTAGTCTCTGAACTTGGGCTCTTACAGAAACTTCACAAATTAGGGATCACATTTATTGAAAGATCATTGTCATTGGTGGATTTTTGACAGCCATTACGGAAACGTAAACATTCTGGTTCCTGACCCGAAAGTCTGACAACCAGGCTCACCAAGGGGTATTATCGTGTTTTCCAGTAGCTGGGTTATGAAGGTTAGATAGGCAGTCGCTCCATGTTAAATAATATTATTCAGCTGCATTCGATTGCACTGAAAGCCGATCCCAACATAGTTGGAAAAGTATAGGCTGATAGATAGGATGATGATTTATTGATACCTACGTTTATTAATGGCGATCATCAGGCTTCATTATTTTAACCCTGCTTACGCTAGCAGAAAATACATGCCAACGTCATAATTCCACAAATGCCGACTTGTGAAATACCGACCCTTGTCATTGAATTATTCGCGTTTTGCGTTGTTTTAGTACAAAAATAAAGAAAAAAAAACATTTTCAGGTCGCGCTTCCTTGTATGCCACGAGTGTCTTGTTATTTTTGCATGCAAGTATGTATGTGTAGTATATGCAGGTACTAAGTGAAGAGCCGTCAGACCGCGGGTGCTAACAAGCACTAGTGCTGAATTCTAAAACATCAATTGTACTGTAAAATGTGAGCACAATTTTCCGTATAAAAACGGATATTACATTGCATTCTTTCCCCAATATCCGTGTTTTCATCGTTTGTTCTGGACATACACGTTGTTTTTTGTGTTATTTGTTTTTCTATCTTCAAAGCACATTTTCATCTATACCGTGTATATTGCAGGATTAAAACAAACAAGGTTAGTTTATTTATGGATGTGAACACAGAAATATGACCTAGAACACAGAGTTATGTGGTTTATAGAATGTAGAAAATAAAAACAGCCACATAACATAACATCACGCTTGTATTCTGAAAGGGTTAGGCAGAGATATACTTGTGTACACACACATTTCATCAGTTATGATTAGGGTACTTCTGAGAATTTCCAGGTACAAAAACCCAAACGCTTTGTCCGTCATGGGAATCGTAACCAGGACCTCACACTCTGCAGTAGTGATAGAGAATACTAAACATACAGTCCAACAAAAATGTTTTGAATTTATTTCAATAAAGTCTATCAAACTCAACAAAATCTTCTACACCAAAAGCAGTCTTATATTCATTGAAACTATAAGTAACTTTGATGGGCTCTTAGGCCTCAAGCCGTTCCTATAACCAACAACCTGCTGTTAGTTTAACCTGTACCCACTAGTGGTTTTATGGAATGGCCACCGAGGTCCACAGAGAGTTATCGAGGTCAGGAAACTCGTTGAAGCGCGGCTTGCACAAATATTTGTATACTACGATATTGTGCGGGCTTAAGCCAATACATAATACGTACAACTGTTCCATTTTCCCCTGCCTCATTGTCGTACTTACCATGCTTATAAAGGTGGGTTTCCTATAACATGGAGGTTACATACGATTGGTATTATGCACGCGTTTACGGAGGTCTTTGTACGTGGTGGATTTTAACCTTTGTATATTTTGTTACGTAACGGTTTCTTTTTCAACATTTTTCGTAAGTAACACATAACTTTGCATGTATTTCCGGACGGTTAGGCAGACATGCGCCTATAGTACCTACACGCATATTTCACTAGTTATGTTTAAGTTCAATGTAATAGGGGACGAGCCTATTGCTATCAACTGAGCTCAAATCCAGACCAAGCTGCTACTGCAATATTTCTAATGGAAAAGCTCAAAAACTCTTTGCCCGACCATCCAAAGTGAGGTCCTGAGCTTCCAATCGAAGCTCAGGACCTCACTTTCAGCTTTAGCGCTTGTGATCACTTGGCTAACGAGGCAGAAAATCAAAAAAAGAAAGACAACCAGAATATTTTGTTCTGAATAAAACCAATAACGACTTTCTGAAGGCAGCAGTTATTTAAATTAAGAATCCCAATATTTTAAATCGTAGAGATGGAAAAATTACCTACATTTCTGCAAAAGCTCGAAATTTAAATTCAAAATCCTATAAAACACGTTTATGCCTCAATGTGAGATAACTCGTACGGAATAAAAAGGGCGTCCTCTGATGCGTGTGAGCGATAAAAAATAAAGCTCATCATATCCGGGTGACTCGAATCTCATTAAATCCGTATTGCATAAATAATGTGAATAAATAAAATAAACAAGGTAAATTGCAAGTACGTGACGCGGTTATAACTAACCTCTTTCAGGACTTATTTTCACAGTAGTGTTATTAGATTTGGACATCAGATTTTTTTTCTTTAAATATGTATGTCAGGTGCGTGGTGTACTGACAACCGGGGCGTGCATGTTTGACCAAATATATGAACGTAGTCTAAGTAAAATTGACGGCACGGTTGGCGCAGTGGCTGAGCGATTGACTGCTGCGCTTTGTGTCGTGGGTTCGATTCCCGCACGGAACAAATATTTGTATTTCCTACAAGTAGTTGTTCCGGGTCTGGCTGTTTGTGTATGTGAGTTTGAATGTTTGTAAAAGGCACCCACGATACAGGAGAAATTCCTAGTGTGGGGCAACGTTTTATAAAAGAAAAAAAAAAGAAAAAAAAGGATTATGTAACGTC